>OX418222.1:55800513-57234154 GCA_948455865.1 Conomelus anceps | reverse complement strand
AAGAGAAAGAGAAAGAGAAAGAGAAAGAGAAAGAGAAAGAGAAAGTGAAAGAGAAAGAGAAAGAGAAAGAGAAAGAGAAAGAGAAAGAGAAAGAGAAATGAAGGGAGAAGAGGAGAGCCGAAGGAAACAAAGCAAAGAGAAACAAAAAAGGAGAGAAAAACAAAGAGAGAAAGGAAAAGAGAAAAATAAGTTGAAGGTGAAGGAGAAGGAGAAGGAGAAGTTGAGAGAGAGAAATATATTGATTGATTGGTGATTCAAAACAGATACCTTACATAGAAAGGAGTAATCTTCCGACAATATGGTCAAATATATCTACCATCACAAAGCCGGATTCATATAATTCAGTTACTCGGCGATGTCCAATGGATGTGTGTTATATACTATCAGACTTTTACAAACATATATGCACTACAAACAGGATTCTACGATCAATAAAACCAACAATTAGTAATGGTGAATTTCTACCTTTAGAATTGGGAACACTCATTATAACTTTCACTCAGGCAGAGAAAAAACTGATAATAGATGTATTGAAGAACAAAGCTCCTCCCAATTCTTACCAAATATTAACAGTTCATGAAGCTCAGGGCCTAACATACAAAAATGTAGTTTTAGTGAGAGTTGATACGAGACCTCTAAAAATATATAATAGTATTCAGCATGTTATAGTAGCACTAAGTAGGCATACCCACTCATTTAGATATGTAACTATAGGAGAAATGGATTTAATGCTCTCATTAACAAAAAAAGTTCAATTAGTGGAAGATATTATGATCATGAAAAAGCTCAGGGAAACTCATAAAGAACAATGAATAGTAGCAACATTTCTTTTTCTGAGGAACTGGATTCATATGAGGAGATAAAGGATTTAGTTATAAATGAGAGTCACCAACTTTGCGGAATCTTGGATGAATGTGATTTGAATATTTTCTGTACAAATATAAGAAGTATCAAGAAAAACTATAATGATCTTATGGTGCAGCTACACGAAATTGATTTCAATTTTGATATCATCATACTGACCGAATGCTGGCTTAAAAACGATTTCACACCTCAAGCTATGAATGGATATAACATTTTTTCCACTTCAAGCAACAAACTGCAAAATGATGGAGTGGTCATATATACCAAGGATAATTTAAACATTCAATGTAAAGAACGACAAATCGAACAAGCAAACGCTCTACACCTTATTTTAGAAACGAAAAAACAGAAGTATAACATCCTAGCAATTTATAGATCACCATCTTTCAATGATATTACTGAATTCTTAAAAGGCTTGGAGCTGGAACTAAATAGGTTACGAGGGCAAATTGTAATATGTGCAGGAGATATGAATATCAATACTCTTCACCCTCAACATCAACAATATAATGACTACTGTGATCTACTAAGTGAACATGGACTCAAACACTGCATCACACAAGCAACCAGAACCACAACAGAAACAGCTACATGTATTGATCATATTGTCACTAACTCCAGAGAAATGCTTTTTCCAATAATATATCAATCAACTATCACTGATCACTCTAGCACAATTTTAGGATTAAAATTCTACTTAAATACCAATGCCATGCGGAGTGAGTTACAGGAAAACGATAACCTGCAAGAGAAAATAGACATGATCAACCTCAAAAAAGAATTGCAGGAGGAGGAATGGAGTGAGGTTCTTCACAGTGGGGATCCCAATGCATCTTATGATAGCTTCATATCAACTTTGAAACTTCATTTGCAAAACAATACCCATCGACATCGACGAAAAAAGGAGTACAAGCCTATCAAGCCATGGATCACAAGAGGACTAGTATCAGCAATAAGAACCAGAAACAAACTCAACCAACAAAGGAAGTCACATCCAAACGACATTGAATTGAGCAACTTCTACCGCAGGTACAGAAACACTCTGACAATTTTAATAAATCAAACAAAAGAGCAATATTACAAGGAAAAATTGAATGAAGCTGGAAAAGATCATAAAAAAATATGGAAAGTGATTAGAGATGCCACAGATTCCATGCAAAATACAAAAATGAAATTGGAGAGTATAAAAATAAATGATGATGTTGTAACATTGTCAGAAAATCCGGTAGCTGTACTGAATCACATGAACGATTTTTTCTCCAATATTGGAGAGAATATGGCAAAAAAGATAGCAGACGATTTGGAGAAGTCGGTAAATCAATTAATTTCAGAAAATAAACCTATTACAAGAACTGTGAATTCCATGTATTTCCATCCAACAAATGAGCAAGAAATACTAGAGACTATTGACACCTTACGTAATGACAGTTCTCCAGGACTTGATGGTTTCAATAACAGGACAATAAAGAGTATAAAAGATTTTATTGCAAAGCCATTAACTCACATATTTAATTTAAGTTTGTCAAAAGGAGTGTTCCCAAGAGCTATGAAAGAAATATGTGTTAGACCATTGCATAAGGGAGATGATAAACTAATTGCTACTAATTATAGACCTATTTCATTAATAAGTAATATTTCTAAAATATTGGAGAAATTAGTAAAAAAACGTCTAGTAAATTACTTGGAGAAAAGCAACTTATTGTCTTCAAATCAGTTTGGCTTTCGTGAGGGAATGAGTACAGAGGATGCAGTTATTGAATTGTCAAAGTTTGTTATAAATAAATTGGATAATAATAAAAAATGCGCTGCAATTTTCCTAGATTTAGCCAAGGCTTTTGATACTGTAACTCATGGCTTGCTGTTGAAGAAATTAGAAGCTATGGGGATAAGAGGAATTCCATTGGAGTGGTTTAAATCGTACCTCAGCAACCGGCAACAAAAGGTCAAAGTAGAAAACCATCTAAGTGAAGAGAGAACTATAAAATTTGGAATACCTCAAGGGACTGTTCTAGGACCTATTTTGTACTTGGTATTTGCAAATGAGCTGTGCTCAATTCCAATTCGAGGGAGAGTCATAGCTTTTGCCGATGATACAGCTCTACTCTTTGAGGGGAATACCTGGGATGAGGTTCTCAATACAGCTGAAGCTGAAGTAACTATAATCAATAAATGGCTGAAGAATAACCTTCTAACAATTAATGCAAACAAAACTAAATTTCTAGCGTTTTCTTTAACGGATCACACAAAGCCATCAAGAACTTCACTTAAGCTGCATCAATGCACAGACATAAGCCAGCCGTGTGATTGTCCTACACTCCAAAGGATTGATAGAATAAAATATTTAGGCACAATAGTGGATGATAATCTGAAGTGGGATTGGCACATCATTCAAAATGTAAAAAGGATCAGAAAACTAATTTTCAAATTCTACCAGCTTCGCAGGATCCTGAACCATGAAACGTTAAAAGCAGTTTATTATTCGTTAGTAGAATCTATTCTAAGATATAACATAATTGTTTGGGGAGCTACAAATTACACTCATATTGAACCTTTATTTGTAACTCAGAAACGCATACTTAAAATAATACATTTTAAAAATAATCAGTCTCCAACAATTGAACTATTCAAAGAAAGTAGAGTACTCAGTGTTAGACAACTTTTTATTCAGGCAGCGCTCTCATACTTGAAGAAAAGACCAGAACAATTTAGATTTGTAGATCACATTCATCATACTAGGTTAAGAAATGTAAATATTGTTATTCCCAGAATGAACACAGCGTTTGGGCAAAGATCCTTTATTTACATAGCACCAAGAATGTATAACATTATTCCTGTAGATATAAAAGTAGAAAGAATTATTTATCGGTTCAAAAGAAAATTAATAAATTGGATGATAGATCAGGAAGTAACGCAATTTGAAAATTTAGTAAGAGTACATATCAATTAATTATTATATTTTTGTTTGCATTTATAATTTTCTTGTATTATTAGGATGATATATTATTATCACTGAGTAGCTATTTCGTATAACTCTAGGTAATTTTTATTATTTTTTTAATTTTTCACATTTATTAATTTTGTTTAATTACATAATATGCACTAACATTTATCATAACATTTTAAACTACTAACTTCATTTTTGAAAAATGTTTCAACTATATATTATATAGCACTAAAAAAAAAAAAAAAAAAAAAAAAAAAAAAAAAAAATTATAATATTGACAGACTCATATACCCCAACACATAGTTTTTTATAGTGGGGTTTCTAAAGGTGTATTACTGACATAGAATATACTGTATTTATGAAGTTTAACTAAATTTTTTGTAATTATTATATTATTGATTGAATAAATTTTGATTTGATTTGATTTGATTTGATTTATTAATTGCTTTTATTAAGGGCGAAGAAAATGAAAAGGTACAGTATACAGGAACGGCTAGAATGAGGATAAGAGAAAGAAAATATACTTATGAGTTTATCTGCTTTTTTCTATTTAATTGATCCGTCATTTTAATAGAATTAAGCTAGTTTAACCGTATGAGACAATGTTGTTGCAAACGTAAATCGCTTTGCAATGGAAGAGGAAAAGGTCGAAATTGATTTGGAATGCAGTTGAAAGCAAAACTTGTTTATTGAGTGACAATGATGGCTTTGGCAGTGAGCATAGCAGCTACTGTCTGGCCTATCGTTGTGACTTGGGCCACTGTGGCGAGGCGATGCACATTCGAACAGAGAACTCCTGATAAATAGACAGCGCGATTTGCATGTTGGGCTGCAAACAGTGGCGGATTAATGAATTTTTATGGGAGGGGGCGACATACCCCAAAAATACCGTTGGTCGAGGGGGGGGGGGGGTTATGGAATAAATTTTTTGGAAATAGCCTTTAACCGCATTTTACACCATTCTAGCACTTAAAATGTAGTAGAAATATAATTTTTTCGTGTTTAAGAACAATCAAATTTCCCCTAGCTAGAGTAGTTTATTTCTGTATATTCATGTGGAATTAGGAATACAAATTTTTTATAAAATACAATATGTCTTGAACAAAAATTGCTTTGCTAGCTTAATTTTTATCAAAATTTACAGAGAAATGAACAGAGTCTAAGCAATTTATTCGTGATCGTGATGATTTTTAGACCTATATATATATATATATATTTAAATTAATCTCAACATTCTTTCATGTATCATAATACCAGTACTACAATAAATACGTATTAGGTCAAAAACAAACAGAGATGTATATGCCCCTACCTATTCTATAAAAGATTAATCTTATTCAAACTAATTTCACTTGATATAAGATTTCCTTCATTCTCTGTAATTTGTTAATTCGTCATTGAATTAAAATTATGTCAACAGTTAAAGATAAAGTAAAGGTAATATAGAAAATAAGTCAAAATAAGTATTACAACATTAATTCCCGGCCGGCGGAGGCGGAGTGGTAAGACAAGTTGGAGGTATTCCGTCTGTGGCGGGACAATTAAAATTTGAACCGTGTGCATGTCACAAGTGTTACCCTTTTTCATTTTTTAAAATGTGCGAGCCCTCGGGGGGGGCGGTCGCCCCCTCCGCCCCCCCCTTTAATCCGCCCTTGGCTGCAAATCTACCCCCTCTCCTCACTGTCCTATCACCATCACCAATTACTCGTTAAGCCAGCACACAGCAGTTCAACACATTCAGCGTTTCCAAAACTGTGACGACTTGATAAAGCGTTAGGCTACGGACATAGGTGCAAGTGGAAATCGATAAGGCATCGCTCAAAACAGCATCAGCCACTGTTCAGCTTCCTCTCTCGAATTTCAAACTCTAAAAATTAGTTATTGTCTGTGCACCAAATCATTATTGGGGCCTGTTTCATTACAATTTACAAGCTAGTAATTCTGTGAACAGTAGACCTCACTCGCCCAACATTTCTCACTCAAAAGGGGATGACATTTTCGAAAAAAATTCGGGAGCACGTTCGACTCAATTCTCATTGCTCAATTTTTTTCATTGAAGACAGAAACTACAAACTGCAATACGAAAGGTCTAATATTTTTGATCAATTCTCATTGCTCAATTTTCTTCCATTGAAGATATAAATTACAAACTGCAATTTGGAAGGTCTAATATTTTTGACGCCCCCAATAAATCACCCCTTATTCTTGATAGAGAGTTACTATGCATTTTTAACAGCTCTAAATATTAACCTCCAATCATAAAAACCATAAATTATCCACCAACAAAAAGTTTAAAATTTGTTCACATCCCACCACCATTTTCCAGTGAAATTTACATTTCCACCTCTAGCTCCAAAGAGGATTGTTTTTACAAATTTTCGAATGGAAGTCTCCAGAGTTTTTATGCTCTTCCTGATGAGAAAAATTTCCCAAATATCTCTATATTTGAGTTCTTTTTAATTTTCTCACCCTCTCTCCCATCACTAATCAGAAAATATCAATCCATAACTTCTATTATTATTGTAAATTAACTCTATTAATCACTTTGTTTTGATCATTCATATCCTTTAAATAATTTATTCATCTTATTTTAGTTTTTGACTTTCATACCGTTTTCAGTTTATTATAGCCTACGGTCAAGTGTTGATGAGAAGGATATTCTTGAATATCCTCTTCCAAGAATGGACATTTATATGTTCAAACTTCGCCGTTTCATGGAGATACATCACAATCATATTATCGTTATCAAATTGCATCTTATACTGTATAGATATCGTTGATTAATTCTTTAGTTTAGATTTGTAAAATTTATAGAACAATAATTACAGTACTTATATATTTTTAACTATCATAATCTAGAATCTAAGACTGTGCATTTTGTAATCTACATGAATAAAGTAAATAATCTAATCTAATCTAATCACTAATATTTGAAAAGTAGTTCAGTGTCAACTTACACTTCCAATCGAAAAAATCAGAAATTATACACAAAATGCGTTAAAAAAAATATAAATTTTCCCAACCTCACCCTCAAACGCTTAATTTATCAAAAATTTAGTATACACCATTCCTCTCAGCTCAAAAGCCCCACCAAAACAAAAAATACATTTGAAAAAATCTCAATATTAACGATTTTAAATATTTTGAACCCCTTCTCTAAGTTGGCTTCATCGGATTTTTGTTACGGATTGAACCGCTTCGAAAAATCGTCTCAATTTTGATTTAAAACCACACCCAAATCAGGCACTCAGAAAACCGTTGGTAAATTGGGCCCCCTAAAATGGTAGGGGACATTTTTTGAAAAAACTTTTCGCTCAGCCTAGGAGTTATGTTCCATTTATATAGCATTTCATGACAATTAGGTCAAGGCGTTTGGCCGCAATCAAGTAAAAATATATTTGTCTTTTATTGGGGGGGGGGGGGGGGGGGGGTGAGAACATTACGGATAGTTTCACCTCGCCGCTTGAGCCATGTAGCTATTGGAAACATAGTGAAACTACGGTTTTAGGTGGGTTCCGAACCACCGGGAAGTGATTCTACAGTAGAGAACAGAGTATTTTTTGCTGACAAATCCAATCGGTCATTCTTACAGAGAGGGCTCAGCTCTACAATCTGATTGAACAGATACCTGCTACAGCTCACAGCTATCACTTCCAGTATAACATACATACAGTACAGACAGACAGACCAACAGACAGACAGACGGACAGACGAAATGCCGAACGATGTAGTTAAAACTGGACCTCACTCCGTTCGGTCAATAAATTAAAAGTGATAATTGTAACTTTGATATTCTGTTACTTGACAAAAAATACACTCAACTGACAAGAGGATTGAACAAAGGCTTCGGATTTCTGCAGAGAAACAAAAGATATAAAAATACAAGACGGCAATAGTCATAAAATTGTAAACAGGTGAAAAAATAGTTAGTAGATACTCACAAATCGTTATCCTTGAAAGACTCAAACATTGGAGTATTAGATAATAAATTCTAGTTTCCAGGAATATGCAAGGTGGTTAGTCTAGGTGTTACATTCATATAACATTTATATGTTGCACCCCAGGGCAAGCGCAACTTTGTCCAGATTAATCCACAGGCTGATTAACAACTCGCTCAAACATTTCACGAGCAGTCAAGCAACCACTGGAAATTTGGGAACTGGAGGAGGATTAAAATGAATGAAGCATCCGTCTGGTACACACCCTCTCAGTTATTGCCACCTGATAATTATACATTTACTTCTTCAACACTATAAGGACAGCGCTTGAGTAATAATAATAATAATAATAATATTTATTTCGCCAAAATACAAAAATACAAATATAAGAAATTCACAATATAAAGTGTATAACACATTTTTGGCACAGCCAGCAAAGTAAATACTTGAGCGCTAGCTGTGAGTTCATTCAATAATATTACTAGTAAACATAGAAAACTCGTGAAATGAGAAATGAGAGAAATCACTAATGAATTAAAGTAATAAAGATCTTACAGTATCTCCATGAGGTGACTAAACTAAAAAACAAACAATTCTCATCCTTTCATTGTAAAACAATCGAAAAACAAAGCAAAAAAGATATTCACCGAAATACAATTCAATAACACACTCTTTAAAAATTAGCCTATATAAAAACAAAATAAACAGATATAATTCTTCCATAACTTGAGAACAGAAACAATAAAAATATTAAAACAATACCCATAATTACAAAAAGGACAATGTTAATTACAGGTTTCTGTTTAGTAGGATTTGCAAAACTTTATTTTTGAATATTTTTAAATCGCTTTCCATTTATAGTTCATTTTTTAATGCATTATAAATTTTTATACCCAAATACAGACGCCGGTTTGTATAGACGCCACCGGTAACATTTACCTGTTTCCGGTAAGGTTCCCAGAAACTCAACAATTGATCCATCAACTCATTAAACGGATTTTATTCTAGAAAGTAGTAGGAAGGACAACTTTTCCTTTTTGTAGACCTATATGAGTGCGTAATGTTTCAAATTTCATATTCCTTTATTGCCACAAAAAATTTTAATTTTAAAATGTTAATCGAAACAATCAAATTTAACCAGTGAACGATTAAATTTGAGATGAGTATCTTCTCAACTATTCATGCCCCCTATAAAGATTTTTATTTATTGTAATGAATTTAGCATATCAGTATGGGAGAAGTATTTGTATGGCCTAGGCATCCTATAAAATATTTTCTGTGGTGGAGATGTCTTTGGCAAGACATACCTAAATCTATGCTTGATTGACCGATGACAAAGTTTTTGTTGAAATGAATGATACAAACAATACAAAATACAAACTCAATAAAATATAAAAAACAAGAATAATGTAATAATTTCCAACAATTTAGATTCATCAAAAACAAAATTTGAGAATATGTAGAATCGATCAATAAGGATCGATCTTCACATAGTCTGGGTACGCCAGAAAGTCCAGTCTATGGATAAAATAATACATGGACTAGATTAGTTAGTGATAGTGGGCCATTACTAGGCTATTGTTATATTGAGTAGGAGTTTAAAGTGTGCTCATTTATTATGTGAGTGGTGAAGCTAGGTATGATAGATAGGTCTAGGCCTGGGTCTGCTTATGTGTGTGTGGAGCGTGGCAATGAGGGTTGTGGTGTGGTGGGAGGGTGGATGGGTGAGGACGAGAGAGGCGATTGTTTTCATGTAGGTGCGAAGAAAAGAAGGAAGAGCGGCGCGCCAGATTTGTTTGCGATCGATGTAGGGGCCAGTGCAGGGAGGGTTGGAGGTAGTGTGTGCGCGCGCACCCAGAGGTATTTACAAATTTTATTACAATATTTGGGCAGGATAAGTCTGTTTATTCGGGTGGCTCGGCGACTCGGGAAGAAGTGGCCGCGCGCTCGGCTTTTGAGCGGTAAATAAAAGATGAGGTTAATTTGAGGAAGAGGTTAGCGGGTGTTTGGAAGAAGAGGGTGGAAAGGGTAGGGAGGGGCACTCCCCTCCCTGGACTCGACACCGGCTGCGTGAAGGCAACACGCCTCGCTATTGGCCGAGCGGGGCGACCCAATCGGCGCGCCTCATTAACACCGCGCCGAGGCCGAGAGGCGCCTTGCCGTGAGCCGTGAGCCGTGTGACTGTGACAGGACAGTGGTGTGATGCCAGCCGGCCAGGCGACATGTACAATGGCACCCTGCTTCTTCAGCCGCTTATTCTTTCCAGCAGATAGGCACCAACGTGTATAGGTAGGCTACAACAGCAGCAGCTAATAGATAGCGATCACCGATCAGAGCATCAGCCGCCCGCGCGGAGCGGATCATCTCGATGAGGTTCGACCAGGCAGACGTATTAGCGTGCACCGGCCCGCCGTCGCCCCGCTCTCCCGGCTCAGCCGCCTCTGCCGCCGCCGCCGCCGCAACCGCATGCGACAACATGTCGTCGTCGTCCTCCTACCAGCAGCATGCGGCGGCCGCCGCTTTCCTCCTGCATCGGCCCACCGACTTCAGTGTCAGCTCACTGCTGACCGCCGCCGCTGCTCAAGGAGGTGGCGCAGCCGGGGCTCAGGGTCCGCCACCTCCGCCACCGCCGCACTATCCGTTCTGCTACCCAAGTGGTCTCCTACCGAAACTGGCACCGCCCGGCCACCCGCATCCCGGATCCGGCGCCGCCACGCACGCCTACACCACCGCCGAGGATGTTATGATGGCCGCTGCCGCTGCCGCCGCTGCTGCCGCTGCGGCTGCGTCTGCCGCCCACCACCCGGCGATGGTGCGTCCGCTGCGTGCCATTCAACCCGAGGACGATGGCGTTGTCGACGACCCGAAGGTCACGCTCGAAGGCAAGGAGTTGTGGGAGAAGTTCCACAAGCTCGGCACCGAGATGGTCATCACCAAGTCGGGCCGGTGAGTACCATCGTACCATCCTAAGTGCGTGCTAACAAAAAAGTGCTGTGTTCATGTTAACCTAAGTCTATTCTGATTCATTTGTGTTTGCAAGAGTGGTCCGTTGCACCTCGAACACCACGAGGCTGTTTTCGGAAATCGTTTGCCAATCCGTTTAATCTAAGCTCAGCTCTAGCCTAGTGAATATCATATTCGACCTATGCGTTCTTCTGTAGTATTTTGTGTTTTAAAACTAAGTGCGTCGGTAATAAATTCAAATTCAAATTCGTTTATTTCAATTTTAGTACATACGACACAAATAACAAGCTATTTATGTACCTATTAAACGTTAGAATATGTAGGTAGCTTCAAGCTAGAAGCAGGATGCGAGGAGGTTAACTATATTAAAAAACTAATCTTTTTCTGTCCATCTGTCATGTAGGCATACTCCTACTGTATAGGCTACCTTATTCGAGAAAAAAATATTAGTTCTTTCTTCACCAACTGCATTATCCGTAATACAATAATAATTGAACAAGGCCCTAAATAAGCTACACCGCTTGGAGATCATCTAATTACCGATTTAAATCCGATCTAATTTACTGATTTTTCAGAATTTATAGAGTGAAAAAAGTTTATTTACAATATTTTATTTGAAAATAGGCGAACTAATTATTTTCTCTTCAAATGTGGATAATTCAACCACAAGATTCTTTACAAATTCAATGCCCAACTCCTGAAAAGTTTCAAATGCGGCTTAATATTTTCAGTGAATTAATCCCGGTGCACAAGTTGATTTAAATTTATATTTTCCAAAAAGTTGAAAATAAGTTTATTGTAAACAATTTGAGATTGAAGCTACGGTACCTGGTGTAACAAGCATTCTTGACCTAGGCCTAAAGAACCCATGCTGATTCTCGTATTTCTCTTCGCAAAACCTTCCGGGATTCTTCAATTATCAAAGCTGACTGTCTTATTAATAGCCTACTAATCCTTTACTAGAACTATTGATACAAAAGCCTGACCGGAACATTCGTTGCTATCATACCGGCAACGGTGCATTAATTTGTAAAACAAATCATTTCCGTTCAATGTTTATCGCTACCGGTAGTTTCCAATTACTAGTTCAAATATATTAGAGCACCGAAAGTTTCTTGCAAAAATGTAGATAAGTTATTTATTCTGATTTCAATCATCCTGAACTGTCACGACTCGGAAATACAGCGATCACTTGATAGGCTTCATAACTATTTCTCCAATCTCTACTTTTGTAAAACCTATGTAAAGACTAAGCCTAAATTAAGAAGAGAAATCAATTCAACTCCAAACGTTGAGAGCATTCATCTTGATTCAAATACAAGTATTTGATATAGAAAAAAAATTGTTGTCTAGTTCAATTTTTATTTAGTAAAACTGATAATAGATCAAAAGCTCTTTCAGTTAAATTAAAAGTAATATTAAAATGTCCTTAATATCGGTCAAAAATCTTGAAATTACTCATCATAGGCCCACCTGCATTTTAGAAATGGAAATTCCACAATTGAAAACAGAAATCACAAAATATTTCTTATTACTTTTTCAAAATAAAGCTGGCTAAGTGGTGAGAATTAACATTAGTTATGAGCATCCTTTGTGCCGTATTCCTATGTTATAATATAAGAACGAGAATCATCGTTCAATTGAGTTTTAGACTATAATTTAAGTGGAATTACTTCGGTTAAATCTGAATCTTTGTCTTTTTTAGAAATTTTGGAAGAATTTAAAATGAAATATTTATGCTTTGAGTGACGAATTGAGTTAATCTCGGGTTTGTTTACGATATTTGAGTCCCTCTGGGTACTAATATTCTTGGGTACAAATAAGAACAATATTCTTAAAATGAAACAGAATAAGGATTAATAGTTTGCAAATGTAGAACTGTACTACGTCATTGTATTATCACCGTATTGGCCTCACATTCTGTAGACCATGTTCAAATCCAAATAATTAGATCAGATCTAGATCTATTTAGATCAGATTATGATCGGGATTGAGTTTCCAAACAAAATATAATTTTGTCAAAACAAGACTGCACTTGGTTAAATGTTCTATGAAGCTTGGTTTGATCCCAATAAACTTTAAAAATTACAATAAATATTGAGGAGATTGTAATTATCAACGTTTTTGCTTAACGTGGTGAAGAATGAAATTATACTTGGGCCTACTATTCAACAATGAATATAAAGTAATATACTTCACAATAATCAAATGGAATATTTATGCCTTCAGTGACGAGTCGCGATAATCTCAATCACCTAGGCTTAAAATACTTCAATAAGTTGCCTTTGTAGTTCTATATTTCCTTCCCCTTATGTTCTAAAAAATTAACAATTATTTCCAATAAAATTAAAATTAAAATTTCAATAAAATGAAATTCTGATAGATATTTTTATCCACAAAAATTGTCACTGATTTTATTAACTAGGCCTTTGGCCTGTCGTCATATTTAGACAGGGTAAATGACAGCATATGTAGACTATTTATGTAGGAAGTTATTAAATGAATTATTTATATTTGTAGGCAAATCATGAATTAAAAAATCATTCCAGCCGTAGACTTGTAATAGGCCTACCTATCAAGTTCGGAAGTTGAAAACAGTGAAAAATCTTTGCCGCTAAACAATAGGCCTATTTCATGCCAAAAATATTAATTCATAGACATTTATTGCTTCTTCCTGTTTGACCATTGTTCCATACAAAGTTTACAATACATTACGGTCTAATGTATTATAGGAATCTAAGGAAAAAGATCCAAGATAATCATAATCCCAATCGGCGAATTTTGAATAATTGTACACTCTGTTCCCTGGAAAATTTTCTTGTTCATTGTCGTACAACCGAGCCCCAAAATATAAAATAAAAAGTAGGCCAATTCACTCTGTTTATAGTTTCAGTTCCGTTGTGTATCAAAACTCAAAATTTAGAATTTTAACTGGGACATTATTGATACTTTCATTCAGACATAAAACATAGACTAATGAATTGAACTATTCGCTATAAATTCAAATTGTCCATAAAACTATCGACTACAGCCTAATTTGATTTGAAATTATTCATCAGCATTTTGCATTTAGAAAATAAATAACACATTTTAGGGCGGGAATATTAAATCATAAGATGTGTGAACAAAAGAAAAAGATATTAGTATAATATTATAATAACTATTGCTGAACTTAAATATTAGTCGCAATCGGAATGAATGTTAGCAGCTCAAAACACAACTCATTAAATAAACAGATACTTGAAAGTACTTCCTTTAATCGTTTCAATCCAAAGAGTATCGGCTCTTGGGAAGAAAGGAGCGAAGAATCTTGAGAAATAGAACTAATTAGGATAATGCGTAGGTATATGAGGCTATTAAACAGAAAGCGGTCTCTTCTAAACAATATCTGCTCATTCAAACAAGGTCCTCTCTTCTAAGAAAGTCTAATGTAGTCTGTTTCTCTATCAAGTCTAATCTAATCAAGTTTCTCTATCAGTCGCAGAATTAAATAATAACTTTAAAAGTGTAGATCCTCTATTATTCTCTAACTAAAGATCAAGTTAGTAATCTTGTACCAAGCTTTTTAAACTCTATGAATTAGAATTCGGAAATAAGGAAGTATACAACTATAATATATAGTTACATCGTTTTATAGTTATAAGTAATAGGCCAGTATATAACAATCCTAACTATGGAACTATATAACTATAACTTACAACTATTATTCTCATCAATCGGGATTGATGAAAAAGATTTTCAGTAGATTGATACTTAATGAACATTCTTGTTTCAACCTTTTAAAGTGGGGTTTCTAAAGGTGAATTACTGATATGAAATATTCTGTATTTATGAAGTTTAACTAAAAGGATTTTTGTAATTATTATGTTATTGATTGAATAAATTTTGATTTGATTTGATTTTTGAATTCGACGAATTAAAACTCGGAAATAAGGATGTAGACAATGCTATGAGTGATCCAGACTAGCTATTATATTTTATGTCAGGATTAATAGAAACGGTTCTTAGAGCATTGATTCTATTTAAAATTTTTAAATATATTCACTTTTCAAATTTCTTTAATAATAGTCTAATAATAATAATAAAGCGTAAGGCTTTTAATGGAGGGGAGACCCTTACGGGATATTCCACCTCGCCTTGTAAGCCATGTTATGGGGAACATTGTGGGTGGACCTACTATTTTAGGTGGGTTCCGAACAACAATAAATTCTTTAGATTATAGATTTTCTATAATATATAGGGATCACAAAGTAGGTGGAGGAATTTGAGATTTATAGAGTATTTAGGCATTGTAGAAAAATGTCGCAAGGTGCTTTCTTATATAATATTTATACGAAAAAGCCGATTACAAGTCGATGTTGAAAAGGTTTAGCTAAATCTCGATGAATGCTGTTTTACTGAGCTAAGAATTGCTTTTGAGCTATGCATGAAAGCTCAACTAATTGAATATTATTTTAGCGAAAGGTCTGAACGCTCACATTTTATTGCTAAAAGTAGACGACTTGAAAACTATTTACATGTAAAGCGTTTTTTATTACGAACAGTCGGTCACTGTTTTGTTTTTGCAACAATAAACACTGTAGCTTCTATAAACTACGACAATAACACTAATGCATTTGCGACAATAAACAAGAGGTGATAACTTATTTGCAGAATTGATTATCATTCAAAGATCGTTAGGTAAGGCATCAGGTTGTTGATTTCAAATCGTAAAAATAGCAAGCCACGGCCTAATGGCCAGGCTACAGCTGTGTTACTTTTACGGTCTCTAAGCATAAAGGCCCTTTCATTAAACTGGCAACACAGATTCAATCTGTGATCCTTTTATTCGTGTGACTTAAATACACAGTTCCCGTTGAAATGCAATCTGGAATTCATTACCTAATTTATTTCGGTCTTTAATCACACTGAGTTTTTGGTTTCAGTAAATTTGATTTCTGAATTTTCAATTTTCGGTCTTTGTTGTTTTCGGAATTCGATTTCAAAGAACTCCGTTTTTTTTAATAATATTCTCGTAGCCTTATTAATTTTCTCATGGAATAGACAAATCAAGTTAATTAAAAGCCGGCTACAGAAAATAAAATATAAGAAAAATGAAAACAGTTAATATTTGTCAATTCCTCTTATTTAATTGAGCACTGGGCCGGTACTTTTCAACAGTACTTAATCTGGCATCTTGGAAAAACAATTAATTGGAAATAACTGAAGTTAAATATATAAGAAATAACGCTGAAACAATAGCAGCAGGTTTGTGATATTTTGTCAATATTCAGACTATTTTCCGTAACCATGCAATTATTAATTTTTTATAGGCTGCTCTTGGGTATTTCTAGGCGTGGCATTGTAGTAAATAACGTGATGCATTGATTTATCACCAAATAGGCTACATAACAGACAGAATACTAAGTCAATAGTTATGGTTACAATGAAAATCAATTGTTATATCACATAAAATAATAATACATAGAAAAGAATATCGAAAGAAAGGAGGTGCAACAAGAAAATTCATGTGAGAGCTATAATAAAAATATAATAAGAATAAACATGAAGTATACATAAGAAGAGAAACTGTTCAGAAGTCGCTTGGAAATATGAAAAATAGAAAAAGAAAAATAAAGCGATGAAAAAAATGAGAAAATGAACATCAGAGGAAAATTGATATAAAAAATTCCAAATTTAGTTGATAAAAGCTTGAAGCATTATTATTAATTTCAAACACGTGTAATTTTGTCCAACACACACACACACATATATATATATATATATATCTTATAATAATATATATAGCATCAATATAAGTTCCGCTCTTGCGATACCTACTGTTATCTAAGCGTTGTAAAAATAAAGATTATGAACTAACTGTGGATTTAAATATAATCTTACTTGACAATTGATTTAAAATGAAATGAAACTTTATTTCCACAGAAAAAAATACAAATGTTTGATTAGATGCAAACAATAAAATAGTGGAATATCCCACAAAGACTTGAGTCTGATCGTGGGATAGATTTATAATAAAATTAAAATAAAACAAGACTTCCAGCTTCCTTGCCTAACGTTTTAAAAAAGCTGTTAAGGATAATGATAATGAAAAGATAGAGATGGAAAGAGGAAAAGTAAAGAAAAAAGGAATGAAGTAGATAAGGGAAAAATGACTTAAATTTATAGAATTAAATCTATGGAAATACTGTTGAATTGCTATTGGATTTCAATTTCTAATTTTTTTATTGAGAATTAATGGCCATCTAAACTGGGAACAAAGGCATTCATTGCAATTGAGAACTCTCGTAGAGCAATCTATCGCTTCTCTACACTTGTGAAACTAGATTATTTTCATACGAGATCGCTCAATCGCCGCTAAATGTGCCTTTGTTGGAATGGGTCTCAGGACCTACGCTATTTTGCTGTAGTGTCGTCTGAAATGCAATCTAGAAAACAATATCGCCATTGAGCTTAGCTGTATAATATAATCAATCGTATAATTGAGTGTCGAAAAGCTGGTGCAATGTTTTCGCCGCATTTAAAACGCTAATGTTGCGATAATCGACTACAAAATCAGAAAATAACGCTCACATTGTTCATTTTATTCATTTATAGCGTGCCCTATCAAGATAATAAACAAATTCCGGAATCTCAGCATTATCCAGATAGATTCAACAACTCTGCTAGAATTTTTAGAGAGAAACATTCTTTAATGCATTAAGATTGGCTTCTATTTCACGATATTAGTATAGAGTTCTCGTTATGCTGTGGAATTATTCAGTAAACTATCTAGCACTTTGAAAGAGGGTCTAAGGGGCCTACTATAGTTAAGACGTGACTTGAATGATTCTTGCTACCTGAGCAGTATTTTGAGTTCAATCATTCAATAACACATCCTGGGCTTGAGAAGAGTGACTCCATTGATAACTAGTCAAATGCGGACTGATATTAAAGTAATTTGATTATACTTTTTATATATTCAACTCTAAAATATATATATATACTTGATTGCAAGTCGTTGAATTCACTTGAAAAGTTAATAATACGCTAAAATCTATTCAACTCATAAAAGCACTATGGTCTTATTTTGGTTGCTCTTTTCTCTAGTCGAAAAAACTATACTAGTTAGAAATCTTGGCTTGATTATAATATATTGTTCTCAAAATTTCTCAAGTTGGCAAAATTGTGCTCTTAAAAATTATAAACTGCATTGGTACAAATTTTCTCTTTGTAATTATGCTGCTTATGTTATAAATTACATCAGAAATATATTTCTCATTGAAAAATAAGATTATGTTGATAACGACGCTTCAGTTGACTCATAAAAAAAATAATTTTGAATCTCAATGGATATTGGAACTATTAGGACTTATATCTGAGCTACTAATGACAAAAATCTTCTTTCTTCACACGTTGATGTTCATTCTAGAGAACTGAATTTTCATAAATACCTAACAAAGATTCATTTGTTAATTAAATAGTACACATGTTGAACTGAATTGTTTTTTTATTCAGGTTCTGGCCACCAAAAGACCTAGAAGGCTCTTTTGCATTAAACGCCGTATTCCTCATTATTTTGTCGGATTTTTGAGTATTTTAAATTTGTCTTCTTTAATATTTGAAAACCTAAAAGCAGTTGACTCTTATCCAAAAACAGGCTTTAGGCTCATCCGAAGAATATTTCCTTTTTCAATTCAATTCAAATTTATTTCTCTCCATTTTCAACAGAATATAATATATGAATAAGAATATGCACATCAAATAATAAGAAATCATCGAAATTCAGTAACTTAATAACTAGAATATGTGAGCACTTAACAATGAAAAACAAAATGATTTGAGTATAAAAGTAAGGAGAAAACAAAATTGAGTTTTGACTGAGATTTGATTAATTGATTTACCATATCCTGTTTCTAACTTCTATTTCAAAAAGCGATTATCAAGAACCCAAATATTTTAAATTACAAGTCCTGAATCACAAGAAATTTATTCCCGTATAATATGATGTTGAAGATCCATCTTGTTTCCACTAATATGTATTATAAACTTAAAAAACACTTTTAAATGGAAATTGACTCACGTTATGGCGTGACGGCCGTTTCGCTCTGTTGTCTAGAGCATCATCAGACGACCCACAGTACACTCCATAACGTGAGTCAATTTCCATTTAAAAGTGTTTTTTAAGTTTATAATCCGTATAATATTTTTAAGGTTGTCAGTTATTGGAATTTAATCGTTCACAAAAAATGGAAAATAGGTATTTTGAATTGTTCACAACGTAATTTATGATTTCTAAGACCATAATTGATTATTAGAAATGATACAAAATATTGGCACACTATAACATAGTACCAGACACCAAACAACAAACTAAATTATCAACAATATAAATAAGTTAAATAATAAGCTGGGGAAAATCCTGAGGGAAATTAATTATTCAAGTTGTTTTTGAAGTGCAGTATGAACGAAGATAATAATCGAGCTATCAGCCTACCATGAAGCACTCGAAAAAACCTAGATTTTCGCAACAAGAGTATTAAATACACTCTTTCACACTCATTATTGTTTGTTTAGCCGAAGTCAAGTCTAGATGAAACACTCGCAAACACGTTTATTACACGAGTCAAAATTGCCCTAAGATAGTGCTCTAAGACAATCATGGCAAACCGCTCAGATAGACTTTGACACTTTTCAACAGAAAAAACTGAGGAAAGAATCATAATCATAAACAACAGATTACTAGAGTCTTGAATCTAGATTATAAGTATTTAGAGCATTTACAATACAACAATGTCCTTGGCGGTTTTTAACTGAGAGACTGAGAGATAGAGAAAGAGTGAGAGAGAGGATAGAGTGAGAGAATAAACAGCTCTATTTTTCTTAGTTTCATGGAAGTTTCAATTCATAATTTTTATTTTTCAATCATTTTTATTTTTTAATCATTTTTTATTTTAAATCAATAAATCTAACTCTTTCGCAAATGAACGTGTGCAGATAGGTTTGTTGCAGATAACTTGTGCATGCTTGAAGAAAGATTGAAACAAATTGTCATGTCCAAGTGATTGTTTGCATTAATTTATGTGAACAAGTAAAGCCGCGACTACAGGAGTGACTAGTCTAAGTAAGGCTGACGACAGAACCCAATTTGCATAATGAGCGTCCAGACTACAGTGGGCCAGCTTCAAAGAGCTCACCTGCTAACAATAGACCAAACAAATAACAACTTAACTACATCGATTGACTATTATTTCAGGCCATTGGCTACCCAAAACGGAAAAAGCTAGCATAATTACGAGCTGTATTTGGTTCTACTGTTGGGGGATTTTAAGCTATTGATAACCGTGATCCACGAAGTTAATTCCGACAACTTTATTCTTCAATTGAGTAATCATAATAAAATAAAATCTGGGTTCTATGCTCTCCAAAATTGAACTTTTCAAAGATTTACGCCGTATTTATAAACATTCCTTTCAGTGTCTCTTAACTCGAGGTTGTCTTGAAATGTCCATCCTTAATGCATTTCAAAAGTTCCTCGAGTCAAGAGACGCTGAAGGTTCATAAACACGGGCATTCGAATTTCAAGTACCGTCTAAACACATCTCGTTCCGTCCCGTCTAAATACTTATTGCAATAGAGCGCACACGTAGAGCAATCTACGCTCCTGCTACACGTATGTGAACTGTTGCTATTTTTTTTTTCTATTTTTCAGTTTCCATTTCTATTTTCAAGATTTGGTCGATTTCTACAGGAGTAAATCCACCTCGTAAATTAACAATTCAACCAACTTTTCCATCTAGCTCACATTTTATTCTAACTTATTTCCGTATATTTGAGTATAAGTGAGTAAAAAACATAATTTGAATAGAATATCAGGTTTTGATATCAGATTGTTCATCAAGTATTTCGTCATGGAAAACATCACAGATTATTATTCCTAGTCCCGAATTACATTTACGCTAAAAGTATTCATTCGACGAACGATAGTTATTATTTAATACACATAGAAAACTAATACAGTAGACACGGGGGCAACTTTGACCAAGGGCAGCTCGGATAACACGGACTCTGCAACGGTCAATGAGAAAATGAATAAAAACGTGGCCAAAGTTGTGAAAGAGTCCTTAGTCACCACTGATGGCGAAGGATTGCTATTCGCAAATATGTTTCTATTCATAATTTTAATCTATTGATGATTAGAAAAGCACTGCAATTTATTAATGCTTGAGTTAACGAAACACACAATTTGCGCGTGTTTATACTACACCTCGGTTGCTTGCCAGTAGCTCGGTTAATACGAAACTCGACTAATCGGGGCTCTTCTGTAATAATAGACTGTATAATAGTATATTAATATTCTATATTATATATAATAATAATAATAATAATAATGATTTATTTGCCAGAACATTTATAAAACAAAAGAAGTTGAATACAAAGGAATTTAAATCAATAAATGTTTCCACATAACAATATGAAATAATAATCCATCCTGGCACAGCCGGCAAGGGAATACCTGAGACTATAATAATTAATATACTATAAAAATATACTATATTCTGTAATAATATATTAACACTATTCTTAGCGAATAAGACCTACCTAAAGTTTCGATTGATGAAAAGATTGTCAATGATGTAGGTTGATGAACTTATTTTATCAGTGGTTACTCTCATGCGAAGTTTTAAATTTTTGAGGATAACTGCAGTTGTAATTGGGTTAGGGTTACACTTTTTAATCAAATTTTACAGTAATAGTGTTCAAAAGATGAATTATAAATGAATTGATTCACATTTCAGAGTTACAGTATACAAATAATCTACTTGTTTTGATTAGTTAAGGTTTGTTTACAGTAGATTTGTTAAAAATCAGTCTCTCAATAAACGCTTCAGTCCCTGGAATAGGATATTGGAAAATGTCACAGGTTTCAAGGAATAGTTAACTATTTTTTCGGGAGTAGCCGTTTCCTAATAAACTTGTGCGTGTGGTTGCACATCGATCCTATCTCTAATTGAGTATTCCAAATGAATTCACTTTAATGAAACACTTTAAATGATTTTTCAAAAATTTTTATTTATGATGTTGAAGATCCATCATTTTCCACTAATATACAAAAATAATAAAACTTTTGAAAAACGCTTTTACGTGGAAATTGTGACGTTATGGCGTGACGGCTGTTTAACTCTGTTGTCAAGAGCATCGACACAATTTCCACTTAAAAATGTTTTTTAATGTTTTATTTTCTATTTATATTACGTTCATCGACATTGTTCCTGCACTATTTGACACCGTATTCTGTTGTCCAAGAGAATTATTCTAAATTTCCAATCAACTATGATCAAATACATATTGTATTGATTCCCAGCAATAGCCTATCCAAATACTGAAATTTTCACGATTATCCAGTTTTCATAAAGGATGCCAATTTGTGATAGGCTGTATGTGATGTATCACTTCGAAATTATATTCCTTATTTTCTTCGATTTCCCAATGCACTCTCAAACTTCCAAAACCATAACTTCTCTTTTAAACAAAAAATTATTTTTACACATTTTAGGGCTGTATAAATTTAATTAGGTCTACCCACTCATATATTCATTCATTTATTTGGTCCAACAGGCTGGTAGCCTACGTTTGATTACATGACCTATTATAATTTAATAATTGATTGTATATTAGTTAAACAAATAAATAAAACAGGTTAGTTTAAGGTAATTTATTGATAAAACTGTGACATTACTCCGCTAGATATGCTAGAAATCATGGAATAATGAGATAGTGCCAAGTTCTGAATTCTTAAAATGTTTTCTCACCAAATATTTGAAAGATTATGAACTATTCGAATTTACTTTTTCAAAAAATGTAAAATAGGTACTTTATAAGCGCTTATTGTTCCTTATATCTCACTGAGTTCGGTCTCAGAACGATCGTGATGTTGAGTTGCGAGCGCTTGGAAGGGTGACCGGAAAAAAAATAATATACGTTAATATAACCTCATTATCACTCAACTGGTGGTTTGGAACCCACCTAAAACTGTAGGTCCATCCATAAAATCATTCTCTCGGACTTATGTGGGCATCACTAGCACGAAGAAAATGCAATTTATAATATCTTTTCACCACAACTTAAACTCAAATGCTGCAAAATATTGGCACAATAGCTTATAATACAGAACCAAAAAAGGTAAAAATATTGTCGAACTATTACTAACTGGACTATTGTCTTACTGAACTATTTCTAATGTGAAATTGTGTTATTAAACTCAATTTTTATTGCCACTTTATAACATTACAATAATACAAACAGTCATATTTTATTAATATTGTTCTCACTAAACAAAAAGAAACATACTGAGGAAAAATGTTGAAAGCAAATAATAAATAAAAGCAAAGCTACAGAAATCATTGAAAAATACTTCAATACCAAAATGGACTGTCAATGTTCAAAACTCAAAATAAAGCTATGATCACTGTTATAATTATTATGATTAAACTATCGATATTAAACTATCGTCCACGTATTCTTTCAAGGCTTTGGCAATAGTACCTGTCCGACTTCAAACATTCTCCCATCTTTTTCTTGATCTGCCAATACTCCTTTTTACTCCTTTCTACTCCTTACTGCTTGCTTCCTACTCCTTTTCCCCCTCTGACTTGTAAGACATTACTGCTCTGGGAATTCTACCGATAATTGAACTAATATAATTATTGGACAGATAAAGAAATTTGCAACTTCAAACCCATATCGGCTCGTATCTCATGGCCAAGTTCAAAATGAATGCTGCTGTGCAGCAAGGTCTCCATGGTCTAGTGGTTAAGGCGCCCAACCGGCAATTGGGAGGTCCGTGGTTCGATTCCCGGTGGTGACTGATATTTTTGTACAGTAGCATTCATCGATTTCCATCAGCTATTCAATACTGTTGTCAATATTCGCCATTGCGGAAGTCTTCAGTATAAACTGATAGCAATTAAAGAAATTCGAAATTAATAAAAACATTCTGTTTATGTATATTTGTCAGTTTATTCAATTGTCAGTCACTTCAAACTAACTTGTGATATATATATTATTGGATAGATAAAGAAATTTGCAACTTCAAAACTTTATAAGTGTCTACAGAGTTCCAATTTTTTTATTAATTTCCATCTGAGAACTTCCCTTTTTCGGTAGTATTATTACTATTGATAGAAGACCTATGCAGTGATATTATTAGATTGGTGTATATACGAGGCGGAAATGGGGCTGAAGCAGTAGGTTAATGGAATGAGAAGGAATATCATCTCACTCAATAATTATTAAGAATAGCCGAAATATATATTCAATTATGAAGGGTTGAGTGTAGGGTTGGTCTAATTATAAGGAATAGCCTAAATATATATCAGAGGGGTAGGGTTGTTCAATAATAAATTGATTGGTGATTTTATTAAAGGATTTTGTTGCGGTAGGAGCTTAAGGCTACTGTAGTAGCAATGGCATGGCATGGTAAGTCACTGCTGGGGGAGAGATTCGAGCAAAGCAGGAAGGGCAGCGTGGAGCAGCTAATTAGGACCTGACAGCAGCAATGATGTTCAATTAAATGGAGCCAAGCCTCTCTGCTCTTTGCGCTCTGCACTCTGCTCCGATGGAGCACTGAATCCCCTGCCTGGGCCCTCGGCTAAATCCCTGTCCCTGCCATATTCATTCTGTCACCGTTTCTGCAAATGCACGCTCACAGACTTCACTCAAATCCGTTGCATGCATCTTCCAATAGCAATCGACAACTTCTTGCAGTGTAGACATTATACTGTAGAATCCATCTGCCAGTTATGGATAACTGGTATGCCACACTAAGCTAGCTGCCATTAGAGAGTTTGCTCAAAACTTAGTTTTTTTATTTGGTTCGTCACACAGAACCGCAACTACGGAGCAACGCTCCAGCAGCATGAGACACGTCTAGTTTTATACTGGTTAACACTCATAATAAACATATCACGCAAAAATCATCGCTCTAGGAAGTCAGTTAGTCTGACAGGATGTAAATCAATTAGAAATTCTCGAAGTCCTCTGTTAATTGGAAAAAACACTATCAACTTCTTTTATTTGGTTAGGTTAGGTTAGGCTTAATAACTAAAGAAACTTTATTCAGTTGAAGTTGTAAATGGTGTAAAGGGCTTGTAAAGGGCTTGTAAAGGATACTAAGAAAATCAAAATAATTGAAAAAGTTTCTTTAGTTGATTCAGTTTTCTACACTGAACTCTTTAAGATTTATTTTACAACTATTTCATTTATTTATTTTCAATACTAACCTCAACAACCTTTGCATCTGCTAGCTTCTTAGCATCTTGTTTTTAAAACAGGCAGATGCATGTAGTGTTGAAGTTAGCATTATCGTTATCTTAAGCGTAGTTTTCCCAAATTTAAAACTTAAAAAAAAGAACATCCCTCTATTAGCAAATACATAGTTAGCAAACGATAAGATATTTCGAGAACCCTAGTTTATTGCTAGGGAATTTTATAACAAACTATAGCAGCTTGTAAAGGATACTAAGAATATAAAAATACTAAAAAATTTGAAAAGATTTCTTTAGTTGATTCACTTTTCTACACTCTGCTAGAGTTCTTTTTAGATTCATTTTAGAACTATTTTATTTATTGACAATTTTGTAATTGAGGTTTACTTATTCAATACTCAACTATTGATGTAATACTATTTAACTAGCTATTGCAGCTTGTAAAATGTTATATATTATCAAAATATTCAGAAAAAAATATTTAATTGAGCTTTTTGTGTACAAGAGTTTCTTTTTGATTTAAACTCAACTATCGCAATTTAATTTGGGCTAACTAATGTATTGATAATCAATATATTGATGATAAACTACTATTAAACTGGCTACTTCATGTAAGCCTCATACGGTTTACGTCTCCAAGACTTGGCCTAATCTCCGAAAAATAATAAATTTGGTTAAAAAGCATGAAAAACGATTAAAAAATATCATTCGAGTCTCGATAAATGTGACAATTGCTTCGTCCATTTTTATTGTTTCTGTTGGATCTCTGGTATAAGTTAGAATTTGGTAATGAGTTTGATCTCTGGTGTTGGATCCTGACTGAGGGATGCTGGATCATGATAAGGGTTGAAAGCTGGTTCGAATAATGCCAGGAGCTCGGTCTCTGGCCCTTCCCTTTCAAGCTTTCTATGCGAGCTTAGTTTGGGAGTCGGCTAGGATAGCTAGGATCGCATATGCGGCGTTTCGGATCAAGGGTAAAATGGCGAATATTTGACAGAGCCCGCCGCTGGCACCTGGCTATATCAGCAGCCCACATCTGTCTCACTCCCCTTCCCGAAGTTATATTCAACCACCGCAATGTCGACCAAAACAAAAACTAATTCTCTAGTAGGGCAGTTGACAGAATTACAGGCTTTTCAAACATCAAAAAGCCTCATGGCAAAAGGCGAGTAGGCCTAGGCCGCCTTCCATCACGATCACACTTGTTCACATAACTTACGTCACTTATGCAAAACTCAATGTTCATTTATCAAATATTTACTTTTTAAATTCAAATTTGATTGTTTTAAACACACATTTAAAATTAAAGTTCAAACTTATTTTTCAAATCCTAGTAGTTCAGAATCCACCTGAAACTGTAGGTATATCCGTGGCATCGTTACCGCTCGTTACTCACGCACAAGTCTCGGACCAATCATCAGAAAGAGAAACAAAAATTATATATTATCAAACGCGCAAAAATATGAAAACAAAACAAACGAGCTTTCGTAGTTTATCAAATAAAAATTAAACATTTCGTGAGACCAGATGTTCAATATTGTGAACTAATAACTTTGTGGAATTGGATTTAAATATTGATCGATGCTCATTTATTGCCATCTCATCGATTATATGGATCCACTTCATCACGAAATACATCTTCTATACCTAGTTATATTGGTAGGAAACTCTACAACAAGCTACCGCAGTTTTTAAAGAGTATTGAAAATAAATAGGAATATTTAAAAAAAAAATTGGAAAAATATTAAGCTCATAAAGCGTTTTATAGTGTACAAGAATTCCTTTCACATCAAAATTAGCCTCACCTCAACTAATTGATAACGTATTTATGCTAACTAGTTTATAAGATTGTATAATAATAATTGTTGATCTGACTTGGCTTATACTCCTTAACTAGAGTCTCCAAGACGTAATCTAAAAAAAAAACAATGCATGGTGTAACGCTTATCAAAAATATAGAATAATGGGATTGAATATACAAAATTTATGGTTCGAATATAACTTATTGAAGGTAACCAATGGATATGGATTGAAAAATCATTGAAAACTTTATAATAAATAAACCAGGAGAGTCGTATTTTCAATAAATGATTAGCTTCTCAGGCTTTTATTATCAATGCAAGCCTAGCTGTGAGCCGTAGCAGGTATCTGTTCAATCGATTAGATAAGCAACGCTCTCTTGGGCCCTCTCTGCAAGGGTGAGAGATTGGATTGGCCAGCAAAAAAGACTATTATCTCTGCCGTAAAATCACTTCCCGGTGGTTCGGGACCCACCTAAAGCTGTAGGTTAAACTCAACAATCACCATCATTCCCCACGCACAGGTCTCAGACCTATGTGGGATTCACCCTTCAAAAAAGAAGTCTGGTTTCCAATAGAACATGGTGGCGTGAAATAAAATAATAAAGCTATTTATCAGCTAAAGTTCAGAAATTGAAGTTTTTTCTTCCATTCAACTTCAAACTTGTCATTTTTCATTATTACTTCATTATGTCCCGATATTTTCATAGATAATGTAGAGAAAAAATTTATTTTGTGTTGAAAAGGAAATTGGCGTGGATCAGAAAACGTAAAACTGCGCTACCATCCAACTAGAACAAAAACCCAACCACTCAACTTTGCAAAACACTTGTCGACACTTACATATCTTAAAAATAAGAAAAAGATAGGTTAAATTATGATTGTTATGAAACCTGTTATAGATATAAATCAATAGATATTTGTAAAATATTCTCCACTTCGTTACAATTCCTTCTTTTTATGTTAATATTTATATTTTATATATATCGTATGGTTTTTCGGCAGCCTACTTACACTTTCAAAGAAATGTTAGTATGGATATTGTTCAACTGACTATATTATTGAATATAAAATGGTGGTCCGTATTTTTCTCATAACTGTTTACGAGCCAATTTTAAAATAAGTTTACAAAAAATTACGATGATAGCTATAGGTGATAATAGTTCTAGATTTTTGCTCACACCATGTAGGCTACATCACTATAGTCAATCTTTACCCAGTATGCTATATCTAAACTGATCTAACCCAGTTGTTTCTTTGTTGGCGTAACTTATCTCGATGTTCGCATTCAAAGAGATAGAGTTGGGATGGGAACCCTAATAGAAGAGGAGGGAAGTAAAAAGAGGAATGAGCCATCAGCGACAAAGTTTAAAGAAGGAAGGGCGATTGCTGCACCAGACCCTACCCCTACACTAAAACTGTCAGCACCCTATTGTCATTCAAAAGGAAAATAAATTTCTTCATCTTGCAAATTCAAAGCCTATTTCTTTGAAAGTTGTTTTCTTTACAAACGACTCAGCGCAACTAGAGTTTTTCATAAATTCGTCGTCTCCAGAGCACTTTCAATTGAGAAAGCCCTCTGGCCTTCAAAGGATATAAGTGACAATATCAAGTTTTGAGAGATCGCGTTGAAGAAAGAAATAAAAATCTTTGTTAATTCATGTTTCCTTATGGTTTGGTTTACACCATTCGGACAGACAATTTTATATATTCTAGTCATCTAGTCTAAAAAAATGAACTAAGACATTATTTTAAAATAATGTAAGGAATAATAGAATAATCTTTCACCATTTTTAATAAATGTGGTTGTGACAACTTCGTCTTATTCATTATAGATATCTTCCACAATATCACCTTCACCACTACAAAGAAAATTAAAAATAATGTTTTCATCTACTGCTATTGATACAATCTATACTTAACTAGTTACCCTTATCCACCTACTTATTTACCACCTTTTTGTGGTAGATTCTGTACAAAGAAAATGTCGTCCAAAGATATTCGCTCTTCTTGTAGATCGAAATTGATTGAAGCAAGATTGATTGATTGTTTTTATTGATCATTGTTTCTAGGCTTAAGCCTATTGCAATAAAATAAAACGCAAGCATATTACAATCATTGTGACAATGGACATAATATATGGTAACACAAGATGAGTGATACTCAAAGATAAAATAATTATTCTCGTATTAAATGTTTTCTGGATGTGAAGGATATACCAATGCAATGAGGTTAATTTGTGTAAATAAAATAGTCGGAAATCGAGCAAGGGAATGAGACGATAGGTATATGCTACCTACTGGAGAGCCGTGGCCAACAATGGACATACTGTTTCTTCGTGCAGGCAGTGCTCAAGAAAGATCCTGACTGAAATTACTAGAGGATGATGATGATGATGATGATGATGGTGATGATGATGGTGATGGTGGAGTTGGGGCAGTAAGGCGCCAGCGTAGCTAGCATAGCGAGCGCAAAATAAGAGCAGGCTTGTTGGCTGCGAGCTGAGACCACCCGAAAGCGCGATCCTCGCAGTGCACACAAAAGTTTATTATCTATCTACTATATATGTAAAATAGACGTCTGCTCCCTCTCCCCCCCTGAACACGCCTCCCACCCTTCCTCGCACTATAACTTCACCTCACCAGCATCTTATAGAGCCGTCATTTTTATCTAGGCGTGTTCCTCACGATATTCTATTATACTCAATTATAACCGACAACTCTATGAAAATCTTAAACGTTCAAGTAGAGTTTAGTATTACATGCGTTGCTTTCATCACCCACTATTTCTATCTATACTATTTCTATATACTTTTTATACCCCCGGTTGCAACAAACGTCCTATCATTATGATAGTTCATCATTTGTAACACTTTTATACCTGGTAGTATAAAAGTGAATCACTTTTTGGTATAAAGTGTTCAGTTATTCGAGCAATGCAGCCAACAGAGTCAACTAAAATTTTCAAATTCCGAAATCAGCTGAGCATGAAATATAGTATATAAATTAGTAAAATAATTCGTTATAAATTGAATAATGTGAATAAATGATAATCAATAATGTTTATTGTAAATCATATTATTATCTGGTTTGGTGAGAAAGCTTTTAGAATTATGAAACACATGAATTAGTGGCTTGTTCAAGTTTATGTTGAGTTATAACAAGATGGCGCATGAGCATGAATGATGGTATAACACCTTTTATACATTTTAAACTACGCACGTGCTCCGCCATTCAAGATATATAGATCATACGAATGCTAGCATGTATTTAGGTATAATCATGTGCTTCCACATAGTAGCTTGGTATAAAAGTGTTACGAATGATGAACCATCATAATTATAGGACGTTTGCGCAACCGGGGTTTGACTTCCATTTACTTGACCTTGACCATGGAAAGTTTCGTGATAGGCTGCTAGACAGGGGTGAATTCAGAATTTTTACCTTGGGGGAAGTTTTATCTACTGAGAAAAATTTTTGGCTCTTATTACACATTACAAAATACAAACTAATAATAATAATAATCTTTCTTTCTTTCTTTATTTTTTATTATCTCACTTTTACATGACAAAATCAATAATATAAGTACAGTACACAGATACAAGCATAATTTATACATATATTGTGAGAATAGTAGTAGAATAGTAAATTCAATCATCTGTATTCTGGTGGCTACCCTATGAAGCTAATTTTAGCTTTCATTAGAGGTTTATATCAAATTATTTTTCTGTTTATTTTGTTTTTCTAGACTTATTTCAATTATTATACCACAGTATTGTTTTATGAGGTTCAGTTGTACTTATAATAATAATAATAATAATAATAATAATAATAATAATAATAATAATAATAATAATAATAATAATAATAATAATAATAATAATAATAATAATAGGCCTAATAATAATAATAATCGTATAGTTTTTATTGGTAGAGACCCTTACGGGTAGTTTGAGCCATGTTATGGGGATTATGATTTGGCTAATCTACAATTTCGTTATTTTTCTCCCTCGAGTGGTGGTGAAGTTATTTTGGCGTTAACGTTTTCCGTGGTTGAGCTCAGCTAAAAACTAAAATCAATATTAGTACCGGTAGTTTATTTGATGTAATTGTCAATAAAACATTTTTATGGTAAATTTTTGTATGGTAAATGTAATAGTAAAATGCATCTCCCTTTGAATGAAGCCACGTGAATGGAAATGTTGAGTGTGGACGTAGTAAGAAAATGTATCTTATCAGCAACGTCGTCAGGCTAGACGACACAAGTAGCTCTCAGCCCTCCCATCCTCAACATGAATGTTTCTCCTCCACTGAAGAACGGTTATTCTCTCCTGTCAGACTCAATTATTCATTTTTCTATCACGCAGCATTTTCTTAGGAGCATGCTCCTGTAGCCTCACTTACTCTTACATATACATACATATCATAGCAATCAGATCTGCCACCTTCATCTATAGGAATAGTTCACTATTATATCTCTATTCTATATGTAGGATTTTTCTCTCAGGTGTGTTGAAATGGAAAAATTACCGTGAAGCCCAAAGGCTCACCGTAATTGAGAAACTAATAGAATATTAGCATTTTAAAACTTATTTCCATACTTCAAGAGAAATAACAGTAACCATAAAATGAATATAGTGATACAAATAATATATAATCAATAGTATACATAGATTACAGCACCAATATCAAATGTTGACAGAGGAAAATTGCTAAAATAATGGCTACATTTAACAATAATATAGAAATATATCGCACTTATTTTATAATATTCTTTATCTACGACCATGTCATAATGTATACATTACAGTTTCACAATTGATGCCAAAACAGCTATCTTTTCGAAATGCTTTTTGAAGCCCGTTGCATAAAGAGCTCATTATAGTTCAGGTTCTACATTATAACACGGGTTCTGGACCAATCAGAAGCATTTTTGATGGAATCAATATCGTAATTCAATATTGTGAAACTATCAGCTGATTTGATCAAATTGCTACGCCAGCTGCTTTGATCAAATTGCTACGCCAGCTGCTTTAACCTAACAATCTACTATAACTTCTCGTATTTGAGATGAGAGGTTAGTTATCTCTGACAGTCACAGGTAAAATGAAATTGTTTTAATTAAATGTATACTAGTGGTCGTAGATAAAATAGTGTATGCAAAGATTTTATTTGGCCATTAAAGCACTCGTGAGATATTTATAACACTCGCATTCGCTCGTGTTATAACTTACATCTAACTCGTGCCTTAATAAGGGTCAAAATAAAATCGTTGCATAAACTACTATATTCATTTATTTCACAGTCAGGAAACACAACTTACAAGAATAATCAGCAACCAACAAATTTACCAACAGGATGAACTCTTTTTTGAAATCACAAATTGATTTTATTTAAAATTATTAAATTATTTGCTGTTTTTTTAGTAGTCAGACTCTATCTGGACCACGATTACACACTTCTATGAAGCTCTGACTACACTGCGTAGTCTCAGCTGTGTTTTATCGATCCTGCAATATCAATTTAAAATACCTGAATACTGGATATTCTATGAAAAAAAATAGCACTTGAAAAAAATTCAAGTCGGACTCTATCTGGGCACGACTACACACTTCTATGGAGCTCCTTCTACACTCAGTTGTGTTTTACCGATCCTGTAATACCTATTCAAAATTCTCATTAAAATACCAATTTGAAATACCGGAATACTGGATATTCTATGGAATAAATCAGTGATGGCAGCTATTGTAGCTGATTTACTGAACTTTTAGTAGTGCTATTTAGCACCGTAGCTATTTCTGGGCCCTATTAGCTTATGGAGGAAATTCACACTGCTATGCAGGCTTACTATGTGGGGTAGGTCTTGGGTAGGCCTAGTATGGCTTCTCCAAGCTACTGGCTAGTTACCGTTCATTTAAATAAATGCATTTGCAATTTTCCTGCATGTTCAATATTATTTTAGGTTTATTGTCATGATTTTATTGTAGCCCACTTCCTATTGCAGTATATTTATTTATATTTCACTGGATTGCAGTATACTTATTTATTTGAATCGTGCATCAATAAAGATAATTTGGGCATCCGATCAAAACTTCAATACGTTCTCCTCTTACACAATGTACTTTAAAACTGAAATCGTCTTACCTACAATCGATAATACCAATAGAGTGAATTAAAGTCTAATTCTTAGGACTAATCAGTAATAGATAATACCTTCCTTGAGATCCTAATCGTTCGATTATACCACTATTATTGTATTACTGAAATACCATTGAAATCGATTCATCCATAAATCGATGAATTTTAACGTAGGCCTATCGCTGTGATGCTCAGGCCTTCTGAGAAAAAGCTAATAATACCTTCGTTTTACAATTTTATCGTTCATTAGGAACTTATACGTTTCTTATATGTTTCTTGAATGCCTAGCGCATTCAAATATTACATGAAACTTGCAGAAAATGGTGTAGTATTTTTTAGTTTAATGTTTTTCGAGTATAGCTTTAGTGAAAATTCAAAATTGCTTCAATCTAAGCCCTGTGCAAGCATCTTGATAGCTGAAAATCATTATTTTTGCTCTTATTCAGTTTTTCGACAATATTTCGAGAATAAAACTTTTTAAGAGAGCTGTATACATGATATTCTTGAAAAAGACTGAATTTACGACAAAAAATAAAGATTAAAATTGTTCACCTGTGATGTTTACCCTGATATACACCTTTTTAAAAAGGGGTAGTTTTCAGAAATTCCAAAAATTATATCTTTTCTCATTCAAAGCCAAATAATGACGAAATGACGCCCCCTACATGATAATTCAACATGAAACAATTTTATGAACGACAATCTGAGCTTCAATTTGCGCCCTCAAAACTTCTTAATAATAAGCGTATGACTTTTATTGGTGGGGAGACCCTTACGGGTACAGAATTTATTAATTTTGAATTTCTTTAGGTGCTATTAATTCATACTGAATTATTAATTTTGAATTTCTTTAGGTGCTATTAATTCATACTGAAGACTTCCGCAATAACGGATATTGACAACAGCATTGAGTAACTGATTCGAAATTATAATAAATTGTGATTCTGAATATTTGTCAGTCTGTTGAATTGTCAGGTACTACAAACTAACCTACCTCGCCGTTTGAGCCGGAATTTAGTTATTTGTATTAGTTATTAGTATTTTGTAATATTAGTTATGGGGAACATGGTGAACCTACTTACCTAATAAGCATGTTTCATAATGCTCTTAGTTATTTGTATTAGTTATTAATGTTTTGTAATATTAGGGAACATGGTGGACCTACTTACCTAATAAGCATGTTTCACAATGCTGGTGTTATTTTATGGTCTAAGCTTATTAGGTATCCAGGTCTAGGTGTATTGTTCATTTCGATTTTTTGGAGGAAATAGTGATGTAGGGAGGGGGTAATAATGCCGAATATCGGGCATTGGGCTATGCTGCAAGCTAAGCAGGTACTTTACTTCGTTTATGAAGTTGGACACTGAGTGGTCCTGCATAATTTAGTATCCAGTACGATTGAATGCAGCATTGATCCACAGTCTTTTCACACTCTGCAAAAATTATGCTGGAATCGGGTGAGCTGCCGTCAATTATTTACAAGTCATTGCTCATCAGCTACTTAATAGCCTGGCATGGCTGGGCCTAACCTATAATCGAGGCTGAAAAACGATAATTACATTCCAATATTGATGACACTGTGTTCTGATAGAAATAGCTTTAGCCTATTGTTTACGTAGTTATCGACGAGAAAATTATTTATTAACACAACGACATTGATTAAAGCACTATTTTAGTATCAGCTGATATTTAAACAGCTAGATTATAGGATAACCGTTGATCAGATGGCTAGCACCCTAATTGCAGTGTAAAAGACTTGCATTGTCACCTTTAGTCAAAGCCTCCGAACATTACGATAGCAAAGTGAGCTTTAGGTCTATAGCTACTTCTTCAATTATTCATTTAAAAGCATCACTTCTTTCCAAAGCCTACCAAACAAACATTAATAATCAATCAATTTTTCCCTGATTGAGCTTTGTTTATCCTATTGATGTCAATCTCGTCTAGATTACCCTTTCATCATATTTTTATTTCTTAGATTTCTGCCGTGACAAAAGGAAGCTCTGATTATTCTAGTTCACGCCTTGGTTATTCTCGTTTCCTGGACATTTTATTGCATGAATCTAACATGAAAGTTGGATAGATAGATTTATTGATCAAAGGTATTGCTAGGTCTGATAAGACTCATTGCATACATTGCTGTTAAATATTCATTCAACTGTACACAGAAAACATAATAAGAAACAAGAACAATAATATATCAAGATCAGTACATTCATAGATTACATAAACAGTAGTTTAGTACAAATAGATCTGGTGTGTGATTTCTAACATACAAAGGTATGATTTCTAATGTAGGCCTATCATTAGTAATGAAAGGTTCTAGGACATTTGGTACCAGGACCATTCGAAACCAACTCGAAAAGAGGGTCATTTGGTACCAACTCTCGGGTCTCTACCCGGAACTTCCAAAGCCTGTATAAAGTGTGATGGGAATCATGATAATTTCACAAAAGTTTTCTGAAAATAATTATTTTATTTGCCCGCAATCTTTAATGAATTATTCTTGAATTGAAAAACATAACATCAAATCGAATTATGAGCATTCCACAAAAATATTTATAAAACTTGTACATAAAAAATTAAAGTAGATCCTGTACATTAAGTAAAACGCTTTCATTCAAATTACTAGATTACAAATAATCTATTATATTCAATAAACAATTCTCTATGTTCCTCACTTTTCTGGAATCAGGTACCTCCTAAAGCAAAAACTGTATTGGAGGTTACAAATTTTATTCACTTGAAAAGAGAGAAATGGGATCGTTTTCAATTTTCAAATGAATATCTTGACAGCTTCATTATCTGTTCGATTAATATAATAATTTATTGTTTTCTCATCTGATGTCAGAAGTTGTTACTGCACGTTGTCTACCTGCTAGTCCCTCCGTACCTTTTAGCGGCACCCTTTTAGTTTCAACCTCTGGTAGCAAATGTCCCTGATAGTGAATGTCCGCCCACCGTAATGAAGGCTGAAAATATAAAACAACATTAAAATTCTCCTTTTTGTTGATTTCATCGCTTGAAATTTATTTATCAGTTAAGCAATATTTTCCTAGCTTCACACTTTTTGTGTAGCGCACCGGTATTGCCAGACGCAATCTAAAGAATTGTGGGTGATTCGGCTCGAAATTATCGTACGCAACAGTTGATCATACGATAATTTTGAGCCAATCCCCTCAATTCTATATATTACGTAACTGGTGCAATACTGATGCACTACACAAAAAGTGCGGAGCTAGTTAAACACGGTTACGGGGAGATCAAACTATAAAACAATGAGAAGTCAGAAAAGCAAAACTTATTAGTAACAAAAAATATTACACTAGGCCTACAGTACAGCAGGAACAATTAGTCTGGGCGCACGGCCGTTTGGTAGTCAGCCATGGCGAGGGGAGTGTTTATCGCTCATTTCTAAAAACATGTGGCCCGTGCGATGCTGCAATGTCTTCAAGGTCAACTAGTCAACTTTCAACAGAACGGCTAGTAGTGAAACCAGAGCCACGCGCCCAGACTAATTGTTTCTAGTGTATTTACGGGGAGATCAAACTATAAAACAATGAGAAGTCAGAAAAGCAAACCTTATTAGTAACAAAAAATATGTATTGAAGAAAACCATGGTTAAAATTGAAATAAGATATAGAAATCGCTGTATAATAATAATAATAATAAATTGTATTTTCTCAAATTCAATTAGCCAAGGCTTAATATTATTTTGTTCAGACACGTTACCACAGAGAAGGTCACATACTAGTTATTTTTTGGGTCGCAGTGCAGGACATTATTATTGCAGCTCAACTTATTCGTTCGTGAATAGCTTGGTCAAATTGCATACTGCCTTTTTTGATTGTTTTTGATGACCATATGAAAGTGAGACTTGTGCGTGAGTAATAAATGAATGAATGAATTTTTTTTACTCATGACTAAAACGAACAGTTGATGCAAAATTCAAAATATACAAGAAAGTTCCAAAAAAATTATAGTAGAAATTTGAAATACATACAACTTATTGAAATTTTAACAAAGAAAAATTACTAGGGGATTTTGAAGAAACTGACAATTTTTCAAACTGACAAATATATAGTGCTATCAATTATACTGAAGACTTCCACAATGGCGGATATTGACAACAGCATTAAAAAGCTGATGGAAATCGATGAATGCTACTGCACAATAGCTATTTGTGTAACTAGAGGGCAAAATAGCGTTTTTCTGCATCGAGAGAAAAAGTTTCTCGAGTGCAGAAACAATACTTTGCACTCGCATTACACATTAAATTTCTCCTACAGTAATGTATAAAGTAATTTAAACAGAACAAAACAGGACATACATAACCTGACAATTCCTCACATAACCTATTTTCGAATCAAATCGATTTCAACTACAGCAACTATTTCGAAGCTGAAGCAGAGTAGCCAACCTATTTTTGAATGCAGAATAGGGCACCTGCGTATTACATGCTCACTATTTTGTGTTGTTAGGTTGCAAATCTGGAGTACGGAAAAGTACTTTCCCGCACAGGAATTTACTTTCCCGCACTGGTGCCGGAATAGACTATTTTGCGTACTATATTTAGTGCAAAAATAGGCACTTTTTCGGGTCACTGTAGGAAAAAATATTTCATCACCGCTGGGAATCGAACCACGGACTACCAATTCCCGGTCAGGCGTTTTGCTATTAAAAATTACTGGTTAAATGTTTTTAAGAACAATGAAAGTATGACGGGAATGATGACAAAAAATACTCAGTAATAAACGAGAATCGAACCCGTGAAAGCAGGAGTAGTATCAAGAGGTTAGCCCTAACCAATTAACTTAAATTAATTAGGCTGTCGTTTTTAGTAGACTTGATAAAATTAATAAGTTTGGTTCATCTATTGATCGCAGATTGGTAGTCTTCTATTCATTCACGGAAGATTGATACTGCAATCAAATGAACAATGTTAAAACAGCGATTAGTGATTGGATGTGTTGTTGGAAATGCCGTTACTGAAGCACCCAATCAAATGACCGGTGAGTGATGAAAAGCCCTTGTCCAATTTGGTGGAAAGCGTCCTGCTTGTAATTTCCATTGCCAGTTAGCAGATGTCAGAAAGCAGAACTCAAATGCAACACGTTGCACTGATTGGTTTATCGCGTATCAGAATTCATTGCCGTGCACAACTGTGCACGTAAAAACATCATACATACGTCGCAGTTGGTTTTATCTATGCTTCTACAGATTCGGTTTGATCTAGGTAGTGCTCTGTCAATTTGAAGGTATAACGGCTGTCAGTTCAATAAATTCCAGTTTAAATTGAATTCGCAAGAGATGATAGAAAACATGTTAACAAGTTAATATTAACAACGCATGCCGTTATGGAACAAGAATTCCAAGAATGATAAAATACTTGTCCAGATGAAAATATGAGATATATGAAGCTATTATGAAGTGAATGATGAAAATATAAATAAATAATAATTTACTTCTCAGAATTTCATTTACAATTACATTGATTATAAATACTAAATTTTAAACTTACACAAAATAAATGAGATATTCTAAGAAATTAGGTACTCCCGAGAGATTTCTTTATGGCAGTTACCAGCTAAAATAAATTCATACTCAACGTTTACAATACAGTACTTTACGTTGGAAAAAATTTAACAATCCTGAACAAAAACCAAACATTCAATCAAACTAGACAATTAATAAACTTGATGAGTCATAGACATTTTTTTTTTTTACTAAAATTAGGCACAAACTATTATTATTACATTTTTATCTTATTATCATTTTAACATGATTTCAAAAAATACTCAAATACTAGAAACGTTTCGTTTACTGGAAAACACTAAAGATAGAGTCACATTCAAGGATAAATTTCACCAATTTGATTAAAAACTCAGCTGATGGTTCTAAACATGTTGATGCCTTCATGTAATTTTAACATTGTTGAGCTCAGTGAGACGCTCAGCTGATGTAATTAAATTGTGGCACGCGACCGCGACTCAAGTGGCTCTGTATAATAAGGGCCTAAAGATATTACTGTCCAAATCAGCTATTTTTTTCGGAGGATGAAGCCCGCAGAGGTTTGAGACCTGTGCGTTGGTAATGAATTGGATGATGCTTATTGATGAGTTGGACCTACAGCTTTTAGGTTGGTTCCGAACCACCGGGAAGTGATTTTACAGCAGAGAACAGAGTATATTTTGCTGGCCAATCCAATCGTTCACCGTTTCAAAGATGGCCCAGGAGTTTCGTAGCTTATCTCTGATTGAACAGATACCTGCCACGGCACTCGGCTATCACTTCCCTATACTATTTAAACATAGGCCTACATTCTGCTGGACGCTCTTTGTAAGGGTGACCGATTGGATTAGCCAGCAAAAAAAAAGTTCTCTGCTGTAAAATCCCTTCCCGGTGGTTCGGAACCCACCTAAAACTTTAGGTCCAACTCATCAATCACCAATTCTTTACCCACGCACAAGTCTCACACCCATTATACGGTTATCCTTTATAGTATTTATTGTGCATTATATTGTTTTGGTATAATTGGTTTCAGTTTTTAACAGTTTTTGTCTGTATCTACATGAGCTTGGTTTTTATGTAATTATTTAGTTTTTATAATTTTAAGATATGCATGTTACCATAGGCGATAAGCCTTGTAGCAATTGCCTATAATAAATATCTGTCTATCTATCTACCTATGTGGGCTTCATCCTCCGAAAAAATTCAATTTACAATAGAAATTAAACCTTTAGACCCCAAATCTGCAACAAGTAGAAGTCATCTTGTCAAAAACAAGGAAATTATTAAAAGTAAAGTAGTTATTATAAACTGAATTTTATTTGAAAAAAAGAAATATCAACAAAATCTTCAAAAATATTTTGAATAACAAGAATACAATACTAAATTGTATTAATTATTATTAACTAAATTAATGAACTAAAAACTAATTACAATCCCAACTACAGCAATAGTTGGGTTCGAATCCCGCTCCTCCGTCTGACATCTATGTGTTATCATTCATCTCATTACCCACGCACAAGTCTCGGATTCATGTGGGCATCATCATCAATAAAAATTAATTTTTTATACAGTTTTTCTTCATGTTGTGAAAGCCTTAGAAATAAGACGAATGATATGTGAGCTTGGTTGAGGAGCCTCAAATCCTATGTTATACTGGTATTTTGTACTGTCATATCCTATATTATGTAGGCCTAATGTTCGTTTATACGTTTCGTGCACTGTTTGTTCTGTTTTTCTTTTTTCGGCTCAACTCTGTGTGATTACCTTCAATTCAGTTTTATTGCCATTTTAGAAACATTTTTTTTTTACAATAAGCACTTGTAAAAGAAATACAAATCAGAATAATTTTACAAAAAAATTTATGAATAAAATAAAATATATAATATAAACCCAATAAAACAACTTTTGAATGGAAATTAACTCACGCCACGGCGTGACCTTGAACAAATAAATTGATAGTTTATTTATTTAATAAAAATTAAAATTAATTACAATTAAAATTAAGGGTGGACGTCGACACTTTATTAGTCTAATCACACGTTTCTCAAAATTAACATGCATTGTAATAATTAGCATTGACTAGGTCTGAGATAAACTCGTTGAACAATTATTATTGTATAAGAAATAGTTGTCTGGAAGCAGAGTGCTTCGACGTGCAGGCCTACTTACGAGACAACAGCCTCCCATTGAAAGCTCATAACTACAGTATTTATTAAAGTCTTTGGTAATTTTCAACGATGGCAAGTAGGTGGAGCCGTTGTTTTGTTTTTTAATAGGACCATCTGATGGTGAGTTGGTGAGTTGGTGCTGGCGTCTCATCAGTCCAATTGCCACATGATTTACGGTTTGTTTATCTAGCGCCCATCCTCCCATCCTGCTGGCTTGATAAAATAATTAGGCCCTCCCATGTTGAGGAGAAGGCCCAAAGGCGATGTGGGATGCTATCTCCCGCTCTGCGCTGTGGTGTGCTCTGCTAGTGCAACCTATAATTTTCTGACAAAAACCTGTCTCTATCTCGCCCTGACGGATGGAATGATTATTATGATAGGATCGCCTGTCGCGAGCTGATTTTCGAATCTGAGAAAGGTGTCCAGTCGCTAATTATTGTAACAGCCACTTGGCGTGTACTTAGCCCTCCCCATACCTACTACCTCTCAGTTCATCGACCCAATTCCCGCTGATCTGGACTTTGGTCGTTCTGCAATTAGTTGTGAAATTAATCTCATATATTCCCACTCGAACAACATCTCAACTAACATACAAATCATCCTTTGACAACTTCACATCAACAACTCTTTCTGCTAGCAATTTGCCAGCTCTTTTAAATACATTTCAATCCATTCTGTCTAGCCTATTGACTGTAGGCTACTAGGCCTAAAGCATTCTCTTGATTGATCTAGGCAGTCTATACATGTAATTAGGCTACTTGGCTATTTACTAGCTGCTACTACAACTTTAAAGTGTTGCTTGTTTGCTTGCTTTCGAGGTGTTTTCAAGTCAGGTAATCAGACTAATTGAGTGCTACTGCCGCGGTATCATTTACAACAAATGTCACATAGGCCTGGCTTTTTAATTGGATCTATTGATTGACTTGTCCAATCATGTTGACTTGAAATTGTAGACTAATCAACAAGACGCCTAGTTCAACAAATTACTACTGATTCGATTTAATTTTTCTCCGAGAAAATCAACTATATTCATTGACGCTAATCAACTTATTAAGCTTTCTAGAGAGATACAGTTAAACAGAGAGATTACTGTTTAATAGAGAGTATACAATACAATACAATACAATACAATACAATACAATACAATACAATACAATACAATACAATGCAATGCAATACAATGCAATACAATACAATACAATGCAATACAATACAATACAATACAATACAGTACAATACAATACAAAACATTACAATACAATACAAAACAATACAATACAATACAATACAGTACAATACAATACATTACAATGCAATACATTACAATACAATGCAATACAATACAATGCAATACAATACAATACAGTACAATACAATAGAAAACATTACAATACAATACAAAACATTACAATACGATACAAAACATTACAATACAATATATCTCTTTTGCCAAAGAAAACGAATACAAGAAATCTATAAAACAATTCTTAATGTAGACTACAAAAGAAAATTTATCAAACAATTTCTCAATAAAATTAAAATTTCTTGGCACCACCCAGTATGGGAAACCCCTGTCCGCTGGGTAAAAGTATCGTATCGGTTCAATAAGTACAGTTTATAAGAAAATTATTATTGAGAAAAAGGAAAAAATAGTCATAAGTTGAACAAGAAAATCAAAAGGAAAAGATGCAGAGAAAAGGAATTATAATATATGGCTGATATTGAAGAAAAAATTATCTTTCATCCAATTAAGTATAGTTTTAAAAAGTTTTAAAAGTGCAGAAGTTTCAACTGGTATTTGGCTTTGACATAAAATAACTGTACATGTTTGTAACTAAATAACTATACAGGTTTATAACTAAATAACTGTACAGGTTTATAACTAAATAACTATAGAGGTTTATAACTAAATAACTGTACAGTTTTAAAGCTTTCATGCAGGTTTATAACTAAATAACTATAGAGGTTTATAACTGAATAACTGTACAGTTTTAAAGCTTTCATGCATGCTTGCTGTATTAGTTTTTTTTGGGATATTGGTTGAAGACAATTAATAGTTAATACTGGAATGAAGTCTTTCCTTTTCACAGTTATTTTACAGTTTTTTTCACAAAAATTAGAGAGAATTTTTTGTGAATACTGTACAGGTTTATACCTAAATAACTGTCTAGGTTTTATCTCACAATAATTCAGAAACGGAATAACGCTAGTTCCCGGTGCACGGTGATATGAATGTATTCATATCGGAATAGTTTTGTTTTGTCTTTCTTTTCGTACAGCTTTTTTACAGATTTGTTGTTTCATCAAATTATTTCCAAAAATTGGTGTTTTTGTGCAGTTCCCAGAAACCGGAAAATTGGTGGGGGATGCCCAAATGTTGAATTTGAAATTTAAGCTTATGTACCATTTTTCTTTCTAAAGAATTGGATTGACTTTTTAAACTTGTGTAATTATGCATTTTCTGGATTTCTTGTTTCATAACGATCTGCGTTTTTAATATTAACATTTTAATGTAAATTTAATTACTTGCAGTCAATTTCAATTGTGAGTAAATAATATTTCTACTCACTTTTGGCTAAACGTTTTCTAATCACAGAGTCGTTTTTCGACGCCTTGAGGATGAGTCTCCATCACTCGAAAACGTATGGCCAAAAGTGAGTAGAAACCTAGTGTTATATATATCTATCTAGTAGTAGTATTATCTATTCACAATTAAAATTGACTGCAAGTCGTTAAATTTACAATAAAAAGTTAATATGTATTTTTATTTGAGATGAGTACATATAAGAGCACAAGACAATCCCATGCTTGCCCTCTTAACACAAAAATGTAACTAACATTTTAGGAAAAAATGTGAACATAAGTGATTTTGCCTACATTACATAGAAAAAAATTAATATTTTAAATAATGATTGAAGACAATAGAGGATACTGGATTTAACTTTTTTCCTTTTCACAGATATTTTACATCTTTGCTCCATAAAAATTACAGAGAAATATTTTTTGGTGAGCGATTTTATATTTCAGTTTTGTATAAGTCTCAAGTATTTATTTTCTATTTTTTATGATTGTTTAATTTTTATTATTGGCAAATAAATGATTTTGATTTTGATTTGATTTTTTGATACCACTTGCTCAACTCGATGGGTAGGAAGCAGTACGACTTGAAACATTTATAGTTCGTGATATTTTAATATTTAATGCAAGATCCTAATCCATTCACAAAATTTGGAGACTTTCCAAAAACTTTCAGAACCATATCAAACGCTCTCATTCAGTAATCTAAACTCTTCATCTAACTCTAGTCTACAGTCTGTTATTGCTCTACGTGAGCATTTCATCGCAGAAAGTGTCTCCGGCGTTGATAATTTGTAATATTTTTGGGAAAACATCTGAGAACTGAAAGGCTGAGTGAAGTAAATGCATCTATTATAATTTTAGAATTGATGAGAAAGTCCAGTGAGCGATTTTAGCGCGAGGATTAAAGTAGTAGAAAGATGATGGTAGAGAATTATTAGTAGAAAAATGAATATTTTGTTGCGAGTGGCTGAGTGTTGAGCTCATTAAGATGTAGGTGGGTTGCGGTAGGTGGCAGCATCGTGCAAAGCAAGCGTGTCATTGCAAAGGAGGCAACTCGTCTTTTTTTATTAACAAGGAAACACTTTTGCAAGAGCACTTGGCCCTCAGCTTGCTAAACTCATTTTTATACAAGCACCAGGTCAATTTCACATCAGCAACAGTCTGCCTGTTAGGAATGGCCACATCTAACCTGCTCTGGTGAGTTGGTACTCATCTTTATGATGCATTTCTCACGCCGCTCTGAACGCAGACAACACTCAGCATTGTGAAATTTAGTTGCAGGACTTCTGCTTCATTAAAGTAGGCTAGTGCTCCAATAGCAATCATTACAATGCCTTAGAAAAGTAATTTATCAAAATTAAATTTAATTTCATTCATATTTTGAGATTTTTTTGAGGATGAAGCCCACATAGGTCTGAGACCTGTGCGTGGATAATGAGATGGATGATAGTGATTCATGAGTAGGACCAATAGTTTTAGGTTGGTTCCGAACCACCCGCGAATGATTTTACAGCAGAGAACAGTGTATTTTTTGCTGGCCAATCTAATAGGTCACCTTTACAAAGATGGCACAGGAGAACGCAGCTTATCTCTATCTTAATGAACAGATACCTGCTGCGGATCGCGGCTATCACTTCCCTAACATCTCACATTAAATGAGAATAGATCTTTCAACACATAGATAAAACGTACTTCGAAACAAAAAAAAAACGAAAATTTATAAAATAAAACAGGCGGTTTTGTGGTGAGGTGAGCTGGAAACGATATCATAGATAAAGGGAGAGAAAGACTTTACAAACATCATAAATAAGCAAAAAAAAAAAAAAGAGAGGAAAACAAAACAGATGCGAACATTTATAAATGAAATTAAAATTAAACAGGTGGCTTTGCGGTGAGATTTGCTGGAAAGGATATCATCATAGGTAAAAGGAGAATGAATACTTCAAAAAAATCACAAATTAATTGGATGTCTAGAATCTCGGAAGGAAGTCACGTCCAGCTTTGGTTTCTCCATCTCATTTCTTACTACTCAAAAGAAAAGATCTTATACAGAAGTTCAGGAGTACTAACAGTAGTAATAATATAAAAAAAGATAAGAAGACAATGGAATAAAATGAAAATTCATAAAAGGGGAGGAGAAGAAGAAAAAATGATCATGAAGATGATACATGTTCAACAAAGAATAAATTTAGAAAAAGTGATTCCACTATTTACCCTGTGATCAGGAACACTATATTCAGTATTTGGTAGTTTCCTATGTAGCCAACTATTCTCATATTAGGCTATCATAAACAGTTCTTTTCTATAAAACGAACATTTATCGATACAAATATTTTGAACTCTTGTTTTTGAAAAAATCAGTAGAAGACGTATTAAGCTAAAAGCCTGTTGTTTTTCACATCTAGCTTTATTTAGCATAATTTGTTTCAAATTCTATATTAGGCGGAGTCGAGACTATAGAGACTTTTTCCTACAACTGCTCGTAAAGTAGTTCTTTACGTACTGAAAACTAATTGTAAAATACCTCTTTACTGCTCCGCAAGCGGTAAAGTACTTTACGCTCGCCAGCTGTTTTCTTTACGCTTCTGTTTTGATTTTGATGTCTTCTCATTGGTGGATCACGGAATCCGTGAAATTCACATAACCTCAACAATGGCGAACGCTAACCAAATCCGCGCACGGTCTGTGATGTTACAAACTACAAGCTTTTATTGTGTTGGAATCCAGAACTGCAGTTGTAGGAAAAAATTGTATTTAATTCGCGCGTGAAGCTTCTTTATCGCTCTCGCAAAATTACTGCGCGACGCGTAGCGTAATGTTTTGGCGCGAGCGATAAAGTCGCGCTTCACGCTCTTAATACATAAATAACTATTCTACCACTCAAACTCAAATGAACCATAAATAAATCATATAAAAGCCATATATAAATAAACATATAAATCATATGTAAACCATGAATAAATCAACCATAAATGAACGAATTTTCACACATTTTCCTGAAAAAGTGGAATCTGTCGGGAATTTAATCTCCTTTTCCAATAAATTATATTGGGAGTCCCACTACTAATAAATTCTTAACATTGTTCAAATTATTTATTTTTACTAAAACACTAATAAACTCAGAAATAATATCCATTCTATACAGTGATCAAGTGAAGTAGAAAAGGGCTTATCGTTGACCCACATTTTTGTAAACGTGAGATTAAGATTTGTTCAAAAGTTGATCGCTGTAGAAATTGACAACGAATGTGTGAAGTATCGCGAAGAATCCATAGTAGGGCCAAGTTCCTACAATATTCAATGTCTAGACAAAGATGGGTTTGTTTCTGAGGGAATTTGTAGCATTACCTCGGATTACAAATGTACAACCGTAGATCCTATTAGAGAATTTGCTCAATATTGGTTCACTTAATCGCACTGAATAGAAAACTGTTGCCGAAAGGCCTACCCACACTTTGACACTTATTTCGATAGAGAGAAACCCCGTCTCATATTTGATTTATTATTTATAATTTCATAATTTTACTTACAGAAACATCTACAAAATAATTTAAAATACTCAACACTTGCAGTGAAGAAAAGTAACAATTCAAAATAAATAACAAAACTAAAATAATAAATTTAAAGCTTTCAAGTAATTGTGTGTTTTTTAGTTTTGTCACCTCATGGAGATACTTTAAGATCTTTATTACTTTACCTTTAAATTCATTATTGATTTCTCTCATTTCACGAGCTTTCTAGTAATATTATTGAATGAACTCACAGCCAGCGCTCAAGTATTTACTTTGCTGACTGTGCTAAAAATGTGTTATACACTTTATATTGTGAATTTTCTTATATTTGTATTTTTGTATTTTGGCGAAATAAAAATATTATTATTATTATTATTATTATTATTATTATTATTATTATTAATATTATTATTATTATTATTATTATTATTATTATTATTATTATTATTATTATTATTATTATTATTATTATTATTATTATTATTATTATTATTATTATTATTATTATTATTATTATTATTATTATTATTATTATTATTATTATTATTATATTAATATGATTTGAATAGGTTTTGATCGAATTTTTCGATCTTTTTTCATCGAATCACCAGATTATAATAAATTCGTCTGAATTCTTTCGGGTGATTTTTTTCTTTCTCTAGGATGAAGTTCACATAGGTCTGAGACCTGTGCGTGGGTAATAAATTGGATGATGGTGATTGATGCGAAGGACCTACACTTTAAGATGAATTCCTAACCACCATAAAGTAATTCAACAATCGGAAACAGAGAATTTTCTGCTACAAAGAGGGCCCAAGAGTTCGTAGCTTATCTCTATCTGATTGAAAAGATACCTGCTAACGGCTATCACTTCCCTAAATGACAGTAAGCTTGACTTTTAACACAGAGAGTTGTAATTGTTAAGTTAATGAAATACAAAATTATTTGATCATTCTTTAAAATTTTATATTTTTATATGAAATGAAATGAAGAATCGCGATCGACTTTTTTTGAAGAATAAAGCCCACATGGGTTTGAGACCTGTGCGTGAGTCTCACGGAATTGGATGATGGTGATTGATGTGTTGGAAGGTGGGTTCCGAACCACCGGGAAGTGATTTTACAAGATATTTTTTGCTGGCCAATCCGATCGGTCACCCTTACCCAGGAGTTTTGTAGCTTATCTGTGATTGAACAGATACAGTTGTGGTCTGACGAGTTGATCCCTGGTTTTTCGGTGCGGGAGCGGGCGGCAGTAGAAGGAAGCCAACTGCGCATGCTCTATTCATGCTTTACTCCTAATTTGAAAACTACGGCCAAAGACAAACAGGTTTTCTGCGCTTCAGCCAGATTCAACTAGCCTAGTTGAGTCTAGGGCTAATGTCATTGCAATGCACAGTAGCAGAGAGTTGATGGAGAAGGGGGAAAATCGGCCAGTGATCAACTCGTCAGACCCCAACTGTACCTGCTACGTCACTCGGCTATCACTTCCCAATTGTACAGTTTTGTTCCTCAGAGAGCCAATGCATCTAAGCCTGACAAGGGCTACTATCAACAGGCCCATTGTATTTTTAAAGACTTTCCGTTTAAGCTGCTCTCCCTACAAAATACTGGAAAAGAGGCTCTCGAGTGTAATCCACAGGGCGAAATACCTCTCTTGGGAAACAACAGTGACATGGCATGAGCAATCACTGTTGCACCTAATCTATGGCTAAGGTGGGTCTAAACGTATAAATTGATTACAGTGTTCAGGCAGAAGCGCCTGTTTCTTTCTAAGGTCAGTATTATTCTTTTGTTTTATGCTAATTCTTGTTACGAGGGGTCCACAGCGCCAGCGCCAGAGACAGCTAGTTGATGCTGTGGGAGGGGGGGCTGGAAGGGGGAGAAGGGGAGAAGAGAACAGCAATAAAGAGGCCCGGCCAGCCGTGGCCGTATTATACTGGCGGTGAGTTGCGTACCGAATAGAAAAGGAAGAAGAAGAATGAGTGGATGAGGAGGGTGAAGAAGAAGAAGAAGAAGAAAAAGGAGATGAGGAAGAAACCGAGGAAGGAGAAAAAGAATAATAATAAGATGATGATGATAGAAAATAAGAAGCGGGATAGGAGGGAGAAGAAGAAGAAAAAGAAGAAAAAGATGAAGGAGAAAAACAGGAAGAACAAGAAGAAGAAGAAGGAAAAGGAGATGAGGAAGAAACCGAGGAAGGAGAAAAAGAAGAATAAGAAGAAGATATGCTGATGATGATGATAGAAAAGAAGAAGCGGGATAGGAGAGAGAAGAAGATGAAGGAGTCAAACAGGAAGAACAAGAAGAAGAAGGAAAAGGAGATGAGGAAGAAAACGAAGAAGAAAAAGGAGAAAGAGGGAGAAGAAGGAGAAGAAAAAGGGGAAGAGGAGGAAGAAGAAGTAGAAAGCGACAAAGGTGATAAGGAGGAAAGTGAAGAAGAAGAAGAAGAAGAAGAAGAAGAGGAAGGAGAAGAAGAAGAAAACGATGAAGAAGAAGGAGAAGAAGAAGAAAGAGGAGATGAGGAAGAAACCGAGGAAGGAGAAAAAAAATGAAGAAGAAAACGAAGAAGAAGATGGTAGAGTGGAAGAGGAGGGAGAAGAAGAAGAAGTAAAAGGAGATGACGAAGAAAACGAAGGAGAAAAGGAGGGTGAAGAAGAGGGATGAGGAGGAGGTGGTGCCGAAGAAGAAGTAGAAGAAGCGGAAGAGAAGGAAGAAGAAGAAGAAGCGGAAGAGGAGGAAGAAGAAGAAGAAGAAAAAGAAAAAGGCGATGAGGAAGAAAATGAAGAAGAAAAAGGAGGAGAAGAAGAGGAGGGAGAAGAAAAAGAAACGATGTAGAAGACGAAGGAGAAGAAGAAGAAAAAGGAGATGAGGAAGAAAACGAAGTAGAAAAGGAAGGAGAAAAAGAGGGTGGTGCCGAAGAAGAAGCGGAAGAGGTGGAAGAAGAAGAAGAAAAAGGCGATGGGGAAGATTACGAAGAAGAAGATGAAGGAGAAGAAGAGGAAGCGGAAGAGGAGGGCGAAGAAAAAGAAGAAAAAAATAAATGAGATGAAGAAAACAAAGATTGAGAAGAAGAAAGAGAAGAAGAAAAAGAAAATAAGAAGAAGACGAAGAAAAAGAAAAAGAAAAAGAAAAAAAAGAAGAAGAAGGTGGGGAAGAAGGAGGAGAAGAAGGAGAAGAAAAAGGCGATGGGGAAGAAAAGAAGAAAAAGAAGAAGAAGCGGAAGAATTTGTTCTCACAAGAAGAGCCACCTTGAAAAGGTGAGGAAAGCCTATTAGTGCTTCCAACTATAGCCTACGACTACTAGACCTAGGCAACACTAAATCAGCACTCTGTTTTACTATCTCTCGACACTCACTTATATGGCGATCAACTTTATGACGGTGTCATCTCACTAAACTGATTGAAATGCCCACTATTTCGATCAATTCTTCCCTTTATTATCGATTCACATACATCAGTTACGTCACAGTCACAGTTCCGTCTCAGTTCAGTCACCTGACGGGTTAGCGCCGGACTAGTGTAGACAGAGTAACTCAGATAATATATTTTATGACTGTTACGAGACGGATAGCTCGGAACTGAGACGCGCCGTGACTGATGTGTGTGAATTAACCTTTATAAAGACGCTATATTATAATGATGGTTCTTCAGAGGGAAGTGATAGCCGAGTGCCGTAGCAGGTATCTGTTCAATCAGAGATACGCTACGAAACTCCTGGGCCATCTTTGAAACGGTGACCGATTGGATTGGCCAGCATAAAAGACTCTGTTCTCTGCTGTAAAATCACTTCCCGGTGGTTCGGAACCCACCTGAAACTGTAGGTACAACTCATCAATCACCATCATCCAATTCATTACCACGCACAGGTCTCAGACCAATGTGGGCTTCACCCTCCGAAAAAAAGATAGTGCTCGTGTTAAAATATCGTTGGCCCGTTTAAACAAAGACATTTTTCTATAGAATGCTCTCGTAATCCTGCTATTCATGTAGACACTACCTAGACCTGTACAATTATAATCTATACTACGCTTTCTTGCGATAGTGAATAATTGTTTAGGCTAAAGATAAGTCTTCACAATCTCCGAAGCCTCGATTGAGACATACGAAGACATTGAGCGTTTTATCAGGCGCGAATCTATTTTTGGAGGGGGGTGGGGTTGAAGGTGTTGTACCCCCCATCAAAATTCTTAACCAGCACTAAAGAAAACCTACATTTTTTGTCTTTTATATGGGTGAGAACCTTTTCTTTAGGTGACCCCCCCCCCCCCCCCCCCCCCAATTATTTTCTCACTTGATTCCTCCCCCACCTTTCTGTAAGCGCTTTATCTCCTGGAGAATTTTCTTCCATAGACTTCTTTGATTTGAAAAAGCTATTAATATTTAAATCATTGTATTTTTAATTTTCCAGATGTAGTTTCATAATCTTCAATGGAAAGAAAGAAAGATTTATTGACAATCAAAACAAAATTATGAATGACAGGTTCATACAGTGAATATTCACATCTAAATGAAAAACCTTTCACAGCTGGATAATTAATATTGGCGTTGCCAGCAAGTGTTTGATCGCTGATGGCAACAAAACAAGTAGACCAATAGGCTACTTTGTAGACTATAGAGGTTGAGTCTAATTCAATATTATATTGTAGGTACTCTATAGTCTCTCCATACTCCAGCCCGTCTCGTCTAGCAAAAACTGGTATGACAGACTTTTCATAACAAAGCTTGTATCTTTAAGCTAGATTGCTTGTATCTTAGGTAATAAGTTATCTTGTGGTTATGTATGGACAGATAGATGGAATGTCTTTATTTGGGCGAAGTTAGGACTCGCAGGTCCTCTCTTACACTTAACCCTTACGACGGGTTTACTGGGTTTAGGTGATGTAAATGTCTGAATTTCAGCTTAGACTATATCAGTGTAAGCCAACTGAAGTAATGACGAATAGATATTGCATTTATTAATTTAGTTAGGATATGTACAAAGACAACTTATTGAAGAATTTTAAGCCTAGGATATAGATAAAGTGATGTGTTACAAAGTTGGATGAAATCGTTGATGATGATGGTGTACTAAAGTTGAAACTAAATAGAACATATTAAACAAATTGTATATGTTTGTATATGTCAAAGAAGAATCTGAATAAATTTTTATTTTTATATACTTGTATGGAATTGAGTAGCAGCATAAAGGAAGCGAAGTTATATTGTAAGATCTAAATTAATTAGCCAGTGTATGGCCACGTCATCTGTTACATGCAGTTTTTGTAGCCCTCCTGGGAGTCTTGTCAATGGGCATGAATCAATAATGTGGTCCATTGCTCGCTCTTGACCACAATCACAGAGAGGAGAGTCAGCCAAACCCCACCGATACATATTTTTCTGGCATCTTCCCTGTCCAGCTCTGAAACGGTTAAGACGCACCCACACCTGATGGGGCATCTCAAAACCATTCACTCTCCTATTTGGATCAGAGACTAACTCTCTATTTCTGACTGCTACAGATCGCCAAGCCTCAGTCCGCATTTGTGTAGGATTTGGTACAAATTTTTATTTGATTTGATATTAAAACCAAAAATGTATCTAATCGTACCTACATAACACAGTAAACTATAGTATTTAATTAACAAATAGCTAACAAAAAATACATTAAAAAATATAATAGCTTCGAAAATTAGGATTGTTAGCCTAGTGTACTTTTGTTTGACAGGATATTTTAAACACATGGTTGATTTTTTTACTTCTTAATAATATTATAGAATTCTTCAGGTATAGAGTATGATGGGTCACTATGCTTTGTGATTCTGTAATGTTAGGCTATGCCTACTTATCTCACTTTCTGAAAATGTTATATTCTTGCGAATGACTGGAATGTCTAGCAAGCGAAGGAGCTTTATGATTCTTTGTGGGAAGGTGAAACATTTGCAATCAAGCATTGAAAATTGAGATGAGGAATGTGATTTTCAGATGCTCATTGAAAATAGCTGTGTAAGATAATCGTAGCTTGGAGAAAATATAGGGATAATGGTGGCGTTGTTTGTAAACGGGTTTTACGCTGGAAAAAAGATAGAATTAAGAGATAGAAAGGTTCATTGATGCGAGCGAAGACTGTGCTGGTGTTGGTGCTGGTGCTGGCGCCGTGGACCCATCTAATCAAATACAAAGTCGTCTGCACTCACTCACTCCAACCATGCTTTTCTCTCTTTCCGTCTGTATAGGTGCCTGGGTGAGAGGGGAGGAGGATGCCATAATTCTTTTCTACTCACGTGGCTCGATCTGGCCTAACCTAGAATTTGCTGGATATCTGTTTACACAAGAAGGCAGCAATTGCAGGGCAGTGTTGCCCTGTTGAAGAGCCAGAGCAGAGGAACAATGTAAATAGGAGTGGAAACCAGTTCGGATAATGATGGGGATGCGGTTAGCTGCCGGCTAATTTTCACACCAGGCCACGAAACGAGCTTTCAATAAATATCATTAACCTGTCCGTTAGGGCTCCATCGAGGCGATCCAGCGTTAAAGTCTCCCCTGGCCCTGGCCCTGGCCACTATCATTACCATCTTCCTTCCTTCAAGATGCATGCTTCTTCTCTGTAGCAATTTTCATATTTTCATTCATCAAGATGTTTTTTCTGAGAACGTCTCAACTGGCTCCAGGGTCTACTATGACTACTATGAAATTTTCTAGCAGCATCTTCATTTGAAGTGAATCAAATTTGTCAACCTTCCTGGTCATCGGTACATGGAGTCGGCGTAGCCGAGTTGGCTTATCGCTGGTCTGATAAACCAAAGGTCCTGGGTTCGATCCCAGTTGAGTACAAGATATTTTTTTCGAGCCATTCCCGTGTTTCGGAGGACACGCTAAGCCGTCGGTCCCGGTCGCATATAAAAAAAGCAGTCGTTAAAAAAAAACGGCGAGGTGGAACTACCCGTAAGGGTCTCCCCACCACGAAAAGCCATACGAATTTACTTTTATCGGTACAACTAAAAGATAACAATTTCAATATAGATGTTGCTATACTAATTACTCGAAAATGAATTACTAAAAAAAGTAGGGGCACTAAATGACCCCTTAAGCTAAAGCTAATGTGACGATAATTTCAGATTACATGCTGTCCTGAATTCTTAAAGACATATCTAAGGAAGATCTTCAAGAAACCTTGAATATATTACGGTAATCTCAATTTAGGCTCTTGGTTGGAGCACTTGTCTAGATTAGATAAGACTCAGGTGGTTTCGTTTCTCGCAGTCTTCCAGTTCAAAGAACCCCTTAAATAGCCCCAGTGTGAAGATGACATCAAATGACATGTTATTGTCCTGAGCACTTGATGGCACGAGGAATAGGATAGGCAAAAATACGTAGGACTTCTAAATGACCTTTTTATTGACAATTTAACGACTTGCAGTCAATTTTAATTGTGAATAAATAGTATTTGTACTCAATTTTGGCCAAACGTTTTCGAGTCAAGGAAACTCATCTTCATGCAAAGTGAGTACAAATACTATTTAATCACAATTAAAATTGACTGCAAGTCGTTAAATTTACAATAAAAAGTTAATATTAACAACGCAGGTCGTTATGGAACAAGAAATTCAAGAACCAAATGACTCCTCACCCCCGGTGTTGGCATTGATAGCTTAAAGCGAGCGACATCCGAAACAACCAAGCTACATCGATCTTTCTGATCATCAAAAAATTAAAAGATGTTTTAGGTATTTCAGATATTTTATATTAGTTTATTACAAAAATCGAGATACTTTGGCATGGTTCATTCATATGTTAATTTTACTAACAAACAATCAATGTACATTAATTTGTACAACTATTTGGGCTATTGCCCAAAACTGCTTTTCACAAAATTACAATTGAAATCTTCAAATAGTTCTGCCTGTGAATAGGTGTAAGTCTATGAATTAAGCCTATAAATACCTGATATTTATCAGGTTACACAGCTTTCCTACCATGTTGAACCCCAAAAAATTCTCATGATTCATTTACAGTATAATAAACATTAGAAGTTATACAAATTATTGGATGAGTTAGCAAAACGCAAGTCACGAATTTCAAAAGATAATAATTTATCAGAAAAAATATTGTAATTCATCAGATATCAAAATGTGGGGAGTTGAAAACAGCAGGGTTGAAAAGATAATATCTGAGGTGGAACCTGGTTATATCAGGTCCACCTGACGAGATGAGTCCTCCATGAGAGATTTCTAGCTAAGTTTGTAGGCTATATAGCCCTACAATCAATCAATATAATGTTGCATCTTTTTCCATAGACCTGCGTCCCCACACCCTCTTCTCCATCTCTCAACATATTTTTATTTCTTATACACGCTCTCTCTCTCTCTCAGAGGCACCGAGACCTGTGCGTGGGTAATGAGTTGGATGATTGATGAGTTGGACCTGCAGTTTTAGGTTGGCTCCGAACCACCAGGAAGTGATTTTACAGCAAAAACAGAGTCTTTTTTGCTGGTCAAAGCAATAGGTCACCCTCACAACTGTCACTCTTACTATAGCTATCTCTATCTGACTGAACAGATACCTGCTACAGCTCACGGCTATCACTTCGCAATCAATTTTCAAATTGTTTAAGTGAACTGTTTCCAGTGATGAATCAAATTCTGTGATGGATTTTCATCAAGCGAAGAAACGAGTAACAAAATTGTGATACAAAAATGTTGCGCTAATCAAATCAAAATTTATTAATAAAAAAACATGACAAAATCCTTTTGTTGAACTTAATAAATACAGAAAATGTACATCAATAAATTCACCTTTAGAAACCCCATTATAAAACCTATGTGTTGAGGTAGAGGATTTGAATTGGGAAGGGATTGAAAATATTTGCGAATGAATTCAAGTGGAATTATGTAGATTGTAGACTATGAATCAAATTCTAACATGGATTATCATCAAGCGGATGGAATGAATAAGAAAAGGAAGGATTCTAATATTGTCTGGGGGAATATTGGCGAGTTGAATTGTAGTGAATGAAATGATAGGCATTTGATGTGTTGATGAGCTGTTTGGTGGTGTGGGCGGGGTGGCGAATCGTGAAAGGGTCATAAAAAAGCAAATTGATATTGCAGCGATCAGTTTAGTTTTGATCATTTATTAGTTTCTCACACACGGTGAGGGGGAGGGGAGTAGAGGTGGCGCCGTGGCTATAGTACCAGCAGCAGTATACAGGTTATGAATGGGCCAGACTAATCATCGCGTCTGGTCGTTGCGTTCAGCGTCCTAATCGGCGCGGCTAGAGAAGTAGTATAGCTCTAGACTGGCTGTACTACTACACAACCTGTGTGTGTGAGTGTGAGAGTGCGACTGAGACCGTCCCTGCCTGGCCTCCGTTCTTGTAATAATATTAAAAACAAACAGCTCGCCTGTAACGATATACTTAGAGAGCCGTGCCACCCTCTGCGCTGTTCTGAGCTGAGCTCTACTCTGAGCTCTGGCGACTCGGCGCCACATAATCGCCAGGTATTTTCAGAGGTAATAAATCACCTGCCAAATTCACAGACACAGATAGTCTCTCTCCCTGCTCCTCCCCACATGCCTACCTTCAACAGCCGTGACCAATCGCTCTCCTTCCGTAGGCCTACGTTCTCACTCCCTCCAACATATTTCTTTTTCTCATACTCTCTCTCTCTCTGTTAAGGGTTAAGTTGGTGTGGAAGACAACCGATGAGTCCTAACTTCACCCTGAATCTAAGATGACAGTTTATCTCTTTCTCGAATCAGTTTCTAAATATTATTTATATTTTTTTTTTGTCTGTATTTCTCTAAGGGCTACCGTGATCAAAAAGACAGTTGCCCCAGCGCGAGGTATATTACACTGCGACTTGGGTGACCCGTGCGATTGTCCTAAAATTTTAACATTAAGGCTGTGCGCAGGGTTTTTGGTCATAATTTTTTTTCGAAGTTTATTGTATTGGATATTATTAAGGTATTGAAATGTTGACTATTGCCATGATGAATCATTTTTTTCATCCAATATTTTATAAAATATGGGAGTTCAAAGTTGAAATTTTTCAGTTTTTCGGGGCAATTGATCCCCCCCCATACAAGTTATTTTAAACTTTTGATAATTTTTTTTTAAATGAAAGACACATTGAGGAATAAAATGACATATTTTTCATACCGATCAAACACTTAGTTTTCTCAAAATAAATTTTTTAAAACATACGAAAAATTTCAGTTTTTCAAAATATTTTGAAAAAACCAATTGTTGAATTGAAATAAAAAACGTGCCATTCTTTTCCCCAAGGTGTCTTTCAGTTATAAAAAAATTATCAAATGTCTAAAATAACTTGTAGGTGAGTTCAATTGTCCCCAAAAACCGAAAAAATTCAACTTTGAACTCCCATATTCCATAAAATATTTGATGAAAAAAAAAATTTCTCAAGGTAATAGTTAGCATTTCAATACCTTGATAATATCCAATTCAATGAACTTCGAAAAAAATTATGACCAAAAACCCTGCGCACAGCCTTAAGGTGCTTATTTTGTTTGAGACTAAGTAGGTATCTATCTGTTCAATCAAATAGAGATAAGCTTCGAACTCTTGAGCCCTCTTTGTGAGGGTGACCGATTGAGTTGACCAACAGAAAAGACTCTGTTCCCGGTTCCCTTTCCGGTGGTTTGAAGTCCACCTTAAACTAAAGTTCCAACTTATCAATCACCATCATTTAACTCATCACCCTCACATAGATCTCATACCTATGTGGGCTTCATCCTACGAAAAAAGTAAATCCTTGATTTTGTGGAGAAAACATGTACATAGAGGGGTGAGGTTGGGATTAGCTTTATGCTTGAACTCTTTGTTATTAAGTTGAGGTCAGGATAATTAATTGAACAATCTGATATAAAAAATGACACTGTATTTCTATTTAGTATATGATTTTCACTCACTTTTACTGCAGATGCTGGAGGGATGCATTTCACTTCTAAAGAGAAGCTCTATCAGTCCCTCAGGGTTTTGATATTTGATTGTTCATCAAGTATTTCGTCATGGAAAACATCAAACATGTTTTGAAAAACATCAAACATCAAAAACATGTTTTCATGGAAAACATGGAATTTATTGCAATCTTGATGTTAAATTAGACACAGTAGCTAACTTCAATTCGAGTAACCAGGCTCAGGTAATTTTAATTTTATAATTCTAGTCGTTGATAGCTTCAAACAACACCACAATACTCTTGTTTTGATTTTTATTGGTTATCTCGTAAAAAATTTTTAGAGTCTGGGCAAAACTACTCCAACAATAACGCTAATTCTCACCTGATAACTCTATCTCTCTGCTTGATAGATTCTGTAGGGCAGCCTGACACATAGCATTTGTCAAACTCTCTATTTATCGTATTAATTATCATATAATTATCGTATTTGCGAAACCCCACAGTTGTGAAGTGTAAGATTCATCATTATTTCAAATATTAACATCCGTATCTGTTTGGAAGCCATAAAATTCCAGTAGACTACAATAACCAAGGCCAACTAATGTGAATTTTACGCAGGAGAATTACAGCGTTAAATGCATTGATAACAACGCACACCACGAAATAGAATTAAGCTGGAACTCGTTTTAATACCAATAGAGCTTCAGTTTAATGTAATTTAGTGTGTTGGCTACACACAAAGGGAGGTAGAGTAGATTTTACTAGTCGGAAAATATTAGATGATGAAGGGGGCTGGGAAGAGGTCTAATGAGCCGTCCGGACGTGGAGCGACTCACGAATTATTAATTCAGAGTTTAGAGCAGATCTACATTAGTTCAATCTAGTTGGACGATATCTTTCACTCACAATCCCTCTCTCTATAAAATCTCTTTTTGCTTTCTCTCTCACTCTCTTTCTCTCTCTCTCTCTCTCTCTCTCTCTCTCTCTGATTTACATTTGCTACCTATGTGACAGTAATAATGCTATTTTAAAATCTTTTATGGAATTTTTTAAATTCTCATAAGTATTCTAATCTAATTTCTCTTAAAAGAGAAATATTGATTGATGAATCAGATCCAATCAGAGTAAGACAAAGAAAAAATGATGGAGAAGTAGAAGAAAAAAGAAAGAGAGAAAATAGGATGAGAAAGAAAAGAGAGGGGGAGAGAAATCCTCTCATTCATCGAGTGATAGAACTAGTCTCGCAATCTATTTAGCTAGATTCCACACTGGTCTACGCCATTCTTCAAGCTCTCGATTCATACAATTTATGTCGCTACAGCTCTCCCCGTTTGAACAAGTAATTAAACCGTAGTTATGAACTTGCCTTGACACTTCCTTATCTCCAGAGAGACTTGAACATCATTTACTCGAAAGACTCGTATTTACGAAGCTATCTTGAGGATTCCTTATCTCAGAAGAGATTTGAAAAGCATCAGGGAAACAAGGGAAGCATTTACCTTTGAATTAAGTAAGCCTCCTTTGAATTAAGTAAGCCGCAAGGTAGCTTCATAATTACGAGTCAAGTTTTCCTTGAACAGCAAGGTTATAATGAGAATAAAATCTTTCTCTTTTGTTAATAAATAGTCTATGAGCCTCACGGCCGGTTGCATGAAAGCCAATTAAATTTAATCCCCGTAGAATGACATCATTCTACGGAAATTAAACTTAATGGAGAGAATTTAGTTGCACAAAGAACAATTACAAGCGATAACGCCGATTAGGCTAAACGGCGTAAAATATATTTAACCACCCGATCACCTATGATTAAGAATCTCACCGATGATTAAGAATCTCACTAATGCCCGTTGAGTTTTTTTAGGTTATGTTTATTTTACCAGAACATGGAACTGAAAATTAGGTCGCAGGTGTTAAAAACCTTTCAAAATGAATAAAACCTATTGAGAATATAATAATATTGAGATAGTTGAATAATGATTCAAATAATTCACAATGAAATGATTCTAATTCATATTTTTCCCAACTTCAGAATCAACTGTTGATCAAATTACAGTGTTGCCCGTTCGGTTAACGAAAAAAAACCTAATGGATCTTTGTGCAACAGAAATACACCCGTTACACTTACGACCGTTAGTTAACTGACATTAAACTCCTTATTTAGTTGCTTTTGTGCAACCAACCGTCAGTCTATAGGCTACTGATGCAGCAGGATATTTTGAAGGAAGGATGGCCTCAATTATCACAAACCTTCGATAATAAAGAAGTTATGCAAAATAAGAATGATTAACTACTAATATCAATTTGTAGACTATAGTTTCACGTTTCATGAAACTTGCTCCGTAGGCCTAGTACAGGTTTTTTGTTGAGCACCCTGCCCTAGGCTACATAAAAAGCTTTACGGTAACATAAGACTATTCTAGCCTTACAGATGATCAAATATAATGCCGTCTACGTGTGGCAAACCCGAGAAACTCATACTCCGTGTGGAACAGGTCTGGATACGGTTTGCTTTGGTGAAGGGGGGACGATGAGAAGGCCTCAATTCAAACAGTTTATAGTGAGGCCTTGGTAAAGGGTAGCACTAAACTGACCGGCCTTCAACAAGGCAGAGCGATTTGTAAACTAATAGGCTCAACTTATAAATTACTGCAGTGACGTAACTAAGGGGATGAATTTTTATTTAAATCATTTCTTTAAGTTTCACTTTCGGCGATTCAAGACGTTTTTTCTTAATCTTGTCGAAAATATTATTGTCTTTGAGGGCTTGTTTAAAATTGCAACATTTCTTTTGTTTCTGGTTCTCTGGTGGGGGGGGGGGGGGAAATCTAGTTTTGAAGGTTTATTTTTCATACATTTCCCGGGGGAACATCTCTTCTGAATAAAATATATACAATATTCTTGAATTATTTTTAAGAGACCCTTCTCCTCTTATGGTGTACTACAAAAATACAAAATTTTATATAAATATATAGGTAACATACGCCAGCCCTTCAACACATGTATTTCATACATATGTTATTCATTCATGTATTACATATGTATTCATGGTGTACTACATGTATGTAGTGTCTGCAGCCTACTACACCCTCGCCCATAATTAAATAGAACTGACCCTCTAGTTACGCCACTGAATCATCGCAATATGTTTCTTTGGAAGGCAGATGTTTCGTACACAATTGGCCGGTTTCTAGTGGAATTTCAAAATGAAAAAGCACAAAGATTGTGCACGATATCGACGAGTATTGGGTTTGAGCAATGGACATTGGGCATTGGGCATTGGGCGCCCGCCGATGTCTCCTCTCAAGTCGAATTCCACTCGGCTTCTTTTCACCACACCGAAAAGATTATGACGGCAATATTGTTGTAATAAAAAGAAGGCAAGCTACTCAATCTTATTCCTCGGCGTTGACTTTTTATTTGTTTTTAGGGCAATAATTTCGGGCAAACGGAAGACAGCCGAGGAATTTTGAAGGAGTTTCAGTCGGGAGATGCACGTTGATAAGAGCGGCTGGCATTTATTAATAAATAAATAAATATGTGTTAAAGGGCTGGCGCCACTAGCTACGGGGGTTCTCCTCCACTTGCCCCCCTTCTCACTGGACAGACGTCCGAAATTAATTAACACACGCCGCGCCGACTCCTATCGCTTCCACCACACTGATTTTTTTCTCTTTTCTGCTTCTCTTTATCCATCATAGCCACCAACGGCCTATACATGCCATAAAGTATCCCTCATCCTCCACCTCACACACTTGATTACAATTCACCTAACAATTCGCTACTTTCTTTCTCACAAGAAAAATGAATGAATAAATATGCAACGTTGATCCATTTCTCAAATTTATTTTATCATGGATAGCATGGCGGTCCCAGGGGATAGGGCGTCACGAGGGTCATGAAACCCCCTAAAATTGGAAATTTACAGGATATTGGGTGAGGGAAGAAGGGGCATTCTAGCAAAAAAAAGGTCAACTAAACCTATTTGTGTTATCCCCCCCCCCCCCCAACTCCCGAACTGTGAGTTGCTAATAGATCTGAAAGTTGCTAATGTTAATAATACTTTTATCATTCATATACATTGTAAATTTACACAAATAAAGTCATCTGAATCTGAACTGTGACTACTCCTAACCTAACCCGACCGAATATAAAAGGCCTATTGAAATACACTAAATTTACAAATATGTAAATGTCATGTCATGTTACGTAATGAAATCACAAGTTCACTGGTTAATCATTCATGTTCACAGCTATTTTTCAGATTTGAAATATAAATTCGAATCAATAGATATTTGTGGTGTTCATGCGATCGTGATGCTCAGTCACGACCGCTCAAGTCTGCATTTGGATGGGTGACCGTGCTTAAATCACTTCATGTTATGAGCATTATTATCACTTACCCGGCGGTTCGGAACCTACCTAAAATTATAGGTCCACTATGTTCTTTGTAGCATGACCCAAACGGGAATTTAGAATTACCTGTAAGTGTTCCCCCACAATAAAAGTTATACGCTTATTATTATTTTGTGAAAAATTAAGAAAAGCTCAATTTCAATTCCACGTTTTTTTTTTAATTGGAATTGGAATGTCAAAACTATCTCTTTTATTCAAATCTATTATGGAGTTCCATAACATCAATACTTAAATTATAAATATGTATGATTTAGAACCGTATGCATATAATTAGCGTTTAAACTGAGATTAATCTATTTATTTATTCACGCAGGTTACATTAATCTTGAAACATTAATAATCCATGTTCACAGTGAAACAGTACTGTAAACTGTACATACAATTTTAAATACAATTAGTGCACAAATTATACCATATGATACAGACTGATTGAGTTTTTTTGGGTACCCCGAGAAACCTCGGACGACATCATCCTGTAGTTAAATTAATATGATTATTAGAATTAAACAAACTAATTTACAGTCAACCATTATGTTTGTGTTCACACTAAACTCAGACTAAGTTAAAATATTGAATGAGCATACGAATCCACAGTTTAAGCCAAGTTTAAATTATCTTGCTTAATATTATCAATAGATAAATTAATCATAATTTTATCATGTAGCCTAGTTATCACAGTGAACAATCAATTTGTTTGTGGCTGTTCCTACATAAATTTGAAAATATGTGTTGACGGAGCAGTTGAAATCAAGCGTTTTCAGTGTGTGGGTGTGTGGGCCTAATCTTAATTCATCATTTCCTGGCTCGAATATTTGAAAACGATTTTAATAGCTCAGTGGTCGATTTTTTGTGAAGTTCGACCGTTGCAAGTTCGACCATTGATCCTGGTCGATCACAGCCTTCGCTGCCGGAGAGTCTAAATAGCATCATTGACAAGCAATATTAAATTTTTATTAGGGCGTTTGCCTATGAAAAGTCGGAAGACGATATCTAGAAAGAGGCCATCTCTAACTCAAATGGCCCAAATAAAAGCTAAGGCTATCAGGGCCACCGACCACATTATCCAGTCTAATTGCCTCTAATCACCGTCTTCGCTTAATTAAAAGCTTATCCAATGATCGATTGACTCTTTCTCTCTCTCCTCTTCATCATTCTCTTTTTCTTTCTCTTTGTCTTTGTCTTTTTCTTTTTTCTTCTTCTCTTTCTCTTTTTCTCTTTCTCTTTTCTCTTTCTCTTTTTCTCTTTTTCTTTTTCTCTTTCTCATTTTCTTTTTCTTTTTCTCTTTCTCTTTATTTTTTATTTTTCTCTTTTTCTTTTTCTCTTTTTCTTTCTCTTTACTCTTTCTTTTTTTCTTTTTCTCTTTTTCTTTTTTCTTATTCTTTCTCTTTTTCTTTTTCTTTCTCTTTACTCTTTTTCTTTTTATCTTTATCTTTTTTCTTTTTCTTTCTTTTTTTCTCTTTTTGTTTTTGTTTTTCTTTCTCTTTTCTTCTTCTTTTTCTCTTTCATTTCTTTTCTTTTGCATTTTCTTTTTCTTTTTCTTTTTCTTTTTCTTTTTCTTTTTCTTTTTCTTTTTCTTTTTCTTTTTCTTTTTCTTTTTCTTTTTCTTTTTCTTTTTCTCTTTCTTTTTCTCTTTCTTTTTCTTTTTTATTTCTTTTCTTTTTCTCTTTCACTTTCCCTTTCTCTTTCTCTCTCCCTCTTTGTTTCTCTTGTTTCTCTTCCTTTTCCTCTCCTATCTATCCCTTTCTTTCTCTTTTTTCTCTTCATCACTCTCTTTCACTCTTCATCTCTCTCTTTCTCCTTCTTCCTCTATTTTTCTCTTTATTTCTCTCTTTCACTGTTCAACTCTCTCTCTTTCCATCAATAGCATCCCATGATAATCAATATTTCACATAATTTCTCTCACAATATTATCCACAATATTTTTGACCTTGAATAGACATATTTCCCTAATAATCAAAACAGGTATATTTATCAAAGGCATATAATTAATGTGCAGTTAATAGCCTGATAAAATCAATAAAGCAGGGCTGCCCACAGGGGGGGCTATGACGCAGACTGCGTCATTGAAATTCTTGGGGGGGTCCCAAAAAACGTTTTGGGGGGGGCGTAAAGTTGATTGAAACCGTGTTTAACGTAACAACATTCAAAAATATACTACGAAGTCACCAGATAGAATGTCAATTAATGAAAATATATTTATAATTATTATTATACAATTGAATATGAATTAGCTAAAATAGATATGTTTAGGATTTGTGCAGGAAATTATTATTCAAACTTAGCAAGACGCTAAGCGAGTGCTCTGAAAGTGGTTTAAACAACTTTACTCTCCTTAACAGTTACTAGTTAATCAGCAGAAAGAGTAATAAGTCGATTTAAAATTATCAAAAACAGACTCAGATCTGCTATGGGAGACTCATGGTTGTCCAATCTAATGGTTCTAGCTGTAGAAAAAGATGTAGGGTTTAGAGAGATAGATTTAACAAGCTTAGAAGGTGCCTAGCTAACTTGTAGATGGTCACAGCCTACAAATTTAAAGTGCTTGACTTCAAACTGTTGATGTTTTTCATGTATTTTACGATAACTACTTACTAATAAGTAAGAACTGCTATAGCAAAACTTACTAAATACTAAAAATTCAGTAATTTTTCATAACTATGTCTTTATTTTGTTTTTGAAAGACACTTCTTCCGATTGTGTGTTGTAAATAACTATACATGAAATGTGTGCCTTTTATGTACTTCATCCATACATAAATTCTCCCAAGATACTACACTAAGTAAATAACCTGTTGTTCAACTACTGTCCAATAAATGACTTGGTATTTTGAATTTTTGTGTTTTACAAATGAAGTTATTAACTCATTGTTTTCACTTCCTTTAAAGGAACAACTTTGTAGAGTTATTTAAACTTAATGTAATTGGTACACCGAACATAAACTTTAGGTATTCCATTTTTATTGAACATTGTGTATTTGTAATAATATTTTATTGTTTAAAAACCATTTAGGTTCAAATTCTTATTTAGCTATATTGCAATTAAGTTTATTGAGCAGAAGTTCATATATTCATTTCATTGATATTTCTTTTTTTACCTTTACAAAAAAATGTTACCAAGGAAAAAATCTCAAGAAATATACATACATTTTGTATATTATCGAATGGGTTTGAATTTTTCAATAGTTATAAAAATCTTCATTTAGTTTTAAAAAGAATACGGGGATTTTTCGCATTTTTTAGGGGGTGGGCCTAATTTATGGGGGTGGGGGGGTTAGTGCTAAATTTAGGGGGGGGGGGGTGCGTCATGAGGCTTAGGGGGGGTGGGCACCCCTGAATAAAGTCTACTTTTGTAGTATAAAATTGTTATTCCATGGTTGAAGCATTAATTGTTTTGAATGTCTTTTGAGTGATGCAGTGGTGAGCCTTCATTCATTACCCCATTTCAATAAAACGTTAATTTTAACGTAAAATTCAAACGTATCCCATACATTACAGAGTGGTTTCGTCTTAAAAATTAGTGTAACGTTTCATCAAATACTACATTATTTACTTTTATTGTTTCATTGATGTTGTTATGACAAAATGTAATCACGTCAAACCTGTCATTTCCTATATTCAAAGTAATAGTTATCCCAGATATGCAGTCAAACTGCAGAATCTTCCATATACGGTGCGAAGTAATTACATTAACAACTAAATTATATTCAGACGTTTTGGAAACAATTAGCTGGGAAGTGAAAATTCGCAGGCCTCCTTACATTCATCAAAACGTGTTCAACTCATCTTTTATTCATATTCCTGCCATAATAGTGTACTAGAATATTAGAATCTACTTTAATGTCAAGCTCTCAAAACTAATCATAGCTTCGCTAATGTGTATAATTTACTTAATAGATCTTTTTGATAATAACTGCTATTTGTCAGAGATTAAATAAATGAAATATTTTTCTTGAAAGTAGGATAATTAGGAAATATCATATCTAATCATATAATATATCAAATCAATCAGGAGATATTCTGTATTTTTTATCCTAGATATCCGGTCAAACACCTTTAATTATTTTCAATAGCATAGAATCCCCGCTGCTAATATAATAAATATTAAAAAAACATTTTCTTTTGTGAATAAGATAATTAGAAGAGCTAGAAGAGTATAGAATCTGAGCTAGAAGAGCTAGAAGAGTACTGTAGGATCAGACGAGGGAGAAAAGGCAACATCGAAGAGAATAATAATAACTATAATAATAATAATACTAATAATAATAATAATAATAATAATATAATTTCTTTGGTATTGAGTACAGCACCACCTGAGGAGTTTATTCACAGTAAAAACATTTGACATTGCAGAAAATACGTTATGTATAAAGTCTTAAATCTAATATAAAGTATTGCAAAACTGAATATTGTGGCTCCCACTATATAAATATGTTTCGGGATGCCACTATTTCGTCTATTTCTTTAGAAAAATATTAGAATATGCGAAAAAATATTACGCTAGTTTTCCAAAATTACATGTTACTACTAATTGAATATTATTAAATTGAGATAAAACGTTCAAAAAGCGAAAAAATTCACTAATTTACGAGAAAATTAAATTGGAAATGAAAAATTGAAAAGTTATTGACTATATGATGATACTAATAATATTTTCATATTATGTGCTACTAATTGGATATTGAAAATTGGAAAGAAACATTTAAAAAAAAAAACATGAATTAGTTTACTAAAGAAAATCAATCGGAAAAAGAAGAGATAAAAAAGTAAGTACAGTAGAATGCCGATTATCCGAGGTAATTGGGACCAAGACCACCTCGGATATGAAAAAAACTCGGATAATACGGAGGTTAAGTGCTACTACCAGGAAAAGTCAAAAAGCGTGACAAAAATTAATTTTTATAACAAGGTTATAACGTAAAATAACTATTTACAAACCTTATTTTAACTGAGACCATGATATTACATCATGAAAAGTATAAAACGCGTCTTCCCATCGTATTATTCTTTAAATAAAAAGAGCTTTATTTTAATTTTTCTCTCATCACTAGCTCGGATAACCTGGAGGCTCGGTTGATCGGGACTTGGATAATCGAGATTCTACTGTAGTCTACTGATTATCTGACAAGAATGAAGGAGTACTGGAAAAAGCGGGAAGATGCATCCATGAAGAAATAATTGATTCAATATACCTCTAGTAGGTGATTCGAAAAAAGAGGATTATTAGAAAATATCATAAATAAATTGATAAATTGTCATAATCCATCAAATCAATCAGGAGAAATTCGGTATTTTTCATCCTAAGGTTTGGTCACATCGTTCCCAATCTTTGTAAACGACGCTACTACTGCTTGTAAAACTTGAAACATGCACTACTCGTGAAGATTGAATTCAAGATGGGCTATCAAGGGCAAATAATGTGATAGTGTTACCCTTACATGTTACAAGGGAAGGGAGATGCAAGATGCAGGTAGGTGGCTCAGCAGAGCAGCTACCGATGTTTTCTTGTAGACTTCTACACTCCTTTACACCACTGCTACTCTGTCTGCTGGTGTCTTTTTTTGCTCCAGCCGCCTCAACCCGAGCCTGGTTGTTCATCCCTTATCTTCGCAAACACATCTCTGACAATGAATATTATCTTGAAACACTGCTGGTCTTTCACACCAGCTATAAACTAGTTTTCGCTTGCCTGCATTTGAAGAGGATCGATGTCCTTTTTGTTATCATCCGCCTCCACTCCAGTCTACCCATCCCTTTTCACTCCTTTTCTTCTCCCCATCATCATCATTCTCCACTACTGCATCCTTCTCCTTTAGCAACACAAAACTTAATCTAACACCAGCTGCAGTAGAAGCCTGCTAACTCCAGTTTACACCCAATATACAACTACTGGTCTAAAAAAAATCACCTTTCAGGCAAAATATGAGTAGGAATATCATTTACTTTTTATTTATTTAAAAAACACCAAAGAGCAAATCTAACAGTACATCACAATCAGATACACTATATTAAACAATGTGTTTGTACAGTAAGTTACATATAAGAAGAAAAAAAATATATACTTCAAGATTTCCATCAGCAAAGCCAAGCTTGTGCGCCGGATGAAAATCAAAACAATAACACTTATAAACAACCTTAAAAATAACTTATATCCAACATTATAAGAATACAGAGACTATTTTAAAATAAACATTTGCCTTCACCCAAGTATCTATTCCAAGAGTTTTAGTTTTATTCATGAATGTTATCAGCTCTATGGTTATCACGTTAAGAAGTTTACAGCAAATATAGCGAGTCTGGTATCTGTAAATGCGTTTATTGAGGTTTGGAATCAAAACTAGATTTCTTAACGGTCTTATATTGTAAACAATCTGTCTGAATTCGAATAGATCTCTATTGCAATTTATGTATACAATAAGTTTCTTCATGAATAATTGTCTTACAGTTAATACTTGGAATTCATTAAAAATCAGTCTACTTGTATAAAGTCTGGGTCTACCCAGTGCTGCTCTTATTATATATTATTATATATTTATTATACATTTATTATATATTTATTCACAACTACCACAAAGGTTTAAAAAAATCACCTTTCAGTCAAATATGGGTAGGAATATTATTTATTCACTATTAAAATTGACTGCAAGTCATTAAATTTACAATAATAAGTTAATATTAACAAAACAGATCGTTATGGAAGATCCAAGAAAATAATAAAGCTTTGTGAGTACATAGCTGATTTGTAAAATACTTCTTTCCAGGACCCATAAAATAACATTTGCAAATTTATGTTCAATTAGAAGGCTGCTAAGACCCAATTTAAGCCGGGTTTTCCTAGCTCCGCACTTTTTACGTAGCGCACTAGTATTGCCAGACGCATTCTAAAGAATTGTGGGGGATTCGGCTCGATATAACCATGTGTAATAATATTGTACGTACAGTAATTTTGATTCTGGCAATGCTGGTGCGCAGTGCGCTACAAAAAAGGTCCGGAGCTAGAAAAACCCGGCTTTACACCCAAACTCCTAGTCCACTGTGATATGTTGAAAATCTAATGTGGTACGTTGAAAATCCACTGTGATACGTTGATATATTTAATATAACGCTTATTAGCTAGAAAACTCAAAATAAATTTGAGGTGGCAAACATCTAGTTTACACCTAAAACTCAACTTCTAGTGCACTGCCATACGTTAAAAATAAATATATCGCCTTTTAGCAAGAAACCCCAAAAGAGAATTTTAGGGCTATGAAGCTTTGCGGATACATGCTTATGATACTTTGCGGGTAACTTATGCTTGAAAGACATCTTAATGAAGATCAATAATTATAAGAATAACTTATGTACTTCATTATTTTGCATCTTATCATTTTTTTGTAAGATATATAATATATTTTCTGTTATGGAGGCAAAATGGATCTTATGCTTCAACAGAAATGTATTATTTTTAAAAAAATTAAGACATTTTTGCATATATTTTTTATAAATAAATACATTTTTGAATAAATAAACTTATGCAAATCAGAGTTTCTAATGGAAATCACATAACAGTTACCCATTTCACCGTCATTAAGAAAACCCCTTCATTGGGGTTTCCATTGGGAAAAACCCTTCATTGGGGTTCCCATTGGGAAAAACCCATTCCCCCGCCATTGGAAATTTGGAAGTTTTAAATAGGAAGGATTTATAATCAGGCAACTACTAAATAAATTTTTGGCTCTCATCTGAGACATTGATTTCCAATTGCTAGGAAACTTAAAAACAAATGTTCCTTGAATGTAATCCAAATGTAATCGTGTTCTCTCCAACCAGATGTGGAAGTTCTGTAGCTGTACATTTTTTGTAACTAAGACACTCTTCTCAACTCTTTTGAATAATTGATCATGTAATTAGAATGACGACGATATGATGTATGCCACAACAATACGTAACCAATGCATGTTCGCCCAGCAGCAGGTCTAGCATATTCTAGGGCCTATCACGACATAAAAGATTGTTGAAAACAGGGGTTTTTAAAAATATTAGATCGTTTATAATTATAAAAATGCTATTAAGATGGATGCTATCAACATAGCAGATCTAGAGGCTCGTCCAAACAATGAGAGCTAGAGCGGTGATAAAATTGTTTAGATCAGTGTCAGTCTAGTATCCCATTTACATAACACACCCATAATACACCATTTATGCTTTCTTATTCCATGCATAAACTATTCAGGATTTCCTTGCAATTGTCATTAAGTTCTACACAGGTATATAATGAAATGCGCTCTCCTATTATACATTTCGGATTAGGTAATACATCATCCTTTGATTTCATTAATTCGGACAAAGATATAGCACGAAAATAAAAACTATCTTCTTTTACCCAACTCGGAAGGATGCAATCGTGCTCTTGCATCCGTTCTACAACAATTAACAAAGTAGTTCTATTGGTACTTGTATTGATTTGTAGAAACTGCAAAATGTCAGGAAGATTTGCCTGATAAACTGTAAATTGTGATTTCACTTTGCAAATTTTTATGCAACAAACCCGAACTCTAGCCATATGTTTCACGAAAATCAAATTTCGCCAGCTCGATATCTAGCAATGTATCGATATCTAGCAATACTTTAACTGATTGTATACAGATTTACGCCATTTCAAGCTCTCAGATTTATGCAATCAGTGTCGCTCTAGTTTTCGCCGTTTGGACGGGTCTTCCCACGTTTGAAAAGTACTGATTTTCGGAAAGTAGTAGGCTCAGTGACACTGTGTTACCTAGGCAACGTACTACCAAACAGTGGTGATATCTGATTGCTAGTGCAATAAAATGAGTATGAAAGCCTCTCAAGCCAATGTAACGCATTATCGCAGCACTCCTGCAAATTACATTAGATTCGTTCGATAGTTAACTCGTTCTATAATTGACTCGTTCGATAGTTGACTCGTTCGATAATTGACTCGTTCTATGTGAGGTACTGTTTCAGTTCGACAATTTTTCGTTAGTATCGCAGTTGCAGCCAAATACGTTGACCAGTTTCTATCAATTTTTCTTCCAAATCGACGATTGTGGAACGGGGTTTTAAAGATGGCTTCTATTTGATCAATTTCTCCATCATAGACTGAGAGTCAATCCTCTGAAAATTCATTTTTATAACATAAGTCCCGCTTGTCGTATTCAATTATGAATATTACTCGAATATTCAAGATCACGGATTTTTTTTCTAGGACAAATGTTCCTCCTGCACTATTTGTTATCAATTTTAGAGAGTAGCTGGAAACTTTGTTTTCGGAATCAGGAGATTTTCTGTAGAGCAGAATGAGAGCAGCATAGTACTCTAAAACTTACTCTTGCGTCAAGTTTTCTGCTTTTGATATCTCAAGCAAGTTTGCTGGAAATTGACGTGTAATTTCAATTAATAATGCATAAATATGATAAAGCTATGCTACTGCATAAGTAGTAATAATGACTAATTTCTACTCTTTCATAAGAGTAGTAATTTCTACTTTCATGAATGAAGATTTCAAGCATCTCGAAGTTTACTTGCGATTTCTACCCTACTCAACATTCAATTCAATTTATTTATTGTCAACAATACATAATGGAACATTCAAATATTTAAACAAAAATTACACCACAACTTATAATGTTAATGAATATTTACATAGAACATACTCAATTCAGTCAAATGATAAAGTTTTGATTGACGAGTCAATGTTGCGGCAATTTCATTATAAACTATTTTCTTGGTCAAATGATTTGAATTTGATGAATGAAACCCGATTACAACTACATTCACCATAAAAGACGATGCATGTAATAGTTTTGGCAGTTACCACATTCTCAACTCCAATCAAACTTAATTAGTACGATGTTAGATCGAGTCCATTACAGTGGATCATCGATCGTAGATCACAGATCTTAGCTAAGAAATCAAACACATGCTGAGGAATGGGGAAGGTGTGTGACAGAGTGAGCAGCGATTGATAAGCGCGCTAAGCTTAAACGTTTTAACTTTCTTTGTAGTGGCGAAGGCGATATTGTGGAGGACATCCATAATGAATAATAAGACATGAAGTTGTCACAAACACATTTATTAAAAATAGTAAGATACTAGTATCTCTCGTTTTCTCTATTGGCTTTAGTATCACTCTTTGAATCCTGGATGAAGGAACGATGCTCCACTATGTTCACCAAGCATCATAGACGTCCAGAGTCATGACTCATCGGCTCAGTGTCATTGACTCTGATGGTTTAGCCAACGACATCATCCATACGAACCGTGGAATCGACTCATTCACGAGTCATGAATAGCATGAGAGCTTTTATTAATTTGAATGGCGTTGACTGTAACAGTTCAGTAAATCACAGCTATATATTAGAAGCGTGGAGTCGTCTTCACGTTGGACAAACGCTTTGTGTACGTACTGAGTTATTCGTTATAAATAAATCTACCAGAAAATTACTACCACCAAATCTTAGGAGAATCAAGAATAGCATTAGAGCTTTCAGTGACTGAGTATCTTTGATTGTCAGAGCTCGGGACTGTCAATGGACTCTTAAAATGTATTTAATAAAGAGGCATTTCAAGATCCCTCGAGTCAAGAGACACTGAAGAACGTTCATAAATACGACCCTTAGTCATTTATTTGAAGCGTGAAGACGACTCAACGCTTGGTGCGGACTGCTTTAACCATGGATGGATAGATCTAACAGAATAACATTATCACCGACTCAAAAAAATATAGTCGGATAACGCAATTGGTTGGAGCGCTTGTCTATGATTAGATAAGACGCTGACTGTGTTCGTTTCCTGCAGCCTTGAGTTCGAAACTCATCATCAGAGCACACCTCTGAGCTTCTTCCTGCGTCCAAGCAAACATTCTACAGAGACGTTTGGAAAGCAGCACAGTAGTGATTTAGCCTTTTTGAATCTGAGATTGACAAAACTGAGGGTTGCAGTTCCGTATGTGGTCCAGTGAAGTAATCGATAGTCGATAGTCGGTCGAACTGTACCAAACCCAAAGCTAAACCAAACCTATCGACTATCAATTCTCAGATTCGATTGGACTACATACGGACCAAGAGAAGATGATTTATTTGAAGCGTGGAGTGGACTACAAGCTTCGTGTGTGGACTGCCTTATTCATTATGGATAAATCTACGATAGCCTCACTATCACCAACTTGAAGAAAGCTTGGAAGCCTCAAGTGATTGGATTGAAGGAGAAGATGGTAGGTCCTAGTCGGACTGGAGAGATGGTTGAGGAGATGCTGATTAAAAGTGATTGATGAGGTTGACAGTTTGGCGGTGAGGTTGGATTGGGAGCGGTGCGGCGACGGTCGACGGTCGGCGTCTGTGTGCGACTTGAGGCGCCGCATGTCTGATCGCCGATCGTGATGGGCGCCAAACCATTTGGCGCGGATGGAGAGGGGTGGGGGTTGTGTGAGTGAGACAATGCTAGTGGCGGCGGCTGTTGAGAGAGAGCGCCGAACAATCCAGTTACCTCACAAGAAGATGAGAGATGTATTTGTTAGTGCAGCACGCCAAAATGGCTGCTAGCCGGGCGCGCTCGTGGGGTGGCTGTGCAATGCACTTTCGCACGCCCATTCACAGCACACCTTCCCCCTTCCAAGTGCCGAGGGGTTTCATAACAAAACAGCTGGTGATCATAGACTGCGGCGGCCATATTTAATAGTTACAATAGGATGAGTGTTATGCTGTCGATGTCCACCCCACCGCACAGCCACCGCGATATGCCATCAAGGCCTTTACGTTTTTTATACTGCACCACAACCGTGGACCCTAAAAAAGGATTACTACGACAAAAATATCAACGCTGCTCTCATTGATTGGCAACACTAATAACCAACCAGCTTCGTCCATCAAATTCATTACTAATTAGCATGTGGTCGGGGTCGGACTCACGACCCTCTTGCCCCATTAAAGCTTCAATCTTAATAAATTCCTTGCGCGTCGTGCTCATTAAGATTGATGTAATGATGTCAGCGTCAATGTCCAAATAGTCGAATCAAAGCAAGTCACATACACTGTTGATTTATGCCACATTTCAGTTGTCTCATTTCTGTAGCAATTCTCATACAAGTTTCATATTTATTATTGTGCATGAGTCTGGAGACTTGTGTGTTGTTAATGAGGTAGATGGGTGAATATTTTTGGAAATAAAGCCTCAGATACTAATGGAGTTCTATTGTATCGCTTCAGAACTTCTTCCTAAACAATTTTTGTTCAATTTTCTATTCATTGTTGCGGATGATTCCCACATGAGTCTTGAGACTTGTGCGTAGGCAGTGGCGGTCCCAGGGGGGGATAGGAGGGATATATCCCCCCCTAAAAAAGAATTTATTCATAATTATGTATGTATAGTTTTTGCGAGAAATAAATTTAATCTGTGTCATTGTTACTTGTTGGCTAGAAGAATAAACAAGAAGGATGTGTACATCCTTACATCCATTACATTGTTTTGTACCAATCTGAGTATTTTTTGGCTTTTCCTTCGTAACTTACATGTTAAAAATAGGGACTAACCATAAAGAAAAAATTCGCAGTGAACACTAGATTTCATTATACGTTTATTTAACTGAATTTTGTCATCTGCTCATTAGCTCATTAAATAATGATTTACATTGATTCACATTGACTTTTAATAAATTTTCTTTGTGTAGCTGAAGGAAATCAAAGGAAAAACACATACTATGGTTGGGTCCTATTTCACCTAGGTACAATAAACTTTAAATGAAAAACTATTTTATTAGCCAACATAAATACTATTAGCTTGAGCATATTTTAGAGCTCAAATACGTATAAGAATACGTTTTTAGGCTTTTAATTCCACATTTTTTTCCGGTGGGGGGACCCAGACCCCCCAGTGGTCACACCCCCCCCCCCCCCGAAATGAAATCCTGGGACCGCCACTGTGCGTAGGTGATAGGGTGAATATTCTTGGAAGTAAAGCCTCAGTCAGTCAATTAGTTTCATTTTAGCTGTTAAAGATGGAACGTGTTAAGATGTAAAGATGAATATTTGTTCAATTTTCTATTTATTATTGCGGATGATTCCTACGGAAGTTTGGAGATTTGTGTGTGGGTAATAGGGTGAATATACCAGGTAGTCGAGGAGTTTCGTTTTATTGCTTCAGATGAACGTAAAATGTTAAAGATGAAACGTTCGCTAAGCTTCATAGGCATAAGCGACATAGTGACGTAGGCTATGTCGCAGTCAATGGCACTCAGCCAATGGCAGCTCATTCATGATACTCTTGACGCTTGCACCACTTGGTTAACGCTCTGTGTGTGGACTGCCCTAAACGTTTTACGCCCATCTCGAGAAAAACAATGGACATCTTTTGAAAGCCTATACTTTATCAAAAATCCCATTTAAAAAAAAATACATTAATATGGTATCAGCGATAAATCTGTAGAATTTATTTTAAAAACTATCAATTATATTTAAATTTATATTTAAAAACTAATTTTTTAGAAAATGATAAACGATAAACCTGTAGAATTTATTTTAAAAATTATAAATTATATTTAAAAACTATTCTTAGAAAACTATAGGGCATTATAGTGATAGAAGATATAAATAAAAATATTTTACACATTTAATCACATAGCTGCACTATAGTTTTTGTAAATCTATTATCACCAATAGCTCTTTTCAATGGATGTACAATCCAAAGTTTTCATAATTCAGTCTCAACAAAAGCATTGGTTCGTGTTCAGTTACAACAAATTTAAATATTACTGCGACCAGGGAGTATCAATCTATGGAGTATAAAATTTACTTATATTAAGATTATTAGAGGAACTTCATAGATAACGGCCAATGAACTATTAAATTTACATCCTCTTCCCTTTCTTTGCCAATTAAGTATATTTTCTAGAAAGTTATTTTGTTTTCTATTATACGGCATATTAAAAATATGGAGTAGGCTATTAAAATTTATTGTTCTGTTGAATAGTAGCCTTCTTGATAAAACAATTCGAGCTTAGCCATTCCAACATCAACATATTTTGCAATTTCTTCGAGTAACTGATGCTCTTAGAAGGGCCCGCAAAATGTGATTGAGTTTAAATGGGGATAGGATTGAAAAGTTCAACCGCTCTCCAAAAATGGTAGACTACTCTGTGGAGATTTTTAGCCCAATATATGTATAAAATAGATTAATTTGTTCACTTGAATTCTATATTAAACGTTAATAATTTGATTATTGTTTGTGTCGCAATAATGGTGTAAGGCTAGGCTATAGAATTATTAGCATTGCCCTCCCCCGACCTTGTACAGTGCCTTTAATCAAGTCAAACACAAATGAATCAAAATTAATTTCATGAAAAAATGTGTTAAATTGAACAATTCCATTGAATCTAGCCTGCCAATAATCGGGGTGTCAAATCATGATGTATTTTCTACATAGTTTCCATGTTACTGATTTATCAAACCATCTAGAACATTTATAAATTTGCATGTTAACTGTTATTTATTTCATTTCTCTGCTTCAATTGATTTATTTTATTTGTAAAATGTTAAGCTTAGATTCTGTAACATTTTGTTTATAATTTTGATCAAAATGTGTTCTATGTTTTTTACAATATGCCCTTGTTCAACAGTCAGTTTTCTATATAAGTTTGATACTTATTAAAGGGTTTGACACTGATTAAAGATTATTGACACAAATTACTGTTCAATTATCTATACAGTTATATTTTAACAGTTGCTATTAAACAACTTAGGCTTCATCTCAGTGTCTAGTCCAAGCTGACACGAGCGCAATAAAATTTCTTTTTAAAAGACAATTACTATCCTCCCAACATAGACTTGGTCTATCTGATGAAGAGCTATTATATTTCCAGGCCCAACCGGTATCACATTATTATGATCATAGACAGCATAGTAGACCAATCATGATTAGACTATCATTGATCATCATTAGATTGAACACTTTGATCGTATCAACGAGATAACCTATTCCCTTACAACACCCCACCGATCCTACTACTGTAGTTTAGGATAGAAGCTATAGCCACACGGGCTATGTTCAAGTTTTGTAGCAGAGACATGGAGCTTGGGTTTTATACACCAGGCCAATAAGTGGTGCGGTCCTGGGTGGTTATGCAGGGTGATTATGTGAGGGTTGACACGAGTTTAAGGTGAGGGTCCTTTTTCCTCAATAAAACGAGTATTATAATAAACTTAGTCTATTAGGGTACTGGCTATGACTCATTTTATCAGTGCAGTTGAGCTCAGACCCTATCAATTGAAGTTCCAACCAGTCTACATAGAGTAACAAATCCTTAACGTTGTCATGGAAACCACAATGTGTAACGACAGTTTTTATATTTGCTTCTTACGAGTAGCTCCACACCAATAACACCAAATAACACCAATGAATCAGGAAATTTATGCCTTTGAAAATATCGATGAATAGACTTCACCGATATCTTTAAAATAGTTTTTTGTGGCAAGATTCACCCCCGGTACACAAACGTCCATATAATATCGTATTATATATATCGTATCATATAATGATGGTTCATTATCCGTTCCACTTCTATACCAAGCTGCTATCATACCATCCTAGTTTTATACCATCACAGGTGATTGCTTATTATTTTGATACTAGTTCTTTTATTATTATTATTATTATTCTATTATTTTTTGATAGTGGTTCTCCAGCAAATCAATTGATCCTGATAAACCGGATTAAGCTGCAGTTGATATATTAATTTCTATTGGCAGCAAATCGAAAAAATGGGTTTTGAATTTAGCATAAAATTGAAGCTGATTCCTATGCTGTCATCAAATAATGCCTTCATTTAGTTTGATAAAAATGTTTTCTTTTTTAGTGAGGTATTGATATGCAACATGATTTTTTCAAATTAATTGATGACTGACATGACTGTTTTTTGTTTGTTGTATGTGTGCTCGTATTATCAGCATCAATTACTACTGTGGACCTACTTGATGATCCACCTTATTTACAATTTTATGTCACACAATAAAGAAGTGCTTTTCTGAAGCTTTGTTTTCAAGAGAATATGGAAAAAAATTAAAAAATGTATGTTATCTGTGATGAGGACTTATCAAAAATATAGCTCAAGCAACTCCACAGATGCATAGTTATATCACAATAATTCAAGATATAGCTTGATTATCTGTGGCTAGCCTATACTTCATTTTATCTCATATTATTTGTTTGAAAATAATTTCATATTGATTGATTGATGTCTTCTGTTTGTTTATTATTTTGATAATCTGTTGAATTATATTAGATTTTCGAGGAAATCTGATTCCTCCCCCACCTATTGTTCTGCCATAGATCATTATATTTCAAGGAGAATACAATATTGACTGCTTGACCTGCAATAAATCAAGAAGCTTTGTGGTACATGGTAGCTGAATTTAACGGGTTCATCTCACTGAATTTGGGATTAGCACATAAAATTATGGGTAAAAATTGAGTCTCATTGATATAAAATGTTAGTTTATTGGAAAATGACGATGTTATCATTATCTAAGATGTAAGTTTTGAAGAAATCAGAAATTGAAAAGTCTAGAGATTTGTATAGAATGGACGAGATACAAGTATGTTAAATAACCAATCGCATAGTCTTTTTTAGTTTCTGATACAGTAATAATTGGAAAAACAACATTAATTATAAAAATAATATAATTACATGGTATTGCAGCAAGCATGAATTTTTGAGCTTCAAATTCGAAATTCAAATTCCATTCCTTTATTGTCACAAAATTTATACAAACAGAAATTGATACAACTAACTTATTAGAGTGATTACAGAATAAAAGTGTTTCCTTTAAAATATTTGGGACCAACCAGCAGAAGGATAAACCTTGTTCGCTGGTGGGAGTAATACAGTTCAAAACTAATAAAAAAGTATTTCCCTTACAAGCCAACCTCTCGTATCAAGCAAAAAGCGAGAGAAAAAAATGAAATAAAATAAGCAAAAGAAATAAACTCTACTACAAAACATTCCCATTTTTCCAATGTTGATACTTGTTGGGATCTGCATCACAGAGGAAAAGATTTCTACAAATCTTCACTGATATGTGAACTGGAAGCATCAGAATCGGAAAAATGTGCTAAACAATTTTGTTTACAGTAATTAGTTCAATGGAAACATTCAGCCTTATCCAATGCCATGAAACAAAATAAAAACTTATCAATTAAAATCTCAATTACCAGCATGCAACTTATTTTGCATTTGTTTTTATAATGCAGTGATGAAGTTGTTCGCATAATGTGGGAATCGGCATAATGATTGTAAAGAAAGCAAACCCTTTTTGATAAGCTTAGAAACTTGATAGACATATACTAGAGATACTCTAGTGAGTCAAACACATAGTAGATAAACAAATAGTTAGAATTAAGATGCATCTTATAAAAGTTTAAATGGCAAGGTTCATGATTGGATATTTAAATTTTGATCATAGGAAGTAGGTTTTTGTATTGCAAGACATTTTATATAGTTCAAATCAAAATAAAAAAATTGCTAATAGAGTAAAGTGATACAAATAATATTTATTGAAATTGAATGAAAAGTGTACAAATACAATAAATTATTCTACTGAACAGCAAGTGTCTGACAAAAAAGTAGTTCTAAATCTAGCACATTCAACTGTACATTATATAAAACGAATCATGTAAAATGTTTTCAATGAAAGTCTTATTCTCTTATTGTCAATCTACAAACATGCACAACAGAATATCATACAATGCTCAGAAAAATTAAAGGAATGTCTCTGGTAGCATACAAATCTGACGATAGATACATAAAAATAGTTAATGAAAATTTAAGTCATGGCAAGTGAATTTCCTGTTTTATGATATCAATTTGATATTGTTCTTGTCTAATGCTTAGAAGAGCGTTTTAAACTGAAATATAAGCGATTTCCTGTGACACATACAAATCTGATAAAAGTTTTAGTCTTAATTTTATACGATAATAGTTATTTATGTATTAAGAGCGTGAAGCGCGACTTTATCGCTCGAGCCAAAACATTTACTGCGCGACGCGTAGCGGAGCGCAGTAATTTTGCGAGAGCGATAAAGAAGCTTCACGCGCGAATTGCATACAATATTTTTCCTAAAACTGCAGTTCTGGATTCCAACACAATAAGAGCTTGTAGTTTGCAACATCACAGACCATGCGCGGATTTGGTTAGCGTTCGCCATTTAGAGGTTATGTGAATTTCACGGATTCCGTGATCCACCAATGAGAAGGCATCAAAATCAAAACAGAAGCGTAAAGAAAACAGCTGGCGAGCGTAAAGTACTTTACCGCTTGCGGAGCAGTAAAGAGGTATTTTACAATTAGTTTTCAGTACGTAAAGAACTACTTTACGAGCAGTTGTAGGAAAAGATATTTTTTGGTCAATAATTTTGAAAAGTATTAAGACAGTCCACACACTAGAGTGGAGTCGGCTCCAAGCTTCAAATGAATGGCTGAGCCGTCACAGTCAATGACAGCCATTTATTTGAAGCGTAATGTTGACGCTTGGTAAGCGCCGACTGTCTAATAGTAAAATTAAAATTTTAATAATGGCGAACGACTGTTCTGTTGCAAGGCTATTAGGGTGATATTACAGGGAATTTAGACGAAAAAAACATTCAAGAATTAGGTTTATAAGCTCAGATAGCGTGATGGAAACTAGAACCCAAAACCAGAAACAGATTTTGCATTAAGATAAAGAATCAGTTAAGAATGCTGTTCAAAATTTCAGATAGTGGAATGAAAACTGAAACTATAAGCCAATTCTTAAGTTGAAATTCATCCAGAATTTCAAACACCTGAAACTATAATATTAAAATGGTTCAGATTAAAAATATGTAAATCTGAACCATGACAAGTGAATTTTTCTATTCTTTCACATTAATTTGATATTGACTGATGCTTGGAAAAATTGAATGCATAAGGTCATAGACATGTGATTTCTTGTAAATTGAATACATATCAAATACAAATTGAATACAAAACTGAAATGCAAATCAAATACACATCGAATACAAACCGAATTCAAATGGAATACAAATCAAATACAAATCGAATTCAAATACAAACCAAATACAAATCAAATAATCAAATACAAATCGAATACAAATCAAAGAAAAATCAAATACAAAACAAATACAAATCAGATACAAATCAAATATAAATCAAATACAAATCAAATATAAATCAAATACAAATCAATTACAAAACAAATGAAAATCAGATATAAATCAAATACAAATCAATTATAAATCAAATACAAATAAGATAAAAATCAAGTACAAATCAGATACAAATCGAATACAAATCAAAGAATAATCAAATACAAAACATATACAAATCAAATACAAATCATATACAAATCAAATATAAATCAAATACAAATCAATTACAAAACAAATAAAAATCAGATATAAATCAAATACAAATCAATTATAAATCAAATACAAATAAGATAAAAATCAAGTACAAATCAGATACAAATCGAATACAAATCAAAGAATAATCAAATACAAAACAAATACAAATCAAATACAAATCAGATACAAATCAATTACAAAACAAATAAAAATCAGATATAAATCAAATACAAATCAATTACAAAACAAATACAAATCAAATACAAATAAGTTAAAAATCAAGTACAAATCAGATACAAATAGAATACAGATCAAATATAAATTGAATAAAAATCGAATACAAATCAAATACAAATCGAATACAAATGGAATACAAATCTGATTTAATATTGAATGGTACCTTCAGATAAAGATATTCTGTTTGACAAAGACTCAGAAAAATTGAAAAAAAATCAAGTTTGTAGGCTACGGAAATGCAAAATTCGGATTAGTGAATTGCGGTTAGGCCTAGTTATTGGTAGGTTGAGTAGTATGTACCTAGTGGATGAATGAGCAGGAACAAGCTTAGCCTCTAGTCACGTGTTTCTTTTCCACAGGCAAATGTTTCCCCAGATGAAGTTTCGCGTATCTGGTTTGGATGCAAAAGCGAAATACATTCTCCTGTTGGACATTGTAGCATCCGATGACTACAGATACAAGTTTCATAACAGGTAGTTAACACTTGATGTCACCTTATTTTAGTAGCGTTTCACCTCATTTTAGTTTGGTTCTTGTTTGTTTTGTTCTTAGGCGCATGTTCCCCGCCTACAAAGTCCGGGTAATGGGGCTTGACAAAAAGGCCAAATACATCCTGCTTATGGACATCGTCGCAGCTGACGACTGCCGGTACAAGTTCCATAACAGGTAGAATGACACACAAGCACGCTTAGCCTATTCCTATTTACAATTTGGCCTTTTTGCCTGATTGCCTCACTAGAGCATTACTCTGCTACTGCTAATCACACATGCTCGAGTATCCAATTTATTATTGCATGGCTTTCTTTTCCATTACAACTATGCATGTTTTTGTTCTATCTAAAATTTCTCAACATTTTATTGAAATTTTTCATTTAATACTACAATATTTGATCTTAAATTACCAATTTTTATCAAATTATCTAATTTTCAATAATAGAGAGTTTGCACAAAACTACGATAATGATAACAGTAATTTTATTCTATGCATACTCTACCTACTCTATATCATGTTGATTTTACAGCAAACAGATGCATAGTGTCGAAGTTAGCATTATTGTCATCACTTATTCACTTCAATTTATTATTCAATCCAATAATTTCACTCTCTATGCACCTGCCTACTGCCTAATCTATATCATGTTAATTTTAGAGCAGACAGATAGAGTGTTGATGATAGTATTATCGTCATAATTAGAACTCATTTCTTTACTAACTCTCGATTTCCGGCTAGCGTAAGTTTGACATTATTTTTAATGACGATACTCTTGTTGATTTGATAATTTTTACTCATTTATTGCATGTGAAGTTGATTATTTTGTGTGTTTGTTAGAGAATTTGTTCAAATGCCGATGTGAACATTCCAAGAAAATTAATTCGTGGATCATTATCTTAATTTTTTTCGGAGGATGAAGCCCACATAGGCCTGAGACCTGTGCGTGGGTAATGAATTGGATGATGGAGATTGATGAGTTGGACCTTCGGTTTTAGGTGGGCTCCGAACCACCGGGAAGTGATTTACAGCAGAGAACAGAGTCTTTTTTGCTGGCCAATCCAATCGGTCACCCTTACAAAGAGCGCCAAGGAGTTTCGTAGCTTATTGAACAGATACCTGCTACAGCACTCTGCTATCACATCCACGGCTATTACATTATTTATGTTCTTCTATGGCTTGAAATCTAGCAAGCTGAATAAAAATGAGATAAATAAGTCATAGCCTACACAAAATAGTTAGCTGTGGAAGGAAGTTGTAAAACAATAGATCTACTTCCTACTACTTACCTAGTAAAAAGTTATAGTTAAGCAGTTGGTATAATGAATTGTTAGAAAAAGCTGAACATAATTCAGGGCGTTTCAAAATGGTGTTCGGGGTTGCTAAAAAGTGATTCCACCTAAATAAAATGAAACAAGTAAAATAGCAATTTAAACATTTCATTTTCACATAATTGGGCAGTTGATCACTCACTGAGCCTAGAAGGTAGAAAAATGTTAACGTTTTTTGACCTAATCCAGTTCCAAAGTTTTTTTGTGGAGGTACAATCGAACCTAGTTATGAAAATGGGTAGGAAAACCATTTTTCTGGAAAATGAAGTCGTTAAGTAGCTGATGCATAAGCTGTAATTTGAACGTGCAAAGGAAAATCGCACTGGTCACTGTCCTTTGTTTAAATACACCGCATTACAAGATATCGCACAAAAAATGAGCGGCCAAACGATCAATTTATTACCCAATATTTTTGTAAAAACTTCCTGAAGTGACCTTTCATACAGTACTTGCAAGTAGAATAATTTTTTTTTGCTGTGAATTTCTGCAACCCCAAAGACCATTTTGAAACGCCCTGTATTGACTCAAATTATGAGTTTATTATTGATATATGAGTTTATTAAGTCAAGTTGAGTTAAACTTTGGCGGCTCTGGTAGCGCAGTTGGTATGAGCGCTTGTTTGAGATAAGATAAGGTTTTAGCTGGCTTCGTTTCCTGCAGCCTTGGGTTCGAATCTCATTCAGCTATGGATGTTTCTCGTCGTTCAACCATTATCTACAAGTCTCCGTACTCATGTAGTTATCATCCGCAATAAAAAAAACTTATCAAGTTATGAGTTATTAATTATTGGGTTGGGTTATGAAGCTTTTACGTCTATGAATGATGACCAAGAAGATCTTGTTTGATAATAACTATCATTCAAAATTGAATTTTGCTTTCAGAATGTACATTCAGAAATAAAAGTGAAAATCCTACTTTATAAAAGCAAATTTCCGAAAGAACACTTCTCACATATATTTCCAACAAACGAAATAAACCCAAGTAGATTTTTTAATAAAATAAAAGATTGCATTTAATTATAAAGACTAGCTTACGATAATATTTAAATAATTTTCTAAAAACCTATTATACTCCATCTGTGAAGTAGCCTCTATGAACCAAAACTTCTATAAACAACTCTTTTGAAAAACATTTTACAAAAAATATGTTTATAAAATATTTACAAAAAATAGTATTTTCAAGGTCTTTAATTTTAGTACCCAAGTTCGTATCTGTTTGAAAATTGTATGTATTGTACTTGTTGTAGCTGTTGTTTGTGTGTATGGAGTTTGAAGAATGTACTGAATTATTGGGTAGGCATACTAGGGAAAAAGGATATGGGAATGATCGTTCTAAGAATCAGTTTAGTTAGCCGGTTCAGTAAGAATCAGTTCGGGAAGTGCAAGCCGAGTCCCGTTGCAGGTATCTGTTCAATCAGAGATAAGCTACGAAGCTCCAGGGCGCTCTTTGAAAGGGTGACCGATTGGATTGGCCAGAAAAAAGACTCTATTCTCTGCTGTAAAATCACTTCCCGGTGATTCGCAACCCACCTAAAACTGTAGGTCCAACTCATCAATCACCATTCATTACTCACGCACAGGTCTCAGACCTATGTGGGCTTCATCCTCCAAAAAAAGTTTCCCACTTATATTTGATGGAGAAATCATAGTTATGAAGAGTTCCATAAAATTCCCATCCAATACGCCATTATGTATTCATAAAGGTAGAAGTAGCTTTTACCTTTATGAATACATAATGGTGTATTGGATGGGAATTTTATGCAACTCTTCATAATTATGATTTGCAAGAAATGTATAATGTATGCAAGAAACAGGGGAAAGACAAGGGAGGTTTGCTATTATTAAGATATAATATTCAAAATTAATGAGAAAGACAAATAATTTTGTATTTCATAGATTTATTTTGTGGGACTTATACTTATCACTATATTTTAACATTAATTATTATTACTGTTAAATCCTCTTCAATAATAGTAATAATGATAAGTTGAGTACATCCTCTACAATCAATTTTTTTTAATATAGGGTGTTCCAAATTGACGCAACTCATAATAATATATGACATAATCAACATGCACATGATTAAAATTCAATCTTTTACTAGTTTTAGAGAGTTTGATGTTTCATTTGATGCACTGCAGCTTTAAAATAGATTTGATCTAATTTAAACTAATCTGTTACAACTTTCCTTAAAATTTTCTTTGTTATTGTTCTTAAAATTCAGTTTCAAGTCGATTTTGAGAATTGAGTTGTTTGGAGTTTAAAATCAATAAATTTTATTGTGTAATCAACTTCGTAATGCAAAGAGCCCTATTGGAAAACATAAACAGGATAAGCTTCAAGAATCTCAAGAATAGAATCACATTGAAAAAAATTGATCTGACTCAATTCAATGAAACGAATGCTGTCACTTAACTAATACTCGATTAGTATTTTTTTTTTTGAGGATGAAGCCCACATAGGTCTGAGACATGTGCGTGGGTAATGAGTTGGATGATGGTGATGGATGAGTTGGACCTACAGTTTTAGGTGGGTTCCGAACCACCGGGAAGTGATTTTCAGCAGAGAACAGTGTCTTTTTTGCTGGCGAAATCGGTCACCGTTACAAACAGGACCTACGAGAACGCAGCTTATCTATCTGATTGAACAGATTCCAATATTGTCTCAGATAGTTGACATTAATTTTAATGTTTCTTAAATATGGATTGGGGCACAGAAAATTCGCCCACATGCATGACTACCGTCAATTGATTTCAGGGTTGCGTCATCTTTGAAACACCCATTATCATATGCCCGTAAGTAAAGCCGTAATTGCATAGCATTGCTATGAAAAAATTATTTTTTTAATGATTATAGGATACCCACGCTCAGGTTTTGCCTTCATGGGTATTAATTTCCTGTAATCATAATATGTGTTTTTTCATGTAAAACAAAGAGGAAATAAACAAAAAATCATAGATAAAAAGGCTAAGTATCAGATGCTTTATCGTAAATAGAAAATCTGAGATTGGAATTGCAACAAACTGCTGTTTCAGAAACAAAAGATTATTCGTGCATGTGCTTGTATGAAAGCCGCTATGTTAGTGAATCTTTGGAAAATAATAGCCTGATAATTGTTGTTTGGAGTGCGCTCTTGTATTTGGTGCTCTTGCCCTGAACGACATGGAGAAGAAGGAAGAATCTGAATATGAGCGTGGAAAGAGATTCTGGTCGTAAGAAGACAGATAAAGTAAATCTATAGGCTAAGCAGGAGAAACTGTTGAGAAGAAAGGAAAAAGCGTGTGTGAGTGAAGTCTGGGTGTAGAGAGTACAGCTGAAAGAATACACGCTGCTAAATAGGGGCGAATTTGAAGGCTGTTTAAAAAGGGGGAAAAGTGAAGACGATAACGATGCAATGCTCAACGTTGAAGAGGAAGAAGAGACAAGAAGAGGAAGAAGACAAGTAGAGATGTAGGTTCAAGAGTTTGCGGTGGAAAAACGATTGAAGAAAGCCTAGAGCTACTACTGACAAATTTTGAAATGTGTTTCTCTCAAATATCAATAATGCAGTTCAAAACCATCTGACCTTATTAAACAGCATTATTTCTACAATCAGCTGATGAGTTTTCACTTTGGGAGCAAGTGAATTCCCGATAGAAAATTCATATCAATTTTTAAAAAAATAGTGTCAGTTTTTATAAATTATGTTTTGAACCTTATTTTTGTAAAAAACTTGTGCTTTTTTCTTATATAATTCTTCTTTTTTATCAATAATTTAATTTTTCATTTTCAGTCGGAATCTATTTCTAGCCTTGTTTTCACTTTTTTTTATCTACTACGAGTTATAATTTGAAAAAATATTAGCTTTAAACAATATCAGTAGCAACTTTGTTCATAGAAAATATTACATATTTTCAAGTAATGTATCTTTGCTCTATCCTCTGTGGATTTCAATACAATTAGTTTGAAATAATTATTTACAATCACAGTAGAGTCCCGATATTTCGAGTTGAATGGGTCCAAAAGTAGTCTCGAATTACGAAAAACACAAATTACATGGAAAACCCAGTGAAAAATAGGGTTTCAACCAAAACTTCTGTAATGAAAACAAATTAGAAGTTGTCAACTTTCACTTTATTGATACAAATGAATACAGGACCATGGTTTCATGTCTTACCAACACATCCTCGGCTGTACTAAAGAAGCAGGAGGCTTCTTAACAACAAAACTTGGTAGCCAAAGGCTACTTGATAGCTAGAAAGTGAATATGGTTATATTATGGTTAAACTCACCTTGAGTTTATTAAAATTAACAGATTGAAATAAAAATAAAAAATAAAATAAAATTGGATAATAAAAATTAAAATAAAATTAGAGAGAGTAATATCTTAACCTATTGAAACTTAATATTCTGAACCAGTCTTGAAATTTATCATAACCACTCTAGTCCTGACTGAAGTCTATACTATTTTCAATCTGTCTGCAACTATTTGTCACTGTGTCTATCAATTACCTTGTTCCTAGCCTATATTAAATGGAAGTAATTAAAAGATTCTAGTAAGCCACACTACTAGAAACCTGAAACTTACAGGGGAGCTTCAAAGCAAAGGAAACAATATTCTAACCTATATTTAAACTGACTAATAAAAATCTGATAACCAAAATTCAACCCCATTAATCTGTGCATCCTGTCCACATTCTTGTCCAACTATTTGCCTCTATTCATAGCTTATAATTTTATAAGGAAGTCAATAAAAATGTGAACATACTAGAATGTCACTCTACTAGAGCTTATAGGAAAGATAACATTAAAACAAAAAGAAAACCCCCAAATTCAAACCTATTAACTAACCAATATACTGTCTATATTTCTGTCTATCTATACCTCTATTCCTAGTTTAGACCTATATTAAATGGGAGTTAAAAGCTTATAGGACACAACTATTTGTGTCTATCTATATATCTCTATTCCTATCTTATATTAGATGAAAGTATCCTCAAAACACAAAGAAAGCAATATTTGGACTTATTTGAACTAATATACCTAATCAACCTAACTAAAATTCAGTGTCCTAATTGTATCCTAAATTAAAGGTGGTTTTGAACTAATCTACTGATGTTACAATTAACAAACTCTATTTGGTCATTGAGGCTTGTGATAGAACTGTCTTTTTCCAGTTTATGGATCTCAATAGCTTCCAACACATCCAGCATCCTGCTTTTTTGGCAGAAATGGATTAGTTCCACATCATTATCAGGATTGAAATTGTGGCCGGTGTCTAAAAGGTGTTCTGCAAAATTTGAGTTTTTGTTTTTGTTGCCCATTCTCCAAGCTGCTGTGTGCTCTGCAATACGTGTTTTGAAAGACCTACCAGTTTGTCCCACATAGTGAGCACCACAATCACTGCACTTGAGTTTGTAAACTCCACTTTTTTCCCAGTTGTTTATGCTGTCTTTTGAAGAGTTCATCAGTGTGTTGAGTAAGGGTGCTGTTTTGAATGCTACCTGTAGTCCTTCCTTTCTGATCACATTCCCCAACCTATGTGAGACTGCTCCAATATAGGGTAATGTGACCCAACTGTCTTTGAAAATTTCTGGTTGTTGTGAGTAAACTGATTTGATGGCTGATCTCTGCTTCTTTCTGTTTAGTAGGTTGTACACTGTTCGTTGCTTATAACCATTGGTAGTTGCAATTTGTAAAATTATTCCCAGTTCATTTCTAAAATCTGTTATAGACATAGGTATTCTGATTAGTCTGTCAAGAAGGGATTGAAAAGCTGCTAGTTTATGTTGAAATGGGTGGCAGGAGTTCATTGGTATTACTGAGTCTGTTGTTGTTGTCTTTCTGAAGATTTTGAAAATGTGTTTACTGTCTTTGATGGATATAGTGAGGTCTAGGTAGTTGAGTTGATGGTCTTCCTCAATTTCCTTAGTGAATTCAATATTTTTGTGTGATTTGTTTAGATCATTGTGGAATGCTTCTAACTGTCTTGAGGAGCCTTCCCACAGACAAAGTATGTCATCCACATACCTAAACCAATACTTGATGTTCTTTTGAAATTTTGTGGATTCAATAAACTGTTTCTCAAAATTGTCCATGAAAATATCTGCCAGTAGTGGTGAAAGGGGGGATCCCATGGCTAAGCCTTCAGTCTGTGTGTAGATAGAACCATTGAACTTGAAGAAATTTTGTTCTGTGCATGCTGCCATCAAAGTTTTTAATTCTTCTCTTTCTTTTGGATCCTGAAATTGGGTTTCATCTAATATTTTTCCTGCCAGTTGGAGACTCTCTTGTACACATTTTCAAAATCTTCAGAAAGACAACAACAACAGACTCAGTAATACCAATGAACTCCTGCCACCCATTTCAACATAAACTAGCAGCTTTTCAATCCCTTCTTGACAGACTAATCAGAATACCTATGTCTATAACAGATTTTAGAAATGAACTGGGAATAATTTTACAAATTGCAACTACCAATGGTTATAAGCAACGAACAGTGTACAACCTACTAAACAGAAAGAAGCAGAGATCAGCCATCAAATCAGTTTACTCACAACAACCAGAAATTTTCAAAGACAGTTGGGTCACATTACCCTATATTGGAGCAGTCTCACATAGGTTGGGGAATGTGATCAGAAAGGAAGGACTACAGGTAGCATTCAAAACAGCACCCTTACTCAACACACTGATGAACTCTTCAAAAGACAGCATAAACAACTGGGAAAAAAGTGGAGTTTACAAACTCAAGTGCAGTGATTGTGGTGCTCACTATGTGGGACAAACTGGTAGGTCTTTCAAAACACGTATTGCAGAGCACACAGCAGCTTGGAGAATGGGCAACAAAAACAAAAACTCAAATTTTGCAGAACACCTTTTAGACACCGGCCACAATTTCAATCCTGATAATGATGTGGAACTAATCCATTTCTGCCAAAAAAGCAGGATGCTGGATGTGTTGGAAGCTATTGAGATCCATAAACTGGAAAAAGACAGTTCTATCACAAGCCTCAATGACCAAATAGAGTTTGTTAATTGTAACATCAGTAGATTAGTTCAAAACCACCTTTAATTTAGGATACAATTAGGACACTGAATTTTAGTTAGGTTGATTAGGTATATTAGTTCAAATAAGTCCAAATATTGCTTTCTTTGTGTTTTGAGGATACTTTCATCTAATATAAGATAGGAATAGAGATATATAGATAGACACAAATAGTTGTGTCCTATAAGCTTTTAACTCCCATTTAATATAGGTCTAAACTAGGAATAGAGGTATAGATAGACAAAAATATAGACAGTATATTGGTTAGTTAATAGGTTTGAATTTGGGGGTTTTCTTTTTGTTTTAATGTTATCTTTCCTATAAGCTCTAGTAGAGTGACATTCTAGTATGTTCACATTTTTATTGACTTCCTTATAAAATTATAAGCTATGAATAGAGGCAAATAGTTGGACAAGAATGTGGACAGGATGCACAGATTAATGGGGTTGAATTTTGGTTATCAGATTTTTATTAGTCAGTTTAAATATAGGTTAGAATATTGTTTCCTTTGCTTTGAAGCTCCCCTGTAAGTTTCAGGTTTCTAGTAGTGTGGCTTACTAGAATCTTTTAATTACTTCCATTTAATATAGGCTAGGAACAAGGTAATTGATAGACACAGTGACAAATAGTTGCAGACAGATTGAAAATAGTATAGACTTCAGTCAGGACTAGAGTGGTTATGATAAATTTCAAGACTGGTTCAGAATATTAAGTTTCAATAGGTTAAGATATTACTCTCTCTAATTTTATTTTAATTTTTATTATCCAATTTTATTTTATTTTTTATTTTTATTTCAATCTGTTAATTTTAATAAACTCAAGGTGAGTTTAACCATAATATAACCATATTCACTTTCTAGCTATCAAGTAGCCTTTGGCTACCAAGTTTTGTTGTTAAGAAGCCTCCTGCTTCTTTAGTACAGCCGAGGATGTGTTGGTAAGACATGAAACCATGGTCCTGTATTCATTTGTATCAATAAAGTGAAAGTTGACAACTTCTAATTTGTTTTCATTATGGAACGATTTCACAATATAAACATTGGATCTACAAATTTTATCAAAACTTCTGTGTTATTAGTCCAAGTTGAGGAATATGCTTTTATCACAGCATTTATAAATGAAAAAGAGCATTGAAATATTACTTACAGAGTTCAAAAGATTCAATTTTCACTTGAAATATTAATTTTGGTATTGATGTTTTACTTAGAATTTTTTTTTTTTGAAGGATGAAGCCCACATGGTTTTGAAACCTGTGCGTGGAAAATGAGTTGGATGATGGTGATTGATGAGTTGGGCCTAGTTTTAGGTGGGTTCCGAATTGAGATTTAAAGGAAGATTTTAAGTAAGCTCTAGGTCTATCAATCAGGGCTCTATTGTATTACAAAACATATTCGCGTATTTGTGGTTGATATTAGATATATTACTTATGTATATGTATATTATTTTCGTAAGTATTTTCCATCCTACAACTACTGTTCTTGGAGTCCATAAAACTAATGAAGGGGTTGGGTAGGCAGACCTCTTTAATTACGGTGACAAAACGTCTGATGAATTACATGAGCAGGATTTGAATGTGCTAAGCAGATAGCAGAGCTGAGCCTGCAGACGATGCGCCCTATTTTCCCATTAGGTCGGTTTTATGCAACGCCTTTCCTGTCGCGCAACAATAAACGCGTGACAATTTGGTAACGCGATAAAAAACGCGGTGGCAATTTGGTCTCGCGACATAAGATACTGATCAGAGATGGTGTAAAGTTGGTGAAATTTAGAAACTAATAATTTTGCTCATAGAAGAAAATTTCAAAAATATATTTACTCAGGTGAATATGATGGCAATTTAAAAATCCGAAATTTATAAAATTTTATTTTGGATTTTCTATTTTGAGACAGCTTAGGTCTGGTGCCAGGCTAGACTCGAGCGACACAAAATTCGCGTTTGAAATTTGACTTCCCATTTAGCTTCAATGCATTTCAGCCTTTCCGCGGCAGTATTTAACTCACGCGTTTCAATTACCTGCCGCTTGATCTTTAAAACGTTGTACTACAAAAACGCGTATGAAACGTGCAACATCCATAAAACGACACATTTGACGTAATAGATGTTAAATCACCGCGTTTATTGTCGCGCGACAGGAAACTAAGTGTATTAATCCGGCCTTACTATATCGTATACAGCCACAGTTGACTTCTCAGCAACTGAAGTATTACTTTTGACACGGAGAAGGGGAGGCAACCTTTCATCTTTTCCGTGCCACTGCTATGTGGGGATGTGCTTCACAATCTTGAGTAAAGAGTGTTCCCTATGGAGAGGGAGTAAAACGTGAAGGACAAATTGATCAGACCTTTTCATTGTATAGTCCGTATCAAAATAAAGTTATATTCCCCAGACTTTTGTACAAAACTACGTAGGTGAATTACATAGTGGCATACCTAGAGGGGGGGGGGATGACCAATGATGTTATGCTGCAGTGGTGGGGGGGGGGGGGGCGTTAGGCATCAATGCATCTAATCAATGCATCCTTCAATCATACATAAGAGGAGAGAGGAGTTCTCTAACAATACAGAAATTAAAGACAATATCTATAGTTTTATTTGTAGTGGCGAAGGTGATAATGTGTAAGATATCCATAATGAATAATAAGACGAAGTTGTCACAACCACATTTATTGAAAATAGTGAGATACTAGTTTCAGTTTCTACACCATTATCAATCATCATTATCGAGATTGTTTGAGGTTGATAACGGTGTAACAACCGAAACTAGTATCTTACTATTTTCAATAAATGTGGTAGTGACAATTTCATGTCTTATTATTTATTATTGTAGCTAACGTTGTAGGATATTTAGTATTATTGTAGCTCATTATTATCATTATTAAGTCTACTAAGTGAACAAACCATGTGTTGTTGAGAACAAAAAGGATATTGTTTAAAATTCATTGAAAAACCGTGAGGTACGGTACTAGTTTCGGTTGTTACAACATTACCAAGCTCAGTTGCTTGAGATCGCTTCGATCGCACTAGCTTGAGACGAAGTTGTAATGGTATAACAACCGTAACTAGTATCTCACGGTTTTTAATAAATGTGGTTGTGACAACTTTAAGTCTTATTATTCACAATACCCATAGCTTTCTTTTAAAAAATTCATGCGTGCTCCCTGATAAAGTTATGAAAAATAGTCTCTAAACCCACTCTAAGCGATTCCATACATGAGTTCATCCATTTCAACATTATTTATATCATATATTATATTGTATCAAATATATATTACTTTATTTTGTATTAAACGAATAATAATTAGCCCTTATTTTGTATCAAAGTGATTTTTATCTAGAATCTACATCTAGGACATCAAGAATCTCGCGCTAAGAATTTATTGTTCGAGTAGACAAACTTAAAAGCCTACCTAAAGCTATTTTCACTCTGTTTTTTTTAATCCCCTCTCCACCGCTTATCATTATGTACAGTACCTTACTTTTTTTTTGGAGGATGAAGCCCACATAGGTCTGAGATCTGTGCGTGGGTAATGAGTTGGATGATGGTGATTTATGAGTTGGACCTACAGTTTTAGGTGGGTTCCGAACCACCGGGAAGTGATTTTACAGCTGAAAACTCCGTCATGTGTGATGGCCAATGCAATAGGTCACCCTTACAAAGAGAGAAGAATGATGAAAACTAGATGAAAATTGAGTTACAGATTAGCTATTATATTAGCCATAATAGATGAATTGATGAATAGTCAAGTGGCGTGGTTATAGGGGGGATCAGGGGGCTTAATCCCCTCTCCCCAGAGACCCAGAAGAGTAGAAAGTATAATTATTAAATTATCATCATCATCATCATCATCCTGATGACGATTAGGATTGTTAATTATAAAGACAGATGATGTTTGTAAATTATTGGAGCAAATGCAAATGACAATTAAGTTACTCATTCTAATCAATTTTGGTTTTAAATACAGATTTTAAAATCTTACGACTCTTTCATTCTCACGACACAAAACCACGTTTCCATGTACGGTATATTGTATGCTAATTATAATCTATATTCATCTTATCATAACTATTATATTATTATTATTGTATTATTATTTTTTTTCGAATCACCCACTTTGGGGTACGTGGAATCAATAATTTTTTGTGGATGCTTCCTTGCGCTTCCTCCAATACTCCCGCATTCTCACCGATGTTGCCCTTCTCTGTTCCTCCGAGACTACTGTTCTTCTTCTAGTTTTAGGTTTTGCTTGGAATCTTTTATTCTCATCTTTTAACAACTTTCTCAAAATTATTTTGTTTCCAATTATATTTTCTGAGATATCCTATTAATTATTACTATTATTATCATTATTATTATTTCTAAAGCTTCAAATTATAGTATTATAATTACTCTTTCATGACAATTCACAAATCAGCGTATAGAAATAATATCCTAGTTTTCTTCGATAGAAAAAGGTAGTGTTGATTGATTTTCCTTTGTAATATGAATCTCTAAGCTACTGTTCAACACTCAATATAGTAGTTAACGAATTTCCTCGACGAATATTGAAAATATAATGCAAGTCTCCTTTATAGGCATATATCAGTAGGCTACCATCACGATTTACTAGTGTATAACAAATGCAAATCAGCTTTATTTTCCTCCTTCTTAGACTGATATATAAGATAGTAGGAGGAAAGGAAAAGAGAAAGGAGATGCCTAATACAGGAAAATAATAAAAATTTTCAAATTCAAAGAGACACACTTTTTTCCGCACACCATAAATATTATATGCCAATAATAATCTATATTTGAAAATATTATTTTTTTATCGAAACTCATCGCAGCAAAATTTTTCTTATAAACTTAAAAAACACTTTTAAATGGAAATTGACTCACGTTATGGCGTGACGGCCGTTTCGCTCTGTTGTCTAGAGCATCATCAGACGACCCACAGTACACTCTGTGTACGGCCGTCACGCCATAACGTGAGTCAATTTCCATTTAAAAGTGTTTTTTAAGTTTATAATACATATTAGTGGAAACAAGATGGATCTTCAACATCAGAATTTTTCGTGGGATCAACTTGCTGTAGCTAGTCCAAATGGGAAACACTAATTGCTATAGATTAGTGTCGGTTAGAGCGACTTTATCGCTCTTAGAGTAATTATCCATTCATCTGTAGCTCTTCTAAATAGAATCTACACTGTTAGATCTGCTCTACGCTCTCGCTCTATAGAATAATTTGACTGATGATAGACCTCTCGAATGATTTTGTGACCCATTTGTTGTACTTTTATATGATATCTTTGGACACACATTTAACGTAACGTCGAAACACAGCATACTAGCACAAATAAGTATTGCACTCCATTCTCAAATGTTAGAATACATTTTTTTTCTTAATTTTCACCCATTATTTTAACATTTTTATTTTCATTTCATATCTCTATGTATCGATCTTAATTTCTTACATTGTTGCCTATCTGTGAATTGTTCCTTTATATATTTAATTTCTTTTTTTTAAGTTTAAGATGTTTATTTATTTTTTATTATTATAATCATCACATCCTATATTTTCTAATTTCATTTGAACTATTATTTGCCATAGGTCTCTTTAGACCTGGCAATATTAGTTGTAACAAATAACTATCAAATACAATATTGGAATTAATCACGTAGCTAACTTATATAATTATATTTTATAAGTAGCAATTAAGAAGTTAAATCATGAAGTTAAATTAGCACCAAGAACAATAGTATTGCTTGCATATGGTCCTGGAAAAATACTTATTGAAAAAATTATCTGAATCAAAGAGAAAATTAAAAAATTTTTATTAATAAGATCTTGGTCCTCAACACACAACTTCATATGAAACAAATTTGGCAGCAGAAGTATAACTCGTGAATGATCAATGAGTAATTCATTGCATTGCAGTAAATGAACGAATATGATTAAAACAATTGAGCTCAGTGATATTATATTTTTGTTGATTGATTAGGTTCAGGTGATTATTGTGTGTGCGTATGGTGTTTAGTTTTGTTTATATTTTAGCAGGTGGATGGTGGCCGGAAAGGCGGATCCTGAAATGCCTAAGAGGATGTACATACATCCAGACTCACCGTCAACCGGTGAACAGTGGATGCAGAAAGTGGTCTCATTCCACAAGCTCAAATTAACCAACAACATATCTGATAAGCACGGATTCGTAAGTACCATCATTTAACACTATAAACTTTAAGACTACTTCAAATAATCTGGTATACTATCAATTTGATCTTGAATTTCCATGCATTAGTATCAAAGTACTGTTCGCCGAGTCTATGATTTGGAAAACCGAGTATCTAGCCTAAAATTTCCACATTCTATTTGAAAAAACGTTCATTGTATTCCATGATATCTCAGCTGAGCAAGTTTCCAAATATACTTACTCGTAGTTCTGTGAACAGTAGGCTAGAAGAATAAGGGTGCTTGCCCAGAGGAACATATTCGATGTACTAAATGATAATCACCATCGCAAAATTAAACACAATCATCACACCTAACCTTTGATTCAATTTGCGTAGTCTAGTTCATGTCTGTCTCCCACATAAAGTCACTCTGTATTACATCAACAAGGCTGTGTTTTTCATTTGCGAGACAGCTGATTGCTCAAATCAGATCAGATTTCACTTGTCTGATGAATGAATTCATAGAGAAATATCAATTAAATTTTAATAATTATCATACACTTAGGAATCACTTGTTATTATACTCATTTAAAATGATTTGTTTTTTTTCAAACAAATGTGTTATTCTTATGAAGGTTGAAACAGTTGAATAAAAGGAATCGAAGGATATCTTGAAAAGTGATTTCAATTGCATATGATGAAGAATTCAAATTCAAATAATTTCAAACTCAAATAATTTCAAATTCAAATAATTTTTCAAACAAATGTGTTATTCTTATGAAGGTTGAAACAGGTGAATAAGAGGATTCTAAGGATATCTTGAAATGGGATTTCAATTGCATATGATGAAGAATTCAAATTCAAATAATTTATTTTATCCAAAAGAAATCATAGAGATACATCACTATTACTTTGCAAAAATATCATCAAATTAATTAAAATTCATCAAATTCAATAATATAGATGTAACGATATATCCTTAGCCTACTGAAAAACAAAATATTTGGGAGAAAATAAAAATACTGCTTGCTGAATTAGAATATAAATATTTTGCAAACAGGAGATAGCTCATTTTTCTAAATCAAACGATTCTAAAGAAAAAGGCCCGAGTGTCTTTTCTTTTTTCCTTTTAAATATCATTTTAATGCAAGCAAATTTTGTAAACCTTTACACACATCGTCGGGCATTCCTTAGAGGAAGATCCATGCAAAATATCATAGAATTTGGTCCACGAGTTTAGCCGTAAATGCGTTACAAACAGACAGACAGACAGACAGACAATGATAATCAGTCGATTTGAAACAGAGACCTTTCTTCGTTCGGTCAATTCATGCTGTAAACTTGGCAACTACGGACTTTTCAGATAAAGCAAGCATGGGTGTATCCTTTTATCTACAACTGGCAATAATTATTATCAATTTAAAAATCTATCAACATTCAATTGAAATGTGAAACACTTCAATGTGAAATTTCATAGCTGATACAATATTTTTTCAAGATTTTTCCAAAGCATTTATTTTGAATAATTTTCTCACTATAACGACTAGTTCCATAAATAACCAGTTTAAATGATGCCCTACTAATACCAATAATCTATAACTTGGGCACTACTCAACGATTGGCCATCCAAACAGTGAGAGCTTAGAGCCGATCAATAAATTTAGATAGTACTAGCTAGACGAGCTAGGAGAGCGCAACTGGAGCGTCAATCTGCTCTAAGCTAGACTCATGTAATTAATGTCTAAGAGGTTAATAATTGTTTGAGTTCCTGGGAGTCTTACCGGTAACCGGTAAATGTTACCGGTGGCGTACGATCGGTCTATAGAAGTTAAAAAATTTGAGTAGATAATGAGACGCCACCCGTCACATTTACCGGTTACATTCGCCTTATTTTGTGGAATATGAAAATGTAGTTCACAAAGCCAATTGATGAGATTGTTCTAGTTTTGTGGGACTCGAGGTAGCGAGTATTCTTTAATATAGACCTCTTCTAACACTTATTTATCTTATTATCTTTTAATGCTTATTCATTAGTCTTTAAAAAACCGTCACGTTGCTACAACATATTTTGTGTATGTTTTATTGGCAATAAATGATTTGATTTGATTTGATCATGAAATTTACCTTATCTCTTTTATACTTTTAAATTGAATTTCACTCTTTAGCTTCCTTTTATTAAAGGTTATTTGGAGTCGGCGTAGCCGAGTTGGCTTATCGCTGGTCTGATAAGCCAAAAATCCTGGGTTCGATCCCAGTTGAGTATAAGATATTTTTCTCGAGCCACTTCCGTGTTTCGGAGGACACTTTAAGCCGTCGGTCCCGGTTGCATATAAAAAAAGCAGTCGTTAAAAAAACTACCCGTAAGGGTCTCCCCACCACGAAAAGCCATACGAATTTACTTTTTTTATTAAAGGTTATTGAAAAAGAGTTACTCAAATAAATTTTGTAACACGTTATATTAAACTTAAAACAATCTTGTATAGAGAAATCTAGACAAGTCTAGATCTAGTTTACAGTCGTGTAGCAAGAGTTCAGATAGCTCTACGAGAGCAATTCATAAGTGTATCCGTTGGGACGGGCCTCCCTTCTTTTTTCCTTTGTTGTGAGAATGAAGCTCGATGACAAACTAGTAGTAGAGCGAGGAGTGAGTAGTGAATCACGTGATTGTCTTGCTGTGAGGCCAGTCTAGTCGTCATGCTGTCCAGGTGAAATGCAAGACTCGTAGGATAGCAGCAACCAGGCCAGACTTGCTTGTTCATTGCCTCCATCCATTGAGCCAATGGTGACTTGCCTCCCGCTTAGCTGGCGGACCGGCTCTCCTTTGCAAAGTTCTTTGATCAACGGCCCCCCTGCCCCCTTCTCCAGTCCCCCTGCACCCCTGCCATCTACCACTACTAACTAATTATCGACCAGGATTGCAGGATCCATCTTAGCTCAGCCACCGGTCAGCGGCTATTAATCATAAGGTTATCGCAGTCGGCTCCAACAAACGCTGCATGTAGCTCACTCATCTTCAATCGAATAAATGAATAATAGCCAGCCTAAAATTATATAATTATATTGAATGACGAATAAATTGTGAACGCATCATCAATGAATGAGATAATCAATTCAAAATCTACATAATTGAAACATTATTGTCGGTTCCTGACCGGTCATCTTGTTGAAAATCTATAATATTTTTAGCGTGCCGCGATCCAAAAATTGGAAGCGATAGCCTTGAGCCGTAGCAGGTATCTGTTCACATCTGTTTCCCAAGTAACGCACTTGAAAAGGTTTGTAAAGATGGCTGGACCACCTAGACACACAACGGCAAGCTCTAAAAAATTGGTAGTACAGACACAGTGAATCAATCGCAGGTTTTTAAACATGAAAAATTTGTGATGTTTTCCATGACGAAATACTTAATGAACAATCTAATATTAAAACTGACACTGTATTTCACTTTTATTTATTGTTGTACTCACTTATATTGGAGATGCTTGAGGAATGCATTTCACTTCTGAAAAGGCTGACGAAGCTTCTTTTCAGAAGTGAAATGCATTCCTCAAGCATCTTCAATATATGTAAGTAAAAAATAATTTAAAAGTGAAATACAGTGTCAGTTTTAATATTAGATGAAAAATTTATTGCATACCAGGGTAAATCGAGGGGGACCAGAATGTAGGCTATTCATAGGCGTATTTAGAATCTTCTAAGGGGGGTTTATCATGTATCGCAGGTTTTTAAACATGAAAAATTCATTGCATACCAGGGTAAATCGAGGGGGACCAGAATGTAGGCTATTCATAGGCGTATTTAGAATCTTCTAAGGAGTTTCATCATGTAAAACCCCCCTCACCCCACCATTGCTAGCCCTGGGAAGTGATAGCCGTGAGCCGTAGCAGGTATCTGTTCAGTCATGTAAAGATAAGCTACGAACTCCTGGGCTCTCTTTGTAAGGCTGACCGATTGGATTGTCTACAAAAACGACTTTTTTTCTCCCGTAAAATCACTCCCTGGTGGTTCAGAACCCACCTAAAACTGTAGGTTCAACTACTACAACAATCACCATCATCCAACTCATCACCCACCCATCAAACCTATGTGGGCTTCACCCATAAAAGAAAACCCGTGACCAATTAATGATAATAACTTGTGACCTAGCTGGCTCAGGTCTGGTGTCGTTGTTATTAGGTAGCACCTGATCAAGTTAATGGCCTCTGACTTGTCTCAAGGACTGTTTTTAGGCAGCCAGGACTGAACGTGTCCTCCAAAACTCACCGATTTACGAACATAGGAAAAAACGGTTTGCAGGAAAAATTTATAAAACCCTTACAGACGCTAACAAAATTATTATTATTTTCCGTGTAAATTATATTGGCTAACTTGGCCTACAGCGCGTCGACTTTTCAGTAGGACGGTTTCTCATTAGGAATAATGGTGATTGGTCATGCGGTGAGCGTGGTGTTCAAGTGATCGTGATGTTCAGTCACGACCGCTCAAGACTGCACTTGGATGGGTGACCGTGCTTCAATTACTTGATGTTACAAGCTTTATTATCACTTACCCGGTGGTTCGGAGCCCACCTAAAATAGTAGGTCCATCATGTTCCCTGTAACATGGCACAAACGGCGAGGTGGAACTACCCGTAAGGGTCTCCCCACCATTAAAAGCCATACGCTTATTATTATTATTATTATTATTATTAGAAATAAGTTTTATTAATCACTACTTACAATCGGAATCAGCTAAAGCAAATGTCCGTTTTCGACAAAGTCTATTTTTTTATTCAATTTGATTGCTAAGTTAGATGGTAAATTAATCGAAAAAATCATTCGCTAAGTCGTTTTACTATTTTGTTTTCGCAGTGAACATAGTAACCCACCATATTTTCCACATACTACAGCTCATTTAACTCATACAAAAGTCGAATAAATAAATAATATATAGTACAATAGTAAAATTATTTTAGCTGCTTATTTTGGATAGACCAACCTCTGGATACAGGAACAAATGAAATAAGTACAACTCAACAGATAATAGTTTAGGCTACAGACAACACAGTAAAAGTTAACAACTAACATGTTACCATAGATACTGTTAATAACAGTATAGACAATACATAAAATTAGGCTACATTTTTTTTCTGAGGATGAAGCCCACATAGGTCTGAGACCTGTGCGTGGGTAATGAGTTGGATGATGGTGATTGATGAGTTGGACCTACAGTTTTAGGTGGGTTCCGAACCACCGGGAAGTGATTTTACAGCAGAGAACAGTGTCTTTTTTGCTGGCCAATCTAATCGGTCATCGTTACAAACAGGACCTACGAGAACGCAGCTTATCTCTATCTGATTGAACAGATACCTGCTACGCCTCGCGACTATGAGTAACACATATAAATAAATATCCTTATTGACATAAAAACGACAAAATTACAGCAAACACTGTTCTGGCAGACCTCTTGTCAAATTGTTCTAATAATAAACTAACAATTAATCAAGAAAAATAAAAACTTAATAATTACTCTATCAAAGTACATTTTAATTGTACAAATGCAAAGTTTGTTCTCGTAGTGAGGTACTGTATTTTAACTGTTATCTGATACTACTATTGTGTTTTACTTTCGGGTTTATTGTCTACTGACTTCTTAATATATTTATGTTTGGTATCGTCTTCGATGCATATATATAGAATTGGCGGCTCGGGTAGCGCAGTTGGTTGGAGCGCTTGTCTGTGATAAGATAACCGCTGGCAGACTTCGAGTCCTGCAGCCTTGGGTTCGAATCTCATTTAGGCATGGATGTTTCTCATAAGTTACCCATTCACCTCATTACTCACGCACAAGTCTCCAAACTTCATCGGCAATAAAAAAAAATATATATAGGCGTATTTTGAATAACCGGCTAGTAACAGTAGTAGAAGTGTAGCTTGTTAACATTGATTTTGAATGTGATATGAACGATTTTAGGGGGAATGGACGAGGTTCAAGTGAAAGGCCAAAGGCGCCCGACAGCTCATTCGATTAGGCATCGTGCGCAAATATTCGTAAAAGGCCTTCTTTCGTCCAATGTCACTCTCCCACTTCCACTCACTCTCTGTCTTTCTCTCCTACAAGCTAAGCCTGTACTGTGTTGGGAATAAGCCGGCTGGCACGGATACTATGGGATGCGGCATTAGTTGAAAGGAAAGAGATAGTGGGCTTATTAGGGATGGGAGGATGAGGATGAGGATAGCACTGATGAAGACACAGGAGACGATTGTGGCTGTTTTTGTCTGGTTTGCGGCAGCAACGGTTACAAGGGTGTTGACGGGCGGGGTGGTGGTAGGAGGTTAGCATGATGACGCATTGTCATTGTTTACAGAACCGTTTAGGAGTGTTGCAATGTAATGCCATCAGCAGTAGCAACATCAGCCCTCCCAGCATCTGCCTAAATTTTTTATAGATACTGTAGATCTCTACCTAGATCTCCCACTTGATGCACAAAGCTGCATCAGTAGATTTTCGTAAAATAAATCTCACTAAATAAATTTTGCTACTTTATAACTCAGGATATATGAATAGAAAAAGGCAAAAGATTTATTCGATATTTAATAATGTTTAGGGTATATAGAAATATAGAGTACAGTATTTTTTGTTTTTTGAGGATGAAGCAGGTTATCTCTATCTAAAATTGAATAGATACCTGCTACGGCTTACGGCTATCACTTTCCGTATCTTATGTAGGATATAGGTAGGAATATGCGTTGTAATAGTTGTAGGACTTAAGACAGTATTTTTTGTTTGTTTGAGGATGAAGCACTTATAGGTCTAAGACCTGTGCGTGGGTAATGGTGAATCATTATTTGGACCTATAGTTTTAAGTGGGTTCCGAACCACCGAAAAGTGATTTACAGCAGATAACAGTATTTTGTGCTGGCCAATCTAATCTGTCATCCTTACAAATAGGGCCTAGGAGTTCGTAGGTTATCTCTATCTAAAATTGAATAGATACCTGCTACGGCGTACGGCTATCACTTTTCTTATCTTATGTAGGATATAGGTAGGAATATGCGTTGTAATAGTTGTAGGACTTGTTAAGATTGATTTTTAATGCGATATAAATGATTTTAGGGGAATTGGCACATAGGTCTGAGACCTTTGCGTGGGTAATGAGTTGGATGATCACTTCAACGGGAAAGTGAATTTAAAGAAAAATAAGTATAATAACATTAAATACAGTAGTAAAATTCGTATTCCTGATGCAGTCTTTAGTTCAAATCTCATTCAGCTATGGATATTTCTCATCATTCACCCACGCACAAGTCTCCAGACTCATGTGGGCATCACCCTCAATAAAAAATTTTTTAAATTAGTAACATGGCCGATTTTGACTGTAGTTGACTCTATACTCTATATACTATATTATCTCTGAGCTTCTTCCTGCGTTCAAGCTTTCATTCAACAGAGTCGTTTGGAAAGAAACACAGAAATTGATTTAGACTTAATCTGAGATGATCAAAAATCAGGGTTTCGTATGTAGTCCAGTGAAAAAAATCGACAGTCGAAGAGTGCCAAACCCCCCAAATCTAAACCTAACCTATCGACTATCGATTCTCACAGTCGATTGGACTGCATACGGAACTGCAGCCTAACTCAGTTCACCTCAAGCCACAATAAGGCAAATTTGACTACAGTGGAAATTGTCTACAGCAACATTGGTTGTTACGACAAACTGTCTATAGCGACCATAATTTTTTCGCTGTTTATAGTATGGATGGTTTATAGTATAGAAGTATATAATATCTCAACAACATATACCTAATATATCGACATCGGTTATTACGACATAACTGGCTATAGACTAGAATTTAATGGAAAAATGATGTTTTGTCTATCTATAACGACGGCACGCCTACGTAAGCCTACCACTTATATAAGCCTATTGTTTACTATATTAGTAATTATTATTATTATTCATTCCCTGGATTACCAATGCAGGATGTTATTAAAGAACCTCTGAGTACGTTATACCGATTAGTTAGTGAATGAGTCAGCAGAATGAAATTAAAAAATGGATCTGAACGTGTTGTACGACAATCATAGACGACTGCATTGAAAAAATTATGCAAACACAAAAAATAAAAGCGTCCCGGCCTTGTTAGGCCATGTATCGCTTGTTGCGTCCACCGGTTATAACGACCGTTTTTGGCCGGTCCCTTCGAGGTCGCTATTAACGATTTCCAATGTGTTTAAAGTTATTTCCAATGTCAAACTTCACTTAAAATAAACAATACGCTGTGGAAATAAAATAAGACTAATCAAGATATGATTGCGAATTCTTTACCGCATCATTTTCGTGCAAAGAGAACATCAGTATGTGTAAATGAGCATCGATAAATATTTGTTTTAAGCGGTGAGGATGGAATGCAATTGAGAGCCAAAGAAAGACAATTACCAGTTGTGTGTAGAAATTCTCGTAGTGTTGGTGATCTGGTGGCATGGATGAAGGGGGCTGAGGGGGGCTTGTGCGTGCGTAAGGTACCCAAGATGTGCTCCGGGGGGGGGGGGGGGTTGGCTGGAGGGGGGGGGGGGGTAGTGTCCAGGGCCAGGGCTCCCAGCCATAAAACCCTATAACAACAAGATACATTCATGTGTCGCCATTTCGCTTCGCTGGACAATATTGACCAGTGAGTAGAGGCGCCGCGCCGGCTCAATACTAGCCTTTTGCAAAACATCTTCGTTCCTTCCTTCCTTCCTTCCTTCTATTCCTTTGAGCCGACGCAGATCTCAGCTTCCCTCCCATTCCTCCCCACACCAATTAGCTAATACTGTGTTTTTGTTGCTCGTTGAATTAATTTAAACTTCGGGTCATTGAATTAAGTACGTCGGATACGTTTCCCTTACAATTCGCCCACTCAATGATGCCAGTCTCCAATTGTAGGCCTATCTGTTTTGCCAGCTACCAAACTTACTTCTCCCATACATTAAAGTTGAAGAGGGAGAAAGAATTTTCTTTCAATTTGCAAAAACGAAGATAGATAGATAGATAGTATCTACACTCTACACTTTTCTTCACTCAAATAGATAATATGTATTATTTTGAAATATGTGATGATAGAGAATATTTGTTGAATTTTGTACTTATGTACAAAGAGGTGGATAGGGAATACTTTTTTTTTTTTTAATTTTGAAATTGTTTATTGGCAGAAACAAAACTTTTACAAACAATCTTAGAAAATACAAAATGAGCAATATAATAATTATAAATATGACAAGATAAAAAATAATATTACAAAATAAAATGAATTGCCATTTGAGTATTTGCATCTCGAGGTACTAGACCTGTGTGAGATGGTGACTTAATAATAAATCAAATAAATGAATAGATAAAAATAACTAAAAGTAGATATATATTTATATAAATATGAAAAACGCTGAAAAGTGGTTACTGAGGCCGACAATTGCTTATAGAATGACACATAAAAAATTGTATCGGTGATTTATCAATATTGTAGCCTTGAAATGTAATAAAATATAAAGTAAGGATTTATTACACGAGAACTCTAAAAAAGTTATCTATATTCTCGATTTCCATTAATTTTGTATTAATATTTGCTTTTGTATCGGACTACAGTTCTGATGGGCTATATCAATTTATTTGATGTTTGACGAGCCTACGTTTTTTCTTCATATTTTATTAGTTAGCATTTATAGTTCTTTTAAATGTCGCACAGTCTATCATATTCGTTTTGATTTTGATTTTTTGTAACGCTTTTTGTTTATTTAACAAGAAATATTTTCAGCCTTCTAAATTGGCGTTCTCTGTGCAACTCCCATCTATTTCCAGCGGGAAATTTTTCCTTCACATTTTTTAATTATTATGTTTTTTGTAAATTTATTTCAAGGCAATTGAGACTTTGAGCTTGTCAGCTTGATAACAGACAACTCTAGATCTAAAATGTCTTCAACCAGTCTCTGTTGAGCTGAAAAAAATTGTCACGTTTTACGTATCAATTTGTACGATTACGATTTAATACTCTTACTGTATCCCTAATTCCAGAGCCATTGATTTACATGTGTCTGTAGTAGGTAAGATGAAACAAGCAATCTGTGATAAATAATTGGTAGGCTACATAACCTGGTGATAAAATAGTGAAGGTGTGGTGGGGGGGAAAGGGGGGTCAAACGAAGGGGTGCGTGGGCGTTGGTGCGCTAATGTGTCGACGACGCGCGTTGTTAGCTACGAGACTTTCGGAGGCCAATTAGTGTCTTGTCTTTTCAGCGTCAATTTATTTTATTTTAGTATTCAACAACTCGGCTACTAAGTCGGCTATTTTTGTCGTATTAATTGGTCACCTTCACTATTCGCTGTAGTTTTTCGTATTTCGTGCAAGACGAGACAAGCAACAGTACAACAGGCCACAGTGTGTTGCTATCACCGGCACAGGCCTAATGTGCCACCTCAAACACTAATTTATAAATGGGCTTCACTGTTAGGCTGAATTACTGTTTTGGTCATCGTCAACTAACCTTTCAGAACAGGCTTTCTGCTCAATTTCAATTAATTATTTTAAGGAGTACCTCTTACTTCTTACGTAAATTCAGAAATTCAATTTGTATAATAGAATCATATTTTCTAGAATATTTCATGTCTACCACGATATCATTCTTGTATTAACTGCCTTCATCCGCGTGACAGAAAGAAAAATAGTTTCTCTTTGACATTTTGCTAGCAACACTGTAATTTCACTCACCCTTCCGAATTTCGTAATTTATCTACCAGAAAAAAAAACTCTAAACTGGATTTGCGGGCAAGACCGAATAAAATGCTAGTAATTAAAATGTAAAGCACCAATATAATATAATAGAAATATAGAACACTAATATCATCACCACAAATAAATTAATTTTATAATATTATAAAACTAGTAAATTCCTCGTTAGGTTCTCCCTTCAATTTTTATTTTATCATAGCGATATCAAAGCTATTGTCAATTATATTTATGTTTAAAATGAAATGATATTTTTAAGCCCACATAGGTATGAGACCTATGCCTAGTCAATGAGTTGGATGATAGTGATTGATAGGTGCTTGATAGTTTTTGGTGGGTTCCGAACCACCGGGAATGATTTTGCAGCAAAGTATAATCTTTTTTTGCTGGCCAATCCAATTGGTCATCCTTAAAAAGAGTTCCCAGGAGTTCGTAGCTTATCAGGCTGAACAGACACCTGAGTGAATAAATTAAGTAGCCTACTGTATAATCCAATTGGTCACCCTTACAAAGAGAGCCCAGGAGTTCGTAGCTTATCTTATCTGGTTGAACACATACCTAAGTGATTAAATTAAGTAGCCTACTGTATAATCCAATTGGTCACACTTACAAAGAGAGCCCAGGAGTTCGTAGCTTATCTTATGTGGCTGAACAGACACCTGAGTGAAAAAATGTAGTAGCCTCCTGTTTTATCCAATTGGTCACCCTTACAAAGAGAGCCCAGGAGTTCGTAGCTTATCTTATCTGGTTGAACACATACCTAAGTGATTAAATTAAGTAGCCTACTGTATAATCCAATTGGTCACCCTTACAAAGAGAGCCCAGGAGTTCGTAGCTTATCTTATGTGGCTGAACAGACACCTGAGTGAAAAAATGTAGTAGCCTCCTGTTTTATCCAATTGGTCACCCTTACAAAGAGAGCCCAGGAGTTCGTAGCTTATCTTATCTGGCTGAACAGGCACCTGAGTGATTAAATTAAGTAGCCTACTGTATAATCCAATTGGTTACCCTTACAAAGAGAGCCCAGGAGTTCGTAGCTTATCTTATCTGGCTGAACAAGCACCTGAGTGATTAAATTAAGTAGCCTACTGTATAATCCAATTGGTTACCCTTACAAAGAGAACCCAGGAGTTCGTAGCTTATCTTATCTGGCTGAACAAGCACCTGAGTGATTAAATTAAGTAGCCTACTGTATAATCCTATTAATCCTCCTTACAAAGGGAGCCCAGGAGTTCGTAGCTCATCTTATGTGGCTGAACAGACACCTGAGTGAAAAAATGTAGTAGCCTCCTGTTTTATCCAATTGGTCACCCTTACAAAGAGAGCCCAGGAGTTCGTAGCTTATCTTATCTGGCTGAACAGGCACCTGAGTGATTAAATTGAGTAGCCTACTGTATAATCCAATTGGTTACCCTTACAAAGAGAACCCAGGAGTTCGTAGCTTATCTTATCTGGCTGAACACATACCTAAGTGATTAAATTAAGTAGCCTACTGTATAATCCAATTGGTTACCCTTACAAAGAGAGCCCAGGAGTTCGTAGCTTATCTTATCTGGCTGAAGTACCTTACCTGAGTATAAAGCGCTGCATTTACAGGAAAAGCTAGAAGGTTACTTCTATCGCAAATTTTAGCTCTTGTATGATAGGCTTGAACATAATATTTGTGAATTTACACTAAAGCATGACAAAATTAAGCGTATGTGCGCGTTAAAATATGAGTTCTGTCTCTTAATCCTCGGCGAAACTGTGGATTTTATGCTACACTTTACACTAATGTCTTAATTGATGGTACAAGTTCCGAGTCTATTGCTTTCGAGGTTGGGTGTCAGTAAAAAGTAGGAAAATATTGTACTAACATTAGTGTCAACAAAGTTGATGAGAAGTGTAGTGAAGAGTGGACAGTTTATAGGCTAACAATGCAGCTAGGCTGTGGTATGGGGAGCATATACAATCAGTATTCAGTGGAATGTGTGTCTGTAATCGTAAAAGCCAGGTAGATGATAGCTGTTGTTGATAAAAATTGTTGGCAAACAGAAATGTCGTTTGAAATGCCCAAAACAGATAGCGAGCTGGTCGGCCAAATGTCACAAGGTTCTCTCCTCGATGCTAGTTACTGGTTGCCAGTCACACAGCACAGGAATTTAAGCGGCTTCACATAATGAGCCTTGTGAAAAGCTTTTACAGTTTCGATGAACCGATAAAGCCAGAAGTTGGAGCCAGTAACACATTAACTGCTGTTTCTGTTTCTCTCAGCGCCCGATTTCAGCAGCATCGGCTACAACGGCGTTGTATTATATTTATATTATGTCCGGCTGCTGGCTGCTCTATGGTCGGGCTTCATCAAGATGCTGCTTATTTTCACACCGACATAACAATTTATAGGCCGTCCCTTTCTAGCCACGTTCGACAACACTACCTGATTGTTTATCCTCAAATAATCTCTATCTCACTCCTGTTAACGCTGTTTGGCTATAGGATTTTTTAAAGTTTCTTTTGCTGTCGACTATTTAGATATTGAAATGATATGCTTGCCGTGAGAATTTTTTCATCAATTTTTCGTGAGATATTTAAGCTTTAAGCTACACTTAGTCCTTAGCGATGGATATACAGTAGTACGCAATGGAAACTGTGACATTAAATTAAGAATGGCTTTATCTATTATCTGTAGTTAATTGTCTATGAAATTTCTACTTTATTTTATTCTATTGTAATTATATAATGAAGATAGCTCAATACTTATTTTGTATTTTTTTTTTTAATATGTAAAATAAAATTTGATTAGATTCGATTTGACTTCCCTTTCTTTTTTTCGGGCAGCTAACCTATAACTACTGAGGCTCTGGAATTTTCTGTATGTTCTATGTTTTATTCATCAATTTTTCGTGAAATATTTAAGCTATTGTGGGAAGTGATAGCCGAGTCCCGTAGCAGGTATCTGTTCAATCAGCGATATCCTACGAAACTCCTGGCCAGCAAAAAAGACTCTGTTCTTTCTGTAAAATCACTTCCCGGTGGTTCGGAACCCATCTGAAACTGTAGGTCCAACTCATCAATCACCATCATCCAATTCATTACCCACGCACAGATCTCAGACCTATGTAGGCTTCATCCTCCGAAAAAGAAAGCTTTAAGCTACACTTCCCTTTTTTTCGGGCAGGTAATTTCACCTATAACAAACTACTGAGGCCCTGGAATTTTCTGTATGCTCTATGTTTTATTTCATCAATTCCTCGTGAGATATTCAATTGTGCAACTACACTTCCCTTTCTTTTTAACGGCAGGTCATTTCACCTATAACTATTGAAGTTCTGAAATGTCCTGTATGCTTTATGTTTTTATTTATATAGTGGGGTGTTCACGAGTAATCAATATGAAAATATTTATACACAGACATTGTTCTATTTCAATGTTTTTTATTCCATCAATTCTTCGTGGGATACCTGGTAAGATTCAAGTTCTACTTTTTTGTCTATAACAGCTGCTGCAATTTTGGTATGCTATGTTTTATGCTTACACTTGTATGTTTTTCATCATATTTATAATGCAGTAATGCATATTTATTATATGAATATGGAGATTGACAAGAACGTGACTACCTAAACTAAACTATCTCTGATGTTAATTAATTTAGTGGTTGTGACACGTCTATATTTTCTCATCTGTCACAATATCATCGCCAATACTAATAAGCGTAAAAAGTAGTTATTAAATAACTAATAATGGCTGACGTGACTTCTCTTCAGAAGTGAAATTCATCCCTCCAGAATCTCCAGTATAAGTGAGTGAAAATAGTATTTTAATAGAAATACAGTGTTAGTTTTGATGTTAGATTGTGACTAATAAGTGATTCACATTGCAAGCGTAAGCAGCAATCCTGTCGTGGGTCACACTGAGTCACCAGGTCACCACTGGGTCACACTGAGTAAGCACTGGGTCACACGAGCTCATTAAGTCACACTGTTACTGTGGAGGCAATCAATTAATGAAAATACTGTGTCACAAAATCACGATCAGTCCAGTGTTTGTTCAAATTGGATGATTAGCTGTTTTGTTTGCTTTGTTGTAATGCAGTCGGTCGTACACTTTCGTTCGCTAACTGTTTTAATGAGGATGCGGGCTCTTCTGAGCACGTACATTGTGCACAAATTATTCTCGAGTCCAGCTTACAAGTCTTCAATCTGCTATCATGTGCTAAATGCAACACTTGGAAACATGCATCAAGCATTGACTCAATTGCGGAAGCATGTACATTGTACAATTACCTACTAGACTATCACTTAATTGTCACTTTCAATTTTTTTTAATTGCTGATGATGCCCGAGACTTGTGCGTGGGTAATGAGGTGAATGATTACACATAAATGCCTGATGGTAGAGCGGGATTCGAACCCACGACCGCTTAAACGACAGCAAGCTGAAGTTGCGACGCCCCAACCAACTACGCTAGCGGCCAGCCCGATTATTATTATCCAATTTCTTTAATCGCATATGCATTTGATGCTTACATCATATATATAACAAATATTATGCATCGTCACTACACAAGTAGTAGTAGTAATGATGTTTTATTTTCCATTTTATGTTAATCGTTCATGATTACTGGAAATAGCCTACTGAATTATACCCTTTATCAAGAAAATTTTTCTAAAAACTTTCCATATAACCAGATATCAGAACACTTCCAGATCACTCACTAATTTTTAAATAGCGAATGACAAGAAGACAACATTTTCGAAGAATACTGTCCATAAACCAACATTTCAAAACACATTGAGATTCTATGTTTTCCATGGCGAAATACTTTATGAACAATCTTATATCAAAACCAACACTGTATTTATATTGAAATTGTTATTTTTTTCATTTATATCCGAGGGATGCATTTCATTTCAGGCTTATGAAGCTTCTCTTTAGAAGTGAAATGCATCCCTTCCATGTAAGTGAGTGAAAATCATAATTTAAATAGAAATACAGTGTCAACATTTAGATTACTTACTGATATTTCAATTGTAAATTAGCTGCTGAGTTTAGAGAATTATTTCATTATTGATATTGATATTTGATTATATTGATTATTGATATTGATATTTGATTATACTGATTTGATATTAATGGTATTGATATTATTGATTGAAATTTTATGATTCATTTTGATGAATAGGTGAAACTATCCTTTGCCAGTTTTGTGCCTCAAAAATAAGCCATTATGTATAAATGAATAAAAATAAACCATTTAATTTATAAACAAATAAATAAATAATAAAAATAATTGAAGCTACTAAATTTAAGACAGTAAAATAATCCGCCATAACGGATGTTTTCAACATAATATTTAAAGCATTTAAAAAAAGTTTCTCATTTAACCAACTGTTAAAAATGTAGCTCACTAGTAACTTGCAATACATTTCAAGATCGATTATCTGAATCAGATGAAATCTGAAATATCAGAGATTGTTCCATCACTTTTTGCTGTTATAGTAGGATAATCATGCAAATAACGGTTAATAGTTTGAATTTGGGAACTTACTTGGTGTTGGTGAGGATTGGATTGATTGCTTGATGGATGGTTTGATTGATTGCCAGATTCATTGATTAATTGATTGATTTATTTACTTATTAATTTTATTGATTTATCTATTGATGATTGATTGATTAATCAACTTTATTCAAGTGAAAAGCAATTTTTCTGTGTGATAGCATATTGTACAGAGCTACAGAGCATTAATATTACTAATATATTCTGTCTCACACTTAATCTATACCTATATTTATTTACTCAAGTTTTGCAGTTACTATCTAAAATAATTTAACATCTTGTGAGACCAGATTGTCAATATACAATCTATCTATATAAATAAAATTAGAGTTTTGTCTGTACATTTATCAGAATTGTATATTTTTTGGTTATTTTTACGTTTTATACATTAAATAAGCCGAAAGTAGTCTTATCTCACTTTCTGTCTGTCTGTCTGTCTGTCTGTCTATCTGTCTGTCTGTCTGTCACGGCCCCAAAGGCATTTTACGCGGCCTTCTCCTCAAAAACGAGAGCATCGATCGGGATTTTAGTTATTGAACAGTATTGAACACTTTATTGACAATGTCTTTAGCTATAAAAAACTAAATTAACTTTTTTTTTTAACAGAGTAATAAACGTTTAAAAACCAAGTACTGTGCGATTTTGGATACATTTTACATTAGGCCTTCTCCTCAAAAACGAGAGCATCGATCGGGATTTTAGTTATTGAATAGTATTGAAAACATTATTGACAATGTCTTTAGCTATAAAAAACTAAATTAACTTTTTTTAACAGAATAATAAACGTTTAAAAACCAAGTATTGTGCGATTTTGGATACATTTCTTCCAAGTTTTATTACCACATAAGAATAAGAACAAATCACGTAATTTATCATGATATATCAATCAGCTGTTCTCAAATATAAATGGTGGGCCCTTCGCGGCGTTATTTACGCTGTCTGCAGACTTGTGTAGTCGGAGCATTGCAGTATTTTAGGAAACATATGTCTGGTGAATCAAAGCCCATCTTATGTTTTATCAATTATTTCTTTGTTGAAAAAAAACAAAATTTTCTAATTTCAATAATTTATCAAAACAAAAATTAACATTTTAGGAAGGTGCGGTTTGTGCTAGGCTCTTGGGAATTCGCCAGGTAGCACTATTATTACAACATAAGAACAACAACAAATCACGTAATTTATGATGATATATCAATCAGCTGTTCTCAAATATTCTCTCTGATAACTGTCACTGAATTGTTTACGTCCTAAGTTGTTAACTAAGCTGCTAACAACTTCATGATCGTTGCTATCAAAAAAGCCGAAACATATTTAGTCGTATTTCTAAACATAATCCGTACGAAGGACGGGTAGCTGCTAGTATATCTATATATCTATACAGTGGCGGTCCCAGGATTTCATTTCGGGGGGGGGGGGGGGGGGGGATGACCTGGTCAGGGTCCCCCCCCCACGGAAAAAAATGTGGAATTTAAAGCTTAAAAACGTATTTTTATACGTATTTGAGCTCTAAAATATGCTCAAGCTAATAGTATTTAAGTTAGCTAATAAAATAGTTTTTCATTTAAAGTTTATTGTACCTGGGTGAAATAGGACCCAACCATAGTATGTGTTTTTCCTTTGATTTCCTTTAGCTACACAAAGAAAATTGATTAAAAGTCAATGTGATTATTTAATGAGCTAATGAGCATGATGACAAAGTTCAGTTAAATAAACGTATAATGAAATCAAAAATAAATCAAGTGTTCACTGCGATTTTTTTCTTTATGGCTATTTTTAACATGTAAGTTACGAAGGAATAGCCAAAAAATACTCAGATTGTTACACAACAATGTAATGGATGTAAGGATGTACACATCCTTCTTGTTTATTCTTCTAGCTAACAAGTAACAATGACACAGATTAAATTTATTTCTCGCAAAAACTATACATACATAATTATGAATAAATTCTTTTTTAGGGGGGGGGGGATATATACCTCCCACCCCCCCCTGGGGCCGCCACTGTATCTATATATCAAAGGCTATAGCCTTTCGGCCCCCAATAATAAAAGTTTACACTAACTTAACAATTATTCGGAATTTCAATTACACTTTTATTAATCATTGTAAAAACTGAAGGATGGAGTTGTGTGGTGTAAAAGATCTGCTTGTGTGGGTTTTAGTCTATATTATGCTGAATGTTGAATCGACTAGAGGGGCAACTACCCGAATACTACAGTCAAAGAGAAGAATGGACCAGTGATTAGGTATGAGGCCATGGCATTGATAGTCACTAGACATGCAACTCACGCCTCACGCCAAAGCAATGTCCAGTGGGAAATCACCACAGAAACCTACTTGCTCACATGCAGTCAATTGCTTACGTTTACACACTCACACACTCACACAAATACATTAAAAGTGATTATTCTACCATGGTTACGAGAAGAGCTAATATAAAACCGTCTACAAGAAGAGCAAATATAACCAACTCTTTTACCAATATTTCAATAACGTGTCGAAAGCCACTTCAAATGTTGATTTTAGACATTCATCTTTAATTTTCATCGAATGAATCTATTTATTCATCTGCGTGCTACCAGACGAATATTGACTGTGAGGGGCAGACAAAGGAAAACCGACCTTCTGCATGGGAAAATCGAGACAATAATTTCTATGCTGAACAATCAAGACTGGTAGAGATCATTTACGTAGCGCGTAATACAAATGGCTTTCAACCACAAAAATCAACTGTGAAAATTTATCAACATTATTTGTCACCCATACAAAGAAGGCCCAGGAGTTCGTAGCTTATCTTTATCGGTATGAAAAGATGTCTGAGTCGGCTCATGGCTATCACTTCCCTTAAACCACCAGTTAGCTTAGTTAATTTGGTTTTCTTCATTTATCATTTATTTATTCATTTGTCATGGGTTATAACAAATATAACATCGACAATTGTCATACAACATTGAAATAATCAATACATTAATTAACATAAAACTACATTAAATGATCACAGTCAATACCTATATTTAACTACAAGTCACTAAAACAAACAATACAATATTAAAGAATACAGGTATCAATAATAGCAACTAACTTTAATGTTCAAAAAGGCTCTGCCAACTATAAAAGCAGTTATCTATAAGCCATTCCTTTATTCTTAATAAAAGTAGTTTAATAATAATAGGTTAAAGGTTTTGTAAATCATTTTGTAAACGATATGCGATAGGTAGTATGAAGACCTGGCATTTAAATAAATAAATCAATCAATCAATCCTCATATGCCTATTGTTTTGTGCACAGCGTTCCAAGCGGCTGAACTGGGAACTAGTATAGAACTGGGTACTACTTCCTCACATGACAAAGAATATTATGGGAACACCGCGGTTCATCCCCAGAGTAAGAAGCTCCATGTCTAGCACTTCTCTCATGGGCTATTATTTGAAATTGTAGAAAACTATAAGAAACTTTATCTACGACCATGTCATAATGTATACATTACAGTTTCACAATTGATGCCAAAACAGCTGTCTTTTCGAAATGCTTTTTGAAACCCGTTGCATAATGAGCTCATTATAGTACAGGTTCTACATTATAACACGGGTTCTGGACCAATCAGAAGCATTTTTGATGGAATCAATATCGTAATTCAATATTGTGAAACTATCAGCTGATTTCATCAAACTGCTACACCAGCTGCTTTAACCTAACAATCTACTATAACTTCTCGTATTTGAGATGAGAGGTTAGGTATCTCTGACAGTCACAGGTAAAATGAAATTGTTTTAATTAAATGTATACTAGTGGTCGTAGATAAAATAGTGTATGCAACGATTTTATTTGGCCATTAAAGCACTCGTGAGATATTTATAACACTCGCATTCGCTCGTGTTATAACTTACATCTAACTCGTGCCTTAATAAGGGTCAAAATAAAATCGTTGCATAAACTACTAATACAAAACTATAGGGCAGTACAGAAAACTTTAGAAAACCAGAGGAAACATTAAAATACTTGAGGACGCCAAATAATTTCTGTACGTTAATCATTTGATTGTGAGCTTAAACTTGTGAGAGTAAAGAGCGCTAGTAGAACACGCTACTTTTGTCTGCTTGTTATTCTTTTTAAAAGGTCAGTTTTGTGCATGCACAAATCAGATCTGTCGGTATAGAGTGGTTAATTTTGATCAAGAATAACTAGTCTATACACAAATCTATATACCCTTTTACAGGAGGTCAGTGGATGATAATAATAAATATTATTATTAATAATAATCCATCCAGTATAATAATAATAGACAAGTGGAGAAAAGCGGAAACATTTACTTGAAACTCTCCATTATTTCTCATTATGTAGCTGTCAAACCATGCCGGGTTTGTTCAGCCTGAGATTTTCAGATGTTTTGCAATCAATTTGGAATATTGCACTGATAATTACATTACAAAGCCATTTAGCAGCCACAATGGTGTAATCAGTTTGGGCGGGTCCAATTCCTGTTCATCCTGGCATATTTTGTGTAATTATCCATTTCATTGCCTACGCACAAGTCTCAGATTCTTGTGGGCATCATTAGAGAAAAAAAATATTTTTTGTGTTAAACTGTAGGTAGCAAAAGAAACTGTACTAAACTATAGAACAGTACATAGAACCAAGATGTAACTAAAGGGAACAATAATAGTTATTTATGTATTAAGAGCGTGAAGCGCGACTTTATCGCTCGAGTGCGTCGCGCAGTAATTTTGCGAGAGCGATAATGAAGCTTCACGCGCGAAATACATACTATATTTTTCCTACAACTGCAGTTCCAACACAATAAAAGTTTGTAGTTTGTAACATCACAGACCGTGCGCGGATTTGGTTAGCGTTCGACTTTTTTGAGGTTATGTGAATTTCACGGATTCCATGATCTACCAATGAGAAGACATCAAAATCAAAACAGAAGCGTAAAGAAAACAGCTGGCGAGCGTAAAGTACTTTACCGCTTGCGGAGCAGTAAAGAGGTATTTTACAATTAGTTTTCAGTACGTAAAGAACTACTTCACGAGCAGCTGTAGGAAAAATATTTTATAACACTAAAAGTGTAAATATAACTAGTTTATTGAACACTTGTTCAATCGTTTTCACCTTATTTCTCACCAAGGGCGGTCCCAGGGGGGGTCATGACCCTCCCCAAAATCGGAAATTTATTGGGGAAGGGGTGAAAAGAAGGGGCAATATCGAAAAAATGGTAACAATGACCCCCCCAAACTTCCGAGCTGGGACCGCTCCCGTTTCCCCACGCAGAAGTCTCAGACTCATGTGGAAAGTACAAAAAAATCATATGAATTCCGTGATTCGGTGATTGATGATAATAAAACGGAAGGAATTTCATACATGAATTCGTAGGCTAAAGGTTATGAAGGTGCGTGGGATATCGATCGCAAGAGTTGCAATAATACACGCACACATCCGTCTGAGATGAATTTGTCGTCAGTTTTCAAATGTCAAAAATGCAAGATATTGACGGTCTTATTCAGATGGATCAGAACTGTTCCCTGAGGATGCGAATTTCGAGGAAGGAAATTCCCTAAAGCAGTCTATTTATGCCGGTTCCACCCCTTAATAAGAAATGCATTTCTATCTGAACTGTGTGTCTCTCCTGTCTTGTGCTTCCTCTGCTCCAAGAGACAATTCCAACTCGCTTTTTATACTCGGAGGAGCTGAGTGCAGTTTCCATGGTTACAGGTGTCTGTTCCATATCCACTGTTTCTGCCTTCCGCACAACCATCTACCTTCAATGACTTGAAAACGTCTCTAAGAGTTTTTCAACTCACATGTGTGTGCTTCGAACAAACTCCCTTCCTACCTCACACACACACACACACACACACACACACACACACACACACTCTACATCTCAATTTCGTCCTTTCCACCAGCAAACATTTTTGTCCATTTCACCATGAATATGAGCCTTTTATTTAATTTCCCTGAATACCTATTTTCGAGCTCTGCTAAGGAAGTTTCTGCTGAGAACGCCTTACAAATCAAATAATAAACTTGTATGTCTATTATAACATAAAATAATAGCTATCTCGTCGGCATCAATTATTTCGATTCTTCGCAACAAGTAAGCTGTAAATAATGTCGTGTGATTATAATTGGCTATTAAACTATGGTATAATATTAAACTGTTGACATTTTTCAGCAATAATAGTCATCATCATTATTATTATTATTGTCAGTTTGTCTTGTTTCATTGTTCCTTGAGGAAATACAGAACTAGGTTCGTTCCGTTGATCCTCTGCTAATTAGTGTCGTCAGTACAACATTAGATATACTACATGTACATGCATTTTTTTCATATCCTTTCCTTCCTCCCTGTTACATATTAATGCTCTTTATCACATAAATATTGAATATAGATTGATGTATTGATATTAATATTGAAATTACCATTTTACATATTAATTGATTTCTAATAATTGATATATTGAAATACAAGATGGGTTTTTACTTTGTTATTTTTATAACTAAACTCTTCAAAACAGGCTTGAAAATTTCAGTAAATGATATTGTGATATTTATTATAATTAATAAATCAATATACCCCACAATAATACTACGTGTTGGAGTTTTTCTACTTCAAATGTTTTCTGTATTACTCAAGATATTAGTGTGTAAGTTTTAAAAGTGAATAATTACAATGCATTAATGTTTTAATTACAATCTGTGAAATGTTTGTATTTCGCCAATTCTATGTCAATGTTAAATATTTGCTTTAAAAAAATGTATACTTATGGCAAATTGATGTAATAAATGTATTACATTACATTAATAAGCTATCACATAACATTTATTCATTACAGAACTTTTGTTTTGAAACTTCCCCTTGGTGCTGAAGCCGTCTAATAGAGTAGGCTACTCAAAAAATCTTTCCTGAAGAAAGAAGTCGTGGTCAATAGCATGTTGTATCTTTGATTATGTTATAGTCATAAAGAATAAATAAAATAAAATACACATTAAGAAAAGAAAATAACTGCATTCACAATCAACACGGAAATCATTACAGACAGGAATGTATTTCGAAAGAAAAGTCGATAGCTTGGAGTTTCAGGGGGCACCAAGAGACCACTTGAGTGGAGGGAGAACAGAATGGACCCAAGAGGAGAAAACACAACACTTAAAGAAAATGAAAGCTACTTGAGCCAGAAAGTTGATCCAACATGCTCGTTAATAGGATATCAGAATAATAATAATAATAATAATACTAATAATAATAATAATAATAATAATAATAATAATAATAATAATAATAATAATAATAATAATAATAATAATAATAATAATAATATAATAATAATAATAATAATAATAATAATAATAATAATAATAATAATAATAATAATAATAATAATAATAATAATATAATAATAATAATAATAATAATAATGAAAATAATAAAATCATTAAACTTCCGATTTGTAATGCGGTTGTATTATTGTTATATTTAATTAGATTTCAGTCGTTTTAGATTACAGTCAATAGAAAATTACCTTCTATATAACATTTTTCGTAACCAAAATCTCGTACCTCTCAAATTGAGACCAATATATTAATATAATTGATATACAATATACAATATAATTACAATAATATTATGTTATGTATTATTACAATAACCTACATGCATGCTACAGCAATGTAATGTAATACATTTATTACATCAATATCAGAAATCAATTAATATGTAAAAGAGTAATTTCAATTCATATGTAAAAGAGTAATTTCAATTCATATCAATATGTAATATATGTAATAAATAGCATATCATACAACAATCGGATAAAAATCATATAGATACTGCAACGATTTTTGAAAAATATGCAAGGAAGGCATTCGAAATTGGAAATTGAAATGTCGGTTTCAGTTAAGTTTTACGGCTTGGTAAGTCCAGCTTTAAATTAGGAGCAATTTGATTTAATTGTTCGGTGGATTGATTTTGTACTAGACTGGAATTGGGTGGTTGGTAGGGTGTGACGGGAGGGAGGGGTGATGCTTTGCGTGCTTGTGCTTTGGCGTTGGCCTGTTTGGCCTGGGGCTGGGGCTGGGGCTGTCTGGCCCTTGGCGGCTTCTCAAAAAGGTAGGAGACACCCTTCTAAGATATCGATTTCCCCCTTGCCGCTTGCGCTATGTTTGCTTGTCCGTCCGTCCGCCGCTTCATAGCCTAGGCCTGCCTTAGCAGCAGAAGCAGAGCAAAGCAGGCGGGTGAGGACACAAAGACTACTCGTGTGGAGGCAACTAGCGAAAACATCTCCAGACACGAACAAGGCCTCTTTGTGTCTTTGTGTTTTACTACCGCATCATCCAGCTCTCCACTATTGTCGAGTATTCGCAAAGTTTAAGCGCAAGTAATTCGTAAAGGATGCGCCCGACCTTTTCTACAAAGATCCTTCTTCTTTCAGCAATCACTGGTCGTCAGCGTCATAACTGCCCCAGCCTCAATATTCCCACGCTACTCGATTAAAAAGCTTCCGCTTCGCTCCGACTCAACTCAAACTTTGTTCCACCTTTTTATTTCGTGATAGGCTAATTATTCGAGCAGTAGAAAGAAATGAATTGAATTCAGCTTTTTAAGACTGGCGTCTTAGGAGAAAATCTACTTTTTTTATTGCTTATGATGCCCTCATGAGTCCGAGACTTGTGCGTGGGTAATGGAGTGAATGATTACACATAAATTTTCATTTTTCATTTCATTTATTTATAGCACAAAATACAATCAAGTAAAGATACAACAGGCATAGCCCACTACTGCTTTCTTTATAAATTTTTAAATAAAAAATCAGAATTTAAGGTTATGTCCAAGTTGTAAATGCCTTATAAATGCCTGAAGTGGAGCGGGATTCGAACCCACGACCACTTAGACTAAAGCAAACTGAAGTTGCGACGCCCCAACCAACTGCGCTAAGCGGCCCGCCCGATTATTATCATTCAATCTCTTTAATCGCATATACATTTGATGCTTACATCATATATATAACAAATATTATGCATAAACAGAATTTATTAATTTCGAATTCCTTTAATTGCTATTACTTTATACTGAAGACTTCCGCAATGGCGGATATTGACAACAGCATTGAACAGCTGATGGGAATCGATGAATGCTACTGTACAAAAATATCAGTCACCACCGGGAATCGAACCACGGACCTCTCAATTGCCGGTTGAGCGCCCTTAACCACTAGACCATGGAGACCTTTCTGCACAGCAGCATTCATTTTCAACTTGGCCATATCGGCTCGTATCTCACAAGTTAGTTTGAATATGTATATTTGTCAGTTTATTCAATTGTCAGTCACTTCAAACTAACTTGTGAAATATTATGCATCGTCATTACACAAGTAGTAGTAGAAATAATGTTTTATTTTCAATTTTATGTTAACAATACAATCAATACATTATTTATAAACATCTTAAGCTTGGCTTTCGCCGTCAGCTAGAGTTGAGCAGTACTAATGAACATGAACAGTACTACAAAAATTATAACGTTTCACACAAATATAACATTACCTTTCAAAGATTTAATTTCAAAAACAAAATTACAAACATTTTTTTTTAAATATTCCAAGTATTTTTTGCACATTTCAAGTATATTTTAAATATTTTACCGTCACTACACTACTCTGGCAATATAAAATTGTCAAAACATATTCAAAAACTAAATTACAAACATTTTTTTTTAAATATTTCAAGTATTTTTTGCACATTTCATGTATATTTTGAATATTTCACCGTCACTACACTATTCAGGCACTATAAAATTGTCAAAACATATAATCAGAAAAAAATACATACAACAAACAACATACATTATCAGAAAAAATATAATAATCGATAGTAATAATTTCGACTTAGTCATGCTAATAAAGGCTACTATCACATGAAACTTTATTTAAAATAATAAAAAAAGATTGGGAAATTAAACTGGAATTAGGGTGATAAAGTGTCGTTGGATTGGCAATCATGACATTCTCTGAATTCTCTCTAGTTGAGTGAAATCCAGATAAATTTTTTCACCGTCTTCTTAAATTGGGTTTAAGTTGGGGCTTCTTAATATGATCTGGTAGCTTATTGTAAAACAATGTACAATGCTCCTCTCTCAAAATTGGCGGTTCTGTGGATTGTGTGATTTAGTAAATTGTCTGATCTTGTTACTCTTCTTGTTACTTATCTTTTTGAAGTGAGATTGAATTGAGCACGACTGACACTGAATCAGTTCTTGAACACCATAGGTTCAGTACCACCAGTGTCTGAAGATGCTTTTACAAAATGGAGCGAGACAATCAAACTAGAATCCTTTCTATTGTAATCGACACTGCGATACTTTTAAAAAGATAAGTTTATCAATTAACATCTCTACATATCAAGTTTTAGCAACGGAACCTGGCGAATTGTTTTCTTTACCTATTAAAATAAATGCGACTTAGTTGTTTGTTTGTAAAACATCCCTGGAATATTTACTTACAGTTCTGCGTCAGCTGGACGTCCTCGGTCAATAGTGATGTATGGATAAAGGATGGAAGATGCAAGATGAGAAGGATGGAGATGTAGCATCCTCTTCAGACAGCTGCAACAAGGTGCTCCGTAGCTTGTTGTGATCAACTAACCCTCCCCCCCCCCCCTCAAAAGTATATTGATTGATTTCGAAGATCAACAGTAACGTGATCTCCATCATCGATGATTTCTTATGAAGACAAAACCAAAACACCATCAATCACTATCATGCAACTCATTACCCACGCACAGGTCTCAGACCTATGTGGGCTTCATCCTCCAAAAAAATTTTTTTTAAATGGAGACATGAATTTTATTGCGATAGAGTGCTGTCGTAGAGCAGTCTAGACTCCTAAAGAGCCTCGAGATGAGTCTAAAAATGTTTCTATTCTCATGTAGGAAGAGACCAAGGTTTTTGGAAACAAGGTTGTTCCGTTTTTTGAGAACTAGAAAAATGGTGGGGGTATGACGTAAATACCTGAAATCAGTTCAGTAGCATTGAGTAACCCATATCATTGGCAGCTGATCAAGATATAGATTCAAATCTGTGATAAGCAAAAAACTTAATTTTTGAACTGATAAAGTGTACAAATCAGTGGCGTACCGACAATGGAGCGAATGGAGCAGTCGCTCCAGGGCGCAAGGCTCTGAGGGGCGCACCGTTCTTGAGAGAAAAATGCCTTTCACTTACAAAAAATGTATCACTATAATGATGGCCAAAAGGGTAAAATGCAGCACAATTTTAAAAACCGTATGTATACATCGCTGCGCATTACTAAAAGTAACATTCATGTCAAATTTAAAAGAAATCGGTTCACGCGTTCAGCCGTAAATGCGTTACAAACAGACAGAATGCAAAACGGTCGAGTCAAAAGTAGCAAAGCCAAAACAATTTATATTGGGTATAACAGAAGGAATAACAATTTCAAGTAATTGAATAAAGACTATGAATTATTCATTCTGGAAAAATAAATCCACTAGAAGTTGAATGGTTTTTATATTAACAAGAACAGGACTGAAATACTTCACTTTTGAATCCTATTTCCAAAGAAAATTTCTACAGGAATAACTTGCATTCTAAAAAAATAACTAAATAAATTTATAGAAAAGTGAAAAAATCCGCAACAAGCTGTTTGGAATTTGATAAAAGTAGAATCTGGCCTGGCGAAAATTCTCATCTCTGACAAATACGGCGTAGTTAGAGGCGGAAAAAAGCGGCTGATTCATTAAATGACCACTATAATAATATCAGCCCAATCGGGTGGTTGAGTGACTTAATTTTTATTTTTTTTTGGGGGGGGGGCATCATAAGACACCCGCTCCAGGGCGCTTGAAACCTCGGTACGCCACTGGTACAAATAGAGCTAAAATTTGCAAGTTAAGGATACTTCTGAACAGAATGACGTCATGTCTTCTATTTTGGTAATTTGAGAGAATTATGGAACAACCTTGTTTCTATTAACTTTGGGAAGAGACTAGCCTGTTATGGGAGGACTTTCTATGTTTGTTTCTATTTTAAATAACATTTTATAAGCCCTATATGTGTTTATCTCTTTACAGACAATATGAATGTATAATACTTCATTAAATCAACTTTATTGGCCAAATTGAACTAGAACGGTTTGCTTACAATGCGTCTGTGTGCTAAAAACGCCTCTGACCCGTACTAGACTGGAAGTGGACAACTCTATCAAGAGTCCACACTCATGTGCATTATGATTGTCCTAATATACGGCATGAAGTGGATTGATTCAAATTAAATTCCAGTGGTTCGGAGGTCACCTAAAACTTCATTCATCACCATAAAACTTGCTCGCATTTAAAGGATATTTGAAAGGGAAGAAAGGAAATGCACTCATGTCTTCTTCTATAGAAACATATGACTTTTAAAATGAGCTTTTCCATCATTAGTAATTGGAATTAGATTTCAAGATAGCTCTCGGGCCCTCTTATTATTCTGGTTGATCCTTTATAAGAATAACATATTTGTTTGAGACAAAAATATAATTTCTTATATTTCAATTAAGTACAATAAAAAGTAATTACTAAATAAATGATAATTATACAAATTTAATTAATATTGATCTATGAATTCATTCATAGGCATGTGCCTATTCATTTTCAGGCATGTGCCCATAAGAGGAGCCTCCAATATATTGTATTTTCCAATTGTAATTATTGTTGTTATGTTAATTTTGGAGAATAAAGTATTTCAATTTCAATTTAAATTTCAATTCATCAGGCATGTAAAATCTAATCTGATTTGAACAATCAGCTGTCTGGAAAATAGAAATAAATGCCTTAGTATGATGTGATACAGTGACGTTTTGTGGAAAACAGACATGAAATAGACTGCGCAAATTTAATCAAGGGTTTGGGGGAAAACTAAACTTTAGATCTTTTTTTTTTATTTTTTTTTGAGGATGAAGCCCACATAGGTCTGAGACCTGTGCGTAGGTAATGAGTTCGATGATGGTGATTGATGAATTGGACCTACAGTTTTAGGTGGGTTCCGAACCACCGGGAAGTGATTTTACAGCAGAGAACAGTGTCTTTTTTGCTGGCCAATCTAATCGGTCACCGTTACGAACAGGACCTACGAGAACGCAGATTATCTCTCTGAACAGATACCTGCTACGGCTCGCGGCTATCACTTCCCTAAAAAAATTACTTCTCCAAAGTGGAGCTGGTACCAAGTTTAGTCCAAACGCAAAGTTTAATAAACTTGTTATTAATATAATCTCAATAAAATATTCAGCTTTGTCAATTTTCAGTATTAATTCTTTTTATTGGTGAATTCCTAAATGTCTAATGATATTGTTTGATTTTGCGATGGTGATTATATGTCAGAACATCGAGTATGCTCCTCTGTGCAAGCACCCTTATTTTTAGGTGTGAGTTCTACTGTTCACAGAACTACTAGTCTAGTGTGCATAAATTTTTAGTCTTAAAAATATTCTATTGAACTAAAATTATACATAGGCGATGATCCCATAGAGAACACTGGCTGTGTTAAATTGCTTGGTCTGGAAAGAGACTCAAAATTTGTATGGGATGAGTAAGTAGATGGAATACTAAATAGGGTGAGTAAAGGTTTATTTGTGATAAGAAACATTGTAAAAATTGTACCTTTAGCTGGTTCAAAAATGGTATACTTTATTTTATTCACACGTGGCCTATGATATAGAGTTGTGAGGTGGTTGTGCTAATGTACACTTTCAAAAAATGTTCGTATTACAAAAAAGAGCAATCCGTTATTTGGCTGGACTCAAGTTCAATGAAACATGCAGAGAAGCTTTTGTGAACTTAAAAATTTTAACACTGTCGTCGATTTATATACATAAACTCCTAATCTTTACACACAAGAATATTTGTAATCGGACCACGAATGCTGATATACACAATTATAATACTAGGGGGAGTAATAAACTAGTCACTGAACAGCACAGGCTAAAGCTTTATGAAAGAATGCCAACTCACTTAGGAGCGAAGTTGCACAACAAATTACCAACTGCATTACGGGCCTTGCCAGAAATAAATAAATTTAAAAATGATTTGTACAGATTCCTTGTAGCCAGAGCATTTTATAATGTAGACGAGTATCAATTGTATATAATTTTTTTCTACACTCGAGATTTGAAATAATTGTTAAGGACTAATATCTAGTAGCTAAGATTTAGTGTGTTGAACAACTTCAATATTATTTATTGAATACTTATCACGACTTGTGTTACTAGTAGCCTTGTGTTACTTTTAGTTTGTATAATTTATATTTAATAAAAATGTGCTATGTTGAATAAATAAAACTTATTATTATTATTATTATTATATATATATATATTTTCGTGATTGGTCACTTAGGACCGCGATTTAACAATTTAGACATTTTTAATCTTTGATGATAATCTCGCAGCACTTGTCCCCGTCTTTTCCGTTCTTGTTCAGACAAGTTCATTGTTCTTCTTGTTCTCATCTCCTCCAAAAACGCTCGTGAAGTATCAATCTTGAGTCTGAAGCAGTTCCTATTCTGAGTTTCTTCAAACGGTATGTTGAGCGTTCTAAGGTCCTTGTGACAGCCATCAAACCATGGATTATTTTTCTTTGAAAAATATAACATGACAGGTGAACTCCAGACTGAACTCCTAGATACGTCACGATATTTAATCATACTACATTATTATAACATTTTATTATTATTTTTTTTTAATAATAATAATTATTATTATTATATCTGAGTGATAATGGATCTATAATCGGTAGTAAGTTGGGTGATGTTACAGGAAGTAATACAGTTGAAAATGGATAACGCTGAATATTGGTGGTTCGAGGTGTGCAGTGTGCATATCCCAGTCTGCATTGCATAGCAGAAGCAGGAGCAGGAGGCAGTGTGCGTGCCCTGCCTTGCGTCCTGTACCCTGCATGTTTTGACGCACGCCCAGAAACTGTCCAATTGGCATTGCGCTGAACGGGCCTGCGCCCGCCTGCGTTGCTTCTGACCGCAGTTTATACGCCTAGACATAGGAATTTATTCAGGACACACCAGAAACCCCATTTACTTGCCACTCATCGATTCAACCTGCAACTCATCAATCTGTTCCGAGCTTGTCAATTCAGTTAGGTGTATGAATGACGGCTTTTAATGTTCTTGACTTTGTCATGGATTCTGGCATTACCCAAGACACTGCACAGTGTTAAATGGTATCTGCCCCACAAGTTTGTCTATTTAATTAGTTGATTTAATAATAATAATAATAATAATGATAATAATTATAATAATAATGTATGGTACAATACAGTGGATTACCTGTGATGTAATGGGGGGGGGGGGGGGTTATAAAGATGGTTTCATTTAGCAGATACAATAATAATAATAATAATAATATGATATAATAATGTAGTACACAGTGTACATAGTATTGTAGTATACTACATTATTATTCTTATTATTATATCTACTAACTGAAACCATCTTTACACCCCCCCCCCCACATTACATCACAGGTAATCCCCTCCCAGACTGAACTCCTAGATACGCCACTTTATTGTAGTACTATACTGTACAGTATACTACAATACAGTGACGTATCTAGGAGTTCAGTCTGGGAAGGGATTACCTGTCATGTAATAGGGGGGGGGGGGGGGAGGGTGTGAAGATGGTTTCAGTTAGTAGATATAATAATAATATGTTATAATAATGTAGTATACTACAATACAGTGGCGTATCTAGGAGTTCAGTCTGGGAGGGGATGACCTGTGATGTAATATGATTGGTGGGGAAGGTGGTTTTTAGGCAGTACATAATAATGAAGAGAAAGAAGATCTCTAACAATTTATGAAGATAATATAGGTATGACTAATTTATTTTGTAAGAATGGTTCAGGGGTCCCTCCAGTACTTTTTGAAAAAATATTTCTCTAAACCCACATTTGAAGCGGTTTTAGACATGAGTTCATCCATTTTAACATGTCAAAGAAAATTCTTAAGTCTTTTCAGTAGGTGGACCTTCATTGGTGTACACTTTCAGGTGTACCTTAACCTTCATTGTTTAAGTAAAAAAATTGTAGCAGGCCTACTTCACACCATTTACGCTGCCATTTTGATCACTCACCTTTCTTTATTTGGGTACCAGAAAGTACTGTACTTGAAAATTTCGTACAAAAGAGGGTTTGGGGTGCTCCCCCAGAAGTTTTTTAAAAAGTAATCCCTCTTAAACCAAATTTTTAGTACTTTAAGAAATACCCTTTCTGTGACGTTCTAATAAAAATTGTCTTTCAAGGCTTGTTAAAGTTCCATTTTTTTTTAATTCTCTGGGTCTCCGGGGGGAAGGGGGAATCTATCCTACCCATAGTTGGGCCACTGGTACAATAACACGATGTCAATTCAATTCAATTTTATTTATTGTCAACAATACATAATAAAACATTCATATATTCAAACAAAAATTACATCACTTCTTATCATAATAATCGATGTATATTATAGTAGTTGATTTCATTATTCGCTACCTCCCACTGAGGCTACATTTCAACTTTCTACCATCTGAGCTATTCCAGGCTCTTCCAGCTGATCAGAGAGGTCTCCTTCGTTGTCTTCTTACCTACCATCTCTTAATGAAGGAACATTTCAAATTTAAACCTCCTACAACTATTAGCGTAGACTTTAGTCCAAGGGCTCTAGAGTTTTTCGCTCAGCAACACATTTAGCGATTCATTTTTATTAATATAGATATATATAAACAGATTTTTTTTCTATTCTTAATACAAACTAAGTTCGCCTGATTGGCCAGAACGGGACATAACAGGCTTGTTTCATAAATTACTAGCTTTGGGTAAAAGATGTCGTCAACCCGGCATAATTGCATCATATGATTTCAAAAATCGGGTAGATGTGAAGCGCTCCATATGATTCAAGATTTCTTTATAACCGCAAACATTCAACATAAATGCATGACAACCTCAATTAAGAATGAACATATAAAATATGGACTATTAAACGAATGATGATAACAATGATCGGCCTGGTAAACGACACCGGTTACCCAACGCCGGTTATGTGTGAAACTGTCCTATTCGAAAAACATTGAAAATTAAGACTTCGATGAATGTTCCTGTTTGTTTGATATTGGGCTACGTATTGGGCCGACCTTGCGAAACTACCGTTGAATGACGCTCTTTAATTTAAAGAAAAATTTACCCGAATTTCTCCAACCGTTTTCGAGTTTTGCGCTTAGCAACACATTTAGCGGTTCATTTTTATTTATATGTATGATTGGGAATGAATGTGTTGGCGTAATGCTTTTGCATATGCTTGATGATGACTTGAAGCTAGGCATGGGCACCTGTGACAGACGTAAGAAGCGATGATACAGGAAACCGATTTAAACGATAGCCTACCTATTATTCGTCGCAGTTGGAATAACGCAATAAAATAGTAGGCAATGACACAAGGCAGAAGGTAAAAGGCAGAAGGGAGGAGCTGCCTGAAGAAGGAAGCATCTATCACCGAACAGGGTCTTGGCCCGGCAAACAGGCAACGACAAGCCAGTCGGTTGACACACTAAAATTAATATTATTCCCGACAAAAAGCGGAAGTGTTCGTCGATATTCAAGGGCGGACGTGTAGGTGGCGCGTGCTCCCGTTTCCGGTTTACAACGCAAATTTGCATCACAATCACACCATTATCAATCATCATCTTCTTACTATATTTTACGATATTAGTTTCAAGATGACGCCTACTAACCGCCGCTTGTTAAAGCTTTAAATTTCCTCACTTTAAAGAACCCTCTACGCGAGAAAAAGAACTTACCTACATAAGCGGTCACAGATGGTTGTGGTGGGGGGGGGGGGGGGGTCTCAAATTTGGATTTTGTTCATCAAATTTCTCCTCTCACCACTCCTTTCTACCACTTCTACCCATTCCCCAGTGTCTCCGATTTTTTTTGTAGATTACGTCTTGAAGTCTTCAGTTACGGAGCATAAGACAAGTCAAAGCAACAATTTGAGGGGGATCATGACCCCCATAACTCCCCTTAAACCCACCCTTGTCTATAAGATAAGATAAAATTACTTTATTTACGTAAATTTACAATAATTATTTACTGATTAAAAAACATATTATTAACAACACAATAGATTGTATATAAGAAAAAGATTGTAATAAAGAGAGTCTATCTAAGAGTAATAAAGAGAGTATAATGAAACTTGTGACCGGTTTTAAATATATATAATACACGCCCTCTCAAGACTGCACTTGGATGGGTGACTGTGATTCTATGACTTGATGTTATAAGCATTATTATCACTTACCAGGAGGTTCGGAACCCATCTAAACTGGTAGGTCCACCGTATTCTTAGTAATACGGCTTGAACAGCAAGGTGGAACTACCCTTGATAAGGGTCTCCCCATAAAATAAGACTTACGCTCATTATTATTATAATTATAATTTTATTTCGCCAAAATACTATACAAAAATACAAATATAAGAAATTCACAATATAAAGTGTATAACACATTTTTGGAACAGCCAGCAAAGTAAATACTTGTGTACGTGAGTTCATTGAATAATATTACTAGTAAACATAGAAAGCTCGTGAAATGAGAGAAATCAATAATGAATTTAAAGGTAAAGTAATAAAGATCTTAAAGTATCTCCATGAGGTGACAAAACTAAAAAACAAACAATTCTCATCCTTTCATTGTAAAACAATCGAAAAACAAAGCAAAAAATATTCACCGAAATACAATTCAATAACATACTCTTTAAAAATATATAAAAACAAAATAAACAGATATAATTCTTCCATAACTTAAGAACAGAAACAATCAAACTAATTTATATTTATATTATTATTATTATTATTATTATTATTATTATTATTATTATTATTATTATTATTATTATTATTATTATTATTATTATTATTATTATTATTATTATTATTATTGATGGATGAAACAAAAGTTGCTATTTCACAAATTACTGAGCGTCACGGGAAATTTGTAAGCACGCTTAGGTATTGATTACGTATGAAAAAATTGCTCAGATATTTCATGTGTTGCGTTTGGAAATAGTGTTGTGATGAGATATAGGACCTAAATCGGCAAACTTCTGAAAAGAGGTGACGAAGGCTGAGAAGTCTTATGTACGGGGACACGTATCGTAACAAGAAATACGTGCTGCGGAGACTGTCGCTAGATCAAAAACGGCCAAAAGCAGTTTGCTTTTGAATATGCAAGAAGAGCCTAGCTAGCCGCCCAGTCGCCCAGACCAACTACGTGTACAACGCTAGGCACAACATACTGAAGCTGAATAACAATAATGTGGATGCCTGCTAGAGCTAGAACTTACGATTTCTACTCTTTTAACAATGGGCTGCATTACACTTTACTTGTACTTGGTAGTTTTCATGTGGAGCGAACAAACTCCAGAAAAAATGCCGGGCACATGATGATGGTAGCACAGCCTACTTCATTATCACCTGCTTCAGTCCACTCATGTACCCGGGCCTACACTGGCTTTCTCTCAGCCTACGTGTTATTACAGTACTTTCATAAATTCAAGCCGCGTTTATCGCTGACATATCTGAGCATGCAATTTCTGTGTCTACACATTGAAATTTGTTGGAAACCGTTTCCAGAAAAAAACAAGTGATTGTAGAACAAACTACTCACCAATCCTGATAACTTTTGAAATGTTTGAGCACATGAGTCACTTCCTATTTAATAGGGAATGAATACCTTTATAAGACTTAGTCAGTTTAGTTTTAATCAACTTCCATTCTTTTTTTTCATTGAATTTTATCGTCATTTTTTCAAAATTCAATTTTTTCGTTGAATTTTATCGTCAATTATTTCAAATTTAAAATTCGAATTAAAAATTCAAATACCTTCATAAGACTTAGTCAGTCTAGTTTTAATCAACTTCCATTCTTTTTTTTCATTGAATTTTATCGTCATTTTTTCAAAATTCAATTTTTTCGCTGAATTTTATCGTCAATTATTTCAAATTTAAAATTCAAATTAAAAATTCAAATACCTTCATAAGACTCAGTCAGTCTAGTTTTCATCAACTTCCATTCTTTTTTTCATTGAATTTTATCGTCATTTTTTCGTTGAATTTTATCGTCAATTATTTCAAATTTCAAATTCATTCAACACATGAAACATGCAGAAAATATTATATCACTTACAATCTCAATCATAAACTTCCATAATATACCTATATTTGTGAACCTTCATTCGTAATCACTTTAACAATAATTATATTTTATAATGTGTCAATAGAAAAGTAAATATAAATTTATAATGTCTCCAACCAGAGTTAGCTGTGCTCTTACTGGCGGTGCTTTATAATTTTTATTTAAACTTGTTTATGATTTACCTACGTGCTTGGGCTTTATTTATTTATTTATTTCCAAATCAAGTCTGCTTTTCATTTTTATTCTTGCTTAGCCATAAATTTATTTTGAATCTTTCGAACCCTCATCATTGAGTCAGTGCACATTTAGTTTTAACGTGGTGATATAAGTGGTTACAAGGGCCCAACTCATACTATACTGTATTATTTTAATATAACTAACCTATTACTATAATTATTCCATTGTTAATCACAAGTTTAATAGTTTTTTTTTAAATAATTCACAGACTATTTTGAAGTTTCTTTGAGGTTACCGTTTTAGCAATAACCTATGTGTGTCAGTTCGATAAAGATAAGATAAAGATAAATTACTTTATTTACGTAAATTTACAAAATATAACTGTGACTGATTAAAAAGAATATTATTAACAACACAATAGATAAGAAAATGAGAAAAAGTTTGGATATTAACAATAACATTTTTGTGAAGCATTTACGTAATGAGGGCGAAGTCTGGACAAATGTGGTGCATTCGATGTGGTACAATATAAATTTAAGATTTGGGCGATCAGGAATTCCAGGTATCGAGATCCAGGTATGATAAGTTCTCCATGCTAATACTGTCGTCCGATGATGGACGACAATATACGTTATTGACATCATTCAAATCATTCGTGGTATTACGATTACATGTTTGGAAGTGTACCTGCACATAATTTACCTGCCTACTTGTAAAAATTCCAACATGTTAAAGATCTGGAGATAGTTCTGCTAAGAAATAATAACCATTAACTAAACTCTGGACTTTGCATGGACAACAACTGTAAACTGCACTATTATAGTAACAATCTAATATCAAAACTGACACTTTATTTTCATTTGAATTATGATGCATTTTGCTTTTAAATAGAAGCTTCTTACCTCTGACGATGAAGCTTCTCTTTAGAAGCGAAATTCATCCCCCTCCCCAATATAAGTGAGTAAAAATTCGTCGAGTGAGTAAAGATTCATCGAGTATTTCGTCTTAGAAAACATCAAATATATTATAGTAACTATAAACTATAATGATCAACTAGAAACTTGCTTGGAATTCTCAGAATTTTTGTTTGAGATCAAAAACTAATGATTCGAGGGTTTAATGGGATCATTTCCTTAATACCTAATAACTTGCCTAAATATTGATATTGAGGGTGTCTCGCTCTACTCTAGACTGTTCCGAACTCACTTAGGACGTTGTCTTAGTAAACATACTTGATAGGCTACCTTGTGCAAACAGAATTCAGCAATATTATTTAGCGAGCGTGCTGAGGCATATTGCATTTCAGCGCAATGATGATAATATTATATTGGCGCCTGGCATCATTTGTTTGCAGTTCAGATATTGGTCCTTAGTTTAGTGCGGAATTAGGAATTTGACATTCTAGTGTAGATTGTCACACTTGAAGCTATCTTTGCACCGATCTGAATCACATATTTCCGTGAATATGGTAATTTACAAAAATGGCTTTTACAAAAATGGCTGATAGTGGAACATTACGGGCCGTAGGCTTATTTATGAACGTTTCTTTTGTTTTCTTGACTCGAGAGACAAGACTACTTGACTTGACTTGAAATGTAATGTATCTACATAGGCATTTCAAGTTTCCCTCGAGTCAGAAGACCTGAAGAAACGTTCATAAATATAGGCATACAACATTTCACAATGCTTTGTTTGCATATACAGTATCCAAGATCATATCAATTTTGAGGTATCAAGAGTCACCTACAGATGGGATCGGTTAAAGAGACTTACATTCACTTCTCTATTGGCAGATAGATAAAATAGAAAGGCCTGATTAAAGAGTGGGATAGCGATAAAGAGAGGGAAGTGATAGCCGTGAGCCGCAGCAAGTATCTGTTTAATCAGATAGAGATATGCTACGAAGTTCTGGGCCTCTTTGTAATGGTGACCGATTAGAATGGCCAGCAAAAAAGGGTTGTAAAATCACTCCCCAGTGGTTTGGAACCCACCTAAAATTGTAGGTCCAACTAATCAATCACCATCATCATCATTTCACCCCGACACATAGTATTATATTGGGGTATCATAATTTATTGAAAAAATACCTTTTTTACAGTTTCTTAAGTAGAGGTTTTCTTTAAATATCTATAGAATAATACGTTAATAAATAAATAAAAATAAAACTACCCATGCAAACTTCTCAATCATCAAGAAGAAAAAATGAAACACACCAGTTTTTATAGACTGGCAGATCACCTTGTCTACTACGGAATATTGAAGAAATGAGCTAGGTAGGGGGAGTGGCGTGCGTCTGGTACTTGGGCTTTGTCAAAGATAGCAACAAGAAGACTTAAGAAAAGTGATGGCCAGGGCCAGGGTTGATCATTCGACCCAAGATGAATTGCTGCGTAGGGAAGGCCAACGATTTAATTACGTAGATTTTTGTGTCGGTTTCAGGACTCAGCGGGTGGGTGACGTAGCAGTAAGAGGGATAGGTACAAGGGGGGGAGGGTTGTGAGGAAGAGGGCGTATGGGTTTAGGCATGGTCGATACGCGTTATTTGTTTTAGGCATGTCAAAGATGTTGCAGCAAACAGTCCGTGAAGTTATAGTCACCCCCCTGGCACCCTCCCACCATCGGTTACCTATGAGGCCGTCCTCTTGCATCGTCGACGGCATGCTTTACTGCTAATTGAAAGGAGCTGCCTTTCACCTTGGCTGCTAAGCTGTGGTATAGCTAGGCACTGCTCTCTGCTCTCAGGAGAGACGAGATTCTCCTCTCCACTCCAGACAGACTCCCATTCACCGTCTTCTCATTCAATGTAACCATTTCGCTGTCCACACCTACTACTACTCCTCTCAGTAACTTATCCATTCATTCAATGATATTTTTTTTTAGGATGAAGCCCACATAGGTCTGAGACCTGTGCGTGGGTAATGATTTTGGTGTTGGTCATACAGTTTTATGTAGGTTCCGAACCACTAGTTAAGTGATTTTACAGCAGAGAACAGATTTTATTTTACTGGCCAATTCAATCGGTCACCCTTACAGAGAGGACCCAGGAGAGCGTTGCTTGTCTAATCTGCTTGTACAGATACCTGCTACAGCTCGCGGCTATCACTTAAACTGTATTATATAAATACTAAGTTATATATTATCAAGTCGGTCTCTACTCAAAAATAAATTGATAAATAATAGATAACTATATCCAACCAATGGGAAGTGATAGCCGCGAGCCTTAGCAGGTATCTGTTCAATCAGATAGATAAGCTGCGTTCTCGTAGGTCCTGTTTGTAACGGTGACCGATTAGATTGGCCAGCAAAAAAGACACTGTTCTCTGCTGAAAATCACTTCCAGGTGGTTCGGAACCCACCTAAAACTGTAGGTCCAACTCATAAATCACCATAATCCAACTCATTACCCACGCACAGGTCTCAGACCTATGTGGGCTTCATCCACAAAAAAAAAAATCTCTTATTTTCCATCTAGAATTTTCTTGTATTTTTTCTCACATGGTCTCATAAGATATATTCCTGTCTTCTCAATTTTATTGAAAAAGATTGGTTCCTGTGTGAAATGAGTATGAAATACGCAACTCAAAATTAAGAGTTCATATAAAAATTGGCCCCGAAACGCTTCTTTACAGAAATGAAAATTGTAGATGTTTTAAGGTTTTCTCATTCTGAAAGTGTATTACATCTATAGGTTCTTGATCTTATGTTAATTGAGTTGGATAATCGAATAAAACGCTTTCCAAGTCACCAATTTGCAAAAATGCATTTGCAAATAATATTTTTACCTCCCAATTTCTATTGCCATTGTCTATAGCACATTCAACCCGTTTCATTTCACAAGAATGGCAAGCTGTAAACAAAATCAGTGTATTTTAATTCCCTAAATTTATTAATCGCCTTACTGTTTACTTTAATCATATTTATGGGATTGCTCAAAGTATTTAAGCCTCCACCAATAGTTGAAATTAGTTCAGAAATAGGTGATGATAGTCTTCACTTTCTTGGTTACGATAGGTGGATCGGTGCCTCTCCAGCAAAAACTTGAAGAATGGGTGGGAAAAATAATAAAGAGAAAAACGAGACAAGGAGCTTCCCTTAGTGAAAGATGAAGGGTGAGATGTAAGCCACCTTGCGAATAAACGTCTAAGCCTACTCCGCCGCCCCATCGCTTTGAACATTTCGTTTCTCTAGAACGTGTTTCACTACTTGCCGCAAAAGCAAAGCTCATGATATCTTACAACATTCAACTGAAATTGTTTTTCATATTTATTTCTCCCATCCGTTCTTGTAGCACGCATCGTTCGATCTTTATTTACTTGTTTCTTTGTAGATTTCCAACGATTATTCAACATAATATTCACGATTTCGCTCCCATTCAAACATTACGAGCAGTCTGTTAACATCCAATGATAATACGATTAAACTTTAATTACCACATTAAAAATATTTCCAATGCTCTCAAAAAGCACATTTAATTCAAACTGCCTTTCTCTTTCTTGTGATTTAAAGGTCCTGCACTCAAGCTGGAAAGGAGAGCTAGTTTCAATAATACAGCTATTAATTTAAATAATACAATGTGTATTCAATTCAATTTATTTTATTTCCACAATAAAAACAAAACGTAAATACAATGAAGGAAATATATTTCCCCGTTTAGACTTTCAATCTGTGTGCGGGGAAAGAGCTCTGTATCTGGATATTTCTTTGTTTTTTTTCTTTCAGTTGTATTCGTATTTTACATGTCAATAAAAATCATTTATTTATTTATTGTAGCACACCAACCACAATTTTTAATGTACAGTGGAAAGAAAGATTCATTTAGTGCTATCAAGTTAATTTTAGCAATCCCTGCAACCCACATGATTGAATTGGTTTAAATAAAGTTTCTTTTCGTATTTTCTGATCAATTTTCAAACAACACCCCCACCCACCACCCATAGCTTATGTATCCAGTTGTCCCGTTTTGGAGGTTCAAAAATCTGGTCACTTTAGAATCGCTTAAAATGTGGTTGCAAGGTATTATTTTTCAAAAACTTCCCCGGGGGAGTACCCCCGAACCCCCTTTTTAAAATCTCAAACAAAATTTAAAATTACATCCACTTTTTTCCGACTATTGGGCTATTTTAGTGCTTCGTTTTTAAAGTGAACATCTAAATTAATATTCATGTTCTGGAAAGAAACAATAGTTATACTTCAAAGTGAAATTGCTAGTTGAACTTGAAATTTGGATTTTTTTATTGGAAATTTGTAAAGAAAGCAGTAGTGGGATGTACTTGTTGTACCTTTACTTGATTATATTTGTAATAAATAAAGAAATAAATGATTAGATTAGTATATCACAACAAACTAGGGAACACTCTACTTTGGGCCTGAAATTAGATCAAACAAATTAAATGTAACTAATCAAAATATATAATAGGAATAATGTATAGGGTATAGAAATATAGAATGTAGAAATAATGAGTACAGGAATATAGAATATATAGGGATATAAGCTGTAGTAGTTGTAGGACTGTAGATTTTTAACATTGATTTTGAATGTGATAATAACGATGTTAGAGGAAGTGGCACATAGGTCTGAGACTTGTGCGTAGGTAATGAGCTGGAAGATGTTGATTGACAAGTTGGACCTACAGTTCGAGGGGGGTTCAATAACAATAACAATATTTTTATAGCATAGCTTGATCAGTACAAAACATTTGTTATTGAGAATTCACTTAATAATATAATAGTAAAATGCAATATTGTAAAATTATAATTTATGTTATTGAAATGCTTGATATAGAGTTGGAGTGCAAGTGTGTTTAATTATTTTAATATGGGGTTTTACTGCAAAAAGCATGTAATAATACAGTTTTTGATTGACAAAACTCAATAAAAGAATAATTTTAATACACTTAAACCTAAGTCCATACCTGAAGTATATAGAAAGCAGGTCAGGGCCTAAAGTAAAGCGTTATGCTTTAAAACTCCATATAGGACATTTTATGAATAGGAGATCAGCGAGTTAAGATAATTAAAAAATTAGACAAAGTTTTCAGTTTGTAAATTTTTCAAAAAATCTCAACTCAAAAATATTTTAATGTTGGGAAAGAAGCCCCAACATTTATCCTCGATTTCGCTTATCATTTTTGGTCTAGCCTACTAAACAACACAAGATGACTCAAACTGAACTACTAATCTGAAATTGAATGTGATCGTGAACGCTGTATGATGACTATTCCTAATTCTTTCCTGGCGAGACTCCAATAATGCATCCGGTCTATTAAACTTTTTTTGGATGAGCTTTTTTATCACTTTGGAACCATTAGGTCGAAGCTTCTTGCTTCAAGTTCTCATCGGCCTACTTTTAACAATGAAGCAAAATAATCAAATATTTAATAAAATATTGTTCATCTAGAGATACAAACTCCGTAAGACATGTAAATACAAATCTTGTGATTTATTGGTGTTATTGATAAATTTCAGTTTCATTTTATAATAGTCATTTTTATTACAATAAAACCTACGGTGGAAAACTGTTACACTACGTCTCATTTTATAGACATGACTACTGCATTGTTCAACTAATTTATTACATTAGTAGTCTACGTACCTAAATCTCAATTGCTCCATTCATGAGCAGAAAAAAAAATTATATTTCCAATTTCAGGACTCCAATTAAAACCATTATCCACCTAAAACTGTAGGTCCAACTCATCAATCACCACCATCCAATTCATCACCCATAGGTCTCAGACCTATGTGGGCTTCAACCTCCGGAAAAAATGACTCCAATGTTTTTCAATCATCTCTTTCCAGCTTTAATTATTTTTGAGTGGGGATACACTCAAAATGTGTAATGGAGTAAATGGGGATACATGTACACTTTGGCATTTAAAAGAATTAATTGAACGAGTGATCCAATTTGTTGAATTGTTGAAAGTGATATGAAAGTGGAAGCTCAATTTTATCAGCAGAAATAATCCATTGAACGAAAGAATGCAACTTTCCACAGCAATAGTCCTATTCTAATTGCTTTTTGGTACCGATTTTAATTATTGGAGCCTTTTATAGTACTGCTTAGACTTTCAAATCATAGCCGAATTCTCACAGTGACCCACCGATTTTTCAATTCCCACATTACAAATAGTTGTATAAAGCTTTCCTCACACTGTTGCAATTGAACTAAACTGACATTGAATTTAAACTACTTTAATTGACATTTTTCTCAACCATAACTTCCTCACTGAACCTCCATTCAATCCACCAACAACAGTGTCTGAATAGAGAAGTGATAGCCGTGAGCCGTAGCAGGTTCAATCAGATTAGGTAAGCAACGCTCTCCTGGGCCCTCTCTGTAAGGGTGAACGATTATATTGGCCGAGAATTTTATTGATAGCCGTGAGCCATAGCTGACATCTGTTAAGTCAGACAAATAAGCTACGAACTCCTGGGCCCTCTATGTGAGGGTGACCGATGGGATTGACCAGCAAAAAAGACTTTGTTCTCTGCTTTGAAATCACTTCCCGTTGGTTCGGAACTCACCTAAAATTGTAGGTCCACCATGCTTCCAATAACATGACCCAAGCGGCGAGGTGGAACTATCCGTAAGGGTCTCCCCACCAATAAAAGCCATACGCATTTACTAGTGTCTGAAGATGCTCGTTCTAAAAAGCGTAACTGTTTTCACACCTTTGCGTGTTTATTTCTACCTGAGTCAATCGATATTTAGTTAGATAGTAATAAAATAATATACCAATGTACACCTAACCAAACTCGTAGTTTGTATTTGAATGGTTGAGATGAACATTTTATCTACGTTTGATAATACCTTTTTGAAATCTTAAAATCAAATTTGTTTCTCTTATTTTGTGTTTTGTAGTTTGTATTTGAACAGTTGAGATGAACTCTTATACAATGGTTTGATATATCTTATTGTTTGAATCTGAGATTGAAATTGTAGTTTGTATTTGAATAAGCTGCAGTAAAGACCCGGTTATTCGAGTTGAATGAGACCAGAAATAATACCTTGAATTATGGAAAGATTGAATTAAACAGAACACCTCGATAAAACATTAATAATTGAAACAAGTCTGAAGAAATATGCTCTTATTACAGCACTTATAAATAAAGCGGCAGGCCGCTTAGCGCAGTTGGTTGAGGCGTCGCAACTTCAGCTTACTGAAGCTTCAGCGGCCGTGGGTTCGAAATCCACTCCTCCGTCTGGCATCTATGTGATATCATTCACCTCATTACCCACGCACAAGTCTCGGACTCATGTGGGCATCATCAGCATTAGAAAAAAAATGAAAAAGAACTTTTATTACATCTAGAGGTCAAAATATTTCATTATTGTTTCATAAATTGGTATTAAATTAGCATTGATTTATTACTTAAAAAATTCGCATTTGGTAGCAGAAATTTTTTATTACGAGATATTGTAATTTATGGTGCTACTCTTCTATACTTTACTAATATTATATCCATGTACTTTTTTTCGAAGATTACGTCTTGGAGACTCCAGTTAAGGAGTCTAAGACAAGTCAGATTAACAATTAACAATCTTATACTAGTTACCATAATTACTATATCAATTAGTTGAGGTGAGGCTTAATTTTGATGTGAAATGAACTCCTGTACACTATAAAAAGCTTTATCAACTAAATATTTTTTCAATTGTTTTTAAAATATTTGTATATTTTCAAGGCTCTAACTATACTACTGAACTCTAATTGCACAATATTTTCACCTTGTACCTACGAAATATCCTCTAGCTATGAATTTCTCACCTGTATCTAATGGCTAAATATTAATGCTTTCGGCTGAATGATGTGTGTGGCCTGATATGTGAGCTTTGCTCTATTACTGATAGGCAAGGGAAGGATTGAGTGGCTACCGGTAGCCTCTGGTGGCGATGAGTGTGGCACTTATCCTGCAACTCTTTAACAGTCAATTTCCAATCTTTAAGACGGGCCTAGGTGGAAAGGCAGAGCCAGCAGTCTGCTTTTTGTGTGAAAAAGCAAGAATACCTCTGCCAGATAAGAGAAAGACGATCTTGTGGCAAACGAGCGTCTAATGTGAATCCGGTGTTTGAAAGGGCCGATCGCCATTCGGTAGCACTTATCCTAAGTGACGATAGTGAAAAGGTGATTTTTATGGCGCTTTAACGTGCACCTGAGACCAGGGTCACCCCACCCCCTCCCTCCCCACTCATCATCAGCCAAATGACGACTATCACCTCACCAGGAAAACACACTCTTAGCCAGCCAGCTGTTAATTCGAACATTTACATATCGATTGACAACTCTACCGTCTATAGCTTCATCCTTTTTTCTGCCGAACAAATTATCACTGAATATATTGCCACTTTCCGATGTTCGCTTCTCACTATGGCATTCCGATTCCAATCAACCTGTTTCCCACAACAAAAAACACTCACTCGAGACCAAATTTATGCGAAAAAACCCGAAACAGACACCAAAACAAACAATTATCTACTATTTGTTCAAAAATTTCGGCTAGCAAAATCAAGCTTGAAAACGTCAAACCTTATACTATGATGGTCAGTGGGGGGAATCAGGTGATAAATCCCCCCCTCCCCCCAGAGACCCTGAAACAAGAAATTTTGGAATTTTGACAAGCCATGAAAGACAATAATTTTAGACAAAAAAATAAAAAAAAAAGAGTACACTTTCCCCACACTCGCTTGAAAATTAAACGACAATGTTAATTATTGATAACATTAATTTAATAATGCAATAATGTTGATTAATGATAACATTAATAATTTTTTAAAAAGGTCATGCTGAATAAGGGAGAAAGTTTGACGGGCCGCTTAGCACAGTAGGTTGAGGAGTCGCAACTTCAGCTTACTGTCGCTTCAGCGGTCGTGGGTTCGAATCCCGCTCCTCCGTCCGGCATCTATGTGTTATCATTCACCTCATTACCCACGCACAAGTCTCGGACTCATGTGGGCATCATCAGCAATTAGAAAAATCACTAGAAAAATTAGCAATTATCTATTTTTTGGCTGAAAATGTGGATTAGCAAATTATTGAAGGATAGACAGGCTGTTTGCAACAGAAAGGAAACAAATAATACGGATTGTGCTTATTTATAGTACAGAATATATACTCAGAATATCGATTATCATAATGTGGGTCGTCTTTGATAGCTTAATAACTTATATAAATTTGTTTTTCGGAGGAGGAAGCCCACATAGGTCTGAGACCTGTGCGTGGGTAATGAATTGGATGATGGTTATTGATGAGTTGAACCTACAGTTTTAGGTGGGTTCCGAACCACCGGGAAGTGATTTTACAGCAGAGAACAGAGTCTTTTTTGCTGGCCAATTCAATCGGTCACCGTTACAAAGATGGCCAAGGAGTTTCGCAGCTTATCTCTGATTGAACAGATACCTGCTACGGCACTCGGCTATCACTTCCCAATATTATATTTCACTTAATCAAAAGGTTACTAAGGACAGTAAAAACTTTTTTCACATTTGGGAGCATAGTGTGGAATGGGTGTTTATTTACATGGATAAGTAGAGAAACGAACGAGTACAGTTTAAATATTTTTGTTATGTTTGGAGGCTTGTTAGTGTGAAATGGCTTTATATAATAATAAGCGTATGGCTTTTAATGGTGGGGAGACCCTTACGGGTAGTTCCACCTCGCCGTTTGAGCCATGTTACGGGGAACATGGTCACGACCACTTGAACACCACGCTCACCGCATGACCAATCACCACCCTATGACTTTATATTTACATTGATAACTCGAAGAATGGCAAGAAAAGAGAAGCGGTTTCTGCAATGAAAATGGTGAAATGTATATTTTGTCAATGGAATTAATAACGTTTTGCAGTTGTTGGCAGGGGAGCGCCTTGCTCTGAAACCCCTCAATGGGCTGCCAGGAAATTAGATGATCTCCCCACAAAAGCAACTTCGATTTACGACGCTACTGTTTAGGAATTCAGTTGACGCATGTTATTGTAATTGAGGTTTAAGATTGACGTTAAAATAAATTTGCACTGGGTTAAAAGGAAATAGAAGCAGGATGTTGAAGTTTGGGTGGGTCGTCCTGTCTTGCCTCAAGGCACCCGCCAGGCTGACTGCACAGTGCGGATGAAGAAGAGGAAGAATACCAAAGCGTAGCGAAGAAGAAGACGACGACTATTGATCCAAGGCAAAGTCACACAGACCGGCTGCTTGCTTTGCTGCTGCTGCTGGCTCTTTGCGCTTCAGATATATGGAGCATTAAAAGAATTGATGATTGCCGAGGGACATCTTCTACTGGTACTCACACACGCACAGGAGCACGCATGCACCCTCACTCAATCACTTGCGTCCCCCTACTGCGAAGTCTCGTCCTCACGCACGTCCCTCTCCACTACTCCAATCAACGTCTCCATCATCATCATCATCATCATCATCATCTCATGCAAAATATTGGCCTCGAGAATAATGAACAATAATGTTAATCCTTCATTGAGAGTGACCAAATTATTTGTAATACATAGTTTAAGAAGGCGAAAACTATTGAAATAGGAGAAAATTATTCAAATGATTGAAGCGGAATGACTGAGATGATCATAGGGATAATGATTCAGAGGATTGAAGAGGAATGACTTAGTGTTAGATAATCAAATAATTAAAGTCACATAATTTATCACTCCAAGCGAAAATGCAGTTTGTATTTAATCTTCTGTAATGCACATTGTACTTTTATTATTTTTCATCAAACCTAGTGGATATTGTGAAAATGTTATAAACAGATAAATCATGCATTGACAGTGAGTTGCATAGTGATGTGTTATAAATATGAGAATAAGTGATAGCCGTGAGCCGTGGCAGACATCTGTTCAGTCAGATAAACATAAGCTACAAACTCCTGGGCACTCTTTGTAAGGGTGACAGATTGGATAGGTTGAAAAATCACCTCCCGGTTGTTCGGTACCCACCTGAAACTCTAGATCCAACTCATCAATCATCATCATACTATTCATTAACCACGCCCAAGTCTTAGACCTATGTGGGCTTCATCTTAAAAAAAAACTTGTGACCTTTTCACAATTCACCAGTTAACAATAATAACGGGTGATCTGGCTGGCTCAGGTCTGATGTCAGAGTTATCAGGTCGCATCTGAACAAGTTAAGTGCCTCTGACGTGACCCAATGACTGTTTTAGGCATTATTTAACTCATTAGCCACGCATAAGTCTCAGACCTATGTGGGCTTCATCCTCAAAAAAAAAATTAAAAATTAAATTGTATTGGATTCTATTTGAATTTGAATTGACATTGAAAAATAGCTTTGAAACAATTATTGTATAATGCTGAAAAGAAGAAAAATAATAAGAAATAAAAAAGAAGAAAAAGAGAGAAAGATAAAAAGAGGGAAAGAAAAAAGAAGAATAACAGGTAGAAAAACAAGAAGAAAAGTAAGAGGTAGAAGATAAAGGAGAAGAAGGTGAAGATATTTGATATTTGATATTTATTTATAACATCTTACGTTGCCAGGTCTAGTAAGACCTATGGCAAACACTAATAAATATAACCTAAAATATAAAATATTACATTACATTAAGTAATCATAGTTGAAATAAACTAAAAAGATTAATTAAAAGAAAAAAAGATATTTGCTAACGATAAAACATAACTCATGAAATGTATGTAGCAAAAAAAAGAGAAGTAAAAATAAAAATGAATAACTGGGAAACAAATTGTACAATGGACTTATGAAATAGAAGAGAAAAAAAAGAAAAGAGATTGATGATGAAGTTGAGATTGATGAGATTAAAAGCATCAAAGAGCGCAATAGCAAGGAGCAAGTAATTAAATTAGTAGAAAGTGTCCAGATGAAATGAGTAGAAACAAATTGGAAGAAAGAATTAGAAAAGGGAGAAAAACATATGAATAAAGAAAAAACAAGAATAATAATTATTAAAGGAAGAAAATGAATGGGAATCTCAATCAAAGAAGGAGGTGGAAAAGAAGGAAAACGAGGAGAAATTAGAAAAAGATGTTGATTGATGAAAGTCAAAGTTTTAAGGAATTTCAGTGAATGGTATCAATATGCGCCGGCACATTTCATAGTAATTCAGAGTTTTGAGTGAGTGTGCAGTGGTAGGGACGATGTTGAGGTATGGTGGGGTAGGGTTGTGGGTGAAAGGGTTTTGTGTATATTACGCTGTTCTAGAGGCAGAGGAGAGACATTTGCATAAAACGCACTCGGGGAGGAAACTGCTGTGTGGATAAAATGCTAATTACAAGGGTCGTTGTTCGATCCCGTGCCTCTGCTACGCTGCTCTGCTTTACGCTGCGTAACAACGAATAGTGTTGTTGCTGTTATCGTATTTCTTCTTGTTACCAAGTTTTATCGACTTTTTAAAAAATTAAAGAGTTTGGTCACACAAAGGAGAAATTATCAATGCACTAAATTATTTATCAATAACTCTTTAAAATTTGATACTTTTGTGGCCTGCAACCAGTGGCGGATTAATGAATTTTTATGGGAGGGGGCGACATACCCCAAAAATACCCGTTGGTCGAGGGGGGGGGGTTATGGAATAAAATTTTTGGAAATATCCTTTAACCGCATTTTACACCATTCTAGCACTTAAAATGTAGTAGAAATATAATTTTTTCGTGTTTAAGAACAATCAAATTTCCCCTAGCTAGAGTAGTTTATTTCTGTATATTCATGTGGAATTAGGAATACAAATTTTTTATACAATACAATATGTCTTGAACAAAAATTGCTTTGCTAGCTTAATTTTTATCAAAATTTACAGAGAAATGAACAGAGTCTAAGCAATTTATTCGTGATCGTGATGATTTTTAGATCTATATATATATTTAAATTAATCTCAACATTCTTTCATGTTACATAATACCAGTACTACAATAAATACGTATTAGGTCAAAAACAAACAGAGATGTATATGCCCCTACCTATTCTATAAAAGATTAATCTTATTCAAACTAATTTCACTTGATATAAGATTTCCTTCATTCTCTGTCATTTGTTAATTCGTCATTGAATTAAAATTATGTCAACAGTTAAAGATAAAGTAAAGGTAATATAGAAAATAAGACAAAATAAGTATTACAACATTAATTCCCGGCCGGCGGAGGCGGAGTGGTAAGACAAGTTGGAGGTATTCCGTCTGTGGCGGGACAATTAAAATTTGAACCGTGTCACAAGTGTTACCCTTTTTCATTTTTTTAAATGTGCAAGCCCTCGGGGCCGCCCCCTCCGCCACCCCTTTAATCCGCCCTTGCCTGCAACTACGTAGCAAATCTACTGATTTCAACTTCAACTTTCAATTGAAATTGCCATCACCAATTTTTTCTCTCAGGCTACCAAAAAATTTAAAATACAGAGTGCATTTAGTCGCGCACTTGTAAATAAATGTTGCTGTGAATAGTAGTTTCGTTGAGTAAGTGAGCTTCTGCAAGACAGCATCCCATGTAGTACCGACAACAAATCTAGACTCCATTAAAATGAATACTGGCTGCATCAAGTCTGTAGTATTGTTCAGTTTGCCCCTAACAAGTAATTTTCTCAACAGCAAAAAACCAAGCATGCATTCAGTACTGAGCGAGGAAGCCATTTTAAGCATTTGTTGTAAAAATTCAAGTAATTTGTGTATATTAAATGAATAGTATACTTTTGAAAACATAATTTATTAATTAGCTATCTATTTATTATTATTTGAAATTTTGATTTAATAAAAAATGAAAAAATTGTCACTTCTATCAAATTCAAATTGTAATTTTCAAACTTTGAATCGTACATTTTTGATGCCTGCACCCAAAAAAATAATCCGCATTTTTAAATTCATAACATTTATATTTTTAATGAAGAATACAACAATACAGTAGTATCATAATAACACCGACTGTTGCTTTCCCTATGTAACTTTGTACTTATACACTTTTATTTGCATATATAGCACCTATTTTTGAACAGAAGTACCACAATTAACAAGAAAGGATGGTTTTGCGTATCTAGGTTTGGGTAAATATTCATTCACACCTATCAAAGCTACAGATACAGAAGATGTTTTAAACCTAATGCACACCTATCAAAACGACAGATATTGCCAATATTTTCAACTTCATATTTTGGCTATAAATAGCAGTCAGACCTAATTTTATTGTAGTATAAGCTACAGATACAGGAAATATTTTTAACCTGTCGTGTTTTCAACCTAATACACGCCTAAATAAACTACAGATGAAGCCAAAATGTTCAACTTAATATTTAGGCTATAAATATCGGTCAGACCTAATGTTATTGTCTTTTGTATCAGACCTAATGTATTGTCTTATTGTTATAAGTCTTTATTAATTGTTTTTTTTTTAACTTTATATTGTAAATTTAACGACTAGCAGTCAATTTTGTGAATAAATAATATTCACTCTTGGCCGAACGTTTTCGAATCATGAAAACTCATCTTCAAGGCCATTCTGATGGTCTCCAAGACCTGAGTTTCCATGACTCGAAAACGTTCGCTCAAGAGTGAGCAGGAATATTATTTATTCACAATTAAAATTGACTGCAAGTCGTTAAATTTACAATAATATGTTAATATTAACAACGCAGATCGTTATGGAATAAGAAATCCAAGAATTTAGTATTTTTTTTCTCTATTTTATTGTACCTCTATTAATAATAATAATAATAATAATAATATAAACCCAATTGTATTGAATTTTTGGACTCGTGTTGATAATAACTATTGAATTGCCAATTTAGTTAACTTATGGCTTATGGAAGCAACAATTTTTTAAAATCCTCAAAATCCTTGAATGTGTGTAAAAAAGAACTGATGGATACATGTACGCTATTTCAGCTACTACTTGGAATATATTATAATTTTTTCATGCGGTATTCTGAAGGATGGGTGACAACAAACACGCACAATGCGCGGTACTCGCTTTGATTGATGGTGATCAAAATTCAGATGTCGGACGCTGATGTAGACTGTAGTGTAATATACAAATAGTAGTATACTACTGTAGATTGTAGGACTAGATGTTGCATGTGATGAGACGCCTTTGAAAGTGCCAGAACCACGGCCAGGTCTATCAATGCACGTAGGTCTAGGCCTAGGCGGTATGCAAATTATCCCAGGCCACTACCGGAAGTTGTTTTTCATGCTAACCAACGGAAAGCAAGTGAAACTCCTCACCTTTATAGATGATACTACATTTGAAAACAACGATTGCCACCTAGAAAAATGCCAACAGATAGTAGAAACCGCAACAGTTTGTTGGTTCGGTTTTTTTTCCAACAAAAAATATTCATAAGATAGCTTTCCACGACAATCTTTGTCTCCTCACGGTCGTCTATGCCATTATACCCGTCGTAAAACATATTAGATGCTTAGAACTGTAATGTTTCCGTTTAAAACTATCATTTCACGCTTAAAACTTTGAAATCACTAGGAAAACATTTCTGGCTTCAAAATAGAATTCTTATTTTCCCGACAATCTTTTTTTTATTGCTGATGATGCCTACATGAGTTCGAGACTTGTTCGTGAGTAATGAGGTGAATGATCACACTTAGATGCCGGACGGAGGAGCGGGATTCGAACCCACGACCGCTGAAGCGACAGCAAACTGCGCTAAGCGGCCCGCCAAAAATCTCTTGTACTTCATCTAATGATTTGGGTACAATCAAATTAAATTAAACTGATGAATCAATCAAATTAAGCTGAGTCTAATTTAAAGTCTGTTCAAACTAAACTACAGTTTACCCTTCACGCTTAAAACTTTGAGATCATTACAAAACATTATTGACTTCAAAAAACAGAATTCTTATTTTCCACGACAATTTCTTGGACTCCATCGTATACTCTCAAGATTTGGGTCCCTATGCACAATCAACGTTTAAACTGAGTTTAATTCAAACTCTGTTTAAACTAAACTACAGTTTATCCTTCACGCTTAAACTTTGAGATCATTATAAAACATTACTGCCTTTAAAACAAACAATTCCCGACAATTTCTTGAACTCCATCGTCTACTCTCATGATTTGGGTCCCTATGCACAATCAACGTTTTAACTGAGTTTTATTTGATCTATGTTTAGACTAAACCACAGTTTACACCAAACTTACTTGACATGAAACTTGAATTAGTATACGACTTGAAAGCTTAAACAAACTTAAAACTATTTATATAGGGAGTGCTTAACAGCAGTCATCGACAGGTGGTTTTCGATAGTATAGCGATTAATTTGGAAATATTTTTTTTTTTTTTTTTGTTGAGAACCAAGAACTGTCATAATAATAATAATTAGTATTTTACTGGTAGTGAATAGGAAGAAAGCAAGAAATTTATTTTTCCAAATCACAAAACACAAAATAATTTCAAGCTTGTATGAAAAAACAATTGAACGTCACCCCTGAGAAACCTTTTAAGGGTTGATCCTTTTAATGAGCATAAATATAATCAGAACAATTTTTATTCTGATTAAATATAATCAGAATAGACTTGACCTATATCTTGTATGTTTCCTATTTGCTATGAGACGATCAAGCAGAAGAGGAATGGGAAGTGATAGGCTGTGCCGTAGCAGGTATCTGTTCAATCAGAGTTAAGCTACGAAACTCCTGGGCCATCTTTGTAAGGGTGACCGATTAGATTGGCCATCAAAAAAGACACTGTTCTCTACTGTAAAATCACTTCCCCGTGGTTCGGAACCCACCTAAAACTGTAGGTCCAACTCGATCAATCGCCGTCATCCAACTCATTACCCACGCACAGGTCTCAGACATATGTGTGTTTCATCCTCCGAAAAAAAAATAGTAATGTAGAAAAGAAATAGGTAATAGAGATGAGTAAGTAAAAAAGTAGTAAAATCCAAGTAGAAAGGAATATTAAGTAGGATAGTAGTGCAATCGAAACCCTCTCCACAAATTCAGATTGAGGATCACTAATGAAATTAATTAATATGGAATTGTCGGGTATCCCGGTGTAGTGAGAGAGCTGAGCGTTGTAGTGGGGGTTGATGGATAGGGTAAGGGATGGGTTAGGGTAGCAGCTGGCTCAGCAGTTCGCACCCTCCATTCAAGTCGCAAACTCCTTCCCTTGGAAATATAATCATCATTAACCATGAATCCTACACTCTACAATTGTCGAATTGTCAGTTTATGAAAATCTATACCCTTTTACATGCTGTTATCCGATCCCATTCCAGATTCCTGAATAATTATGTATTTGGTCTCTTCGAACTTAAAAAATATAAACTTTTGACATAATCATAAACATTGAACTAAACTTTTCTAGAACATGATTGAAGCGGCGAGGTGTAACTAACCAGTAAGGGTCTCCCGACCAATAAAAGCCATACGCATCTGCTTTTTTTACTACCCGAAACGTATTTAGTTCGCATAGCAGATCGTTTCTTTCCCACTTTTTGTTTGAAAAAGTGAAAGATTCGAGTTTGAATATTGCAGAAATCGTTGCTTGGTATCAAGTTACCCATCGAATAAATTGGGAATAAACAAGTGTTCGAACATTTTAGCATGGAAGGAATAAAAGAGATCAATTGCGAGTCAGCGCAAGCTCTAATTTAGGAGGTAATTGTGTGAGGGCCCCAGGCGCAATTTTTAATTGCCATCCTATCTGTTCAACAATTTTGTTGCCCCTGTAATCGAGAGAAGCTTAGAAAAACAAACAATAGAGTACTTCTTGTTACCGGCTAAACTTTTTGACTGCAGCAATTTGTAAATCTCATTTTACCCATTGTTGAGCTATCCGATAATTATCGAAGTTTGAAAGTTAATCATCACTTTCGATAATTATAATTAAAATATCGGGAAACTCTCTCCCAGACTTCGTTTCTGTTGAAGAAGTTATCTGACTACTCAGGAGATCATCTCTTTTATAGGCCTCATTCCAAGTTTCATCAGCTCGTACACACGGCCCTAGTTAGAGCGACACTAGTTTCATAAATTATTTAGGCCTTGGAGCTGATTGATATCTGTAAAGTCTAGCTAGACGAGTTACGAGAGCATCTCCAGTGCTTGAGACAGCTCGTTTAGTTGAAATCGACACTGACATATCTACTTTAATCTCTCAATTTATACAATTTGATTAGCAAAGCTCTTGTACTTTAAACAGCTTGTACTTGTATCTACAGCATCATTCCCAAACAATTAAGTGTACTGTGCCACAAAATGGCTGAATAATTTGTGTGAATATTTGGAGTGGTGTGAGCCTAATTTGATTGAACGAGAGCTTTAATTGTATTGATTTTCTGTTAATAGGTTGATTTTGTCGTGTTGCAGACGATATTGAACTCGATGCACAAGTACCAGCCGAGGTTTCACCTGGTGCGCGCCAACGACATCCTGAAGTTGCCATACTCCACGTTCCGAACCTACGTCTTCAAAGAAACCGAATTCATTGCAGTAACTGCCTACCAGAACGAAAAGGTGAGCAAGGCATAAATCAATTTCTACTACCTCACTAAATAATTTGCTGAGAATGAAATGCTCAGGTATTATCTGCCAATAGTATTGTTCCCAGTTATCCTCTTTATCTTTATCTGCAGATTAAAGATTGTATAATTGTTAATCTGACTTGTCTTATACTCCTTAACTGAAGTCTCCAAGACGTAATCTACAAAAAAGATCATTATTAATTTTCTAATTTTATTACTATTAATTGTTTGGCAACAAAGTCAGGCCAGAGGAGCCATTGGCTTGTATAACCGCCGTATTTGCCAGCTCATCTAGCATCAAGTTACACAGAGTGCACCTAGGAAACGAACTAGCTTTATACTTAATGTTTTTGGTTATGTTCAGGCTACATTGAAAATTCACTCTCAATATTGTCACTTGGAAGAAACACTCCCTAATTTGAATTTGAAGGAGTTACTCATTGTTGTCTGATTGATATTTGGCACTAAACAAGTTTTGAAAACGGTTCAATGTATCTCCTTATTTTTACTCATTGTATACGTGTTCTTTCTTATTTTCTCTCTTTAATTACTACACATAAAATTAAAATTTGTATTTTTCAGTCATTAATTTATTTTTTCTATTTTCATCATATTCAATCAATGTTTTTCTATCCTTTTTTATGTATATAAAATTATTATCAGTGAATATCTTTGAACTTGAGTCTGTTGCGCTTTCATATTCATTGTAATTTTTTCACAATAAATAAATATATCATGAAATTCAATTGTTAACTAGTTTGTATTCACATCTATATAAATGCAAGTATATTTTTTAACTACTTTATAAGATTCAGTTTTGTATTAAAGAGTTAAGGGGAACAGAGGGCCCTAACTCCCACCCTCACAGAGAATAAAGGCAGCAATTCAATTCAATTCAATAACCAAAAACTCTAACTAGCTTTCTCTCTCATTTTTTTTCAATTTACTTTGTTGTCAATCTCTACATATATTCCTCAAAGTAATATATGTTATGAGCTTTACAATTTTAATGAAATAGCTTGATTGAAGAGCTTAATTTAGCTTAAAACGGGTCTAGTAGCAAACTATAATGGTCACTACTAGTGAACTCCCGCTCAATTTCTCTTCACTCCTTTTTTCTCTTAACTCTTCTTGTTTTATTATTCTCTGTAACATCTGTAGTAAAAATAAAACAAATTAGAAATAGGTGATGTACAGTTGTGTTGGAATATTACAACTGAATTAAGCTAAAAACAGTACCTTTCTTAGTAATGGCGAAGGTGATATTGTGGAAGGTATCCATAATGAATAATAAGACGAAATTGTCACAACCACATTTATTAAAACGACAAGGAACTAGTTTCGGTTGTTACACCATTATCAATCTCAATCAAACTCTGAGATTGAGATTGAGATTGATAATGGTGTAACAACCGAAACTAGTTTCTTGACGTTTTAATAAATGTGGTTGTGACAATTTCGTCTTATTATTCATCAAAACAGTACTGTAGAAGGTTTTACAATAATTGTGGTGGAATAACTCTTTAATCGAGCTTAAAACAGCTATTGACAAACAACAATGGTCCCTGCTAGTAAGCTTTGGTTGTCCTGTTACTCACTCTGAATATTTATACGAATTAAGAGCTGTTATTATCATCACAACACTATAGGCCTTCAGTTAATCTGACTCGTCTAAACTGGAGTCACCAAGACGTAATCTACAAACAAAATAACACTTTAATACAACAGTATAAATAAAATTACCAAATAAATACAAAAATTTGCATCTCAATGAAAATTTCAGAAGTCCGTATGTTTTATTTGAATATTTATATTCATGTGTTGTTTGAATAGGTTTCAAGAATTATTCATGAAAAGAATCATTCTCTCATTTTTTAAATTTTTATTTCTGTCCTTATCTCAATAATTGAGGTTAGTGATCAAATTTTGTCCAAACTCCACCGTTTTATGTAAATACATCAATGAGATTCTCATGTTTTAAAATATCTAATCTTCACGCTCTGTTTAATACCGCCTATCTATCTATGTACAATCATAACTAAAATCTATGGGTAGTTAGTAATATTGTTCTTAGTTACTCCATACTAGAAATTTGTAAATTCACAACTCAAATGAAAATCATTTATTTGCCAATCATAAAAATTAAACAATCATAAATAAAACAAATACTTGAGTCTAATACAGAACTGAAATATAAACTTAAACTTCAATTTTTAATTGGCGTTTCCAGCAAAACCTAGGTTTGAGTGCTAGCAACGAGTACCAAAACATGAATATATAGTAAATGCAAATATCAATGATGGTTACAAATTTCATTAAAATAGTAGTAATCATATAGCCTATGTGAAAAAATGTGAGTGGAAATAACATTAAGAAGAAAAATAATAAATAAAGTAAATCAACTTGAAAGAAAACATGTTTAAATGTACATGAGGTGAAAAACATTGGTAGTGCGTTTTATTTAAATATTTATATTCTTGTGTTGTTTGAATAGGCTTTAAGAATTATTCATGAATGGAATCATTCTCTCATTTTTTTAATTTTTATTTCTTTCCTTGTCAAATAATCAAAAAAACAAAACAAAATAATCTGATCTTAACCCTAATCTCAACCTCTTTAGCTCTTTCAAGCGTGAGCTCTGGCTGGGTCTGGTAACACCTCTACGAAAAGAAAACAGGAAAACTTCTGTCAAAAGCAATTAGAAATGAGTGTAGATTGGAAATGATGCCTCTTTATCTAAGTATCGGTCTATTAGAATATCAGTAGATTTGTTATAGGTTCAGTGATCCCACCACCCCTCTACTCATACAATGTAGCATAGGCTGCCAATAAGCGTTAAGACTTGGCGGGTAATTTCTGCACTGAGCGTCATCTGTTGTTGCTTGAAGAACTAAAAACCGGTACCTGGTTCATAGGAACATAGGGTCTGACCCGGCTTGGTTCTCCTCGTTTGGCGCTTAGCTTTGGTATTGTATTGCCAGCAGCGCCACTGGACGCGGTTATCGTCTCGGTGGCGCCACTCTTCAACCAAGTCAAAGTCAAAGACGGCACTTGTGGCCTCAAAGGGATGCGATTGCGTTTACACTATTCTAGAGCCCCGTTTATAAGGAGACTACTTTCCTATTACGAAAAAGCACACACTCTAGTTCTAAACTAGCCATGTTTCTACACTTGTGTAGCGAATGTAGAAACATTAAAGACGTGTGTACCTTCTTTCTACACTAGTGTAGCAAGAGGCTAGTAAATGTGTCAATAAATTATTTTTTTTTATTCTAATTGGATAATGTGAAAAGCTTCAAATAAACTCATTATCACTCACAATTTCCTATAAACTAAATATTCTATTTTTAATTTATTTTTTCACCGAATCACATTAGTTATTTATGTATAAAGAGCGACTCACTTGAGCTAAAAACAGTCATCGCACGTTGCGTAACAAAGTGCAGTAATTTTGCGAGTGATAAAGAAGTCTTACCCACGAAATAAATACAAAATTTTCCCTAGAACTGCAGTTTTGGATTTCCATTCAATAATTGTTGAAATTATCATTTCACAATGCACCATCGTCGTTGGGGTTATGAAAAAATCATCTGGCAATTATTAGCTGGCAAACTTCAGTGTTGTCAACCGTATGATAATAATTTGGTTTTGTATAATGTACGATTTGCACTTCTGCACAATAATTTCAATGGAATCTCATTTCAAAAAATTATTTTTAAAATAATTAAAAGATAGTTATTATTCATTAAAACATAGATAATTATAAAATGTTTAATAAATTATGGACGTCAGGTTCGATAATCTGGACTGAAACGTTGGCAACACTGGCAAGCGTAAAGTAAAGCTTCACAAAAGCAAGCGCAAAGTACGAATTTATAACTCGCACCTTAAAGCAGTTTTATGATTAGTTTTCAGCACGTAAACTAATTTTTTATAAGTGGTTGGAAAATACCTTATACTGTGAATAATAGAACTCGCATGAAATAGAATGTTTTTTTTTTAAATAAAATTTTTATTTTTTTTTATTTATATTTTTTCTCTAGTTTAAACATGGATTCTCACTGAAAATTAGAATTTCTTACACTAGCTTGCTTCATGAGAACGCTCTATTGCAATAAATGTCTTGTGCTGAGTATTGAACAGGTAATTAAAATCTCGAGTCTACATCGAGTATTACATCATTGCAAATCACTCTAGCAACTAATTTCGTGAGATACTTATACGCCAATGTCCTACACTGGAAGTATGTGTTCAAAATTGCAACCTCGCATTATGAATTTATAACACTATGTGTCTATCTATATACAATCGTGTATAACAGAGAGCAGAAGACCCAAGTTGGATTTATATTCGAATTTCAAACTGTGAGACGATGTTCTACATTCTACAAGGTTGTAAAAAGCAGTTTAGCTGAAACTTGGGATAGAATCAATCAATATTGAATGGATTAGTTTTCGTAGCCCATAGATTTGCAGCGCAATAAGTACTGTAGTACAGCGCAATAAGTGGGGTTTGTTTAGTTGAGGATTCCTCATTTCTCTAAAAAAGCGTCTATAAGTTATGTTTTTGTGGAAATTCCAAACTACTTTGACAATATTCATTACCTAGCCTTTGAAAATGAATCTCCACGATTCGAAAACGTTTGGCCTACGTGAGTAAAAATATTATATATTCTCAAGTAAAATTGACTGCAATCGTTGAATTTACCATAAAAAGTTAGTATACATTACATTGTAATATTAAGCTACTTACTACGTCTAGATCTCGTTTTGAATGAAAAAGTGATCGCTTTTACAGACCAAATGATGTAAACTGACTTAACTCAAAACGTTCAGAATTTCAATTTTCCAAAAAACCATTTTTTGTTACAGATTACCCAGCTGAAAATCGACAACAATCCTTTTGCGAAAGGATTCAGGGATACCGGAGCTGGCAAGCGTGAGAAAAAGTGAGTCTGTCGTTTCAGCTGACCTTAATACATTTATTATAATCATGCTTATGCTATTCATAGGTTTTTCTTACATAGTGTAGTTTTTTCTTTAAATAAATAATTTTTTCCATTTAATTATTGATTGCAGTGATACTATGATACCTTTTTTCTTCATAAAATATATAGTGTAACTTTTCCTTTTCATAGACCAGCTTTCAATTATCGAACACAGATTTCTAACTATGATAACTATAGTTCTTGAATTTAAAGTAAATTTTCGTTTACATGAACCACTTTATAAACGCAATTATCGAATTCAGTTTTCTGAATTTGATAATTAGTCTAATGTTAGTTCTAATTTCATACTTCGACTAGTAATATTTTTATCTGAAGTTATAGTGAGAGAAAGGCTTTCATTGTAGGTATAGACCTACGATTGGAACATTAAAATTATAAAACTATAAGGTTCTTCAAGTTTCAAAAATCAGTAATGGCGAATTACTAAAATTGCAATCACAATACATGAAGCTAAAAGTATTACATGAGCTGGAAAAACATATAACAAGGGAAGATACAAAAAAAGAGTAAGAGAAGCTGCCGATGGCAAATACTGTCACGCTGGAAAAACAAGTTCATTTTTCAAATGAAAGAGTTTCTGAAATTCTACCAAACTAATACAAATAAACTAATATTGCTCTATGAGAGCACTCTATTGCAATAAGTTTCACAGTTTGTACAGACCTTTGCACGGCCCGGTTAGAGAAGCTATGATTCTTTCAGACCACTAGAAACTACAAATATAATGAAACCAATTCATATAAATATAAGTCATTCTACGAGAGCTCTCTAGTGGAATAAGTTTCGCCGTCTGTACAAATCTTTTCAGGGCCCGGCTAGAGTTGCTAAGGTTCTCTCAGGCTATTACAAATATACTGAAACTATATGGAAAATATTTGAAGCAGTACAAAAAGATGGTTTGCCTATAAAGAGACCGACCAAAGAACTGTTTGAACTTACAGATAGACTCACTGACAAAATCATGGATGGCATTTTATGGACACATTCATAGAATGGACCAAAGCAGGCACACAAAAAAATGTTTGATATATTAAAGAATTCACGAAAACAAACTAACTTGTTTCAAGAAACAGAGGATGACTTGAAAGTAGCCAGAGGCAATGAGGGAATAATTAATTCGAGGGACATTCACAGAAGTAGAATTGCTAACATAAAGGTTAGAATAATAAAGAGAAAAAACTGGAAAAATATGCACAGAGTAAAGGAAACAGGTAATAACCAAAGAATGAAGAGGTTTTGGGTGGAGATGAAGGAAGGGAAAATGAATGGTCACGACGAATTCGAGTTAAAACACTGCCCTAAGGGCAATAGTGGAAAATAATATGTAATAATAATAATAAAACTAAAATGACTCTAGGAGAGCACTCTACTGCAATAAGTTTCGCCGTCTGTACGGGCCTTTACACGGCCCGACTAGAAATATATCACATTGGTCATGCAAATAAATTTCGTAGCATAGAGCAGGGGCGTAGGTGATTTAAATGTGGCGAGGCCGCCAATTTGCAGTGAAATGTGTCTTCCTTTGATAGTGGTTGTTTTTTGAATGAAAGAGAGAGAGAGTGAACAAGAGTGTGACGGAGAAAAGAGAAGAGTGATGAGAGAGATGCCAGACTGTGCTGGAGACGGCGCCAAGTCGCCAACGGTGAAAAGAGGATCCGGTTTAGGTTACCTGCACAGCTCTCAGCACTCAGCAATGCACCTCAACCTAGCATGGCATATAGTCCTACCCTCCAATGAATTAGAAGAAAGGTATGTGCAAACCAGAAGCCGCATTCACATATCCCAGGTCTCAGACTCAGCAGTCGCAGATGTCTGATGCTGCAGGCTGCTTTTAGCAGACTTACCTTTGCTTGCTATCTTAATCGATCAACAAACAAGCGCTTCATTCATTTCAGTCAGCCTGTATTATTCATCCTCACCTAACCGCCTCCTCTCTTACACATAAATTTCCAACAGTTGTTGTCGTCAATTACCTAGTTGAGTCAAACGACAAATTTCATAATAATTTATTATCCTAGTGCATCGCAATATATATATAAATTGTTAATACCAAGTAAAGAAAAATACAAACCGTATAAACCGTTTCTTGTCTCTTCGTATTCAGTAATACAGTGGAACCTCTATCCGTCACCTTCGGGACAACGGATAACTTGATATAAATGCCAAAAACTTGATCATTACAGTCTCTAAATTTGAAATAGTTTAGGGGAAGTTGAGAAAATAAGACGAATAATTCGATTTATATTTACATATTTATGTCATCAGATATATGCTACAATCAGAGTAAAGTAGCCTACTATTGTATAATATGCTAATGATTTGGAACTTTCTCAATTTTACGATGACGGATAACAAAAAGTGACGGTTTAAAGAGTGACGGATAATCGAGGTTCTACTGTACAAGTGCTGACATGTTTAACAGTGAAATATAGAAGTTTTATGGAATGGTTTTTCAATTCCACACACATATTTACACCTTTTTAGAAAGAAGTTTATGGATCTTATTTCTTTATTGTATTTTAATATTTTTGAACAATTTGAAAATGAAAATGAAAATTTTCTGTGAACAATTTGAAATTTACAAACACACCACACACAATAAACAAAACATCCTCAACGAACAGTTGAATTTTAAATCACACAAACTTTTTGACCACATTATACAGAAACCACAGTTTTTCTAACCAACAAACCAACATTTAGGATGCCTTGAAGATGGGTTTTAACAACTCGAAAACGTTTGGCCCACAGAGTAAGTAAAATACTACTTATTCTTAATAAAAATTTGACTACAAGTCGTTGAATTCACTTGAAAAGTTAATATTAACAACGCAGTTCGTCATGGAACAAGAAATCCAGGAATTTAATTTTTTTTTTAAATGTTCATGTATGTGTATGTGTATGATATAAGGATGGTAAAATATAGAAGGAAACATAGACGTAAAATACACAATACAAGGAAACATACACATAAACTTAATGTACTTCAAACATACACATGAACTTCAACTACATGTTGTTGATGAATGCACTGGATCCCCTCCCCCCAAACCCTTTGTGGTGACGCAAGCACTAGATAGAATTCACTTTGACCTATGTGCGTTAAAATTGAAGGATTTATGTCTAGAAACGCTTCAAATGCGGGTTTAAGAGGTTATTACCCCCCCCCCCCCCCCCCACCGTTCTACAAGTGAGTCATATATTCGTCAAAGCTGTTGAAAGGCTTTCAGGCATATACCTATATCACTAAGTATTATACTACTACTACATGGCCTGTCATTTAGTTGGTTATATATTTATTTGATTCTCCTTCATTTTTCCTTTAATCATAACCATATTTATTATAAAAAACAAAATAATTGCAATAAATTTGGGAGTTAGGTTAGGTTAGGTTATTCACATGATAATATCCTTATTACAGTATACTAAGTAGTGAAGGTTGAAGAAATTATTTTTAGATCATTTAACTTTAACAGAAAGCGAGTCATCTACATTTCAAGACTTAATATTATTTAGTAATAAAACTTAGTTTAACAAATTAATAAAAAGTTACTTTCACGGCTTGTTGTTGGATGGGGGGGGGGTCGATTAAGGATCAAGGAGGACCTGAGATACTGAAGAATATTATTGTTGAGGGAGGGGTTGTGTGGCTGAACGCTGTGCAAAATAAAATGTTCTTTTGCATACCACAGATTTGGCTGTATGTCTTGTCAGCTGGCTATAATCAACTTGTTGCTTCATCAACCTTCAGGTAGAAAATAAATGTGGACCCACCACAGATCCCGAAGCCCAGTTTTTCTAATGCTGCTGAACTGAAAAACTTCATACCCTCAATTTGGTAGTTGTCAAAAACGGCACAACTTTGTATTCAATGACCTTGGGATGGGCCTATTACAAACTATAATCCATGGTGGACCTTCTATATATCGAACTCCAATTAACGAAATCTTCTACTAAACAAACACTTGGAGTGATTTTTTTTGGGAAATATTTATTGCTAAAACAAGCACAATCATGAAAAGAATGGAGAAGAAAGGAGAAGGGAAATTCAAGATAAAGTTTTGAGTTTCTTGATACATAAGCTGCTATGTTAAAATAAACTTCAACTAAGACTAACTCCAACTCAGTTGGATACGCCTTTGGTAATGAGTGCTCTAGTAGACTAAGTAGTCAGAGTTGAATAATGAAAGAAACAGTATTAGTTCCTCGATGAATACGAAGAAAACGATAAGTGAGCTAGATAGAAATTTCCCATTACCCCTTATAAACCCCCCTCAAAGACTCATAAAGAAACTACCCCATTAAGAAATTCCCTTCATAAACAAAACAAAAAAATTCAGCTTGAAAGTTTCTTGAAAAACTCTATGAATGAAAAGTGTAACCTAGTCTTTGCAAAAAAAACAATTGCAAATATTTAGTTGATAACGCGTTTACAAGAGTTCCTTTCACATCAAAATTAAGCCTCACCTCAACTAATTGATATAGTAATTCTTATGTAAACTAGTGTATAATATTGCATAATTGTTGATCCTACTTGTCTTAGACTCCTTAACTGGAGTCTCCAAGGCGTAATCTATAAAAAAATTATAGATCTGTGATAGTGTTAATAATATCATAGATCTCAGCTTATTCTCACAGTATTTTGGTATTTTTTCTAAGTTATACGGATTTTTCAAAATCAATAGGCGTGATCTTTGATTTCTATCTGTATTTTTCAGTAGCGATATAGACTAGGCTAGACTATAGACTATAGAGTGGGAGCAACTGATAGGCCATCAACAGCTACCGGTACCTACCTTTCTATAGACTTCTATAGTGGTCTTATTTGTGAACGGGTAAGCACAGTTCAGTAGTTGATGTGGCATCTGGCATCTGCCATCTGTTATCTACAACAAGGCATAGGCCTAGGCCTAGTTCTTAACAAGACCCCAGCCCCTTCATCGCAACCGAATTCTTGGTTCTTTCCCAGCCCAATTTTCCAACAGAATGATGGCTCTTTGGTAAGTATTGTTCACACTAAAGTATCGTTTCAGAAGTGACGGCCCTCTATGATTTAGACTATTATTAGAGCACCTTGTTCTCACTAACAACATGTAGTTGCTTATTCCCAGTTTAGTTTTCCCAATACCTGTCTACCTCTAACAAAACGTAGGTAGCCTTCTGAGATATTCCATGTCTACTGAAATTTCTATCCATTTCATCCAATCATTCAACTCTCATCGAAATCAAATCTTCAATCACATAATTGGCATAATATATACAAATCAAAATAAAAACAAATTACTGTAAACTCTGTGATGTTTTCCATGACGATATACTTGATGAACAATCTAATATCAAAACTGACACTGAATTTATAATTTAATATAAGATTTCCACTCACTTATATAGGAGATAATGAAGGGATGCATTTCACTTCTAAAGAGGAAATCCATCACTTATAAAGAGACTGAAGAAGCTTCTCTTTAGAAGTGAAATGCATCCCTCCAGTATCTCCTATATAAGTGGGTGGAAATCTTATATTAAATTAGAAATACAGTGTCAGTTTTGATATTAGATTTTTCTGTGAACTTTTCCACAGATAAGTATGAGCCTGTGTGTGAGGAAAATGTTTAGACTCTTTAATTTCTGTATGAGATCTGATTCAATTTTTACCATCATTTCATTAACTTTCAGAATGATTACAGATTCCTTCAAATATTTATTTTCCATTTTTTAATTTACCTCTTATGTGTGAATTATTTGTAGCTTTCTTCTTTTACGTGGTCAGTGTCAGAGTGGACCGTTGTTCCCAACTTCACCTTGACAAACAAATTAAAAGAGTCATTCCATTCTATTCTATATATTGATAATTGAGTGATGAGTCAATCACTTTTCCCGGTCAAAACACCAGTCATTGGTTGAGTTCCTGGGAGCTTTACCGGTAACTGGTAAAAGTTACTGGTGGCGTTTGATTGGTTAATCTAGATGTTTAACGGTTATTAATTTAAGTAGACCAATCAGACACCACCGGTAACATTTATCAAGAGCTCGACTATTATTGTTCAGTATAATTTAGTAGCAAAAATTATTATTTTTGTTAGTTTTCTGAATTTATCGAACTCCCAACTTGATTTAATAATTTCTATTAATGGCGGCTCTGGTAGCGCAATTGATTGAATCGCTTGTCTGAGATAAGATAAGGCTCTAACTGGCTTTGTTTCCTGCAGCCTTGAGTTCGTATCTCATTCAGCCATAGATGTTTCTCATCATTCACCTCATAACCCACGCACAACCTGAGTCTTCAGACTCACGTGGGCATCATCAGCAATAATAAATAAAAGTCTGTTTATGATTGGTAGCAGTGAATGGAGATCATTTGGAAGAAAAATCCCACAATTATTGAATTCGAAGTTGCTTCCAGAGACTAATAACCAACCACAAAGCTTCATTGGGATGATTGATAAAGTTGTTTAATGTGTTGGAAGACGGTAGTTGGTTGTCTTTGCGGATGCGGTCTCAAACTGGAGATCGCTACTTGGAAAATGGATTAATTATCGTGAGAAGGGCAGCTGTGGTAGTGTGGGGGGGGGGGAGTTCAGGGGGCGGGGGACAAGAGCCAAAGAAAGGGAGGTCGCGGTTTGTAATTTACTGTAACTTTGGCGACGCGCTTAATTTTGTCGCTGGTTTTTTGCGAGGCTGTCAGGCAGGCCCTGTCTTCAAGGAATGGAGATTAGATTTGGGGTGGTGAGCTGTGCTGTGCAATTTCCCGCTTGTGGTGTTCGAGAAGGGGGGCAGGGAGTTTTATTAGAGGCTTGTGACCTTTCCACCCTGGCCTATCATTAGTGGCTTTAAAAAACCGCCCCGCGCCCTTTAGCTTTCTCACTTAAATTGGCCGACGGGGTACCTTTATTTTAACCTTTCAACACCCCTTCCTTTATTGCTCAGACGACACCCTCATTTCAATTTGATCCTCCACCCCCATCCCAACCGCACCCTATCTATCACCCCGATCATTTACTTTGCCTGCAAATTAACATATCTTAACTTACACGAAACAACGTTCACCCTTTTTCATGTGCGCTATTAAAAACTTAATCCCATATCGGCTGCGGCATTTATTAGGGCAGCTCTGCTCTGCTGTGCTCTCCCTATCCACCATCCACCTCCTGCCACCAACACCCACTCTCGCCTACAGCTGAAGCTCTTCCAATCAAGAGGTCATCATTGCTTTTTTTCAACATTAAATCGACTTCTCTCGTCAAGGCTCAACGTACTTTTCCGAAAATCATTATTTTAAAATTTAAACAATATCCTTTTTGTTCTCATCAACACATGGTTTGTTCACTTAGTAGACTTAATAATGATAATAATAAGCTACAATAATACTAAATATCCTACAACGTTAGCTACAATAATAAATAATAAGACATGAAATTGTCACATCCACATTTATTGAAAATAGTAAGATACTAGTTTCGGTTGTTAACCATTATCAACTTCAAACAAACTCGATAATGATGATTGATAATGGTGTAAAAACTGAAACTAGTATCTCACTATTTTCAATAAATTTGGCTGTGAAAACTTCATGTCTTATTATTCATTATGGATATCTTCCACAATATCACCTTCGCCACTACAAAGAAAGTTAACTACAATACACTGTAATATAAGCTACAACATATACGAGTTCCCAGTCCACAGGTAGTTTGGAACTTTTTTGATTATAAATATGTCATTTCAATAATAAGAATGTCATTGAATTATTCTAGAAATTCTTCCATATTTGGGGGGAAAATTGGTTTGGGTAATCATAGACTGCTTGTTAAGGTTCATTCGGAGGAAAATTTCTAAAATATATTTCATCTCATTTTACTTTTTCACTTTTATTGACAACAAATATTCTCTGTTTGATGTTATTTTAGTTTTCTGTTGGTGATAAATTTTGTTTTGATTTGAGCGTGACCACACTTTTGTCTGCTGATGTGTAGTCATGAAGGATCTGTGCTACAGGTTCAAATACATTGGTCATACAATTTCGCACTTGAATTTTCTTGCGCAAACTTGGACAATCTATATCAATGTCAATGTGAGTCATTAAGCACGCTGCTAGATGCTTTGAAAGCAATTAAAAGCAATGGCTTAACTATGAGGGAGACTCAGGGGGATAGATCCCCCCAGAGTCCCAGAGAAAAAAGAATTTTCTAATTTTTACAAGCACTGAAAGACAATAATTTCTTTACAAAAGAGTAAAAAAACGTTTGAATCGCTGAAAATGTGGTTTTAGAAAAATTATTTTCAAAACATTTCCGGTGGAGTACCCTAAACCTCCCATTTGAACAAACAAGCTAAATAAAGTCTTGAATTACTGTTATAAAACCCCTCCTCCTCATATTAAAATACATTTTTAAGTACTGTACTATACTGTACCTCAATCAGTCGAGATGGGGGATCAGAGCAGAGTGTGAATAGTTTTAAGTAGGCCTGCTTGAAAGTTTCGCTACTTAAACAATAAATTTTAGCATAAGAGTTCGGATCCCACTGATAATGATGCAAAATCTAGATGGAAATTTGACACAAAATTTTGGTTGGAATAATGCTAGAATGGATAAGTAACCCCTCTTTCCTTCTCCTCTTATGGTGTACTATATAGTGAATGCACCCTACCCCCTCAACCATAACATCATTGATAACCCCCCTCACAATAGACTGACCCTCTAGTTACACCACTGATTAAAATTGATAACTTATTAACGTTCTTCACGCTCTAGCATGCGACCAGCTCACACGTGGAAACCTGTGACCAATGTATTAAACCATTAGATTTTTTGGCAAGTTGTGTGACTGGTGTGCTTGTTCTCAGAAGACAGGCGCTGTTAGCTGCGCAGAGGCACCATGACGATGCGAAACGACCAGGACTTGGTTCAGGGTCTGGACCAGGTTCAGCAAGTGCTGCAGCAGCTGCAGCAGCTGCATCCAATGCAGCTGAGTCCGAGGATGAGAAGCTGTTGGACGTGGTGGGGACATCTGAGCCACTGCAGCCATTACATCCTCACCTTCATCATCACCCAGGTACCTTGCTTAGGCCACAGCACTGCTGTCCTAAATTACTACTCAGACTCCATGTATATTCTATGTTAATCTATAAATTTTTATTTATTTACTAATATTTTACTAGGTCATGCCCCGGGAATCCATTAAGAAGTTTTTCTTTTCTGGTAGATAATTGATAGTAGTGGTCACAAAACTGAATTTAGTTGAATCTCATATCAAATTCATGGCATCCTTCCAATTCATTATTCTTTTCCAATTCAAGTAACTTAATTTATGTTTTTATTGATCCTTTTTCAATAATATTAATAGCCAAAAATAATTCCCAAAAATCCTCGTACAAGCCCAAACAACGTTGGGTTTAGTTGAATTACGAATATTTATTATTAGAAAAACTGCGTAATTATTTATTATGCTGCTTGGAATGGAAATAATAGTTTCTCAAACAAAACAGAATTCAATAATTTCAACCAAATTGGTTTTGAAAATACAAACTTATTTTTCATTTTTTGCATGAATTGTATATGTATGTGTTGTATTTTATAAACAAAAAAATTGAGTTGACTTCTGTAGGAAAAATATTTCGCCCCAACCGAGATTCGAATGATTCCATGAAATCCTCTCTGATACGTAGATAACAAATGAATGCGACTTCAGCAATGAAGTGGTGATAGAGAATTTGATTGAATGTTTTAATAATTCTGTAAAACTAAGGTCAAAATGTAGTCGATTGCTTTGCTTTTCAAGCTAAATGTCATTGCTGGCAGAACCAGATAGTTTACACACATTGTTAGTCAGTAACATGGAAATTCACGAGCAGATGTTGTCCGAGGGGAAAGGAATGGTTGGTAGAGCAGGTGTCAAGCCTAGGCCAGTTTATACAGTAGACATCTACACAACGAGATAGTTTTTATGCGCAAATTACTAGTGTGTAAAAGACAGTTAGAGAGAGAAAGCTAAACGAAGTTGTCGCATCTACTCGCGATATGTGAAATTACACAACATATTTTCACCAAGCAACAGATAACAAAAAGCTTTTTTCACTTCCGACCACCAACTACATTAGTGGATAGGTTTTTTTGGCCAAGTTGAAAGAAAAGGCTTCACATAGAACACAAATTGTCACTCTCTTTTTTATTCTACGTGGCTGTGTTGTTGAACTCTTCATTCTTCACAAAAAGTGTGAAACAGAGCGACTGGATAGGGGCAAGGAGCATTACATGTGATCACACCGATAAAGCTCAAGTTTATGCAACGTGACATGCCTGCTTCAATTCTATTGTTAATTGCCACTTCAGAAACGGTCAAGTTTCTAACTTTACATATATGGCAAATAAAAAGGCAGCTTGAATACTCTCAAACACACCAACTTTACCTATAAGTTCTGTAGCTATACGGATATCTAACCTTTAATTGAAACTTTATTTCCACAGAAAAAACAAATACAAAAGTTTGATTTGATAAAAAAAATAAAGTAGTGGAATATTCCACAAAGACTTGAGTCTGAGCGAGGAATAATTGATTTGTTATATGGATTATAATACTGTAAATACTATTTTTATAAATCATATATTTCATCTGTGATGTTTCCCATGAATGCTTGATGAACAATCTAATATCAAAACTGACACTGTAACGATCTGCGTTATTAATATTAACTTTTTATTGTAAATTTAACGACTTTCAGTCAATTTTATTTGTGAATGAATAACAATTCTACTCAATTTTGGTCAAACGTTTTCGAGTCATGGAGACTTGAAGATGAGTCTCTATGACTCGGAAACTTTTGACCAAAAGTGAGTACTTTTTTTGATTGGGGCGTGGCAACTTAAGCTTGGTGTCGTTTCAGCGGTCTTGGGTTCGAATCCCGCTCCTCCGTATGGCATCTATATGTTATCATTCACCTCATTACCCACGCACAAGTCTCAGACTCAGACTGTGTACATTAGAGATGAGGCGTATTTACTGGAACAGGTATTTTTACTGAGTATTTGAACGTACGGACTAGCACCTAGTATTCGAAGTACAAAATACTCAGATATCTGTGAGTATTTCTAGAAACTAGTAAACTATGCGACTTCAAGTCCCCACTCCAATTTACGGAGTGGGAGTGGAGCTTTGTAATTTGCAGTTGTACAGTAGCTATTAATAGCTCATTTCTCGTATTAGAACTATTCAACTACTCATTCACTCTTTCTCGCTCACTCTCACGCTCTCTCTCTATTCACTATACTTGATTGTAGGCGCATGCGTCTAGATTGTCTTTGGTTGCGTATGGCGTACACGCGTACTTTTCCAGTACAAATACTTCTTGAGTACTTGAGTACGGATACTAAAAAGTAGTTTGTTACTCAAGGTCTTGCCGTCCGCGTCTCATTTCGCTACAGCACATTTGAGAGCAACTCAATAATTAGATTCGTGCTGTATTTAACACGAGTAATAAAGATTCGTGCTGTATTTAACGTGAGAAACAGTACCAGTACCGCAGTACGATACTCTCTTGTACGTGTACTCTGGCAAACTGGCTAATATAAAATACTACCTAGTATTTTGGAACAGGTATTTGGAATAGGTATTAGAACGTACTAGTACTCGGAATACTTAGTATCAGAAAAACCTAGTACGACCCATCTCTAGTGTACATCATTGGCCATAAAAAAAAATATTTTTATTCACAATTAAAATTGACTCCAAGTAGTTAAATATACAGTAAAAAGTTAATGCTTTTCTATTCAAATTGTGATTTCTACTCACTTATATGTAAGTGAAAATCATAATTTAAATAGAAATACAGTGTCAGTTTTGATATAAGATATATTTTGTGACTTATATATTTTGTTTAAAAATTATTTATGTTATGTTGCGAGAACAGTTTAAATATTCCCCAACAGATCAAGGCCATGAAATAGGTATTTGGAGTGAGGTAGAATAATGCTCCCGTTTTAATCATTATATTTACGAATGATCGTGAGATTTTAATCATTTGAAAATTGTTTCATTATTTTATGTCCCAATCCATCATCTTGAGATCTCATATCTATCTATTCTTGAAGAATCTGTAGGTTAGGTCTTTGGACTCACTTTACATTTATACGATAGTTAGCATAGAATCATAGTTAAACACATACATTTCTTTGAGAGATTAAGTCAATGTGCTTGCTTATATTATTACAGTTACGTAGGCAGCATAAATACCATCCAATAGATTAGGTTTATGGAGTAGGCATTTGAAGCAAAGAAGAATGACATATTATTTATTTATTCATTTAACTAACATACAATCAATGTGACTTAATAATAATAATAATAATAATAATAATAATAATAATAATAATAATAATAATATTAATAATAATAATAATAATAATAATAATAATAATATTAATAATAATAATAATACAACAGGCTATTTCCCAAACTGCTTTTCACAAAATTTCAAATTAGAATAGAAATCTTAGGTATTTTAACGAATTCTTAGTTTGGAGAGGAAAATGCTCCCATTCTATCTATTATTCTAAAATATTCATGCATTTTTGACTATTTATAAGATTTATTATGTTGTGATTCAATCCAAAAACTTGAAATATATCTGTTTTTAAAATTGTGTACATGGCCTACCTGATGTAATAAGAATTTAGCCAATTTAGAGCCTAGCTTAGACGATCACTAAAATTCCAGGATATCATCTTTTCATTTTTCTTGGGTTCAAACTATCTCAGTTTGAATATCTTTCCAATTTTCTTCCATTGAAATTATTTCAGTTTGGATATCTCAACTATTGTTTGAACTATATGCTCGCCATACATAGTTGAAATTAGCATTACGGGGCGATTTCCATAGCTTGGTCTGAATACAAGCTTAAAATCTATGATACAAAGGTTTCAATTGCCCAAAAAACTCTTATCTAACTCCTGTTGTCTGTGTTTTTTTCAGCATCACCTTTGAAGAAAATTTTAAAACTAGTTTTCGTATCAAATTACATTTTTATCAACATTCATAAAAGTCTACTGTTTTCTTATTTTCGACAGCTGTCTAAATATTTTGACTTTCACTTTTCGAATTACTCAAACAGATGAAATGCTAATTGAAGGCTGAAAATCGTTGAAAATGTATAAGCCGAAGAGGTGTAAGCTATGAGCACAGGAAAAAGATCAATTTTCCCGACCGTTTCACGAGCGAAGATCACAACTTTCTACGACTTCGTTAAATCTTCAGCAGGATCCCTTAAGTCAACGAGGGATCTTTCTTTCTTCAAAATCTACAAGCATCGTCAATGCTCAACTACACACTTCGAATCTTCAATAATTTGAAAGTATTTCAATAATGCCTGAATGTTTCAATCTATCCAACAAAAATTCCAATCTTTAAATTTTCACATCTGAATTGATAAGTTTGAATTCAATATAAATTTGATATTTGAAGTACGCGGTACTTTCATTTTCAATTTAAAGAATTTGAGTTAAAACAGAAGTCAATTTTCAAAAGTAACGTTCGAAAAAGCAAAGTATTTTTTTAATTTTCCTAAACTGAGAATTAAAAACTTGAAAGTATAATATTGGAACATGAGTTAAAAATCCTACTTTTGAATAGTTCAGCTAAATTAAGATACTCAGTCTAATAAAGTAATGTAACCAAGAATGTTTTCCATCAAGAGGTAGCATCGGAAAACTTCATATTCTGTCCTGCCCAGGAGAAGAAAATTGGGGAAGAAGAATGAAGATGGGAACCGAAGAGGACAAGCACGAAGGGAAGAATCAAGAAGAATAAAAAACGAAGAAAGACTGCTTCAAGATATCAAAAAAGAATTTCTTAATTCAAATTTCACGGCTGCAATTGAACATAAACACACATATCTCATAATTTTTAACAGAAAACTATCAAAATTTATTGAGACCCAAAAATTTTGTTTTTCAATTGACGATAATATTTAGTTGTTTCAATTTGCAGAAAGATGAAACGATTTTTTATATCGAATATTTCAATTTTTCTGAATTGCACTAACTTATTGCTATTCGAATTTCTATTGGAGTTTTCAAAACTTTTTAAAGCAAATTCTATTTGAATAATCAATTAAACATTTTTTTAAATTTTTTCAACTGTTCGTATAAAATGGAGTTTTTAGACAGGCTCGAGAGATCGAAGAGGATTTTGAAATACGCGCGTAATAGTTACGTCGGTTGAAGAACTAAGAAGAAAAGCAAGAAGAGGAGAAGATTGTTTTGATTGAAGAGGACGAGGAAGACATCGCAAGTGACTCAACGGGACGGAACTTTGATTTTGCGGTGGAGGATTTTGCCGGTGGGTGAGGTACCCGCCTCCGGCAAATTCGCTGCTGTCCTGCCATGGCTTACAGATCTCTCGGCTGTTTAAAAACTCCTCATTTCGAAACTGAGAAGAAACTAATGGTGAGGGTGGCCGCCAAGGCCTCTATCAGTCAGTGAGCTTTGCTAAAGGGCCGTAGCCTGGTTTTCCTTGTCCGCAGCAGCAGCTGGAGAGGCAGCAGCGCTAGCCGAAGAGGCGATGCGACGACGCTTGGCGGCGGCTGTCCATCCCCTGCCGCCTCTCACACTACCACATCCGCACGCGCCGCCCCACGCCTCCACAGAGCCCGACAGTGAGCCTGATAGCAGCTGCTCCGAGTCAGGCCCTTCAACCGCCTTTCGGCCCACTGACAACGAGCCTGGACCCTCCTCCGGTTAGTCCTCCTTGTTTGTTTTTCATGCTCTATATAGGTTACTGTTTGAATTATTTGCTACAATATATTTCAAATAATATGTGAACTCACTTACCCAAGATATTTGCACTCTCACCCAAATATTACTCACACCTACTCTAGTACATGGGTTACCTTAGTTGAGTGGGTTAATTTCCATCTACTTCTAATTGCTAGATATCTGAGTAGTTTTTTAGTTTTGTAGTTAATATTATTTACACATGTAATTTTTGGTTAATTTAATTTTTTTGAAGGAAGGAAACAAGAAATTTATTAATTAAATATTTTTTTATTTTTTGAAACCAGTCTAGGTTTTATTTCATATGAAAGTACACACTAATTTCAAAATCAAAAACAAATTAATCTTAATTGATAATAAAAAAGTGATACGAATAGAAACAATTATTTATTCTTCTTACAAAATTTAACAAGAAAATTATAAAATACATTTTATTTTCAAAAATTGAACAAAAACATTTTGAAATAAAGGAAACGGAAAAAAGAACATAGTATATATGCTGTTGTCTCCAGCAGAAACCGAAGCTTGAGCGCTAGCAGCAAGTCAAAAATATCATAATAAGCTTTAGTGGCATGCGGGCGAAAAAAGGGATTTATAATTAAAAGAATAAGAGGATTTGATACGGATTGGCCCCTGAAGTAAGATTGTCTGTTAGTTTATATTATGTGATAGTATGAAATGTAAATCAAATGAAATTCACTTACATCATTTATTTTTTATAAGTGGTGATTTTTATTAAAATATCTATTAATACATTCCCCTATAAATTCTTTCATTATGATTATTTTACTAGCAGACTGCCTGATTGAATCGAATCTGGATTTCTAGGATGTGACATAATTAATTTATTTTTCTGTTTCTTCTAATCCCTTTTTTCAAATTTTTCCTTTTTCTAATTTTCCTCTTCTCAATTTTCTCTTCCACTTCTTTTTCTTTTTCTATTTTTACCCCTTCTTCATATTCCCTTTTTGTCTTTTTCTCCTCTTCCATATTTTTTCTTCCGCCACCTCTTTTTCTTCTTTTCATTTTTTTCCTTCTTCTATTTCTTCTTCTCCTTCTTCATCCTACTTTTTCTCAATCAATTTTCTTCTCAATCTTCTTCCTCTCCTCCCAAGTATCCTCGACAGAGGATATCAGGGAGGCGTTTATACATTAAACTAGAAGGCTCAATGCGTTTTTCCAGTTTGTGGAACTCATTTGACCAAAATGTTTGATTAATCCTTCAAATTATGCATAATTACTAATGACAAATATTTTCAACGTTTTTGGCCGCGTGATCAATTCATTTCAAGTTTAGATTAGTTGATTCTTTGCATGTAAACACTGTACTGTGGGTACATTATACTTCATTTATCAAGTGTGGTCTATATTATAAGAATTCGAATTTCGGACAATATATATTATTTGCAATATATATTTATTTTTAGGTGGCCAGCAGCAGCAACAGGGCGACTATCCTTCACCGAACATTTCAGTTGGCCCTCCAATGCAGGCTCCCGCGCCGCATCTCCTGCCCTACCCGCACAGCCACCTCGGCCTGCACACGCTCTACCCGCACCCACACCTGGCGCCGCCGCCGCCACATCCGCCTCCACCGCCACCTCCGCACGGACCGCCTCCACCGCCTCTCTCGTCGCTCTTCTCGCAGCCACACCTGACGCTGTTTAACGCGCAACTGGCTCTGGCAGCCCACGCCGCTCATCCCGCCTTCTTCGGACACTACGCCACCCTCACACCACAGCCACACCCTCACTCGCATCCGCACTCACTCAAGGTAACAATCATACAAAATAACTATTCATAAGAATTAAATTATCTGGAATAATTTTATTAATAATAATGAATTGTTTGAATTTGCGAAGGACTGTGTTTTGAAACTAAATAATCCTAACTGAACTGAATTACTCCCACCAGCGAACAAGGTTTTTTCCTTCTGCTGGTTGGTACCAAAAAAACAAAAAACAAAACCATTCATTTACATTTATTAAGGCAGTTATTTTATTTCATGTATTAATTTATAACATTAAGTTAATAAAACTTCAATTTGTTTATTTTTTTGTAAAGTTGTGGCAATAAAAAGAATTGAATTGAATTACCTGTAAGGGTCTCCCCACCACGAAAAGCCATACGAATTTACTTTTAATTGAATTGAAAAAAATAACCAGTCTACTTTCTTTTTTTTATTGAATTGAATCGGCAAATGTTTATTGCTAGAAACAAATTATAAATAAAAATAAATTTTATAAATCAAATCAAACTTTATTGCCAATAAAGTGCAGTGATACAAATAAAAATAATTGAAAAAAAGAAGTATTTTTCCTTCTTTTTAATCTCTGGTATTACAAAGCAAAATTATAAAATACATTATTTTCCAAAAAAAAAGATCATAGAACATTTTGATGCATAGTAAACGAAAAATAATAATATCATAATATATTTAGACGTTTTTATTAGAAAAAGCAGATGAAATTATCATACCATTTTTAGATTTAAAGAATGTAATAGATTCCTTTCAATATATTAATTATATTAATGATGTAGTTGAAATCAATGGAAAAGTAGTATCAATTGTGCACAAGATGTTCGGTTGCAGTTCCGTATCTTCCCCACGAAATAATCGAATGAATATTCAGATATCAAAATAATCGATATCTGTACTAAACCTAGCGTTCCTTTCACATTGACTATCGATTCTCTCAGTCGATTTTTTTGGTGGGGCGGATATGGTAGTGCAGCCTGAAATTCTTGCCATTATCAGAAATAGACACAAATTTATAGAATTTATAATAGAATAACAAAATCCCTAAGAAGATATTAATATAATAATAATAATAATAACAAATCTTAACCGACCGTAGAAGAGGATACACTCTAATCAGGCAAGCAAAGAAGACAGTTGTAAGAAATAAAAAATTAATATTTCACTGGAAATAATAATACACCAATTCAACGGAAACTAAGTTTCCAGTTTTTTCATTAGTTTATTCACGCATGAATGAATGATAGCTTGTTCAATTATTGAATATGTTTGTCGTTACGTTTGTATATAATGGAGAATTTGGGCAAAGCTACGTTAACGATAACGTTAATGACTGCTCTTGAAGCAAGACGCTATAGATGCAGACTATTTAGGCAGAATGTTCATGTCGAAATTAGCGTTATCGTATTTTGTCCAACCTCTATTAGTAATAGACTAGTAGTAAAGTGTGACTAGCCTTCATAGTAACATAATAATATATAGTACAGAATGATCATTAAGTCACGCACGTGTAAATAAACGTTTCTATAAATAGAAATAGGGGTATTTTTATTGACCATCGAACAACGTTGAAATACAGAGTCTAAAACACTAAATTCTAAGTACTAAAAACAGTTATAAGGTACAATGAAAAAGTAGTTTCTTTGGGTTACGTATGTTGGCTTCTGCAGGATGATGAGATGCTATCTTGCAAAAGCCAACATACTTAACCCAAAGAAACTATATTTTTTCATTGTAGTACCAACAACAAATCTAGACACCATTGAAATAGATACATCAAGTCAGTAGCATTGTTGAGTTTACTGCTTTGTTAACAAGTTTCTTCCCAAGAGCAGAAAATCAAGCATGAAATTCATGCATTCAGTACTGAACGAGGCAGCCATTTTGAGCATCTGTTGAAGAAATTCAAGCAATTTGTAAATATTAAATAAATAGTATTTTTTCCCTTCAAGACTAATACTACCCCAAAAGCTACTACAAAAATGTGAAATCTATAAAGTCAGAAAAAACAACATTTATTTATATTAGGGGAGTGATAGCCGGGAGCCGTAGCAGGTATATGTTCAATCAGATTAGATAAGCAACGCTCTCCTGGGCCCTCTCTGTGGGGGTGACCGTTCGGTTTGGCTCAGAAAGACTCAGTTCTCTGCTGTAGAAATACTTCCCAGTGGCTGAATTCCATCTAAAACTGTAGGTCCAACTCATCAATCACCATCGTCCAACTCATTCATTTTATTTATAAACACACAAATATAATAATAATAATATTTTTATTTCGCCAAAATACAAAAATACAAATATAAGAAAATTCATAATATGTGTATAACACATTTTTGGCACAGTCAGCAAAGTAAATACTTGAGCGCTGGCTGTGAGTTCATTCAATAATATTACTAGTAAACATAGAAAGCTCGTGAAATGAGAGAAATCAATAATGAATTTAAAGGTAAAGTAATAATGTATCTCCATGAGGTGAAAAAACTAAAAAACACACAATTATCATCCTTTCATTGTAAAACAATCGAAAAACACAGCAAAAAAATATTCACCGAAATACAATTCAATAACATACTCTTTAAAAATAAATAAATAAAAAACAAAATACATATTATTTTATAGATATTAAGGAAAATCTCTACTCAAGAAACTTTTATAAAAGTTTTTTCCAATTATGATACCCCACTATAATAGCCTACTACGTGTCGGGGAGAAAAAATATTCTTCTTATATATAAAAGTGTAGTGCAATAATTTAAAAAATAACTACTTAATACTAGCCTACTGCTAACTAATTATAAAGGCTACCAACATCACAAAAATACCTATAAAATCCATTACTCACGCACATGTCTCAGGGCTCCAACCCTCAAAAAAAATATATAAATTCAGGAAATCATCCTACCCCACTATGGCAGCATTCTGGAGTAGGTGTTGATAGAGGAAAAATTGAGGGAGTTTGGTTAGGTTAGGTTTATATAGGATTTAGGTAGGGTAAAGGATTTAGGATAATTGTACTAATAATATAAATGTTTGATTTTCTTTTTATTATTATTTCATTATGTTCTGATGTGCGCGACTTGATGATCAATCTGTATAATGGGTTGATAGTAGACTAGTAATAGTGTGAGTACCCCTCTACAGTTGTGTGTTGTGTTTTTGTGATGTAGGGCGCGCATCGATTTGCTCCCTACTCGTTGCCATCAGCACCTTCCGCCTTCGAGACGGTGGCTCCGGCTGCTGCCACCCCCAGCACGCCACCACCCCCACTTCAGCCACCGCCACCCAACTCCAGTCCGCCACCTCCGTCTCCAAGCCCTTCGGCCACAACCCCAGGCCCTCAGTCCGCATCCACGGCCAGCGAACTGAAGAGTATCGAGAAAATGGTCAACGGCCTCGAAGTCGACCGTTCTGCTGACAGTGCAGATAAATGACCCTAAACCCCCTCCCCCACTCCTTTCCCCACCACCACCAACGCCTACCATTCGTCAAACTCAATTAGCGTTAGTCTAATCGTAGCACTCACCTAATTTCCTAACGTTATCTTCGTAACGTTGACAAAATATATGGAGAAAACCCGGTGCTATAAATACAGACTACAACGCCTATCGATTGGAATTTGATGAAAATATATAACGAAACAAATCATTTCATACGAGAATAGAATCAAAACAAACTTTATGGCAATATAATACAGTTATACGAATAAAAATAATTATTTTTCATTGCTTTTTAATCTCCGAAGTCACAAAATATAGCAATTATACAATACATTATTTTCTAAAATAAAACAAAGAATTCTGATGTGAAAGAAACGGATATACTCTATTATCTATACAAAAAAATACAATTCTCTGAAGGAAATGACACATTTTTGAGTTTTTTGGCCAAATACTATTAAATCTTTCAATCTGATAGCAATGCATCTATTTATCAAAAATCTACCAAGAAAAGTCCATCAAGAGTTTGAAATATCATATAAAATTTAAATATATTTCAATACCAAGTTAAAGTATCATAATAATTGTTGGAGATGGGGATGTCATTAATTACATTAAGAAACAAAACAGGAAACTAATTCCATCAAGAAAAGTCCATAAAGAGTTTGAAATATCATATTCAAATTTTAATATATTTCAAAACTAAGCTAAAATATCATAAAAGTTGTTGGAGCTGGGGATGCCGTTATATGCCTTATGAAACAAAACAGAAAACTAATTCGGTAATTTTAAATAGATCCTGGATAAGAGAAAAGGTTTACCAAGAAGGAAAATTTGGCCAGTCAAATAATAATATCAATAGTAGTTTACGTTTGAAGAATATTGAAAGAATGTAAAATATTACAGAAGATGTTGTATAAATTCAATCATCTATTGAGCTTCGCTCGAATACTTTTGCTTCAATTTTTATAAATTCGTAAGAATTGTACCAAGCATTCACTTTTACAAGATTCTGGCTCACCAAATTCTCAGGGATTTATTTTAAACTCTGAGATGGAAAACACATATTTTGAAAGTACATAAAAATTATATGTTTATAACATTTTCACATTGACCTATTCGAAAGCGTTAGAAATTTCGAGAACCTTGAATTGTTTCCATGGATGAATTAGTGTACAAAATATTTCTTATTTCGTATGAAATGATTTGTTTTGATTTTTTCATAACTGCTCAATTAATAGAGGCTGTCGTCTGTACAGATAAGAAGTACCAAGACTTCTCTGAAATCTTGAAATTATCTATTGAAATATCTATTCTACTGATACAGTAATTTATTAATGTTCCTTTTTTTTACTACTTAGGTGGAATAGAATGTAACGCATGTTTTTCAATCAAAATCAGTTTGATTAGCTTCTCTAATTCTCACGAGTAACTCAATTATGAAATTGTCAAAATATATTTGATAAACAATATCAAAAATCATACCTTGTTCCTGAGAGCTAAAAGTGTTCGTTTATCTGATGAGAGATGAGAAGAGCTTTGGTGCTACGAACGTGAAGTCTCACAACTATGTTTTGTATTTTAATAAATAGGATATTGTTTCTTCGAAATTTAATAAGAGATTTTGTCAATTTGAGCATTGAAAACTGACACTACAGTTTTATAATTGAAGTTATAATTTTCAGCTCGTGAATGCAATGGTTTTTATCAAGTTAAGGGGCTGAGTATATATAATGATAGAAAATAGTATGTTATGTATCTCAGATTCCTACTCAGCTATTACTCTTAAGATCCCAGAAGTTAAAACAACAAAAAAATGAAGAGTTACAAGTTCAACTTTTACTTGAATAAATAAATTAAAAAAATATTGAGGATGACCATTTTCAATTTTAAAATTTTCTGGAATCTTCATTTTAAAAATTTTCTCGAATCTGATTAAAAGTACGTAGCCTGTCCATTAAGAGTTTCAGTGACACTCTCCTATTCATAAGCAATTGTGATTATAATTCTAGTGATATTTTTAGTCACCTAATTTCTGAGAATAAGTGCAATGTTACTTTCAAATTGAAAATTTCAATGAACTCAATTCTTGACCTACCAACAAATTACTTTAGTGGAAGTAGTGAAAGGTGTCAATCTTTTACGTTCTTGAACTGATATGAAGATCATATGTTTTTTCCCTCCCTTCTGGAGGATGAAAGGATTGTACGTGAATAAATATATGAGTATTGATAGGTCTGTGTCCTTAACTAAGAGCTAAGAATAAAAAGAATATTAACAAGAACAGCACCTGATTTTAAAAGAACTCAAATATTGATTTCGAAAATCTGTAATCAACTCAAAATTTTGAAAATAGCATTCCGACTCATCATCAGTATCCGGTTTGGTATTCTCAGACATTTTAATGAACATTTGAAAAATTATGCTTCAGAAGTCAATGGAAACGAACTGTTTTCAAACCAACAAGAAAAAGTGTGCTCCACTTTGCTTTTTAATGAATTGGAATGGTCTTGAACATTCCTAAAATTACCTAATATTTTCTAAAGAAGAACAGGCGTAGGTCAAATATCATGCCTCACTTGATTTTTTCTTGATTTTGCCACCCTATTGACAGTTGGTGAGCTTTCACTCATTATTTAATTATTTATCCGAAATAATCTATCCAAATGTAAAGAATGTATCTTTTGTTCTACTAGCTCACTTGGAAATGGTTTGCTAATTCATAAATTACAAATTTATGAAATCAATTGGTTTCAAAAAAAAAATCCGAATGTTTAATTAATTATTGATTACGATCTACAATTAACTAGTTGAACCAGAGGCAAAAATAATTGATTTGTTAGTTGCTCTTTAATTGATTAGTTTAACCAGAGGCAAAATTAAACGATTCATTAATGAAATATAAGATGAAAATGCAGTTCAACTTTTGTACAATAGTCATTAAAAATAAATTATTTACATTTAATTTATTATATGTCGGCTGATTGAGATTATGAATTCGTTTCAAAGAGGAATCAACCTTGATAAAAGTATGCTAAGGAAATTAACGACAAGAATTCGTTACTTAGAGGATTTCGTTATTGTCAAGATAATTCTCTCCAGAGGATTTCAACTGTTTCACTATTCATGCAATTGTCAAATTAATCGACGAATCTGGTTTGTGAGACAACGGAGGTAAAAGCTATCAATTTCTCATCTAATTTTAAAATAGGAACTTTTGTATTCAGAGATAATAATTAATTACGATGATAATCATTTTGTAAACTACTAGTTTGTACTGATATCTTGAAAACCATGTAAGCAATCGTACGGTTTTATATGATAAATATTATTAATGGATTACGCATTACGCGATTGTGGAGGAGTTTTATAGTGGTTGAGGCAGTTTGCGCTGGTAGGCCTCATTTGTGTGATCTCATAGCAATTGGTGGTGTTAGGGTATGTTTGGGCCTATTGCACGGCTGTCGTCCCTTTATCGATAAAATCGATGCGATGTGATGTGATAATATACCTATTAGCCTATGACTACTATGATGACGTCATTATTTGTCGGGTAGGAGCAGTGTTGCCAACCCAGTTCCATTCAATAGCAAACAGAAACGTTCATATTACATCTTAACGATCATACTCATACTTGCGTGTAGGTTGTGTACTTTGTAAAAAAGATCATAGAAAATAATTATCTCGGCGATTAAAAAACTTTCCTGAGGAACCATATCCAAGTTTCTACAACTGTACATTGTAAATATCCACTTAGAAAATTTTTAATCAAAGCCTGTGAAACGGGGTACTTTTATAAAGAATGTGTGCAAACGCTAGTGTACTATATACGTTTAGTGTATATATATAAATATAAAATTATACGAATAGTCACAAACTTGTAAGTAATTAATTGAAATGTATTTGCCGACTAAATTGTGAGCCACAACCATTCTATGTACGATATAGGCTAGTCTATCGGAGTGCTGGCTCACATCTAGATGCAGTGCGGTGTATGAATCATTGTTCATGTTGTTGTTGTTGTTAATTATTGTTTATTTTAAGATGGCAGTTCCATCAAAAAAGGTGAGCGAAGGATGAGAGGCAATTAGAGGCTTTAAAAAAGTGCGTGAATGGTTTTGTGTTTGCATTAGATTTGTATGAGAAGAGGTAGGCCTATCTCTGTTCTGTGGCATGTGAATGGGTGGACAGTATGTTCCTAGGTATGCGCGTGTGCGTGTGCGCGCGCGCGCGCGCGCGCGCGCGCGTGCGTGTGTGTGTGTGTGTGTGTGTGTGTGTGTGTGTGTGTGTGTGTGAGTGTGTGTGTGAGTGTGAGAGTTGTGAATGACAAGCATTTGAAGTTACTAGAAAATGGTGGCAATTGCACAAAATAAATTTATATTATTAAAAGTAATGTAATTATATAAATTTATCATTTGAGAAAGGGTAGTCGCCGAGAGAATTTAACAGAATAATGATAAAATGATGAAGATGATGATGATGATGATAATAGCAATAATAATATTTAATGCCAACAGCCTACGAATTTAGAATTGTAAAGTAATATTAATTAGAGATATAATTGTGGCTATCTTATACATTAAATATATCAATGTGAATACAAATAATTATTTACCGGACATTCTATTTTTAGCCTACTTATTATTTTCTCCCTCTCCTCATTTATCCAATCCCAAAAAAATCAAGAGGTAAACCCTTCACAGGGCACCATAGGTTGGCCTGTTGTGGGTTTTTACAGCACTAAAAAAACCAGCTCAGCCTGCACTACAATCAATTGCTGCAGTCTTGATTACTGGCTTCAGTCATTTATCGTTACAGAAGGAAAGGCTTGAAAACTAGAACTAAAAAACTGACAACGCATAAACTTAATATTTCAAATTATTCAGAACAAGTAGTAAATGATCTCTCTTTACTATTCAGAAGTCTAGTTATTTCCAGACCAGACAATTGGTGCTAGAAAAGTATGTGAAAATTAATTAAGTCCAAGGTGCTTCACTCCGGTAGTATATCGATATTAAAATCGATATTTTATTCTCTTTGCAGAGGCGAATGTGATCTTGTGGAAGATATCCATAATGAATAATAAGACACAGTTGTCACAACCACATTTATTAAATGTGGTTAACATTCATATTAATAAATGTGGTTGTGACAACTACGTTTTATTATTCATTATCTATATTTTATTGCTACAATATAATCAACAGCAATTATATAGATTTTATTTACTCAAAGCTCTACATTTCAGACTGCCTAATCTTACAGGAGCCCTTACATGTAATATTCTATATAGGCCTGGGATTAGTAGTGTTATGCCATCTCAAATCAGGCATACGGTGAGTAAAGCTTTTAATACTGCTTTCACATTTATGATAGGCTACAGAATTTAAACGAGCAGCTATGATGGGGTAAGTAATAATTTTTATCAAAAGTCTTGACAGTAAAACTCCTCTAAACTAGTTTGAAAAATACTATTTTTATATTTTACACTATAAAAATTCTGCGGAATAATTTATAAATATTCTAAAATTTATAAATTGTTAGTAATGAGACGTTAATAATAATGAGAAAGAATAGTTATTATCTATAATGAACAGATAATATTAATCAATTTGAACGAAGTCATGCATACTGAATCTGAAAACATTTATAACAAACTGTTTGATCATGATTTGCTTAGGAAAATCACATTTTTTCATAAAAAAACTGATTTTCTTATGTATTCATAGTAACGGCTATGTTTAAAAATATGTTTGATAAATATATAGGCAAATTGAGAACAAAATCATACAATGATCATACATTACTATCTATTGATAGTAACAACAACGCGAAGCCTAACTGTGGATTGATTTGATAATTTGATATCTAATATCAAAACTGACACTGTATTTCTATTATAAATATTTCTAAATAGAAATACAGTGTCAGTTTTAATATTGGATTTTCATCAAGTAATTTCGACATGGGAAACATCACAGAATTTGAATATATTATAATTGTCAATTTAAAGGCTCTACTCACTAGGCAGTGTATTACTCAATTTTGATTCTGTTTAAGATCCAATTTAGATTGGATTGGATTCATTCTCAAAATTAAAAAAAATGATTGGAAAATCTTTCATACATTAGAAAAAAATTACTATAGTTTAGGGGCGCCTGCCAATGAGGGGATATTGACAACAGCATTAAATATCTGATGGAAATCGATGAACGCTACTGCACAAAAATAAAATCAGTCACTGCCGGGAATCGAACCGCGGACCTCCCAATTGCCGGTCGGGCGCCTTAACCACCAGACTACAGTGATTCTTCTGGAAAGCAGTGTTCATTTTAGACTTGGTCATATCGGCTCGTATATCACAAGTTGGTTTTGTGATTCCCGGCAGTGACTGATATTATTTTTGTACAGTAGCGTTCGAACAACATTTATTAATTTCGAATTCCTCTAAGTGCTATTAATTTATACTAAAGACTTCCACATTCAGCGATTTCTATCAGCTATTTAATGCTATTGTCAACATCCGCCATTGCGAAAGTCTTTAGTTTAATTAATAGCACTTTGAGGAACTCAAAATTAATAAATTATGTTCTATACATTTGTCAGTTCCTTCAAAAACAAAACGGTTTGTGTTGCCCTTTTTTGCGAGATTGCTCCTCCTCACTACTACCCCTTCACCAGAAAATTTCCGAATTTTGGGGGTTCATGACCTCTATTCCCCCCCCCCCCTAGGGCCACCCTTATTCTGTTTAGGGACTTCTTCGCACCACAGTTGCTTGGTAGATCCTTAATCTTTCAAAGTATATGTTAGTCATGACATACCAAATTACCACTTCTTGAAAAAACAACTCTTATGACACGAAAAACATATGGATGTCTCATATAAATATAGTTAATAGTATACTATATATAATTTATTCAACTATTTATTACGAATCACAATCAATTAAATATACAACAAGCACAGCCCACTACTGCTTTCTACACAAATTTTAAATATAGATTTTTTTTTTGAGGATGAAGCCCACATAGGTCTGAGACCTGTGCGTGGGTAATAAATTGGATGATGAGTTGGACCTACAGTTTTAGGTGGGTTCCGAACCACCGGGAAGTGATTTTACAGCAGAGAACAGTGTCTTTTTGCTGGCCAATCTAATCGGTCACCGTTTCAAACAGGACCTACGAGAACGCAGCTTATCTCTATCAGATGGAAGAAGTAGTTGGCATAGTAGTATCTAGTGATAGTAACAAGCTGTGCAGCCCTGACTGTGGATTGCTTTGAAGCGAAACAAGTCGAAATGGACTAACAGCGAATGTCCAGTTGGGCAAAAAAACGATCGATTAGTTAGTGAGCAGCGAGCAGTTCTGGCGTTGACAGTTTTGGCCCGTGAGAGTCATCACCAACTGTCGACGACGATTCTTGCTACGACTACTCACTACACTCTATTAGCAGTAGAACTGCCCTCTTTCTTCTGCTTCTGCCCTGCTATGTGCCTTCGTTTAGACTGAACAAATAGGCCTGCTGCTTTCGCTTCAAGTGACTTGAGCGTGCACTTTCAATTCCCCCTTTCTTTGCTCTCTTTCTCTCACTTTTCGTTCATATAGAACAAAACGTTTCGTCCTTGCTCTTCTTAACCAGGCCTCAACGGAGGATTACAAAGAAATTATCATTTATTGTACTATAACATAAGTAATTTACATATATTTATTAATTTCGAATTCCTCAGAGTGATATTAATTTATACTGAAGACTTCCGCAATGGCAGATATTGACAGCAGCATTGAATAACTGTTTATTGTAATATACTTATTCGCCTCTCATTAACACTAAATAATAATTGAACACATACTTCCTGCCTTTTCACAGAAGCTTCCGAAACAGCGAATTTCTTTTTGCAGGTTATTAACAAGACTAAAAAGTAGTCAATTAGCCTATCGATTAGGAAATCGATGAATGTTACAGTACAAAAATATCAGTCACTGCCGGGAATCGAACCACTGTCCTCCCAATTACCGGTCGGGCGCTTTAACCACTAGACTATAGTGACCCTTCTGCACAGCAACACTCCTTTAAAACTTGGCCATGTCGGCTCGTATCTCACAAGCTAGTTTGAAGTACCTGACAATTTAATAATTTTAAGAACATTTTATGCAGCAGTATTGTATATGAATAATCTCCTACTTTTTATTATATTCATCGTATGTTTATGAGTAGGTCACACAAATTCCATTACTAAGAACTAAGCAATTTTTATTCATGGAAAATAGGTAGTAGATCATTTACATACAATACAGCGAGATAAATGTTCATTTAATTTTCAGACGGTCGAGACTAAAGAAAGTTATCAATTTTAATATCATTTAGTGCTGCGCTTGTTAGAAAACCTAGAAGAACTCATTTTTGGACGTTTGAAATTTGTATTTAATTAATTTATTGGAAAAAGTACTTAGATATTATTATTATTGCTCCTACAAGTTTCCATTATCCGCTGCTAGCGTGAGAAAACTAAATTCAACTCATATTCTAATCCACGAGTAATGGAAATCAGAACCGAATTCCCATTGTGATAATTTTAAAATATTTGGATTGTGGGAATTACGCCTAAGTCACGTGATTCTGATTAATTCTTCAACAAAAAAAAAATGTGAATTGGGTAAGTAGCCACATAATTAAGTAGGTATGGAGAAATTTGACGTTTTTAACCAGACTGCTCTGTTCGCAAATAGATGCTTCTAACAAATACTAGACTTCAGGTTTTTAGGCATTTTTCGAGCAGTTCCTATCAGCGGGAAAAGTTATATTTTCGCTGGTGGAGCCCAAGTAATAGAGAATTCTGATATATGATTTTCTTACATTCAGTAATTATTATGTAGTTTGTCTTCAAAGATAATAAATAATATTGAGTATTAAGCATATTCTATTTTTCGAGATCATTATTTGGTTCATCAGATCAGTTTTGCTTATGCTCAGTGCGCAGGTGTGTTCTGTACAGCAGGCAGAGGTATAGAAGGTATAGAGTATAGGTGTAACCTTGGTATTAATTAGCCTGTCTTTAATTATGGGTACAAACATGAAAAGTCTCAATTTTTCATGAAAAGTCCCAATTCTCAATTTTTTCAAAACTCAATAGAGTAAGGTGTATTGTATAGTAAAGATTGGTCAATATTGATAAGAAAAACGAGTGTGAAAAATAGCAGACTGTTCTACTCTCTAATATCATTGAAAGCTTCACAATTGCTCATCAAATGCTAGCAAGCACTTAGTCAAATCAACACCCTTTTTTCGTTCACCATCTCAGATTTTGATAAAATGCGGTGAACTCATAGTGAGTGATGAGACTAACTAAAATACATGAAATCAGATTTTTATTCTGATCTGTTTATGAGTTTCAGGCATTCGAAATTTCAAAAAATCCCCAGAAATTTATAGGAAGTCCGACATTTTCTAAATTTCTCTAGCAGCTGGTGCAACGAAGCTAAAGGGCTGTTAGTGATATCATTTTGCAGAATTTTCCTTGCTCTTTGTAATGATATGTAACACGATATGTGTTGTTTATAAAACATTTTAAAAAAATCCCAAAAATATATTTATTTTTTAATTTTATCAGAAAGTTCATATTAGAAAATTTTTAAATTTTTTCAATAGATACTTTGTATTTTGTTAACCATATGAAAATAGGATAAGAATAGGTTCATAGTTTTAAAAAAAACTTCTCATAATATAAGTCCGTATTTGTCCAGTTTAAAGTTTCAGGTGGGCTCCAAATCACCGGTTACATGAGACATATTACTACATGCAATCAAAGGTTTTTTAAGACCTGGCCCTTGCATGAAACAATCGATCAACCAAACGATCTGTGGCGAAGTGATCTATTACAGATGGCGCAAATTATCTGTGCGCTTGGACTCAGGAGTTAGACGGGCGGGGTGGAGGCGGTTCAGTATGCTTGCTTTTCAAATAACATCGCCTACCGATTAAAACAGCGTCAGCATCTCTTTCGCTCTCCTTACGACTCTACTACAATCAATGTTTTTATCCCGTCTGTAGAGGCCAGCTTCCACGCGCACAGATATTTTGCGCCATCTGTACATTATTCACAAGTTTTCTCACCCGAATAGTTTCGTGACCGCTATTCTTCTTGTTTAGGAAGGCAGCAGCTAATTGTAGAAGTCATATAGTATATAAATACGTAGTAAGGGCACAAGCCGATTAACAATGAAACAATGTAACGGCATCGAATGGAAAACGAATTTCCATTTCGTGGCTAACCAGCACAGCACAGTGCAGGGCAGGGCAGGGCAATTGCAGGCAAAACGCCTGAATATTTTAATAAAAACATTTGTGTCGTAGGGATTGGGCAAACACGTGACCATTGTCCTGCTTCCACCACTGCTACAAATTACCAGGGTCAGAGGCACATAGCATAGCAGCAGCATCCCTCGTTTCTTGGTTGGCGACGACAATTTTCTCGGACATTTTATTTATGCCAGGGGTTGCTTCTGACAGGGCCAGCTCGTTTGTCACTACTTGTTTTACTCGCTTTTTCCTATCAATTATTTCTTTCTCTCTCCAAAATCTTGATCCACCACATTTTTCGTCTGGCCAGCGAACAATTGCGTTGTGTGGACCCTCGGACGAATGCCAATTACCCTTCCACTTGAACAATCCTCATCCCAATTCATTCATCCCTCTCTCTCACTCCTCCCTCTCACGCTTCACTCAATTTGTCTCTCTCTCTTTTCATTTCTCTATAAATAAAAATGTTTTCTTATGAATGTATTTTTTTAAATTTATGTATTGATTCTTGTACGATTTTGTGGATTGCTGTTGACCGTAGTTCTCATGACAAGAAATGGCAACGAAATGGAATAAACAATCAATCAATTTCTCTCTCACCCTCTCTCTCTCACTCTCTCTCCCTCTCTCTCGCTCTCTCCCTCTCTCTCTCTCTCTCTCTCTCTAACTCTGGTTAAGTGCCAAGAATGGACGATTTTTGTCCAAACTTCGCCATTTCATGTAATTGCACCACTCAGATTGTCATTACCATAGTTAATATCATTAGGATCATACAAATGAGATCATTGTATATATCTTGCACTATTTGCATTTTCATAGTTATTCCACTTCACTAGTCACGCCTCAGGTTTGTATACGCTATAAATTTGATATTTTCGCTATGTAAAGCCAGAAACTTTTCTAATTATTTTATTTAAACGTGAATAGTAACTTGGAATAAACGTGGAATAAACTTAACTAGTGAATGCATCACTTGCTTAGTAAAGTTCATTCAAATATGTAACAGTTATTCCAATTACAGTAATTAATTAGTGTTTGCAATAAACGTTACTAGTGAATTCAACACTCCAATAATAATAAAACAATAATTCCAATAACAGTAAATAGTTATTGGAATGAACTTTAAAAGTGTTGAATTCACTAGCGAAGTTTATTGCAATAACTATTTACTGTTATTGGAATGACTGTTATATAGTTATAACTAGTTATATTGGTTGGAAACTCTACAACAAGTTACCGCAGTTATTAAAGAGCCTTCAAAATATAGAAATTTTTAAATGAACAATTGAAAAAATATTCAGTTGATAAAGCGTTTTATAGTGTACTGAAGTTCCTTTCATATCAAAATTAAGTATCACCTCAACTAATCGATATAGTAATTTATTATAGTAATTATGGTATCTATAGTGTATAATATTGTTAATCTGACTTGTTGTACTCCTTAACTGGAGTCTCTAAGACGTAATCTACAAAAAAATTGGAGTGTTGAATTCACTAGTAAAGTTCACTTTAATAACTATTTACGTTTAAATATCAAGTGGAAGAGTGATATAAAACAAAATAACATCAAATAATTGTATTATTGTTTTTATCAAATCAATGTAGAAAGATAGTCTTTTTGTAACTCAGTTGAGTGTTTTGTTGTTCGGGAATGACTTTATTATTGTCTTTATCAAATCAAAGTAGGAAGATAGCCTATTCGTAGTTCAGTGGATAAGTCTACCTAGATTCGGTTGAGTTGTGGATTGAGTTGTCCGAACGGAAGCTTGTGGATTTGGCGGATCAAGACAAGATAAAGATGGCAAAATTGTCCGAGAAGGCAGTATAGAGAAAGGAACGGTCACGGGGTGCAGGTTTTTTTGGCTTAAGCCAATAAAGACGTTGAGCATCCCCTAAATGTATATTAGAAAGGGAGAAGGCAAGGGCAAGGCGAGGCGACCCCGATTGAGAGTGATCAATTCCTCCCCCGGGCAAGCGGACAGACAGCGGTTTACTCATGTAATCTGCTGTAATCGACGGGGACGATCGATGTTGCAGTCTCCCTGTTGAGAATTGGATGCGCCTATCAAACCGATCAACCCTCATTCATTCTGTTGTAGCTCAGTATCAGCCTTAGCCTCAGCATCAGCTCAATGTCCTACACAACACCACAACTAAACACACCCTTCAAACAGCTTCGACACTGGCAATGCAAAAGCTGTTGAGAACAAAGTTCAAGCATCTTTGTTGATTCATCTAATCTGCTTCGTACATCAGACACACCCAACCATCACAGCAACTAGCAGAGCAATACTGTACTATTGATAAATAAATAATTTAGTTTGAAGTAACTGACAATTTAACAAACTGGCAAGTATACAGAAACAGAATTTATTAATTTCAAATTCCTTAAGTGCTATTAATTTATACTGAAGACTTCCGCAATGACGGATATTGACAACAACATTGAATAGCTGATGGGAATCGATGAATGTGGAAGTCTTCAGGATAAAAAATTAGCACTTAAAGAAATTCGAAATTAATAAATTCTGTTTCTGTATATTTTTGTCAGTTACTTCTATCTAATTTATGATATACAAGCCGATATGGCCAAGTTTAAAATCCGTGCTGCTGTGCAGAGAGGTCACTATAGTCTAGTGGTTAAGGCGCCTGACAGGCAATTGGGAGGTTGTGTTTATATTCCCGGTGGCGACTGATATTTTTGTACAGTAGAATTCATAAATTTCCATCAGCTATTCAATGCTGTTGTCAATATCCGCCATTTAGGAAGTCTTCAGTATAAATTAATAGCATTTAAAGGAATTCGAAATTAATAAATAAATTATTGCTATCTTTCAATGTTGGTGCCTGAGTAATAAAATGCTTTAATCTTTTCCTTGCATTATGTAATTGTTATGTATTTCGTAGATGTATTTAAATTGCAGATTCCACGCTAAGAAAATTAGTTGCGCTTTAATGTTAACGCTGTGTATTTTTTGTCATTGGTTGAGTTCCTGGGAGCTTAACCGGTAACTGGTAAATGTTACCGTTAGCGTCTGATTGGTCTACTCAAACCCATGTACGTTAAGTAAATGGAATAGACCAATCAAACGCCACCGGTAACACTTACCAGTTACCGGTAAAGCTCCCAGGAACTCAACCATAGTCTTTTTAGGTTGACTAACACTGAGTTGTTAAAATTCCCTGAGAAAAATCGCTCATGCATTATTTTGTGGAATATTTTGTTAAATATAAAAATTATTTCATTTTTAATATTATAATATTTATTCAGCTGTTTTAGTTTTAATGTGACTGCTTTCTGAAATTACTAAACTAACAAAAAGTTCAAATTCAATCCATTGATTTACTAAGCAGTTTGTGAGAGCAAGTTTTCTCAAGTTGTCTTACAATGGTCTTGATAAGAAACAATATCGATGCATTTTTTTCAAAAATCGATGCATTTTTTCAAGAATCTATTCATTTTTTTTTAAATTATGCATTTTTTCAAAAATCTATGCATTTTAAAAAAATCGATGTGATGGACGTGAGCCGTAGCAAGTATCTGTTCAATCAGAAAAAGATAACCTGGGCGCTCTTTGTAATAGTGACCGATTGGATCGGCCAGCAAAAATAGCTATTTGTGTAACAAGAGCGAAAAGTGGGAGGTATGTGCACTGAGAGAAACAGTTTTTTTCACTAGCCGAAGACGAGTAAAAAATGTTTCTCGAGTGCAGAAACAATTCTTTGCGCTGGAATTACACATTAAATTTTTTCTACAGTAATGTATAAAGTAATTAAATTTAAAAAGGATATACATAACCTGACAATTCCCCACATAACCTATCTTCTATTCAAATCGATTTCAACAATAACTACAGCTGACTGTTTTTACGTTGCTGAAGCAGGGTAGCCAACTTATTTTTGAATGCAGAATAGGGAACCTGCATATTACATGCTCACTATTTTGTGTTGTTCGGTTGCAAATCTGGAGTGCGGAAAAGTATTTTCGCACACTGGAATTTACTTTCCCGCACTGGTGCAGGAATAGACTATTTTTCGTGCTACAGTTAGTGCAAAAATAGGCACTTTTTCGGGTCACTGTATTGGAAAATACTGTTCTCTGCTGTAAAATAACATCCCGATGGTTCAGAACCAACCTTAAGCTGTAGGTTCAACTCATAAATCACCATCATCCAATTCATTACCGACGCACAGGTCTCGGACCTATGTCGGTTCCATCTCAAAAAATAAAAAAGCAATATCATTGCAATTAGCATCCATCACAGCAACTCGCACACCATAAACTTACCTTGGCTCTTTTCCTGAAAGCTAATTGCAATCTCAATACCCGAATTCACGCTGCACCACGCTGCCGGCTATTTATTTTCCACAGACGAATAACAAGAATAGATCTCAGATTTAATTGGAGTGAACTCTCAGAATCACCTCAACAATACGAGAAACAGTGTCTCGGCTCTGAATAAAACCCGATGCAGGGTGCTCCCTATTAGAGAAAGCTATGCTACAATTCGAATGAAATTAAAGAGCTTCCTAGAAATTTGAAAGGTATAACGAGTTTTCCTCAATTTGATTCTGACTAAGGATGGGATCCACGAATTAAATCCACGTGGACATTGAATGAAAATCCTGCTCTTAGGTTTTCCTAACAGATTACGGTGCTTAAAGACAAAAATAGCTTGCCAAACACTGGCCTTCTTGATGGGAGTAAAGGATCAAATTAGGATGAGAGATAATATAAAACTTATTTTGTAATTCGTACTTGTTATGTCAAGAAAATGTTCATGATATTTCCAGTACAATGAATTGGAATTTGAACAATTTCAAAATGTTATGCCCTTCCGAATATAGCCTCATTATTTCTGTTCTACTATCTACATCATCGGTATTATCTTTATTTTTATCAGCCCTTGATCTTCAATGAATACTTTATCAAACATTTTAAACACATTGGCCAGTTGCACGAAAGCCAATTAAATTTAACCACCGTAAGATGACGTCATCTTACGTTGGTGAAATTTATTTGGTTTTCGTGCAACCGGCTGATTGTATATTTACAAGCCTACCTTAAGACTCCCTTGACTCAAGAGATACATTACAAGCATTCACTCCAATGAGTTTTCAAATTTCACTTGAGTTAACTATGGAAGCCAAGTGAGGCTTCATTTTTTTTTTTTTGTAGATTACGTCTTGGAGACTCCAGTTAAAGAGTATAAGACAAGTCATGACTGAAGGGTTTCATGAAAATCATCTACTCTGAAGGTTTTCAAGTTCACCTCAAGGTACCTTAATGAATTTAATACGGACCCTAAGCCCTTGCCTGAAGTGAGAGTCGCTTTCAAGAAATATCAATTCTCTATGAATGGGTGTGCTTTTTATCAGTATGATATAATAGAAAGTTTGGGCAAAACTACGTTTACACTAACGCTGATATCAACTTAAACACTCTATGTCTCAGCTTTAATCTGAGAACACTCAGGTTAAGTGTAAGAAAGGTCTCAATAGCCAAGACTTTGCCATTTTGTGTAATTCATCTTTCATAAAAAAAAGTAAAAATATACATTCTCTTATTCTTTATGCTCCAATAATTTCAATTCAATTTCTAGTTTTATTCAACCATTAAGTTCACTCAAAATCAATATTTACTAACTATTTTAATAACTCAAAAACACTGTACATCACTATAACTGTTGGATCTAAGAGTTGCTAATCTTTATAATACTGTAATCATTCATATACATTGTAAATTTGCGTAAATAAAGTCATCTGAATCATAGTGTACATATACCCCTGGTTGCACAAACGTCCTATATTAAGGATGGTTCCATTTTTATACTATGATACTATCACTCACTCATTCAGTATAAAATTGAGTCATTATTTGGTATAAAAGTTTCATGTCATTCGAGCAGTGATAGCTAGATTACAGTGCAGCAAACAGTCAAATAAAAATTTCAAATTCCAAGATCAGCTGAGCATATAAATTAGTTGAATAATTAAATAATGTGAATGAATCATATTATTATATGGTTTGGAGGGTAAATTAGCTTTTCGAATTATGTATATACATGCAATAATCATTAGAAAGACATGAGGAGTTCAGCCAGAGACAAAAAACAAAAGGACTGGTCGGATGATAGAAAGAAAGAAAGACACGAGTGAAAAGATTAACATCTCATGGCCGAACCGCAGAAAGAACCGCAGAGGCTTTACGCGATCCATACTGGGTCTATTACAAAAATAATAATAAAATAAGTGCATTAGTGGCTATTATTTGTCATCAATATAAGGCTTGTTTTAAGTTATGTTGAGTTTTAACAAGATAGCGCATGTGCGTGAATGATGGTACCACTTTTATGCATTTTATACTAGGTATATGCTCCACCATTCAAAATTATATATATTATATAGATCATACGAATTCTAGTATGTATATAGGTATCATAACATGCTTTCATAATATAGCCGCTTCATATAAAGATGGTACGAATAAATGATCCATCATAATGATAGGACGTTTGTGCAACCGGGGTAGAATCTTGCATTAAGAGAAAACGGAGGCATAGAGGTTATAATATGCTACATCATAGTTTTGTTCAAACTCTGCAATATGTTTAGCCAATATTGAATTTGCATCTGACTGATCAAAAAGCTATAGAGCAAGCAGGCTGTTGCTAAAAGTCTTTTTTTAAAGATTACGTCTTGGAGACTCCAGCTAAGGAGTATACGACAAGTCAGATCAACAATTATTCTATCTTATACACTTTAGTTACCATAATTAATTACTACATCAATTAGTTGAAGTGAAAGGAACTCTTGTACACTATCAAACGCTTTATCAACTAAATATTTTTTCAATTGTTTTTTAATATTTATATATTTTCAAGACTCTTTGAAAACTGTGGTAGCTTGTTGTAGAATTTCCTACCAATATCACTGGGTTTTTGTTTGAATAAGCTACTATTGTGACTCACCAAGTGATAATCTCGTCGGCTTCTTGTATTATGATCGTGTACATCAATATTTTGCTTAATATCATTCTTTTTTACATACAAAGTAGCTTCATACACATACAAGAAGGGTACAGTTAGGAGACCAAGTCTCTTGAACAACCTACATGAATCTAACCTATTTGATCTTTCCATACACCTTCTTTTGGATCTTAAACACCCTATCAAGGTTTTGTTTTGATGAGTTACCCCATACTAGGGTAGCATACCTAATATGTGACAGTAAGATCCCATGGTAACCTATAAAAATTGACTTTTTGTCATTTAATCTAGCAAGCTGTCGCAGGAGAAGCAAACTGTCTCAATCGTCTATCCAACCAAGCTCTTAAAAATGCAATGTTTTCTTCCTGGTCTAGTTGATTATCGTTTACAAACACGTTTATAGCCCTATCTTCATTTGAGTTATGTTTGTTTTTGAATTGAAGGTATTGGCATTTTTTACTATTTACCGCTAATTTCAACTGATTTAAGAATTGGATTAGATTTAGATTAGATTAGGTTACTTTATTCATGATAAATATACAATTTTTTTTCAAATGTGTGCTTACATACAATATATTTTTCCTACAGTGATTCGAGAAAGTGCCTATTTTCGCACTAACTGTAGCACGCAAAATAGTCTATTCCTGCACCAGTGCAGGAAAGTAAATTCCAGTGCGGGAAAGAACTATTCCGCACTCCAAATTTGCAACCTAACAACACAAAATAGTGAGCATGTAATACGCAGGCTCCCTATTCTGCATTCAAAAATAGGTTGGCTACTCTGCTTCAGCTGTGAAATAGTTGTTGTAGTTGTTATTGTTGAAATCGATGTGATTCGAAAATAGGTTATGTGAGGAATTGTCAGGTTATGTATGCCCTGTTTTGTTCTCTTTAAATTACTTTATACATTACTGTAGGAAAAATTTAATGTGTAATACGAGTGCAAAGTATTGTTTCTGCACTCGAGAAACTTTTTTCACTCACCTTCGGCTCGTGAAAAAAACTGTTTCTCTCGATGCAGAAAAACGCTATTTTGCACTCTAGTTACACAAATAGCTATTAACATAACATAGAAAGTATACTTGGTGGATACTATTTACATTTTGTTGGAAATATTAAAAGTGATCTAATGGGTAGAGCTAATGAAATGAAATTCTAAGTGATGCATTTACATGAAAAGGTGAAGTTTGGACAAAAATTCGTTAATTTGAGCACTTAACCTTGGACAACGACTGCACATGAATATGGGCATTTATTTCTAAATTATCTAGAAAGGAATTGCTGGAATTGAGTGATGTGTCGTCTGCGAATAAGAGGGCTCTACCACTAATTATTAATTCTTTAGGTAAACGGTTGACCTATATTAAAAAAAAGCAATGGACCTAATATTGAAGCCCGAGGTACTCCAGCTAGGACCCCCAATTTATCAGATTTTTTTTATACTAAACTATTCCCAACTACTGCAGTTAGTTCTACTCATTGCTTTATCTTCGGCTTCTTGTATTATAATCATGTACCGTACGTCAAGGTTTTGTTTAATAACACTCTTTTTCACATATAAAGTAGCTTCATACACATACAAGCGGGGTTCAGTTAGGAGACCAAGTCTCTTGAACAACTACCCACATGAATCTAATCTATTTACTCTTTCCATACATCAAACCGTTTTCTTTTGGATCTTAAACACCCTATCAAGGTTGGGTATTTTTTGTTTTAGTACATTCTCTTATAATGTAGCCAACAATAAACATTTTGACGATTCCTGGGGATTGCTTGTAGTAGTGAAGTTATTTGGAAGAGTTTCATCCCATTGAAGCCCTTTAGAAGTTATTTATGTTTTCGCTATTGATCCCTCAACTGGCTGTAGCCAATCAATTTGGTGACGTAGCCTATAAAGAGAGATGCATCGCGGGTCCTGGGACGGACACTGCACCGTGTCACTGTTAATTGATTGATTGGTAGCAATTTCAGAGCAGAGTAGTGAGCAGAGCTCAGTCAACAGTCAACTAGTTTGTACGATAATCGAATCCTTGACTATGAACAAGCTGATTGTATAGTGGGATAGGTGATTTTAAGCCCATACAGCCGGCGTTTGTCACGTCTAATCTAATATTAGGCTACTGCATCGGTAGCCAAAATCAAAGCTTCCGAGAAATAATATTAAAATATTAACCAGGGGACGGATATTTTCACAATTTATGTCCAGCAACTTCTACTATAACATTTTGATTGTTGCACAAGTTGCACAAACTAGATATTACTTGTAAAAAACTGCCATTATCCGTAAGAGCGTGAAATTACGGGATGAATTCAAATTCAAATTTTTATTCCAAAGACATAAGTTTAGTAATATAAGTTTCGAATTTATTGAATCCTTCTAATCGTTCTTGAAGTGTGCTATAGGTTGCAAAAACGTTCTACTTCAAGGATATAACGTTATGTTGTATCTTAAAACAAATTGAATTGTTCTTTATTTCCTCTTTAAAAAACAAGTACATAGGTAATGACAATAAGTTAGAGAAAAATAATATTCTTCACATGAGCTACAAATTGATAATATTCAAATGCTATCATCTGTATGATCTATATATACACAGTACTGATATTACATATCAAGATGGCGCCCTGTTGTTACCATAACCTAAAATCCATAATAGGGATTGCCAATATATATAGTTGATGAGAGAATTTTATAATTCAACTAGCTATTGTGCCCGTCCTTCGTACGGATTATGAGAAATAAGACTAAATATGTTTCGGCTTTTTTGATAGCAACGATCATGAAGAAGTTAGCAGCTCAGTAAACAACTTAGAACGTAAACAATTCAGTGACAGTTATAAGAGAGAATATTTGAGAACAGCTGATTGATATATCATGATAAATTACGTGATTTGTTGTTATGTGGTAATAAAACTTAGAAGAAATGTATCCAAAATCGCACAATACTTGATTTTTAAACGTTTATATTCTGTTAAAAAAAGTTAATTTAGTTTTTTATAGCTAAAGACATTGTCAAAAAGGTTTTCAATACTGATAAATATCTTTAATCCCAATCGATGCTCTCGTTTTTCAGGAGAAGGCCGCGTAAAATGTATCCAAAATCGCACAATACTTGGTTTTTAAACGTTTATTATTCTGTTAAAAAAAAGTTAATTTAGTTTTTTATAGCTAAAGACATTGTCAAAAAGGTTTTCAATACTGATAAATAACTTTAATCCTGATCGATGCTTTCGTTTTTCAGGAGAAGGCCGCGTAAAATGCCTTCGGGGCCGTGACAGACAGAAATTGAGATAAGAATTGTTTCGGCTTCTTTAATGTATAAAACGTAAAAATATATAATTCTGATAAATGTACAGACAAAACTCTAATTTTATTCATATAGAAAAGCTATTCCACTTTTCAACCTACATAACTATATAATTTTTTTACATTTTTAAATTTATATTGTCAATCAAACCATGCACGCTGGGAAAATCATTTACAAGGTCAGCTGATATATTCACGATACATATGGATCACATACGAATGGTAGCATGTATATAGGTATAGGCTTTTGTAATTTGTTGTGAACATAATCACATCATTATGATTGGACGTTTGTGCAACCGGGGTCAGAGAAATTACAATTTTTAACTTTTTATTGTTGCCTAAATTTAACGACTTGCAGTCAGTATTGTTCTTTGAGCTGTTGTTCAATAAAATTGACTACAATTCGTCGAATTTACAATTAAAAGTTAATATTAACAACGCAGATCGTTGTGAAACAAGAAATCAAAGATTATTAAATCTTTCCTAGCAGTTCTTTCTGTTTCCAAGCATCTCTTTGTTTTCAAAAGTATTTAACAACGAGATAAGCATTTCAATTTAGGCAACAAAAAAAAGTTTTTCTTTATTCATAGAAATTTAGTTTGACGAGTCTTGTTTCAGGAGGAGTGAATATGAAAGCGGCAATACTGACGATAAGAGCTCTAGTGCAGACTGGAATACGAAGGAAGGCAAACCACATTATATCCAGTCAGTTAGTAACTTAGCAGCGACGTTTCTCAATAAAACATGGAGTTAATGGCATTTACCAGATAATCTATATATACATAAAATATACAGTATATATATATGTGTGTATAAAATAAACGAAGGCGGTGGGCTTAGCTCAGAGCTTGGCACGGACAAATTTGTGCCAGCTGTCTTTTTTCGGCACTTGCTAGAAATATGTGACCAGAGCTAACATTGGGTACTTGTTCGTACCAGTGGTAAAACTTCATCTTTACAATGGCACCTATTGCCCTCGCTGTTTTTGACATTATTTTCTGAAGTAATTCTACCTAGCTTAACTTTCCTGTTGAAGCCGAACGTTTCTGGTGATCGTAATCATATTATTATTATGTCCAGAGCGCATCATGACTATTACACAAGCGACAGTCGCAATCGGCGTCAACTGTTAACTTACAATTATCTAACAGCTCACACTTTGCTGACTAATTGTATGAAGCAGAGCCGTGGATACTAGCTGAGGTGACCCCCCCCCCCCCAAAAAAAAATACAACTAGAGGCCTTTGAAATTTGGAGAATATATTATATTTTCTTTTATAGTCAAATTTTAAAGGCCTCTATAAAGGAGTATATAATATATTCTCTTTTATAGTCAAATTTTAAAGGCCTCTAGTTTTACTGTGACTAATAGGAAAATATTGAGTATCTCATGAATGGACAGGGTTCAAAATGAATGATTGACAGATTGGTTTCCACTTCCTTTTAAAATGAGTAAGTGTTGGAAATTATGACTATAAATATGACTATTAAATTATTTAATAAGGTAGAGGTATGAAAAACAGTAATGAGATGAAAGCTTGAATACTTTCGTCACATTGTGAGAAATAGTAGCGAATGCACCATCCTAAATAAATCTCCCAGAAAGGAGACTCTGCAGAAGAAGAACTAAAAAAAGAGATATTTGGTTGGAAAATCCAAGAACAGTTTCCTCCAAAAATTGGCAAACTTTCCAGAGCTGCTGTTAACAAGGTAATCATAGCAAGAATAATAATCCTAATAGTCAAAAAAAGAAAATGAAAAATTATTGGGAAAGGATGGAAAATTCCTCACATAAAAGACTTACTACCTAATGTTACTTTACAGCTTACATTGGTGAGCTTTTATCGAAAAGTTAGATTAGAAAAGTTAAGATTAAAGTTAGAATTAATTTGTACAATCGTTGTGTTATGGGAGCAATATGGATAGCCATCTATCTGTGCTTCCCTGTAATTTGTAAGGAATAAATAAGTAAAGGTTAATTTAAAGATTATAGATGAGTATATGTGTATTATAGTGACGCGTCTATTTTATATCTTGGTGGTAATGATACTAGTGCTAACTTTTTAAGTGGATTCAACGACTTGCAGTCAAATTTTTATTAAGAATAAGTAGTACTTTACTTACTCTGTAGGCCGAACGTTTTCGAGTTGTTAAAACTCAAAAACTCAAGGGTTTTAACAACTCGAAAACGTTCGGCCTACAGAGTAAGTAAAATACTACTTATTCTTTATAAATTTATACTGGCTGCTTGGGAGGACATCACAATTGACAACCTACAATAAATTGCTCCTCTACAAGCAGATTCTAAAGCCAGGGTGGACCTATGGAATACAACTATGGGGCTGCACTCGGCCATCCAATATAAACATCATCCAGCGATTCCAGAATAAGGTACTTAGGAATATTGCTGATGCTCCATGGTATGTCAGAAACACTGATCTTCACCGCAACCTAGGAGTGGAGACAATAGCCAGTGAAATCGGGAGATTTTCCAATAAACATGAAGATAGACTGCATCAACACCAGAACGTAGAGGCAATCCAGCTGCTGAACGTCCATGGAATGATACGAAGGCTAAAGCGGAAGAAGCCGCACGAATTAGTGTAGTGTGAAGTGCAAAAGCAGAGTTTTTTAATGTGCAAAAGTTAAAAGCAAAAGTGTGTATGAAAGTGTAAAAGCAGAAGTGTGTATGAAAGTGATTCAAAATATTCTTTAAATATTGTTTATTGTTAAAATAGAGGAGGTCAAGCCAATGGGTTAATCCTTTCCATAATAAATAATTAGCAATTTAGGTTAAAATAAAATAGCTTATCAGTCTCAGACTAGGTGCTAGAATAACTTCAGCAAAAAAAATTCTTAATAAAAATTTGACTGCAAGTCGTTTAATTCACTTGAAAAGTTAATATTATCAACGCAGTTCGTCATGGAACAAGAAATCCAGGATACTAGTGCATTTTCCGAAATCTACAGGAAACTGCATTGTTTAATGGGAACAGGCAAAGCAAAGAGAGACCCGAGACACTTGGACAAGCCTTCATAAATAAATGGCAGCTTCTGTTCGGAGATCAAGTTGGAGTTTCAGTTGACGGAGTTTAATGAGCTCTCAGGGGGCTGCTGGCTTGTGGCCTCTCGCAACAATCGCTTTGTAAGATTATTTGCTGACAAAACCTTGTTGCTTGATGTCATCTAAACCCTCACCCCAACTAACAATCTAAGCAAACGTAAACGTTATTTTCGGTTAGTGTTTTTACAAAGTCATTATTTCTATAATCATTCTTAGTCAAAATCAAATAGAATTACTATTCTAGTTCATATATTTTGAATAAGATACTCAGATCTAAATTAAAATCAAGCTTTCAAAAAAAAAAATTTAAAAAAAATGGAGAAACATGTTAATGCAGCATTCTTCATTATATCAAATCATTCTAACCATTCAAAATTTGCTTAATCAAAATTTGTGAAGAGAACAGTTTTGGACTCTGGTCTCTTGCATCTTTGCATTTATTGTTACTTGGTCTATATAAAAAATATATAAATAAATCCATTCTAATCATATGAACAGTGAGGAGACTGCTAAAGAAGAGACGAGTAATATTTGAATAATATATATGAATCAAGCTCACCTATGGAACATTTTTCAAAAATTTGAAAATTTTACAGCAAAACATCACAATAAACGAAATTATATCGATTTCAGGTTCATCTAATTTTTGTTCCAAGAATAAACTGGAATAGTTTAAGAAAATACTTTTTTCTTGTTTTTTATCTTTTATTATTTTCTTCTTGTCTTTTAATCTATTTTTTTCTGGCTTATAAATTTTTCTTTCTTATAATAGCTCTGTTTTTTACTGTAATACTTTCTATACTTATTAACAATAATTGTTCTCATTTTTATTATTCAATTATTTCTTTTTTGGTGTATTTATTGAATACGTTTGTTTTTGTTGTACAAATTTTGTATGCGCATGTACTGAAAACCCTGCAGGTTTAGTGGGACCCCTGATGTATTTTAATGAATAAAAATTGATTGAATGATTGAAAAAGAAGAGACTGAATTACTGATTCCTATTTATTGGTTCCTATTATATATATATATATATATATATATTCTTGATGTTTTATATGCTGAAAAGTTCTTGATGCTTCGATTTCAATTTTAGATGTCAAATAGGCGAAAACACTTGCTGGACTGTACGATAAATAACGATAACATTAGACTATAGATAGAATTGGCATTAGTTGATAAAAGATTGAATTGGAAAATTGTCAAACGTCATACAAATTAGCATTCAAATTGAAATTTTCACATCAATTTAAACTGAAATTCACTTTATCACACCTGTGAGGTCGTAAGGAGAATCCTGAGCGCAGTTATAATGACTGAATTAGAGATGAGGCGTATTTACTGGAACAGGTATTTTTACTGAGTATTTGAACGTACGGACTACCACCTAGTATTCGAAGAACAAAATACTCAGATATCTGTGAGTATTTCTAGAAACTAGTAAACTACGCGACTTCAGTATGGCCAGTGACTTCAAGTCCACTCCAATTTACGGAGTGGGAGTGGAGCTTTGTAATTTGCAGTTGGACAGTAGCTATTAATAGCTCATTACTCATTATAGAACTATGCAAATACTCGCTCTTTCTCGCTCACTCACTCACTCTCTCTCTCTCTTTCTCTCTCAATCTCTCTCTCTCTCTATTGTAGGCGCATGCTTAGTTGCGTCAAAGACAATAGAATAATTACATTAAATTGTCTTTGGTTGTGTATGGCGTACGCGCGTACTTTTCCAGTACAAATACTTCTTGAGTACTTGAGTACGAGTCGTTTATTACTCAAGCGTCTCAAGACTAGCGTCTTGCCGTCCGCGTCTCATTTCGCTACAGCACATTTGAGAGCAACTCAATAATTAGATTCGTGCTGTATTTAAAGCGAGTAATTAAGATTTGTGCTGTATTTAACGCGAGAAACGGTAGTAGTACCAGTACCGCAGTACGATACTCTCTTGTAGGTGTACTCCCTTACTCTGGCGAACTGGCTAATATAAAATACTACCGAGTATTTTGGAACAGGTATTTGGAATAGGTATTAGAACGTACTAGTACTCGGAATACTTAGTATCAGAAAAACCTAGTACGACCCATCTCTAGACTGAATTATATCGATTTTATTGCTAATGAATCAATTACCATGCTTATAGGCTGTCAACACATATTCAATAATACTTGGAAAATTAAAGTGAATCTTGAAATCTAAAATTTGAGTAGTTGCTGAATACATCTACGTGCTTATTCCATTGAATTATCGATCGCTGTGGCATACTGCTATGATACTTTTTCCAATCAATGAAAGTATGTAGCAAATCTAGAACAAATTTGTTCAATTTTTTTTTAATTTTGAATTTCATCCTGTGTGTAATGGCAAAAGTAGCAGTAGCAATAGTATCAAGAGGTATTGGTAAATATAACCAGGCAACAACCAAGGGAGTGATGATTTATAAAGATAGTTAATTTAGAATCTAAAAATTTGTAAGTGCAGATAAATGAAAATAACATGCAGCTTCTTCTCTGATAGTGTCTTCTCTTATCATTCACTACTAGCATTTTATCCGGTCTTGCCCAAAAATTCATTTTGGATTTTTTCTTTCATGGTAGATAACTTATGCTAGTGGTCACAAAATTACGAAATTGGGAAGGGTGAGTAACAGTTCAGCTGTTGAAAAGAAAAGTTAGAAAAACAACATTTTTTTGTTGCACTGATGATGTGAATTTAAAAGTAACTTTTAACAACTTTGCAGCTCTACCCACCTGCATAGTTTTGTATATAATGTACTACAGAAGAAGTTCAATACACACAATAAGTAAGCTCACATGACGCTGGATAATTAGCAGCTGTAATATTGATACAGACCTGATCTGTTGCTTTAGCTTAAGACATATTATCATCATAATGACGTATCATGCTATCAGCTGTTGTATGGGATTCCTGCACCCAAACTTATTTTTAACCAGTAATAGAGTTCATAAGTGGAATTTGAACAGTAATTTTGATAATTCTGAAAGGAGTATGAAAAAATCAGGCTTCTAGGTGCACTGAACCAAGTTTAGAGGACGCTATGTGCCAAATTTAGTGTTCAAAATCGGTTTTTGTGAAATCCGTAAGGCAAAAAAACACACAGACGCACCCCACCCTCTCTTATTATATAGATTAATAATAATAATAATGATAATAATAAAAATAATAATAATAATGATAACAATAATAATACTTTATTGCCACTTCAAAATACACATAAAAACAGTTACAACACTTGAAGTAATACAATTCAAAAACAAAAATATTATCTGTAATGCATTTCATAGAACTAAAAACGTTTTAAACTGTGCCACCACAAGATTAACTTGAGCGCCAGCAGTGAGTTCAAAAAGAAATAAACAAGAAAAGTAAACCTGAAGAGAGAGCAAAAGAAAATGAATAAATGAACCCCATAAAAGACAGTTAACAACTCAAAAACAACCGATAACTTTTTTTACATGATGGAATGAGATAATCTGAAATAAACGAAAAGAAATCTGAAATAGATAAAAGAAAAGGAAGAAATGAACCCCATAAGAGACATGTTAACAACTCAAAAACAACCGATAACTTTTTTTACATGATGGAATGTGATAATCTGAAATAAACATTACTTTTCACCCATTTATCTATCAAATGAATGATGAATTGGGTAATTTTGCACTGTATGAATTGAAATGGAATCTTATTTATGCATAAATTACACTGATATTTAAATTGACGTTTGCAGACTACTAAATTGATAAAATTATTATTAAAATGTATAAAATTTGAAAGACGTAAGTTATACGGATTATTTATTATTTTAAATGGATTAGAAATTCTATTGATGAATAATAATATAATTATTTTTACATAATATGTAAATATTATAATATTTTACATAATATTTATACACAATATTATTGTTGTCGAAGTGTAGGTACTTGAAGTTCTTGAAAGATACTTATCGGATACAGCCTTTTCATATTGTCATAAAATTAGATTATCGACTGATCTAATAGACAACTCAAATTTTTAATAATCCTCAAGTTTGTGATTGGTTCAGTAGATAGCTGTTAAATTGCCGAAAAGACAGTATGGTTTAGGAGAAGTGTGGGGAAGAGACATGAATCGTAAGTGGCCCTAATTGGAGTAGCAGCAGTAGCCGAAGCATCAAGAGCCAATGGTGAAGACAACTAGGGAACCAAGGGAGTGGTGACATATGGAGACAGTTTTTCCGTTGCGAGTAACGGCACAAATAAAAATTTTAGCTGATTGGTGAGATGAATTATCAGCTGTAAATTTGTCATGGTATGTGGGGGTGGAGTGGCGAAGGCAGAAATTGAAGAGCGAAGAATGGCACGAGCTAGCGATAGGGATAGGGATGGCAATAGGGATAGGGCTATAGGCTAGGCTATATATTAATGACATGTCGTAAATCCACTGTGTAATTGTCCGCGTCGTCCTATGCGTCCTATGTGTGCCGCTTGAGGGAGCCCCAACCCAACCACCCAACCCTCAACAGCAATAACAACAGTTCAGTTACAACTGTACGTGTGTGTGCGTGTTAGAGCGCTCTCTTGACAGGCAAACTGCTGCATTATTACCACACCACCGAGCGTGTTGGCTACAACACACTTGCAACGAAAGCTTGTCGACTTTGATGACTAGCTTTACTACTTACTATAGCACCAGCATCAGAACTAGCAAAGCACTTGCAATACGGTTGACACCCCAAAAGCACTGTCATTCGCTCCTGTGTCTTGAACGTGTGTTCTGTGTCCATGTGCAAGCTGAATGTTACACGTCCGTATTGTCTGTTGTGAGATGCATACTAGTTAGTCGGGACCCTGATCTACAGAGTCGATATTGTGATTGATTGAAATGTTGATATTGAAATGCTAATATAGATATCATTGTGATCTCAGGTAACAACAGCTGAAAGGGGAACCAATTGTAATTTGTCATACTGTGGACAAGCTTTTTGTTACACTTGATAGAAAGTAGCTACTTTCCATAGATTTGTCACTTCTGGAAAGTGTGCCTCTTTTCCGTACTAGATCGGAAAAATCAGCTGACAAATAGGGCCTTATAGCCGTACAAGATAGGAAAAAACATATGGAGTGCGGCAAAGATTTTTCCGTTGACTCACATCTATATATTATATGTATAGATATAGTCAACTCATTACATTACTCTTTTCCTATGACTCAATACCTGTCTCTAATATTATCCAGCTGATTGCACTAAGCTATCATTATTTTGGTTTATATCTGGGAATTCGCCCATCAAATTATGAATCTAAATAAAGCAGCTGATTCACTTGTCTTGAATACTTTTGAATGTCTAGCATATTATCCAGCTGATTAAAGCATGCCTTTCTATCAAGTGTAACAAAAAATATCGTACATTACACGGCTGTAAACTTCTGCCGGTTCTCGCATATTCACGTTTCTGCACTCGGCTGCGCCTCGTGCATTAACTATCATATGCTCGACCGGCAAAACGTTATTTTCCAGCCTAGTAACGTAATATACTATTTCAATACCCTTTCATAATTTTTTCTAACAGTGACTGTTCTCTGCTGTAAAACCACTTTCCGGTGGTTCGGAACCCACCTAAAACTGTAGGTCCAACTCATCAATCACCATCATCCAATTCATTACCCACGTACAGGTCTCAGACCTATGTGGGCTTCATCCTCCGAAAAAAAAATTATCTCGGAATCGCTCGCGCAAAGTTCCGTAAGGTCTCGCGCCATTAGATTGCACCTAGCATTTGAAATTGGCCTTAGAATATTGTAGTTATCATTTTTGAAAATTGCAACTTGAGGGATTAAAATGATCTCACATTAATATTGCTTATATTGCTGAAATGATTATTGATACTATTCGTGGAACGAGTGTCTAGATTGCTCTAGGAGAGCAATAAATTGCTCCGAGACTTGGACAGTTACGCGATCGCTCGAGCCGTTCCAATGAATCTAACACAATTGGAATCGACAATAATGACTAGTTAGGCGCGCGCCGTTAGATTCAACCGAACAATTGCCGACTTTCATCACTTCCCTCGATCCTGGTGGCCTTCCCCTACCACACCTAATCAAAGTCACTAGTGTGAAGGGTGATCGAAATACCCAAGAAAGCATATCTAGAACATCGATAACTTGCCACAAAAATGTATTAACAAGAACTAAAAAGGTTAGATTCAATCTAATAGCGTGAGTGATCGCGCGTTAAATTAGTCTTGGCAATGGGTGTTGTGAATAAAGTTGAGTCAGCTCAGTATCATATTGAGTTGACTCTGTTGAATGATGAGTCGACGAGAGTCCGATCGGAAGGCGTGAAAAACAGCTGTTATTGACTAAATTTTGTGCACATCAAATGACAAGAATCCCAAGCGCTGAGTCAAAAACATGAGTTACGCAACTGAATCAACTTCATGTACACCACCCCTTGTCTTGTCATTAGTAGTTTTATGAATTTAAATTACCTTGTCTTGAAGTTCCTAAGTAGTTGGAAAGTGGTAGCCGCGAGCCGTAGCAGGTATCTGTTCAATCAGATAGATAAGCTGCGTTCTCGTAGGTCCTGTTTGTAACGGTGACCGATTAGATTGGCCAGCAAAAAAGACACTGTTCTCTGCTGTGAAATCACTTCCCGGTGGTTCGGAACCCACCTAAAATTGTAGGTCCAACTCATCAATCACCATCATCCAACTCATTAGGGAAGTGATAGCCGCGAGCCGTAGCAGGTATCTGTTCAATCAGATAGATAAGCTGCGTTCTCGTAGGTCCTGTTTGAAACGGTGACCGATTAGATTGGCCAGCAAAAAAGACACTGTTCTCTGCTGAAAATCACTTCCCGGTGGTTCGGAACCCACCTGAAACTGTAGGTCCAACTCATAAATCACCATCATCCAACTCATTACCCACGCACAGGTCTCAGACCAATGTGGGCTTCATCCTCCAAAAAAAAAGTGCCGATCACCAATCCGTTTCTTCAGTTCAGGAAAAAGATAGAATTAGTTCGATGTTAGGTCGGGACTGTATGGTGGGTGATCAAGAAATTTCCCACTAAAATTGTGTAAAGAAGTTTTTGGGTTACACCGGCACTGTGAGAGCGGGTGTTGTCATGCAGCAGAACAATTCAGACATTGGAATGCGTCTTCGTTAGTTCCGGATGGATCGCCGCTAATGTTGTACAACTGCATTAATCATGCAAGAAATGGCTAGGAGATCAGCACTTTCCAACTACTGAGAATTTGGAGACATTTAAATTCACTGGCGGTAACATTTTATGAAGAGGGTATTGAAAAGCATGTCCACAGGTATGACAAATGCCTTAATCATCAAGGTGTTGAGAAGTAAACATAAGTGTACCTATATTTTGGTATTAAAATATTTTTTTCTATTCAATGGTCTTTTATTTACCTATCAATGGTTGAAAAAATGGCCCTCGTACTTCATAAGAATGTTTAATAATTGTTGATCTGACTTGTCTTATACTCCCTAACTGCTGGAGTATCGAAGACGTAATCTACAAAACAATTTTTTGAATTGTGCATGGTTTGTCCAGTCTATTTTCATAGTAGGCTATAAACATCCTTTATGTATCACGTAACCGTAGTCCATAATGAGTTTTATGATTTCCCATAAAACCAAGTTTCATTAATAACACAGTCAATAAGAAATAATTTATTAAATTTGCGTTCAACTTCGATTATTAACTGGAAGGCATCGGCTGACAATACAAAAGGTGGCAGTACTAATAGCTTAAAATTTATAACTTCTTAACAATTTCTAATTAATTTATGTTTACGTTCAAACTTTGGGTTGAAGCGTTTTGAATAACGCGTTTCATTCTCGACTACATTATTTTTTTACCGCACTAAATTAACTTGGTAAGAAAGTTAGAATACCGTGCAAATCCTGATTAACGCGGATTTTTTTAACACTAATAATAATAATATTTTATTCACCAAAAATTAAAAAAATTCAATTGACACACGTTTGCTAATATGATATAGGACAGACATTAGGGAGAAACTTGCGCGCTAGTTGCGAGTTCATAATAATACATAATATAGCTAAGTCTGTGTAGGTGTGTAATTATTATTATTATTATTATTATTATTATTTTGTCACATGAAACCGCATTATGATGAGCATAGCTCTAGCGGTGTATGACACGTCAATGCAATTTCAGTTACATAGCCATTAGGTTACAGCAGGTACAGTTGTCAAATTACTATTAAAAAAAAAATGAAGGAACCTTTTTTAAATTCTATTTTAAGTGCTAAACATGGACCGTCGCGCGTATCTCGTCATGCCCCAAGACAAGCGCAACAAAGCCATGGAAATCAAGGTGTGTTGCCAGATTTACAGATTTTCCACAATATCGGACATTTATATCTGGCAAAACAGCAGCCCAAGCACTGTGTCGTTACATTTAAATAATCTTTGTGCGATTTGTCGCATCTCATTCTGCTGCAACCAAAGACTGAAAATAAAACCTAATATTTAAAATATTCAAGATAATTAATTATCTTATGTTAGTCTATTATCTTATGTTCGTTCATCATTCATTTTATTTTATAGACAAAAAAAAACAATAATAATTAAGTTAATTCAAACATGTGAGTGCTTTGAGCCGGATACGAGAAATTCAATTTATAATGGACTCTATCTAATATCTCTACTAAATTTCCAATTATTTCCTATTTTATAGGGTCAAAATGAATTTGAAAACAAACTGTAGCATTCTCCTATTGTGTATGGACAGGCTTCAATCAACAAATCCTTTAAAGCTGCAATGAACACATTATAGCTATTGATAATTTTCAATTTATTTGGAAGGCAATTAAAAACCTTAAGCCCAGCATAATGTGGTCCCCCTTCTAGTAATGTGAGTCTGTGTGTTGGATATTGTAAATTTGTTGTCTTATGTCTTGTGTTGTAATTATGGGAAAGGTTGTCCTCCATAAATTTTCCCCTATTTTTATAAACATAAGAGGCTATCTCAAAAAAATAAAGAGCCGGTACAGTGAGGAGTTTCTGCCTTTTAAAAATCTGTCTACACGATACTCGGGAGTGTACCCTCTCAATCAACCTTATTGCTTTCTTCTGTCTACGAAAAATTGTCCGAATATTGGTTTCACTACAACCCCAAAATATAATACTGTAGCGAATATGGGACAAAAAATAGCCGTGGTAGACAGCTAGAGAGGTCCTGACATTTGCAACCCTCGCTATAGTTCTTAAGGCAAAAAGAGCTCTAGATAATTTAATATCAAGCGCCCTCAAATGAGTATCCCACTTCATATTTTTCTGCAGCTCTACTCCAAGAAACCGACTCAATCCTGAGGAATGACATTCTTCTCCCCTACCAGAATAGATATTCTCAACAAAACCCGTAGGACCTCCAATTGTAGAAAATTTTACAAAATTTGTTTTAGCCAGATTCAACTTAAGATAATTGCAACTGAACCAGTGACTCAGTTGGTTCAGTACTCGGACTGCCTTTCCTTGTACCTCACAATCATTCTTGTCTTCTATAAGCACCGAAGTATCATCGGCATACAAAATCAGATCTGAGTCAACACTGTGAGGTAGGTCATTAATGAAAATATTAAAAAGGATTGGACCTAGAATTGATCCCTGAGGAACACCACATAAAGTCCTCTTCCACTCCGATGTAACCATACAGCCATTTCCTGTCTTCAGTCTAACTGCCTGAAATCTATCAGACAGATAAGATTTGAAGAACCTCAATGATTTGCCAGTAAATCCATAAAAATTCAATTTTCTCAACAGTAACTCATGGTCAACCATGTCAAAGGCCCTTGACAGGTCACAAAAGAGACCAAGAGCACTCTGAGATCCATCCAGTGCCTTCAACACTCCAGTAACCATTTCAAAAATTGCAGATTTAGTTGAGTGATTCTTACGGAAACCAAACTGCCTCTCATGTAATATGCATTATCATCCAACTCATTACCCACGCACAGGTCTCAAACCCATGTGGGCTTCATCTTTCAAAACAAAATTTACATATTTTCCATATAAGTCACAGAGAATATCATACAGCAATCGATTTTCTTCTTCACTTTAAGTTTAGATTCAACAGTTTTCCTGACTGAACTACTGTACCGGTTAATAGTTCTGTTAATTGATGGATGTGTTGTATTACGGATTTTTCAGTGTACAATACTATTTAATAAGCAGAATTTTGATAATGGACTTTATTCAAACCAATATACTGTAATTACGTGGATAATTGTTAAAATATTTTGTACTGTATATTTAAAAATGGAAATAAATTCATTAGTTATTTATTTTATTTGATTTAGTCATTAATTTTGTCAGGCCTGAAGTAGATTTAAAAGTATTAGTAAGTAACTCAACTTATTTTAATTTACCATTTGTAATTAAGAATAACCAACTTTATAATCTTGATTTATCATGTTCTTTCTTTGTCTAAATAAAAAACAATTTGAATTTGAATAGATTGAAGTAAATTTGTCGTGCAACCCAAATATGTATTTCCTTTTAAAGAGCACCAGTATTTTTTTATTTCATTTGCACTTCATTCAGCAAGAATTAATCACGTACATTAATAATAATAATAATAATCTTTATTTCCGCAAATACAAACAAACAAAAAAAAAACGCAATACACAGGGGAAAAAATTATACATGATAAAAAATAATAATAATTATAAAACAATCAATTATTAGGAGAGAAACCAAGAAGTTACAAAGAAAAGAAATACTTAGTTCAACTTAACTATCATGTACAAGAAATAAAATGTTGCAAAAAAAATATCTGCAGAAATAATACTGTATGCAAATAATTTCATTGTGAAATTATGTCCGCATACAGGAGCATCATAGGATCCAACAAAGATGCCATGAATTGATGTAATAAAAAAAATTAATAATAAAATTAAAACACTTGGAGGAAACATAGAATAATAATAGTACAAAAATGTAGGATTAGAAACAATAAGGACTAAAAATATACCATTAATTCAATAGAATTGATAACTTGAAGCACTGAAAGCGAATTAATAGCTGGTAGAAAGTTTAAAAAAACTTAACATGATTTGATGATGTTGTCATGGAATGATCACCGGTTGAATATTGCAGCAAGGTTAGTATCACCATAGTTCAAAGCACAACATTAAACATGCCCTCAACCTCATCAACATTCTTTGAAAGTAACCATCTCTTAAGGAGGAATTTAATTTTATTTTTCTTATTATGACGTTTTAAATACAGCTTTAAGTGTAGAGGCAATGTGGAAAAACTTTGGAGCTAAGAATATAAATCTTTTTTTTTAAAGATTCCTTTAATAGCCGAGCTAATCGAACTAGAATTTTATTAAATCGATTATCACAGACTATAAGAGTTTATTCCAAGAGGAATTTCATTTTCCTTGCTATACGTTTCACAAATATCTCGTGACAATATTGAACAAATTAGAAGTCTGAGCAATAACAATTCGGTAAATTGAAATTAGGGAAGACGTTAGCACTTTCCATGGTTCAACAAGTGGTATGATAATGAGCAGTATTTTTCAATGGAGCCTAAATGAAAGCTCGATAATGAATCGACCAAAATAAATATTTAATTATACTGATTCAAGTTTGGAAGCAGAGGGTGGAATATTATGGCAAGACACACAGTAAATACTGGAAAGTATAGTTTTAAGTTATTTGTTAGTGTCGCGTGCATTGAAGCAGTATGCTTAGGCCTAATTCTGTGCTGTACAATCGCCAGCTAAGTTCACCAGTCAGTTAAATGCGTCACGCTTCTTTTAACTTTCCACTATTATAGGCCTACTAGAACTTTTATTGCGTAGACTGAGCGACAAAATCAGATTCACAACTTCACGAATACACGACAGACCTACTAGGAAAAGCCAAACCCATGGCTATTATTGACCATATTCGGAAGCAAATAATGGGGAAAACCGAGGTTCTATCGAATGTAATTATTGTTGCAATTGAAGTATGATCTATTTCTGATTCAGTGAAGAATCAAGTTAATAAATCAGTTATTTGTTTATTATAATTATATATATATTTTTTTGAGGATGAAGCCCACATAGGTCTTAGACCTGTGCGTGGGTAATGGTGATTGATGAGTTGGACCTACAGTTTTAGGTGGGTTCCGAACCACCGGGAAGTGATTTCACAGCAGAGAACAGTGTCTTTTTTGCTGGCCAATCTATAATCGGTCACCGTTACAAACAGGACCTACGAGAACGCAGCTTATCTATCTGATTGAACAGATACCTGCTACGGCTCGCGGCTATCACTTCCCTAATGAGTTGGATGATGGTGATTGATGAGTTGGACCTACAATTTTAGGTGGGTTCCGAACCACCGGGAAGTGATTTCACAGCAGAGAACAGTGTCTTTTTTGCTGGCCAATCTAATCGGTCACCGTTACAAACAGGACCTACGAGAACGCAGTTTATCTATCTGATTGAACAGATACCTGCTACGGCTCGCGGCTATCACTTCCCTTATTGATGGTAATAATACTTGTACTAGCATATTATATAATCAGTTGCAGAGTACTAGGAAGAAAATATAGTGAAGCTATTCTGAACTTAATGCTGTGCGCAGGGTTTTTTTCATAATTTTTTCCCTAAGCCTATTGTATTGGATGCTATTAGGGTTTTGAAATGTTATGTTAATGTGAAAAAAAGTTTTTTCATCTATTATTTTGTGAAATATGATGCGTTCATAGTTGAAATTTTCGGTTTTTGGGTGCAATTGATCTCACCTAAGAGTGATTTTTATCTTTCGATCAATTTTCTGTAATTAAGACACCACAAGGAATAAAATTACATATTTCTTACCCCAATCAAGCAATTAGTTTTTTCAAAATACATTTCTTTATTCCAAAAACTATTTTGATAAAGCTATCTATTAGATTGAAATAAAAAGTGTAATTTTATTCCTCAAAATGCCTTTTAGTCATGGAAAATTTATCAATTAAAATTACTGCCCCCAAAAACTGAAAAATTTCAAATTTGAACCCCCATATTTCACAAAATAATTGTAGAAAAAATGTTTCCTCCCAGCAATAGATAGCATTTCAAAATCCTAATAATATCCAATGCAAGAAACTTCGAAAAAATATGTCCAATAACCCTCCGCACAGCCATAGGTAACTGTGTAATCGTTTCCTTATCCTACAGAAGAAAGAAAAACATTCAGAGTGCGTTGAATAGGTTTTTCTATTATTGAGAAAAATCAGGAATATAAGTTTATTCCTGGACCAACATTGATTGCCCTGTTAGGATGGTATATCAAATCGATAAGTGACGTGAGTGTCAATTTTCCTGCTTTTTCTACACTTTAAATAGACATTTCACTAAACTTTTCATTATTCAAATACATCTGATAACAAACATTCTAGGCAGACCCAGACTTCATCCAATAAAAAATGTATTTAAAGAGTTCAAGGTATTGACGGTTACATGCTAAACGCGCACAACTGAGATTCCATGGAATTCTGTGCTAAACGCGCACAAGTTTTATTGAAGGGTCAAGAAAGGGCCTCGGCTACCTGAACTGCCACTCATGTAGAAAGGCAAATCGGAAGTAGATTCGGAAGTATTATTAATCACTTTTAGATCATTATAGTGATCAATCAAATCATAAGTAATAACAAACTGTATACTTTGAATGGAAATTGCAACATAATTTGTTTAAACAATATCAAATTATGATTTGATTGTTTGGCGTTTCATCCATGATAATATTATTATAATATTATATTCAATAATATTATCAATATCATTGAGAAGCTGAACATGATCTTTGTAATAACTCCCAAAACATTACAGATGTTCATTGAATGAATCGCCACAAGATCATCAACAAGTGGTATTTTGAGCTACAGAGAAATTAAAAATCTCAAGGTCATCCATCTACCACGGACTAGACTATATATTTTTCTAGAATATATTCTGATGTTTTGGATTTTTCTATCATCCGTTCAATTTTAATACGTTCTATTAAATAGTTTTATTAGATTAACTTTCGAATGTAGATAAAATTGATTGATTTTGAATTTATTCAGTGAATTATATTTCCATGTCTTAGCAGAACTCATTATACTAATGACTTTGAAAGATAAAATTGGTAGAATTCGTCTATTTAGTTGGAGTGTTGAGGACACCCTACATTTTTAAATATGAAATGCACAGCTTTTAAGTAAGGATTTATTCAGAAGTTTGAATGATTCCAAAAAGAGCTTGCTCTAAAGAGTCGAAGTAACAGTTTTGTTACTGGTACTGATACAGCTCAACTAGAAAATATTTCTTGGAGAGCTCATCAGGAGAAGAGTCCCCTAATTTCATGAGGTAATAAATTCAGTTCCATATCGTAATATAGGCTCTCATTGTTTTGTAATATGAATTTGTATAATGAATTTACTTCCGGTCGGTTTACTACCAGAGTAGTGGAGACCCTTTTCTTACCCTTTAATAAATCTTTTGCGCGTTTAGCACAACACCGGTATTGACAGTTAGACAGCTCTACATTAAAAATTTAGTATTTTACATTAAAAAAAATAAAACCTAAAAACCTATTTGGACTTCGCGAGTCTCATTATACAATTTACGTCCCTCAAGAAACATGTTAGAATGGATTTGGAGGTCTTTAGAAGACAATTAAGTTAATAAATCACATTCCCATCCGTTTTCCTGAAAATTCATTTATAAATTGTAATGATAATAATAATAAGCGTATGGCTTGGTGGGGAGACCCTTACGGGTAGTTCCACCTCGCCGTTTGTGCCATGTTACGGGGAACATGGTGGACCTACTATTTTAGGTGGGTTCCGAACCACCGGGTAAGTGATAATAAAGCTTGTAACATCAAGTCATTGAAGCACGGTCACCCATCCAAGCGCAGTCTTGAGCGGTCGTGACTGAACATCACGATCACTTGAACAGCAAGCTCACCGCATGACCAATTGTAATAAAAGGATTGGAAAGGAAATACATACATGTATAATTATTACAAATAAAATTTAAGGAAGATGTTCGAATAATCATCTATTGCCATATAAGTTACTCATTTTGTTTCACTGATATGTTTGCCAGATGCCAGTATTTCTTCTCTTCCTTTTTCTTTCTTCTCTTCCTATCTACTCCCCACTCTTTGTCTCAACCTACCCTGTTTTCCCCCTCAATTTTTATTAGAATCGTTTGTTTTATTACAGTATTGCAACTCATACCTGCGCACAGGATTCGCCTTGCAGGTATTATAGATGCTTGATTTCTTTTTTTTTCTTAAAAATGCATATAATGCGTTGAAATTGAGAAGAATCTAAATAAAGGATTTTTGAACTTGAATTTCTCTCCCAAACTATCTCCAGTTTTTGGCTATGTTTTTGCTTGATGTAATCCCTCCATATATCTCCAGGTTTTTTTATTATTTTTACTTCATGTAATGGATATATTTCATTTCTCTCATTTATCATTGTGCTAACAATTACTGTTCATGTATTATTATTATTACCAAAGCAAGCAGCAATGGGTGAAGATGGCTAGCTATATCATCACCATACATACCAAGGAGAGATCTTGACGCAGCAGGGTAGCTTGAATAAGCTTAGGGAATGAGGGTAAAACGCCTAAATAAAATAAATAATCATTATTATTATTATTAGGTTATTATAAAATCTACATTTGTGATCGATACAATTGTAATTACAAAAAAGTAGCAGTGTTTACAGTAGGCTATTTATATAGTACCCAAGTGAGTAGGACTACAGACATGGATATATAACAGCCTATATTGTGTGTGGTAGGGAAAGATCCTATAGGAGGTTGTTATATATAAGATAAATAAGAATCTGTGACCTAGTTGCTGGTGCAAGTCGAACAGATAGCGTCAACAATTGTTGAATCACATTTGCGATTTGCAACGTGTCAGTGATGGCGAACCGGCCCGCCGACAAAGGCTGTGGCATGCGGCATGCGACTCAGGAATGTTGAATGCGGCAACTACTTGAAGAATGTTGACATGCACAATTTGCACAGGCAACTGGCTGTTGGCTGAATTACACTTTTTACCTACCAATATTATCTACTTGCCTTACCTACCTGGCACCGTACGTCCGTTTAAAGATGTTTCACATCGACAGACACTCAAAGTAACATATCAGACAAAGGGCATATTTTTGTATGGATTTATGTATTCACACCTACTGAGATCGACCGTAAACTGGCAGACACGCATCGTATCAGATCAGACAAGTGATAAACCAGGCACGACCACTATTATCTGGGGGATTTGAGAATTACTGGTTGATTTCATAAGTGTCTTTCCGGTAACTGGTAAATATTATCGATGTGAGAAACAAAGCATATTTGGGAGCTTTTGACAGTTCATTTACCGATGGATAATTTTGCTACTTCCGGTCTGAGTCTTTACCGATCAACGAACCCATAAGACCAATAGAAGGGGCGTATGCACTAGCGTAGCATACAGGAGGTGAAGCCGTCTGCCATCCATGTAGTGGATAGAAAGACGAAATCGTGTTTTCAAGAGCAGAAAATTTCAATGCGCGCTCTCCAAATAAACTGCAGTTTAACACACTTAGGATTAAGATATAACTTTCAAACTTGGCATGAGTATAGACAATTAGTTTCTGAAGATAACAGTGGCATTATAAAAGTTAATAGTTACCTCTATAAATTTTAATTAGTTGTTTAAAGTTATAATTTTTGTCCGAGTTTCAAACATGACATAAAAAAGTGAGTCGGCTACCAAAATTTTCATCTTTTGGGTAGAGATGTGATCAAAGCGAGAAAGTTGTACAGAAATAACTGAATTTTTTTTTCATGATTTTTATTTTAAAATACGACCTATACTTTGGATACAATGTTAGGTTGAAGTGCGATCGGGATGGCGCGCTGTCGTCAGCCGGCTTGTGTATCCAGAACCACAAAGCCAATTCATCACTTATTTCTTGTGTTTGATTCAATACTTCCTTGAAGGTTTATTATTGTAATGTAATAATATTATAGTTAGATTGTTTTTAGGAAATTATTGATTAAATTAGTCTAACCTTCAATTCTTTCCATTATGAACGCAAATGAACAAGATCCAAATAGGAAAATGTTTATTAGAACAATTTTTTATTTCATTTTATTAATCATATGTTGAGCATTATATCCTGTACAATATAAACATGAGCCAATATTCTTAAAATATAAAGTCATCTCCATTAAAATACATAATACATACAATATAACTCAGTTTTAATATGAGTTATTATAGAAATAAATGTCACAACTTTTTTAATTTCTCTACTATGCTGTTACACAATGAAATTATAAAATGAAAATTCATCTTTAAAGTCATGTAACTAAATTGAATCGTATAAATCAATGACTACAAAACATTGAACGTTTACTTACTTTGTCTAATGGGGAAATAGCCTATTGTGAAGAAAAAAAAGTATTCTTCAAGCACTCGTGAAGACACTGAGTATTGTGCTATGTGTTAGAGAAAGAGACTATTCTATTTATAGAAATTATGAGTGAGAATGTCAAACAACATTAAGATTATTAATTATTATTGTTGTGACTAGACAGGGATAACAAAAGACAATAATTGTGATAGTGTTTTTGTGATGTCTTTTATGATCGCTGTGACTAGATTTGCAAAGTAAATACATTATCCAGTTCAATTCAGCTTTTTGTTTTCTCTTTCTCCTACTGTTCTATTTCATGTTAAGTAAAAGGATGTGGCAGTCAAATGACAGATATTAATGATATAATGACGGATATAATATAGGAAGGTATGTGAAAAAATGTCACTCCATTAGAAAATTAACTATTTTTCGAGTAAAGTTTGAGTAATCCTTGTTAACAAAATTCATCACAGAATGCCTCTACTCACAATTAAAATTTCAGAATTAGATCAACTGAGAAATGACATTTCTATAATTTATCCATCTCAAGAATGAGCAATTCATATTATGAAGAAACAGGCTGGCGATGTAATGCGTGCCGTACTGGTAATAGCAAAAACCGGCTTATCAAGCGCTCGCCACTTGGGGAGTCATCCCTGCGCCGCCATATTTGTAGTGGACGAGCGCCTAACAAGTGGCTTCACCTCGGCGACAAGAAGCCCCTTCTATTGGTCTTATGTGTTCACTGTTACCGATAGATGTTTTCTGCACCGAAAAAAATCTACAACGCTCTCTGATTGGTCGAGAGTACAGAGCGGTTTTTTCAAATGTTCAAAACGGCAGCCTCATTGGCTGAATCAGGGGTTCTCAATCTTTTTCAAGGATTGCACCCTTAATGAAAAATTAAAATTTAGCGTACCCCCTTGTTACCGCGAGGAGATGTTAGGAGGGGGGGTGACGGTCAAATTAAAAAACCTTTTTACATAAAAAACACAATACATTTGGAAACATATTTGAAACCTATTACAAAAAATATATGAGAAAGATGAGCTTGCTTCGCATAGTTCCTCAATGCTAGGCTCAAGGTAAAACCTTAAATGGTCCCCAACATTAGCCTTGTCTCTGAACTTCTACGAAATAGTTATGCAAACCTATTGCACTTGTTGGTTCCTAGTAACTCGACCACAAAGTATTCAATTTATTAGATTTCATTATTGAATATTAACCCTGCATGATTGCGAAACGGAAAAAAATGGTTTAATTCATCATTAACCTGCCCCGCGTACCCCATGAACATTTTCAAGTACCCCCAAGGGTTACGCGTACCACAGTTTGAGAACCCTTGTGCTGAGTAATACGAAGTGATTTACTGATTCTACGGTTTATTGTATAAAATATATAAAAGAAAGGAAATTCATCATACGTTGAGAGGAGATTAGTTAGTCTATGATAGAATTATTTTTAATGTATTGGAATTTTAGTTTTATTGCCTTTCAGTCACGTCACAAAATAGTAAAGGTACTTTTTTGATATCGTAATTATATAATATAGATATCGTAAGTACATCATTATAGATAATATAGTAATAAAGCAATGAGTAATCGTGAGCTATTCAGTTTAATTCACCCTCAATAATTTCAAGTGCCAACGCGTGTGCCATGGTTAATATTGTTACAGAAAATCCACTATAGCTGAGCACAATAATTTATAAAGATGCACCAGACTGTTTACCGCTGAGTGCTGTGTTGTGGTTCCTGGAAACATCGGTCGGTGAAGCTCAACAGCTATTTTTTTTGCATTTACCAGCAACATTTACCGGTAAATAAGAAGGCTCCCATGAACTCAACCATTGTCGGGGCTATTTTATTCCAAATAAAAAACCTGAATTATTTAATTTAAGGTTAATTAGAACGAGTAGCTTCACTTACTTTCACCTACTTCACGAAATAATTTTTCTGAATCACATTTTGTTCTTTTTTTATGAATTTTGCTAATCCCGTTTTGAATTGAAAAGACGTAGACTACAGAAATTTATGAATAATTTAATTGTACTATTTAAAAAATACATTGGTTTTTGAAACAATCTATGAATTTAAAAAAAAATCTAATTTTTGAAGAAATGTTATATAAAATACAATACAATACAATACATGTGCAACATAAACAGATAATAACTTAATTTTGCCTCATATCAAGGTGGAAGTAGGATAGTAAAATAACAATAAAATAAAATAGTTGCATTTTTCAACCTAAACATTTTATTCCAAATTCAAAACCAAACTTATTTAATAAATTCTACAGAATTTGTACAAAAACACTAGATTTTGGAAAGCCATTAACCATGTCACCGTTAGGATCCAAAACCGGCCCTTCTTTTACCAATATCCGTAATAGATCGTAAATAGATTGTGTTCTGAATTAGGTGAGAGACAGCCACTGAAGTGAGAAAGATAAAGATGCAAAGGCAGGTGAGAGTGATGGGGTGTGTGAAGAGTTTATGATGATAATGTGAACCGTTGACAAGTTCCACAGAGCCGACGATGGGTGAGTGTCTCAGAAATTACAGGTCGGAGCCGTCAGATGGCTTTTTTTAAAAGCGGAATGCAATCGAACGAATGAATGATCAGCGCAGCGCGGCGCATTGTTTGCTTGAGGTGCGAAAAGTCATAAATCCAAGTGTGGCAGAGTAGTTAATTGCGCAAGAGCGCCACAGACGCTGCAGTCACAGTCTCAGAACAATGACACTCAACGGTTGCGTCTCATTATTTTCAATTGTAGTAAATTTAGTCAGGCCGGCTGCTAACGTGTAAAGTGCTTTAATTGGCTGCCTGTGCTACTCTTTCTGCGGCACAGCGCACAAGACGTGCCTGAGCGCCAACTAACCCCCTCCACCGCCACCCCTTCCGCATAACACCTTCCACTAACTTCAACACCTCACAAACCATCAGCAGTCACTCGTCACAATAAGGCCCACTCCTAAATTAAAAAACGTTCGCTACTCTTCCTTTTGTCTATGAAAAGCTCACAGTTTTTGTTTAGAAGATTACGTCTTCAAGACTACGGTTGAAAGTATGGGACATGTCAGATCAACAATTTTTATGCATAGAAAATTTCCAATTTTATTTATTTGAGATAATGGTGTAACAACCGGAACTAGTATCTCACTATTATCAATAAATGTGACTATGTCAACTTCGTCTTATTATTCATTATGGATATCTTCCACAATATCACCTTCACCACTATAAAGAAAGGTAGATTTTCACTAGCCTAAATTAACCTAGAGCCTACAGTGGAATTCTGTTTTACATTATAATTATTTTTTCCTACAACTGCTCGTGAAGTAGTTCTTTACGTACTGAAAACTAATTGTAAAATACCTCTTTACTGCTCCGCAAGCGGTAAAGTACTTTACGCTAGCCAGCTGTTTTCTTTACGCTTCTGTTTTGATTTTGATGTCTTCTCATTGGTGGATTACAGAATCCGTGAAATTCACATAACCTCAACAATGGCGAACGCTAACCAAATCCGCGCACGGTCTGTGATGTTACAAACTACAAGCTTTTATTGTGTTGGAATCCAGAACTGCAGTTGTAGGAAAAATATTGTATGTAATTCGCGCGTGAAGCTTCTTTATCGCTCTCGCAAAATTACTGCGCTCCGCTATGCGTCGCGCAGTAAATGTTTTGGCTCGAGCGATAAAGTCGCGCTTCACGCTCTTAATACATAAATAACTATTTATATACGACTCCCAAACTTCAAAGTGATCAAAAGCTTCAATAGCGTTCTCACTTTGCATATGAGGAAGCTAACTTTAGTGTTAAGAAATGACGAAGTCCATGTATTTCATGTAAATATTTCTAATAAAATTCTATTCTATATACCAAGTTTCAAGAGTCTAGAATCTTTCTTCCAAGCGCTAGGGCACAGACGGACGGACAACGGCACGATTTCAATAAGACATTTTCGGGTACCTAATAATTTTTTTTCGGAAGATGAAGCCCACATAAGTCTGAGACCTCTGACCTGTACGTGGGTAATGAATTGGATGATGGTGATTGATGAGCTGGACCTACAGTTTTAGGTGGGTTCCGAACAACTGGATTGAAATCTTTCATAAGGACTGTTCAAAACCATTCTTATCTAGTACCATTGCACGGATTTCTCGAATATATAACATGATCCACTTTTGTCAAGTCGATGTTTGGCTGAACAAAGCAGAACAGTAGTTGCAGTTATGAATTTGTATTCGCTTTCTCCCTTCTCGATTATTGAATGGCATGTCTGAGTATGAACATGACGAAGAAACCGATATTGATCAGAAAATATTCTTAATATAAGGGTGGATTCCGATTGAGGGAGGGTGTAGGGCTCTGGCTGATTTATATTTTTTCGCTCAGATATTCTTCTTATTGAGGAAATAGCGGAACGGGACATCTAATGAAAATATTCCGCCCAGAGGGTTCATAGCAAATCAAGCTGCTCGCTCTGTGCTGTGATTCAGCTGTGTTGCTGCCCCTACGCTTCGGCAATACAAGTAGCCTTACTCACTCCACTCGCTCATCTTTCCCTTCCCTCTCACTCTCTTACACGCTTTTTCTCACTTGCCATATCATTTCTCTTCACTTGCTACACCACAATATTACCACTTGAAATTAGACACGGCAGACCATGCCACCCGCAACACATGTTTGGGCATCTTCTCGACCTAATTACGTAATATTATAGTGTACATTTCTAACGTCCCAATGCGCATGTCCTTCAGATTTAATATGTTCCATACTATGAATAGTTAATCAGTGGTGGATCTACGGAGGGGGGGGTGGCTTTGAGGCTGAAGCCCCCAAAACCTCAAAAAAGTTTTTTGTAAGAATTTTTATTTTTTTATTTTCTATGAATGTAAATCTTTTACCAATGTAATGAGTTTGAAGCTCGTAAAATCTTCATTAGCAAGAATTACCTAATTCCACTACTATGTATTCAATTGTATGATATCCGTTTCCGTTTTAATACTGTATATTGTAAATTTAACACTGTTTTCAGAAATATTGTAGAACTGTTCCATGATTGAATAATAACACATGATATTGTCAATTTCTACTAGTTTTTATTACGCAAAACCAGGTTTCAATGCTCATGGCATCATCATCAGTTGCATGTTGAGTTAAAACTAAAATTTGGTAACAGAGGTGTTTTAGGTTAGTGGGGGAATGTATTGCAGGTTAGCCACTTTCAAAATCAAACTATTAAACTATCAATATTAAACTGTTTTCTAAAATAATAGGTTATTTCTAATGTAAAACAATATTAAATATAAAATTTTCTAATAACCTTTATGTAATTTGTAAATTCTAAGAATATTTGATTATTTGAAATAATTCTAAAACTTCAATAACTGTGAATAAAAACTTGTTGTTTACACTAAAAGTAATCTAACCAGAAGACTCATGAATTGTTATTGAATGAGATCTGTTACAGCCCTTGTTGTAATTAAAAATTAAAATATTCTCTAAACTAATTGTATAATGGTAAATATTGTCTTATATACTGTATATTGTCTTAGTAGTTAAATTTACATTGCCTGCAACCAATCAACACAAAGTTTTTTGTGCCGGGCACAGTACTTGATGAATAGAAAAAGTAGTGCAACATAAAATTGAATCACGACAGTTTCAACTTTCTTTTTCCTACAACTGCTCGTAAAGTCGTTCTTTACGTACTGAAAACTAATTGTAAAATACCTCTTTACTGCTCCGCAAGCGGTAAAGTACTTTACGCTCGCCAGCTGTTTTCTTTACGCTTCTGTTTTGATTTTGATGTCTTCTCATTGGTGGATCACGGAATCCGTGAATTCTCATAACCTCAAAAATGGCGCACGCTAACCAAATCCGCGCACGGTCTGTGATGTTACAAACTACAAGCTTTTATTGTGTTGTAATCCAGAACTGCAGTTGTAGGAAAAATATTGTATGCAATTCGCGCGTGAAGCTTCTTTATCGCTCTCGCAAAATTACTGCGCTCCGCTATGCGTCGCGCAGTAACTGTTTTGGCTCGAGCGATAAAGTCGCGCTTCACGCTCTTAATACATAAATAACTATTAATGAAAGGTAATGAGGAACTACAACATTAACATATCAACCAATGTTAGCCTAAGGCAGATAAGGCAAGATATGAGTGAATGAGTCAAGAATGACAGGAAAGAATGAGTGAGTGGAAAAAGGATAAAATTCCAAAAACCGTGTTTTTGGGAAATAAAAAAAAACGTTCTATTTCTCACATTTATGTTTCAATAAAAAAACTCACCATAGAAAATTTGTGCCTTAACTCATTGGCCTTAAATTTATAAATAAGAAAGAATTTTATCTCCGATAGTTACTGAGCAACAAAAAAAATTTTGTTTGGAATATTACCTTTTTTCCACTCAAAAGTTGAAAACATAGGTAGAAAGTACTGACTGTAACAAATTCTAGATAGGACAAACAGGCCGTGCATTCAAACAACGCTACAAGGAACATTTACAAGCTTTACATACAAAAACAGAATCGACTTTTGCAGACCATATCATTCAAACTGGACACACTTTAACTGAAATCACTACCAACTTGCACATTCTATATATAAAATCTAAAGGACACAAACACAACACCTTGGAACAATTGGAAATTTACAAACACACCACACACAATAAACAAAACATCCTCAACGAACAGTTAAATTTCAAATCATACAAACTTTTTGACCACATATACAGAAACCACAGTTGTTCTAACCAAAAAACCAACATCGATATTTAGGATGCCTTGAAGATGGGTTTCAACAACTCGAAAACGTTTGGCCTACAAAGTAAGTGAAATACTACTTATTTTTAATAAAAATTTGACTGCAAGTCGTTGAATTCACTTGAAAAGTTAATATTAACAACGCAGTTCGTCATGGAACAAGAAATCCAGGAAAGTAAAAAGTACCTTTTTGTCAATGTTTTTGATAGTTATGAAAAGAAATTTAATGGTACAGTAGTTGAACTTACATTAATTTTCATAAACAAATCACTTAAATAAAGCACTTCACTGTTTACACTGTCCACACATAACCTCAACAAGCAGCAAACACGTTTTGAGACAAACTACAAAGAAAAGCAAACATCTGTTTGCTCAGTATCAGTATGCTGATACACAATGCAAGCGCTAAAACGAATTAGAAACAAATCCATTTCTAGTTGGGTGGAAGGAGGGTAATATTCCCATGAGAACGCTAATAACTCTAATAATCTTTTGCGCGACCAACAGTTGAGTGGAAGAAGGATATAATTCCAAGGGATTTTATCCTTCTTCCACTCAACCTTCATGCCCATTTTACTACATTACAGAGTAGAGGGATTTTGTCCTTTTTACGCCCAAAAAATTCGTTAAGAAATTTAAACCAATTCTGCTATTTCAACTTATTTTCGCATTTTTGAAATATTAGCCTACCCCTTTGCGATTATGAACAGCTGAAAATAATGCTGATTTCTGAAAATAACAGCTTGGATTCGATTAGAGATTCTTCTGAATAAATAAATATTGAAATGTGGAATATTTGTGGAAATGTAGAAGTCGGCTTTTTATTGTCCCGTTTGGAGGGGCAATCAATCAATCACTCTCCCTACAAAGCCTCTTCACAATGCTGCTATCCCATAGTCTTCCCTGTAAGCTTTCTAGTTCTTCATTGAATGTTGATCCGTGTCCTAGCAATAAAGCAGAGACCTCGGCCTTGAATCGCGAAAGCTTGATTTTCTTGATATGTGATTTTCGCTGTAGGTAGGGAAGCCAAAGATTCCTAAGCGAGTAGTACATGTTGTGTCTAATAGTTCCAGGAAAGGCGACATGCTGAATGCAATTACAGAATGCCAACTTAGTAGACTTGGGCTATATTCATGAATGTGGAGATGTGGATATTTATGACCGTCTTTCGACTCGCGGAGCTCTTGAAATCCCTCAGATTGAACGTGTTCTCAAGCTGACATGTCAGCGAGTCATTAACAATGTCTAACCTTACCTCAAAACATGATTTCAAAAATTAACAAACACAAATTATTATCATGAAAAAGATAGCAAACCTTTTGTAAATTTAAAGTTACTGTAAAGTAATTAAGCCAACATACTCTATATTTCATATTTTTTATTAATGCAAGATGAATGTAGCGTAGCGAGCGCGATCTAATAGCTGGCATACGAACTTTGCTTTTACTTCAATCACTTTCTGTGATGTTTTCCATGACGAAATACTTAATGAACAATCTAATATTAAAACTGACACTGTATTTCACTTTTAAATAATGTTTTACTCACATATATTGGAGATGCTTGAGGAATGCATTTCACTTCTGAAAAGGCTGACGAAGCTTCTTTTCAGAAGTGAAATGCATTCCTCAAGCATCTCCAATATATGTGAGTAGAACATTATTTAAAAGTGAAATACAGTGTCAGTTTTAATATTAGATCAATCACTTTATCCCAAAGCTGATAGGTTAGAATATCGAGTTATGTAACTCAACAGTTGAGTGGATAAACTAAATAGAAAATAGTTTTAATTGTTCTAATATACAGTAAATTACATTTCAATTGTAAAAAGTGAATGTAATGTTTTATTTAATTTTGATGAACCGATATTTTATTTGTATTTTGTATAATAATTTTTAATTTGAATCTGCTATAATAAAAAATGATAAGAAATAATCTGAAGAATCACTTCAAGGTAACCAATGACCTTGGATATGAACGGATTTGAGATACCAATTTTAAGAAAATCTTGACTTTCAAGTTAAGAAGGTCTTCAGGTGAGGCTCATAAATACGAAATTCCATTTTGAAGGTGAGTTTACTAGTTGAAAAGTTAGCGAGTAGCAACACTACAAGCCGACCCAGCTGTCCCAGCCGTATTTATAAAGTGCAAATTCTTATATTATTGTAAATTAGTGTTATTCAATGAAAATTGCTAAAGTTGAATTATTATCAGGAGTTAAGCCTTTGTTGGGGGTGCTGGTTTGACTTTTATTGTCAGCTACTTGCTGGCTTGTAACTTTGTAGACTTGCTTGGTCTAATAGATGAGCATTTCAAGAGGTGGTCCCCCAGATTTTTTTTAATATAATCCCTCTAAAACTACATTTTCTGTGATTCAAGAAGTAATTTTTGTTTCTTTTGTCAAAAATTATTGTCTTTCAGGACTTGCTAAAGTTCCAATATTTCTTTTGTTGTTGTCTCATGGGGGGGGGGGGGGGGTAAGGAGAATTTATCCCTTGACCTCTGATCCGCCCAGTTATGCTCAACTTTATGAATTCATTTTGTAATCTATTTTGACCAGTTGCGTAACTAGAGGGTCAATATCTGTTGATGATGTATGTTTGTGGGGGGGGAGGGAGAGTCTGTTTTACTTTTTTGTCAAAAATTATTGTCTCTCAGGGCTTGTTAAAAGTTCCAAAATTTATTTTGTTTCTGGGTCTCAGGGAGGATCTACCCCCTCATAGTTAAGCCACTGATTGATGTGACCTGAATATGCAATAATGACTTGCCTGAAATAGCCTAAAAATATTAATAAAATAATTAATTGAGGGGGAAGTCTTTTTTACTCTTAAATCAAGAACTATTGTCTTTCAGTGCTTGTTCCAAAATTTCAAAAAAAAATTTCTGGGTGTTATGGGGGGGGGGGGGAATTGATCTACCCCCCTCATCGTTAAGCCAATGATTGGCTGAAATAAAATTACTAGATAATTGGAAACGAGCCGAGAGGACGTAGCTTTCGATAAAATAGTGACAAATTGAAGGCTCTTTGTTCTGACTATGAATGTGAATGCCAGTCAATCATTCAATCGAATGTTGATGGGTTGTTAGTTTTCGAGGGTCGTAAAATATGATTGCAATGATGTGCTTATAATGACAATAAACAGTGACGTTTAGGCTCGTGCTTTGTGTGGTGGCGGGGGGGATGAGGTGTGCCGTTGTGATGGGGGGGGAGGGGGTTCAAGAGGTGATGAAGAGACGAAGAAGCGAAAAGAGTTAACACCTGTCGCCGGTAATAAATACTGGCCGCTTGGCGGCTGTGTTGCTCTCATCGTTTGTCGGTTACTTCGGCGCCTTTTTTGTCGGCTCCATGGTGTGATCGCTCAACAATGCGCCTTTTACCCTCCCCCCCTCCACTGATCAACACCCCCCCTCCATCACCAATCTGATGGAATTTATCTGCGGTGCAAATACGTTATCCCAATTAACACAAACGCATCCGACTAAAGACAAAAGGTGATGCGCGCATGTGCGTGTCTCAGTCACCAGTGGCGTCTTCTGTCACACCAAGGCGACAACATTTATGTGACAATGCCTGAGTGTGTGTGTGTGTATGTGAGAGAGAGAGTGAATTTGTGTGTGTAGGCAGAGGTCACAGTGGCACAATCGTGCTCAGTCTACCGGCTCGCAACTTTACACTCAAAAACGTGAAAATTTCAACTCGCTTTCACTGTTACTGGCTAACTGTAATCTAATATGTATTATAAAAATGTCTAGAAAGTGTCCTCTGTAATGAAAAATTAACTACAGAGGAAGAGAAGGAGGAGAAGGAAAAAGAAAGGTGAGAGAGGAGGAAGATAAGGAGAAGGAGAATCAAAGGAGAAGGAGGATTAAGAGCTGAAGAGAAAGAGGAGGAGGAGAAAGAGGAGAGGGAGAAGAAGGAGGAGGAAGAGGAGAAGGTGATGAAAGAGGAGAAAGAATAGGAGAAGAAGGAGGGTAGGAAGACGAAGAAAGAGAAAAAATAAAATAAGGAGATGAAGGGGAAGATGAATAAGAAAAAATGAACTATCAAATTGAATTTGTAAATAAGTTATGCCACGTTCTAGAAACCCAGATTATATTACTCGGTTGATCTGCAGGTATCTATAAACAAACATGTCATCACTCAGGTATATGTAGACAATATAATAGAAGTGTACTCTCAAAATTTCAATAACAATAAGCTTTATTCTCATCGTCCAAGTGATTGCTTAAACCGCCATATAAAACAAAACTAATACTAAATCAGCTAATATAACTAAATAATAAAGTGCTAAATTATTATAACTCAGCTACCTAAATAAGTTAATACAGAACTAAAAAAAGTGGGAACAACGCTGAAAATTTTCTTGAAGAATCAAGTTCCTAAAGAGAAGTTGCTTCTTTTTCTGGAATGGCTGAATTATAATGAAACCCCTCTATTTTGCATATGAATCATGTTAGGTCCATAATATGATAACAGTTTCATTCCGCTTCTGAATCTTTTTTTCGGATCTGCCACTGACGATGATGCAAAAAGTAGATGAAAATTTGACACACAACTTGGGTTAGAAAAGCTGAATTTGTGTCTAGAATCGCTTCATATGTGTTTTAAATGGATTATTTTTTAAAAACTTCCCGAGCCCCTTTATGTACCCTTTTAATAGGTGAAGGGTCCAAACTTTACTTCCTCTTTTGTCCCAAAACTTGGCTTCCACCAACCAAAGAGCTATATCTTCTTTGTAGCATAATTTGAACTTAGTTTACTTCCAGTTTCAGTTTCAATTTTGCAACCTAGTGCACAGAATGGCTGTTCCTCTTAGCAGGACATATTGTCCTATATTTTCACTCTTTCTTCTACCATGTCAATCATTCTGACTCCATCTTTTTTGTACAGCCTAACCCTTTCCCCACCCAAAAAATACATCATTGGTCAGCCCCCCCCCCCCCCCCCCCCAGGGACTGACCATCTAGTTACGCCACTGCCCTTGATTATGGGACTGGGGTGCTGTGAGCCCCCCATATATTATGTGCTTCAAGGTTTATTAGGTAATCGTAAATATATGATTCTGACTTATCCAAGGGCCGTCGTAAAGTTGCGCACAACATATAGACAGACCATGTTGAAGGGAATTAGGAACTTGCCCTGAAAAAGCAGCGGAGAAAACGAGATGAACAATGTGGTCTTATTAAATACACGAAGCCTTGCTTGACTGGGCACCGGATAGCACCTGTGCCATTTCACACAATAGTCCACAGAAGACTGCTACTTTCGTATCAACAAGAGGCATAGCAGACCTATTAAAGTAAATGAATTCGTGTCATCGCTTCCTTGTCTGTCGACGTGTTTGTTCACTGCTCATCGTTTTAGAGTCGCAGCCACAGCCAGAGACTAGAGACGATGTCGCTCACCAGACCAGTTTTTGCTTTTGCGCCAAAAATCGATAGCAATAATTTTGTCCACAGTGGCTCCCCCTCCCCATCCCTCTCCCATCATGCCCTTCCCCTCCTAAACTATGAATGTGTCACGCGCGGCTTCTCTTACCTATCTTCCAACCATAGGCTTTTACCTACTCTCATCAAATTAGGCCTGACTCTTGCCTCAGCTATTACCGTTTCAACTGGAAATCGTGCTGGAAAACCATCATCCAATTACATTTTGCTCATGGGTAATAATGCATATTGGAGATTGAAACGTTGATAATAGAGATAACGATTATCCCACATGTTTCAAAACACATCTGTTATACAGCGTCAATAATATTGACAATCACAATTTATACTTGAGATTCAGGTATATGAATTTGATATTTTTTTGGAGGATGAAGCCCTCATAGGCCTGAGACCTGAGCGTGGGTAATGAGTTGTATGATGGTGATTGATGAGCTGGACCTGCAGTTTTAAGTGGTTTCCAAACCACTGGGAAGTTATTTTAAAGCAGAGAACAGTATCTTTTTTGCTGGCCAATCTAATCGGTCACCCTTACAAAGAGTGCCCAAGAGAACGTAGCTTATCTCTATATTTTTTCTTGCTACAACTAGTGCTCATCCCAGAAACCTTATTTGTATACGCTTTTACTCTCTGGAGTCTCTTGTTGGCCTCGCATTTCCCATGGATAGATGATCCTCCTCAAATAATTAAGCCTTTTTTTATCTTTTTTTGGCTGTAATTTCTTTTTCTCTTCAATTATTTTTTAAATTTCTCTTTTTTTCTTCTATATAAAATCCTACCGATTCAGACTCTTCTTCGCACACAGGCATTGTACCCCAAGTGAAGAATATTCTTTTTCTCTAACTTATTGTCATTACCTATGCACTTGTTTTTTAAAAAGGAAATAAAGAACAATTCAATTAAAAAAAAATTTATTGAACAGATACCTGCTACGGCTCACGGCCATATTAATATTATTCACATATTGATATAATAAGCAGAGCTGATATAAACAAGCTAAGATTGATTGATGTAATCAGGAATACTGCACATCCAAGAAAGCTGCTGAATGATGGAAATAGAAGATTTCAAGAAGAAGGGGAACTGTGGTGTCCCGAGGAGAGGAGAAAGGCAACATCGGAGAGAATGAGAGAGTATTGGCGAAAGCGCAAGGAACATCAACAAAAGAAGAATAATTGATTTACCCCCCCCCCCCAAGTGGGTGATTCGAAAAAAAAGCTAAGCTAGGCTCAGGCTTTACAAAACTGTTGTACTTCAAGAAGCACTCCATGCAACAGAGACGACCATAATCAGGGCATCAGGTATCACAGTAATAGAAAAAATAGCAGAATCTTCAGGAAAATATTTGGAGCAGTACCAAAAGATGGTATATGGATAAAGAGTCCAACCAAAGAACTGTATGAACTCACAAATGGAAGTCACTGATAAATGGCATTTTATGGACACACACATAGAATGGACCAAAGCAGGCTCACAAAGAAAAATTTTGATATAGTAGAGAATTCAATGAAACAAATCAACTGGCTTCAAGAAACAAAAGATGACTTTGAAACAAGCCAAAGTAAATGAGGAAATAATAAAGTCGAGGAACATATTTAGAAGTAGGATTACTAGCATTAATTTGGAATTAAAGAGGAAAAACTGGGAAAATTTTAGCAGTGCAAAGGAAACAGGAACATAGTAAAAAAATAAACAGGTTTTGGGAGAAGAAAAACAGAAGGAAATAGCTATTTATGTAACTAGAGTGCAAAGCAGCGTTTTTCTGCATCGAGAGAAACAGTTTCTCGAGTGCAGAAACAATACTTTGCGCTCGAATTACACATTAAATTTTTCCTACAGTAATGTATAAAGTAATTCAAACAGAACAAAACAGGGCATACATAACCTAAAAATTCCTCACATAACCTATCTTCGAATCAAATCGATTTCATCAACAACAACTACAACAACTATTTCACAGCTGAAGCAGAGTAGCCAACCTATTTTTGAATGCAGAATAGGGAACCTGCATATTACATGCACACTATTTTGTGTAGTTAGGTTGCAAATTTGGAGTGCGGTAAAGTACTTTCCCGCACTGATGCAGGAATAGACTATTTTGCGTGCTACAGTTAGTGCAAAAATGGGCACTTTTTCGGGTCACTGTAGGAAAAATAAATGATTGAGACGAAGTCTAGTTAAATTACTATCCTAAGGCCAATAATTGAAAAAAATAATATTAAATATTGATATACTTATAATAGGTGTTCAGAAATATAAATGTTATTACTTTTTAATATTTTTTTGCGAGATTGACAGTCTACAAACGTCAATGTGTTCTCTGCTGTAAAATCACTTCCCAATGGTTCGAAACCCACCTAAAACTGTAGGTACAACTCATTACCACCCACAGGTCAATGTGTTCTCTGCTGTAAAATCACTTCCCAATGGTTCGAAACCCACCTAAAACTGTAGGTACAACTCATTATCAACCACAGGTCAATTTTTTCTCTGCTGTAAAATCACTTACCGGTGGTTCGAAACCCACCTAAAACTGTAGGTCCAACTCATTACCACCCACAGGTCAATTTGGTCTCTGCTGTAAAATCACTTCCCAATGGTTCGAAACCCACCTAAAACTGTAGGTACAACTCATTATCAACCACAGGTCAATTTTTTCTCTGCTGTAAAATCACTTACCGGTGGTTCGAAACCCATGCACCTAAAACTGTAGGTCCAACTCATTACGAACCAAATTATTACCAACTCATTACCGCCGTGTTTCGGAGGACACGTTGAGCCGTCGGTCCCGGTTGCATAAAAAAAAAAGCAGTCGTTAAAAAAAAACGGCGAGGTGGAACTACCCGTAAGGGTCTCCCCACCACAAAAAGCCATACGAATTTACTTTTTTTTATTACCAACCACAGGTCAATTTCATCTGGAATGTTTTAAATATTTTATATCTTAATATCTTTAATTTTTTCAAATTCTGTAATAGTTTCAAACAAATATCTTTATTTCACATCTATGTTCATTTATTGTTTTTACATTTTCTTCTTTATATTTTCAAGTATTCATAATTATTTTCTTGTAATCTTTGAAATTTGTACTTTGTTTTGTGTTATGAGGACAATAATGGGATCATCCTGGTGTCCTCATTGATTATAATCTCTTAATAAATAAATAAATAAATTTGTTCTCTGCTGTAAAATCCCTTACCGGTGGTTCGGAGCCCACCTTAAACTGTAAGGCCAACTCATCAATCACCAACATCCAACACATGACCACGCACGGGTCTCACACAAATTTGGGCTTCATCCTTCAAAAAAAAAAAAAAAAAAACTACAACTTCAACTACAATTTGTCAATACTGCACAGTGTTAGTGCTCCATTGCTCCATGGAAAGAAAACTAATTTTTATTATTTATTTTATTTATTTATAAAATATAAAACATACATACACAAGTCATGCAAAAAATGAAAAATATTACAATCTTATATCAAAACTGGCACTATATTTATATTAAAATATTATTTTCACTCACTTATACTGGAGTTGCTGGAGGGATGCATTTCACTTCTGAAGGCTGACGAAGCTCCTCTTCAGAAGTGAAATGCATCCCTCCAGCAACTCCAGTATAAGTGAGTGAAAATAATATTTTAATAGAAATACAGTGTTAGTTTTGATATAAGATTGTTCATCAAGTATTTCGTCATGGAAAACATCACAGAAAAATATTAAAATACAATAACTTAAATCCAATATTACACAAAAGTAAAATCTATAAACTATTTTAAAATAATTAATAAATAATAAAATAAATAGTTATTTATTATAACTATTTTAAAATATATACTATTTTTAAATATATATGTGGAGATGGAAACCCCTTCCAACAATATGTGGTTGCCCATATACTAAGAAGGGTTCTCATAATATTAGGGTAGGAGGAAAAAGGAGAAGAAAGGAACGGCTAAAGGATTTAATAGGTGAAAAGGAGAGGTAAAATTGCTATTTTTCTAAAATCAAAGAACAGAAAATTAGTTGCACTTGATACAATTGCTAATATCATTTTTTATTTTTTTGTCTATTTTACTATAGTTGAGTTATTGATTGGGAATTTTTTTATGATTTTAGTACTTATGTATATTAGCTGATATTGATGAAAGGGAAGTGATAGCCGCGAGGCATAGCAGTTATCTGTTCAATCAGATAGAGATAAGCTGCGTTCTCGTAGGTCCTGTTTGTAACGGTGACCGATTAGATTGGCCAGAAAAAATACACTGTTCTGTGCTGTAAAATCAATTGCGGGTGGTTTGGAACCCACCTAAAACTGTAGGTCCAACTCATCAATCACCATCATCCAACTCATAGTTCTCAGACCTAAGTGGGCTTCATCCTCAGAAAAAAAAACTACCATATTTAGGGTGATACCGTGTCTGAGCTTGAACCTTGAATTGTCACATAGACAGTTGATTTTTGATAGGGGGAGGAGAACCAAGATAAAGAAAAGCATATAGTTGAAGTTAGAGCCGAGGGGATGTTAGTATAAGATAGGATAAATCAAAGCTTTATAGTAAATGGATGCTTTTGGCTCTGTTTTATTGCCTGGGCTGTAAACGAAAAATTGATATGATAGAAAGAGAGCTCTTATCAGCTCCCTAGAGGTCAATTCAAGGTCAAGCCATCTGCGGTCGAATTTCGACCACCAGATCGCAATCTTCCCCTCAACTTGAGCCACTGTTCACTGCTCACTTGGTCCACTCCAAGTGCCATGTCTCGTTTCAGAAGCAATCCAAGTGTCATTCAGCATCAGTCACAATGACAAATTACCAGAGCACCCACGCCTATTACGCCAACTTCCTCGCTATTTCCAATTCCGTTCTTCAACTCTAATCTTCTTTGCAATCCAGCTCTGATTACAATGTGAATTCGCTTGCAAAAGTTTCTGTGGACATTCTCATCCATTATTATTCAACCATCAGGTTGCCCGATTTGATTGAATCGGGATATTTAAAACGTTACATAACCTTCTTAAAATTTAATTAAATGGTATTGTTACAAAAGCAAGCAAAGCAGTTATTTACGCACATAGAACTACGTTGTTCTACGTAGATCATTGCATTCATGGTCGTACGTGACTTGAAACCCAATCTGCGTTCTCTTGCTCTCTCTCTCTCACTCAATTGAATTTCTCGGGATTTCTTCAGACTTCCTGAACAATCGAGATCTATATTCCAAGCATTCTTGAAGCTTCGAGAAGCCGCCAATTCTTGGAATTATACAACTACAACAGCTATATAAAGAAGTCCACGTGAACAAGCTAGTGAGTCTTACAAAAGCTTGTGTGACAGTTAGTTTACAAACCTGCGTGACAGATTGTGTTACAGATCTCGTGAGAGAGACAATCCAGTGCCAGTGGAGTAAACAGTGCTTGATTCCAGTGCCATGTGCAGAGACAAGTATTTACTGGTTGTGTAGCTTATGTTGTGTCAAGTGATATTATTTGGGACTGTCAAATAACGAATTGGACTGTTTTGTAAGTGTTTAGTTGCTCTTTTTATCATTTCTTTCTACATTATTGTACAGTTTATTGTACTCTAGTTTCTTTTGTTATTGATCAGCCTGTAATTAATTATTCATTAACTCTTGTAAATAATTACTAAAAATTATTAGCTTGTCATTTGTTGATCTGTTTTTTTCTTTATTAATTGAACTTACAATTAGTGTGTGTAAATAGACTAATTTGTGTAAATAAAGTGCAGGTGTGAACTTTAATGTTGCCAGCCTTATTTTAGACATTAGAACCCGTAACAGTATTTTTCTCCTTACCCTTCTTCTTCATAATCTTATTCTCCTGTTTTCTTCTTCTCTTCTGATTCTTATCCTCCGTCGTTTCGTCAACAGAGAGCAGCCTGGAGACATTGATTTAATTAGAAGAAACTGCCATTAATAAAGGTTTAAATACCTGCCTTTTGGTATCCAAAATTATTATTGGATACCACAACGCATGTATTTAAACCTTTATTAATATTAACTGGTATCTGGAGGCTAAAGAATCCAATATGAAAAACTGCCATTGAAAATACATCATTTTTAGTAGTCAGTTTAGAGATTTATTTGGAGGATGAAGCCCTCATAGGCCTGAGACCTGAGCGTGGGTAATGAGTTGGATGATGGTGATTGATGAGCAGGACCTACAGTTTTAGGTGGGTTCCGAACCACCGGGAAGTGATTTTACAGCAGAGAACAGTGTCTTTTTTGCTGGCCAATCCAATCGGTCACCCTTACAAAGAGAGCTCAGGAGAACGCAGCTTATCTCTATCTGATTGAACAGATACCTGCTACGGCTCACTGCTATCACTTCCCAAAATAGTTAGTTATAGGATATTTGGTTAGAGAACCAAAAATAATAACGATAAAGCGAATTCAAATGATTCCGGAAATCTTCAATCTGCATTAAAAATTAATGTTGTTGAGATGAAACAACAGACATATTATATTACCAACTTAAATTTCGAATATGAAGCTTGTCAGATCGGCCAATTAAGATAGGCTACACAGCAAGAGTTCATAACGTTGGAGTACATTGACTAGAAAAATAGGCTGTGTTTATGTCGCCTATTGCTTCAAGAATTGTTGGTAAGTTACTGGTGATTATCATGAATCTTATTGATTCATTCATTAGTTCATCGTATCAGAGTAGTAGTGATTAGGATAATATCTTCCGGAGAGAACTTGTAGCTTATCACGTTAATTGAAATCAATAGAAGCGGCCAGTTTAATGTTAACTAATGATTGGTCATTATATATTATCGATGATTTTTATCGATTTTAATTATCGATTTTATTTATCGATAATTCAACGATATCGTTACTTTAAACGATAATGCTTGCTCATTCAAAATGTTTTGAAGGGATTGGTTTATTGATAGACCTAGGCCATTAGAACAGTGTCATCATTTGTTGAGAATACCATTGCATCAAATTATTGCCTAAAATTAGTGAATAGAACTCATTGTCGGGACAAATAATAATTACAAAATATATTATTGAAAAACGAGGCACTACAGGACACTACGTTAAAATAAGTCTCAATCAAACTCAAATTTGACAATAAAACCATTTTCAGTTGTTCTCAAATTCAACTACGAGTTTTGTTCATTATGGGTATTACCAACATCATCCATTCAAAGCATTAGCATTGCTAGGATAAACTATAAACTCGTATTGTAAACTATAATTTTAACTGTTAAGCGTTATGAACTATTGTTTCAATCTTAATCTCAATTAAACTTGAATTATACGCTTTAGGTACACAGTATCACAGACAACTATATTTGTTGTTTCTGTAATCTGTTGTTTCTCCAGTTGTTTCTGTAATCTGTGACAGTAGCTTCGAAACTTGAAAAGTTTATTGCCATTATCAAATTAAGTTTGTAAATGTCTTGATTTTATACAAATTGAGTTTAGTTTATTATGGGTATTAATAAAAACATCATCCATACAAAGCATTAGCATTGCTAGGATAACATATAGTCAACAGGTTAAATTCATGTAGGCTATTTTTCAAGAGACTTGGAATCCTAACTGTACCTTGCTTTTATGTGTATGAAGTTACATTATACATAAAAAAGAGTGATGTAAACCAAAATCTCAACATACATGATTGTACAGTATTACAAGAACCGAGGAGAATACTTATTGAGTCAAAATAGTAGTTCATTTCAACGAGAACCTAGTTATATTCTCTGTGATGTTTCCCATGACGAATTACTTGATGAACAATCTAATATCAAAACTGACACTGTATTTCTATTTAATATATATGATTTTCACTCACTTATACTGTAGATACTGAAGGGATGCATTGCACTTCTGAAGAGAAGCTTCATCAGCCTACTTATATTAGTAGAAAATTGTATAACAAGCTACTGCAGTTTCTAAAGAGTCTTAGAAGTATTTAAAAACCAATAATTGAGAAAATATTCAGTTTAAGCTTTTTATTTTTTTTTCGGAGGATGAAGCCCACGTAGGTCTGAGACCTGTGCGTGGGTAATGAATTGGATGATGGTGATTGATGAGTTGGACCTACAATTTTAGGTGAGTTCCGAACCACCGGGAAGTGATTTTACAGCAGAGAACAGAGTCTTTTTTGCTAGCCAATCCAATCGGTCACCCTTACAAAGAACGCCCAGGAGCTCCTTTCAGATCGAAATTGAGCCTCACCTCAACTCATTTAAATTGTAATTGTGGTAACTAGTGAATAAAAATAGTACTGTTGTATTTAATTGTTGATCTGACTTGCATTATATCCATAACCAGAGTCTTCAAGACGTAATCTTAAAAAAAAGCCACGCATGACGGACAGGCATAGCACTGAAGTTGAGCTTGAACTGAACAGTAGCAGTCTTTTCCCTCTGTCATTGTGGTTATGTCTTCTCTGCTATCATCGAAGGGAGGCGATTTTCCGAAACGTTTAACACAGTTTTGAGTTTTACGAGTTTCACCATCACGTGACTGTGCTGCTTCCGGTTGAAGAGCGCGCTAAATTCAAATCACCCCTATCTTATTTAATTCCTCGTCCCTTATACATGTCATTTTTTCCATCATTGCGTAATGAAAATTTATTATTATTGCTGGAATTACGGTATCAATTCACAAAATCAAATTCCTCACGGCTTTTTTTTATCTCATTTTGTAGGGAAATTACCTTTTACATCACCTACGTTTCTAATCAAACCAAAATCTTGATCCAAAAGAAAGCTGTTACATATATGGAACGAGTAAATAGGTTAGATTCTTGCAGGCAGTTGTTCAAGGGACATGGTCTCCTAACTGTACCTTTCTTGTACGAAGATACTTTATGTGTAAAAAAGTGTGATATAAGCCAAAATTTGACGTACATTATTATAATACACGAAGAGGTGATTATCACTTGGTGAGTCGCAGTAGTAGCTTATTCGAAAAAAACATATTATTATATATATTAATAAAAACATCATCCATACAAAGCATTAGCATTGCTAGGATAATATATAGCCAACAGGTTATATTAATGTAGGCCACTTTTCAAGAGATGTGGTCTCCTAACTGTACCTTGCTTGTATGTGTATGAGGTTACATTACATATAAAGAAGAGTGATAGGATAGGAACCAAAATCTCAACATACATGTTTATTTTTACAACAAGCTACCACAGTTTTCAAAGAGTTTTGAGAATATATAGAAATATTTTAAAATCAATTGAAAAAATATTTAGTCGATAAAGCTTTTTATAGTGTACAAGAGTCCCTTTCAGATCAAAGTTGAGCCTCACCTCAACTAACTGATATAGTAATTATGGTAACTAGTGTTTAAGATTGGTAATATTGTATGCATATAACTGTTAATCTGACTGGTCTTATACTTTTTAACCGGATTCTCCAAGACGTAATCTTCAAAAAAAGTGTTCCATATCAACGTATCTCGTTTTCTATGATAAATCTGACTTTGACAACATCGAGACTTTTTCATTACACTTATTTTGACTTTGTTTTACATCAAAGTACGAATATTTTTGGCTGCAGTACTAATACAATGATGCTATAACTGGTAGACCTAAATGGATTCCGAACCACCGGGTAAGTGCTTTTAGAGTGGATAACGTCATGTAATTGCAGCCGATCATCCTTCCAAGAGCAGTCCCGAGCGCCCGTGACTGAACATCATCACCGCACTCAGCGTACTACCATCTACCAATAACTCCTCTGATAAGTCTTTTTTTCAAGTTTTTTGTTTGATTGAAATTGATGATGGTGTAATTGTTGAAAAAAGTATTTTGTTTTGTATTATTAATGTGGCTTTGGCAGGCCTCAGGCTGTTGATTACACTTCATATAGGATTGTACCCTTTAACATGTAACTTCAATTCAACTGCTGAGCCTTTTCCCAAAACATTTTGGTCTATTTAGTTTGATTGAAAATAAGAATGGTGTGATTGTCGAAACTAGTATTTTCTTTTTTGAGAATGAAGCCCGCATAGTTCTAAGACCTGTGCCTGGGTAATGAATTGGATAATGGTAATTAATGAGTGGGACCTACAGTTTTAGGATCCACCTCAGTATGATAAATCTGACTTTGACAACATCGAGTCTTTCTTTATTACAATTCCTAGATGCCTAGATATTGTCATAAGAAAGGTATCGGGTACCATATCAAAACAAACTTCTCCACTTGACACAATCTTGGACTATTCTTTACAGCTCTTCCTATATAACTATGGGAGCTTGAAATAGGCAGGGTTGATCATCTCATCCAATCCGCGTATAGGCCCTAAATAGTGTGCACTTATTAGTACAGTAGACTCCCTCTAATCCGGACACCTCGGGATCGGACCCCCGTCTGGATTGAAAAACTTCTGGACCACCCGGTGGTTTTTACACATGTAAAGTACAACCTGTCCGTTGTTAAAAGCAAGCGTAACACTAGATAACAGGAATAACACTAATAAACAATTTAACAAAAGTAAATTATCAGAGTTAATTATAATTACCCACTTTGTACAGTAGAAACAATATTAGTCTGGGCGCACAGTCGTTTGGTAGTCAGCCATGGAGAGGGGAGAGTTTATCGCTCATTTCTGAAAACATGTGGTCCGTGCGACGCTGCAGAGGTCTTCAAGGTCAACTAGTCAACTTTTAACAGGACGGCTAGTAGTGAAAACAGAGCCACGCGCCCAGACTAATTGTTCTACTGTACTACTGTATAACAAATAAACTACTGTAAGTATAAAGTGTTAATACTGAGCCAAATTATATTTGAAATGTTTTTTTCTGTTGTTCCCCTTAATCACTGTTATTTGCTAGTTGCATAGTATTTTTCGGTGAAATTGCAGCAATATTTCATCCTTAAATTCTTTTGTTTTTCCAACAACTCGAACTTATTCTCATGCAGGCTCATGTCTCTGTGGGGAAAAGTTCGCAGTAATTTGTTTTTATTTTATTTTTATTATGAAAATAAATATTTGATTTATATAGTACATGGAACTAAGGAAAACATTTATACAATATTATACAATTATAAAGTGAGAGAAGAGAAATGATAATAACAACCTTAAACTTGAGGATTTTAAAACTCACTCCTATTTATCAGATAAGCCTTTGTTTTAAAATTATTTTCAAAGCTTAATTCCAACCGTTTATCATTGAAAACCTTGCTTCAAGAATTACGGTATATCATATTATGCACACTTAATAGTGTACACTTGGGTTTTTTGTTGCGTTGGGACAATAAATTCAGTCGAGAAAGTTGTATTAAATGGCAGTGTGAAGAAGTGGCGTTGCATGATTGGTGCCGTCTCGTGCACTAGGTAAGTATTTCCTATTCCGTATTTCGTATTTGGTTCGTATTGGAGCCGGGCTCCAATTTCCTGCGTTAAGACCCGAGACCCATGGATGTGAGGACTGACGCTAATAAAAGTGTTGCAGTCGAGACGTAATTTACGGCCGTTTCGTGACAATTAATAGAGGGAGGTTTCTGCTGGTGCTCGCGCTATAGGGACACCGCCAACGCTACCGCGCGATCTCGTTACGTGAGTTACAAAACTGGATGACGGTGTCATCATAGCCACTGGTACGGCCTTACCTTTTTACTAGCTCAACTCTGGGCTAGCCTACATAATTTGGTCGTCGCTTGGCCGAAGCCATCGCGTGTCACCAACGTTGCCTTTTGGCGTTTCCAGCTCTTCAATGTTCTTACGATTAATAAACCTAATCTACTTATATCACCGTCATAACACTGGGCCCTAAAAATACCCGACTAATTTCTCAACCAATAATGGGAAAACGCTCTCTCATCCTGTACACTTCATCCTATACAATCATCTGATTTATTATCGGGATATTTTCGGTTATCCGAGCCCCGATTAACTGAGTCCGGATTAACCGAGGTGCAGTATAACGCCAGGTGCAGTGGGTTGAGTGAATTCTGCCCTAACTCCGCCTTTTTGTGTAAATGCATCACCCGGATATTACAATAATTCATTTTGGGAAGTGATAGCTGTAAGCCATAGCAGGTATCTGTTCAATCAATCTGTTCAAGCTGCGTTCTCCTAGGCACTCTTTGTAAGGGTGACCGATTAAATTTGCCAGCAAAAAAAACACTGTCCTCTGCTGTAAAATCACTTCCCGGTGGTTCGGAACCCACCTAAAACTAGGTGGTCCAACTCATCAATCACAATCATCCAACTCATCAATCATTACCCACGCACAGGTCTCAGACCTATGTAGGCTTCATCCTCCAAAAAATATATACAAACATTCTTATTAATATCAGTAATCAAACTTTCAAAGCAGTATAATAGTAACAGTGAGAACTAATCTGACTTGTCTTATACTCCTTAACTGGAGTCTCCAAGACGTAATCTAAAAAAAAAAAGAAAAATCGTCTTGGATATATTTTTTATTTATCTTCCATGAATTTGGGTGACGTCATTCATTGTAAGGTTATAGTCAGTAGTCATGAAAATTGTACTTTTACTCAAATAAAGCTATCTCAATCTGAATCTAAACGCATTTAAGTTGTGTGTTTCGTTAAAACACAAACAACAGACCGTGCTTCAATGACTTGATGTCATATGCTTTATTATAATTTACCCGGTGGTTCGCAACCCATCTAAAATAGTAGGTCCAACTCATCAATCACCATCCTATAACATGTTGGTAAACACTGTTTTAAATCAAATCAAAAACTTTTATTTAGATCTTCACATCATAACAATTTCAGAATAAATGTTCATAAATTACAAAATCTAATAATTACCTGCAAGGAAACATCCTGTGCGCAGGTAAGAGTTGCTTAAATATTATACATAAGCAAAAACCTTAATGAACTGTCAAAGAAAAAATAATACAGAGATTTTAAATAAATACCAAGGAGAAAAAAAAGAGAGAGAGAGAGAATCAGAAGGTGAAAATGAAAGAGAAAGAGAAGACGAAAGAGAAGACGAAAGAGAAGAGAAGAGATGGCAAACTTAGCTTATTATTAAAATAGGACATAAATCATTCGAAAAGTTTTTCCTCAATTCTACTGGACATTATCCACTCAATAATTTCATTCTTAAATCTTCTATCAAGTTTCCTATAACATGGCTCGAACTACGCGTAAGAGTCTCCCCACCATAAAAGCCATACGCTTATTATAATTATTAGCGCTTTTCTAATCATCCGAGCCCCGATTAGCCGAGTTTCTTAGCCGAGTTACTGGAAAGCAACCGAAGTGCAATATAAACACAGCGTGTGTCAACAATTGTGTGTTTCGTTAAGATGAACAGCAATAAATTACAGTGCTTTTCTAATCATTAAAATAAAGTGAATAAAAACATTACACACAGAGCAGTGCATTAAAATAAGCCAATAAAATGAATGAATGAATTCCAAAAAAAATAATAACAGATTACATAATAATTCTCAAAATAAATGCCATCGAAATAAACCTAAATACTAAAATTAGTGAAAATGCTTTCACTTTGTTTAATAGAATTCTATTATATTTAGATAAAATTTAGTAATGAGAAAAAACTTGATTTTATCCATGGTTTTATGACTATTTTCCTGATCTGCTTCAAGCTATTCATTTTCTAGGATACTCACAAACTTACTACTGACTGTCTTATGAGAAGGGTCAAATTTGTAACATACACTTGATATTTTGTTGTTGAATTCGATCTTAATCTATAATTTAAATAAAAACATATTTTAGATTATCTTACATACAGAGCAAAAATACTCTGTCACCAGTGGTCTAAATGCCTTCATCACACCTTTGGACAAATTTTATTCATTCCCCCATTTTATCGTCCGTGTTATCCGAGCTTTCAATTATCCGAGGTACTCTCAATCCACATTACTTCGGCTACTACTGTTTTTAGTGTTTCGTTTCGAATGAACTTTTAAATTAATAGTGGTCAAGTGAGAAAATTCATTTTATTATTTTTCGAGTGAAGGTTTTCAGCATATTTTAAATTTTTATTCTGTGTTAACCTCAATGTTTTGGACAATGTTACATATCAAAATTTGTGAAGGGAGCAGTTTTGGACCTGAGTCTGTTGCACCTTCACACTCGTTGTAAATTTGTCACAATAAATAAATAAATAAATAATCGAGGTAATAATTAATAATTGAATAACCGATTTCATTGCTAACGAGTTTTATGAGGCAATCATATCCAGGCTACTTTATAAAGTAATAAAGTATTAAATAAAAGATTTTTAAGTATTAAAGTAAAGATTTTAGAGATCTCTCGTGGAATTAAAACGGTGAGAAAGATGAGCACACGAACGTAGCGCACAACGAGAAAATCGCGAAAGTAGCGCATACGTCCGGTCGAAGGGTTGTAGGGCTGATTAGTTCTCCATCTAATTCTGCTAGTTTCTTCAACAAAATGATGAGAGGTACATTCCATTAATTCTCAACCCAAACAATTTGGCTATACCTTTCATATTTGAATGTCCTTCCAGTCTAGGGTCCAGTGAAGGGACCAAACCTGTATTCCTTTTTCCTATTTCCTATACACGATATAACTGTGGTTTATTAACTACAATTTAATTTTTTGTAGACTGTAGACTGATTAAAATTTGTAGTAGATTGGAATCACACTAACTGCTACGTAAGCTGCAGTAGTGTTAGTAATAAATAAGCTAGCATTAGTTGTAAAAAATTAAACAGGATGATGCATATCATTCCATTTATTACAATACCAAAAATATTTTTGGTATCACATTTCTTTCTTCCTATTACAAGACTATTTTCACATTAAAGTACTTTCAAAATAGCTATACCTTTTCCTCACTCTATTATTATGAGCGTCTTTAGAAAAAAAATAAAATATAGAACTCAATGAATTAATTTCTAAGTGACAGTCCTCTCATTCAATCAATAAATCAAATATTTACTTATCCCCAAATCCTAACAATTACAGATGGAACAGAAACTCGTTTCAGTAATTTCCTTACAAAAACTTCAAATCTGTGTTTTAAAAAACAAAGATTTAAAAAAAATCCGGAGGAGTACACCGGACCCCTTTTTTGATTGAAGAACCTTCATAGAGTGTTAAATTACCATTAGAAAACCCCTCCTTCTCCTTGATTTTTTAAGTACGGTAGTTACTATACTGTACCCCAATCAGGTGAGTTGGAGCATCAAAAATAGCAGAGTCAAAATACTTTTTAATTGGATTGCTTTAAAAGTTTCACTAATTGGCCACACATTTTCGGCACAAGATACTGACAATGATGAAAAAGTTAGATAAAAATCACTATCTTTGATAAACAATTTGAGTTACAATAAAGTAAGAACAGATGAACTTGTATCTAGAATCGCTTAAATTGTGGTTTTAAAGGGATTATTTATCAAAAAAGTACCCCCGAACTGTTCTAATAAACTATACATAACGTCTGAAATTATTGTTAGAGGTTTTCACTCATGTTCCACTATCTCTAATGCTTTTTAATGGTTTTCATTCATGTTTCACTACCTCTAATGTTAACTCCTTCCCCTCTTATGATGTTCTATATTATTGTACTGGAGCCTATCCCCACATTACATCTTTGGTCAATATGGTACATTGGTTTGAGACTAGCCCTTACGCCACTGACTATTAATATTATATGTAGAATTTATTTCCGGTCAGCCGACTGAATACCTGAGCGGCAGTTCCAGATAGACGAAGATCCAATCCTCCAACCGGACTTATGCGCTACAATGCACATTCGTGCATTTTTCTTTGTGCGCTACTTTTGTGTACGCATATTTCGTGGAATCATCAAAACCACACTGTCATGAATGACATTTTTAATAAAAATTAGATTCATTATAGAAATGAGAGCCGAGGTGTTTCACTTCGGGCTTTCAAGGCAAATAATGTTATTATACAGAGTGATGACGTTCATGAGATCGACAAGTCTGATAGTGGCACGTTCAAGCGAATTGTTTGGATGTTTTAGTAAATATTAAAGGTATGTAAGAACGTGTCACTATTCAATCTTGTGAAGGTTAGGCCTCTTTTCTGGCATTGAAAGGAGTGTATGGACCATTTAAATAGAGCATCAAAATTCATGATCGGCGAGTTCAACTCGAGAAGCCAGGACAACGCTTTTTTCGACCAGTAGAGTGTTTGGCTTACGAACCCAAGATCTTCAAAAACTTAATAAGTCTGTCTCAGACCGGGCAGTTGAAAACTTGTTAGGTGATCGAAATTTTGGAGTGTTAGCCAGCAATTTCTGCTGGCCGACAAGGGCAATCAGCTTGGGTTTGAGAGTTGTAAGTAGTGTCCATATACTCCTGGAGATTGCAAGGAAGGAGAGCCAGGAATACTTAAGGTAAGATTTAAATCAAGTTCATAATTCAACACACGCCCCAAAAGCAAAGCCAAGCGAGTAAATATAATATGTTTTAACTAATAGATAGTTTATTATTAATTGATGTTAACAGTACAGATTCTAGTGTACTTGATTATATTTGTTACAATTGAATCATTATTGGGAAAAGAAAGAAGGTTTAATAAATAAACCATAAATTAAAGATTATCATATGTCTGTGAGCCAGGGGCGCACCGAAACTTTTGGTTTGGGGGGCTTACCCGTAAAAACTACTAGGTGGAATTGGGGGGGGGGGGGGGTGTAAAAATTGGGATTTTGTAGACTCTTTTCACAAGATTGGTGCTCAAAGTTTCTCATGGAGAGGGGGGGGGGGGGTTCATATTACTTGACTTTTTAAAGTGTATTAGCTATGGGGAAACAAAATGTGTCCATCGTGTGTCTGTTTTGTAATGTAGGTCTGGAAACACTTTGTTAGGAAAATAAAGAATGTGAAAGATTACAGCTATTCCATCATTCATTCGGAAATCACTATGGCCTTCATATAGGTGGTGTGATTTAATGTAAAATTAATGTAATGTTACATTAAAATTAATTTAATGTAAACCACCAAGAAAGACTCTGTTCTCTGCTATAAAATCACTTGTCGATGATTCGGAACTCACCTGAAACTTTAGGTTCAACTCATCAATCATTATCATCCAACTCATTACCCACGCACAGGTCTCAGAACTACCTGGGCTTCACCCTCCGAAAAAATTACATTATTACTGTAACTTTAATAATGTATTACAGTTCCAGGAGGATATAGAGGCTAAAGATCTTGTATTACATTACATGATTGTCAGTTTGATATGAGTGAAACGAATTATTTTCATTATCTAAACCCAGCCGCCTAGTCGAATCCAATTCTGCCATACTCTATTTCCACCTATGGTACTCATAATATACCTCAATAGTGTATCGATATTGTTATAACCGCTATCCCATTTAAATAAGTGTAAAATGCACAGCCTGGAGTCCATATTACACAGTCAATTCGCTTGAAAATTATCAACATTTTGATAAGGATTTCAAGACCTGAGGGTAAGGCTTGAGCCCCAAAGTCTCCCATATCAAGTCACTAGTTATGAATTTTATTCTACTTGACAACTGTGAATCATAAAATGTACCAACACTAATCAGCCTGGAGCACATAATCCCTAAAGACAATTTTCTTGAAAATTCGCTTGAATTTTTTTCAAGGTTCTTGGGGGGGGGGGGCTTGAGCCCCCTAAGCCCCCCCCCCCTGGGTGCGCCACTTCTGTGAGCTACGACCCCTAGAGTAATCCTTTAGACAGAGTGAGTGTGGGCAAATAGTAGTTTTTGCTCACGGAGTGGGTTACAACACGGTTGGTGTTAAAATTCCGAGCAGGTGAATTAAGGGAAAGTGAGAACTCTTATCTGTCAGCATTTCCTCATTCAATAAGGATTTTCAATCTTTATGTTTAAACCTTCTTAGAAATTTGGACTCAAGAAGTTTTCCCTGTAATTTCAAAGCGTCTTGGAATTTTAGACTCAAGAAGGTTTCCCAGTAAAATGCAAATCACGTCTTCCGCAGAAACAAAAGAAGAAATCTGATGGAAATTTGAATGGAAATAACAGTAATAAAAACTTAAAAAGCACGTTCAAGTGGAAATTAACTCACGTTATTAGAGACACATCTGGACCAATTAGTGTGTAAAAGGGCAAGCTCTGAATTTGGGAGGGGATGGGGGTGGTGAAGTTTATTAAGAAGATATTTTGGGGGTGGGGGGATCCCCCACCTAAAAAACAGGTCCTCACTTTCTATAAAATACACAAATACAGTGTTGTTTGAAATTGTTTTAGTGTTGTTTGAGAATGTTTAGTGTTGCTTAATTTTTTTTAGTGTTGTTTGAAAATTTTTAGTGCTGTTTCAAAATTTTGGGGATGCATCCACCCTTAGCCCCTCTTAGTTCGCTCCTGTGCGTCCAAGTCTCTTTATAAATCACCTCGTGAATTAAATTTTGGAGATTTTTCATAGTAATATTTTATTTACACAAGTACTTATTCGAGATTGAATTTTCACATTTCAAACTGAATCAAACTTTTTAAATTATTCTCTGGTTTCTCAGCTGACTTTCCCAAACTTTAATTTTCAGTTTTTTAGCTGGTCATCAGTTCACTCTCTCTATTTTGCCGTCTATCTGAAATCATTTTTCTTCATTTCAGCAATGATTCCGACTAATTGGGTTGATTCACAATTATTACAAGGATGATAAATTTGGCTCGATCATTTGTCATAATTTTTTTCTCGTACAAGGGAAAAATTATTTCGAAAGGAAATATGGAAGTTGAGAAGACTATGCTGATTATGTTATACTGAAGAAATCAATAATGTAGAAGGCTATAAAGATAGAGATAGTGAGAGCACAGCCACTGTACGGTACTTTTTTCGGTATTCAAATGAGGACTCACAGGATGAACTTCAATCAGTTCTAATCATTGATTTGGCATCTTTCCTGCTGTTCCTTCATCAAACAGTGTCGCAGCAATTTGTCCGATGGTCAGGTTTCAGGTTGTTTGGAGTCGTATACCTGAAGTAGTAGGTTCGTATACGTGTGTGGGGAGGCGGTAGTATTTTAGCAATGTTGCATTCACCTGATCTATGTTGTTTAATGGCAAATTAGCTTTATCTATGTTTTTTTATGCATCAAAGTATTGAATGTATGAGTTGGTTCAGTCACATCTAGCCTTGTTAGCCACCCAGGGAAGGTTTGGTTAAGCGCGCGGAGCGGTAGTGTTTTGGAAATGTTATGTTCACTTGATTTATATAGTTTTACGGTTTTTAGAAAGTGGGAATACCCGGTCAATGAACAAATAACAGAAGGGTTTCTGAAGTCGGGTGGAAGACTCAAGGATCGTAAGAGCTGCTACTCGTAAATGCTCACACAAGCGTGAAAACCCATCGGACGAAATGCTACTCTTTCCAAAATTTGGGTATCGGACGAATTGCTAAAGAATCGATCAAATACCCTGAATTTATATTCTCTGAAAAAGTTTCAATTACCATTTAAAAAAGTTTGCTACTCCTTATTTACAGCATAACTTACAAAGTGGCTGATCGTTACTGAATAAACATTTTTTTCGCATATTTAATACTATAGTTTCATAATATATGTAACAGTATAAAATGCTGAAACAGCCAATGACTCTTTTCATGCAATGTGCATGCTATGTAGCATAAAAAAATGTTATCCAGTCAATAGTTTTATAAGTTATACATTGATTTTATATAATATAAAAAAGAATTTCAGCCTTTTTGGGGTAAGTTCAACTATGATATTGACAGTGTATTTATGAATTTGCCTCTTTCCGTCTTCTCCAATACTCCTTCATTCTATCAGAAGTGGTTTTTTCTGATCTTAGGACATCCCTGTACCTGTTCTAAGCTTGGGCTGGCTTTTCCTGGAACCTTTGATTTTGGTTTTTCAAAATATTCCTGAGGCTGTTACGGCTTTTAATTATTTTATGTTATATTCAGCTCATTTGAATCGTCCTGAACTTTTCTAAAACAATTGCTTTTTGTTTTACTATTGTAAAACACATCTATTTGTTTTGTGAGTCTGTTTTTGGCCATCCTAAGTATGTAGGAGTAAAAGCTTATTCTTCTCTTTCTTATTGTGTCAGAGTTTTTCAATTTTTGTGTACAAGTATAATAATTTCATCTTGTTTAAAAAATAAATTTTATTTTTTATTGTTCATGTAAATGAGCTATGTAAATATGAAGCGAGCTATTCAAACGCTGTAAACACAAATACTTGGCCTTTAGCTTTCTGAATCAACTAACAGTTCAATGCAGCTTACGAATAGTGCGAAGGCCCTGCAAAATAGGGGAGTGTTGACAACCCGGTTTGCGGCATTATTTTGCCAGCAATGAACATGCCACACTATCTAGCGGAGTGTCTTAGAACTACGTTCGTGACTAATCGATATAGGCCACTAAAGCTCAACCAAGTCCATGTTTCATTTACATGAATTTTGAATGAGCGAAGAATTGTTTCTAATCTGTTTACTTCGTTTTTTGCTAGTATTATTTGATTTTTTCATCTTCACTTTGCTAATTATCAATAGTCATAATGCTATGTAGTCAAATTCGCTAATAGGCATGAGTTTCCAGCTTTCTTGTACAGACCATCTTCTGATAATTGAAATGAAAATAAAAATGTCAATTCTGATTGCGTCAAGCTGAGGATGTGACATGAAACCATAGAAGTTAAATGATAATTAAACTATGTAAAATTGTCAGCACTTGGTTTTTTATTAATTTCAATTTATTAATCATTACATACTAGCTTTTTTGTACAGACCATCTTCTGATAATTGAAATGAAAATAAAAATGCCAATTTTGACTGAGTCAAGCCGAGGATGTGACATGAAACCATAGAAGTTAAATGATAATTAAACTATGTAATATTGTCAGCACTTGTTTTTTTATTAATATTAATTTATTCATGCCATTTATTCTATCATTACATACCTGCCATGAATAGTAAATACCATATTGACAATAATTTATTGTCATAGCCTACTACACTAAAACAAATGACTTCATAGATTAAAAGGAACGGTTCTAAGACCTCAATAATGACTTCAAACAATTTTTAGATAACTACTAAAAAACTAACTACTAATAACCTAAGAATGAAGAGTATTCTTTGTCTGATATATTAATTTCAATAACTTATGCACTGTAAATAAAACTTCATAAAGTTGTTCCAATCATATGTATAATGGTTTCTTTCAATGGAAAGCCTCAAGAGCATGATGACTACCATTGTATATCGTTCCCGTAATATGTATAATCCTAATATGTTTAGCCTATATGTATATAATAATTGTATTAATATAATTATTGTAAAAAAACAAATACAACGATAAACTATTATCCAAAATCCAAAATGCCTGGCTACAGTATCTAATCTAACCGGTACAAACTCTTACAACTTAATTGAAAGTTTAGGAGATAAATTTAAAAGAAGAGACAGATCGAGAATCGAGATAATAGATATCAAAATGCCAGAATAAGCACTTTTCTGTTGAAGATGTCTGAACTATTGCCAAATTAATGACGAATATTTGGACATGATATTATGTTGATGAAAAATGCCATCTTGCCAATTATTTTACAGCTCTACAATCAATATTTTTTATTCGTTATTCGCATTCAGTTTAGCTTAATGGAGAGTAATGATGTATAGGAAGAGGTCTTGCCAGATTCGGATTCAGACTCAGATAGCTTTATTAGAGTAAAAGTACAATTTATATGACTACTGACTATAACCTTACAATGAATGACATTACCCAGATTCATGGAAAGATAGAAGGCGGTACAAGATAGAAAAAAAACACGATACACTGTTTTGTATGTTTGATTACTTACATTAATAAAAATTTTTGCATATAATGAATGAAATGGAATACCCAGGTGATGCATTTACTTAGGGCGAAATAGCCCTACTAGAGCTCTATTGAACTCTACTATAGAATTGGGAATTAGAATTACTAAAATCTACTAAGGGAAGTGATAGCCGCGAGCCGTAGCAGGTATCTGTTCAATCAGAGAGATAAGCTGCGTTCTCGTAGGTCCCGTTTGTAACGGTGACCGATTAGATTGGCCAGCAAAAAAGACACTGTTCTCTGCTGTAAAATCACTTCCCGGTGGTTCGGAACCCACCTTAAACTGTAGGTCCAACTCATCAATCACCATCATCCAACCATTACCCACGCACAGGTCTCAGACCTATGTGGGCTTCATCCTCAAAAAAAAAAAAAAAAAAATTGTATACGCAGAATAAAAGAATTAATTTTAGTAAAATATTTACAGAATAGTAATCAGCAAAGTTGCGACATTGTCTATGAAAGAGATAGGAAGCGTCTCTACAATAGAAAGTAAATCTGGTGGTTCGGAACCCACATAAAACTGTAGGTCCAACTCATCAATCACCATCATCCAATTCATTACCCACGTACAGGTCTCAGACCTATGTGGGCTTCATACTCCGAAAAAATAAGTTAATGGTTAAAATTAATTATTGATTTGCAATGAAAAAACTTATTTCATAATTGAGAGAAAAAACGGGAATTAATTGGAAGGAAAATGAGAAGAAAAATAATTTAACAGCTAAAACTAAACAAGCAACGAAAACAAGAAGAATTAAGAATAAATAGATTCAACTAAAGCTTCCAATCAATTAAAGCTAAATGAAGAATTTAAATGTAAGGATCTATGACTATGATTATGAAAAATAATAGTACTTGTAAGGAGAAAATAATAGAAAAAGAAATAAAATGCTTGGAATCGCTCAAGGGCTAGGAAGAGCCAGTCAATTCTCTCCAGATATCCTCAATGATGACGATGTAAAGCCCGCTCGGCTCTGTTGTTTCCTGATTGAAATGGGTAGTTTATTCCGTTCAGGACATGCTCTAACCTCAAAGGATTTATTATATAGATAATTGTGCGGTATGAAGCCACAGGGATAGATTGGGAGAAACCCGATGATTCTACTCCTTAAAAAGGCCTACGACAATTCATTGCAAGATTTAGAAAAAAAGGTTTAGATGGATAGGCGTCGCAACTTCAGCTTGCTGTCGTTCAGCGGTCGTGGGTTCGAATCCCGCTCCTCCATCTGGCATATATGTGTAATCATTCACATCATTACCCACGCACAAGTCTCGGACTTATGTGGGCATCATTAGCAATAAAAGCATAAATGAACAAGACAGGGAATGTCAAATTTCATCCTACAGAGAAACCGTAGAGTTTAGAAACAGTACTTTCGGCCTGTTTTTTATAACAAATTACAAAGTAATTTTATTAGTAGCCCACTTTAATTTGTAGTTACTGAAGGTTCTTGTGGAATTTTACTTTAGGTCGCAATAGCAACCTGAATTTTTCTATGAAAAGTGTCTGTTTTTGTAACAGCAACGTTATTAGATGTTGGAATAAAAATGAACGTAAAGCTGTTGCCAAAAGAATGTATAAAGCCACAGGGACAAAAACCAATAATTCTACTCCTTAAAAAGGCATAAAGTGTGCTTTTTTTAAACATCTAGTGAAAAATAAATTTTATTCAGTCTAGTGGAACTTCATAAAATCTAGTGACATCAAATAGTCGACTAAACTGTTCAAAATCATTGGGATAAGTAAAGAACGATTCTTCTCTAAAACCTCAAACTCCGATCATTACTTAGGGCAGGGGTCTCAATATTTTTCCAAGACAAATTAAAAATGAATGAAAAATTAAAATTTTGCGTAACCCCCTGTTATTGGTGGGGGGTGGTGTTGGAGAGAGGGCTGAGGGTAAAATTAAAACCAATTTTCACATGAAAAACACAATATAATTGGAAATATATTTGAATTAATTGGAAGGATAAATAATAATAATTTTAATAAAAAATAATAATTTTTTTTTATTATTATAATTGGAAGGATGATATTGCTTCTTTTTACATAGTTCCTCAATATTTGGCTACTACCTTAAATCCTCCTGAACAATAAGCTTGTTTCTGTAATAACTTTTTAGATATTTTAAGCTGGAATCCACTCTTTCACATAGTATTTCAACTTACTTTCTTACTTTACTGATTTAGCTTACTAAATAGACTTGTATTTTTTCTGTAGATTACGTCTTGGAGACTCCAGTTAAAGAGTATAAGACAAGTCAGATCAACAATTATGCACTAGATAACATAATTACTATATTAATTAGTTGGGGTGAGGCTTGATTTTGATGTGAAAGGAACTCTTGTACACTATAAAAAGCTTTATCAACTAAATATTTCTTCAATTGTTTTTTAATATTTTATATATTTTCAAGACTCATTAAAAACTGCGGTAGCTTGTTGTAGAGTTTCCTACCAATATAACTAGGTTTTTGTTTGAATAAACTACTATTGTGACTCACCAAGTGATAATCATCTCGGCTTCTTGTATTATAATCGTGTACGTCAAGATTTTGGTTAATATCATTCGTTTTTACATATAAAGTAGCTTCATACACATATAAGCAGGGTACAGTTAGGACCTACAACCTACAACGACCTACATTAATCTCATCTATTTACTTTTTCAATATACCTAACCGCTTTCTTTTGGATCTAAACACGTATAATTATAATTGAAGGTCCAATAAGAATCTTTACAGCAGTATTTGAGAGTTCATGGTACTATTTTTGAGATGTTCAAGATGTTAAAGAAATTATTCGTTAAACTCAGTGGTTCCCAACCAGGGGGCGATTTGGTTTATCAGGGGGCAATAAATAAGTGGGGGGCGATGGGGGGGAAATTAAAATAGTACTGTACTATTGAAGTTGCCGAGTAGCACGGGTCACTGACTATTCTCACCCAGCGAGTTCACTATCAATCTGTCAAATGTTTAAAAATTTATCGAATATAGATTATATTATTTTAATTCTGTATTTTTAATAATATTCTTAAACAGGAAAAAATGCGTGTCTCCCACTAAATGACACTTGATTCATGACAACTGGTTTTCAAGAAATTTATTCACATTGATGAACATTAAAAAAATATGACTGTTATTTATTGCTTTCTTCGCTTCTTATTCCGTTCGTTATTGGAAAGTTTTCCCAATTGATTTGGAGCCTGAGGTGTACCAAGGGGTTTGCTTTGTGGGCTTAAGGCTGTGCGCAGGGTTTTTGTTTATTTTTTTTCAAAGTTCATTGAATTGGATATTATTAAGGTATTGAAATGCTAACTATTGCCATGAGAAATTATTTTTTTCATCAAATATTTTTTGGAATATGGGAGTTCAAAGTTGAAATTTTTCGGGTTTGGGGGGCAATTAAACTCACCTACAAGCTATTTTAAACATTTGATAATTTTTTAATAACTGAAAGACACCTTGGGGAAAAGAATGACACATTTTTTATTTCAATTCAACAATTGGTTTTTTCAAAATAATGTTTTGAAAAACTAAAATTTTTTGCATGTTTTAAAAAATTTATTTTGAGAAAACTAATTGTTTGATTGTAATGAAAAATATGTCATTTTATTCTTCAATGAGTCTTTCATTAAAATAAGAATTATCAAAAGTTTAAAATAACTTGTAGGGGAGATCAATTGCCCCCAAAAACCGAAAAATTTCAACTTTGAACTCCCATATTTCGTAAAATATTTGATGAAAAAAATAATTTATCATGGCAATAGTTAGCATTTCAATACCTTAATAATATCCAATTCAATGAAGTTTGAAAAAAAGTATGACGAAAAACCTTGCGCACAGCCCTTCCCCACTGTATGGACATGAGGTCGTCGTTATGATTTTTTAAATACTTTTTCAAGAAAATTGACTGCAATATCAGGCTGATTTGTTTTGGTTCATTTCATTACCTGCTTAAACCAGTTGCTTCCACTGTATCTTTCACAACAAACACAATACTATCATTGTTATTGCCATTTATTTCTTTTTTCGATAAACATTCAAAATCATATTCTTATCAGCTTTACTAAATAGACTGAGTTTCTCACGTTGTAAATTTAACTGGTGAGCCTTCATCAGCATTTTGAGTTGAAGACATTCTCAGTAATTATTTTAAAAACAAATGAAAATATTATCAAATCTGAATATTGTAAGAACTCATCGAAATACAGTAAAAATCTATCTGAGTAGCTGTAACCTAGTAGGTTAAATGCTGGCTTGCTAACCTAAAGGTCTTGGGTTCGATCCCCATCAGACCAAAAGATTTTTCCGGAGGCCATTCCTGTGTTTCGGAGGACACATTAAGCATGTCGGTCCCGACTGTCTAAAAACAGTCTTTAAGTCACGTCAGAGGCTCTGAACATGTTTGTGTGCAACCTGATAACTCCAGCCAGGGCAGACATTATTACAGTAGAAACAATTAGTCTGGGCGCACGGCCGTTTGGTAGTCAGCCAAGGCGAGGGGAGTGTTTATCGCTCATTTCTAAAAACATGTGGCCCGTGCGACGCTGCAGATGTCTTCAAGGTCAACAAGTCTACTTTTAACAGGACGGCTAGTAGTGAAACCAGAGCCACGCGCCCAGACTAATTGTTCCTACTGTATTTTTACGATTTTTGCTTGCAAACTGTTTTGGTTGGTTTTATATGCGGTAATAAAATTGTTTAAAATAATGAAACTGCTTTATTTACACTTTCCTTCAAATTGAAATTAGGCATACAATGAAAGTTAAAAGGGGGCGATAGGTGTTAGTCAACCTCTAGAAAGAGGAGATGGGCCACAAAAGGTTGTGAACCACTGGTATAACTTGTAACAATAATTATTGATTTTCTCACACCATCTACTGTAGCTGAAATATAACACCATCTCTCACTGTCATTGAAGTGTGTAGGCCTACTGTGAGCAATAATTTTAAAATACTTCTTTGGAGTAATATGCATAAGCCTTTGAATAAGCAAACTCACATGTCCTACATACAATAAAAAATTCTCTACACTGTAACATACAATAATCACCTTCTGTAACTCTGAAAAACACTCAAGAGCTATTACTACTATTACTACTAATTAATACACGAATTATAAATTAATAATTTCAGTGTCAACTTGTCAATCAACAAAGCGGGAATCAGCTGTCATAATAAAATTATTATCACCTTGCAAAAAATTAAATATTGATTTTTGACTAGAAAATACTAAGTTATACTAAGCAGAATACTATATGATTAAGCCTAATGGATCTGATCTTTGAATATTTGACGAGTTTTCAAAATATGTTTATACCTTTTTTTATTATTCATTGAAAAAGGAAAATCCTTTATTAACTTGGCTAGTATATAAAAAGTTGTTTTCCCTGCAATAAATATTAGTTAAAAATACAAGACATTTCTTACATAGTAAAAATCTTTTACAACTAATAAAAAGGTTTGCATCCCGAGGCTACGTTGGAGAAAGAAGACTGGCAAGAGTTCTAAGTTCTATTGTGAGTTCATGTAATCTTTTTATTTATTTTTTTTGTTATGATATTATTATGATGAAAATGATATATCATATAAGTTTTTGTTGAAATAATAATGTCAATGATCGGAGAGAAAAAGTTGTGGGCTTTTGAGAGGTCATATATTCTTGGGGGTTCCCGAAAACGTCTCTCGTGGTGTTATCTCATTCTAGGGGTCCAAGATGAGATCCGTGAGAGTCTTTGGCTTTTCTAGGTAGATTGTAAGGTTGTATCGGTTATTTTATAGAAGTCTATGTTGAGAAGCTCAAACATTTTTTCATGATATGCTTTAATCAGCTAGTACGATAAGATCTTTTAGTTCCCTCAAATTTTCTCCGTTTACACAATAATTTGTCATAGCAACGCGATAGTATTTTTCGGCTCAAAAGTTTTTATCGAAATTTAATATTATAAACTATTTTTAACTGTTTTTAGTATTTCGTTTCGAGCGAACTTTCAAATAAGTTAAGAGAAAAATAATCATGTTATTTTCGAGTGAAGTTTTTTAGCAAATCTTAATATTTAGTCTGTGTCAACCTCAATGTTTTGGACAATGCAACACATTCAAAATTTGTGAAGAGAGCAGTTGAGTCTGTTGCTCCTTCACATTCATTGTAATTTTGTCAAAATAGATGAATATAAGTTTTTAATTTTCAGTTTAAACCATGTTTAACCTTAGGTTTCGACAAGTTTTGAAAATGTTGGGGTCGAAAGTAAGGAATAACTTAAAAATTGTTTTCACAGTCTGAGTTTAAACTGTGACTGGAGTTTGAACGTGTGTGAGGTGTAAACTCACGAAATTAGTGGTTTGAACCAATTATGATTAACATAGCAACCACATTCAGGTGTTGTGGGTATGACCGTTAATTTCATTCGTGACAGCGATATGTTTCTTATAAAATATATGATGTTTCTTCCTGACAGTAGCAACCATTGATATATGCGTTCAAAGTCCAAACCGAAGATTAAACTGAAGTTTAAACTTACGCTTTGCAAACGAACCTAGAAGACTTTTATTTAATGTCATTTTTATGATGCAAATTATATATTTTATGAGTTTTTGTTAAAGTAAAGAATTATTTCTTTTTGATTTAGATTACTCATCTTAGCTTGAATTTTAATACAAAATTGTTTTGAAGAATAATATAATTTGTATTAAAAATGTAAATATATTGCGACCACTATAATTATCCGTACAGTATTACGTTTAATGTAGAGAACTAATAAATGAGATTTGAATGGACTGAATGACTTGACTTGGAAATTTATCGTAGCATATCTTGTTTATTCGGAATAATTTTATTTAGTCATATTTGGGAAATAAGGGTAGGTAATTATGAATCGCGATTTTTAAATATTATTTTCAATTTAGTTTCACACCTTGTTTGAAGATTCTGACGATTTTTAAGTAAAAATGTAAAGTATACCTACTACATTGGATTTGAAATACTGAGTTTGAAATACTCAAATTTGAAATTTGAGTGTACTGTGGGTCGTCTGACGATGCTCTAGACAACAGAGCGAAACGGCCGTCACGCCAGAACGTGAGTTAATTTCCATTCAAAAGTTGTTTTATTAAGTTTATATTACATATTAGTGGAAACAAGATGGATCTTCAACATCACATCCAATTCGTTACACTAGTTCATAGTGTGTATGTACTTGATGACGCAAAGCAATTTGTAAATTTTATAACTGAAGAATTGGTGCAAGCAGGTAGCTAAGTACTAGTTATACGGTACTAGTTACGTCCCGTATAAAGTTTAAGCCCCGTAAACCCGAGGTTTAAAATAAAATTCCCAACAAATAATGTCCTGTGAACGTTATTGAGCTTCGTTTTCGAGAAATATCGTTTTCAAATACGCCTACCTCCGGTCAATAAATGCTCTAAACAAAGCCGGGATTCCTTAATTTTGTCTGATCTTTCGAAGGATGAAAATATTATAGGGTGAAAATTAAGCGTGAATAATCAATTGAATTACGGCGATTGATGAGTTGGACCAACAGTTTTAGGCGGGCTCCGATTCACCGGGAAGTGATCGAACTTAGACTATTTTCGATTTGGTTTAAATCGATTTATTTTTGTTCAGGAACCGTATTTCTGATCTGATTTTATGTATTCTGTATGGGTTTCATAAACATTCTCGAGAAGTTTGAATTTCAAAAAATAAATCAATCATTTCCCCATTTGCAACAAAATCGAGCCAAAACACTGAAGTTTTGATTGGGCTGATTCCGTATAAAAATTTAACCTTCAAGTAAAATTTTCCTAAGAAAATAAAACATTCAATATTTATAGAAATCTCACGCAGATGAAAATTCCAAGAATTGATTTTCACATTTGTCTGTAGAAAAGAGTCAAAATTCAGACTTTCGTATTGGGTATTTTTTCAACAATATTGATCAATAAATATTATGTTTGTAGTGGCGAAGGTGATAATGTGGAAGGTATTCATAATGAATAATAAGACGAAATTGTCACAACCACATTTATTAATACTTTGAGAAACTAGTTTCGGTTGTTACAGCATTATCAATCTCAACCGAAACTCATTGAGTTTGATTGAGATTGATAATAGTGTAACAACCGAAACTAGTTTCTCAAAGTTTTAATAAATGTGGTTGTGACAATTTCGTCTTATTATTCATTAATAAATATTATTCTTCAATGAGTATGTACAATAAAACCTAACAGATGAAAACATCCAGGAATTAATTCCCACATTGAAGATCCTATTGTGGGAGTGAGTTCAGATAATGTAAAAATTCACAAATATCTGTTACAGAAGAACCAGTCTGTGGGAAAAATAAGTCCAGATTTAGCAACTTTTCCGATAATGTAGAGTAGTGATGGGGGGGGGGGGGGCAAAATGAGGACAAAATGTCGACGCCCACTGCTGGAGCAGCAGTATACTTGAAAGCGACTTTCATCCCGTAGCCCCCACTTGGATTATTAGCAGGAAGCTTCAATTAGCCTATCGGGTGGGCTCAAAGTATGAAAAACGTGAAGCGAGTGTGAGTATGCGATGAGTGAAGTGATGTTTGTGAGGTGAGGGGGGAGGAGTGTAGACAAAAGAGGCATTGTTGCCACCAGGAAGAGAATATCGGCTGCGCTGACAAATTACAAATCGAAAACGTTAGGACCTCCTCGAGTCGTTTTTAAAATTGGCCATATTAATGGTCGGGCTCCGTCGGGAGACAAAAGACCGCCACCGACTCAAATCAAAACCGGAGTAATTGCCAACTGAGTAGGGCCCCCCTTTTACTTCACTTGCCTGGCCAATTACCTATAGTGCGCGCCCAATAGGAAACGCGTATTCACGAAGCACCCTGTCGTAATCTCCACTCCGCTGTTCTGTTCTTTCTTTCACTGCACTGCATCCTTCTCTACTTTATCCGCTATACCCTGCACTAATTAGCACAACAAAAACAAATTCAATAGACCAACGACAGTGCCGAGATTTCTTGCACTGCTAATCCGGAAACCTTCAATAGCAATACCGAGACCTATGATTGCTTCGACTGCTTGCTGGGTCTCCTCAAGGGCCTGCATTCAAGTACCAGGAATTAATTTTTTTTTGAGGATAAAGCGCACATAGGTCTGAGACATGCGTGGGTAATGAGTTGGTTGATGAGTTGGACCTACAGTTTTAGGTGGGTTCTGAACCACCGGGAAGTGATTTTACAGCAGAGAACAGTGTCTTTTTTGCTAGCCAATCTAATCGGTCACCCTTACAAAGAGAGCTCAGGAGAACGCAGCTTATCTCTATCTGATTGAACAGATAGATACCTGCTACGGCTCACGGCTATAATTTCCACATGAAGATCCTGCCTGTTGTATTTAACTATGTATGTGTATCGTGGATGCTATAAATTAAATTTTTAATTGCAAAATCATTCTTTTCTACGAAATATTTTGTGATAAAATTCAAAATAAGATTGAATTTTTATTGTAAATTTAACGATTTGCAGTCAATATTAATTACGATGTTCAAGATCCAACTTGTTTCCACTAATATGATAATAACAACTTAAAAAACACTTTTAGTGGAAATTGTGACTCACGTTATGGCATGATACTCTCAACATCAGAGTGAAACGGCCGTCACGCCATAACGTGAGTCACAATTTCCACTTAAGTGTTTTTTAAGTTTTTATTATAATTGTAATTGTGAATAAATAATATTTCTATTCACTCAGACCAAAGTTTTCCAGTCATGAAGTCTCATCTTCAAAGGCCCCTGCAAAATTGACTGCAAGTCGTTAAATTTACAATAAAAAGTCAATATTAACAATGCAGATCGTTTTGGAACAAGAAATCCAAGAATTCAAAATAAGAGGTATAACAAGCAAAATCACCAACATACAGAGTGTCCCCCATAAAGTGTAAACCCCGTTAAACCAAAGTTCTGTATCAAATTTCCGACAAGAAATGTCCTGCAAACATTATCATTATCGAGCTTCGTTTCGAGAAATATTGTTTTCAGAATATGCCTATGTTTCCCACCAATTTCATTTTCTTGGCGATGAAACCCACGAGTCAGAGACTTGTGTGATGGTAATAAGGTGAATAAGTAAAGTAAATTCGTATGGCTTTTCGTGGTGGGGAGACCCTTACGGGTAGTTCCACCTCGCCGTTTTTTTTTAACGACTGCTTTTTTTTTACATTTAGCAATCCGTGTTTTCTATTGAATAATATATATTATTGTAATGTTTGAGCTTATATTAATAAACTCCTCTCCTCTGGATGTGTTTTCCATCATCCAGAAAAAATATTATTATTGATAGATGTTGATTAGGTCAGACGTATTTCAATGCTAGAGATGAGTTCATTTCACTTTCACATTGAGGTGTTCTGAAAACTTTGCTTTTAATATAATTAATTGTCAACCTACATGGAGTCGGTAGAATGGGCATTAGTGAGTTTGTGTCTTGTGTTGGTGGATGCAGGATGGAACAGGAGCTTCCATCTTGCATGGTAATGCCTTACAAATAGGTAACGTCTTAGTTAATTTCACAATTTCATTTATAAGCTGAAGAATAGGTTGACCCCTGACAGTGGCGGATCCAGAAAATGTTTTTGGGGGTGGCTGGTTTGCTACTGATAGGGGGGGGGGGGGGTTTGAGGTGAACTGAAAACAAGTATTGTGAAAGCTTTTGAATTTTTCATAATCAATCATACCCGAACTATAACTATTCATATGATTGGGAAATAAAAAATACCTTTACTAGTGCTTTGAACCATATCGGCGATAAAATTAACTTAAATTTAAAGTATATTGAAAAATTTTGATTAAATTATGGCTGAATCTGGTGTGTTCAACAGTTTGTCAAGGAACATAGACCTAGTATTATTCCGGTGTTACGGTCATATTATTCAATTTTTAAGAATGAAAATCAATGTGGGAGCTTTAATAAGATACAAATTTTTCAATGAACTAATGTTTTATCAAGATTTAATAGATAAACTTTGTGTGAATTCCACACTGTAAAAAGAGATGTTTTTCTAAAGTTTTTATCTGACGATTAGTTTTCCTCTTATAGAAATATGGGATTTCATGTTACAATTGAAGACTTAGTAGTGGAATTAAGTAATTCTTGCTATAATGAATATTTTACGAGCTTCAAACTGGAGGTTTGATTGGAAAAAATTTACACTGGAGGTTTTGGGGGGAGGGGGGCTTCAGCCCGAAAGCCCCCCCCCCCCCCCGTAAATCCGCCACTGACCCCTGAACCAATAAACATCTCTTTCTCTAATGTTTAAAATATTCAGATATGCCAAGCGAGTTGCTGACCCCCTTATTTCTATTAAATTTCTACTATTAGTGTAATAACTATTTATATTTTGTTTTGAGATAGAGGTAGAGTTGAGGGGAGTCCGATCCCACTAAGCATCAATTCTGCAAGAAAGTAGAAACCAAAGAAATCTGGCAAAACAAAGCAATTCAAAACTAGAGGAACAGTTGTTAAACGATTATGTTTGAATACAGATACAAATATATTTTGAGTGAGTAAACTTTCATTTCAATCAACCTGAGATATACAGAGTTTAAGGATATACAGTAAGGATACATTTTTCTTTTCGGAGGATATAGCCCTCATATGACTGAGACCTGGGCAATCAAAACAAAACAAGAGTTGGATGATGATTGATGAATTGGATGTACAGTTTTACAGTTGGTGGCTCTGGACCACCAGAAAGTGATATCACAGCAGAGTACAGAGCCTTTTTATTGGTCAAACAAAGGATACATTTTTTTTGGGAAGGCGAAGCCCACATGTGTTTGAGACCTGTGCATGGGTAAAGAGTTGGATGATAGTGATTGATGAGTTGGACAAATAGTTTTAGGTGGGTTCCGAAACACCGGGAAGCTATTTTACAGCAGAGAACTGAGCCTTTTTTCTGGCCTAACAAAAGGGTCACCCTCACAAGAACAGCCGAAGCGGTTGTGACTTATCTGACTGAATAGAAACCTGGCACGGCTTATCACTCCCCTATCAGGATAAATATTACATATGTCTGATACATATCAAAGGTATTGAATATCGAACTCACGTTCATAATCAAAATAATCGTGGATAGCTAGAAAATAGGCTATTTTAATCCAGGAACTTTCTTTATAATAAAATAAAAATCTTGGCGTAGGGTGTCTTTGTGTGTTCAGTGTTCTAATATGAATTTTAAATTGATATTTGAATAAACTCCCAATATTACCAATAGCCTTCCGGGTAGGAAAATTTTTACTATGGTGAATGTATTAAAAAAATAGTACTTAATTTGGGGGTTTGCTTTGTAAGCAACAACAAATTCAAGACTAGAAGTATAATTCACAAATTAAAAAAGTTGCAATAATATAATATTAGTTTTAACTATGATATGGTACAGACTTTTCGTAAAAAAAATAAACATTACAATAATTTCACTTTACTGTAGTCAAAAATACTGTATATACTTACAAGAAGTAGCAAGCTCTCACTTCCACAAGAACTGACTTGACATATAAGGCTTCAATAGGGCTCGGAGGCCACATAAAACTGTAGATCCATCATTCATAACATCATCGGACAGTGGAACCTCTATTAATTGTCACCGGGACCTGACAGATAGCTGGGTAGACGGGTAATAAAAATGCAATAAACGTGATCAGTACAGCTCTAAATTGAAATGGTTTAGGGAAAGTTGCGAAAATAATTCAATTTATATTTATATAAGTGATAAGTACACTATAAAACTATGTGTCGGGGTGATAATCAATATAAACTTTAGATCAAGCTAATACTATCCCTAACTAGCCATTATAACTAATACAATATTAAAAGCTATTTTTTTTTTTTACTACCTAAAACTACCTAAGTATGCATATAATCGTATTTCTATTCACATCCTATTTACTATGAGCTCCTCACTACGGTGGACTCCAATATTATACAACCAATCCCTAATTTTTTTAAAAAATCTATTAACATTGCCTTCTTCTTTTATTTCCAGTGGAATTCTATTGCAAAATTGTTGGCCCTAAATATACTATTGATATTTGTCCAAATGTTGTGTTCATTCTGGGTACATCCTGATAATTGAGGCTTCTCTAGTATTGTGGCTATGAGTTATAATATTATTTTCATTTTCATTTTTCTTTATATATTAAGTAATTAACAACAAAATATACATTTGCCTAACACTAAATACTCTGTTTTCCATGAATAGTTCGCTGGTTGGGAAGCGGACTTCCCTATTCCCCATTATCTTTAAAATGCATTTTTGAATTTTGAAAACTGGATCCACAAAACTATAATTTGCGGCCCCCCAAACCAACAGACCATATCTTATAAGAGATTCAACTTATGTAAAATACACTGTTTTTATCTTTTCTTTATTAAGAATATGCCTCTGCTGATAAAATCTATATATTAGCTTCCTTATTTTTGTAGTTGTATATGATATGTGCTTATCCCATTTTAATAAATCGTCTACTATTATCCCAACATATTTAATACTATCTGAGCGTTCTATCAGTGGACAAATACAATTTTTATTAATTCTATCACAATAATGATGATTTATTGATGTCTTACGTGGTTTGGTACTATCAGTTGAAGAAAATTTTAAAAATTTGTTTTTTTCTGCATTCAATGAGAGTAAATTATTTCCCAGCCATCTAGTGATTTTTGAAAGTTCTGTTTCGACTATTTGAAATACTTCTTCCCAGTTATTTCCCTGAAAGAGGAGTGCTCCATCAATGTCACTACGTGTTTAAAAAGAAAAAAGTTTTACTAAAAATATTCCTTAAATCAAATTTGAGAAATAAACCTTATATCTGGCTCTGGTAGCGCAGTTGGTTGGAGCGCTTGTCTGTGTTAAGATAAGGTGCTCTGGCTGGTTTCGTTTCCTTCAGCCTTGGGTTCGAATCTCATTCAGCCATGGATGTTTCTCATCATTCACCTACCTCATTACCCACGCACAAGTCTCCGGACTCATGTGGGCATCACCAGCAATAAAAAAAAACATTCCGCTAAAAATATTTCTTTTATCAGAATTGAGAAATAAACCTTATTTCTTTCAAACCTCAACATTGGAGCCAAAGGTGACAGCTCTACAAGTCTTTTATTCACTAGTTTTAATCCAGTAGAAATGAGCTGCGAAATAAGTTAGGCTAAATACTCTGTTGGCTTTGCATTCGCCGTTCAGTACTTGATCATGTGTTGATACTTTGAAGCGAATAATAAAAAGGCGTAGGCTACATATATATGTAGTATATCTGGCCTTGAGGCCATGTAACGTTTAGAGGGGTGGTGGCAAGAGGGGGCACATCAGCGGCAGTTGCACAAAGGGAAGACAATAGCGAACAGTGGCGGCAGGGGGTCCATATTGGGCTCCACGGCCTTATCTGATTGAGGCGGCTATTCAAAAGACCTACCGTTTGCGTTTCTCCGTTTCAGATGGGAATGGATTTTCGTTTGTAGCCGAGATCACATCACAAAGCGTTTGTCGAGAGTATCTTGATTTCGATACTTTGCCAGATGACAGTGGGCGCATCGTTAATTCGCTCATCGGGCCTTTACTTGGCTCGCTTTCTATCCTAAACAAACGTTTGCTTTGGTTTGCAGCTCATCTGCCTTCACAGATGCATTTCAATACAGTACAACTGCTATGACCACTGCAACTCTGCCCCCTTGTCCTGATCACTCAGCCACACAAAACTCTTTTACCGTTCCTGCTCACTCTCAAAACAAACTCTTAGAAACTACAAATATCAATTTGTATTCTCATTTTTCATTGTTGATTTGAATTGTTATTTTTCATTTTTTCTTGTTCGTCTATTTAGGAGTGTGAGGTATTATTATTATAATTGAAGAATTATTATTACAGTAGAATCTCGATTATCCGAGGTAATTGGGACCAAGACCACCTCGGATATGAAATAACTCGGATAATACGGAGGTTAAGTGCTACTACCAGGAAAAGTCAAATAAAAGTAAAAAAACGTGATGAATAATAAGACGAAATTGTCACAACCACACTTATTAAAACTTCGAGAAACTAGTTTCGGTTGTTACACCATTATCAATCTCAATCAAACTGATTGAGATTGTTTGATTGAGATTGATAATGGTGTAACAACCGAAACTAGTTTCTCGAAGTTTTAATAAATGTGGTTGTGACAATTTCGTCTTATTATTCATTATGGATACCTTCCACAATATCACCTTCGCCATTACTAAGAAAGTTAAAAAAACGTGACAAAAGTTACAAGTTTAACAAGGTTAAAACGTAAAACAAACTATTTGCATACCTTATTTTAACTGAGACATTACATCATAAAAAGTATGAAAAGCATCTTCCCACCGTATTATTCTTAAAATAAAAAGAGCTTTATTTTGATTTTTTATCTCATCACTCGCTCGTATAACCCGGAGGCTCGGTTGACCAAGGCTCGGATAATCGTGATTCTACTGTATTTGTTTCTGAAGAGCGACGGCCACAGTTTATTTATAATTTACAATAATAGAGAGAGAGAGTTGATCACATTAAATATGGCTGTGCCAAAAATGTGTTATACACTTTATATTGTGAATTTCTTATATTTGTATTTTTGTATTTTGGCGAAATAAAATATTATTATTATTATAGTTGAGTACTTATTCAAATGGGATAAACAAATATCTAAAGCCACAAAAGTAAGAAACATTGTATACATTAACAACGGCTCTGGAAGCGCAGTTGGTTGGAGCGCTTGTCTGTGATAAGATAAGACTCTGGCTTGCTTAGTTTCCTGCAGCCTTGGGTTCGAATCTCATTCAGCCTTGGATATTTCTCATCATTCACCTTATTACCCACGCACAAGTCTCTAGACTCATGTGGGCATCATCCGCAATAAGAAAAATAGACAATAATAGCCTAACAACAGGGAAATGAACATCTTGAATTTCAAAAAAAATCAAATCTTTCTTAATTAAAATTGGCATTTTAGAAAGCGAGGAATTATTATTTAATAATATATTATTTTTTTATCTTAAATTCTTTTGTAAATATTCTTACCTTCTGTTCTGTTATTGTTATTATGTAATATACGTTATATTCTATGTTAATGTGCACATTTGGATCGGAGTAATTCTTATTTTGGTTGCTAAACTTATATTCGCATCCCGACACATAGTTTCTATAGTGGGATGCTTAAATTGATGAGCAAAATGTAGTATTGAATATATTTGTCACTAATTGTAATTTATTTTTTGTGTTTAAATAAATGCCTCTGTCCTTGGGTTACAAGACAGAGAAAATAATAATAATAAAATAATAATAAGAATAATCTCCTCATTAACCCAAGATGGTGGATTAAATGTTTTGTTTTGACAAATTCGTTTCCACTTTCTTTCAGATACGACAGTATTAATAAATTTTGTACATTTTCGTCTTCTGTATGTGTGTGATATATTGCAATGAAATTCCCCTAAGGGAACTTATTTCCCTTTAAAGCCGGGTTTATTTGTTTATTCCCCTGTTTTTCCCCTTCCCCAACTAAAGATCAAGGAACTGGTCTATTTTCTGTGCCCAGCGGACCTGCTTTTCGCAAGGTTTTCAGTTGTCAGTACCGCAAGCTAAGCCTTTCTTTGGCTCTGTTTTATGATCAACCATTATTGAAATAAAATATAATAAAACAAAAACAATAAATTGATCTTGAAAATAACACTAAAATTCTTGGCGAAAATACAAGGCGCAAAAAATAAATTTTCGTTTGCTACCAGATTAGGTTAGGTTAGGTAAGCTTATAATTGAGGAGTTATAATTTAAAATTAATACACTTAGCTACATGAAAAATAAAGAACAGAAACATGAGGAAAAACATATTTGTATCATTCTCTTGCATACAAGAATGAGAAAGGAGATATTTATATATGTTCTAACATACAAAAATTACTTATTTCTAATTAGACATGTCAAATGAACATTCCGAAAAAGAACTCTACGATGCTTCTCTGATTATGAGTTTTTAGGAAAAAACAGATCTATGCAAGCTATTGCTGAACATGGAAGATTTTTCTGTTTTGTTCAGGGTAAGTTTCTCAATAAAATACCTCTAGAAGTCCTTCTCAATCCCTTCTTTTTCAGCACACAGCACAAACACCATCAGTCTTCTTTTAAAATATGCAAAGAATTTTTGGGATTGAGAAGGATTTCTAGAGGTATTTTATTGAGAAACTTACCCTGAACAAAACAGAAAAATCTTTGGAAAAGTCAGCTGTGTGATCGACAATAACCCTAGATACAACCCTATTAGTGCCAGCTATGATGGTAAATAATGAGCTACTCCAGCAAATGAAGTCTTCCTTCAGGATTTAGTATGTACGATATAAGTACATATATAATTGTATATTAGTTATATTTTTTATTAGTCTAATTTTTATGCAGAAAAAATATGTGAAAATTGATAAAATCAATTAGGGGAAGAGGGGGCATGCGCCCCCCCCCCCACTTTCGGAGGATTTTTTTTTCAATTTTTACAAACGGACGATAAAATTGTTAACATGATATGTTAATATTGTGTTCTAGACAGTTTAAAAACCCATTTACAGCTATGTTTATACATTTTCCGGGGGAGGACCCCCGGACCCCCCTTTATCTGGGGGTATACCCCCAGTCATCCCGATTCTTCACCCCCCACCCCCCCACTGCTCATTGCCATTCGCCGCCGCTGAACACTAGAGACATAAAAAATCATCAGAACGCAGAAGGAAGGCTTCTAAACATTAGAGGCAGTAAACATTAAATGGGAAATGTTTTCCTTGGATGCAGAAGAATAAAATTGGTGGGAGTGTGGATTGTAGTTTTAAAACGACAATGTGCTTTGTAGGAAAGACAAGGGTGCATCCAACTAGAGTTGTCAGTAGGCCTATAGACAAGCAGTCATGCGAACGTTCGGGAGCCGATTCTTGATCTGTCAGCTAGAGCAAGGTGGTCCCGAATCCCATTCAGACCATTCACTTCAATCTTTTCCTTTTCGTTCTTCAAGAGCATCACTGGCATTCACTACACTGCATTTCAAAGCAAACACAAAGTAGGAATTCTATCATTGAAAACTTACAACAATAATTTGATTTGTTTTGGAGTAGTCTAATCATTGAAAATCCTCTTCTGCAACCTCTCTTTCTCTTTTTCCATTCTTTTCTATTCCTCTAGGCTACATGTCTATATTGTTTTCCTCTTTTTATTCTTCTCTTTTTCCACCCATCTTCTTATCTCTTCCTTCTCAATCGAATGGAACAAAGAAGTTCTTCAACATGAGTGAATCGTGTAGTTATCAGAGAACTGCATAAAAACCAACCGATACAAGTTCTGAATACTCCTAGCAACATGCTACTTTTTTTCTTGCGAATGATTCCCACAATCCTAATGCTTTTACGTGGGTGATCTATATCTATCGCTCTAAATAGAAGCCAAATACTACTGTTCTTTTTTTGTAGATTACGTCTTGGAGACACCAGTTAAAGAGTATAAGACAAGTCAGATCAACAATTATACAATCTTATACATTAGTTACCATACTTACTATATCAATTAGTTGAGGGGAGGCTTAATTTTAATGTGAAAGGAACTCTTGTATGCTATAAAAAGCTTTATCAACTGAATATTTTTTCAATTGTTTTTTTTTTAAATATTTATATATTTTCAAGACTCTTTAAAAACTGCGGCAGCTTGTTGTAGAGTTTCCAACCAATATTACTAGGTTTTTGTTCGAATGAGCTACTATTGTGACTCACCAAGTGATAATCTCCTCGGCTTCTTGTATTATATTCGTTTAGGTCACGATTTTGGTTAATATAATAAAACTTGAGACTGTGAATAATAAGAATTGAAGTTTTCAAACCACATTATTTGTGGTTAACATAATAATGTGGTTGTGACTTCAAATTTATTATGGTTATCTTCCACAATATCACCTTCGCAACCCCAAAGAAAGTCAAATACCACTGACTGCATCATTCATCACAGTTTCCCAAAAAACTACTCTGCCAAAAGTTGAAATTTTTTACACTTGTTGATTTGCGACCCTAGATGCGTGCTAAGAAACAGTTCCATAATACTCGTATTTCCCCCAAAATATTTCTCTCTCATTTTTTAAAAATATTTTCAAAAAGAATTTAAAAATTTATTCCTGGATTTCTTGTTCCATGACGAACTGCGTTGTTAATATTAACTTTTCATGTGAAATTTAACGACATGCAGTCAAATATTTGTTAAGTGTAAGTATAATAACTCACTTAATCTGGCCGAGTACTTTCGAATCTATGAGATCCATCTTCAGAGGCGCGGGTTCTTCAGAGGAACCCGCGCCTCTGAAGATGGATCTCATAGATTCGAAAGTACTCGGCCAGATTAAGTGAGTTATTATACTTATTCTTAACAAATATTTGACTGCATGTCGTTAAATTTCACATGAAAAGTTAATATTAAAAATTTAATAAACGTTACGGAGCCCTTTAATCTGCATTGGTTGATTGTGTGATTGTGTCTGTAGCTACGATAATAAGTGGTCAATAAGTGACAGTTTTGTACTGCTTCAAATTTTGACTCTACCTCCCCTCTTTGTTTTACAATATTTGATCTATGGAAAAGATAATTTGGAAAACTTCTCTACACAGGGGTTGTGAACAATGTGAACACGGTGACACTGAATATTTTACAAGCCTTAAAGACAGCTAGGTTGGTGAAAAACGATTCCAATACTAGTTTAAATGATCAAATTTATTTTAACCAATTCAATACAACTAACTTGGTTTCATCATAATTCTGACCTACATATTAATAACGGCACTTTCGTGTCTTTCACGGTTGACCTTGACTGCATTTCAGTGAGCTTCAATTTGTTCATTTTAAATTTATTTAATTCCAGCCCACTTGTGTATTGTTGAAGTCAAATCTGCAAGAAGATAGTCACCGTTCAATCAAAACAAATTTCCTCCCTAAAACAAATAACTTTTTTAAGTTTCCTTTTGGTTTTGATTTTGATATTCCTTTTTCATTGGTTTTTTTCTCAAAGGGAGAGGGTTAAGTTATTATGAAAATGCAATGTTCAGTGTGGTTCATAATTATATTGGAAGTCCACTGGGAAAAAAGGAGAGGTGGAGATTGAATTTTTTTCGAAGGATGAAGCCCATAGGTCAGAGACCTGTGCGTGGGTAATAAATCGGTTGATGGTGATTGATGAGTTGGACCTACAGTTTTAGGTGGGTTCTGAACCAATTTTACTGTTGTCAATAGGAAACAGGATAGCTTAAGAATGAAAAGGAGAAAAGAGAAGGGAAATGAATGTTTTCTATTTAAAACACTATAGGGCAATAATGGAAAATAATAATATTGATATTAGGCCGAAATATAGGATTATATATTGTTGTAGATTATGTTATATTGTTGTAAACCACATTATATTGAGCACCAGGCCCGTAGCTAGGTCTCTGGGGACACGGGGCAGGAATTAAAATTGGGCCCCCTTTTTTAAGGGTTTGACCTTTTAGCGAGTTTGTCTGGTGGCCCCGGGACAAGAAGAAATTGGGGGGTGGGGAGTGGTGGTTACGACCTTTTCAACCTTAAACGACCTTTTTAGCAATGCTCCAGCTGCCGCCCTATGGCACTGTATTCCATGATCCTCCGCGGGCCGTTAAAGAGCGATTATTAATAATTTTACTTATAAAAAACGTATAAAAAAGATTAAATAATCGTTGTACATTATATTGCACGATACAATTGAGCGTCTGCGGGCCGTTTAAGAGCGATTATTAATCATTCTACTTAAGAAAAAACAATGAGGAAATTATTGCTGAATTGTGTGGGATTGCGTTAGGTGAGTGGAGGTAAGGCTTTGATGGATGCCGTCTAGAATCTCTAAGGTAGGTAATTGCGCCAACTACCGCTCAAGTAGGTATATGGCCAACGTGTTTTTGACAGGGGAGCTTAAAAGTGCCGACATTTATGCTGGTGGTAACCAACCATGCCGATTTCTAAGGGATTGCAAAGTACAATAGATTCAAAGTGAGAGCGACGGCCATTGATAGGCCGGCCGGCCCATCGACCGAAGGACCGATCAACCGACCGGATCTCGGCATTTCCTACTTCCTACTTCCGTCTCACACTTGACTATCCCCCCTCACGCACCCCACCCTTCTCTACCACTATCAACACGGATTTCCATCATGCCGACCTCTTCCTACTGTCATAAATCATAAATATCTTCATTCCTATTACAATATGCAATCTTTTTTTCTCCCTTATTACTTAATAATCTTCCCTTATTTCCTCATTTTTCCTACCTTTTTTTTTTGTATCCAAGTGTAGTGATTTTCAATTATAACTCCTGGTCGCGGACGAACAATAATTTTTTTGCACCTTGTACTTTTGCCTGGAATTTTTGTGTTACTTGTTAGATCAATCTATTGTTTTTGTTTTATTACATTTTGTTTAAATTCTTGTTGATAATAATTCAAAAGGCTGATTTTATTGAAGAATTTGAGAAAATGACCGCTGACATCCCCTTACTGCTAAGCAATATCAGGTTAGTTCTGATAAAATTAAGGTTAACGTGGTTGGCAAAATAGTTCTGTATAAGCAGGATTTTATGGGAAAATATTATACAACGCTGTTGAAATTATAGCATTCTTGTCAAATAAAAAATCCTCAGCAATACAATAAACTTACCAATTCAAGGCTCAGAAATCAAGAAGTTTCTTTCATGAAAGGAATGTCAATAAATAAATGAAACATTGAAATCAACCGTTGAAAATGTATTTTAGTTAGACATCTCAAAAGTCAAAGAATTATAATCGCTCGATCGGCCATGTAAGCATGTTTGCATAGAGTTATCAATACTGTACTTCGTGGGCATATTGTACACACCAAAATAATGGAAACAAACAAAGTTATAAACAAATAATAAAAAAAGGTAGGAATTACTTTTCCTATATATCCATTCTGCATATACACGATCTCTCAGATAGATTTAGCTTTTTGAACTTGTTATAATAATCAAGATAATGAGAGAAGTCCTTATAAACATTGATCCGGAAATGCCTCGTTACAGAATTGCAAACGGCCGAAGTTAGCAGCTACCCCCATCAGTTTATTTAATATAAACTTGTACTCTTTCATTTTACTTGTGAATTGGTCGGATTTTATATGAAAAATGCAGAGAAATCAAATAAAAGCAGTTAAAAGTACGTTTTGCAACATAAATTATGCAGGAGCTATTTTAAAAAATATGTTTTTCAGGTTTGAAGTTAATTTACTTGTAGTCTTTTTGACAAAACTTACAGAAAATTTAGTTATGAATAAAAACTGCTGAACAACCCAATAGTGAAAACACGCGCATATATATCATAAAAGTGGCATTTATTGAATCAAAAGACACTAATTTTTCACAGTAAGCTCTAGCTTACTTTCTTATAAATGACAATTCATCAAAATTCGAAATTTAAGAAGTTTAGCAAGAGTATGTTTGCTCAAGGCTCGATCTCGATGACTGCTCCAGAAATTGAAATGATAGACGATTATTGATCAAATCAAATCAAATAAGATTTTATTCACACATTTTGAATACAAAAAATAAGTGAATAGAATAATTTTACAGTGAATATTCCCCATAAAGACAGAGGTCCAAGCGTGGAGAATGAATTCGATTTCACATTAGCAGTACAAATACAATTGACATTAGGAATAAATTACAGGTTAATGAACAATATACAAAAGAACAAGCATACACAATTTATGATGAATCTTATTAATTAATATTGACCACAGATAAGAAATAATTGAAGGAGTAACAGATTCATGTTATTAAATATTAGATATACCATGAGTTCTTACAAACGAAATTCAATATCTATAGGCGGACTGAATGAGTTGTTCAGCAGCATCCCTACAAATATAAAATAGCCAAGTATTCAAATACCGTTTGTAGAAGTTAATGTTTAAGTCTTCAACATTTTTTAGGTGGTTAGGGATATTTCTATACAAAATATGAAAGATGTAAAAAATGTATTCTTTGAGCAGTTATTTAACAGTCAAGGCTGAATAATACCAAAGTTATTGAGGTTTCTAGTGTTGTGTGTGCGATTTAGCGGATTGAATATTTTGGTTTTATTGTTTCTGATGAAAATCAATAATTATGAAATGTACAGTTGTCTAATGCCAAGTAATAAAAAATGAGAATAGTTCTGACCCGCGGAACTTGCTATAGTTTTTCATTTTGGACCGGAGGCTGGAAAGTTTGGAGACCCCGGCTTTAAACAGAAGGTATGAGTAACTATGGTATATTTTTTTTTGTAGATTACGTCTTGGAGACTCCAGTTAAGGAGTATAAGACAAGTCAGATCAACAATCATACTCTTATACACTAGTTACCATAATTACTATATCAATTAGTTGGGGTGAGGCTTCATTTTGATGTGAAAGGAACTCTTGTACACTATAAAAATCTTTATCAACTAAATATTTTTTCAATTGTTTTTTAAATATTTCTATATTTTCATGACTCTTTACAAACTGCGGTAGCTTGTTGTAGAGTCTCCTACCAATATAACTAGGTTTTTGCTTGAATAAGCTACTATTTTGACTCACCAAGTGATAATCTCCTTGAGTTCATGTATTATAATCGCGTACGTCAAGATTTTGGTTAATATCATTTGTTTTTACATATAAAGTAGCTTTATACACATATAAGCAGGGTACAGTTAGGAGACCATGTCTCTTGAACAACGGCCTACATGAATCTAATCTATTCACTCTTTCTATACACCTAACCGCTTCTTTTTTTTAATCTTAAACACCCTATCAAGGTTTTTTTTGATGAATTACCCCATACTAAGAAAGCATACCTAATATGTGACAGTAAGAGCCCATGGTAAGCTGTAAAAAGTAGCTTTTTGTCATTTAATCTAGCAAGCTGTCGCAGGACAAATACCCCAGATGAAATTTTACAACATATTTTCTCAATGTATAGAGCCCAGGTCAAACTTCTATCCAACAAAAACTCCTAGAAATGTTGTTTTCTTCCTGGTCTAGTTGATCATCGTTTAGGAACACGTTTATAGCCCTATCTTCAGGTATTGGCATTTTTTACTATTTATTGTCAATTTCAATTGATTTGAGAATTGGACAATGGACTGTACCATGGGCATTTATTTCTAAATTATCTAGAACGGAATTGCTGAAAATGAGTGATGTCACCGGATGTGCGAAGTTCTAGTAAAACCATGAATCGACAGTTACTGATACATTCAGCCACAACACACAACTTTGACAGTGGATTGATTAGATTAGTCTGTTAAATCGATAAACAGAAATCAAATCGGAGTAACTTACTTTCAAATACAAACTTATTACAATTAGTTCATCAATAACTCAAAGAAATGCTTTATTTTTAGAAGATTTATACTGAAGAATTTTACAATAATAAATTGGGGACATGCAATATTCTAGTGATAAACTGATTAATATCTAGTTATAACTTTTCACCCACTAGGCTACTGAATATTGGTCAACTTTACTTTTCTATTTACAATGGCATTTACCGACCACAAATTACGAATTACTACTAACAGTAGTTTCTGTTATAAAGTTACCAAATTATAAGAAAAACGCGAGTTGTGACATTTTTTTTTTCGTTTTTTGGTTTTTGATTAATTATAGATGATTCCATCAAATGAAACGTTATTCTTTTGAGTTTCATCGAGAATGAAGGGACTTTATGATTGAAAGCTATGAATTTCTACGATAACAACGGCACTTCTTGATCAAAATCAATGAGAAACGCGGATTGTGACAGTGCTTTTTTAATTAATTTGGTAGGTTTTTATTCACAATAGATAAATCCACGAAATGTGATTGGCATCTGGTTAAATAGTAAAGTAGTAAACTATGTAAATAGAAGAGAATAGTAAGTAAAGTACGGTTCTATTTCCGATTGAAGACGACAAATTTCTTCAACAGTAACGGTACTTCGTGATCAAAATTAACGAGAAACATTGTAACGGTACTTTTTAATTTTTATTCCAGTAGATTTCGATAGGTTAACGATGCAATATCTAACGATGCATGAAGATAAATAATACAATATTACTGCAATGAATAAATAAATAAATATGTCACATCTTTTCATCACTTACGGCCAGTTGCACGAGAGAAAATTAAATTTAACCACCGTAAGATGACGTCATGTTTCGTAGCTCAATAGAGAAGTCGTTGCACTGGCTCCGTCAAATGACGTCATCTTACGGTGGTCAAATTTAATTTTCATTCGTGCAACTGGCTGTAATAATTTATAATTGAAAAGAAAATGATTTTTAATAGAAAATAGAACAAAATAAAGGTGAAAATTAAATATTACAGAATTACACATGAAAATATATTCATTGGGGTATGGTGTAAAGCACGGTAAGTGCTTCTTCTACATACCGCGGTGTAAAGTGTAAAGTGGCAAAACACCAGCAAAAGGAAAGGGATTCGCTCGAGTGTCTATAATTATGTTATACCTCTTTATTGCTATGAAATATACTTTTTTTTGAGGATGAAGCCCACATAGGTCTGAGACCTGTGCGTGGGTAATGAGTTGGATGATGGTGATTTATGAGTTGGACCTACAGTTTTAGGTGGGTTCCGAACCACCGGGAAGTGATTTTCAGCAGAGAACAGTGTCTTTTTTGCTGGCCAATCTAATCGGTCACCGTTATAAACAGGACCTACGAGAACGCAGCTTATCTATCTGATTGAACAGATATCTGCTACGGCTCGCGGCTATCACTTCCCGATAACTAAAACGCATCTGATAGAAACTAAATTAATCGATACTAAAACGCAATCTGATAGAAAATTGTATCAAAGCCCAAGCTTGCTTTGAATTAATTACAAAAGCTATATAGTAATGTTTTAAATTGAAACCTTGGGGTTATGGGAACGTAAAAGGGCCATATGGTACCAGACTTCATGTTTCTACCTGATAACATCCTTCGAAAATATTTCTATTGTTTATTCTTACTGCTCCTACACATCTTGTCTATTCAAGGACGTCTTGGGAAATACTCTTGTATTATACATATAGGTTTTGCTCTAATTATTTATAATATCGACCAACCACATTTTCCAAAGATTCGAGAACTACAATACTCGGGCTCCCGGCAATTTATAAATAGGGTAAAGAGAAAGAGAAATATAGGAGATTGAGCTAATGTTGCGAATATTTAGCAATTTGATAAATTGTAGCATTTTCAGTCACTTCTGCTTGGATGTTGTAATTGATTAACCAGGTTATTTGTCCTGGAAAGTCTCATTTTACAAGAGTGCCCTGTGTAGGGTGCAGGACGGACTAATTAAAATAAGGTAATAATTGTGAGATAGATAATAGAGACTAGAAGTGAGACGGAAGTGATAGCCTAGTGCCGTAGCAGGTAACTGTTCAATCAGAGATAAGCTACGAAACTCCTGGGCGCTCTTTGTAAGGGTGACCAATTGGATTGCCCAGCTAAAAAGACTGTTCTCTGCTGTAAAATCACTTCCCGGTGGTTCGGAACCCACCCAAAACTGTAGATCCAACTCATTAATCACCATCATCCAATTCACCCACGCACAGGTCTCAGACCTATGTGGGCTTCATCCTCCTAAAAAAAAATAAAAAGCTTAAATTGAATATTTTCTCAATTATTGGTTTTTAAATACTTCTAAGACTCTTTAGAAACTGCAGTAGCTTGTTATACAATTTTCTACTAACATTAAAAGCGTTGCTAACTCAAAATGTTGAATACCTCACATGAACAAATACTGTGAGAAAACAATTAACAATTAAAAGTTAGCAGTTAACAACTAACAACTAACTACTAGCAATTATCAACTAACTACTAACAACTAACAATTAGCAACGAGCAACTAACAACTAACAACTAGCAACTAACAACTAGCAACTAACAACTAGCAACTAGCAACTAGCAACTAACAGCTAGCAACTAACAACTAACAACTAACAACTAGCAACTACAACTAACAACTAGCAACTAGCAACTAGCAACTAACAACTAACTACTAACATCGAACAACTAGCAACTAGCAACTAGCAACTAGCAACTAACAACTAGCAACTAGCAACTAGCAACTAGCAACTAACAACTAACAACTAACAACTAACTACTAACATCGAACAACTAGCAACTAGCAACTAGCAACTAACAACTAACAACTAACAATTAACAACCAACAACTAACAACTAGCAACTAGCAACTAGCAACTAACAACTAACAACTAACAACTAACAACTAGCAACTAACAACTAACAACTAACAACTAACAACTAACAACTAACAACTAACAACTAACAACTAACAACTTAACAATAATTAACAATGGATAAATTGTGCCTGAGCAATGCCAAGCTTGTCCGTCTTTGCCAACATTTTAGCAACTAGCAACTAGCAACTAACAACTAGCAACTAACAACTAACAACTAACAACTAACAACTAACAACTAGCAACTAGCAACTAACAACTAACAACTAACAACTAACAACTAACAACTAACAACTAACAACTAGCAACTAGCAACTAGCAACTAGCAACTAACAACTAGCAACTAGCAACTAACAACTAACAACTAACAACTAACAACTAACAACTAACAACTAACAACTAACAACTTACAACTAACAACTAACAACTAACAACTAACAACTAACAACTAACAACTAACAACTAACAACTAACAACTAACAACTAACAACTAACAACTAACAACTAACAACTAACAACTAACAACTAACAACTAACAACTAACAACTAACAACTAACAACTAACAACTAACAACTAACAACTAACAACTAACAACTAACAACTAACAACTAACAACTTAACAATAATTAACAATGGAAAAATTGTGCCTGAGCAATGCCAAGCTTGTCCGTCTTTGCCAACATTTTAATAAGAAAATATCCAAAGTTATCCAAAAGGAAGAAAATGAAGTTGAAAATGGTGTAAACTGAGGTTGTTGTCAAGTACAGACTAAGGTCTAAAGTGAATGAGGTGCAAAAAGGACTCATTTTGTGAATTGTGTAGGAAAGCGGGGCCACCAACCAACTAGAGGAGTGGATGACGACACTTGAAGCAGTGGCAAAGGGCACAGCTGCATTTTTGGCAGTAACTGTACCACGCAGAGTGACGCACAGCAGAGCGGAGCGGGGCAGAGGGAAGCCATTTTCGGGCTGCCATTTTTGTAGCGCTGCTTTGCGACCCCTAGGTCTGCTTTGCTTTGCTCTGAGCCCCCTCGCTATTAATTCGGCGCAGTCAAGAGAAATGCTCTTAATTAATTCACCTCCCCCACTCCTTTCTCACCCCTACAAGCTGCCTGCTCTGTTTATAACTAGATTTCTAGTTATGAACTCTCTTTCCTCTTTTGTAAGTGACATGAGCACTCACTCCCTGAGGAGAGTGGCTGGATCATCTCCAAAGCCTAATGCAAAAAACAAGTAATAACTATCCTCCATCTCTGACAACGATAGGGCTCACGCCCACGCTGAAGCCCGAGCGTTCAACATGAAATGATTTCACCCCATCTAATCCTAAATCGATAGCGGGCCCACTCCACGAGACCCTCACCCTCATTCTTAGTACTCATAGCCCAAAATATATTCCTAGATACTTACATCAGACTTCCATGTATATATATATATATTTTTTTTTTTAAGATGAAGCCCACATAGATCTGAGACCTGTGCGTGGGTAATAAATTGGATGATGGTAATTGATGAGTTGGACCCACAGTTTTAGGTGGTTTCCGAACCACCGGGAAGTGATTCTACAGCAGATAACAGCGTCTATTCAATTCATTTACATTAATATCATGTTACTATGCTGATGTAGAATAACTGACAAATCACTTGATTCTCATCGAATACTCAATATTATTCATGTAACGTGACAATAAATAAATAAAATTCCCTCTGAGAAAATAGCAATTGCTTAGAGGAGTTTATCACAATTAGGCCGCTTAGAGCAGTTTGTTGGGGCGTCGCAACTTCAGCTTGTTGTCGTTTCAGCGGTCGTGGGTTCGAATCCCACTCCTCCATCTGGCATCTATGTGTGTTATCATTCACCTCATTACCCACGCACAAGTCTCGGGCTCATGTGGGCATCATCAGCAATGAAAATTTAAAAAAATCAAATTAGAAATCGAAATCAGAATAGTCTCCTTCTTTGTTGAATCCCAAATAAATTGGATTTATTCTTAGACGATGACAACAATGTTTCTGCGTGTTTTTGATGAAGTTATCAGATGTATTTATAACAAATTAAGAATTACAACTAAAATATACAAGTGAAACTTCTATCACTGTTTGAAAATTTGTAAGTTGACTACTCCAAAAATACCTCCATCATAGTGCATGAATATACACGTATCTTTGACATTTTGTAATAATTGCAAATGCAAGTACTTATAATATTCATTTGTAATTTGGTATCAAATGAGCCTCATCTCACTTTAGAGCTCAATGATAGAGTTTCCACTTTCGAATGATGAGCATTCCTTTGTTGGTGGCATAACATTTGAATTGGTTTGGTTTTTTTTTTCGGAGGATGATAGGTATGAAAGACCTGTGTGTGGGTAATGAATTGGATGATGGTGATTAATACCTACAGTTTTAGGTGGGTTCCGAACCACCGGGAAGTGATTGAACAGAGTCTTTTTTGCTGGTCAATCCAATCGGTCACCCTTACAAAGATGGCCGAGGAGTTTCGTAGCTTATCTCTGATTGAGCAAATACCTGCTACGCCACTCGGCTATCACTTCCCAAAAGCCTTTATCGGCTTTTTGGTTTGACAGATTAGTTTCTATTTTCTTGTAGGAAGGAGGTGCACCATTTTGAAGTGGGTATGATCAACAAAATTAACATAAATGGATGTTCATCAACATACAACATCAAGACAATGACCGCACTATTATTTTTTCTAATCTATTCTTTAATCGAGTACACACCTCAGAACAAAATAGCTACTCAAGAAAATATTCCAACGGAACTTGTAGAGGATTCAATTTTGAAAATAATGTTGAATCATACCCAAAAACACGACAAAATCAACCATTCATAATCACTGTCTTTCGACCAAAAAACTCTTGACTGCTTGAATCTTGGGTGTGTTTTTGTCTTTGGGTGATTCAACATCTCATTTTCAATAGCGGTATTGAATTTTCTACGAGTTTTGTTGAGAAAATTAATGTGGTACACCAATAAAATAATCAAGTAAACTCACTTCAAACTTGAAACCCCCTGCTTTTGTTGTCAGATTTGCTTATTTTGAGGAATATCTCAAAAATCAATATATTGCAGATTTGCAGCATGTTTCATTCGATTTTTTAGCTCTTTGGAGGCCAACATAAAACCTATTCAATTTGTCATTTAAATGAACGCTTTTGATTGAATAAATTTTAAGTGATAGCTGCCAACTTCACCCAACTTCTTTTTATGAAGCGTTCCGGGGATCTATGCTATGCACTTTTCTGATTATTTCTTTCCTTTATTTGATGAGAGGAATGAGTTGGTGCAGTATGGCAGATTCCTCCTCCTAAAACATTCTGTATAAAGTACTTATAGTGAGTTGTGGGTGGATCATCATCATCATCATCATCATAGTAGTCATCATCATCATCATCATAATCATCAACGCAGTCGTCATCGTCATCATCATCATCATCATCATAATAATAATGTAGCGGATTTAGTTGGCAGTGGCAAGCAAGCCGGCTGCAGCATTCTTTAAAAGCTTACAGCATTCAATAAGCTACTAAGCTCACGGTGGTAATAATGTTACTATTACAATTGACAACAATAACTGCACAGAAATGAGTGGCGATAAGACATAATAGGATGGGACTTGTTCAGTCATATGTGAAGAATAAACGCCCTTTTCACAGCATACTACGTCTTGCCCTAGCCTATATTCTTACAGTGAGCGATTCTAAAACGTAAGCGAACCACTTTTACGTTTTTCGCTTTTGAAAAGCTCTATTTATTATTTGAATAGAGGACGCGCCACTCACACACACACACACACACACACACACACACACAAACAAAATACCTATTTGATTCAAGAAACGTAGGCTATACATTCGCAGAAACACTGCTTGGAGGCTATAAGCTGGCAGTAACAGATGTATCAAATTAGTAGTATTCGGTTTACTTTTTGTTATCGTTCACTGATCAGCGTTCGTGTCTACTGCATGCCTACACAAGAAGCCTTTTACTTTTTTTCTTGCTACAACTAAGCTACATTTTCTTTTACACTCTTCCTTATACAGAAAGTTGCTTTCTTTGTTTCATTTAATAGATTCACATAACGCATATTGAATCCAAACAGTTTTTATTCATCAGCTTTGTTTTATTTTCCAGTGGAGCATTTTGGTAAATCTAAATTTTCAGTGTTAAAAATAACCTCAATGTTTTGGACAATATAACGTACTCAAAATTTGTGAAGATAGCAGTTTTGGACTTGAGTGTGTTGCACCTTTACATTCATTGTAATCTTTACAATTCATTGTCACAATAAATAAATATCAATATTGATTGTTAATCCTGGTCGATATGACCAGGATGAGGATGAGGACAAGTCATCATCATTCAAATGGGTAAAATAATGCAACGTGGCAATGCCCCAATAAGCAAATGAAGAAGGTCTGAACGTCTGAATCACATGATTTTCAGGAGGTGGAAATGCATTAATTTAATTCACTCACATTGTACCAGGTTCATACATTCTTGCTAGTGCAAAACTCCTGAATAAAGCTACTTCCTCCTCCGGGACCCGGCAAGGACGGTTTATGCCAATATTCACATTCTCTCACGTATTATCAGATTTGTCAATAAACTATTGTCAGGACAATTGTCAATTAACAATCTATATATTTATCTTATAATATTAAATCTGACCCATATATTAGGCCTAACTTGAATGCTGAGCTAACTTGAATGCTGATTATAATTGCATATGATGGAGAAATTCATTTTAAGAATTGTATGTTTCCTGTAGAAGAAGTCCTGAGTGCCTATCCTTTTTTCTCTTTAAATATCCATCAAATGAGAGCAAATTTAGAAAATCCTTACACACACATCGCTGGGTCTTCCTTTAAGGGAGACCCATGCAATATATTTTCTTGAACTTGATTCACGCGTTAGGTGTTACTGCGTTACAAACAGACTGACCGACAGAAAAAAAATGCAAAACAGTCGACTTGAAACAGAGATCTCTCTTCTTTTGCTCATTAGTATTTGAATTTAAATAAATAGAATAAAACATAAATTAGAATTTCCTATTGTCTTTGATTAATTTGAGATAGTTGTCTAATGAAAGTGCCACGTTCTCAAGAAGTTACCAGGCTGTAAGTAACACCTTTCACATCAAAATTAAGCCTCACCTCAACTAACTGATATAGTAATTATGGTATCTAGTGTGTAATTGTTGATCTGACTTGTCTTATACTCCTTAACTGGAGTCTCCAAGACGTAATCTACAAAAAAAAAAACACGATACAAGAGCTAAAGAGCTAATAGTTTTCTTGAACAAGGTAAGGAGGAATTCCTCATTCACGATTGAGTTACAAATTTGGGGCTAAAGGCCCAAGAATAATTGAATTCAGCTGGAAATCATCAAATAAATCCTTCGCTTAGACAGCTAGATTGAGATCTTTCGAAATTGAATATTTTTACTGAAGATTTTCTGTAGGAGCTTTAAACTTTACAAATCATTGAAAGTTAGCTTTTGGGAAAGAGCTGCTTATTACAGAAGAAAAATCTATAAATATCAGAGAGATAAGCTGCGTTCTCGTAGGTCCTGTTCGTAACGGTGACCGATTAGATTGGCCAGCAAAAAAGACACGGTTCTCTGTTGTAAAATCACTTCCCGGTGGTTCGGAACCCACCTAAAACTGTAGGTCCAACTCATCAAACACCATCATCCATTTCATTACCCACGCACAGGTCTCAGACCTATGTGGGCTTCATCCTCTAAAAAAAAAAAATATTCCGGTGGAAAATAGACATTCTGAAAAAAATACTGAAAAGAGCAGAAGGATCAAGAAAAATAACTTGATAATAATCCGGTATCTAGGCTAGCTAAAAAATTGATTAGTAGATGATTCCAAATTTTTGTCCAATGGTAATACGGTAATACAGTCTTGAATTTCCAATTATTATATATACAAGTATCATATTACATACAAGTTTTATAAATATATATAAGAGGTATCAACACTCAACAAAATAATCGCTTAGTTTTATTGCATTATGTAAAGTTATTTTGATATATAGTATATAATTATATAATTTTTTAATGCAATTATGTAATTAGTTATAGTGAATCACGAGGCCAAGAAGGGTATTTACTTGTCTAACCACCGTTATTATGTAATCTAAAGTCTAAAGTGATTATGTTATTATTGTAAAAAAATGATATTCCACGTGAATCAAATCTAATATAATCTGGAAGTTATCTGGAGGCTATCTCATTCAGATAATCTGTGCTTTATTAATTTTATTATTCTATAAACCAGAAATTATATATATTAACATGGATAAGCTGTGATCAATTGATTGCTTCATAGATTTCCTTCACATAAACAATAAACATGAGCAAAATTAAAAATAAGTCTCTCACATTAGCAAAAACAGTCAGTGTGTAAGGAACGAGTTCCAATTGTCATGTTCAAAAAATGTTATAATGCGAGATAACTTAATTCAAAGTTAGTTAAAAAAACTGACTAAAAATACACAAATGAGAACATTGTGGACTATAGTTGTATAGTGAGTAGAGGTAGTTAGCTACAGATAGAAGCCTTTTACTGTTTACCATTGTGTTAGGTCTTCATCGTTTACCTGCACTGATATTTAGTTGATAAAGCTTTTTATAGTGTACAAGAGTTCCTTTCACATCAAAATTAAGCCTCACCTCAACTAATTGAAGTAATTATGGTATCTAGTGAATAATATTGTTGATCTGACTTGTCTTATACTCCTTAACTGGAGTCTCCAAGACGTAATCTGCAAAAAAAACAACTTTCGCTCACTCTCACACCCGTTCCTTCTCACTTCTCCTCAACTAACTGGCTGGCATCCACTGACTTTTCCTGGAACTCTCTGACTCTTCTCAATCTTTCCAAAGGGTTCTGCCTGCCTATTGTTCCCTATTGGGTAATCCCTGTCCACTACTAAATATGGTTCTAGATTATTCTAGATTTTTGTAGATCGTATTTATTTGTAACCCACAAAACTATATATAAGGGGCCAGCTCAGTTGACATGCAATTAAGAGTGTCGTCTTTCTTGAAAAGTTAGTGTATCTTGAAAGAAAGTTTAGTGTCACTGTGTGAGTCTGGGTATACAGGCAAGTTCGTGAATTCAGTGACAAAGTTGTATAATAGTTGTGATCGATTTATTCACTGTGTCCAAGTTATGGGGAATTGATAGCCGCGAGCCGTAGCAGGTATCTGTTCAATCAGAGATACGCTGCGTTCTCGTAGGTCCTGTTTATAACGGTGACCGATTAGATTGGCCAGCAAAAAAGACAGCACTGTTCTCTGCTGTAAAATCACTTCCCGGTGGTTCGGAGCCCACCTAAAACTGTAGGTCCAACTCATCAAACACTATCATCCATTTCATTACCCACGCACAAGTCTCAGACCTATGTGGGCTTCATCCTCAAAAAAAATAATGTTCCTACGGTGTTAGTAGTTGAGTTTCTACACTTCTTTGAAGAAAATCGTTCCAATTAAGTGTTGGTTGATCAGAGGAATACTGTGAGTAGATTGATTTGTTTTAATGTCACTCGAAGGTCATTTAAGCTGAAGAATGCTTTGTGGTTGTTTAAAGGTTGTCTTGTATTTAGTAATAGTTTTGATTCAGTGATTATAGTAAAAGTTTTCTGTGATTGAATACCTGTATATCAAATAATCAATTGTTAGTTTCAAATTCTGTTTTCATTGTAAAAGTAGAGCTAATAAGGCCATGATTGTGAACTTTTATCAATATTACTTTGAGATAGTATAGATTTTTTAGTGTTTATTAAATGTAATAAATTGTCTAGCTTTGTTATTTAGTCGTTCTTACTAAACTAAATCCCCCGAACTCTTGCTCTAAAAACGTTGAAGTACAGCAAAACGTCAATAATCCGGACTATCGATAATCCGGATTCACGTACACATTTCCAGCTCATTCTGTTAAAACGTATTGAAGACTTGGCTGCAAAAAAGCAAAAAACTACTTTTAAAAGACTTTTTTAAGAGCCCTGGCAATGTATAGAGTGTGTAATATTCTTTACCTTCGTACTGTATAACTGTACTGTATCTGTACTGTACTTTACGTTTTGTGCTGTATTGTTTCAGTTTCATTAAAGTGCAGTAATAAGTAATACAAAACAGCTTTAACTGTATTTACCTACTATACTTGTTTACATCCATATTTAATGATGAAATAACGCATAGAAAGCATTTAGCACCATGAATACTTTTTCACGCATCATATTGAGCATAGTACAGGCTGACGATACGTATGGGAACCGGGAGACCTGTAGATGAATTCCCTAAATTTCAGTTGTTTATATAATTTTAAAGCATGAAAACAGCCTATTTTCGAAAATCCAGATTTTTGATAATCCGGAAGAGGTTTGGTTCCAATTAATCTTGATTATTGACGCTCTGTATTTTGTAGTCTTCATGAGTTTTTAGTCTTTAGGACAGTAAAAGATTATTGAGTAACTTTTTTTAGAGTTTAGTACTTTTCAATCTGGTCTTTCTAAAGTAGAGCCTCGGTTAACTGAAGTAATGAGGACCAAGATTGTCTCGGATAATCGAAAACTGGGATAACACGGTGCACAGTACGCTACGCCATAAGTTTCGAAACTCGGTTAATCGAGACTCGGATAACCGGGGATCTTCTGTATTTTTAATTGAACCATTAACCGAATAGATTGAACGAGAAAAATGCCAATGAAGATCTAAGAAAACTCGGCTTTAGTGAAACAAACAATATCGCCGTGTTGTACTGAATTGCGGTTGCGCGCCAGTAGCTCGGTTAATTCGAAACTCGGTTAATCGAGACTCAGATAACCGAGGCTCTTCTGTATTTTTGATTGAACGATTAATATAGTAGTTGAACAGCTTTTATTTAGAGCACAGTCGGCCTGTTTTATGAGTTAGATGGATTTTGTGAATGAATAGAGTTCGGTTTTGAAAAATATGTAGTAGTTGCTGCGAGTTTACGTTTGAAGGGTGCTCTTGAGAAGGCTGGCAGGCAGCGGTAGACGATTAGGGGCCAGGCACCGACAAGCTTCCTCCCCTAGCACATGTCACTGTGAGAGCGATACGATTTAATTAAGGCAAAGAGAAAAGAGTCAGCGGCCGAGATGCGTGATCTGTATCAGCAGCATCATCAGAAGCAAAGGGGGGTAGAAGGGGTTGCCTCACCTCGGTACAGCATAAAAGCGCAACGAGTGCACCCTCCACTCAAAATGGCCGACCACCCCCCTGAGGGCATGGCCACCCTTCGACATTCAACATCCACAGCACCCCAAACACCCCAAACACCGACCGTCATCTACCACCTACTATCTATTCCAATCTCCACAAAAGAAGCGCTCCGGCCGACATCTTGGATCAGAAATTGTACGCTGAAAAGAGCGACGACTGCTTCCAGTGGTCGTCGTCATAATAGTTTTCGAACGCGAATAACCCCGATCATCCGACCACCCGATCTACCGGCCACCCGGCTCTGCTCTGCACTCAAACCGAATAGATTGAAAGAGAAAAAAAAATACCAATGAAAACCTCCTCGTACTACAGTTCTATACAACACGAAAATCTGCTTCCTACCTGCGTAACCTAAACATTTATATCTGCACAAACTGATCTCTGCTGTATAGGTACTTTTTTCATGCTAACTGTTCGAAGGCTGGGAGAGTCACTGAATCTAATTCAATTTCAAATCGAATGAATTCATTTCAAATTATTTACAGTAGAGCTTCAACTATCAAAATCAATTAGTTTGGACCCATTCGGTTAATTAAGGACTCGGATAATTGGATTGTTCTTAGAAAAAGGATGTATTTTAAAGGAAAAGAGATTTTCCAGTTCTACAATGTATTTCTATTAATTAAATGATAAGTGCTAGGGCAACACTTTATACAAGTTATCTAGCATGCATATGTACAATGTATATCTGTATTTTTTTTTTTCAAAGAATGAAGCTAACATAAATTCGTGGGTAATGAGTTGGATGATGGTGATTTATGAGTTGGACCTACAGTTTTAGGTGGGTTCCGAACCACCGGGAAGTGATTTTCAGCAGAGAACAGTGTCTTTTTTGCTGACCAATCTAATCGGTCACCGTTACAAACAGGACCTACGAGAACGCAGCTTATCTATCTGATTAAACAGATACCTGCTACGGCTCGCGGCTATCGTGATTGATGAGTTGGACCTACAGTTTTAGGTGGGTTCCGAGCCAACCACATGCACCTACTTGTATACCATTATTGGTACCGTTGATCTTGGAGAGTTTACAAGAATGGCGTAATACTCGTATTTTGTGGATTCATTTATACATAAGATACAAAGAGTCATAATAGAAAGATACATTTTCTATTCGCTAATTTGATCAAAACTTTCAAACGATATGAGTCGTCAAGGACAGAGAAAAATTTATCACATCATTGAAGGCTTTTTTATTATCTTTCTGCCTCAATTGAAAAGCAGAATTTATATATCTTGCTAGAGCCTAGTATTCTTTATTAATCCATTCTATATTCATAACCCTTCCTGATTTGTTCGATTGTTTGTAATTGTTTGATTATTCGCCTAATTTGTTATATTGTTTATTATATGTTCTCTCCGCTGGTGATATTTTTTATTCTAAATTTATTTCTTGAGTATCGCTTGTTATTTAAATGCTTGAAACTTTGACGTGTTGAGAGAAGGATGCCAGCCGACTATACCAATGGTTTTTGATGAATAAGAATTTTATACAATACTACAATAGTATAGACATTGCTCAATGAGAAGCATAAATCATTCGAAATCTATATGTAGAAATACAGGTTAATGAAATACATTTAATGCGTTTGCATATTGTAAATTAATTGAAACATTAGTCTTAGGATCAACTAGAAATGAGAATAATGCTTATAAAATCACGGTAGTGACTGAACAGCACGATCACATGAACACCACGCTCACCGGCTGACCAATCACCACCCTAAAATAAAAGTCATATTATTATTTTTATTAAGGATTTGAGCCAAAATTTAAGCAAGATTTTTCAACAAATTTGACCGATTTTTTCCACTTCCTCTCCCTCTCCCAATGTTTCTCATACTAGAACCGGGGATAATACACTTAGGATACCGAACCACCGTACTACAATCTATACTAAATCATTTGTTGTAAGTGCTTGTCGGGCTTGGAACGCACTTCCTAGTTCCATAAGGTGCATTGAGAGTCGAGCGGGCTTCACCACGTCATTGAAGAGGTATCTTTTGGAGAGAATGACTGCATCTTTTCAACCATAGAGCACAAGCATGACAACCTTCATCTTTCATTTTGTAAATAATATCCCATCAGTATTGTTCAGAAAATATAAACAAAAATTCAATTTCAATTATGTTCAATCACTTCTAATTTTTTCAATTTGTTTATAAATTTTATTCTATTATTACCAATTATATAGTCTCGCAGATCGAAGTTATCAAGGTTAAGTTTGAATGGACGAATTTTTGTCCAGACTTCGCCCTTATTACGTAAATGCTTCACATAAAATCACATTGTTAATATCCAAACTTTTTCTCATATACAGTATAATACTGTGTTGTTAATAATATGCTTTTCAACAATTCACAATTATATTTTGTAAATTTACGTAAATAAAGTAATTTTATCTTATCTTATCTCCACCCCCACCGCCACCTTCGTAAGACTGAAATGGCGTCCCTGAGTTCTAATGTATCAAATTTCTACGACCAGCTGTTGCAGCCATGGCACTATCGTGGATACAGCAGTGGCAACTAGTAATATCAGATTTATTCGACATGACTCACAATGAGACTCCAATCGCTCACAATTGAATCATCCGTCACCTTCCATTATTATATGCGATTGTCGAAGGGAAAGGAGCGTTGATCAGGGTCTCTGTCCGGATGCAATCAGTGATAGGAGCAGCCGGACATATTAGTAGCACTTCAATGAGGAAAATCACTGAGTGCTTGTGAGGGTGAGTGTTGATGGGGTGAGGCGGGTTGGGGGGAAATTGTGGGGTGTGGGGGCTTGAGTGCAGAGCAGTTTAATTATTTGCCATGAAGTCATCGGATGGCGCATTAGGCATGTGCATTATTCACGTGCTGGAAGCTCGTGTAATGGCGATCGTCTCCTATTAAATCCAAGTGCAATCGACTTGCAATTAGAAGATGGCGTCAGTCATCTCTCTCTCACACACATACACACGCTCAATTATTTTCTCTCTCTCTTTCATATTCTCCCACACATTCTCACTCACTCTCTCTTTCTCAGAACCTCTCTCACCCACACACACTCACACTCAATCACTTTCTCTCTCTCTCACATTCTCTCACACACTCTCTCACTCTCTCTCCCAATCACTCTATTACCCTCTCTTTTTTGTTTCCCGTGTTTTCACACGCCCTCTCACACCCTCTCTTCAGTCTGTCACACACACTCTTTCTCGCTCTCACTCACTCTCTCTATTTTTTTTCTTGTCTCATGTATATATCTATGTAAGTTAGTACTGTATGGGAGGGTTAAGTGTAAGAGAGGGCCAGCTGCGCCCTAACTTCGCCCTCCCAGGTAAATGATAAAGGCAGTCAATCAAATCAAATCTCTCTCTCACACACACACACTCACTTTCAATCTCTCTCTCTCTCTCTATTTCTCAGACTCTCTCTCACACACACACTCACATTCTCTCTCAATCTCTTTCTTTCTCAGACTCTCTGAGAGTCTGAGAAAAGTTGAATATTGTATTTTCACCTTCTTATAAAACATTTTAATACACTTTTCAATTTTTTGAATAAGGAGCTATAATTTTTCAAGGCCAATTCAGTTTTGCAACGGTAGTTTATGTTTGCAACAAGTTTTATTATTTTGTTTTTTATGTTCCATATATTTTTTATTTTATTTTAATTTTATTGTTATTATTATTTCTATCTGTATATTTAATATTTATCTGTCACCATAGGCGACAAACCTAGTGGCAATTAACAAATAATCTATCAATCTCTCTCTCTCTCACACACACACACACACACACTCTCTCTCTTTCAATGTCTCTCTTTCTGAGACTCTCTCTCTTTCTCACACACACACTCACACTCTCTTTCAATCACTCTCTCTCCCTCACACACACTCACACTCTCTATTACTCTCTCTTATCTGTTTCCCGTTCTTTCACACTCCCTCTCACCCTCTCACCCACTCATCACTCTTTCTTTCTCTCTCTCTCTCTCTCTTTCCAAGACTTCGCCTCTTTGTGTAATTCATCTCTCAGATCCAAGCTCTATTTTCATTATGTTTTTTATTTTTTATTTTTTTTAACAATTTCTGCTGTACTATACTATACCTTAGAATATATATTTGTTGTATTTATAAACTTTTCTACTCAAACTATTCAACCATTATGTTTATGATTCAAAATCAACTGTACTTAACTTCAACTAGGTGATCTGAGATTTGCTAATATTAATAATACTTTCATCATTCATATACATTGTAAATTTACACAAATAAAGTCATCTGAATCTGAATCTGAATCTGAATCTTTCTCTCTTCTTCTCTTCTTCTCTTTCTCTCTTTTTCTCTTTCTCTCTTCCTCAATTTCTCTCTTTCCCTCTTTCTCCCTTTCTTTCTCTCTTTCTTTCTCTCTTTCTCTTTTCTCTCTTACACACAATCCGCCGCTCTCACTGATTCACTTCCGTGCCTTCCCCCGGACTCAAGTACTCATGCCACGTCTTCCTTCCGGCCCTCTCAAGCTCTCGAGAGTCGTTCAAATGACGAAAACTAGAGTGACACCACTTGCATAGATCGAAAGATACAGATATGCTAGTGTGAATGATAATGCATCAGTGTATACGAGCTACGAGATCAACACTATCTAACGGGAGTGCGTTAGATGGCAGCAACGATAAACACTCATAAATTGAGAACTAATTATTTTTATACTGTCACAACTAAAACTACATTTATTTAGATTTAAAAACGAGGTACGTGTGGCTGTTGCCATCTAACGGGAGTGATAGTGCTGATATCGTAGCTCGTCTAAACTGATGCATTATCATTCACACTAGCATATCTTTCGATCTATGCAAGTAGTGTCACTCTAGTTTTCGTCATTTGAACGGCTCTCGAGAGCTTGAAGCAGTCACGCAATTATCAATCTCAAACTAAAGTACCGGGTGCTTATAAAAGAATATCGGAGTTTAACGCTTTATATTATTTATTATATTATACAACCTACGATTAAAATTAATGCATCAAATAAAAGAGCAGCTCAAACAGTTTTACGCACAATGAACATATCGCATGCCGTCAGATCAAGTGATCGAGAAGGACATGCGAAACAAGCGTTGTCATCGGGCCCTTTGCGGTCGGGTACAGTCAGAGAGTATAGTTTTACTTCTATTCTCTCTGGGTACAGTCGCGTTCAGACATCCGCGTATTGTGTTAAGCCAGTGAGGCGGTGCACCATCTTCTTCCAAATGAGAAAATAGCCAAAATTCTAGGGCATAACAATTGGAAGTAACAGTTACAGTTGGTTCTCCAAAAAAGAAAGATTCATGAACATTTCGCCGAAATATGACACAAAAAACATAATAATTTTCAGATATCATAAAAAGTATGAATTTCAAACAGAAAACATACATTCTCTAATTTACGTGCATTAGAAAAATTGGAGTTTCTATATTAAAACACAAAATGTGTGCCAAAAATAGTGATTTTCATTTAGGTTTTGCATCATTTTGCATCGGAGATCTCATGCTAAAAATGTATTGTTCAAGTAGCCAAACGTCAAAGCAGGCCTACTTGAAACTTTTTTCACTCTGCTATTTTTGACCCCCCACCTAACCTGATTGGGGTACAGTATAGTACCGTACTTAGAAAAGAAATTTAAAAAGAAGGGTTTTCTAACAGTAGTTCAAAACTATATTATAGCTCGTTCGTTCAAAAAGTGGGTCCAGGGTACTCCCCCGAATTTTTTTAAAAATAATTATTCTAAAACCACATTTTTAGCGATTCAAGGCGTTTTTTGACTCTTTTGTCAAAGATTATTGTCTCTCATAGCTTGTTAAAATTCCAATATTTCTTTTGATTCTAGGTCCCTGGTTGGGGGGGATCTATCCCCCTAACCCGCCTCATAGTTACTTTTGCCACTTATTTCATCCAACTCAGCAAGATCCAATCAAAAGCAAGAACTCTCTTCAATTTCAATGCAGAGAAATATGGAACTGAGTGGAATGAAGTGGTTAACTTGAATAAGGGTGACCATAGTTTGCCGGAAGAAAGCTCCCTCACCTCACATCTACTATGTTTAATGAGTAAGCTTACTACATAGTATAGCACAGTATTAGGCGTCAAAAATGAAATAGGAAGTCTTATGAAAGTTAGTTTAGATTAATCAGTTGAAGGAGGTAACTTCAAGACAAATAATAACTAAACTCTTGTTCGAATTGAAGGGGAAAGGTATGCAATATGTTGAACACATAGAAGTAGGGCAACTTTTCAATGAACAATAAGCTGCTATTATTGCTTCAAGGTCAATCGGTAGAATTGATTGCAAGTCGATTTGGCCGGTTTTAGGCACCGCTTTTCCTGTCGCGCGTTAATAAACGCGTTTGGAAACGGACAATTTGTTCACGCGGTTTAAACACAACAAAAACGCTGTGACAATTGTTCACGCGGTTTAAACGCAGCAAAGATCGTGGTGACAATTCGGACACGCGACAGAAAACGCGGTGACAATTCGGTCAAGCGACAGAAAACGCGGGTTAGAGAAGATGGTGAAATTCAGAGACCAATAAAAGCGTAATTTTGTTCAGAGAAGAGAATTTCAAAAAGATTTTCTACTCAGTTGAATATGATGAACGCAATTACAATCTAAAAAAATCAAATATCTTTCCTGAAAAACAGGAAAGTACCGCTATTAAAATGTAGGCCAGAATTATGATGACACCAAGTTAGTTGCATTGAATTGGTTAAAGTAAATTTGATCATTTAAACTAGTATTGGACTGGTAGAAGTTTCAAATGTAGAATAAATGAACCTATTAGAGATTGCAAAACCCAAAAAGGAGACTCAAATTTCGCAGAGCATCTCATTAATAATGGACACAAGTTCAACTCTGAAGAAAATGCGGAATTTCTGCATTTGATTGGCAAAGGCAGACAATTGAACATTTTAGAAGCTTTGGAGATAACTATGTTGGCGAAAAACGATTCTAATACTAGTTTAAATGATCAAATTAATTTTAACCAATTCAATACAACTAACTTGGTTTCATCATAATTCTGGCCTACATTTTAATAGCGGTACTTTCTGTATTTCTCGGTTGACCTTGACTGCATTTCATGAGCTTCAATTTGTTAATTTTAAATTTATTTAATTCCAACCTTCTTGTGTATTGCTCTTGTTTGTTGCTTTCTATGAGTTCAGTGTTTTTTGGTTCTTGATTTCTACTCTTATTTTTGCTTGTTGCTTCTCCCACCAGTGGGCGGGTCTTGTTTTGGCTTTCAGCCAATCACAGACCTTCAATGAAGGTCAGCCTATTAGAGACAATTTATCCCTCGGCCAATAGTTTCGTTCCCTGTTTAGTATACATTATACTACTCTTTACTTTAGTTTTAGTTTGTTTGAGATTGATAATAGTGTAATAACCGAAACTAGTATCTCACTATTCTCAATAAAAGTGGTTGGGACAACATCATGTCTTATTATTCATTATGGTGACTGACACGTCATTTTTACAATCTCAATTGAACTACAACTAATACAGAGCTGTTCAAAAAGTAGGAGATTTCAAGGATTTAAGTCCAGCGTTCTTAGAAAGAGGACAATTTAAATTTTTAAGCATCCAAAGTTCCAATCATGGCCGCATCGGCGCTGTTGCTTGTCTGCAGCAAAAACACCAGAGGAACAATCATTTTCCTACAGTGACCCGAAAAATTGCCTATTTTTGCACTAACTGTAGCACGCAAAATAGTCTATTCCTGCACCAGTGCTGGAAAGTAAATTCCAGTGCGCGAAAGTACTTTTCCGCACTCCATATTTGCAACCTAACAACACAAAATAGTGAGCATGTGATACGCAGGTTCCCTATTCTGCATTTAAAAATAGGTTGTCTACTCTGCTTCGGCTACGAAATACAGTCAGCTGTAGTTGTTGTTGAAATCGATTTGAGGAATTGTCTGGTTATGTATGTCCTGTTTTGTTCTGCGTAAATTACTTTATACGTTACTGTAGCAAATATTTAATGTGTAATTCCAGCGCAAAGTATTGTTTCTGCACTCGAGAAACTTTTTTCACTCGCCTTCGTCTCGTGAAAAAAACTGTTTCTCTCGGTGCAGAAAACCCCCACTTTGCACACTAGTTGCACAGCTATTTTAGTGTTGCAATTAGCAAAAGTAGCAATTACACAGTTTTTATGGTTTTATGAGCAAACGATGTTTTAGAGCTCACCATACCGTTGGCTGAAAAATTATGAGTTCCTTTCTTGCTCACGGTGAGGATTCTGTGGACTCAAAAACACAAAATAATCCTAAAATATATAATTTTTCCACATTTTTCTCAAAATGAAATTTTTCCTATGGTGGTGTCGTTATTTAACTACAGTTAAACTACAGCGCCAATGCGTCCGTAATTGGATTCTTTTTCTATTTGGATAAGGCCCAAATGACTTTTGAGACGTGTGCGAGTTTAATAGTTTGATTATTATACTAAATATCCAAGGCTGAACGAGAATCGAACTCGTGACCAGAGGAGTTGCAGCAAGCCAGAGTATTGCGCTCCAATCGATTACGCTACCGTGGCTACCACTTCCACTTTGGCTGTTTAGGTTAGGCTAGGTTTAAACTTTATGCTACTCTTCCAATGAACATAATGTTATGCTTCTATATTTCTTAGTTTTTAAGAAATTAATGTTTGTAATCTGTTACTTTTTGAATAGATATGTCCTTCTTGGACGGATACTGTTGGATACTACGTAAAAGTATTCGTTTAAGAAGGGTTATGTATATTATATTGAGCTACTCTGTATTCTAGTTTGATCTGTGATGTTTTCCATGACAAAATTCTTGAACAATCTAATACCAAAACTGACACTGTATTTCTATTCAATTATGATTATAAAATTATAAGTAAGTGAAAATCTTAAGTTAAATAGAAATGTCCAGTATAAGTGAGTAAAAATCATAATTTAAATAGAAATACAGTGTCAGTTTTGGTATAAGATTTTAGTTTTATTTTAGACTGAAAATAAATGTTTGAAATCTGTTCCTTCTTTTTTATTAGCGCTATATAATTTACTAGTTTCATTGTATTTGAAGTTGCAGTACAGAAAATACTTTTGATATTAATTACTTGTAAATTGTTATGCAATTGGCTATTCGTTGTGTTCGGTTAGTACTCGTTGTAAGGTCTAGATTGAACTACTCAGTATTTTAGTTTAATTTTAAGATTGAAAAAATGACGTGTCAGTCGAAACTATTGTTTGAGTTAATAATTAAAGTGGTTGAGTTCAGTGGTGTAGCTAGGATTAGATTTCGGGGGGGGGGGGCTCACCAAGGGGGGGTCTGGGCAGTGGCGTAGCCAGGATTTGATTTGGGGGGGGGGGGCTCACCAAGGGGGGTCTGGTGTATAGGAAATGTCCGGATTTTTTTTAAATTTTAGTGGTGTAAAAAGCTAATCTAGACAACTTTTTGGGCTCTAAAGTTCAAAAGAAATTTTTGAAGAATTACTACCAAAGAACCTAGGTGGCCAGGTTTGAAATACTAATATCTGTGACTATTTTGAGTCAAAACCCTTGAATTGGAACTAACCATACTTAACTTATGTACTGAATCTCAAAAATAATACTATGATAATAAATTGAATTTCAAGTTTATAAAAATACAACTCAAATATATACAAGAAGTAAGCATACCTTTTTATAAGTTACTTATGATTTATGTCATTAGCCTAAAACGCACCCAACCCAAAGTTCATGAAATCGGAATTTTTTGATCATATAGCACACTGATTTTATACGCTTGCATAGAACTTGCATTTATTTGTGTGTTTTCATTTATAAAATCCCGATTTCATGAACTTTGGGTGCGTTTAGGCTAGTGTGTTACTGAATTTTAACTTCAAAACTAAATTTTCTACAAAATGAGTTTATTCAAAAAGGTGATTTATCAATAATTAACAAAGTTAATCCACTTCAAACTTGAAAAATTGCGTTTTATTTAATGTAATAAATAAATAATTATGATAGTCACAGTTTTCTAACATGTTTTATTCGATTTCGTAGCTCATTTTAAATCAAAATTATCCATTTGTGCACCTAACAAGTTTCTATATGAGTAAATATTTGAACCATGCATTAATCTGACTATATGTATGTATATAGTACCATAGCCGATTCGACTGTAGGTGACTCTTCAGACCTCAACGCTATGTTTTAGTCCAAAGAGCGTACTACACAAACGAGGAGTGAGGTGGTTTGTGATTGCTTTCCTCACTGAGCTGACTATAACTGTAGCTATATTCTATTACACAATCAGGGTTTCTGTATTCTGTTCGTTATAAATCTACAAAAAATGATAGAACCCTTCGGTTTTAATAATTATCTATCTATTAGTTATTTGAGAATTTTTTATTTCTGAAATTTCGCGGGGGGGGGGCTGGGCCCCATGGGCCCCCCTTGGCTACGCCACTGGTTGAGTTAGTATTATTCATTATTTTAAATTTCTTTCCGGTTAATTTCTTTCCTAGTATGATTATTGTTACTAGTCGAAACTGTAGTATCTCTTGTGAATAATTAACGTGGTTGAGACAACATTAGTACTATCAACTATTAGTACTATGTTGTACATTAGTACAACATATGGTACTATTAGTACTATACTACATTAGTACAACATTACTACTTGAAATTTCTTTCATAATATGTTCCTAGTGGGATTAGGATTTTACTAGTGGTTTACTACTATTTATGAGTGGAAATGGTTTAGTGAAACTGTAATTGAGCGATGTCCAAGACATACAGACGAAAGCAAGTTATTAATTGGCTTAGGTGTGGGGTGTGAAGGTAGCCATGTTGGGCGTCACCTGAGGTGTGTGTGAGAGCACCCCTCTCACCCACTTCCTCCACGGCATCCCCTCACACGTCTCCATGGTGACCGTATGCCACCCCCACCCCACCACCGTCGTATCGATCACACTTTCGGCGCTCAACACTCCCTGGGGACGCTAACGCTGATGCTGATCCTGACACTGACGCTCTCTTGCGGATAGCCTTGCCACAATCCGTCTCGATTAGAGTTGATTTTTTTCCCCGATGTCTACGGCTACGAAATAGACCTTCACAAAGCGTCATTTCATCCCCCTCGTTTCTCATATCTCCTCGCTGACAAAAGGGTGTGGTCCCCCACCCATCACGTGCCTACACCGAACAACAGACAATGCTCATCCCCAACCCTCACATAGACTTATACCGTACGTCCACAATCGTTTTCATTAGGCTACGTTGCCCAACTTATTCCTATAATAGCAATTCCCATGAGACGCAATTTATCACTATACATCCCGTTTTAGGAAAGAGTGTACATGTCTTTCAATAGAGAGAGAGAGTTTGAGCAAGCAAACTACGATAACGATAACGCTGATTTATCACTATATAGTCTGTTCCAGAAAAATGTATTTATTCAAACAACTGCAGTCTATTACCTCTCCAGTCAAATGCAGGGGTGCCCACAGGGGGGGGGGTCTATGACGCAGACTGCGTCATTGAAATTCTTGGGGGGTTGTAAAAAAAGTTTGGGATGGGTTAAAGTTGATTGAAACCTTGTTTAACATGACGACATTCAAAAATATATTATGAAGTTACCAGATAGAACGTCAATTAATGACAATAGATTTATAATTATTATTATACTATTGAATATGAATTAGTTAAAATAGTTATGTTTAGGATTTTTGCAGGAAGTTATTAAGATATATCTTTTTTACCTTTACAAAAAAAATGTTACCTATAACCTTTGTAAAGAATCCAGGGCTTAATTTCAGCCGGAGCACACCGGAGCGGAGCTCCGGCTATCTAAATCAATAATAAAATCATTTATTTTAAACTAGATCTGAACTAGCTTGTTATTTTGTAAATTATGTAATATCATATGTGCATTACTAACCATGCTCAAATGCGTTTAAAATGCACCAATTCAAGTGTAATTTTCTAACATTTTCCGGGGGAGGACCCTCCATAAGTCACAGCTCCGGTATTTCTCAATTTAGAAATTAAGCCCTGAAAGAATCTCAAGAAATATGCATACATTTTGTATATTATCGACTATTTTTCCAATACCTGTATAAATCTTCTTTTAGTTTTGGAAAGAACACGGGGGGCTTATTTTTTTCGATTTTTTCTGTGGGGGTGCCTAATTTATGGTGGGGGCTGGTGCTAAATTTAGAGGGGGGGGTGGTGTCATGAGACTTGGGGGGATGGGCACCTGCAAATGGTAGTATATTCCTAAATTTTACACTACAGTACACAATTGTTCACCAATAGTTATGAGAGCTACGCATTAAAACCATAGGTACTCTTTCCTAGAATGGGCTAATTGAAATTATTAATAATTTATAATGAGTAATTCCAACTCATTACCCACGCACAGGTATCAGACCTATGTGGGCTTCATCCTCAAAAAAAAAAAAAAAAAAAAAAAAAAAAAAAAAAAAAAATAGACTCAACCCCTGTTGCACAAATCGTCCTACTCAAATGATGTATTGTTATGTTTGCGATAACAGCAAATTGATAATACTGATAAAATGATAATTAAGGGAAGTGAGCCTGCATGGAGTGCTTCTTGTAGTACAACAGTTTTGTAAAGCCTGAGCCTAGCTTAGCTTTTTTTCATATCACCCACTTTGGGGGGGGGGGGGTTAAATCAATTATTCTTCTTTTGTTGATGTTCCTTGCGCTTCCTCCAATACTCTCTCATTCTCTCCGATGTTGCCTTCTCCTCTCCTCGGGACACCACAGTTCCCCTTCTTCTTGAAATCTTCTATTTCCATCATTCAGCAAATTTCTTGGATGTGCAGTATTCCTGATTACATCAATCAAGCTTAGCTTGTTTATATCAGCTCAGCTTATTATATCAATATGTAAATAATATTAATATGGCCGTGAGCCGTAGCAGGAATCTGTTTAATCAGGTAGAGATAAGCTGCGTTCTCCTGGGCACTCTTTGTAAGGGTGACCAATTAGATTGGTCATTAATAATGACACTGTTCTCTGCTGTAAAATCACTTCCCGGTGGTTCGGAACCCACCTAAAACTTTAGATCCAGCTCATCAATCACCATCGTACAACTCATTACCCACGCCACAGGTCTCAGACCTATGTGGGTTTCATCCTCCAAAAAAATATGATCCCTATACTTGCTATATCACCTGTAAGCTCTATTTATACACAGTACTGATTCATATGCGCAGTATTTCATACAAAAATGGCGTCCTGTTGTTACCATAACCTAAAATCCATAATATGAATTGCCAATATTAATCGCGGACACGAGTATTTTATAATTCAAAAAGCTATTACACTCTCCCAACTATATAATAATATAGTCTCTTTACATAATTCAATTCATATTGTCGATTGTCGTCAATCAAATTGGTGGTGAGGGTACGCTCCAGGCACTATGTAGTACACCATAAGAGGAGAGTTCTCTACCAATAATTCAATAATGTATAGTTTATTCAAAAGAGGGTTCGGGAGAAACAAAAGAAATTTTTTTCGAACCCCAGGGGTACACCTCCGGAAATATTTTGAAAAATAATCCCTTTAAAAACACATTTTAAGCGATTCTAGACAAAAATGCATCCATTCTAACATTATTCAAACCCAAATTGTGTGTCAAATTTTCATAAAGTTTTTTCATCATTCTCAGTGGGTGATTCGAACTCTCGTGCTTAAAATTTATAGTTCAAGTATCCAAACTTTAAAGCAGGCCTACTTAAAACTGTTTTCACTTTGCTATTTTTGATCCCCCACTCCACCTGATTGGGGTACAATATTGTGCCTTACTTAAAAATGTATTTTAAAACAAGAAGGAGTTTTCTAACAGTAATTCAAGACATTATGTGGCTTGTTCATTCAAAAGGGAGATCCGGGGTACTACCCAAAAACCTTTTTTGAAAATAATCCCTCTAAAACCACATTTTCAGCGATCAACACGTCTTTTTTGACTCTTGTCAAAATTCCAAAATTTCTTTTGTTTTTAGGTCTCTGGGGGGGGGGAGGTGAATTTATCCCTCTGATCCCCCCATAGTTACGCCACTGGTGACATTAAAATACTATGGTAAGCTGTAAAAAGCTTTTTAACGTATTCTCCAAGAGATTTGAAATTAATATCGACAGTAGTGCTGGTAGCAGCTGTTATAATTTTTTTAGTAAAATTACGTCTTGGAGACTCCAGTTAAGGAGTATTTATTTATAAGAGAAGCCAGGTCAATAATTATACAAACTTATATACTAGTTAACATAATTACTATATTAATATTAGTTGAGATGAAGCTCAATTTTGATGTGAATGGAATTCTTGTACACCACAAAACGCTTAATCAACTAAATATTTTTTCATTTGTTTTTTAATATTTCTATATTTTCTCAAGACTTTTTAAAAACTGCGATAGCTTGTTGTAGAGTTTCCTATCAATATAATTAGGTTTTTGTTTGAATAAGGCACTATTGTAACTTACCAAGTGATAATCTCTTCGGCTTCTTGTATTATAATCGTGTACGTCAAAATTTTGGTTCATATCGTACTGATAGTCATTCTAACCTCAATTTAACCCCAATCTCACCAAGTATAACAGGCATAACTTTTGAATAGAGTTACTAGTAGTTGTTATTGTCATTCTAATCTTAGAATAACTTAACATAGCATTTGAAATTCTTAATCAGTTGAAATTAAAATTAAATAGTAAAAAATGCCAATACCTTCAATTCAAAAACAAACATAATTCAAATGAAGATAGGGCTATAAACGTGTTTGTAAACGATAATCAACTAGACCAGGAAGGAAACATTGCATTTCTAGGAGTTTTGTTGGGTAGGCGATTGACCTGGACTCCATACATTGAGAAAATATGTAGTAAAATTTCATCTAGGGTATTTGTCCTGCGACTGCTCGCTAGACTGAATGACAAAAAGTTACTTTTTACAGCTTACCATGGGCTCTTACTGCCACATATTAGGTATGCTATCTTAGTATAGGGTAATTCATCAAAATAAAACCTTGATAGGGTGTTTAAGATCCAAAGGAAATCTGTTAGGTGTATGGAAAAAGTAAATAAATTAGATTCATGTAGGCCATTCTTCAAGAGACTTGGTCTCCTAACTGTACCCTGCTCATATGTGTATGAAGCTACTTTATATGTAAAAAAGAGTGATATTAACAAAAATCTTGACATACACGATTATAATACAAGAAGCGCAGGAGAGTATCACTTGGTGAGTTACAATAGTAGCTTATTCAAACAAAAACGTAGTTATATTGGTAGGAAACTTTACAACAAGCTACCGTAGTTTTTAATGAGTCTTCAAAATATAGAAATATTTAAAAAACAATTGAAAAAATATTTAGTTGAAGCTTTTTATAGTGTACAAGAGTTCCTTTCATATCAAAATTAAGCCTCATCTCAACTAATTGATATAGTAATTATGGTATCTAGTGTATAATATTGTTGATCTGACTTGTCTTATACTCCTGGAGTCTCCAAGACGTAATCTACAAAGAAAAAATGTTGGTAGTAGCTGATGTAATCCGGTTGTCATTTTGACAGTAGGCCGACCTACTTAGTAATGATCAGCCACCCAGATTGACGGATGCACCAAACTTAAAAATTGGCATTCGATGAATTGGTCGACTGCAGCATCATGTGACCACACACCATGCATGCGTGTTGCCGGTCTAATCGCATTGTGTGTGTAGAGGCATCTCATAGCATGGAACATGGACACTAATGAAGTCGGTGGTTGTAGTTGCTTCCATTAGTGCCGCCTTAATCCCGCCTGGCAGCGGGCCTTTGACGTTTCACCAATCGGTAGACCCCTGTACCCCCCCCCCCCCCTCCGACCATCACAACAGCCACAATCTCACCCATTATTTAGTCAGTCTTCAAGTTGATCGTTGATGCTAATTGAAGCCTTTCCTCTTTGCGGTTTTCCTGTTCCGCTAACAGTGTTTCCGCACTTTAATCCCATCTCCTTTGATTTTAATTCTCTGTTGTTATGGCTATTTTTTGGCATTATTCTTCTCAGTGGTGCAAGTAGAGGGTCAGTCTGGGGGGGATGAACAATGATTTTTATGCTGTGGTGGGGGGGGGGAGGTAGGTTCTAAGCACTATATCCTGCAATCATAGGAGGAGAAGAAGGAGGGTTCTCTAAGAATACAGAAATTTAAGACAATCTCTATAGCTCTTTCGTTTAAATGGGGCATGGGGGTGCTCCCCCGGGAAATTTTTGGAAAATACTCTTCTAAAACCCACACTTCTAGCGATTCTAGATGTTAAATATCGTTCTATTTCAACAAAAATACACAGTTAACTCGATGTCATGAGACCTGATCGAGAACTGACTGTTTATCTTCATTGCCCATAGAAACGCATTTCGATTAAAACAAAACAGATGATTATTCATAGTGTAATACATTACACTAGACATGAATTGGTCCAGCTGACACACTATTTATTCACCAAACATAATTTCAACCCAAATTGTGTGTCAAAGTGATTATTATCTGGTTCTACATCATTATCAATAGGAGATCCAGAGACTCTTGGGCTAAAATGTATTGTTCAAGCATAGACAAACTTAAAAGTAGGCCTACTTCAAACTGTTTTCACTCTGCTATTTTTTTAATTCCCCATCTACCGAGATTGGATTAATGTACAGTACCATCCTTGAAAATTTAAATTGTAAGGGAAGTTCGGGGGCACTCCCCCGGAATTATTTTGAAAAATAGTCCTTCTAAAACCATATTTGCGATTCTAGACACCTTTGACACTTCTGTCAAACATTGTCTTTCGAGATGTTTTAAAATTTCAAAATGTCTTTTGTCTTTGGATCTCTGGGGGCTGAAGCTCTTAAGGTCTGGAGGCTGAAGAACGTAGGGGGCTGAGAGGCTGATGAAGCTTCTTTTCAGAAGTGAAATGCATCCCTCCAGCATCTCCAGTATCAGTGAATGAAAAAAAAATTACTTTAATAGAAATACATTGTCAGTTCTGATATTAGATTGTCTCTGGGGGGATATATCCCCCTGATACCCCCCTTAGTTACGCCACTGATGCTTCTATCTGCATTCGTGAATGGTGTCTCACGCTTATGCATTTTTCAATCTAGGGACTAACACTGGAAGAATTTTTCCCTAGCAACAAAGAATAGTAATGATGAAAAACCTACTTTGCAATGTTTTTTTTAGTCGGATGATGCCCAAATGAGTCTTGAGACTTGTGCGTGGGTAATGAGGTGAATAAGTAAATGATGATAAACAACCTTTGCTAAATGAGATTCGAACTCAATGCTGCCGGAAAAGAAGCCAGCTCTAGTTTTACCTAATCAAAGACAAGCGCTCCATACAACTGAGCCTAATTCTTGTCTAATTCTTTGTTGTCATGGATACTATTTCTCTTGTTTTGCCTTATTCTCCTTTATGCTTTTTTGTATACTTTCTCTTTTTGCTACTTAGAGGTACTAGAAGAAGGATTTACACACTCCACGAATCTAGAGAAAACTAGAGACGAAGATACACAACAGAGAATGTTAAATTAAGAAAAACCTACTTCCCAGATACGCGTAATCATCTAATTCTCTTGATAATGCTGTCACTCTCTTCTCTATTTTCCTAACTAGGATATAACACCAGAGGAATATTTCCCAACGACGAAGAAGCACAATAGAGAATGACAAAAATCAACATTGATCATTCTTAATCGTCTTTGTTGTTATGGTTCTTGTTTTTCTTTTTCGTCTTCTTCATCTCCTATGAGCCTTTATGTATGCTGTCACTGTTCTCTATTTTTAAAATTAGAAGCTAGTACTAGGAAACTAGAGGAATATAGTACTAGGAAACTAGAGGAGTATAGAAATATAGGAATATAGAAATATAGAAAAACTAGCCGGCAGACTCGCTTTGCTCGCCTTAACCGTCTAGCCAGGGGGCTCCGCCCCCTGGACCCCCGGGGGGTCCAACTAATTTCCATTGTGATTAGATAAATTTACAGAAATAGGTGATTTTGGGGAGAATTTTGATACCATTACTTAGTATGCATCTAGGGTCTTAATCAAACAGTGGTATTTCGAGTATATAGATATAGATTTCACTCCATGTGGCCTTGAGGTTCTTGAGAAATTGTGATCAACTAAATTCCAAAAATCCTAAATTTTGAGATGAATCATGTAACCCTATTTTTCACGTGTTTAGCACCCCAGCTGAAAATTTAAACTTTTTTGGCCTTGTGGTTCTTGAGAAATTATAATCACCTAAATTTTCAAAATCGTTAATCTATGGTAAATTAATTTCACAACTAATTGTTTGTTGATTTTCTGATCAATACCTATTTTCACAAAAATTCTCAGGCTCATGTACTGTTACAAATAGTATTTAATTCCTTAATACTTCTTTGTAAACCTAACTATTGATAGGTAAGAGTTCTTATAAGAACTGATATTTATTAATTTTATTAAACCATGTGATTATAACATGAAAATTATTTTGATAGCTCGGGATACGTTTGCTTTGTTTGAAACAAATTATTATTATTACAATTTATTATTCTTTCTAACTAGCTATTCAGTACGTCCTTGCTTATAATTAGAACGATTAATTCCAAATTAATTGAAATAAATAAATAAATAGACCTGACCTACTGAACTTGCCAGCCAAACAGCTCAAAGGAACAGCTGATAGAAGTCAACCGTTTTTAATCATATGGCAGACCCCTTAGCAGCGTTATTTACACTGTCTTTGAACAGCAAAAGACTTTGCACTTTGCATGTAGGCTACCATACAGTCGGAGCCTTGCAATATGTGGGAAACATATGACTGAGTATGATGAAATGTTATTATGCCAGGTTGATGACATCTGTTAAGTGCAAATTTCAAAATATTTGGCTGTTTATCACCAAACTTTTCAAAAATCGTCGATTTTGGGCCCATTTTGGGGCTAATTTTGAAACTTTTTTCCAAGATACATCTAAGGCCGATACTTAACATGAATACCAAATTTTATCTGATTTGACCTTATGCTTCTCTAGAAATTGTTGTCACCTAAATTTTCAAAAATCTTCAATTTTGGGCCCATTTTGGGGTAAATTTTGAAACCCTTTCTTAGCACGCGTCTAGTCCCCCTACTGAATACGTGTACCAAATTTTATCTTTTTTGGTCGAGTGTTTCCTGAGAAACTGTGATGAATGAGTCAGTCAGTGGTATTTCGATTATATAGATATAGATAGAAATATAGAAATATAGAAATATGGAAATATAGGAATATAGGAATATAGGAATATAGAAATATAGAAATATAGAAATATGGAAATATAGAAATATAGAAATATAGAAATATGGAAATATAGAATTATAGAAATATAGAAATATAGAAATATAGAAATATAGAAATATGGAAATATGGAGATATAGGAATATAGAAATATCAGAAAAGGTGGGGTATCAAAAATAGCAGAGTGAAAATAGTTTCAAGTAGGCCTGCTTTAAAGTCTGGCTACTTGAACAATACATTTTTAACACGACAGTTTGAATCTCTTACTAACAATGATGCAAAAACTAGATCAATATCTTTGACACACAATTTGGGCCAGAATGGATGAATTTGTGTCTAGAATCGTTTAAAATGTTGTTTTAAATAGATTATTTTTCAAACACTTCCCGGGGTGTTCCCCGTACCCCTTTTTGAATAAACTGAATATTATATTCTTGAATTATTGTTAGGTCCAGCTCATCAATCACCATCATCCAACTTATTACCCACGTACAGGTCTCAGACCTATGTGGGCTTCATCCTCAAAAAAAAGAACCCCTCCTTCTCTTCTTATGTTGTACTATATAGTGTCAGGAGCCTACCCTCTCCCTCTCTATTATATCATTGGTCACTATATCCTCTCAAATTGACCCTCTAACGCTTATACTGTCAGAATGCAAATAGTTAAACCAGGCTCTGGACTACAATTTGACAATTAGTCTGTCGAACTTAATGTGGCAGAAAACTCTGAAAGGCGTTACATTTACAGCTGGTATATGGTGTTAATACCAGTGTTTCACATGTTATTTTTCATTGAGCACATCTGAACGAAGAAACCTATTATGACAGAAATCTCTCCAAAGCATTTCATTCAGTGTTCTTATGGTCTCAGATTGATTTCAGCGTTTTACAGCTCATTGAGCAACACAAAAGCAAACATGCTTATATTTCTCATTCATCACAAGAAGGTCTATTAGGTAATCCAATAGTCAGTCCAAGTGGCAATTTGTTGGACTTTGTTTTATGTAAGTGGATTCATCCTGTGTTGACATTCAATCCTATCCTCTGATACCGAGGCATAAAGATACTGGTTTTAGAAGTAGAAAAAACCTCAATAAAAAAAAACAGCATTAACAAAGGATGAAAGAAGTGAGACCGCTCAGGAAGTGAAGCAGTCAGGTCTAGAGGCTCAGCACCTACCTTACTTTTAGATAGCAGGTTATTGAAAAAATAGGAATGCAATCGCATTAGGAACTAGACAGAATTAGTAGTCAAATCTTAATTATCAGGACCAGTGGGTGGTGATTGGTCATGCGGTGAGCGTGGTGTTCAAGTGATCGTGATGTTCAGTCACGACCGCTCAAGACTGCGCTTGGATGGGTGACCGTGCTTCAATGACTTGATGTTACAAGCTTTATTATCACTTAACCGGTGGTTCGGAACCCACCTAAAATAGTAGGTCCACCATGTTCCCCGTAACATGACACAAACGGCGAGGTGGAACTACCCGTAAGGGTCTCCCCACCATTAAAAGCCATTCGCTTATTATTATTAGGACCAGTGGCGTAACTAGAGTTGACTTATGGGGGGGTTTACCCCCCCTCATCTCAACCACTCTTACATATTACTTATTCCACAGAATATAAATATAGGTAAAGGAACCAGAAGCTGACCCTCCTCCCCACCAGTACCAGATAGATATTCATATTTTTTCTTATTATTGCCTTATACGCACTGTTGTAGTTCTTCCTTGGGCATGGAATGGGGGCTACTCATTGATTTCAATTGTTTGCAGTAAAGAAAATTTTGGTATTCTAAAGATGTCATTAAAAAGATATTGCTGTGCATACTCCTGTTAATGGAATATTCAGTGTTCCTGAGACAAATATTTGAAGGAATTTTGAAGTGTAATATAGTAAACAGTTTGTTTAGTCTTTACTTCAATGGTTTTTCCATCCAATCCTTATTCATGAGATTATCTTATTCAATTCACTTCAAATTTGCTTTGACAATTTAGATTTTATTTCATTCATTGAATTTCATTTTTTTATTTATTGTTTTTTATTTCTTGGGCTATATTGTTGGGCCTGTTATAATTATATAGAAGGAACTAAACAAATTAGCTGATTACAATGAGGACTTTAAGCTATTATTATTGATTCTCAAATTTCTCTTCTATGTTTATTAATACTGTATATTATTATAGTATATTGGATAATATCATTTTTTAAATTACTGTTAATATCTCCAGTGTGTGTTGTATAGTTTCTATGTATGATTAACATTTGACATATGAAAAATCAAAAGCTCATTCCTTACCTGACACGGATGTCAGCTACTGGTGTCCGGGTATGTCAGCTACTGGAGGTGACAAAAATAGGGAAGCCTATTGGTGTAGATGTTAAGTGATTTTAAAATCAAAATTTCAAGTTCAAATTGGTTCCAATTTCAATTAGTCCTTTAAAAGGCTTGAATAAATTGATTTTTAACACTTTTTTATAATAATAATAAGCGTATGGCTTTTAATGGTGGGGAGACCCTTACGGGTAGTTCCACCTCGCCGTTTGTGCCATGTTACGGGGAACATGATGGACCTACTATTTTAGGTGGGTTCCGAACCACCGGGTAAGTGATAATAAAGCAATTTTTTATTAATCCATACAATAGATCCAAAGATCCAATAGATTCATGAATTGACTCACTAAGGTACATCTTACCCTGTAAATCAGAACTCAATTTCTTACTTCAGTACAACCAATGTACTAGCTCTTTCACCCTATTTTCAAATTAAATAAATAATCTTTCAAATTTTAATTATTTTTTACAATTTTTTTCAGAATTTCTTCCATGCAAAGGGGGGTTACGTCCCCAACAAACCCCCCCCTCGTTATGCCTATGCTCAGGACCAGGCTAGTCTATGCTTCTGTAAGCCAATATAAATTTTATAGCAGTTTTTGTAAAATAAATTATCAGGTATGGCGTTGAATCATGGGTTAGTCAGCTAATTATCCCTTGCATAGAGTGGAACGAATGCAATTGAAAAATTTAGCTAGTACATGTCTAACATGCTTATGTATAAACATGTATTTTGTCTAGAATACCCCCTTTAAATTATTTTTATTTAAACAATCTTTACAATTTACAATATTCCTACCCTACTTTAATTTCAAATAATTTATATATATAAAATTTTAATATTTATCAAAGATAATTTATAGTTTCGGTCCCTGGCGCCTTCCTCGCATTACAATTTAAGAGGGCCTTGTATGTATCAGGTTCCCAGATTCAACAATGTATATGGGAAATAATACATGTTTTACATACTTCCTAAACTTTTCAATAAACTTCCAATAAGTGCCACTCCGATGTGGAACTCTATTATTTTTAGGATTTTGAAATAGATATGTATGTGTACTCTACCAATACGTGACTATACCAAGATTTATGTGATGCTATAGATCACATCTCTAATCTGAATATATCAAATAGCAGCAATTACATAGTTTAGAAAACAAACTGATAGCTACATTTTTGAAAAATAGTACTTTTTTTAGGCTGTAACTATGCTCTTTCAGGCTGAAAAAGTTGCTCACAATGAATTTTTTTCTGATTCTGACACCACCGCCACTCCGCTGTGGAACTCTATTATTTTTAGGATTTGAAATCCTATGTGTACTCTTTGCATGTTGAAAAAATTCAAATTTCAATGAAAACCATTACTATTTACTACATTACTACTATTTACCACCATTTCACAAACTCCAGCACTATTCAAATGACACCAGAAACGAAATTTCAAGAAAATTAAATGAGTATGTAGAAAATGAAATCAGAACTCAATTTCTTACTTCAGTACAACCAATGTGATAGGTATTGTATTAACCGAATAACGTCTATTATATTATAGAAGGGGTGTAAGCTTCAATATATTTGAATTTATGGTGCCCTGTCTACGAAAAAAAAGAATCTTATGGTCATTGAGTTCCTTGAACAATAGACATCGACAAATCACGAATAAAATAGTTTTACAGAAATATTAACTGTGTTCACAAATACAAAAACAAGTTCTAGAATATCATACAGTCGATCCATCTGTAAGTCAGTGATACATTCAAACCAATACATGTGAAAATGTTCTTACTAAGGAACAATACTATTTCTACACGAAGAATTATCTACACAACATTATTATTATTATTATTATTTCCTTGTTATCTCGCATTTGCGGTTAGTTCTTTGGATGGAGGGGCATTGATTGACATGCAACCTCCATCTCATGACTACTATTATTATTTTGTACATCAAGGGATTATCGAGTACATTGCAGTATTTGGCGCACTATGCGTGATGTATCCAACAGAACAGACTTCTGCATTTTCTCCATCAGAGTCTCTGTAAGGCCAATCGATTTACAGCTCTCTACAGCTGACTTCAGCATCAGTCCTCCCACACTTATTACTATTGGTACTATCCTTGCACTGTTTAATCCATACATATCTTTCAGCTCAAATGCTAGCTCCTGGCACTTTTTTAATTTCTCACCTCTTGTTCTCTGTGCATTCTCATCTGCTGGGACAGCTACATCTACTATAAGTGCTTCCTTCCTCAGAATGTACATAACCAAGATACCGGGCTTGTTGTGGAGAACTTGCCTGTCAGTAATCATCTGTACATCCCAGTAGATCTTTATCTGGTTCTTTTCTAGGAATGCAGGCGGTGAGTATGAATAGTAAGGAGGCATGTCATCTATCATTCCAAATCTCAACTGCAACTCCAAATTATTATTATTATTATTATTATCATTATAAAAAATATAGGTAATTGTACATCGAAGTGCAATTTCCAGTAGAACATAACCTAAAATTTGGATAGAGAAATGAATTTGTTTTTATTAAAATAAATACTTGGTATGCTTGGTATACTGAAATGAATGAAAACTAATTCGCATTTCATTCCTTCCCTTTATGAGGAACGTAGTGATCTTAGCTTTCGTTAGTTGTAAGCCAAAAGCCTATAAGTTTATGAATTATTATTTTCTTATATAAAAATTAAAACTATTAAAACGTTGTATGCTTTTAAACTGAAATGAATGAAAACGAATTCGAATTCCATTCCTTCATAAGGAACGCAGTGAGCTTATCTTTCTTTGGTTATAAGCCTAGTAGCGTATTCACAGCCCACCTTGTCGAGAAACTGGTAATGCAAGAAATCTTTTATTGGATTTCGCTTTTTGAGAGTAGCGCTAAGGGCGTTGCCTATTGTTATTTGAAGGTTTCTTCTACTCCTTTGTGAAAGATATCCATTCATCTCTGTTCGTGATGAGATCACGGAACATCTGTGAAGTTAGTCGAATTGCAAGCTCAGGTAGTAACAGCTCTGAACAACAAACAGTAGACCAGATACAGACATGGATCCGACACAAACACGGAACAAGCACGGATACTGCCTCAACTTCAACTTCAACATTAAACTTAAGGTAAGTAATAAGTGTCACGATATTTACAGCGTCCACGAGCTGTAATCATCACATCTTTCCAAAATGTCTTATGTTGACAACCGATTAAGCTACTTTCTTCTTTTTTTTGCCCACATAGGTCTGAGACCTTTGCGTGAGTAATGAGTTGGATGATGGTAATTGATGAGTTGGACCTACAGTTTTAGGTGGGTTCTGAACCACCGGGAAGTGATTTTAAAGCCGAGAACAGAGTCTGTTTGCTGGTCAATTCAATCGGTCACCCTCACAGAGAGGGCCCAGGAGAGCGATGCTTATCTAATCTGATTGAACTGAATTAAAATTTTATCTTCTCCGTAAGAAAATGTACATACCAACTATTTACGTTGATGAGCTGCAATTTTTGGGGGGTCAAATCATCTTTAGATCGCTATAAGACAGCTAAATATTTGTGAAAATTATTGTAATTAGAAATAAAAGAGAGAAATTTATTTTTTATTTAAAATAACATACAATTAAATCATAAACTCATGTAAAAATTGAACACAACGCTACCCGTGGGAAATTATTCCGATTAAGTAGAAGTAATTGAAATAATTGAATTGATCGTGACTGGTTATAAAGTAAAACAATAACTTCGAAGTCAATCGAAGAGTAGTTTTATTGCATGATAAAGTATAAACCAAATTCTCAATAAAAATATTACAGAGGTTATCCTTGAGTTATAAGAGTTGTGTCAATAGAAATCTGATAAAACGTTATCAAAAATTTATAGCTCAAGTAAATTCATTTTTGCTTGTTTCATGCACCGCGTTTCCCGTCGCGCGACAAGTAACGCGGCGATTTAATTACTATCAAGTACAGTGTGTCATTCTATGCAAATCGCGCGTTTCAGACTCGTTTTTTGTCGTTGCTTCAATATATTTAAATTTGATTTCGTGGTTCCTGTCTACGAAATGTCAAATTATCTCAAGATAAACTGCTATACTTCAATATAAAAAAAATAAATAGAATTTCATTGTCAATGAGTTCCTTGAACAATAGGCATCGACAAATCACGAATAAAATAGTTTTACAGCAATATTAGCTGTAAAATTAGTCCAAAAATATCATACAGTCGATCCAACTGTCAGTGATACAAGTGTGTCGTTCTGTGCAAATCGCGCGTTTCAGACTCGTTTTTTGTCGTTGTTTTGAAGATCAAGCGGCAGGAAATTAAAACGCGCGAGTTAAATACTGTCGCGGAAAGGCTGGAATGCATTGAAACTAAATATGGGAAGTTGTTTGTCCGGTTTTGTATCGCTCGAGTCTAGCCCGGCACCAAATCAAAGGAAAATGATCTACGCTGCCTCAAGCCCGATCAACCAAAATAGAAATTTGTTGAAATTTGAGATATTTTGAGTTTTTGAAATTGTAATTGTTTTTACCACATACACCTGAGTTAAATCTTTTTGAAATTCTCTTCTATGTGCAAAATTAAGCTTTTTATTGGTTTCTGAATTCCACCATCTCTGACCCGCATTTTATGTCTCATTTGAAACGCGAGACCGAATTATCACGCGTTTCTAACGCGTTTACTGTCATGCGACAGGAAACGCGGTGCATAAAACTGGCTTTACGTGTATTATAACTCACTTTACGTTACTTCAAGGCTGTAAACTTGACTTCTAAAAAAATCCTTGAAACTAAATAAACATGCACGCAGATTTGGTCAATAGATCTATTACAATAAAATATAATTACGGTATTATTAATTATTACTTCTAACATAGAAACACAATATCAGTTCCGTAGGCCTATTTTGAAACAAAAGTAACAAAAGTGAGAAACAGCAAAGTAGTATTGATTGATTATAGAAGGCCTATTCAAAGTCATATTTAAAGGCTCGTTTTCTTCATGGCGTACCTCAATATTTTCACTGTTTTTTTTTTGTTTTTTTAATTTATATGCAGCAATGGGATGGTATGAATAAATCAGATCAGTTATTAACTGTATTAAACAGTATTTAACTGTATCAGTTATTAACCTTTTATAACTTTTTTATGAAGTAGGCCTATTATTTCAAGGCTTGATCACAAGTTCATTCTTCATGGAGTAGTTCAATTTTTTCACTGCTTTTTGAATTTATCTGGAGCAATGGGTTAGTATGTTTTAATCATATCAGATCAGTTGGTAACAGTATTATAACCTTGTATAACTGTTTTATAATTTCTTGATAACCTTTTATTAATTTTTGAATAGCCCTATTTTTATTACTTCATGATAGCTTCTGTAACATTTTTATTGATAACTTAACTCATGCCTATTTGTCTAATACTTCATCATTTAATTTCTCTGACAGTCATTTATAACCAATTTGTTTCATTTTATAACATTTGCTTCTCCTATTAATATAATTTATCGGAATAATTTGACAAAACTATAAAAAATATTATTCATTCGAATTTAGAATGACTTGTCCAAAATTTTTATGTAATTGCATGGTTCTATTGTATTGAAAAATGGATAGGTCAAAAAAGAGAAACTGAAATAGCACCCTTGTAATTGAACGGCTAATAATTGACAGCGGCAGTGGAGTAATCGGTTAAAACAATATTGGATAAGACTGCCTGACCGCTACTCCGGCGTCTCGAGTTTGACTCCCGTTCAGACTTGGATATTTTGTAAAATCATTCATCTCCTTACCCACGCACAAGTATCATACTCATGTGGGTGTCAAAATAAAAAATAGACTCCATTTGAATTAACCATACTCCATACGTCTGTTTGTTCCAAAGCTTAATCTGACCTGTGCTTGCACAGAACTGTCCTAATCAAGTAAATAACCAGAGGAAGCCCCATAATTTTTGCTGAAACTATAGAAACTCATACGAACGCTTAGTTTACTTTTAGAGCTGAGTTATTAGTCGTATTTTACGTGATTACCTACATCATGTAACAAAAATTTCAATAAATGCAACTATCCAAATCCAATAAAATATATTGTTGTCAATATTATTGACAAAATCGAGAGATTAGAGCGCGTATACCAACGTAGATTCAGCTCTATCGCTCTCTCACCTAGTCTAGCTGGTATCTACACTGCTCTAAGCTCTCGATCTATGACAATTAGTGTCGTTTGAGTTCAAAATACAGTGTAAAATCACTCTAATTGACAGCTTATTGGCCTACTTGACTGCCCGTCGTTATTTTAATTGCGATGATTGGCCCAGCTAGGGCCAATTGACTACCCTTTATATATAATTGAGGTGATTGGCCGTTAGTTGTACAAGCGGAACATAATAGAACGAGCATTTGTATGAAATTTGATAGTTTAAAAAAAATATTATCCCACAAAGCAGGGTAAAACAATCAAAACAAAGCAGGGAGCACTCAATCGCCGCTCTGTCGGGTCTTTCTGATCGTATGGCCGTTCGAAGAGAAAGTGAATATATTGAATTATATGTTCTTTTTTTTTCTTTTAAACTCACATTTCCACCTCTGTACAGTACACGAATTTCAATACAGTATATCTATAATCTCTTACATATGTAAAAGTCGATGTGTGTATGTAAGTTATCTAGCGAGTTCCTGCAGACGATCAGCTATTCCCACGAATTATTGTAGAATCAGCATTATCATAGTAGAGTCAATTCATTGTATTTTTTATTAGTTCTGATCCAGCTAGCAAGCATCGCAGACGGTTCTCCAAGTACACTTGTATTTGATGTTATAATGTATTAAATAAAACGAAATTCATTTTTTAAAAAGAGTTTCGGTTACTTTAATACTGAAACTTGTAAAGTAAATTCGTATGGCTTTTCGTGGTGGGGAGACCCTTACGGGTAGTTCCACCTCGCCGCTTTTTTAACGACTGCTTTTTTTTATATGCAACCGGGACCGACGGCTTAACGTGTCCTCCGAAACACGGGAGTGGCTCGAGAAAAATATCTTGTACTCAACTGGGATCGAACCCAGGACCTTTGGCTTATCAGACCAGCGATAAGCCAACTCGGCTACGCCGACTCCGCTGAAACTTGTATGTATGTATGTATGTATGTTCCCAGTAAACTCCGAAACCGCTGAACCGATTTTTATGAAATTTTCAGGCACAATGTAGAATAGTCCCGAAATGGTTCCTGTGAAGTTTGGTAGTTCAAAAGTCGTCGTTGAAGGACACAAAAAGGATAAATCTATCCTTAAAGGAACAGCTGATAGAAGTCAACAGTTTTTAATCATATGGCACAACCTTAGCGGCGTTATTTACGCTGTCTGCAGACTTACGGGTGTACCGTGTAGTCGGAGCATTGCAGTCATGTAAAAAACACTTTTTTCTCTGTAAATACTATTGCTATCTAGTCTTGACACTAATTTGTTCTATCCTAACTTACAATCTTAAAATAATACAGAGAGACTCTCATTCGAATCTCTTACTGCTAATAATAATTATGTACACCTATTTAACTGCACTAAATGCTAGATTTCACTCAATCTCTGCTCTGCTTTTTTACCGGATGCTACTTGAACAAGCACTACACTAATTCAAACGGCTTCTTCCTTTTAAGCCTCCGCACCAATCCTCCATTGTCTAGCAGCTGGATTACCTCGACGTTTTTGTGTTGGTGGAGCCGAGCTTCATGATTCTCTGCATACCACTGAATTTCGCAGGATAACAGGTTGACTCCCAGGTCTCTATGGATGTCGCTTTTCCGCAGGAAACTTATGACTCGAGAATCAATCCTCAGTTTATGTTCCATCCATTATTTCTTTGGTGAAAAAAAACAAAAATTTTCAATTGCAATTTAACCAAACAAAAAATAACATTTTAGGAAAGCTAAGAAGATGCGGTTTGTGCTAGGCTGTTGAGAATTCACCGGGTACCGCTATTATAACTTTTTTTTCTCTTTTTTTTTTGAGGATGAAGCCCACATAGGTCTGAGACCAATCCAGCGTGGGATGATGGTGATTGATGAGTTGGACCTACAGTTTTAGGTGGGTTCCGAACCACCAGGAAGTGATTTTACAGCAGAGAACAGTGTCTTTTTTGCTGGCCAATCTAATCGGTCACCGTTACAAACAGGACCTACGAGAACGCAGCTTATCTCTCTGATTGATACCTAAAATCCCGTTGCAACGCACGGGTGAACCACTTGTGACTGATACAAATCTTGGGTGCCTATCCACTGTCTGATTACTACCAATAAGTTACTACCACTAAGTTACTACTACTAAGTTATTACTACTTCTACTAACTAGTCTCCCACATCATCACACCTGATCTAAATTAAAAATATTGAGCTATTACTATTTTGATTAAAAACAGCTACTATAGCCTACATGTGGAGTTAGTGGAGGAAGTTAGTAGTGAACTATGACATGTTTGTTTAAATATTCCTCCTGGTGACACTTTACAGAGTATAGGAGTTGCCAAAAAATACCAATATCACACTTACAAGAGAAAAAACCTAAAACAAGAAAAACCCTTAAACTCCTGATACTTCAACAAGAAAAACACATAAACTCCAGAATCTTCAATAAACCTCATTTGTCAGATACTTCCTTGATTGTAGCCTACTTTAAAAACTGATAGGTTTTCACAGCCTTTCAACCATGCTGGCAGCCTAATCATGAATTTAAGACGCATGTATGTAGACTTTTTCTCAAACAAAGCTGTATTTATGGTACACCGAAGCATATTTTTTTTAATTTTTGATGTTATACTCATGCCTGTCACAGTTTCTTGTGAAAACTATCTGTTTAATATACATTATGACCTCGAAAATGTATAGAGAAGGGAAAAATGCACATAAGATGAAGCTGCGTAATTTGATTCAAGCATGGGCATTAGCCATTGCATTTCAACCAAAATACACAGAGCCACAGCTTTTAGGGAAGTGATAGCCGAGTGCCGTAGCTGGTATCTGTTTAATCAGAGATAAGCTACGAAACTCCTTAACCATCTTTGTAAGGGTGACCGATTGGATTGGCCAGCAAAAAAGTCTCTGTTCTCTTCCCCGTGGTTCGGAACCCACCTAAAACTGTAGGTCCAACTCATCAATCACCATCATCCAATTCATTACCCACGCACAGGTCTCAGACCTATGTGAGCTTCATCCTCCGAAAAAAAATAATCAAATGATCTTCCAGGAAGCTGGAAGCCATATCACGCCCGATTCTCATCGGACAATGGATCGAGCTTGGAAATTGACAAACGGTCATATATGTTACCTCATAGGCTTGTCCTTGAGTTTCGATTAAATTCCCTGTTTTCTGTTTTAGATCGGTTTGGGCATTGATGTGAGACTGGGGAGGTTTGTGGCTAGTTATTGTGCGTTGTGCTTGTATTGTGACTCACACACGCACTCACACACGAGTGCGTGTTGAGACGTTGACAGTGCGTTTCTTGTGAGTGCGATTCGAGCTCGAGGACGCGAACAGTGATCTCATTTGTATCTATCGAAGGGAGTCGTCCCCTCGTAACCATGACTACGCTTACACGGCTGGTGTCACAGCGTTTCCTATTGGCTGCTTGTTTGAACAAGAACTGGGCCCGCTATTGGTCAATAAAGAAAGCGTGCAAGGGAGACAGACGTGTCAAGATGGCCGCAGCTCTGCTAAAATGACGTCACACCCTAATTGATAGCGTCGTCACACTTGAGATGGACAGTCACACAGTCACATGCATTGATCGATAGGTCCAACTGAGCTCAGGTCCTTTCTTCCTTTCATCTCGCCTGTGGGGAGCACTGCCATAGGGTGCACTCTAAACAACCCCTTAATCGTACAAAAATATCACTCAGTGAATCAAAAAATAGAACTAAGCCGTAAACCTATCATATTAAAGCCCATTTAGATATTATGAATCACCATCTGCCAAAAAGCCAACACTCTATAGGGCTTCTTGAAAACCTGAAAATGTACAGTACATTTTTATGATGATGATGACGATGATGATGAATTAAAATGACTATGATAACTAAAAGATCATTTCTCTAATTACTCAATCATCATCAGAGAGAGAGAGAGAGAGAGAGAGAGAGAGAGAGAGAGAGAGAGAGAGAGAGAGAAAGAGAGAGAGAGAGATTCAGATTCAGATGACTTTAATTGTGTAAATTTACAATGCATATGAATGATTAAAGTATTATTAATATTAGCAACTCTCAAGTTGCACAGTGATGCACAGTGATTTTTGAAAATTGAACATAATGGTTGAATAATTTGAATAGAAAAGATTATAAATACAAAAAATATATTTTAAGGTACTGTACAGCAGAAATAAATTATCTGATCGTTAAAAAAAGAAAAAGAGAGCTTGGATCTGAGAGATGAATCACATGCACAAAGAGGCGAAGTCTTGGCCATTAAGGCCATTCTTACTCTTAACCTTTGAGAGAGAGAGAGAGAGAGAGAGAGAGAGAAAGTGTTTGAGATTCAGATGACTTAATTTGGGCAAATTTGCGACGTGTATAGATGATTAAAGTATTATTAAGATTAGCAACTCTCAGATCTAATAGTTAAAGTGACATACAATGATTTTAGAAAAGTTAATTCAACTCAATGGTTAAATAACATAAGAAATAAAAAGGAAATTATTGATGGTAATAAAGAATGATAGCTTGGATCTGAGAAATGAATTACACTAAAATGCGAAGTCTTGGCCATTCTTACACTTAACCTGCTCAACAAGTCCTACTAACTTATTTTCCGGATTGACATTGCAATCTGTAGGTTGCAATGCTATTAAAAACCTTTTAGGCATTACGAATTTTTTTTCGGAGGATGAAGCCCACATAGGTCTGAGACCTGTGCGTGGGTAATGAGTTGGATGATGGTGATTGATGAGTTGGACCTACAGTTTTAGGTGGGTTCCGAACCACGGGGAAGTGATTTTACAACAGAGAACAGAGTCCTTTTTGCTGGCCAATCCAATCGGTCACCCTTACAAAGAGCACCCAGGGGTTTCGTAGCTTATCTCTGATTGAACAGATACCTGCTACGGCACTCGGCTATCACTTGCCAATTATATCAATGAACTATAATCTGTCAATAAATTAATACTCAATGGGCTCCTTACATATCTGTAGATTTACTAGTAGTATAGTAGTGATAGTGTGAAATATATACTAGAAAAATCTTCGAAACTGATATTCCCATCTGTGATTGTAGCGATAAAATTGGAAAATACTCTCTTGGAAAACCTCCCAAATTAATGCTTTAGTTTGTAGATGTAGATAGTGGCAATTGGAGGTTTATTAACAAATATCGCGAAATTATCATTTCTTAAAACTTACTGCAGTAACGGCCCAGCTGCAGAAAAATAAGGAAAAATACAAGATGGGAAATGGTGTTTATTATTGTGACTCAGAAATCTTACTGTCAAAACAGTGAGTCTTTTCAATATTAATGTCTATCCCAGGATTGTCTATCCCAGGATTGTCTACCCCTGTGGTTCGGAGCCCACCCAAAACTGAAGGTCCAATTCATCAATCATCATCGTTTAACTCATTACCCACGCACAGGTCTCACACCTACGTGGGCTTCATACTCCGAAAAGAAAAAACTGTTGCAAGTAGGCTAATCCAACTAACAATTTTTTTCTAGCATAAATTAAAGCTATTTTACTAAAAGAATCTCATTACTCCTTTTTTAAATCTCACACTTCTTATATAAATCTTGAACTTCTTGTTCAAAATGAATTAAGTGTTGCAGCTATCATAACCATCCTGTAGAAACCATTCTGAAGGTGCTGTATTCAAACGGAGACATTGATTGCGCTAGAGTGCTTTAATATAGAGAAATTGAGAGCGAAATAGAGCAGTATAGAGCTGTATAGAGACATATAGAGCAATCAAGAGCAGTAAATATCAATATAAAGCAATTTATACCATTGCTACACGAGACTATTTAATGAAGAATTTGGACTATTGTCCCCAAATTAATAAGCTGTAAATAGCAGTAGAAATGAAACAAGGAAATAAACATTAATAAGGAAAATGTTTAAATAAGTCATATTGAACAAAAAACTATATAGGCTACTCGACAAATTACAAGCGCTTTTATGATAATACATTGAACACTGCAAAACTATTGTTTTTCCGAAGACTTACTATGATAGGGAAATTCTGATTTTAATAAAATTCGAAACTGAGATAATGAATAGCTTCATTGACCAATAGGTACAGTAGAAACAATTAGTCTGGGCGCACGGCCGTTTGGTAGTCAGCCATGGCGAGGTGAGTGTTTATCGCTCAATTCTAAAAACATTTTGCCCGTGCGACGCTGCAGATGTCCTCAAGGTCAACTAGTCAACTTTTACAGGACGACAGGAAGTGAAACCAGAGCCACGCGCCCAGACTAATTGTTTCTACTGTACAGACCTCCTATCTAATAGCTCGTCTTTATTTCCGAGCGTCCCTGTTGTATAGGCTAAACTTTTCCAATTTTTACTATAAATTGTCATTAGGAATGTTCCTTTGATAGCTCACAAATATCTAACAATTTTCTTCTCATTTTTCCGAAACACAGACAAAGTTCACGTTAGGAACCCATGACTTGTATCTTGAAGTCTTGAAGTCCATGACTTGGCTGTATGAACAAAATTATACGGATTATGATTAACCAGGAGCAGCAGAAGAACTAATTGTCTGCCCGTTTTTCTCTTTGAATCCATTTTCATTTTTCCAGAGAGAATAACATCCAGAAAATTTAAGTTTTCTGTTTCATCGCAGTTTTTCAATTATCCGATATCCGATTTCCAACAATAGAATAATAATTGTTTTGTTCCCAACTGGAAAAACAAAATTTAGGATGTTTAACGAACCTTGGGGTCATTCCACATCAAATCAACACACTTATTTCGTTCACCATCTCAGATTTTGAAGAAATTTGGTATACTCTTAGTGGGTGATGAGACTAACAAAAATACATATTTGAATGTTATTCCAATCAGTTTTCGTGTTACAACCATTGGAAATTTCAAAAACTCAACAGAAATTGGAAATACGACATTTTCTTAATTTTTCTAACAGCTGGTGCAATCAGACTTTTATTATTAGAAATTATTTTTTCAGCTTTTTTTTGTGTATGAAGACCACATAGGTCTGCTGAGACCTGTGCTTGGGTAATGAGTTGGATGATGGTGATTCATGAGTTGGGCCTACAGTTTTAGGTGGGTTCCGAACCACCGGGAAGTGATTTTCAGCAGAGAACAGTGTCTTTTTTGCTGGCCAATCCAATTGGTCACCCTTACAAAGAGCACCCAGGAGTTTCGTAGCTTATCTCTGATTGAACAGATACCTGCTACGGCTCGCGGCTATCGCTTCCCTATTTTCTTAATTGCTCTAGCAGCTGGTGCAATCAGACTATTATTATTAGAAATTATTTTTTCAGCTATGAACCTATTCTCAAATTCTTGCATATAATTAACAAATCTACAAAGTATCTATGAAAAATTTTCGAATATGAACTTTTAGAGAAAATTAAAAGATAAATATGCTTTTTCAACTACAGCACATATCGTTATATAAATATCACTGTAAAAGTGTAAAGAGTAAGAAAAATGTGTAATATAGTACCACTTACATCCCTCTGACTCGACTGTACCAGCTGCTAGAGCATTCTTAAAAGTGTCGGATTCCCAATTTTTGGGGATTTTTTGATATTTCAAATGGTTGTAACTCGTAAACAGATTGGAATAAGAAAAAATCCAGAATAAAATGGTAAACCACATAATATAAATAAAGAAATTAAAAAACAAGAACTAATTAAAGGACTTTGCATAGTTAAATTCCCTATATAACGAATACCTTGAACAAATATCTGAAATTATATATTTTTGTTGGTCTTATCACCCACTATGAGTTTACCAAATTTCATCAAATTTGAGATGGTGAACGAAAAAAGTGTGTTGTTTTGACTTGGAATGAACCCTTGATAAAATCAATGGATTTCAAAAACCTTTCGGGGTAGTGCCCAGAACCCCATTACGAATTTAATTTTTGAATGCAGTACTGTACAATTACTCAATCACGGGAAGGCGGGGATCAAAAATAATAGAGTGAAAATAGTTTTAAGTTGGCTTGCTATATTATATAGTATGGCTACTCAAGCAATAAATGTTTAGTACAAAAGTCTGGATCTCCCGTAGTTAATGATGACAAAAGTTGATAAAAATCACTTTGACACACTATGTGGCTTAAAATAATGTTAAAATGGACGAATTCATGTCTAGAACCGCTTAAAATGGGGTTTTAAAGGGACCGCTTTTCAAAAGACCGCTTTTCAAAAAATTTCCTGTGGCAGCACCCCCGAACCCCCTTTTAAAAGAAAGAGCTATAGATATTAGAGAATCCTTCTTCACCTCCTATTATTACAGGATATAATGCTTGAAGCCTACCCTCCTCTCCTTATCCCTGAATAACATCATTAGTCATCCTCTCCCCACCCCCGCACAACTGACCCTCCCTTCTTTTGACGCCGCTGACCGTAAGGAATGTTTCCTTATGGAATATACCGTGAATATTGATACCGTTCATGACTATTTTTTATTTTTTCACTGACAATTTAATAAAAAATATATAATGTTTCTATTTCTAATTCGACATTTTCTTTTTTATTGCTGATGATGCCCACATGAGTCCGAGACTTGTGCGTGGGTTGTGAGTTGAATGATTACACATAGATGCCAGATGGAGGAGCGTGATTCGAACCCACGACAGCAAGCTGAAGTTGCGACGCCCCAACCAACTGCGCTAAGCGGCCCGCCAATCGATTGGTCACAATCAATTATGTGAGCTAATCTTCACAAGTCGCTAGGAAAGCATATTTTTATAGGTTTAGTACTATCGTCTAGTTCGCCGAACATATTATGGTAGTCAATGAATACTGAGCATTTTTTTTTTTTGTATTGCAGATGATTCACACCTACGCCTGAAGCTTGTGCGTGGGTAGGATTCTTAAATGGATGCTATGATACAAAATCGCAACGTAACGTACCTCACAGCGATAGACGTAAGAACTACGCTAGAAGAGCTTCACAGTCTCTTCATGAATATTGCCAAGTCCATGCTAGAAACTCTCAAGGAGTGTATAGGTATAAACACAAAAAACAGTGAGAAGCTATTGTAAACTGTAATTTACTATGAGTTTAAATAGTTCATAGAATTAATTTCATAATAAGAGTTTTAGTCAAGCTAAATTATATTATAATTGTGTTGTGTTTTGTTGTACATTAATCTTATGTAAAAATCATGTCTCTAGCCTGAACATTTGAATGAACAATTTGAAAGTGCTCAACCAATTTGGTCTGCACGATGTACAGCTACTATACGCTTTCAATAATCTCAGTTTAGAATATATTAGGTAGATGTTACTAAATTAAATGAGAAAACAATCAACGTCAACATTGATTAAACAATTGTTAATAATTGTTTCCACCATCAGTATATTAATATGGTGGACTTTGGACTATTTCTACCATTAATATATATTAGATCATTTGAGAATAAATAATAAATACCAGTCGGTCAAGATATGATTTAACTTGATATAAACGTATTATTAATAAACAGAGTTTTTATTAATTTCGAATTCCTTTAATTGCTATTACTTTATACTGAAGACTTCCGCAATGGCGGATATTGACAACAGCATTGAACAGCTGATGGGAATCGATGAATGCTACTGTACAAAAATATCAGTCACCACCGGGAATCGAACCACGGACCTCTCAATTGCCGGTTGAGCGCCCTTAACCACTAGACCATGAAGACCTTTCTGTACAGCAGCATTCATTTTCAACAATAGCAATTAAAGGAATTCGAAATTAATAAAAATTCTGTTTATGTATATTTGTCAGTTTATTCAATTGTCAGTCACTTCAAACTAACTTGTGAGATACGAGCCGATATGGCCAAGTTGAAAATGAATGCTGCTGTACAGAAAGGTCTTCATGGTCTAGTGGTTAAGGGCGCTCAACCGGCTATTGAGAGGTCCGTGGTTCGATTCCCGGTGGTGACTGATATTTTTGTACAGTAGCATTCATCGATTCCCATCAGCTGTTCAATGCTGTTGTCAATATCCGCCATTGCGGAAGTCTTCAGTATAAAGTAATAGCAATTAAAGGGATTCGAAATTAATAAAAATTCTGTTTATGTATATTTGTCAGTTTATTCAATTGTCAGTGACTTCAAACTAACTTGTATTATTAATATTTTATGTGGTAATGAACCATTGTATGAATTCTGTGCTGACAATTTTAAATCATAATCATCCTTCATTCTAGGGAATATCAGTTCGTGTTCTGATTTTTCGTTTGTGAGTAAAAGGAATTGAGTAAAAATTTCGAGTACTATTTTTACAAATATTTATGCCAATAAGATTATTTGGGAGTATTTTCGTTTTGTTTTACTAGTAAATTTTTTTCTTGTCAACAAGGAAACGGAACTTCTAATTGACTTATAAAATAAGTCTTTCCAATCTGTCATGTAATATTCAGTTATGTAAAAAATACTGGGTATTAATAATAACATTTAGATTCCTGGATTTCTTGTTCCATGACGAACTGCGTTGTTAATATTAACTTTTCATGTGAAATTTAACGACTTGCAGTCAAATATTTGTTAAGAATAAGTATAATAACTCACTTAATCTTAGATCCATCTCATAGATTCGAAAGCGCTCGGCCAGATTAAGTGAGTTATTATACTTATTCTTAACAAATATTTGACTGCAAGTCGTTGAATTTCACATGAAAAGTTAATAACATTTAGATCGGAGTAGATTCTTATTTATGTGGAATAATCATACTATTGAGAATACTATTGTGTAAAATATTTCCTATCATACTTCATGAAGAGGCTCTAAGGCCTTTTTGTGTTTTATCCTGAGTTTGTTTCATATTTTCAACTCATAATTAACTTTTAAATTATTTTTGCTCTATTTGTTGATTTTTTCAGAGCCCCCATGATAAATAGCAGTTTTTTCAAAAAGTCTTACCTTTACTTGGGACCAAAGTGTTTTAACAAATTGCGAATAGAAATAAAAATGCCTTATTAAAAATATTTTTAGCAAAAAAGTAAAATCATGGCTGTAAAACTTTACATGGCTGAAGCTTCAAAAGAATTGCATTGGTATATAAGAATAGTTAATAGTAGGTTGTTGATTTTGTTTATAGTTTAAGAGTTGTTATGCACGTTTGATAGTTTTTTTATTAGGATTTATTGTTAAATAGTTATAATATTTATTTGTACACTCAAGCTAAATGTGAGTAGTTTGTAATTTTTTTATAGTCTATGAGTTGTTATGAAATTTATTAGTTCATTTACTATAATTGATTATAGAGGTATAATTTATTTGTTGCTATTGTAATGGTTTAAGAAAAATGAAATAAAAACCTCCTATCTCATGGCCACAAGAAGAGATGGAATAAATGTGCAAGTGCTACAATTTTTCCGTGCGTCAAAAAAAAGGTTGAAAATAAAGAACTGAACTGAACAATTTTTCTCAATAATTCATTGCTTGTTATAATTTACACTCAATAACAATATTATTTGATGTATTTATGAATACATTAATGGCCACTCTTTTTTCTTCCTAAACATGTAAAATTATGTTTACTGTAAGATTTTGCTGATGGAAATAAATTTTTATTATTACATTATTTTTTCTCTTTTCAATTTTTGAACATAATTTTCTTCTCTTCGTTTTATTCACATAAAGGTTCCGTTGAATTCCCTCAAACAACTAGTTGACTTCAAAAGTTATGTTTTTTTTTTTTTGATTATGAAGCCCACATAGGTCTAAGATTTGTGCGTGGGTAATGAGATGGTGGTGGTGGTGATTGGTGAGCTGGACCTACACTTTAAGGTGGGTTCCGAACCAACGGGAAGTGATTTTACAGCAGAGAACGTGTCTTTTTTGCTGGCCAATCTAATCGGTTGCTCTTTACTAGAAACTTACACATCTTCGGCTGAGCTGTTGTCTATATTTACAGACACTATTAAGTCAAATATGTGCATGGTTCTACAGCACAATAATCATGATCCTCGAATTAAAAGTATAATTGTGTCGCTGAATTCGATGACATCGATTTATATATGGGCAGTTTTCACAATATCAATTCAATAAATTATTATGGCAAGGATGATGAGAGATAACTGTTAGCTTTTTGTTGTAAATTTAACAACTTGCAGTCAGTTAACTTGTTAACAGTCAACTGACTGCAAGTCGTTAAATTTTCAACAATAAGTTAATATTAACAACGCAGATCGTTATGGAACAAGAAATCCAAGAAGATAAACTGTGATTAAGTTTCATCAGTATAGATAGATAATTGTCTTTATTTTTTATCACTTTACACTACAATGTGCTTTGAGCGAAATTGAGGCATATAACAGTCCTTTTCTTCTTAATCCACTGCAGCACAATTAACTAACCCACTTAACCCAGTATACAATAGTAGAGAACTTTGGAATACAAAATAAAATAGTATAAACTTTATTGAACATCATTAACTTTATTGACAGTAATCAATAGCATCAATGAGAGTAACATACTAACACAACCATTATACGCACTATACATTGCATATTCTATTGAAATTGTGTTGATGTTTGTGATCTATTTGATTCAAGCCTCTTCTGTTGCACATGAATTAGCTAGTCTAATGAAGTACTTAGATCCAATCAACCTTTATTTTTTCAGTGTTTAATACATACAAAAACAGCTTCTATTTGGCTTTGGCTGATCTACATGAATATACATTGGCTAGGCTTGAACTGCAACTAAACAGCCAACTAGGCTATTCTCATACTATAAAGTCCATTCAAGATGTGCGTTCTAGCTGTTGAAGAATTTTATCAAACATTTCAGTTAATGAAATTTCAATAAACTTCAGTGACCGAAACTACTAAACTGTCAATCTCTAATCGAAAGTACCTAACTATAATACTTTGAATATTATTAGCCTATTGAACAAAAGCATTACACATATTCTCTATCACAGGCAAACGTTTGTAAATAGTAGGAAATCAATATTTTCGTCGATCTTGATTGAAAACTAACATTACAGAAAACATCTGTTTTACAGATTTTTTATATTTATAATAATTATTAAGTTACAGCATGATAATCAGTCTCTACTAGCTTGATTAAATATGTTTCTATTAGGTTACCTTAAATTAAGAGATGTTCTGGAAATTATAATAGCTGATAACTTATAGGAAATTGGAAAATTCAGCAACATTTGATGAGCAAGACTTAACGTTTGTTATTGAAAATGAATAGCTTAGCTTAATAGTGTTGAGATCCTTCTTATCTGTGGGTGCAATCTCATCTAATTTTAAAAATTCGATTTATTTATTCTATTAATCTTTATTTATTTCTCACATGAAAATTGTAGGCCTACTGTTAAGCAGCCAATTTGGGTCTTTCGCACAATAACCTCATTTCTTATAAATTGTCATAGAACAGTAGATTCCTAGCCTAACCTAAGACCAGGTTGGGTTAGGAATCCACTGTTCAATGACAATTTTTAAGAAATGTGGGGTTATAGTGCAAAAGACCTGCCAATTTTACTGATGGCCTGTAAATTGAAGAATAAGATCATATATTTACAATGATCATAATCATTACTTGGACATAACCTAAAAATTGAATTCTTCAGTGTTGAAAATTTGTAAAGAAAGCAACTGCGGGTTTAACCTGTTTTTTTCTTTGTTTGATTGTGTTTTTGTCATGAATAAATAAATAATGACAATGATTTACTGATAGATCATGAATCATATAGAACATTGCTGTTTATAATATTATGAAAAATTCACTAATAGGCCTAAATCATGAACTAAGAATTTAAATCAGTTAATTCAACCAAAGATTACGCTACTGCACTTTTGGTAGTGCTACAGCCTCAACTAGTTGTATTGCATTATTCGAATAGAATAGAATAAAATATAGAAGTGCTTTATTCATAAAAAATAAATGTAAAACAAAATATCCAGAATAATACATACAGTACACCATATTGTATTATTGCATTCATTAATTACTTCAAGAATCCATCAAAAGGTCGACAAATTTAAAATTTTGCCAAATTTATTGCATGTCTCAACTAGTTGTATTGTATTATTGCATTTATTAATTACTTCAAGAATCCATCAAAAGGTCGACTAATTTAAAATTCTGTCAAATTTATTGCAAGCTCGTGCTGTTAGTGCCTTACCACTTTTTTCTTACATATTTTTTTCCATTTTGAAAACAGCTTTTTTATAAAATTGAGTAAAGCTATTCAATTATGGAACTATTTAAATTGAAACACTCTTGTTCAGTGTTTATGTTTGAATGCATTCAAAATCATCATAGCCTAAATTGTTAACTAAGTCCATGGACTGAAAAATTCAAAATTGAAATTATATTTCTATTTAAATTATGATTTTTACTCACTTATACTGGAGGGATGCATTTCACTTCTAAAGAGTAGATTCACCAGCCTATTCAAATTTCTATTTAAATGACCTAAATAATATTAAATAAAATTTCTATTCAAATAGAAATACAGTTTCAGTTTTGATATTAGACAGCTCATCAAGTATTTCGTCATGGAAAACATCATAGATTTCAGCACTGCAGGACCAGCAGACTTCCAACTATACAGGGATTTTGGTTTGAAAGTTAGGGCCTTGGCCTCATTCATTAACTTCAACAAAACTTGTTAAAAACAAATCTAATGCGTAATTATGCTAGAATACAAATAAAATTACTTAACAAAGCTGCCAAATTTTCACAGGCAAAAGAAAAAAACCTTCTCTTTAGAACTGAAATGCATTCCTCTTTTATAAGTGAATAAAAATCATAATTTAAATAGAAATACAGTGTCAGTTTTGATATTAGATCAAGTATTTCGTCATGGAAAACATCGCAGATGAAAAGATGACTGAAATCAAGAATAATTAGGACAAGAGCAATTTTACTTTATATATTGATGATTATGGAGCTCGTTTATTAACTGGCTATAAGAAGACACGAAACATCTTCAGTAAAAGTTTAAATTATTAAAATGTAATGTTAACAGGACACTGAAATCTTGAATAAAAGGACGCTGGACTAGGTTTCAATTATAATATTCATCATTTCAGTTGAAGAAAAGAGTATCTGAATGCATTCAACATTAAAATAATATATTAATAGTAAGTTTAATCATATTAAAATGAGCATGAATGTACTAGTATATAAACAAGCTTCAAAATCAACCAATGTCTTACCAGCACCACTATTACTGTATATTTATCATAATTAGACCAAGAAAAGAATGTTCGAATGAATTCTACACCATCTTTTTGGTTTCGGGCGATTTCCAAAATAGCATGGCAGTTTTTAGAATGGCAGTTTTTAATAGGAGTGGGAATATACTAATCTTATAGCTATGCATACATTTATACAAATTATAGAGTTTACATGTAAAATATTGTGGTAATCTATTCCATATCAATTTTTGAGCACAGCTCATTAATAAAAAGATTACAATAACCTTGATTCAATAAATATTAAGAAACTTTATGAGGAATGGATCATTTTTGTACTTTCCTCTGTTGTTTGAAATGAAATGCACAAATGAATAATGTACTAACTTTTTAAATGAATTCAACGTCTTACAGTCCAATTTTTATCAAGAATAAGTAGTATTTTACTTACTCTGTAGGCCTAACGTTTTCAAGTTGTTTGTGGCCTTGAAGATGGGTTTTAACAACTCGAAAACGTTCGGCCTATAGAGTAAGTAAAATACTACTTATTCTAAATAAAAATTTGACTGCAAGTCGTTTAATTCACTTACAAAATTCATATTAACAACGCAGTATGTCATGGAACAAGAAATCCAGGAATAATGTATGTACCAGTACGGTATAAAATTTAAAGGAAGCACTTCTACATAGTACCTACTGGAAGTATTGCAATGGAAGCTTGGCAAATTTCAATACAGTAACATTTTTCATTACCTCAAGTCGTTGATTACAATAACATTTTAATTACAATAAAATTAACTTTTTATTGTAAATTTAACGACTTGCAGTCAGTTTTAAATTGTGAATATATAATAATGTACTCACACTTGTGAGTACAAGTGTACTGCAAGTCGTTAAATTTACAATAAAAAGTTAATATTAACAACGCTTGTTATGGAACAAGAAATCCAAGACAATAAAATTGTTTCAACAATGTATATAGAGTTTTCAGTTTGTTAACCAATCACTGTATTCTATTATTCTCCTTGAGGAGTACTGAATTTCGATTAAACGAATTCAAATTTGCATTAATCATTCAACCTGACTAGCTTAACAACGTAAATTCCTTTATAGTGTTGCTTTATTCGACATTTTTCCCTATACTGTACATGCATCTATCAAAAAGAGAAATTGTTTTACATCTGAAGTCAAACTTTCTCATTTTTCAAACATAATTGTATCACACAAATAATCATACAGAGGTATATTATTTGAACATTTTATATTTAAAGATTTATGCTGAGGAATTTTGACATAATCAAGCTGCAACAACAGTTATCTCATTTGATAGATTTCAAATCAAAATAATGTCACAATTCTTTGCAAGAATTAAGAAACCTTATTGATTAGAAATCTGAAAAATATCTTTGCAAGATTTCAATTACATGTCATTTATAATATATTGATACAGTTGGCTGTCTCTAATCCAGCAGATTTTATACCAGGAAAGTCCCCAACGATTATGCATGCTAATTTACTGGAAGAAGAAGAATAGAAAGAAGTGCACAAAAACAAGTTCCATTACAATATTGTACTGAAGCACTTCATACTGAAAATCAAGTATTGTACTGCAAAGTATACTGCAAATTAAGATAAATGAATATAATTGACCGAACGTAGTGAGGTCTCAGTTTTAACTTGACCGCTCGGCACTTCGTCTGTCCGTTTGTCTGTCTGTCACGATTACGGCCAAACGCCTTAACCTATTGTTATGAAATTTTACATAAAATCTCTTTATTTACTAAATCTCTTTATTTACTAGGCCAAGCGATGTATGTATAGTTGTTATTTTTTCTTTTTTTCAAAAAATGTCCCCTCTCTTTTTTAAAGGCACAATTTACCCCCCTTTATTGGTGTGTCTGGGTTTGGGGCGGTAGTTTGAAATTAAAACGATTTGAGAAGAAGTTTAACCCGTGACAAAAATTTGATAAACCTAACATTAAAGAGGGAGGTTCAAAATCTTCAATATTGCGATAATTGGGAAATTCTTCCTCTCATCAGGCAGAGCATAAAAACTCTGGAGACTTCCATTCGAAAAAATGGTAAAAATAATCCCCTTTGAAGCTAGTGGCGAAAATCTAAATTTCACTTGAAAATGGGTGGTGAACAAATTTTGATTTTTTATTAATTTTCGCTTTTTATGATTAGAGGTTAATATTAAGAGCTGCTAAAAATGTATAAAAACCTTTAATAAGGGGGGATTTCTTGGGGGCGTCAAAACTTTTGGACTTTTCAAATATTGATTCTTGCAGTTTCTATCACCAATGAAAGATGATAGGGAAGTGATAGCCGCGAGCCGTAGCAGGTATCTGTTCAATCAGATAGATAAGCTGGGTTCTCGTAGGTCCTGTTTGTAACGGTGACCGATTAGATTGGCCAGCAAAAAAAACACTGTTCTCTGCTGAAAATCACTTCCCGGTGGTTCGGAACCCACCTAAAACTGTAGGTCCAACTCATAAATCACCATCATCCAACTCATCACCCACGCACAGGTCTCAGACATATGTGGGCTTCATCCTCAAAAAAAAAAAAAAAAAAAAAAAAAAAAAAGATTAAGCAATGAAAATAGAGTTGAGAAAGTGCTCTTGAACTTTTCTCAAAAGTATTATCTCCTTTTGAGTGGGCGAGTGAGGTCTACAGTTCACCGAACTACTATAGTAGAATAATCATAAATAAACTGAAAAAAATATATTAAGATGAAGTATAGAGGACTAATTTAGTAAAACTGCTGAATAAATAGCGTTTTGATTTGATCCTGTTTGCAATCCTCCCATGCCAGATTAGAGAAAGCTCACTTCATCAATTCCATAATCTAAACATTAAAAACATTTAGGCATTTTTCCTAATGTGGAGACATTTTAGATTGTAAATGAACATTGTTCGTGTAACTTATAAGTATGTTTAATGTAATTGAGTCAGATTCAAATTAATTACTACTGTAGAAAAATGATAATATTTAGCTTGAACTAGAAAACCATAGTATAATGTAATTAAATCAAATAACACAAATTAATGACTAGAAAAGTTGAGCTTGAACTAAAAAATCATAGTATCACCTAAAAAGTGTACCAAAGTAAATTTTTCAAATGTAGAAATATTTTAGAATGCAAATGAACGTTGATCATGTGATTTATAGATGTAATTTATAGATGTGATTTATAGATGATTTATACATGTGCATGTATAATGTAATTAAATCAAATAATACAAATAATGACTAGAAAGGTTGCACTTGAACTAAAAAATCATAATATCACTTAAAAAGTGTACCAAAGCAAATTTTTCAAACGTAGAAAAAATTTAGAAATATTTTAGATTGTAAATAAACATTGATAATGTGAGTTATGTGCATGTATAATGTAATTAAATCAAATAATACAAATTAATTACTAGAAAATCATAGTATCACATGAAAAGTGTACCAAAGTCATTTTTTTAATAATGAACATCGTTTATATGGCTGAAAGGAATTTTGTGTGAATTTCAACAAAGCTTAGCCTACTCATCCGATTTCAATGATTTCATAGTTGTTTGACACGCGTTTTGATTTCGTGTAAAACCTTTTCCTGTTCGATTTGAAGCATAATTTTCATGGAAGTGGTGTAGGGATCAAGATTGAAGGCTCGCCGCTTACGCCTGTAGATGCCCTCCCGCCTTTCCAAAGCGCACTGCATTTGTTTTTCGTCAATTGGTAACCGAATAAATTCAATCAATTTCCTTAACGTAGTTTCAACGTCCTGCACCAGATTCTCATACAACACAACATGTGTTGGTCCATCAAAGTTTCTCACCCAGTCTAAATTCATGTTTTTCCATGACGATAGTTTCTCCACTACGAATTGGTGCCAATCTGTAAATTAATAACAACTATTGTATTATTTCATTCATCCACTCACCAAATACAATAATTGTCTAAAGCTAACATGATTCAACTACCTAAAAGATTTACAAAATATATTTATACCTTTCGCTATGTTTAATGAAACCTCTACTACTACATAGGATAGAATATATTGTTAAGAGAATCATAATTATGCAGATCACAAATCAAGTTAATTCAATAGAATTTTTTAAATCAAGTTAATTCAATAGAATTTTTCAATTAAATTGAAGTTTTTTACAGCTTACCATGGGCTCTTACTGTCACATATTAGGTACGCTATCTTAGTATGGGGTAATTTCTTTTTTTGGAGGATGAAGCCCACATTCGTCTGAGACCTGTGCGTGGTTAATGAGTTGGATGATGGAGATTGATGAGTTGGGCCTACAGTTTTAGGTGGGTTCCGAACCACCGGGAAGTGATTTTAAAGCAGAGAACGTGTCTTTTTTGCTGGCCAATCTAATCGGTCACCGTTATAAACAGGAACAACGAGAACGCAGCTTATCTCTATCTGATTTAACAGATACCTGCTACGGCTCGCGGCTATAACTTCTCTAGCAATTCATCAAAACAAAACCTTGATACAGTGTTTAAGATAAAAAAAAACTGTTAGGTGTATAGAAAGTAAGAGTAAATAGATTAGATTCATGTAGGCCTTTGTTCAAGAGACTTGGTCTCCTAGCTGTACCCTGCTTATATGTGTATGAAGCTACTTTATATGTAAAAACGAATGATATTAAACAAAATCTTGACGTACACAATTATAATACAAGAAGCCGCGGAGATTATCACTAAGTGAGTCACTATAGTAGCTTATTCAAACAAAAACCTAGTTATGGTAGGAAACTTACAACAAGCTACCGCAGTTTTTAAAGAGTCTTGAAAATATAGAAATATTTAAAAAACAATTGAAAAAATATTTAGTTGATAAAGCTTTTTATAGTGTACAAGAGTTCCTTTCACATCAAAATTAAGCCTCACTATAACTGATTGATATAGTAGTTAGGGTAACTAATGAATAAGATATAATAATTGTTGATATGACTTGTCTTATACTCCTTAACTGGAGTCTTCAAGACGTAATCTACAAAAAAAATACATTTTTATACTTTTTTTTTGAGGATGTAGCCCACATAGGTCTGAGACCTGCATGTGGGTAATGCATTGTATGGATTGTGGGGGAGGATAGTGATTGTATTTTGGAATATTTTTATATATTTTTTGTGAATGATTCCTGAACCATAAAAGCGTGGAATCTGTGATATGTGATGGAATCAGTGGATCTCTTCTGGGTAATAAGGTTGATGACGATAAAAAATGCCATACCTAGACCGAGAATCGATGAAATTATGGTGACAATAAAATTGAAAGAGATGAAAATGTTGGGTCATAACAACAACCACAGATTCTTTGTTAGTTTTCTCAATACAATTGAGTACTCAAATACAATGAACTATTATTAATTATCAATCATTTTGTTTCTCCAATAATTCACCTGACCCTCATGTAAAGGTGTGTTATTACAAAAATTATTAGACTTGATTCAACTTGTATATTTTTCAAATAAATACTCAATCAATTCATAGCAAACAAAATAGACTCAAAATCATTCTTAAAAAAAAATTAAAAGTGTCAAGAAAATTCAGATTCAAAACAAATCACATACAGTATTTTACTAATTGCTTTTTATGGCATTTCTTTGGTCTATTCGTTGATCATTTCCCTTGTTTATTGATTGCTTCACACTTTTTTGTATTGTTCTGGTTTATTTTGTCCTGTAGAGCCTGAGAGCCTTATTATTCAGAGCCACTGCAGTCGCGGTCGCGAGCTACAATTTAAGGCTAAATTACACCAGCTGACCGAGCTCAACAATTTCCATGTACACGAAAGCATACACCTTTTTAAAGCCATCAGCTAATTTATTAATCAAATTTACCCCGCAAATCTAAATTAATCAAATTCAATGAATGAATGGTCTAGTAAAACTAGTCTATTTTACAGGTGTGAATTTTTCAACTTACCAGTCTAGCATTTTCTGTATAATATAGTTCTAAGATTTATTTTTGTTACCCTCCACTTATTGCACTTTTGTACTATAATAAAATGTACTAGTTTTCTATTGCATTGCTTCCAAGCATATAATAGATGATTACATCATTAAGGTTATAAGAGGAAATTAATCAATTTTTTATTGAGGATGATGCCCACAGAGTCCGGAGACTTTTGTGTATGGGTAATGAGGTGAATGACGAGAAACATCCATGACTGAATGAGATTCGAACCCAAGGTTGTAGGAAACGAAGCGAGCCAGAACCCCATATCTTATCACAGACAAGCGCTCAAACCAACTGCGACACTTCCGGTCAGTGCAATGATAAATCTACTCTTCTCAAATAAGAGTAGAAAAGGTGTAGGTGAGAAGAAATTTCTAAGATTTTTCTGAAAATAGGTATTGATTTAATTACAAGAATTTCTGGTTTCAGTCTAAACGATTATTGCAATATCCTCTTTGTAGAGTTCTCTGGTTTTAATTTATAATAATATTAGGCTGCAAATTTTAAGGAAATCTTGTCACCGGAAGTGTTCAGTTAACCCAGTGTCATAATAGCAAAGTATTTTGTGTGAAAGAGGCACTTTGGTCTGTTACAAGAAAATTATTTTTTAATTGATAAAAGAGTTAGATTTTGTCGAACCATCCAATTTATGAACAGATCCCACAATATCACTTCTATCAGAACAAATTTTAAATATTTTTTGTTCATGAAAAACGTAGCCCGTCTTGATAATTATTTGCTTTTTGATAATAATCATTAATGTTTCTCTTTTAAGCTAAATAGCACAAGAAAAAAATTAGTATTCAATAGAGTATAATGTTTTTCAGTCTTTTCTAGTTTCAAGAGAATGATATATGATTGATAAATGATAAAATCATATTCTGCTGAAAAAGTTGGTAGAACTAAAAATTCATAAAATTAATTATTAAAAATTATTATGAATTGTTTCTTATAGTTTTCTCCATACAAGGAAATGATCTGAAAAAATCTTTCAACATTTAGCCTCTGGAAATTCAGATTTTTTCTCAAATACTTTACCTCAGCCCCTAGGCCTGCGACGGCTGTGAAGAGTAAGTAGAGCTTGTCAACTCATTCTTGGCAGTGCGCAAAAACACATTTGGTATTGACTACGCAGCATACACAGCGTTCCAAGCAGCTGCACTAAACACAAGTGATTCTGCATATGACAAGTTATGTGAAAACATTTCACAGCTTAGAGTAGTAGTCATTAGTAGAGTGCCAACATGCATGAGACAGATTTATACGGCTGCCAAGAATGAGTATGCAAGCTATAATAGGTACGGTATTTTACTTCTATGAAATAGAAATTTCTGTTTTAAAAAATAAAAAATATATTGGAGTCATCTGAATCATTCACATGATACAATGTTTAGGCTTTAGAGTCTTTAGAGAATATTATGTTTTTCCAAATCATAGACTGTCATTGATGGAAATGGACCTTATTACATGGGCATAAAAATATTCAATGCACTGAAGACACTTAAGAGTTTAAGCATTTTTAAGTGTCCTACGCCCATGAAGATTGGCTGATTTTCTAGGGCAATGACTTTTGTATTCTTTGTGTGTCCATAATATGTTTTATATATTTCAAAAATATTGTCATGTCAAATATCGGTAGAGCATTGCTCCTTAGCTGCGGCTATATGTGATGAATACAAATAAACTAAAGTTTCGCTACGGTGTGTATGATATTGATTGATGTAATGCTGATAGATTTTTGAATAAAGACATAGGTGTGTCCAAGCGAGGTGACGCCGGTGCCGCCGTGATACCATGACGATACCATTACAGCGAGATTTTTTAAATGCATACTTTATGTAGAAACTATATCAGTTCAAAGCTTTTTTTGTCAATTTGAAGTGTAAATAATTGTAATTTCAACTATAAGTAAAAATAGGAAAATCTCAGGTATTAAATAATGTTGTTCCAATATATTCTAGAATGTGTAGTAGTGGGACTAGTGAACAATGCATAAATTTTCCCATGAAAAACCAGTGCCGCTAGTGGTAGTGGTGTGGTTGAGTAGAGGTACACTTTTTAGTTATAGCCTAACTCGAAAACAGGACTTTCGTAAACCTTCTTAAAAAAAAAACGCAAAACTCAATAAATTTACTCAGCGTTTGTTACTTTGCATAATTACAAAAAATCACACGGTTTCCAAGTTATAAGCTCTTCAAAATGAATAATTATCTTAAAGGTCATAGTTTTCAAAATACTTATCCTTCTAGCTCCCCACTTATTCACTCTGTAGGAGCTCTGTCAGGAAGAAAATGGTAGAGCAACAAATTCCCTTTAAGAATACGTTATATGAATATTAAATATATCTTGGATAGTTCAGAAGTTGTAGCGTTTTCAAGATTTGTAAAAATACGGTTACACCAGAACCTGGCGAATAATTGAATTATAGTGTTTCAAGCCAAATAAAATATTTCTGTAAAGCTGTGAAGTGATCAAGTGGGGAGTTGGAAAATAAGTATTTCAAAAACTGACATGTTTTAAAAAATTATTCATTTTGAAGAGCTTATGACTCAGAAGCCGTGCGAATTTTCGTTATTATTAAGAGTATTAAATGTAAATTTAGTAAGCTTTGAGTTTTGACAAAAACGCACTGTTTTCATGTTATAATAAGAAAACTGATAAAACGGAAACCTGTTTTTTTTTAGAAAATATTATATGCTGTTCACTAGGTCCAGAACTAAACATTCTCCAAGAAATTGGAACTATATGATTCAATTCCTGAAATGGAACTTATTTGGTGTAATTTTACTGGACCAAAACAATTATTTGAGTCTTCAAAAATGCCTTGCTTATCAAAAGTTATTTGTGCATTAAAGATCTCCTGTGAAAGCCACTATACCAGCTACCGCCGTTTATAAAGAGTCTTCAAATATAGAAATATGTAAATAACAATTGAAAAAATACTTAGTTTAGCTTTTAGTAGTGTACAAGAGTTCCTTTCACATAAAAATTAAGCCTCATTTCAACTAATTGATATAGTAAATTATTGTAACTAGTATATAATATTGTATAATTTTTTATTTGACTTGTCTTATACTCCTTAACTGGAGTCTCCCAAGACGTAATCTAAAAAAAATATTTCATGAACCCGAGATATTCTTGGCTGGCACCACTTCTGTAGTCCTGGACACGCCCATGAATGAACTTAATTTCAATCTATATCAATTTTAAATGGAATAACTGACATCGGCCTCTGTTGCGCTTGTAGCGATGTGGCGAGGCAAATCCAACATGTCCGCCGCTCTGTCGGTTGAACTCGGCCTGTATGGCGTTAGCTGGCGCCCGCACCAGCAGCACAGCCCTGTTGAAGCTGCTCCTTGCCGCTGAGCCCCACTCATGAGTCTTCACCACACTTACACTGCTGTTGGCCACTGACTCACCAGGAAACCCATTTTTCAGCAGGCCATAGTCTTTGTATACCGATCCAGTATAAACTCCTGTAAAGCAATACAATAAGCAAACAATGTAATATCAAAACTGACACTGTATTACCATTTAAATTATAATTTTTACTCACTTATACTGGAGGGATTCATTTCGTTTCTAAGGAGAAGCTTCATCAGCCTGTCTCTCTTTGGAAGTTTTTTTTTGTAGATTACGTCTTGCAGAGTCCAGTTAAGGTGTATAATACAAGTCAGATCAACGATTATATACATAGAATATTGCCAATCTTATACACTAGTTAATTACTACTTCAATTGGTTGAGATGAGGCTTAATGTTTATGTGAAAGTAATTCTTATACACTACAAATAGCTTTATCAACTAAATATTTTTCAATTGTTTTTTCAATATTTCTATATTTCCAAGACTTTTTAAAAACTGCAGGAGCTTTTTGTAGAGTTTCCTACCAATATAAACAGGTTTTTGTTCGAATAAGCTACTATTGTGACTCACCAAGTGATAATCCCCTCGGCTTCTTGTATTATAATTGAGTGTGTCAAGATTTTGGTTTATATCACTTTTTTGCATATAAATTATAGCTTCATACACATATAAGCAAGGTACAGTTAGGAGAACAAGTCTCTTGAACGACGGACTACATGAATCTAATCTATTTATTTTTTTACATACACCCAACAGCTTTCTTTTGAATCTTAGACGACCTATCAAGTGAAATGCATCCCCCCAGTATAAGTAAAAATTTTAAATTAGTCTAACATCAAAACTGACACTGCATCTCTATTAAATATATGATTCTCACTCACTTTTACTGGAGATGCTGGAGGGATGCATTTCACTTCTAAAGAGAAGCTTTCATCTTAATTTAAATCGAAATACGGTCAGTTTTGATATTAGAGTGTTCATCAAGTATTTCGTCTGTGATGTTTTCCATGACGAAATACTTAATGAACAAATTAATATTAAAACTGACACTGTATTTCACTTTTATTTATTGTTTTACTCACTTATATTGGAGATGCTTGAGGAATGCATTTCACTTCTGAAAAGAAGTTTTGTCAACCTGCCGCCAGGGGTCATGCTTTGTTGAGGTTAGGATGAGCGGCCATCATGTAGTTAAAAATTGCGTTGAATTTGAATTGTGTTTGGTTTGTGAAATTTTTAACTACATAATGGCCGCTCATCCTAACCTCAACAAAGCATGACCCCTGGCGGCAGGCTGACGAAGCTTCTTTTCAGAAGTGAAATGCATCTCCAATATAAATGAGTAAAACAATATATAAAAGTTAAATACAGTTTTAATGTTAGTGTCAGTTTTTGACAGAATGTTTGTTAGGGTCAGTTTTAATATTAGAAGTATTTCGTCATGGAAAATATTTTACAGAATAAATTAACATTCAATCCAAATGGTTCAATTTATTTATTTTTCAAACAAAAAACAAGCCCAATATAAATAAAGTTTGGCAATAAAACAGAATACATGCGCAAGAAATAAACAAAAATAACTGGCTCTGTGGTGGGTTGTGCTGAAGGGAGCAATGGCAGGAGAATACCTAACCAACTATGATTTGTAAAGTGTACACTATAATATTTCCATAATTTATTATTTCACAATTTCTCAGAAGTGCTAGCAATTTTACTGAAGACTTCCGCAATGGCGGATATTGACAACAGCATTGAATAGCTGATGGAAATTAATGAACGCTACTACACAGGGATATTTAGTCACCACCAGGAATCGAACCACGGACCTCTAGACTACAGTGACCCTTCTGTCAATTATTTTGTGTATTCGAAATTAATAAATTATGTTCCATACATTTGGCATTTTGATAAATTGTCCCTTCAAAACCAACTTGTAATATTTGCACTTCTTTCTAGTGGCGTGAAACTTATTTCCCATAGAATTGTTAAAAGGATGGATTTTTGTGTTATCATATTTATAATTACATTATATGATAACTGTATAGGCTGATGGCTGATTGTATACTGATGTGCTTTCATATGCAGACAAGCTTTCCATATATATTCTTTTACAGTCATTTTTTTACTTTCTATAGAACTGTATGTTTTTTGACTGGGAATAATTGATCATTCCTTAATTTATATTTATTTATCAATCACCTTTGGAAAAGATCCCTGCTTGGAGTGTAGTTTTACAAAGAGTGTTTCAAAAGTCGCAGCCCTGATATCAAAAAGTAGAAGTCAAATATGGTGATTGTTCTGTGCTCCCATCGTTATTCTTACAAAATTTAACTTTTTTTTATTAATTTCGAATTCCTGAAAGTGCTATTAATTTTTAGTGTTATGGTCAGTTACTTCAAACTAAATTCAACATATTAACATTCACTCTAGGCTAACTAGTGGGGACAGATTTTTGGAATGTACTATTGTAGAATTGGAATATGCAGCCACTTTCATTAAATTGTGTCAGCAGTGAGTTAGATTCTCAGATCTAATGTTTTATCATTATTTATCCGATATCAAGGAATGAGATGGAATAATTGAGTGTTGATTGATGTATTTTTAACAAGTTTTACAACGTTTTTTCTCTATTTAATTTTTGAACAGAGCACATTCCTAAATAATGAACTGGTGTGCAACAGACATGATATGATAATTATGATGCCTTCTATCTCATTGAGCTACCTATTCTGTCTACTCATAGAATGTAAATTGATATAAGTTATATTTATTATAAAAATTATGCAATGCAAGTTGATAAAAATATTATATAATCATATAAGTTAATAATCCATTGAACTACACTCATTCTTCTTTGCATTGTAGTACATATCTATAATGAATAATACTTGAGATTGTGACAGACGGCCTCAGGCCATTTGCTGTATGAAATTTATTATTATTATTATTTATGTATGTAATGTTTATACGATTTAATAAAAATTTGTGTACTTCTAGTACTACTGATACTTGATACTGGCAGAACCAAATATATTAAAATTTATCAAATTAATAGTGGAATTATACCCTGCATCCGATATTGTAATGCATTAATAATTGCTAAATACACAACAATTCAATGGGGATAGATTGATTGCATGTGGTGGTGCTGCAGTGCAATGTGCAATGTGCAAAGCATCTATCGTTTGCCCTCTTTCTGTAAGGATGATCGTTTGGTTTGGCCAGCAAAAGACTGTTTTCTGCTGTGAAATCACATCCCGGTGGTTTGGAACCCACCTGAAACTTTAGGTGCAACCAATCAATCATCATCCAACTCATGTGGGGGGAAAAATGGAAGAATGGGAAAAATGGGAAAGTATCAAATTTAATATTAGAAACAAATTCTCATTCATTATCCACTTACTATTATTTTATACAGAGTGATCAATAAGTCGCGCACATGTGAATAAACGATTCCAAAAATATGTAGTTTCGTTAAATTAAGTATGGTGGCTTCTGAAAGATAGCATCCCATGTAGTACTGTCGTACCATGTAGAATATTTAGTTGATAAAGCTTTTTATAGTGTACAAGAGTTCCTTTCACATTAAAATTAAGCCTCGCCTCAACTAATTGATCTAGTAATTATGTTAACTAGTGTGTATAAGATTGTATAATTATTGTTAATCTGACTTGTCTTATACTCCTTAACTGGAGTCTCCAAGATGTAATCTACAATAAAAAGTACTTACAACTAATCCAGACACCATTGAAATGTATACTGGCTAGATCAAGTCTGTAGAATTGTTAAGTTTACTGCTTTGTTAACAAGTCGTTTTCTAAAGAGCAAAAAATCAAGCATACAATTCATGCATTCAGTACGATACTGAGCGATACAGTCATTTTGTGCAATTCAAAATATAGAGATATTTTAAAAACAATTGAAAAAATATTTAGTTGATAAAGCTTTTTATAGTGTACAAGAGTTCCTTTCACATCAAAATTAAGCCTCACCTCAACTAATTGATATAGTTATTATGGTAACTAGTGTATAAGATAGTATAATTTATTAATTTCGAATTCCTTTAATTGCTATTACTTTATACTGAAGACTTCCGCAATGGCAATTAAAGGAATTCGAAATTAATAAATTCTGTTCATGTATATTTGTCAGTTTATTCAATTGTCAGTCACTTCAAACTAAATAGTATAATTGTTGATCCGACTTGAATCGACAAGAAAAATCTACAAGAAAAACTTCAAGATCTACAAGAAAAACTTCTAAGGAGAGGTAGGCTGATGAAGCTTGTTCGTAGAACCGAAATGAATCCCTCCAGTGTGAGTAAAAATCTTAATTTGAAAAGAAATACAGTGTCAGTTTTGATATTCAATTGTTTGTTTATTGTTTCGCTTTACATGAGTTTATAATGGACGTGTCCAGGACTACAGAAGTGGTGCCAGCCAAGAATAGCCTGGGTTCATGAATGGTTTTTTTAGATAACGTCTTGGGAGACTCTAGTTAAGGAGTATAAGACAAGTCAGATCAACAATTATACAATCGTATACACTAGTTACCATAATATACTATATCAATTAGTTGAGATGAGGCTTAATTTCTATGTGAAAGGACCTCTTGTACACTATAAAAAGCTTCATCAACTAAATATTTTTTCAATTGTTATTTCACTATTTTTATGTATTGAAGACTCTTTAAAAACTGCGGTAGCTGGTATAGTGGCTTTCATAGGAGATCTTTAATGCACAAATAACTTTTGATAAGCAAGGTGTTTTGTGGACTCTCAAATAATTTTTTTGGTCCAAAACGTAATCTACAAAAAAAATTGTTGTCAAATGTAAGTACTTTGTGCATATTGTAGATTGTAGTAGAAATAATAATAAATATTTGTGAATATTTTGGTTTACTTTTTTTTGTACCACTCAATTACCTTCTGATGTGCGTGACATAATGAGCACTCTATATAAGACTGTAAAGTTTAATAAAATTGTAACGCACCAGTAGCTTGTTGCAGTAAATAACGGAGCCATGTGTTGCCACTACCTGGAAATGATGCAAGAGCTATAACTGGTCGTGAATGAGGATCAATGTTGTAGTGTAAGGGACGACACCAATGTAGTGCCCCCAGTCCTTCTCCACCCCAATCAGACTGCAATTTAAAGCAAAGCACTAATTAACACAAGCATACATAACAAATCCTTAAACAGAATGAAAGTCTTTATGATCCGGGTATTGAATTCATATTAGTATTCCTATTTATCTGAAGATCAAAATTATTCAAATAAAAATTTATAAATCAAAATATAATCACAAAATCCATATAATGTAGCTTAATTAATACTAAAAAAAATTTGCAGGGAATGTGTACGAAATATAGTATACACTTGATAGTACGGGATGTGTTTTATCCACAGTTCTCCTGCATAACCCCAGTATAATGTCAACCATAATCTTAATCTTACTTAATCATACTTTGCATATATCTTAATCTTAATCTCAACCATAATCAAATATGTGAACACTAAGATGTGCAGAGTAATTTATTTGCTGAAAAGCCTTGCATTCCAAAATATGTTCAGTAATGTCCTATTATTATTGTTTTTATAGTCAAGCACACTCTTTTATGGGGTCATTCCCATTATATAAAACACGTCCTGCATTCTGCTTCTCCAAAAAAATAATCCTTAAGAGTTATTTATGGCTTACAATTTTTAAAGCTCTTGAACCATTATTTTTATAAGTATCAAAATTAATTGTGATGTTTTCCATGACGAAATACTTGATGAATAATCTAATACCAAAACTGACACTGTATTTCAATTGAATATATGAAGTGAAATGCATCTCTCCAGTAAAATTGAGTGAAAATAATATATATTTAATTGAAATTCAATGTCAGTTTTGATATTAGATTGTTCAAAATTATTAATGTGATAAATCTGTATTCTTTGCTTTATTTCTTTTTCTTTTAATATCCATTAAAATATATTTTATTTTATGTTTTATAATTCTTTAGTCTATTTTTAGAGCTCTTAAGCCATTATTTATGTAAGTAACAAATTAATCAGTGTGATAATTTTGCATATATTGTTATATTCAAAGGAAAATCTGCTAACTTTTCGAAAAATAAATAATATTCATTCAACACTAGATACAATATTAATGAGCACATTTATAAATATCATCAGCAATTAATTATCCTAATCATCAGTTTTGAAAGCATTGGGCAAAAAATGTTCAATAAACTACCATTATACCTGCATGGTACATCTCTAAACATTTTTAGAATGAAGATTGCTGATTGCTCTTGGGTTAACCTTTTGCAAAAGGCAGATAATTTGTTGGAGCGTGTGTTATTTTATTTCTTTATCAGTGATACAGAGTCGTTAAGTCACTGTAGAGGCCCTGAACTTATTCAGGTGCGACCTGATAACTCTGACACCAGACCTAAGCCAGCCAGGTTACACAATATTAGTATTATTATTTTTTTTTTTTTTAAATAATAATGAAATTCATTATAATTAAATTTAAATGAATTTTAATTAGGCATGCATGTATTTTGCGCCATAACATTTTTTTCATATGTTTTTGAGGTTGTTCTCTTGCCTTCTAACAACAAACTTTTATTTATCCATTAATTTCATAAGTGTCATGTTCACCTACTTAAAAATATAATATTGTGATAAAATAAAATCACCTACTTAAAAATATAATATTGTGATAAAATAAAATCTAGAATAAAATTTCATTTTCGACGGTTACTGTACTCAAGTAGCCTACGGTACTCATGTTAGTCAGTACCATGTCAGAATGCACTACAGAAACATATTGAAATCCCACTTGCTTTTATTTTATTTACTTTTCAAGTTTTACCACCTATAAATTCTATGCACCGCATTAATTTCCCTTTTTCAATTTCACCTCAGTATTCCAGAAAGTACCATAGAATGCAAACACAGCATTGTATAATATTTTGAAATCTCAATTGATTTTATTCCATTTTATTATTAGTAGGTTACCATAGCTTTTCTATATTCTATTTAAGATATAAACCTAATTAATATTGTTATTGCTCAAATTCAATTAATTCTGCTATCTGTAAAATATGTTTTGTGCTAGAACTCCCAAACAGACGTGCCACTGATTACCTCATTTTCCTCCTTTTATTTATTACATAGCCTATATCTTATGAGTACAGTTATAGATTATTTATAGATTAGACAGTTATAGCCTGAGTACAGTTATAGATTATTTATTAATAACCAATACATAACCATGAAATTATAGCTTGAGTTGCTTTAAACGTAATTGAAAGATAAATAATAAGACAAACATTAGACATGTAAATATACTCTTTTTCAGCCATTTTTAAAGAATGATTTTATCTGACTAAGCAGTGAATCAATAAAAATTTATAATTGTTTTCTACTACAAGAACAAGGATCCATCCTCAATTTTTTTTCAATCTATTGTTACATTATTGTATGAAATATAAAAATGTTATTTGTACATGAGAAAATATCAGACAATAGGATCAATATGGATCATGATTGATTATATGTCATATGGGTGAAAGGATTTAGAGTTGAACTGCTGATGATGCAATGCTGCAATGATGTCATGAAAGAGACTCACAGACTAGATTCAGAAGTCTCATTTTTAAAAATTATTTTTTTGATAAACGCCAGCTAAAGTTTTTATTTATATTATTATTGAAGTCAACTTCTTTATTTTCAGAATTTATTAATTTCGAATTCCTTTAATTGCTATTACTTTATACTGAAGACTTCCGCAATGGCGGATATTGACAACAGCATTGAACAGCTGATGGGAATCGATGAATGCTACTGTACAAAAATATCAGTCACCACCGGGAATCGAACCACGGACCTCTCAATTGCCGGTTGAGCGCCCTTAACCACTAGACCATGGAGACCTTTCTGTACAGCAGCATTCATTTTCAACTTGGCCATATCGCACATGTCTAGTGGTTAAGGGCGCTCAACCGGCAATTGAGAGGTCCGTGGTTCGATTCCCGGTGGTGACTGATATTTTTGTACAGTAGCATTCAACGATTCCCATTATCTGTTCAATGCTGTTGTCAATATCCGCCATTGCGGAAGTCTTCAGTATAAAGTAATAGCAATTAAAGGAATTCGAAATTAATAAATTCTGTTTATGTATATTTGTCAGTTTATTCAATTGTCAGTCACTTCAAACTAACTTCTTTATTTTCCTTTGTACTTAAATCTTAGATTACAGGTAAGGTTGAAATAGTACAGAAATGTGTGGTATGGTTATTTCAAGATGAAAATAGTGGTTTCCATTAGTATCCAACAATTGAAAACATCTCAGATTTCAAAAATTATATTTTAAGAAAATATTATAATATTATACGAGAACTCGTATGAACTCTGTATTTAAAAGATGAAAGAGTTTGTTGACTATTTCCTAAATGTTGTGCTACTTCCTAAATGTTATTCTATGTTTATTAATTACATTGTTATACAAAAAGTTTTGTTTTGACAATGAATGATTTTGATTTGATTGTTTGTAATTAGTTATTGTTGAATCGACTTAGCAACGTAATAATACCGATATATACTGTGAAACAACAGTAGTTGAAGCATAAAGATGACAGTATATATATTTTAGCATAAAGTAAATGACATTACCGTACTGATACCGTACTCTTGTGGACTTGAGTAATTGATGACTAGCACATTTCAATAAATTAGTACTACACAGTATGTTCACTGGTCAGTTGCCGATTATTCTGTCCTTATATTGTTTTTATGTACATAAAAATTCAAAACCAAACGCTTTATTTATGACCAATTGTATATCCTAAGTATTGAAATTATGTTTCAATAGAATTATTACTACCCAATAGAACTAGTTACTTATTTGTCTGGGGAAACTAGGTAATTGAAAGAACTGTACCTTACCATAACCATAACTGTATCGCGCTGGAAACTAGGAAACATCAAGTTAGTTGATGTCAAACTAGCTTTTACATATTTATAATTCACATTGATATGTATCAAAATATTCCAGGGATCCACATTCCATGATTCTAGTCTTATGATCCTACATTCAAGATTTGTGAATGAGATTCATGACCTACAATTAACTGCCCACCATTTTTCTACACCACCTTTTGAAAACGGTACTTAGAATGTTAATCGAAATGGAGACTACGTTATTAGAATGATAACTAGAATGTCTGAAAGATTTATCTATTCATCAACAGTTCTAAACTAATACAGATTTTATTTCATAGTTTCAAAACTATGAGTGTAAGACCTGTAAGTGAACGGTAACCGATCGATAGTGAAGAACATATCCGATACCCTCGACTTTAGAATTGAATTTGTGATTGTATCTTTATTAGAAGAACCATATTAGAATTTTTTATCTATAAAAATAGTTTTTATCCTGATGCATTATTGTTAAAGAAATATTTTTTTATTGTGATTCAATGCAATATTCATCGGTCTTATTCACTTTTTTTGAACCGTTCTCATTTATATCACTGTTATGACATTATTTCTTGTTCAATATAATATCAAAGCTCACACTGTATTTCTATTTAATTATATGATTTTTAGTCACTCATACTGGAGGGGTAAGTTTCACTTCCAAAGAGAAGCTTCATCAACCTGCTTCTTCGCCAAGAGATGCTGATGAAGCTTCTCTTCAGAAGTGAAATGCATCTCTCCAGTATAAGTGAGTAAAAATCATATATTAAATAGAAATACAGAGTCAGTTTTGATATTAGATTCTTCATCAAGTATTTTGTCATGGAAAACATCACAGATGTTTCATGTTGTTGTAAATATGTCTGCAACCAAGCGTCGAGGAAGAACTGCATAGTTCGTAACGCGTCCGCCACGGCTCAAAAAGGTCAATTCTGCATAGCAAGTATGAATAATTATTTCTTGATTCGTTGAACCAGATGATACTTCTTGACTTTTAAGTTGTTTGCCAAATTAATTTGAATGATTGAACAAAATCTGAGTGTAATTGACTAGCTAACCGTTCCTGTTTATTTTTGGATGAGAAGTGCAAAAATATATAAACAAGTAGGAATATTAAATGATTTTCTCCAGTTTTTTCAAAATAGTTTTCTTGTTTGCAAACGCTATAACAATTTGGTGAACAAAATTTGCGGTTTACTGTATGCTCCAATACATAATTATAGTTTTTGGAGGTAGAAAACTAAAAATTTCACAAAAACGGCAACGATTTGAAACACTAAATTTGGCACAAAGCTCCCTCTAAACTCAGTTCAGTGCACCTCGACGTTCGTTTTCTTATTTTCCTTCTAAATTTTCTAAAATTGATGTTCAAATTTCATTTACTGAAACTATTAATGTTTTAGAATGTGTTTAGATCCAGGAAGCTCATAGATACATGATACGTCACTATGATGCAAATAAGCTTTATCACTATTACTGATTTAATGTGTCTAGATGAAGGAAGCTCATACAACAGCAGATACATGATACGTCACTATGATGCAAATAAGCTTTGTCACTATTACTGATTTAATATATGTCTAGATGAAGGAAGCTCATACAACAGCAGATACATGATACGTCACTATGATGCAAATAAGCTTTGTCACTATTACTGATTTAATATATGTCTAGATGAAGGAAGCTCATACAACAGCAGATACATGATACGTCACTATGATGCAAATAAGCTTTGTCACTATAACTGATTTAAAATGTGTCTAGATGAAGGAAGCTCATACAACAGCAGATACATGATACGTCACTATGATGCAAATAAGCTTTGTCACTATTACTGATTTAATATATGTCTAGATGAAGGAAGCTCATAGCACAGCAGATACATTATGCATCACTATAATGCAAATAAGCTTTGTCACTATTACTGATTTAAAATTTGTCTAGATGAAGGAAGCTCACAGAACAGCAGATGCATTATACGTCACTATGATGCAAATAAGCTTTTTTACAAGTCAAAGCAACACACATTTGTTCCGTATCAATATTGCAGTTCCTAATTCCTTATTTGGGATTGTATCGGCATTGGCGGTTGAAATCCATTTGTCACATGATTAAATTCAAAAAATGTACCTTAAATCCCGTTGCAAAGCACCACATCTATTAAAGCACTAGCAGTCGTTTTATTTAACCACTATTATGTTATAAAATATATCTTTTGTTAAATTTAATAGATTGTTAAGTGTTGACTACCTTGTGCTGCTGACTTTGAAGTGTAACAGAAGACAGAAGAAGAACACCTACTAGATAAACAGCAATCAGAAGTCCTAAGGCACAAAATCTTCCACGAATCATCCACCACCTGCCCGAGAAAATGTATTAATACATATAGTACTACATTGCATAATTCCCAGTTTAATGGTATGATATTATTATGCTACTTAATCTATGATTTGTTTTATTCCAATGACTAGAATCTACTTACTCTAAATATTTACACACAAGGTTTAAGATTAAATTCCTGGATCTCTTGTTCCATGACGAACTGCATTGTTAATATTAACGTTTTTGGTGAATTTAACGATTTGCAGTCAATTTTTAATTAAGAATAAGTAATATTTCACTCACTCTCTAGGCCGAACGTTTTCGAGTTATGAAAACTAAAGTTCAAGGCACATTTTCCATTACCATCATCTTCTCAAACTACTTCATCAAACTCATCTTTAAGATTATCCACTTCAACATCAGACATAGGAAATACATCACCTCCAATATTTAAAAAAACTGCTAAATTCAATATTAAGTTATTTTCAATTACAAATTTTTCTAATAAATATTGCAGTACGCAATATATTACCTTCGATATTTCAAAAAACTTCTTAATTCAATATTTTTTTAATTATAAATTTTCTACTAAATATTGTAGTACTTATGATAATTGTACTAAAATGCAGTAAGTTTTTATATGAGGGTTTACCTCATTCAAATACATTCCAGTGACATGGATCTACTTACCCTTCAAAAATATTTTGAAATCGTCGTTTATAATCAAGATTTGAAATTATCTTCTTCAACATCTGTATATGTCACATGCAATGCATTACCACCAAGATTACAAAAAAGCTCGGATTAATAAATTCAATATTTTTTTAAATATTGTAGTACTATTATCATGTGTACGTAAGAATTCTAAAATGCAGTAAGGTTCTATAACAGAATTTATTAATTTCGAATTCCTTTAGGTGCTATTAGTTTATACTGAAGACTTCCGCAATGGCGGATATTGACAACAGTATTCAACAGCTGATGGAAATCGATGAATGCTACTGTACAAAAATATCAGTCACCACCGGGAATCGAACCACGGACCTCCCAATTGCCGGTCGGGCGCCTTAACCACTAGACCATGGAGACCTTTCTGCACAGCAGCACTCATTTTTACTTGGCCATATCGGCTCGTATCTCACAAGAAAGACCTTTCTTGTGTTCTATAACAGTTTCCATTAAGATAACAGGGGATTTACTTTATCTTATATAAAATTTTAGTTGGAACAGAACAAATTTTCTCATTTTAGACGGGACTGAATAGCAATAGTTCCCAAAAAAATCCATTCTATTCATATTCATGATACTGCTTTAATTACACTAACGCTGTAGTGGCATACTGGGGAGAGTCAAAGAAGATACTACTATATAATACTACCCTAATATATTAAACATATTATTTCTCAGGTTTGATTGATTGTTATAATCTCACTTTGCCAGGTCTTGAAAGACCTATGGCAAATATTGAATATCAATTACATTTTACAAGAAATTATAATAGAATAAAAATTGAATATTATAGAAGAGAAATTTTTTTTTGAGAAATGAAAAAACAACTAGAGTAGTAGTATGAGTATCAACTGATGTGAGCCCATTATGAAATGTTTGCCTAAAATTATTTCTAATAGTTAACATATTGTGTATAAGAAATAATAATAAATACATGAAAAAGTATTTTAAAACACACACATCAGTCCTCAACAAATACTCAAGCAATCTTTTTTTGAAAAAGATCATCAGGTGAGAATCTATCAAATATGCACAAATATTATCATTTTAACTTTTCATGTGAAATTTAACGACTTGCAGTCGTTAGTTAATATTGAAAGTTAATATTAACAACGCAGTTCGTCATGGAACAAGAAATCCAGGAATTATCATTTTGCTTCCCACTAATTTATGTGAAATTTTGATTATTTAAAAATATTTTCTGCTGGTTTATTTTTGCTTCAAAATCGTTTCTATTCTAAAGAAGCAAAATATTGGTAACAAAATTCCATTTCTTGTTTTATTTGCTTTTTATTAGTAAATTTAAATATTTAAAAATGAGAACATTCAAAACAATAGTATACATTTAATATTAATCCAACAATGTACAGAGTGTTTCGCATAGCGTTATCAATGAATACTTTGTGGGATTGTTGTGCTCACAAAAATAATGAAAAAAGTACATAATAGGTCCGGGAATATTTCGTTAGGCTACAGAGCAAGCTTACTTCGTTACATGGAGGAAGAAAGGAATAATTATCCCCATTTATTTAATCATTCATTAACTTTTAGTAACTTTATTTCACTTGTAATTTGGTCAATTTCTATGTAAAATAAGCTGAAAATCGAATAACACAAGTAAGAAGTCTTTAACTACAGTCCTTTTAAAAATATTTAACAAATTATGTGAAAATGGCCCAAAAAACACGTTTATCAAGTTTGAAATGGATTAATTTGATCAATTATACAATAAACTTGTAGTTTTTTGTTACACAACGTGTAGAGTATTTAATTTTGAGCAAAAATTTCAAATAACCAAATTGCCAAAAACTTAAAAAAATCGGATTTTATTGAATTAAGACACTTGAATTTTTCACATTGTATGATTTGTAATTTTTCACATTGTATGATTTGTAATTTTTCACTAATTTATGAAGTTTAGGTATGTTTTCACTTTTACGTAATTCTACAATTTTCATCACAATTAAATTCTCTACAAGTTGAAAACAAATACACATGTTTATTGTACAATTGCCCATGAAAATTCACTTCAAACTCGAAAAACGTGCTTTTTAGGCCATTTTTGCATAATTCGTAGAATATTTAAAAAAAATACTACAGTTACCGACTTTTAACATGATTTATTCGATTTGTCAGCTTATTTTACATAGAAACTGGCAAAAGTACCCATTTTTAAATGAGCAAGAAATTAACTGATGGGACTAGTTGCCAACTTCCGCCATCTTTGTCTCTTTAACGAAGCATTTCCGGACCTATGTTTATATGAAGTTTGTGCGTTATTTTGGTGAGTACAAACCATTTGAAGTATTGCTTCATCAGCTTCTAGTTTTAGCTATATCACTCTGCTCAACTTGTCTAATGCAACATAATGTAATTTTATATGTGTAATTTCATATATTTAAATTATTTCTGTCAACTTGACTTTGTCGATACATGTATCTGTTCATAGCAATAAAAAATTTTGAATTTGAATTGGCAACTCCATGCGAAACATCCTATATATTTATCCTACTACAAAATTCAGTGACAGATATACTCACAATTACTTTATAACACTCAAGCTATTATCTTATAGAAGATTAGTTTACAAATGCAGTAACTGATTGCAAGCTTTAGAGCAATTCAAAATATGCAAATTCAATTATAAAATTAAAAATAGCAATCAAATTATTGAAAACAATGACTGAAACTTGAAAGCAGTTTCACTTGTTAAACATAGTTTCACAGTTAAACTTGAAAAGTTATTATTTTGTCAGCTGGTTGGTAAATTTCAATTCATTTTCATGTTGCTAAAGACAATTTATTGATGATCATTGTATGTGAGCAAGTTTATTTATTATTATCATTGTTTACATTGTAATTTGTGTTTTTTTTTATTGTATCTTCTTTATGGCAAAAAGTCAATTCAATTAAATTGATGTTTGTGTGTGTGTTGCGTCTTACCTTCTTTCAATAATATATCAGTTGACGTGGTTATTTATGGAACATTTAGGCAGATAGATAAATTATCTTCATTTAAAAATTTGAAAATACAGAAGTTCTGTGGTTGAAGTTGAGGCGTATGAACCCTCTCTTCAACTTAACTCACAAAATTTGAGTATTTAATATACCGAAACAGAATTAATTAATTTCGAGTTCCTTTAAGAGCTATAACTAAAGAAACTAACTTAACTCACATTTTTGTAGCCAATTCTATTTTAGTCATGTATAGTAAAATGTATAGAGAAACTACTAACCAAATTTATCCATGAAAACTGCAGGATTACCTTTCTGTAATGATGGTTTTGGATGCGAAGAGCCCATAGATCGCAAAGATTCAATTGTTTTCAAAATTTGTCTCAATTCCACTTGTTTTTTGTCATTATGAAATTGCAAAATTAAATTTTATAATCGTAGTACCTATCCATGTGGTCAATGAAGAAAATGTGACTACCATGAGTTAGTGAGAAGTAGTATTATTGAGCGTGGAGAATAATACTTCGAAGTTTTCAAGTTAGGAAATATATGAACAGTCTTTCTTATAAGGATCAACGCTGTAACGTGTCAGCGGCTAGGTTATGTGCATTGAAGATAAATTCAGAAAACAGCGGCATTGAGCAGGGCCAAACAATATCGATCTGCATTGCGCACAGCTGAAGAAGTGAGTGGGGCTTGGGTTGCTTTTGATATTATGCTTGTCCTGACTCTTGTCACGAGCAACTTAGGCGCATGCCTCTAGCGCAACGCACAGACTCAGACAGACAGTTTGCTCTGGCTTTGCCACGATGGGAACGGGTGACAGGTATGGAAAACATACTAAAAATAAAGTAATAGCCAATTGCAGGTAAGTAGTTGTCAGGAGTCAGTTTTCCGTTATGACACCTCATCTTCAGTGACAGAGGTTGACTGGATACAGTACAAAACCCATTAAAAAAATCAATTATCTATATACAGTACTATGTATCGTATTGCTTATGAGGTGAATTTTCACCATTCTTTGTCTGATCTCTAAGAACAATCTTATATATTATAATCTTGATTATAATACAAGAAGCCGAGGATATTATCACTTGGTGAGTCACAATAGTAGCTTATTCAAACAAAAACCTAGTTATATTGGTAGGAAATTCTACAAGCTACCGCAGTTTTTGAAGAGTCTTGAAAATATAGAAATATTTAAAAAACAATTGAAGAAATATTTAGTTGATAAAGCTTTTTATAGTGTACAAGAGTTCCTTTCACGTCAAAATTAAGCCTCACCTCAACTAATTGAAGTAATTATGGTATCTAGTGTATAATATTGTTGATCTGACTTGTCTTATACTCCTTAACTGGAGTCTCCAAGATGTAATCTACAAAAAAAAAATATCAAAATTGACATAATATTTCTATTAAAATTATAATTTTTAATTTTTTACTGAAGGGATGCATTTCACTTGAAAGGGTTCAGGTTGAAAGGGTTTAATTTTGATAGGTGACAGAGTGTCTAAAGAGAAGCTTCACCAGCCTTCTGCTGGTCCTGCAGTGGTAAAATCTGTGATGTTTTCCATGACAAAATACTTGATGAACAATCTAATATCAAAAATAGCAAAAATCCAATTTTTTCTTGGATTTCTTGATCCGATCTGCGTTGTTAATATTAACTTTTTATTATAAATTGACTGCAAGTCGTTGAATTTACAATAAAAAGTTAACTGTATTTCTATTAAAATTATTTTTTTCACAAACTTATAGGCCTACTGGAGGGTATGTATTTCGCTTCTAAAAAGAAGCTCAATCATAAAATAATATGTTGTTTTTCCATGCACAAATTTGCTTCGTCTGAAATATTAAAAATATCCTGAAAAGTGTAAGTAAAATGTCTGAGGCATTCAGTTATGAAGTTTTTTTAGACGATGAACCCAAATAGGTCTGAGACCTGTGCATAGGTAATGAGTTATTAATATCCCTGTTATTTTAGTATAGTCAACCAGTTATAAATAACACAGAGTAACATAACCCAGTATAAAAATTATACAATATCTTTGTATAACAGGAAATCTAGTTAATAATATATTTAATGCATAAAAAACACGCTTTTTTCTGCAATAAATATGAATAGCCAATAATGGAACGCCAAATAACAATAAATTATAATCTAGACGAACATACACAAAAAAGTTAATTTAATACAAAATAAAAACAAAGAACCATTTATCACTCTCACAACCCCCTACAATATACGCATCAACAATACAAATAGATACAATATCATACAAAGCTCACCATATTATGAAGTCATCAATTTTCATACAACTGTAACTACTTAATTAAGAAGATACCAAGTGTGATTATGATTTCATTTAAAGTAAAATTACAGCAAGATTATACAGAAAAATAAATGAAATGGAAAATTCAGTTCGTTTAGGGTGCACCCAGGGTGCACCACGAGGGGGCGACCTGACTCATCCCATACAGCCTTAGCTGTTTATTATCTGCGTCAGTATTTCAAATGAGTACAAATCTTACACTTGTGTCAATAATGAAGTATTTACAATAAATTCTAGATTTCCGCTTCAAATATGTGTTAAAGTCTTGGCTGTTTATTATAGCTGCGTCAGTATTGAATTATTCACAATGAATTCTACATTTTTTCTGTCTATCAGCTGCCGCGTTAATTATATGTATTTCATTTTTATACTAGAAACAACAATTTTTGTAGCACACTCGCTTTACATATTCCATTCTTGTAATGATTTTAGATTTAAACTTTTCAATTTCTTTCTGTATGAATTTCTCTTTTTTGGTAATCTTCGTGTATGTGAAGAGTTCATTAAAATTTTGGAATTCATTTCCAGTTCTTTCAAAACTTCCACAAATTTAAAAATGTTGGGGGTGATGAGTAAAAACATTTATTGAATTTACTATGAAAACTTTCACAAGCATTGGTAGTTCTTTGTGAACTTGAACTTATTTGCGCCCAGACTGCATGGAGGAAATATCGCATCTTTCTCAATGAAAGTTTCTACAAGTTAGTTACAAAATTCTTGCACCTTACTGCTCCTGATTGCGGGAGGGAATCGGGCTTTGATTTTTATAGACCTGTTCACGTCTGGGAGGTAATCAGGCTATGACCTTTACCTGGCTGAGGTCCTGGGAGGGGATAGGGCATAGCCCCGTAGTGTGCATATGTATTGATTGCTGAATAATTAATAATAAATGAATACTGAAAATCCAATCGCAAAACAAACTAAGTAAAATCAATCAATCTTTTATCGAACCTGATCCTGACCAATTATCTGGTTTATAAAACATAGTAATGTTAATCATTTATCATGGTCATTGGTCATTTTCAGATAAATCCATTAGCTCCAGACGCCTCTTCTCCACTTTCAGGTTTTAGAATAAACCTTGTGAACGCTTATTATTTTATTTTCTTTCTTTCTTTCTCTCTTTTTTCATAAATGATTTTTTTCTCGAATTATTGGAGGATTTTTTTCTCTTATTTTTCCTCAAGAGATAGATTACATGTTTTTGTTTTCCTTCTTATAGAAAGATTTGTTTTGATTTACTTTTATTTCTAATATATATAGTAAATCAAAACAAATCTTTCTATAAGAAGGAAAACAAAAAAAAAGAAATCTATCTCTTGAGGAAAAATCCTTATATATATATATATATATATATAATATATCCTTAGAAAATATATATATATATTCGCCATGAAAAATACAAATATATAGATATATTATATAATATAAAAATTATATATATAAACAGAATTTGTTAATTTCGAATTCCTTCTATTGCTATTAGTTTATACTGAAGACTTCCGCAATGGCGGATATTGACAACAGTATTGAATAGCTGATGGAAATCGATGAATGCTACTGTACAAAAATATCAGTCACCACCGGGAATCGAACCACGGACCTCCCAATTGCCAGTCGGGCGCCTTAACCACTAGACCACGGAGACCTTTCTGCACAGCAGCATTCATATATATAAACAATATTATATAATAATATTTATATATATAAATTCGTATTTGTATGGGAGTGTTAAGTGGTGGAGAGGGCTGACTGCGCCTTATCTTCGCCCTCCCAGGTGTAGATGAAGGCAGTTATTCAATTCAGTTCAATTCTTCCCATTGACCCTACCAATTATAATGATTAAAACAATTATTGAAACAACTTCATAATTAAAAGATAAAAAATACAGATTATTGAAAAATAAAATAAACTTCACAAGAGAGAGAGAGAACGAGGGAGTGAGTGATAGTGTAAGAGTTAGTGAGAAAGTGAATGAGTGTCTGAGTGAGACGGAGGGAGCAAGTGAGTGTGTATATAAGAGAGTGAGTGAGAGCGTAACCTTTTCTTGTTACCTGCTTGTGCCTATTGTTTGAAAAGAAGTTCCCTAGTTCGAGGATTTGTCCCGCTCGCGAAATGACAGAAAAGTGACCACCGGCTGACCTGAGTATCTCCCAGAGAAACAGACAAATCTGAGTATCTGCTAGATAGTTGAGGCGAGCGAAGTGAGCCTGCCGTCTTGTACATAATAATAATAATATCGTGTGACCTGGCTGGCTCAGGTCTGGTGTCAGAGTTATCAGGTCGCACCTGAATAAGTTCAGGGCCTCTGACGTGACTTAACGACTGTTTTTTAGGCAGCCGGGACCGATAGCTTAACGTGTCCTCCGAAACACGGGAGTGGCCCGAGGTAAAATCTTTCGGTCAGAACTGGGATCGAACCCGGGACCTTTGGGCTAGCAAACCAGCACTTAACCCACTCGGCTACGGCCACTCCTAGTCTTGTACATAATAATAGGTTTATAAATAAAATAATTAATATAGGAGTGCTCACGCTCACCGAGTGCGGTGCCGGGGCGATCGTGATGCTCGGGTCTGCGCTTTGATGGGTGACTAGCAGCAAAAACATGACTTTATCTGCTTTATTATCACTTGTTGGCTCGGAACCCACCTGAAACTGTAGATCCATCAATAACATCGTTATCACCAACTCATTACCCACGCAGTGACTCATGTAGACACCATCAGCACAAAAAAATTAGGATCGACACTGGATTAGAGACCCACTCCAAACGCAACTTATTGAGATAGAGCAATTTTGATTCAAGGACTCGCCTCTGAGTTGAATCACGAGATTCAATCTTGACGTATACTCATTTGTTAATTTTAGTAAATTAAATTTATTTGGTTTGCATTTCTTCCCGTAGTATTCTTTTTCTTTGTACAGTGTGGAACTTCTACGGGGCCGTAACAGATAACTAAATAGGCGGATAATAGAAGTACCTATACAAGAGTACAGAACAGTCTCTAAATTTAAATAAAAGCTAAAAAAGCTAGGATCTTACAATTTGTTTATGGGCTAAATATTCGTGTCATCAGAAATAAGCTACAGAGTACAGAACTGTTGTATAATATGCTAATAACTTTCTTTGTAGTGGCGAAGGTGATATTGTGGAAGGTATCCATAATGAATAAAAGACGAAATTGTCATAACCACATTTATTAACACTTGAAGAAACTAGTTTCGGTTGTTACACCAAAGTTTTGGTTGTTATATATTAAGCTTCTCTGTACTTTGGTTTTTAGTTTGATTGAGATTGATAATGGTGTAACAACCGAAACTAGTTTCTTCAAGTGTTAATAAATGTGATTGTGGCAATTTCGTATTTTATTCATTATGCTAATAAGTCGTAACAGATAACGGATAACAGAAAGTGACCGTTAAAAGAATGACGGATAATCGAGATTTTACTGTAATGTATTTTGTTTGTATTGTAAGTTTTACCAGTAATGCTTTTTCTTTTCCTCTACCATCTTCTTCCAAAATCCAATTTGGTTGATAACGGTCAACGGTCTGACACTAGAGCTTATTTCCGCCATCACACCCCCCCCCCCCCTCCCCCGGGCACCTCTCGCCAAACTAGTGTGGTTGATAGAATCAAAAATCAACCAAAAATTGAATCAAACGATAAGCAGAACTCAAGTTACTTAAAAATAGATGTACTTCAAAATAAATAACGCAACAAAACCAGGTAATGTGAACTAATAATACAAACTGAGGAAGCATTTGGGCTACTACCACTCGAAAGGAGTTGTTCCAGTTCAAAAAAGGCGTACCTACAGGTACAGTACTAAGGACAAAGGACGAAAAATAGTACAATGGTATAGGGTGAATAAAGCAGCAGTCAGCAGACGACCCCTATTCTGAGAAGAAGACTTGAATTCAAGAATTCAATTCATACGCGCGCATTTGTGTGTGTGTGTGTGTGTGTAGACAGGCAAAACGTCTACTTCCCTTCACGCTCTTTATCAACGGTTGCAACCCCTCCTCTACCCCTCACCAACGCAAAACACAAAGGGGCAGCTGCGGTCGGACCGGGCGGTCGATCAATGAACGATGGTGACGTCAGAGAATTTCGACCGTTGCGTTCGCTCACGCTCCCCTCTTCAGTCAGGCGTCAACCGTCACACCATTCACAAGAAGGGAGTGTTGCTACGTCCACGTCCTCGTCGTACCCCTTGTCACCAGGAGTCCCAGGATGCCACCAAAGGCAGACGACATCGCCGACGAGAGTCTCATCGAGCTCGTGAAACGTCACTCGGCGCTCTACGACTATCATCACAAGGACTTCAAGAATCTGCATGTCAGAGAGGATCTGTGGACAGAAATTGCCGCAATGCTAGACAAGGATGGTGAGCGCCTTTATTTGATAACACTGTCCTTGGACTACACGTGGCCGTAGATTTCGCCAGCAATTTCTTTGATAAGAAGGGAATATCCAAGTTCCCCGGTCAAAACATTCCTCACATCGTTGTAGCACCTTATTTCGTTGTACTTTATTGTTGTCATCGTCATTGTTATATTGCCCACGCACAAGCCTCAGACTTATTTCCATATACTTCTTACTCTTTCTAGATATCTGTGTAGTTTTTTTTTTTGTTTTTTTTTTTTTTTTTGTTTTGTAGTTAATATTTTATACGCATGTAATTCTTGGTTATTTTGAGTTTTTGAAGGAAGGAAATAATTTATTATATGGGCATCAGCAACACAAAATTCTAGGGACAGTCAGAAAAGGGTACAAAAAATTAGTTTTGAATTAAAACTTCTTGATTTAATGTTTAAACAATTGTTTTTCAATGTTAAAATTTTTTGGCTGTATGTATAACGGTCACTTGGTTAGTTAGGCAAATGCTTCGTTTAAGATGACATTATGTTACTTGTGCCTAGTGGCTTAACTATGGGGGGATTTGGGAGATAGATCCACATCCCCACTCCCCTAGAGACCCAGAAAGAAAGAAAGAAAGAAAGAAAGAAGCCCTGAGAGAGAATAATTTTGACAATAAAAACGTCTTGAATCGCTAAAAATATGAGGGATTATTTTCAAAAAAATTACCGGGGGATTAGCCCGGACCTTTCACGCCTCGGAAAATCACTATCTTTGACACGCAATTTGGTATAAACGAGTCATAATTTGCACAAAAATGTTTTTTATTAGAGAATTTGGGTTAGAATAATGTTAGAATGCATGAATTTGGGTCTGGAATCGCTTAAATTGTGGTTTTGATGGGATTGTCAAAAATTTTCCGGGGGGTACCCCTAACCCCCTTCTTTTTTTTTAATAAAGTATACATTGTAGTCTTGAATTATTTTTAGAGACCCTTCCGTCTCCTCTTATGGTGTACTATATAGTGCCTGGAGCCTATATATCGACATTTAGAACAGAATAAGTCAAATAAAAAGTCAGTACGGTAATTAAAGTTTTTGAAATATCACACCATTCTTATCGCAACGTTGAGTTTTGCATGTGAGAAGTGCCTATTAGGCCTACACGCGTTTTAATGTATTATCCGTTCCATTAGTAGTTTTTATTAACCTAATAAATAATTTAGTTTGAAGTGACTGACAATTGAATAAACTGACAAATATACATAAACAGAATTTATTAATTTCTAATTCCTTTAATTGCTATTACTTCTGTTTAGTGTGCTAATAAATTCTGTGCTAATAAATTCTGTTTATGTATATTTGTCAGTTTATTCAATTGTCAGTCACTTCAAACTAACTTGTGAGATACGAGCCGATATGGCCAAGTTGAAAATGAATGCTGCTGTGCAGAAAGGTCTCCATGGTCTAGTGGTTAAGGGCGCTCAACCGGCAATTGAGAGGTCCGTGGTTCGATTCCCGGTGGTGACTGATATTTTTGTACAGTAGCATTCATCGATTCCCATCAGCTGTTCAATGCTGTTGTCAATATCCGCCATTGCGGAAGTCTTCAGTATAAAGTAATAGCAATTAAAGAAATTCGAAATTAATAAATTCTAATAAATAATCTTGAAATTTGGTATCCATGACAAAATGCGCGTATCACTAATAATTTATTTTATTAGATTATATTATTATTATATTAATTTATTAGAGTAATTGACTGCATAGTCGTGGATTTACTTATTATCATGAAATTCACGGATAGAAAGAGCATCAAAGAGGCCTCAAAAACGAGTAGGGAGGCATCAATTAAAATACGATAATATCGGTTTCTGGAGGTAAAAACGTTTTCATACGTGAAGAGTAGCCTGGATAATGTTACAGCTAGAAAAAATACTATACTTTTTATATTTTAAATACTTTAATTAAAGTTACAGAGGGGATGGGGCGAACTAGGCAAGTTTCCTTGGCCCCAACGTCAAGGGGCCACATCATTTACAAATGTAAGCAAGTTACAAAACAAAAATAAAATAAGCGGCCCCAAATTTCCAGCTACTAAATTTAGTGCCCTTTTTTCTCCAGTTTAGGCCTCTTAGAAGCCCAACAGACCCTGGAGGCCCCTGGCACCGCGGTCATCTTCCATGCCCCCAAATCTCCGATAACCCCCCCCCCTGAAAAGATTTTCTACTGAGAAATAGGTGATACCGACCGTATTCACCATCACCAGTCAACTGAAATAATTCCGGCTTCTAGGCTACTATATTATTCATTCTGTAGTGGGACAGTCAGTCATAACAAACAATATTGAGTCAGTCTAAGTAAATTTCTTGTGAAATATTGTTTTTACTGACGCATTTCCGATGTTGTTGCTTTGATAATGAACCATATAAAGCAATGGAAACATTAAACAAACAAATTAGACGTCTATGCTTTGTGGAAGTGAGAAAATTTACATTAGCTAGACAGCTCTATCGTTTCGTAGAAACGTTTGGGCTGATAGGGATCAAATAATGTTAAGTGAAATTGAAAAATTCAGTGCTTGGCCAGTTTTATTTTATTTTCTTTGGCAAAAATAGGGGGGGGGGGGGGGTTCAAAATGTATGTACTGCCCTCCCCCCCCCCCCAAGTCAGCAATACTTCTATATCTCTTATTGGTTTTGGTTCTATCAAAGATAATCAATATCAAATCGTCTAAATTGTTTTTATATAAAAAGTTTTTTAATCGATAAAATGGTCTTTGGCTAAATGATTGTAACCAACTATATGTTTTTTCAAAGGGTTCGGGGGTACTCCCCCCAAAAAACTTTGAAAAGTCATCCCTCTAAACCCATATTTTAAGCGCATTGAAGGGGGGCATGACCCCTCCCCCTTGGGTCCCGCTCGAGATAGATAAGTAGTTGGAGGGAGAATGAACATGCATAATTCATTGAATAAGGATAACAATAAAACTGAAATCTAAACTAGTTCATCTCCCTTTATAATTATTATTATCTTGTAGTAAAAGATGGATAAACATTTTTGCTGAATAGATAAAATAATTAATAGATCTGTGATGTTTCCCATGACGAAATACTTGATGAACAATCTAACATCAAAACTGGCACTGTATTTCAATTAAATATATTATTTTCACTCACTTTTACTGGAGATACTGGAGGAATGCATTTCACTTCTGAAAAAGCAGACTGATGAAGCTTCTTTTCAGAAGTGAAATGCATTCCTCCAGTATCTCCAGTAAAAGTGAGTGTAAATCATATATTTAATTGAAATACAGTGTCAATTTTGATAAGATTGTAAAGTAATAGACATGTAAAAAATGAAAGATGGTTACAATAGTGATGATTGTTGGTGGTGAGGAGGGGGGAGCTTGTAGCCAGCCAGTATACATATAGTGTACAACTGTACATGGCATACATATATATATATATATATATATATACACGCCCGCGTCTGGCTGGTACCTTGCTGTCCTGCGGTGTTATTTTCACGCGTATTGGAGTGTATTTCTTCTGTAATTCTACATCAACCAAAAAGTTTTCAGTTTTATAGCCTTTTGCTGATCAGGTTGAAGCTAAAGGTGTTGAGGACCGACATGTCCATCAACTTCATATTCTGCAAATTCCAAACCGTGATTTGTACATTTCTGAGTTGAAAATCACATGAAATAAAATGCATGGAATACAGTCTAAATATTATATGCATCAGCATAAAACCTAAAATTATTTCAATGAATGCAAACCCAATGTGCCACCGTTCATTTCCGTAGTGAGCTGTTTTTTCTTCTTTTTTCGAATTACCCACTTTGGGGTACGTTGAATCAATTATTTCTTCATGGACGCTTCTTCCACTTCCAATACTCCTTCATTCTCTCAATTTGTTCTTTCTTCTCTCCTCTGATACTACAGTAATACCTCTTCTAGTTTTTGGATGTTCTTGGAATCTTCTATTTTCATTTTTCAACAAATTTCTTTAATGTACTGCGTTCTTGATTGTATCCTCTGTAATATTCAATTCATTAAAATCAAGTTGAACTTGCTTGAACCAGTTACATTTTGTCTTTCTGTTTTTGAAAAAATCTAATGTTTGTTTAGTGAGTCTATTTTCATTCATTCTGAATATGTGACCGTAAAAACTCATATTAGTGAACTGTTATATAGTTAGTACTTATTAATTTATCAATTTATTTATTTATTCACTCATTTATAACACAAAACACAACCAACAGGCATAGCCCACTACTGCTTTCTTTACAAATATTTAAATGAAAAATCCAAATTTTAGGCCTACAGTTAGTTAATATTGTATAATATAATTGGTAATTAGCGGTCAGAGGCCTGATGCATAACAACTTACAAACGAATTTAATTAGTACTTGTATTTATAGTAAGGCCTACTCAAAATCTTATGGGAGTTCTCACATGTGAATTGTAATTTCAGTCTGTAAATTATGCAACAGGCCCCACAGCTAAAGGCAAATGGTTCGCAGAATCCTAGACGCAGAGTCCTCACGGAGAGTCGGTGAATATGGTGAATCGACTCCGTAAGCTGACTCTGAGTCTACGAGCCTGCGAATATATCGCCTTTTCAATCCAGTAGCCAAGTTTCATAAGTAGTAAGTACGGTAGGTGATTACAGGGAGGAAAACTTATTATTTCTTAACTTATTATTATAATATATTTTCAGGCGCTGAATCCGAATTTGAACTTTGCCACCTCATAAAACGCTTGCGTCACGAAATATTTCCAAGAAGGCGGCCAAAATGTCATATTTCGGCAATTTACGGCGGAAGAAAAAATCCTAGAGCAATAATATATACATGATTATTTTTTCTCTGTGGTTTCCTGTATCCGAATATGTGATTATCATTTCCGAGAAAATTCAGTCTTCGAGATATTTTCAATATGGCGGACATCAAACCCCAGCTTTTACAGGTTTTCAATAAAATAACAATAACATCTTGTGCAAGCGTTTCTCGAGGTGCCAAAGTTCAGATTCGGATTCAGCGTCTAAAAATGCATCCGTTGAGAAAACAACTACATGTTTTCCTGGCCAAAGTACTTGCGACTTCAAGACGATAAGAAGCTTAAAATGTTTTTATGACCTATGGTTTGGTGGACTGCTCGTGAAATATGTGAGCGAGTTGTTAATCAGCCTGTGGATTAATCTGGACAAAGTTGCGCTTGCCCTGGCGTGCAAAATATGAATGTTTATTTATTTATTTCATACAAAAACTTACATACAAAAACATGTTATAAACTTAAAGAATATTCATCTTTTTCCTGTAACTAATGATTGTATTGACATATGGCATGTTGTTTGGGCACGGCCCAAAGATGCAGCTTAATTATGCCATAAATTTTAATAATAATTAATAGAATACTACTGATGAGGAACTACTGTAACATTAATTTGAATTATTTATTTTTTACAGTTCAGAGCTGCAAAAAGCGATGGCGTGACATAAGAGACAACTACTACAAGATAAGAAGAAAAGAGCAGAAAAGTTTCTCGTGGGGCTACAAAGTGAAACAGAGCAAGTGGCGACTGTACGATCATTTACAATTTCTGCCATTCGTACAAAGAACAAACAATATTTGTGTTAATTACGTACCGGATGAAAATGAAGCACCATCCTCGATTGCATCCTCTACAAATGCGGACGAATCTAACGAAGATGCAAGGTGCCCGTCACCAGAAGTTATTCTCACGCATTCTGACGTCACAAACGACTGGGAAATGTTCACTAGCGACCAGAAGCGGCGGTTCGGCAGTGTCAGTAGTGCCAACGGTCAAGACAAGGACGAACTACCGGACGACGACTATCCAGAAATACTTGCAAAAAGAAGAAAAGAAGAAGAACAAGATGATGTTGATCTGTTCATGAGAAGTGTTGCAATAACTGTTAAAAAACTACATCCCGAACTGGTAGCCAAAGCTAAAATGGAAATACTTTCAATAGTTACCCAACTACAGTTTCCAAGCGAGAATACGACTTAGATGAAGGAAAATGTAAAACTTTTCAAGTGCCATGATAAAATATTGTAGATAAAGTTCCTCTTGTTTATATAAGGCTGTGCCACGCTGAGCTTACCTAGTGTCAACCTGGTTTGTGTTCCACGCCAGTGGCGTACAGTAGAAACAATTCTGGGCGCGTGGCTCTGGTTTCACTACTAGCCGTCCTGTTAAAAGTTGACTAGTTGACCTTGAAGACATCTGCAGCATCGCACGGGCCACATGTTTTTAGAAATGAGCGATAAACACTCCCCTCGCCATGGCTGACTACCAAACGGCCGTTGCCGTTGCCGCGGCCGTGCGCCCAGACTAATTGTTTCTACTGTAACTAGAGGGTCAGTGCCACAAGAGAAGAGGAGAGTTCTTTAAGAATATGTATAGTTTATTCAAAAAAGGGGTTCAGGGGTGCTCTCTTGAAAAATAATCCCTTGAAATCACATTCAAGCGATTCTAGAAACAAATTCATCCATTCTAGCCCAAATTGTGTGTCAAATTTTCATCTAGCTTTTAGATCCGGTAGATCCGAACTCTCGTGCTAAAAACTGTGTTGTTCAAGTAGCGAAACTTTGAAGCAGGCCTACTTAGAAATATTTTCATTCTGCTATTTTTGATCCCCCACCTCACCTAATTACAGTATAGTACCATACTTGTCTTTTAAGAGAAGGAGGGGCTTTTCAGAAGTAATTCAAGATGTTATGTAGGTTGTTCATCGGAAACTTTTTGAAAAATAGTGCTTTTGAAACCATATTTTTAGACACCTCTTTTGTCAAGAATTGTCTCTTGACTTCAAAAACTTTCAAATACTCAAAAAGTCTCAAATACTTCAAAAACTTTCTTTTGTCTCTGGGTCTCTGAAGGAGATCCCCCCCCTTAGTTACGTCACTGATCTCAGATGCTCTGGTTCATTATTTAGGGTGGTGCCACACTGAGGAAGTTGCCTAGAGAAAACTATTTTTTGATGAAATTACTGGGAACAGCTATTCAAAACAGCTTTTCCATGTCGTTTGTGACAGTAACTTGAGTCAAGTTTAGCACCGCTCTAAAGTACATAGTATGTGACTCAAGAGTTGGCGAATCTGTCATGCTAGTGCTATGCACAGACTCGCCAACTAGTTAGTCCGGTGTCGAGCATTATATGTTTTGTAGACAACTTGTGACAATATCTCATGAAAAAAAACTTCAAACGCGTTTCAAATCGCTGCGATTCGTCATTAAACTCAATGTTTCAGCAAGAAGCTGTAGAATATCAAAGTAAATGATGGAAATATCAGTTTAGAAGGGCTCATCTGGACGATAAATTTAATCTGGTGGCTATTATTCTATTAAATGATAATTCATAATTTATGAACTTATTTCCTGAAAAAACTGCATTGTTAGAGAATTAATCACGGAAATCTCAATTTAACGCATAAGTTGAGGAGAATTACAAGATATCCGTAAATTAGTTTGTCCTCGTAAGCTCATACTGCATAATAACCAAAAAATGTTCTCAGTAAAGTACTATCAAATTAAAATTATGTTTTAAGTAAGTTATCTATAATAATTCCTGTTTTATAATATTTTCTAGGCGCACATCAAAGTTTTGCATAAATTGAATGTTTCGGAGATGATAGAAGAATAATAAGTTTAATATATAGTTTTTTCAGGTCGATATATTAAGCGTTGAGCGATGTTGTAAAATATTCAAAATATTTAAGGGAGCTAAATGAGCAATTCAAAGCCATAACTCTCTTCAGTTTGTTATTGAAAGATTAGATTGATTCATCACCAAAGTTGTAATAAGCTTTTGGAAAGACTTATTTATATAAGACTTTATTTCGATCTCTTGTATACTGATCTAAATTTTGATTTACTGTTCAAGATTCATTGGATAATAAAATAAAGATTGATCTCATTTTTCAAGAATTTTTTTAATAAAACACACTGCCTTAAATAATGCGCACTTTGGTAATAATTTCTTATGAAGTATTATCGCGGTGTAAAATTCCATAGTTATTTTGTGAATCAAGTGAAATATAAGTTGGAATTTTAATTTTTTCTAGTGCGAGTCGCTATGACATTTTTATAGCTTTTTCATCATTTATTAGAGATTCAAATGATACACCATATTGTATGTTATGTTCAATCACAAGTTCAGAGTTTTTTAGCCTGCCAGTTTTTAATCTTGATTTCTAGGATGTTTGTGGAAAAATATTACAAAAAGTGTCAAGAGTTCGTATCAACTTGTGGAGAAAAGCACTAAAAATATTAATTTTCAGAGAAAATTTAAGATAAACTTTTTATGGTAAATTTACCATAAAAAGTTACTATTAACTACGCAGATCGTTATGGAACAAGAAATCCAAGAAAAATGTTACAGTTATTGTGCCTAAAATGCATCTTACACTGATAGAAAAAGTTGATCTCAAATAAAACTGACTTCATAGTGTGTGTCATTTTGTGTGTCGACCGTTTCACCCTAATGTATGAGTATCATCAGACACTAATGGCATCAGAAAGAGTTCACTTCTGAACGTCAGTGGCATAGCAAGAAAGTTTTTTTTGTAGATTACGTCTTGGAGACTCCAGTTAAGGAGTAGAAGACAAGTCAGATCAACAATAATTATACTCTTATAAACTAGTTACCATAATTACTATATCAATTAGTTGGGGTGAGACTTAATTTTGATGTGAAAGGAACTTTTGTACATTATAAAAGCTTTATCATCTAAATATTTTTTAATTGTTTTTTAAATATTTCTATATTTTTAAGACTCTTTAAAAACTGCGGTAGCTTGTTGTTGTAGTTAGATAGATAGATATAAACCAATAGATAGTTTCCTACCAATATAACTAGGGTTTTGTTTGAATAAGCTACTATTGTGACTCACCAAGTGATAATCTCCTCGGCTTCTTGTATTATAATCGTGTACGTCAAGATTTTGGTTAATATCGTTCGTTTTTACATATAAAGTACCTTCATACACATATAAGCAGGGTACAGGTTTGGCACCTGGGGCGGTATTTTAGCTTGTGAAACCCCCTTCCCCCCCCCCATCACACTCACACACAGTAAACAAACAGCACCTAAGGCTATTCATAGATGATTCTTATTTTGTATCACTCATGGAAGAATTATATTTGTTTTATGTATTATATTGAAATTTGTAGCTCTGGGGGCGTCACTCCAGAAATAATTGACTTTTAGGTCTTTTGAAAGTAATATTAAGCTACTTTGTTGATGTTATCTTGATATTGGGCTGCAGACAATTAATAAGCTTAGGCCTGCATATCATCTACCTTCACAGTAGGCCAATAACTCAGAATATTAAGGTGTCTTTTCACAACTTTGACGAAATATATGACTTTCTTGTTTGAATGAGGTGTTGGAATTCCACACCTGATGAATTATTCACACCTCTTGAAAGGAACAGATTACTGCATGATTGAACCAAATGCATGAAATTTCACACCTCATGAATATTATTTACACCTCAGCTTATTTACACCTCCTACATGGATGGGATTTTAAACCCCTGAAAAGAACAGATACCTTACCGAAATCTGCATGGTTCAGCCAATATTACGCATCACATGAGATTAAGATTTCTGAAGAGTTTTATGCTTAAAAAAAAGCATAAATTGTTTCCATATTTTATATTATATTAAATTTATTTACAAATGAAAGTATCTCAATCTATTATTGTAAATAAATATTATAAAATAATATATTTTAAATAAGGAATAGCAGATGAAAGTAATATATTCTGTATATAGTGTTTCGCATAGTTACCAAAAGTTCGTAAAAACATATATATCCGAAAATGCTCCGTTACAAAATTAAATATCGCCGAAGTAAGCAGCTAGTCCCATCAATTTACTTTTTCAGAAATTTGTAGTACCTCCTTTTTACTTGTAATTTGATCAGGTTCTATGTAAAAAAAACCCTGAAAAATCGAATAAAACAAGTTAAAGTCGGTTATCACAGTTGTTTTTTAGTTATTCCACACAAAATAGGCAAAAATTGCCCAAAAACACACTTTGGATTCGATAAACTTGATTGATTGCGCAATTAACTTGCAGTTTTTTCTAACAAAACATCTAAAGAAATAATGTTTTGTAATTCAATAGTCAAAAACTCACCTAAATTTCATCAAATTAGGAATAACTAAATTAAACAACATATAAATAGCTAGGTGTGCAAAATTAGTGTGTTTTCATCCAAAAGCCGATTTTATAAAATCTGGGTGTTTTTTGCTATGGGATTATTTGACATTTTGTGTTTAAAATTAAATTAAATTTTGTGAAAAACTACAAGTTTATTGTACAATTAACGAAATTTATTAACTTCAAACTTGAAAAATGTGTTTTGGGCCACTTTTGCATATTTTGTTGAATATCTCAAAAACTACGTATTGTAGTTGCCGACTTCCAACTGGTTTTATTCAAATTTTCAGCTTCTTTTACATTGAACCTGACAAAATTACAATAAATTGAAGGCACTTCAAATTTCTGAATGACTAAATTGATGGGGCTGTTACTAACTTACGCCATTTTTATTTTGTAACGAAGTATTTCCAGACCTATGTTTAACGGAACTTTTTCATTATTATTGTGAGTACAACAAGCTCACTGAGTACTGTTAACTCTATGCAAAACTTTCTATATAAATAAGGAATTGTTACAAATAAGGTCTAACAAAATGTCTATAACTGGAAAATGTTTATTAATTAAAGAAAATGTTATTTAATAACAATTTTTTTTCCAATAACGAGCTACACCAACTCAAACATTTTGCTGATCTTAGAAACCTGCAGGAGCTGAATAACAGTTCGTAAATAATTATTTTGTATAGAAAACCAAGATGTGGTGAAAAAGCTTCAATTTTTTTACTGTTTCCCTCAATGAAAAGACGAAAGTGATCAAAGATTTTCCCCTTGTCATATAATTGTCAGATATTCAAAATTTGTTTTTGAAAAACGAATGAAAAGTAATCTCTACCTCCAATAAAATCCGCTTCAAGTCTCTTCGCCAATTTCCTTATGTTTTAGAAACGTTCCCTAAGAACAAACCTAATGTTAGTGTTGAAATAATTAAGTTTAGAGTAACTACGGTAGCCATTATTAATTCTAATTCTATTCTTACGAGCTTTGCAAATTTTAGCAGACAGCCTCAACTCCCAGATGTTTTTTCTCGTAGAAAAATTATTTATCAACAATATTTAAATCTGCACAGTATTTTTCAACTATCCTGATTGAGTTCATTTCATGCAAAGTTTGTTTCATCAATTGAAACAAATGATTCGACATTATTTCTATAACTAACCAAAAAGCAGATGCAAGGGGTGTTTTTGAGAACAGAAAAAATAAGAGATTTTCAATTTCAAAGAATATATTTTAATAAGTTTTGCATATAGATATCAAACATGGACATAAACAATGTATGAAAATACATTTCCAACTATCACTTTTCATTTAATTCAAAAGCTTACGTACCTCTTCTTATTCATAAAAGGCAATTGCAAAACTATAATTATTATTATTCGAATTCAGTAGTGAAATAATTTTCAAAACTATTTTAAGTCTTGAAGAGACTTAATTATTAATATTCGACAGCCGCAAATGAAGATGAGCTGTCTTAACTACAGGACTAGCAGCAAACTAGTACAAAATTTATCTGAAACGTTTGCACTAACCTCAGATGTAAATGAGACAACATCAGATTTCTAACAATTCAATCACAATATTCATGGTAACAGTTTTTTAATTTTGAAAAGGTATATATTTTAATAATAGATTTTTATATAGATAAATATAAATAATTTGTGATAACACATTTTCTACAATCAGTTTATTAATAATAAATTCAAAAAGATATGTAGCTCTTCATTTCCATGAAAGGTAATCACACAAATATTAGTTTTAGAATAACTATTCAGTCTTGGAATAATTTTGAAAATTATTTTTTGTCTTGAAAAGACCAAAATTTGACCAAAAGACCAAAAGACCAATTTTGAAATTATTAATAATCAACAGCTGCAAATGAAGATAAGCTCACATACTGTCCTAACAAAAGGACTAGTAGCAAACTAGAACAAAACTAATCCGAAATATTTACAGAGTTTGCACTCGACCAGAATTTTAAATGAGGCAGCATTATGGTACACATCAGATTTCTGACAATTCAATCACAATATTCATGGTAACAGTTTTAAAATTTTGAAAAGTATATATTTTAATAATAGATTTTTATATAGATATCAAAACTAAATATAAATGTATAAAAATACATTTTCTACAATAGGTTAATAAACAATTAACTCAAAAACTTATGTAGCTCTGTATTCGTGAGGCAATTGCAGAAATATCATTATTCTTATAATATAATTATACAGCCTTGGAATAATTGTAATAAAAGGCTCAATTATTAATTATCAACAGCTACAAATAAAGACGAACAGACATATTGTGTTAGCTACAGGACTAGCCAAAAACTAGTGCAGAATTTGAACTAACCTGAGTTCAATTTTTAAAAGTATAAATTTTTACATAGATATCAACATAATTATAAATGTATGAAAATACATTTTCTACAATCGGTTAATAAACAATTAATTCAACCAATTATATAGCTCTTCGTAAGCATAAAAGGCAATTTCAAAAATATTATTATTATTTTTAGAATAACTATTCAGTCTTGGAATAAACTTCTAGATTATTTTCAGTCTTGAAAAGTCTCAATTATTAATCAACAGCTAATAATAACGATGAACACACGTATTCTTATAGCTACAGGACTAGTCAAAAACTAGATCAAAATTTATCAGAATTATTAGCTGAATTTGTACTAATCTGAGTTGTAAATGAGGCAACATCGTAGTACATATCAGATTTCTGACAATACAATCACAATATTTATGATAACAGTTTTTAAATTTTGAAAAAGTATATATTTTAAAAATAGAGTTTTATATAGATATCAAATATAAATATAAATTTATGAAAATATATGTCTTTGAATAATTTTCTAAATAATGTTCAGTCTTAAAAAGACTTGATTATTAATAATCAACAGCTACAAATAGAGATGAACACACATATTGTTACAGCTAGATCAAAATGTATCTGAACTATTCGAAAAAATTGTACTATTTTCAGTCTTGAAAATACTTAATTATCAATAATCAGCAGCTACAAATAAAGATGAAATACATATTGCGATAGCTATAGGACTAGTCAAAAGCTAGATCAAAATTCATCCGAATTATTTGCTGAATTGCACTAACCTGAGTTGTAAATAAGGCAAAATCGTAGTACATATCAGATTTCTGACAATTCAATCACAATATTCATGGTAACAGTTTTTCAACTTTGAAATTTACATAATGTACTAATATAATGAATATATTTAAATAATAGTTTCTTATACAGATATCAAACATAAATATAAATGTATTAAAATACATTTTCTATAATCAAATAATTAATAATTGATTCAAATAGATACGTAGCTCCTTCTATTCATAAATGGTAATTGAACAAATATCATCATTAGAATAAATATTCAGTCTTGAAATAATTTTTAATATTATTTTCAGTTTTGGAAAGACTTAATTATTAATGATCAACAGCTACAAATAAAGATGAACACACATATTTCAATAGCTACAGGACTAGTTAAAAACTAGAGCAAAATTAATCTGAATTATTGCAGAATTTGTACTATACAGAAGTTGTAAATGAGGCAACATCGTAGTACATATCAGATTTCTTACAAAACAAAATACTCTTGGTGATATGATGTTTATAATAAAATTATATGTGATTCTTTTGTTTATTAATTCTAACATGATATCATTTGCATTTTATTGATAATTTTTTGTAATCAAGTACAAATAGTGTTTATCAGATTTAATTTGAACATGAAAATTATAGAGCTGTAGAGCTGAATAGGTAATTAGATAGTAATGAGTCTAATAGTTTATTAGTGAATACTTATGATACCAATAATCAGTTCTGTATACATGATACATTTAACACAACAAAAATGTATGCAGCAGTAACTTGCATAACTGATCTTTTTGAGAATGAAAATAACTACTTATATAGAATGACTATCTTATGCTAATATTTAATATTCAAATGAGATCATTTATGAAAATCTTCTCTTACATCATTATGCTGTATTATCACCAAAGTCTCATGAAGATGGAAGACACTTCTTTCTTTGGAAAAAGAAGATGAAAAATTAGAAGAAAGAAAGGAAAGTGAAGGAAAATAAGAGAATAAGTAGGAAGAGAAGAAGCATTTGATGAAGGGAAGAAGGAAAAAAATGAGAATAAAAAACAAGGGGAAGAAAGAAAGAAAATAATGAGAAGAAAAGTGAAAATAAGGAGAGGAAAAAGAAGAGAAGAAAAAACAAAATAAGGAGAGGAAAAAGAAGAGAAGAAAAAAGAAAATAAGGAGAGGAAAAAGAAGAGAAGAAAAAAGAAAATAAAGGAGAGTAAAAAGAAGAGAAGAATAAAGAAAATAAGGAGTAAAAAGAAGAGAAGAAAAAAATAAGGAGAGGAAAAAGAAGAGAAGAAAAAATAAGGAGAGGAAAAGGAAAAGAAGAAAAAAGAAAATAAGGAGAGGAAAAAGAAGAGAAGAAAAATTAGTGGAAAAACGAGAAGAAACAGAAGAAAAAGGGGGAAATGAGAAGAACCTTAACAACCCCTTGATTTTAGGTTATATTCTTGATATACTGATTCAATTTAATCGGGTAGCCTGCTGGTATAGCATAATGGCGTAGAAGCAGGTTTTCTCAAATACTAAAAAATAATAATATTAATTGTTTTTAATACTATTTTCAATCTTTGGCATGATTCGTGTTGTATATTTTAAGCTTTATTTTTAAATGAATTAATTTTATTTGATCAATATCCATTTGAATAAATATCAACGTTTCTTAAAGTAAAATGAGTGTATGTAAAATAATTTTTCAAAGCTGAAATACCAGTTTCAGGCTATAAGAACATCACTTGAAATTGACTTGTAGAACACCGTTTGTTTCTCTAGTTTCAAAAATTGGCATGATAATATGACATAATTCTTCATGAGACTTTGGTAATAGTACAGCTTAGGGATGTAAGAGAACATGTTATCAAATATTTGAAAAATAATAATGCTATTTATATAATTTTCTTGAATACTATCTTAAATTTTTGGTATTCATGTATATTCTAATACTAATTTTCAAATTAATTGATTTAACCTAATCGATATTTATTTGAATATTTTTCAAAATATTACAAATATATATCAGATAATTTTTCAAAACTGGAAAAATCAGTGGGTAGTGTCAATCTATAAAAACAGTGCTTAAAATTGACTTGTAGAGCATCATTTATCCTTCAAAATTTTACAATTGACATAATAAAGATTGACTTTGAAGAAAGTGAATTTGGTCAATAGATGAAAACAGCACTTAAAATTGACTTGTCAATTGTCATTCTGAATTTTATTCTTCAGATTTAACAAGAAAGTAATTTTTTTAAAATTGTCTTGGAGTGCACAACTTGCCATTCTAAATTTTACAATTATCATAATAAAGACTGACTTTAAAAAAAATGTAAATTTGGTCAGTCTATAAAACAGCACTTATGACTTGTCAATTGCCATTTTAAATGTTATTCTTCAGATTATGCAGATTATTTTACAAAAATTGGAAATTGATTACTCACAAAAAATATCACAGTTTAGCAACATTCTAAAATGTTTGAACTTTTCTACGTTTTGGAGAGGTGTGATCCTTGTCATGAGAAACAGCGTCCATGGGCGCTAGTCCTCGTTTCATTGCAACCGCCTGCTTTTTCAAGTCCATCCAACAAGAATTGGCCTGCGCAAATTGAAAATAAAAATGTTTCAACAAGAGTATTACTGCACTTGCCTTTATGCAAATAAAATTTTGTGGTCTGCATGTATTTGAAGAAACACTGTAGGATGAATGTGTGATAGAGCAGGCCATTAGATGCTCAGAAAGACTCATTACTCATTACAGCTTCAGTATGTTTTTTTTAAGATTACCAGCCAGTTGCACCAAAGAAAATTTAACCACCGTTAGATGACGTCATCTTACGGAGCTCAATAGGGCAGTCGTTGCACTGGTTCTGTCAAATGACGTCATCTTACAGTGGTCAAATTTAATTTTCTTTCGTGCAACTGGCCGTACGTCTTGAAGACTCCGGTTATGAAGTATAAGTCAAGTCTGATCAACAATTATATTCACCAATTTTATTCACTAGTTAACACAATTAAAATTTAAATTAGTTGAGGTGGGGGTCAATTTTTATCTGAAAGGAACTCTTGTATACTATAAAAAGCTTTATAGCTTTATTTTAAACAAAATATTTTCTCAATTGTTTTTTAAATAATACTTCAATACTTCCAAGACTCTTTAGGAACTGTGGTAGCCTGTTATAGAATTTCCTACCAATATAGCTGGGTTTTTGTTCAAATAAACTACTATTGTGATTCACCAAGTGATAATCTCCTCAGCTTGTGCAATATATGTATAATATAAACTTAATAAAACAACTTTTGAATGGAAATTAACTCACGTTATGGCGTGACGGCCGTTTCGCTCTGTTGTCTAGAGCATCCCCTAATAGTCATGGAAGGTTTAAATTTGAAATGCTCATTGAGAGGTGGTGAGTAAGGTCTTACTGTGTAAGAAAACAATGAAGGAGGCCTCTCTGATCAGCTGGAAGAGCCCTAGGACTAACTTCTTCCTTAATAGTCCTAGAAGATTGAAATTTGAAATGTAACCTCAGTGGGAGGTGACAAATAATAAAATCAAGAATTTTTTATGAGAACGCAGCAATGCGCGTCGGGCCAGCTAGTTATTTTATATTTAGCCTAATACTGTAAATTATTTCATTAAATTATTATTCTTTCTCCAATTATTTCATTTTATAATTAAACTGAATAAAAAGTTGATTCCTTTATTTTATTATGAATTTACATAAAACATTAAATTCTTCTACTATAGCAAACAATGTAGGTTATTTAGAATTAAGTATCCATATCTGGCCAGATCTGAATTTCAGAAAAAGTCCCAGATCTGGCCAGATTAAAAAAGCCAGATCTGGCCATATCTGAGTTCCAGATCTGGCCAGATCTAGAACCCAGATCTGGCCTGATCTAGAACCCAGATATGGCCAGATCTGGAACTCAGATATGGCCAGATCGGGTTTTTAATGTTCCAAAACCAGATCTGGCCAGATCTGGCTTTTTTAATCTGGCCAGATCTGGGACTTTTTCATAAGGGTCGTCAGACGACCCACAGTACACACTGAGTGTACTGTACACACAGTACACTCGAGTGTACTGTGGGTCGTCTGACGATGCTCTAGACAACAGAGCGAAACGGCCGTCACGCCATAACGTGAGTTAATTTCCATTCAAAAGTTGTTTTATTAAGTTTATATTACATATTAGTGGAAACAAGATGGATCTTCAACATCATAATATATGTATGTTGAGATTTTGGTTTATATCTTTTTTTTTTAAATATATAATGCAACTTCATACACATACAAGCAAGGTACAGTTAGGAGACCAAGTCTCTTGAAAACGGCGTATATGAATCTAAGCTATATTTGCTTTTTCAAAACACCTAACAGCTTTCTTTTGGATCTTAGACACCCTATCAAGGTTTGTTTTGATCAATCAACTATGATCGGTACGATACTGTTTAAAAATGTAGTTTAAACCGATTACATACCATCTCATTGATTGGTCTGCTAGTGTGAAACCATCCACTGATAGCTAGACGACCTGTGTCCTTGGAAAGCAAATCGAGCACCTAACACAAAATAATATAAATTTTGAAAATTAAATACAGTGCAAAAATTTATCGAAGTAGGAGTAGATAAAATAAATAACAAGTTATTGGTAAGTTTTTCATGGACATTGTGCAACTCTACATTCATAAAAATCACATACATTTTATGACAATGGCCTCTAATTTTAATTTTGTGGCCTAAACTGACGTTTGCTATCTAAAACTAAAAATAGATGTTTACAATCGGATGTTGGAAAATGTGTAAAACTATATAGGTACTTAGTTAGTTTTCACTATATTTTGTCACTGAAAAATTTTATTCACTTGAAAAACTGGGAAAATTTAAAAAAAATTGTTTTTAATTATGAATGAAATATGATGAAAACAAAGTTGGCTAGCAGCACTAACCACAGCACTATGGTGGGCTCCGTCTAAGGCCGGGTTCACGCGAGCTACAATCGCGCGATTGTAGGCAGAGCAATTATCGAGAGTTGCGTGATTCTAGTAGATCACAGGATCAGATTGTGCAGTTCCCACGAGCTACACTTCGCTGCGATGTAGCCGGCCTGTAGCCGATTCTACTAGAATCGTGCGTTTTTAGCCAAAGTCATTTCCGTTTTTAACTCAGCTAACAACAAAAAAAAAAAAAACATAAAATTTGGGGATTTTGAATTTTTTTAAATCCTAGCGTACTCTGCTCATTGTCGTAGGAACTTGAGATTTTTTATAGCATGAATATTAACATTTTTATAGAATATTTGTTTGAACTACAGAAGTTGCCGTTATACCAAGTGATCCATGAAGGTCGATCTATTTTATAGCACAAAAATGTTAATTTTAGTGATAGGAAAATTCATGTTGGTTTGGATTAAGGAGGCTGAGCATGGGACTTTAAAAATTTGAATATCTGAAATTTTTGTTTTTTGTATTTGTATTAGAAAAAAAGTCGGCGACAGCTCTGCGATTCATAATTGCTTTGGCGAGGCTGTACCCTTCACAACAATTGCTCTGGCTACAATCGCGCGATTGTAACTCGTGTGAACCAGGCCTAAGAACAAACCTCACTTGAAGCTCAATTTCCTACTTCCCAAGTTTTCATCACATATCTCTCATAAGGTTCAAATCGCACTATCATACCACAAATATAAGCAGTTTGATATAGTCTGTCCTATTTCATATTTGAGCAGTGGACCACATGATGTATGTTTTGGACATTACTTTTAGAATATTTTTTGGAACAATACAGTGGCGGTCCCAGGATTTCATTTCGGGGGGGGGGGGGATGACCACCGGGTGGTCTGGGCCCCCCCCCCCCCGGAAAAAATGTGGAATTTAAAGCCTAAAAACGTATTTTTGTACGTATTTGAGCTCTAAAATATGCTCAAGCTAATAGTTTTTATGTTAGCTAATAAAATAGTTTTTCATTTAAAGTTTATTGTACCTAGGTGAAATAGGACCCAACCATAGTACGTGTTTTTCCTTTGATTTCCTTTAGCTACACAAAGAAAATTGATTAAAAGTCAATCTGATTATTTAATGAGCTAATGAGCATGATGACAAAGTTCAGTTAAATAAACGTATAATAAAATCAAAAATAAATCAAGTGTTCACTGCAAATTTTTTCTTTATAGTTAGTCCCTATTTTTAACATGTAAGTTACGAAGGAATAGCCAAAAAATACTCTGATTGTTACACAACAATGTAATGGATGTAAGGATGTACACATCCTTCTTGTTTATTCTTCTAGCCAACAAGTAACAATGACACTGATTAAATTTATTTCTCGCAAAAACTATACATACATAGTTATGAATAAATTCTTTTTTAGGGGGGATCCATCTTGATATTTCGGGGGGGATATATACCTCCCATCCCCCCCCCCCCCTGGGACCGCCACTGGAACAATATGATATTCACATAAATGTTGTTTCGCTTATTGAAAAGTAATAAGTACCTAAGTTCTATTAGACATGTGGCAAGCAAAGTAATGAAGCACACATGGTGAAGTGCTCAAACGAACAGACTGATAGCAACATTTTTATGTCTTATGTACAGTAGAAACCCTCTCGTCCATCCCCAGATGGTCCGACGCTTCTGGTGATACGATCACACCAACTTTGCAAATTAGTTTGCTTTATTTTATACTTATGTATAGACAAATAACAGCTTTCTTGCATTCTGTTGCAAGTTATTATATTAACTTTTCAAGTGAATTCAACGACTTGCAGTCAAATTTTTATTAAAATAAGTAGTATTTCACTTACTCTGTAGGCCGAACGTTTTTGAGTTGTTAAAACCCATCTTCAAGTAAGTGAAATACTACTTATTTTAATAAAAATTTGACTGCAAGTCGTTGAATTCGCTTGAAAAGTTAATATTAACAATGCAGTTCGTCATGGAACAAGAAATCCAGGAATTTATTATATTACTTTAGTGGATAATACATCCGTTTTTTGAGTTCAGGTATTGCATATTTTACTGTAACATAATATGTTTACTTATTGTGCAACAAATAATGACTTAATAATAACTTAACAACTAAATAATAAATTAAAAAGTTAATATTAACAACGCAGATCGTCATGGGACAAGAAATCCAAGAAATAATGACTCTGATAATTATTGTATACCGACCATACCCCTAGTCCCAAAAGTGACTGATTAGAGGAATTCTACTGTAAATAACGTATTAATTCGAGACAAATATTTTTCAAATAGATACCAGCAATTTCAAATTGAAAATCCATTGCGATCGCATCGTTTTTAATTGCAATTGGACAGTTTTAATGTAAATTCGCCCAGTATAACCGACGCTTTATAGAAAGTCTGATTTAAAAGAGGGAAAAATTGAAGAAAAACCAAAATTTGCTTACAATAGAATCATTAAAATTGAATACTTTCGTTTAACAAGTAAAAATTAATAGATAAATAATAGTGTTTGAATATTACCTTTTGGTGATTATATTCTTTGACATCGAATAGTACAAGTGAATTTTGTGCCGGTAGAGTAGTAGATGGCTTAGACTTTTCACCTGAAAAATTCACTTTATATCAACTCAAACAATGGTCTTTAAGTTTTTCTAAGGACAATAAATTCATTGCAATTATAAATACAGTACATAATAGACGAAAAATATGTGTTGTTTTTTTTTTGTAATTGAATCAGAAACTGTGTATATAAACATGAATTACTAGGGTAGTGATAGCCGTGAGCCGTAGCAGGTATCTGTTCGATCAGATAGAGATAAGCAACGCTCTCCTGGGCCTTCTCTGTAAGGGTGACCGATTGGATTGGTTAGCAAAAAAATACTGTGTTCTGTGCTGTAAAACCACTTCCTGGTGGTACGGAACCCACTTAAAATTGTAGGTTCACCATGTTTTCAATGACATGGCTCAAGCGGCGAGGTGGAACTATCCGTAAGGGTCTCCCCACCAATAAAAGCCATACGCATTTACTTTTACTACAAATTATCTAGATACCAGCTCTTGAGCACTCACTATGTTTAAAATTCTTTCATAAGTGGTTCAGTAACTAGTCAGAATGAGTAACAGTATAGCTGCGAGCGCCATTAGCAATTAGGCTCATTTTGTGTATGTACGCCAAATACCTTGTGATTCAATTACTGGACAGTTTTGGTAGCTAATATGTTGTGATTCGTTTTGGCGAAACAATAATATTATTTGTTTCAGTCAAAGTTTGACTTGGGGGCTTAACTTAGCATAATTAATTACAAAAATAATGATGGAATATCATTGTAAAATATAGACAGAGTGATGTTTTGCCATCCGGGGGTAGATGTGGCCTATTTGTGGCCCTCTCTTTTGGCTTGCTTTTCTGTTAGTCTGATGTAGGTGAGAGGGTTTCATTTTATATTATTAGCTTCAGATTTCATTTCAATATTTTCATATACAAATGTATCTAAGAGACTATCAATTTTTTTGTATATAATAATTTCAAGAAAAAAATGTAATTTATCAAAATAATAGGCCTATTGAAAATGTATCAAAAAGTATTTAATAATAGGATTCCTATAAAACAAAATATATGCATTAGGCTATAACAAAAGAGAAGATTAGAAGCAGGGGTCTTGTAATTTTTTGACAAGATAGTGTCCAAAGTTAAGATCAATCAAATAACATTCATTGTATTTTTATTTTTTATTTTTTTTGAGGATGAAGCCCACATAGGTCTGAGACCTGTGCGTGGGTGATGAGTTGGATGATTGTGAGTGATGAGCTGGACCTATAGTTTTAGGTGGGTTCCGAACCACCGGGAAGTGATTTTACAGCAGAGAACAGTGTCTTTTTGCTGGCCAATCTAATCGGTCACCCTTACAAAGAGTGCCTTGGAGAACGCAGCTGATCTCTATCTGACTTAACAGACACCTGCTACGGCTCGCGGCTATCACTTCCCTTTGAAGCAATTGTTTGAAGCAGTTGTAAAACTGAGTTTCAAAATATGTTATCAAAGTTCCAGTTTATTATATTTCTAGGAACAATATTAATTTTTAAGTTTAATCGTTGTTATTAGAGGCAAAAATGATGTATATCACCATTGCTAATTTTATGTGTGTTAAACTACTGAACATTATTCGTGGAACTATGTTGGGACAATGAAAAGGTCATGTATTTTTGTAGGGAAAAAGTGTCAAATCTTATATATTTAATTTTAATTTTGTATGATGAAAGTAATGCTGTAGTTCAAATTGTAACAAATTATCTAAGAGACTATCAAATCTTTTTGTATATAATAATTTCAAGAAAAAAATGTAATTTATCAAAATAATATTGAAAATGTATCAAAAAGTATTTAATAATAGGATTCCTATAAAACAAAATATATACATTAGGCTATAACCAAAGAGAAGATTAGAAGCAGGGATCTTGTAAGCAGTTACACAAACTTTTATACAGATTTATAACCATATTGAGTAAGAGAATTTTTTTCATGTAGCTCAGAAAGCTCTAGTGGTATTTGTTGTGAATATTCACCACATCAGTAGGCCTGATACTAGTAATAATTAAGTAGTCATCGCAAAATGAAATGTATTCATTACGGCTACTGAAAAGTACTCAACTAAGAAAAGTTCTTACTACTAATGTCAACGTGATCTTCCAAATATAAAATGTAGGCTACACGTCTGTCATCCACAGGCCCATCGCGGAACATCAAGAGATCTGCAAAATTACATTTCATAGTACATACATAATCAACATAAGCGCACAAATGAAATTCAAAAACTAACAAATAAACCTGATGTCCTGAAAAACCATTGAATGGCATAACTAAGTTTTTCTGTACAAACGCTTATATTTGTAGCAAATTATGATAAAAGACAATAATAGAATTTGCAAAAATTGCTCAACTTATATGAGAATGTGGCATTATTTATATTCTATAGTAATCAGAATCTTCAAAAGTTTGGGATTATTTGGATAAGGTAGAAATTTTGAAACTTGTTACTTTTGAATTATGAGTAAAATAATAATTTGAGTTTCTAATAATATTTTGGAACTTTCAATCTGAGCCATCACGTTCAGGTGTTATGTTACCAGCATTCCACAGATTGATTCATGACTACTATCGTATCAAATTAAATTTTCTGCAATCTCTGAATATTTTATGCATTTCAAGTACCGTATTTAATCAGTGGCCTTTTAAACCCTTATTATCTATCTCTTATTGAGCCCTCGTATTTGATTAAAGCTGGGTACCCTGAAAATTTCAAATTATTTTTGTTCTAGAAAATTGATCATATTTTATACAAAATAAATATACATGAATAAAGCAATACAAGGCATGCTATTAAATAAAGCAATACAAGACATGATCAAGGCATGCCACTTGAGTGAAGTGGCAAAAATATAAATGTTTGGATGATTGAAATCTAATGAAAATAACGTTTGAATATAGGTTGAGTGAACAAGGAAAAATATTTAACAAAAATGTTTTTAAACAGAATAAAACAAAATAAATATTTTTTTAATAAAAAATATAATTAGTCGGTGGCAGTATATTAGAAAGAAAAATGTATAATTGAATGTGAAAGGAAAAACAGGCATTTCAAGCCAGGGGCTTATTCTCTGGGCTAGCTGCAAAGCCCAAGCATAATTCAGGGGTGCCCACAGGGGGCAGACTGCGTCATTGAAATTCTTGGGGGTCCAAAAAAATTTTGGGGGGGAAATTGATTGAAACCGTGTTTAACGTGACGACATTCAAAAATATATTACGAAGTCACCAGATAGAATGTCAATTAATGACAATGGATTTATAATTATTATTATACTACTGAATATGAATTAGCTAAAATAGTTATGTTTAGGATTTGTGCAGGAAGTTATTATTCAAGCTTAGCGAGACGAGAGCTAAGAGGAAGGGGCACGGAATTGTTTAAAAACCATTCAGGTTCACATTCTTATTTAGCTATTTTGCAATTAAGTTTATTGAGCAGAAAGAAGTTCATATATTCATTTCATTGATATTTCTTTTTTACCTTTACAAAAAAATGTTACCTATGTAAAGAATCTCAAGAAATATACATAAATTTTGTATATTATTGACTGGGTTTGAATTTTTTCAATACCTACCTACAATATCTTCTTTTAGTTTTTGAAAGAATAAGGGGGCTTCTTTTTTTGGGGGCTGCCTAATTCATGGGGGGGCAGCTAAATTTAGGGGGGGTGCGTCATGAGGTTTGAGGGGGGTGAAGGTAGGCACCCCTGCATAACTAATTATAGTTTATTATTTTTAAATGTTCAATACCTCCCAATAAGTTTCCTAAAGTATTAAAATTTTTAATAACTACATCCAATTGACACTGATACTATGATACAATTTGTTTGGGATACACTAGCGTCATGCTGTAAGTGAAGATTGCAACAGGACTTCGTTCTTGCGTAGCGAATCTTTGAGCGACGCCATTCAAGCGTGGTGAATGGGGAAGTTGTCGGAATGCAAATAATGCATTGTTGTACAAATAAAGCATGTTGTACAATAATACATTGTGTTGCTGCCCCCCACAAACTATTTAAGATAGCCTGGAACTGAAGAAAGGAACGGTCCGTAAATGATACGCATCGAGTAAGAGAGAGCTGCTCCCTGGATGATACACATCAAGATCGATCGAGGTAGCAGTGTGCTGTGCATACGTTTTCAGAACAGGCTCTGCGAATTTTGAAGAATAGAATATTAATTCGAATGGATAAGTAGTATTTTTGTTTATTATTATTAGTATTTATAATATCTTAATAATCTCCATTATTAATTTGTCTATTATAATTTAAAGTATCTTAATAAAAAGTCAAATTCTATTTTCGAGGTTAGGTGTACCGATATTGATAAATTTTCTTGTAATTAAATAGCCCAAGTTGACAATTGTAATAAATTAAGTAATATTAAATGTTAAGTAAACATTTAACTAAAATCAATTGAAAACAATTTTTAGCTAGGAAAATGAGTCCAAACAAGGCATCTAAATCTAATTAATTGTTTAACTAAAACTCAGGTAGCTACGCGATCTCAGCAATTATTAACAAAAAAATCTCCAACAGCTCTTAAAGCTACTGCAGATGTAGAAGAAAAGGTTGCTAAACTATTGAGTGATCACACCAAATTGAAAACAAAATTAGAAACATCACTAAAAAATTCTGAGGAAGAACGAATAGGGTTGGTGGATCACATAAAATCTCTGGAAGTTATTATAAAATTGCAGCGGGAAGACCATAAAACTGAAATACTAAATCTCACGAGTAAATGTAGGTCTATGTCAGAGGAAATCGAAATATTAAAATCAAAAATAAACTTGGCTAATGTAAGATCTGAACCTCTGATCAATACAAAAAAAGTAGAACCTAAATCAAATGGGGAAAAATAAATAGAAATGGTCAAACAAAAACGTATAGTCAGGTTTCGCAAACAGCAACCAAAACTAAAGTAAGGGTAAATAACGATAGGAAAGGTAGAGTACTGCTCTTGACATCCAGTCATGGACGAGACTGTAGTGACCTACTAAATAAAAGATTAAAAAATAAGTATGAAGTTCAGAGCTTTTTCAAACCAAGTGCCCCTATAAACGCAATCGTAGAGTCAGCACAGGAACAAACTAAAGATTTTGGTAAAAACGATTTTCTAATAGTACTGGGTGGCTCAAACAATATAAATGAACCTAATCTAAAACATCTTCCTGAAATAAATGAAAAAATTAAAGAGATTGTGCCACTCAGCCAAAAAACTTATGTAATAATAAGTACAATTCCGTATAGGTTTGATAGGCCAGAGCTAAATGAAGCCATTAAGTCAACAAATAAATCAATTCATAATACAATCAACAGCCTAAAAAATAAGAATTCTAAGCAGTTGGGGATTTGTTTTCTAAATGAAAGGCTGAAAAAACAAAACTTCACTAATCATGGTCTACATCTAAATCAATCTGGCAAAGTAATCTTTTGTAATAGGCTGGCAGAGCTGATTGAAAGTCGTTTGCAATCTAATGTCAATAATTCTCCTAAACAATCATCTAACGAACCTTTTTTAGTAAAGTGGCTCAAAACCGGGAAGGGAAACTAGTTTCAAATGATAAATTCATATCTTCAATTGTATTAAAATACGTTAATCGATCAAAAAATCAGGATAGCATTAGTGGAAGGAACTCTTGTAGCAATCTGATAGGCTCTCAAGATTCTAAGAGATTAAGTAAATCTACTTCAATATGCAAAAGCAACGATAAAGTAATAAGGGATGATAGGGAAGTACCGGTACTCACTGTGTTCCATCAGAATACTCAATACATTCATAACAAAATAGATAGAATCGAAGTATTTTTTTAAAGAAGAGGCTCCTGATATAGCTATTTTCACAGAGCATGGTTTAAAAGAAGATGAATTGTCACAACCTAATATTCCAAACTATTCATTGAAAACGTCGTATTGCAGGACATCTCATCGAAGTGGGGGAGTAGCTATCTTCACTAAAAATGCTAAGAATATGCAAACATTTAATTTAGAATATGTAGAGAAATTTGCTGTGGAAATGGATTTAGAAGTTTCTGGGTTAAGAGTAAAAATCGACGATAATTTCGAAGTAGCGGTGTTAGGTATTTATAGGTCACCAAATGGGGAATGGAACAATTTTTGTGAACTATTCAATAGGATTTTAGAGATTACTACTACTCGTTTTACAAACGTTATTGTAGCGGGAGATTTCAATACAGACTTTGCAACACAGAATAAAATGACAGAAGATTTAAGGGATATTATATACATGAATAACTTGGAAATAAAAGTTCATGAATATACCAGAGTCATAAGAACATCACAAACAATAATTGATAACATCCTTACTAATATAGATTACTCTAAAACAAGATTAGGCGGCTCGGAACTATCTGATCATGACTATCAAATCTTAGAGGTGGGGTTGCAAGGTCATAAATCAATTAAAAAGAGTAGAGTAATGAAAGAAATTCAACAATGTGAACAGGGGAATATCGATTGTTTGAAACAGAATCTGCTACAAGAAAACTGGAGTAGGGTTTACAATAGCAATAGTTTGAATAACAAATATGATAGTTTCATTAATATTTTAAGGTTTCATATTACTATGAGTTGTCCAGTTATAAAAGTCCCTGTAAAAAACAAATTAGACAAGATTGAAGAGTGGATAACTGATGATATCCTTGCAGAAAGAAATAGGGTTAAAGATGCATATGATGAATTCAAACTATCTAGAAATATGTTAAGTGAAGATAATTACAAAGCTCTAAAGAAAAACTAGGCTATACGAAAGAAGTGAAAAGAGCGAAATGTAAGAAAACAGCTGAAATTTTGAATAATAGTGTGTACTTTAACACAGCAGTGTGGGATGTAATAAACAAAAATAGGCAAGTAGCTCATGTAGATGCTTATACTAGTGTCCCCAGAATAATTAACGAAAATAACAAATATATTGATGATAGTGTAGACATTTGTAATTTCTTCAACAGATATTATCAACTGGTTGCTAAGAATCTTCAAAAATCTCTTAATACAGGTATTAGTGATGCAAACATGTGGAATACTGACGGGATTCAGAACAAATTAAAATTCCACCCAGTATCCCAAGACGAGTTGTCAAATATCATTGATAGTTTAAATAATAAAAAAACTGTAGGAATGGATGGGGTATCCAGTAAAATTCTGAAAGAATGTAAAGATCAATTGTTAGACCCTTTGATTCATCTGATCAATCACTCATTAGAACAATGTGTTTTTCCAGATAATTTAAAAGAGGGGAAGATCTTGCCAATCTTCAAAAGTGGTGATAGAGAAAAGGTAGAAAACTATAAGCCCATTAGTATTTTAAATGTAATAAGTAAATTTTTTGAAAGAGTAGTTCTAAATAGGTTACTTCTGCACCTTCAAGAAGCTAACTTTATCTGTGATGAACAGCATGGCTTCCAGAAAGGGAGATCAACAAAGATAGCCATAGTTTCTCTAGTTGAAAAACTAATAGATATAATAGATTCAGGTGATAAAGCTACTGCAATCTTCTTAGATCTGTCAAAGGCATTTGATTGTGTTAATCATAGAACTTTATTGGAAATACTGAAAAATGTAGGTGTAAATGGGGTTGAACTGGAATGGTTTGAATCATATCTTATTGGGAGAAAACAATGTGTAGAACTAACTACAGTAGTTGGTAATAGTATAGTAAAGAATAAATCTAATAAATTAGAGGTGCAAGCTGGAGTGCCTCAGAGGTCCATTGCTTTTTTTGTTAATATGTCAACCGTTTACCTAAAGAATTATTTAGTGGTAAAGCCCTCTTATTTGCTGACGAGACATCACTCATTTTCAGCAATTCCATTCTAGATAATTTAGAAATAAGTGCCCATATAGGTGTGCAGTCCATTGTCCAATTTTTAAATCAGTTAAAAATTAACTATAAATAGTAAAAAAATGCCAATACCTTCAATTCAAAAACAAACATAATTTAAATGAAGATAGGGCTATAAACGTGTTTATAAACGATAATCAATTAGACCAGGAATAAAAAATTGCATTTCTAGGAGTTATGTTGGATAGACGATTGACCTGGACTCCATACATTGAGAAAATATGTACTGTTGGAGACTGGCAACTTGACCCCTGAAAGGAATTCGTTGTGAATATTGATGAATACAGCACATTTGAGAGCGACTCAACTGGCTCACTATAACAGCAGTGATGTATATAACCCAAGTACCATTGGCTCAGATTCGTGCTCTATTTAGTGCAAGGCATAGTGGAGCTATTACGCCATTACACCTTCCTTCACCTCTCCCCTTCAGGCGTCAGGGGTCATGTTGTCAGTCCCCAGCAGTAGTAAAATTTCATCTGGGGTATTTGTCCTGCGACAGCTCGCTAGATTGAATGACAAAAGTTACTTTTTACAGCTTACCATGGGCTCTTACTGTCACATATTAGGTATGCTATCTTAGTATGGGGTAATTCATCAAAACAAAATCTTGATAGGGTGTTTAAGATCCAAAAGAAAGCGGTTAGGTGTATAGAAAGAGTAAATAGATTAGATTCATGTAGGCCGTTGTTCAAGAGACTTGGTCTCCTAATTGTACCCTGCTTATATGTGTATGAAGCTACTTTATAAAAAAAAAACCTAGTTATATTGGTAGGAAATTCTACAACAAGCTAGCGCAGTTTTTGAAGAGTCTTGAAAATATAGAAATATTTAAAAAACAATTGAAGAAATATTTAGTTGATAAAGCTTTTTATAGTGTACAAGAGTTCCTTTCACATCAAAATTAAGCCTCACCTCAACTAATTGAAGTAATTATGGTATCTAGTGTATAATATTGTTGATCTGACTTGTGTTATACTTCTTAACTGGAGTCTCCAAGACGTAATATGAAAAAAAATTATTTGATGCGTATCTTCCAAACAAAGGAACCGAACGTTATTTGAATAAAATATGCTTCAATTCATTCTGAAATCTTATTGAATTTGAAAATTGTAAATTTTATAGAATAAATTCTTATTAAATTCTATAGAAGCTGTACTTGTTTTAAAATATGTAGAAATAGGTTAATAATAATAATAATGGAGCGAAGAAAGAAAAACAAAATTCTCGCAACGAATCAAGGAATGCTGGGCTGACAAGAAGAGCAACAGAAAGACCAACAGCAAACATAAATAAACCATCAGTTTACGTCTTCCGTTTCTTGGGAGTTCTACGTGCATTATAATAATAACTTGTTAATTTATGCGAATGAAGATTAGTTGTTACACATAATTCTTTATTATTATATGTACATATTGAAAGATATTTTTGTTTCAATCAATTTTTTTGCTAAACTTCAGAGATGGCCGGAATATTAAGTATGCACACAAACAGTCTGCATGAACCTTAAAAATTAATACTAAACGGGAGGCCATTATTTTAATCTTGAGTTATATTATAAATATAATTCAATATTCTTAAAATCCCACTCAAATAATTTTGAGACAATATGTTGCCGATGAACAATAACTTAATTGCTTTATTGAGACTTCCATTTAGCATTTTTGAATCAACCATTTTACCAAGGAATTGAAGTAAAAGGTGGGGAGGGGTAACGAAAAATATTATTGACACAAGCTAGCACACTAAATTTTTTTTAAATACACCCCTGTTTCATGCTCATAAAGGGATGTTATGTTCATTCTCCACTTTAGATAGAAGTATCTCTGAAAACATGCATTTTTCGAAAATTATTTAAATTTAATTCATTTATACAGGAAATTTTGTTGAAACAAAATATACACACCTCTATAAGGAAATTTAGTAGCAGTCATTGTAACTTCCCCGGACAGATCCATGTTGAAAACAGCTACCACAAGTTTTTTCAAGTTTTCCTCAAATATTTTGTGCAGCGTAGCACACATGGGCTTGAGGTCCTTTTCAAAGTCAGCGAATTCGTATGAGCGAGAATACTGATAAAAATCAGACAATCCTAGTAAAAACTTATACTCATCTAATTCGGAAACTAAATTCGGAATGACCAGTGGCTTCAGTACTTTTTCGATTGTGAGTATATTTAGAGAATCCCATTCGGTCATGCCTGCGAAACATCGACATGCAGAACATGAAAAATTATAGGTAAGAATTTGGAAATAACAAAATCTGCAATAAAATAGTTTATGCAACTATTGTATCATGACTGATTTAAAGCTACAAGCGAGATGTAAGTTAAGATATGAGTGAAACAAGTGTTCTAAACATCTCAAGAGTGGCTAATTGGCAAAATACAATCGTTGAATACAATATTTTATCTGTTACAAATTAATATTATTGCATTTAATTTAAATTGCCAATCAATTTGATAACTTTGCCACTCTAACATAACATGAAAAAATTTTGTTGATTTCAAATTATTATAGATAATTTAATTTGCTATCAGAAAGGTTCATCTTATTTTCCTGCCCAGTACTTTTATTGCAGAACTGAAAAAACTGGAAAATTGTGCCAATTTATAGACTTATATTTATAGTGATTTGCAAAGAATTCATGTACATAAAATGGTAGAGAAAATTATGATCTCCAATTTGAACTAATTTTAAATTTCTATCTATAGTGGTTTCCAAGTTGAACCTTTTCAACCACATAAAACTAGTCATTTTGTAGGTATAGGGAAAAATGACAAGTAGGATACCCTCAGAAATGAAATTTAACATAGGCCAAATTTGATATGTGATATATGAATTTGGACCGCCTCAATGAGCTGAGAAGAAAGAGCTATCACTCAATGAGATTAAATCAGTTGTTCACAAGTTAAGTTCCTCAGAAGGTTAGAACAATAGAGGGCCCATTTGAAGATGACAAAGTGGTGTTCCTGATAGATTAGTCTTAGAACCAGTATTTCAAGGAAAAAATCCGGATGTCAATATTTATAAATTTGTAGTTCAGATCCCCAAACCTCAACTTCAGAATTTTTATATGTATGAAAACTTTTGTACAGCTCTGCTTCAAAAAAAAAAATACTCAAGATAAAACTGGTTTAAAGAACTAAATTGTCTCCAGCATAACAGTATGGTAGTGACAGGCAAACTAGCCTATATTGTATACTTCTGGGAATGAGAGACTACTTTCACAAGTAAGTCCTGATTCTTACATCGGATTTTTTAGGAATAACTCCTCTGAACCCGCATTTTAAAATATATTGAAGACATAAATACATCCGTTTTAGCCTGCATACTGAAACAATGACTTGTTTCTGGTGCTTGAGTCATACCTGATTGAGTTTTCAAATAATAGCCTTTTTAGAAAGATATTACAATAAATTGTTATTATATTGCTAAACATTAACAAAATAATGCATTGATTTCCATTAGCTAGTAAATGCAGTTGTCAATGTCCGCAGTGGTAAAGGTCTTTGCTATAATGAATAATAAGACGAAATTGTCACAACCACATTTATTAAAAATATTGAGAAACTAGTTTGATTGAGATTGATAATGGTATAACAACCGAAATTAGTTTCTCAATATTTTTAATAAATGTGGTTGTGGCAATTTCGTCTTATTATTCATTATGGATATACCTTCCACAATATCACCTTCGCCATTACTAAGAAAGTCTTTGCTATAATTTATAACATTGAAAGGATTTCAAAATTAATTACCAGATGGTTCAAAGTCTTAAATAAGTCCTCACTCGTGGTTAGATAATCCTATAGTATTCCATAGACTAAAGGCCAGTTGTACGAAAGAAAATTAAATTTAACCACCGTAAGATGGTCTCATCTTACGGAGCCCATTAGGGAAGTCGTTGCACTGGCTCCGTCAAATAACGTCATCATACGGTGGTCAAATTTAATTTTCTTTCGTGCAACTGGCTTATAGAGAAGAATACTTACATGAAGGAGAATACTTCTAACCAGTGGCCTAACTAGATCTTCAGGCGTGGTGTGGGTTGACCAGCACTGATGTAGTGTGGTGGGGAGGGTAGATTGATTGATTGATTGGCTGCCTTTATTTATTTCCTAGGAGGGCGAAGTTAGGGCGCAGCCGGCCCTCTCTTACACTTAACCCTCCTATACAATTCTGACTAGAATTTCTAAGACTTACAGCTAAATACTGATAAATTAAAAAGAGAGAAAAAAAGACCTAGTCTCTATAGGCACTATATAGTGAAGAGAAAGAAGAGAAGTCCTCCAATAATTTATGCAGATAATATGGGCTATGACTAATTTCTTTAAAACGGGGGTCTGGGGGCACCCCCCGGAAAATGTTTGAAAAATAATCCCTCTAAAACCATAATTTAAGCACATTAACAGGTAAATTTCGGCATACTTGACTAAATCGCGCCGTTTATATCCCGGCGCGATCGAAGTATGAATGCCGCATTTAGACTTATGCTTGGGCGATGAGGTGAATGATGACGATAGCCTACAGTGAATGATCGACCTTCTTTAGACAATAGTTGTGAGTGCGGACGATTGCGGACTTTCATCACTTCCCTCGATTGTGATGACCTTCCCACACGCCCCACCACACCGGATCATAGTAACTAGTCTAAGATGCTGTCCCTTTACCCGAGAAAGCATATCTAGGAGATCAATCACAAAATATAAAAAGGTTCTCAACAAGAACTAACTAGTGAGCCCAAAGGGGTGGAGAACTAATTTCGGAAAGGGAAATTCATTTGGGAAGCTTATCGTAGGGGAAGCTGGTGGTAACGAAAAACGGCTGTTTTGAAGATACTGATTTAGATGAAATTTACAAGACATCTATCACTTGAAGTTCAAGTTCATCGTTGCTCTGATACACTCATACGCTCATATACCTATATATCGGGGCAATGGAATTAGTATATCCATAGAGTAGATATATTTACCACATAAAAAACAGCTGTTTATATATTCATATGTCAGGGCAATGAAATTAGTATGTCAGCTGAGAGATTCTATAAAAAGCCTGATCTCATTTATTCACCTACAGTTGATGATAACTCAAAATATATTTTGGAATCTATTGCGAATTCCATATGGTGAAAACAACTGTTTTCTATATATAGTAATATATAGATATAATAATGAAGGGCTGAGAACCTATCCTTTTGTTTCGCTTCAAAATGGATGAAGGAGTGGATCAGTTTCATTGGCAAACGAACTTGATCTGTATTAAGGTTCCAAGAATATGTGTTTAAAATTTGGAGTTGGTTGGTCAAAGCGTTCGAAAGTTATCGTCGAACATACAAACCCACAGAAAAAGCCGCGAGCCTCCAGTCACAAGTCAAAACAAAGAACTCGCTACGCTCGTTCAAAAATATTAGATTCAATTCAAAAGCACGAGTGATCGCGCGTTAATGAATGGTATTCAATAATAAAAATATCACTATGCTTTCCCTGTTGAAATTTTGCTTCCACAGCCCAATTTTTAATATTACTTCCAATTGAAAGTATTCTAGTGGCGAAATCAATTGAAATTCTACGAATGAACTACCTACGCCACTATTACCAACTGCTTGCACAATAGCTTTGATAGGTACTAAGCCTAGCAGCAAAATCGGAACACATGCTGTGAAATAGGCTTGGACACGATGTAGCAGGGAGCAATAAGATGTGGACGCTCATTAACCAAACGTAACCAAATTCTTGGCTTTTTAGTATCACTATTGACTCTATTAGGATCGATGCTCCACTGTATTAGCACCCTTCTATATTGATGATGCATCCAAGAGTGGGGGGAGGGGGCTGAAGCCCTATCCCACGAGAAACTTGAAATTTTTTCAACTTTTCAGTTGAAAAATATGATGCATAACTGAAATTTGTGGCAGTTTCTACCGTCTTTAATAAGTCTTGTTCTGGTAAACAACCTTGTATGACGAAAAGTAATAAAGTTAATTTGAGGAACGCTAATAAGCATCAACACATGTGCGAAAGTTTAAAGCAGTTGTCAAAATGCCATTCAGTTACTGATCATGAACAAATTCCACATACCGTTTGAGTTGTAGCTAGTCAACTCATTCTTGGCAGTTGTGAGAATTTACCAGTTCACGATACAGCCGCTTGCATTGCTACCGCGGCAAGTATGTATACTACTACACTTCCCCAATTCTATTAGCAATTGGCCAATGGCCACCTCAATAATTTATTCTATATCCACCCCAATGGATAAATCTACTAGTAAGCCACTATCACTAACTCAAAGAAGGTTGAACGTGGAAGGAACGTGGAATCATCACGTGGTTTTGAAAAAGAAGAATTGAAGAAGATGACTAGACAGCGGACAAATTACGGTTGAGAAGCTGAATAAAAATTATTAATGAGGTTACGTACAGAGTGACCTAAAAGCCACGACCAAGGGGGCCCAAACTTGCAAAAATCGGGCCTCCAAATTTACTTCCTTACCAGGGCCCTAAGAGACCTGGCCATGGGCTGGAAATTAAAGTAGGCCAACATTGGGTAAACAGTATAATGCAATGCACAAAGAGAATGGCAAGTATCTTAACTGTTTACCTTTAAACAGATACCCTTTACAACCCTTGTTGATATAATTTTGGATGTCTTCACGAATGTACATATAGTAATTTGTTCCCATATTTGATATTATGAAAAGGAAATTATGTAGTCAATTGAAATCGCGTCGAATCACGCCACTCTTCTAATCACCACACTTTCAATACATTCAATATCCGACCATACAAATACCACGGCAGACGTACTGGAAGAATTCAATATTCAATGTGCATTTTCTTGTTGGCTTGTGGGTAATACGGTTAAAAAAGGCGGGAAAAAGAGTGGACCGGATCTGCGAAAATTAGAAGGCCGTGAAATATATAAATTTGTATATATTCCTTATTAAGATACAATATTAATTAAAAAATTTATGAATTGGTGTGCTCAATTTTTATTGCATGAGTTTCATCAATCCATTGACTTTTCATTAGCAATGTGCATCAAGTATTGTTAGTGTAAAATCTCCTGTTCAAGCTCTTGAATAATTTCCATTATTTTATATTAGAATGATTGATAATAGCTACATAATACTTTCAGGTGAATGTATGTACCATGATTGTACAAAATAATGTATTTGGTTGGGAGGTTTGAAAAATCAGAGAAAATTGAACTGTTAGATGAGCTCCTGGGAGCTTTACCGGTAACTGGTAAATGTTACCGGTGGCATCTTATTGGTCGATTTAAAGTTTTTAACATCTACGAATTTGCGTGGATCAATCAGACGCCACCGATGAAAAAAAATACAACTGAGAACTTCCATCAAAATAATGAATTCATATGCATGAATTCATGTTGCAATTCAATGCATATTGTACTGTTGTACACTAAACATCTGATAGTGCATTTCATAGAGTAGATAACAGAGGCAGTGGCAGCCTGTCAGTGACACAGTTGACACTGTTGACAGTACAGTGACAGTGAAAGAATCGGAGTGAAACTGTTATGGTTTTTGTTTTTTAAAGTTTTGTGTTAGTTATCATCATGCTACTACATAAATTTCATGTTCTTTATACAGTTTAGGGAGTAGTAGTAGAAGAAGTATATCAAAAGTTATAAATTGGAGCTATGCTATTCCAAATGTGTTTGTTGTTAATGAATTAAGGTGAGTTTAAGATGAAGTAGGGTTAGTTTATTATTATGATTGTGAACCCATCCAATTAATTTTGGATTAGGCTTACTGATTCTTATGAGAATATTGGTCAGAGGAGGTAAAGGTAAACATACCAATTATCAGCCCCTTTAATTTTAATATTAAAAATCCGTGGTTTCTCATCGATTTTTAAAATTGATATACTTATTATTTTTTAAATAGAAAAAACAATAATGTTGACAACTTGAAGCAGCCGCTTATTTTTTAGGTTAGAATTGTAGGGGCCGATGATTGGTATGTTTACCTTACTGATTGAAACAAGAAAATCATATTGAAAAATCTATAAATGAGTTACAAAATTATAGTTTTGGCCTACTAACCAATGTAATTAATGACGTATATACTGTACTATTAACCACTAAAATATTTATTCAGCTGAAGGCTTAGAAACTTTAACATTAAATCATTATTTGGCTGCAGTTCGAAATATCGACTGAGAGAATCGTTATTCCATATGAAAGGAACGGTTTGGGTTTGGTACAGATGATATCGATTATAGACATTTTTACTCGGTTGCTTCGTGTGGTAGAAACGGTACTGTAACCCTATTACTAACATACTGACTACTGTACTAACTCTACAACCTACGTAAGAGTACTTTAACATTATGGCATGGTGACCATTTACTATACGACTTCTGTTCAAAATTCAGTTTTATGATTCATTAATTTTTCAGATTCAATCTAATTCATTACTATACGCCATTCTTTCAATAAAATCTTAAATTTTTTTAAATATGCGTCATTCTTCAAAAGGTTGGAGCAAACACATAATGCAGATTTTTGGGCAAAAGTTGTGTTGATTGAAAGGACTCTATTACGCCTAGTTGTGTTGTATGCATACTCCATGTTTTTAGTATGGATTATATATGTGATAACTACCGATGTAACGTTCAACTGTCTAATACTGAGTACCCTGTAATCCCAAAAAGGCTGTATTGATGAGTGACAAATCACCCTACACAGATGTTTTTAAATTTTCGTAAGTGGGCATATTGCAACAAGGATACCATATCTCATAATTTATTTCGCTAGGGAATACTTAACCACTTTGGTTAGTTGATATTGGCAATATGTTACGCAGCTGGATAAAAACATACACCGTCATTCGCGGCTTAGCACTTGACTATCCCAGCGGAACATATCATCCACTGAAACTCCCATTTTCCCTGTCCAACCTCTTAATTGCATGATGCTCCAATCTGTTCACATCTATGAAGCTTCAAAGTTTTTTATGGGGTTCAGTGGTTTTTGCGAGGGAGCACTCAGAATCCTTTCATATTTGTGAAACATTACATTGGTTGATACGAGAATGATATACAATATAACTCTTATGCAGACTCTTGGCTTACAAAATCTTAAGCTTCATATTTTTCAATAGTGGTCAATGGTTTATAATGTGAACTTATCATTACAAATGTAATAATAATTATTTACTTGTATTGTAGCAGATAGAGAATCTTAAATAAAACTGCTCAACTTGAACCTCTATCTACATTAACAGCCTTAAAGTAAAGTTAAGAGTGTTTTTAAATATTACTCTTGTTTTTTATCATAAAGGATACTTTTTGGATGGATAGATTATGCTGATGGAACTATATGAATAGAATGAAAGGGAATCCGACAATGTCCTTTTTAAAAAAAAAAAACTAACATTAGTACATCAAGTAGAAGTTATTATTAGTGTATGGCTTTTGATGGTGGGTTGTTCCACCTTTCCGTGTAGCCATGTTATTGGGACATGGCGATCCGTTTTAACAGATGATATTTTTAGTCGAATTTGATATTTTCTTTAAAATGTACTATCTATCATAATGCCTACTCTAATTTTCTGTCTATTTCTTTGTATTTATCTTCCATTCACTGCTGTTAATATGATTTCAGGTGAAGACTCCAATAAAAACACACATCTAGTTTGTGACTGAGCTAATGATAGGTTCTATTGCAAAATGCGTGCAAATCTTGGAAACATACTTTTCGGTACTCTGCTGCTGTCAACAGGAATTTGGCTACTGTATTCAAATGAGGTAAATATCATTCACGTTCATGATACATGCAAGCCAAATCTTGCATGTTAACAACAGTGAACTGCAATGTATCATATTTTTAATATGATAATTATAGCTATTATTTTATCTAAACTCTAAACGGTCCTTTTCTGTATAAAAAAATGCTGGTTGTGTGGTTGAAATATATCAGATGTTTATTCACTTATGTCCCGTTAATATTGTTATTCACGAGCATGTTCGATCATCTTCCTGGCCCATGCAGCTGTCATTTTTTCGGAGTGTTGTGTTTTCTCCTCTTGGGTCCATTTTGCTCTCCCTCCTCTTCGTGGTCTTTTGGTATCTCCGGAAACTCGTGGTCGATTTTCTTCCGAAATGCATTCCTATCTGTGATGATTTCCATGCTGATTGTGAATACAGTTAATTTGTATCCCTGTTAATAATAGTAATTCATAATCATGCGATACTGTGATATTTATAATGTGAATATTAAATAAATAAAATTTATTCATTGATCTTTACTAGCCTACAAAAAAAATTGAAATATTCGAATAAAAGAAAATACAACATACAATATTCTTACATGACCTGTTCATAGCCAATAACAAAAACAAAATCAATGAATCATTACTGCTTGCTATATTATAATTATTACTCCATCTAAACGGTCCTTCTCCTCATAAAAAATGCTGGTTATGTGAATTTAACACTGTTTTCAGAGATATTGTAGAACTGTTCCATGATTGAATAATAACACAGATATTGTCAATTTCTACTAGTTTTCATTACGCAAAACCAGGTTTCAATGCTCATGGCATGCACATGCAACTGATGATGATGCCATGAGCATTGAAACCTGGTTTTGCGTAATAAAAACTAGTAGAAATTGACAATATCTGTGTTATTATTCAATGCTGGTTATGTGGTTGAAATTTATCAGCTGTTTATTCACTTATATCCCTGTCATTATTTATTATTATATACATAGAAGACTTTGTGCATTCATTAATGGTCAAGTTCTACAATATAACAGTGGAAATCATCAATATGATATCAAAGGACGTTCATAGTTCATCCATGCATTATAATCGCGTCACAACACAGCCTAATAATTTTCCTAAAATGGAGTTTTGTAATTTGAAATGTAGCTATTTCAAATTTTTCCATCATGTGTTATGTTTAGCGGTTGATGCTAGTCTCTACCGGTACTGTTTATGTATACTATTGTATTTTCTATTGCAGATGAAAGCTGTAGAAATGTCAAACTCTTTACATGATGCACTTAATAGTGTGATTCAAGTCAATCTACTTGACCCGATCTATGATATAAATGAGGGAATGTTGATCTACATATGTGGACCGATTCAACTGGACGAACCTTTAACTGAGCCTGAGTATGGTATTTCAGTCCCTGCTGTCAAGCTTAAGCGGCGAGTTCAAATGTACCAATGGGTTGAAGAAATCACTAAAAAGTGCGTTACTGCGTTGCATGAACTTTCTTGCTTGAGTATCATAGAGTAGCTCAATTTCCTTGGTTATCTTTTTATTTACGATAATAATTGGTTCATAATAGAATAGAAAATAAATATCGACATAAAACGTACATTAGCGGCTCTGGTTGGAGCGCTTGTCTGTGACAAGATAAGGCTCTGACTGGCTTCGTTTCCTACAGCCTTGGGTTAGAATCTCATTCAGTCATGGATGTTTCTCATTATTCCCCTCATTACCCACGCACAAGTCTCCGGAATTATGTGGGCATCATCCGCAATAGAAAAAAATATCACAGCAAAACCGCAAGAGGCAGATGTCTCTTCAATTCGTTGTCAAAATTATATAGTTTACAACTGCACAACACTATTGCTTTAAATAATAGAAAAATCATGAACAAACCCATTCAGAAAATCAATAGATCACATATTAAAAGAAGAAATACATTCTAGATATCAGCAAGCGAGTATTCTAAAAATTCAGTGCGCTCAATTTCTTAGAACTGCTTTACCATGTTCCCTGAATTTTTCAGTTCCAGATATGACTGTATATTCAGTAATAATGACTAGGTCTCCACCATTCATCACATCATTGTCTCATTACCTACGCACAAGTACCAGACTCATGTGAGCATCATCAGCAAGAGAAGACATGATCTCTTTCGGCTGTATATTTTAGAACAGTATAAAGAGATTTGCCAGAAAAACCAGAGACATGAGATTAAATAAATTTTGGAAATAAACAAGGTTGTTATTTTTTATTGGCTTATCGAGTGCAGCATATTCAACAAATGAAAATTGATAAGAAATTGTTTTAGTTTAGTTTTCAAACCATCTATCAGTAAAAAATAAATCCTTTTTTGAAATTGAGAAACTATTTTGTAATTATGCAAAAGTAAGCAATTTTTGTAAAATAGAAAAGCAGAAAGAGCGTTGAAAACACTTTTACTGAAATTTATTCAAATTCATTGATAATATCGTGAATTCAATCATACGAACGTTTGTTCGTTTTACAATTTTCAGGGATGTTGATGATACTTTACCAACAGCTGATTCCTCCTTCACAGCGACTTATACCACTGAATGGAAAGATAAACTGATTGATAGCAATAGATTCTTCAATACTGCGGATCACCATAATCCAACGTGAGTAATTTTTTATTGTATTCATCAATATAATTTTGTATTTTGTAATAAATATATCTTTATAGTGAACTTTTCAACATGGCATCTTTTAGGAGAATCCTGCCAGTGCAATTGGAAATAATTCTTGGATTTCTTGTTCCATTACGATCTGCATAGTTAATATTGACTTTTTATTGTGAATTTAACGACTTGCAGTCAATTTTAATTGTGAATAAATAATATTTCTACTCATTCAGGCCAAATGTTTTCGAGTCATGGAAACTCATCTTCACATGTGACTCGAAAACATTTGGCCTGAATGAGTAGAAATATTATTTATTCACAATTAAAATTGACTGCAAGTCGTTAAATTTACAATAAATTTTTATTCACAATTAAAATTGACTGCAAGTTGTTAAATTTACAATAAAACGTCAATGGAAATAATTTTTGTACATAAAAATTCCTTGTAACAAAGCTCATTAGCATGTAAAGTATTTATAATTTAGTGTTTTAGACTGTATCTTACCATACTTTTGGACGAGGCCTAATGTACACGATGGTATTTGATGGTCTATTCTAAAAAAAATATTTCTTTTTATATTCTAAAAAAAATAATATTTCTATTCTAAAAATCTGGTTTTCCAACTGTCCGACTCCAATAATATCTTTTTAATCTAATAGGAACGCTACTATTATTTTTAGAGTATTAATAGTGCTTTTATATTTATTGATTGTGAATCATGTTTTTGAGAAACATTTTTTTTTGTTTTTTCACGTTTTTGTCAATTATAGAGGAGTAAATGTATTTAATTTTTTCATTTGGCTTTTTATTTCAGTGTATTTCCGTTGAAAAGCGCAATGTATGTAAGCGAAGTGGTCCGTCTTGGAAGGTACACATTGAGTACAGAGCTCAAAGATAAATTCACAGATTTCATATCTGTGACCAGCGATGAAAGGCCTGAGCGTCGTGACATAAAATTGCATGCGGGTCTGTACTACCATAGCATTGATGTTTGGAATCCAGAAGTAGGGGATATTCGAGTGCAGTTTTCCTACTCTGGGCCACAGGGTGCTATTGTAAGTCGAACGTCTTCCATTTTTGTACATATATATTTTTAATTTGAGTTTTACTCGAATTACCATATTGTCTCATCATTGATGTTTTAAAAGTATATCTTGAATAGTGTTTTAATTATTGCGAATGATGCCCACATGAGTCTGGAGACTTGTACGTGTGTACAAGCCACCACCAGCCACCAGAGCCTTATCTCATCACAGACAAGCGCTCCAATTCCTGTGCTACCAGAGCTGTACATGTACAGGAATGCTGGTGTATAAATGTTTCTGTATATAAATGTAATGATGAATATTTGGAATATTGTTGAATAATGAAAAGGTTTCATTCAATGCTTGTTCAGTAAACTAATTACTGGGCTATTCAAAAAAATCCAAGCTCCAAAAGGTAGAAACATTTCAACGTTCATAGAAAAAAGAGATATGAAAATTTCAAACAGCTCGGGAGAAATTCTAATTAGTGCATTGGTACTGTAGTTTGTAGCTGATAAGCCAAAGGTCCTGGGTTCGATCCCAGTTGAGTACAAGATATTTTTCTCGAGCCACTCCCGTGTTTCGGAGGACACGTTAAGCCGTCGGTCCCGGTTGCATATAAAAAAAAGCAGTCGTTAAAAAAGCGGCGAGGTGGAACTACCCGTAAGGGTCTCCCCACCACGAAAAGTCATACGAATTTACTTTACTGTAGTTTGTCTGCTGTGTCCTGCTATCAGCAAAATTATAATTTTTCTATTGCTGATGATGCCCACATGAGTCCGAGACTTGTGCGTGGGTAATGAGGTGAATGAAACACATAGATGCCAGACGGAGGAGCGGGATACGAACCCACGACCGCTGAAACGATAGCAAGCTGAAATTGAGACTCCTCAACCAACTGCGATAAGCGGTCCACCGCAGTTTAAAAGTTTTGTAGTGCAGACGATGTTTCAGAACTCACCCTACAGTTGGTTGAGAAATGTCTAGTTCCTTTTTTGCTTATGATGTGGATATTTGTGTGCTCAGAAACAAAATGATCGTTATATTAGTGACATCGCCATTTTGCCACTGACAAACAACAGTGCCAATGCACTATTCTATTGGATTTGCTTCATTTTTCTTTTATGAAATGTATTCACATGATACATTTACATCAAAAAGCGAACTCAACCAAAGGAATTTTATTGTTAGGTCTTGTAGCTAGTGTAGAGGAGAAGGGGGAATGTAGTCAAGGATATTCTGAGGTAATATCAGGTAATGGTATCATTGTCGATGGTTAGAGGGGCTTGCCTGACAGACCCTCCCCTTACTGGTTCTAAGTGGTGTGCAAGATATTTTTATCTTGTAAAGTGGTACGCCAGGAATAAAGGTTGGGAAGCACTGAACTGCATTACGTTATTTTGTCGTATTTTTCAACAATACTGCGAATGCGGCCAAGTCCAAACAATGGACCATCTCGTCACCAACTGTCCAGTTTACTCTTTCAACGAGGGGTTAAGAGGGGTACATGATGCTGGAGTACAGGCTTGCCAGTGGCTCCGTGATATCTCTGATGGCCTCCAAATATAAACTGGCATATCAAGCGCATATCTCTCCCCTATATTATATTTATGCTCTAATGTAAATATTTATTCCTCATGTTAATTTTGATTCTATGACAAAGAACTTACTCTGCTGCTTTTCTTGCTTTCATGTTTACTTCTTGACTCAAACTCATGTAACTATGGTTTGTTATTTATTTTTCATCTTTTTCTGTGATAATGAAAACTCAAACTTCTGGGTATGGCCAATGAAGCATATGCATATATATATATATATATAACTCAATTTTTTCTGCTTAAAAAACTATTGCACTCTGCTCTGCTAGACTACTGGCTGAGAGCGATTTCATGACTACCCACATGTTTACAGTATTGTCATCTATCGAAATCAACAGATTTGCTCGTCTAGCTGGAATCGACACTGGTCTACACTGCTCTAAACTTTTGATATCTGTAATTAGTGTCACTCTAGCTTTCGACGTGAAGACTGTGTGCAGGCCTTTTGGTTATATTTTTTTTCAAGGTTTCTTTTATTGGATGTTATTAGGGCTTTGAAAGGTTATCTATTGCCTTGAGAAAAAAAATTCGTCAATTATCTTTTGGGAAATGGTGTTTAAAGCTGAAATTGTTCTGCTTTAGTGAGCAATTATTGATCTTATCTACTAGTTATTTTAAACTTTTAATAAATTTTCTATTACTAAAAGACACTTAAAGGAGTAAAATCTAAATGTCATATTTTTTATTTCGATTCAACAATTAGATTTTTCAAAATAATGTTTTATATCTTAAAAGAATGGAACATTTATTTTGAAAAAGCTAATTGTTAGATTAGACTGAAAAATGTGTCATTTTATTTCTCTTTAGTTATATAATACCATCAAAAGTTTAAAATAACTCGTAGGGGAGATTAATTGCCCCTATAAACTGAAAGATTTCAACTTTGAACCCCTTTATTTCTCAATTTTTTCCACGGTCATATATAACATTTAATAATACAAAAGCTTTGAAAAATAATTATGACCAAAACCCTGCACACTGTCCTTCACTTATAAATTCACATTCTACCCACTGCTCTTCTCAGGTACCCAAAGTTTGTACTTCTCAATATGTGAGTTGAGTTTCCTAAAAACTGCAATATTGGGAACCTATTCATCATTATTTTAATAATAAAAACTTTATGTTCAAGCAACTAAATTAATTTTACATTTCCAATTTATACTCAACATAGGAGGAGCAAACTAGTTAGAAAATTATAGTCGTTAGATTTATTTATTTTTTCACTCTTACTTTATTATTTCAATTAATTTTTCATTATTCGCCCCCGGTTGCACAACTTCCTATTATAATGATGGTTCATTATCTGTTCCACTTTTATACCAAGCTGCTATGTGAAAGCATATGATTATATCTAAATTAAGCATTAATATGCTCTATATATCTAGAATGGTGGAACACATACCTAGTATAAAATGTATAGATGTAGTTCCATTATCCACTCACATGCGCCATCCTGTTATATTATAACTCAACATAACCTAAAACAATCCTTATATTAATGGTCAATATTATTCATTAATACATGTATTTTATAATTCTAAAACCCAATTTACTCTCCAAACCATATAATAATATGGTTTTCCTACAACTGCTTGTAAAGTAGTTCTCTATGTACTGAAAACTAATTGTAATAGTATATTTCGCACCTAGGGCCGAAAATGTGTGTTTGCCGGCTCGAGATCGCGGTTTTCAAGTTCGAGACGAAGTCGAGAACTTGAAGCGTTTGAGAGCCGGCAAAACATTTTTGCCCGCGTTGCGAACGCTATTTTTCGCCACACCACAAAAAAAAAACAAAACAACAATGTTAAGTTGGAAATTTTGAAAGCGAAATTTTAAGGCTATGGTACTTTCAAGAATACAAGGAACGGCTATCACATTTTTATCCAACCTACAGCGCTCTGGGTGGGCATTTTGTCAACTACTACAACTGTATGGCAAAAGGTGTTGGTTAGGTTTTTTGATGTTATTCCTGTTCCTGATTCGAAACTTGCATAAAACAACCAAAAACCTAACCAACTAACCTTTCTATACCAACAGTTGCAGTAGTAGACAAAATTCCTAAAAACAAAAAACCTAACCAACCAACCTTTTGGTGAGAGGTTACCAACAGTTGTAGTAGTTGACAAAATTCCCACCCAGAGCTCTGTAGGTTGAATAAAAAGGTTCTATTGTTTGATATCAAAACTACAAAATAATACATATTAAGTTATAAAAAGTGATCATTTTTGACATTTTAAATACTACGTACATATTAAATTATAAAAAATAAACATTTATTGATGGTTTAAATCTTTTTGTTTTACATAAAAGTTGGAAGGATTCATTTTTACAATCATGACTGCTGTATCCAGACACGATCAGCTGTCATTCAAGGTCATTTTCTTTTCCGCCCTAGGGCGGTAAACGTTTACAGACCTCGTCGGAAACCAAACACTTTCGGCCTCCATATGACGCACGAAAAACAGCTCATTACGTCCTAGTGTGGCGAAAAATACCTCTTTACTGCTCCGCAAGCGGTAAAGTACTTTACGCTCACCAGCTCGCGCCTCACGCTCTTAATACATAAATAACTATTATTCACATTATTCAATTAGATGATGTAAATAATTTTTACTATATTTCAAGCTCAGTTGATCTTGGAATTTGAAATTTTTAGTTGGCTCTGTTGGCTGCATTAGCTATCATAGCTCGAATAACAGAACATTTTTATACTGAATAGTATAATGGTATAAAATAAGCATGGTATGATAGCAGCTTGGTATAAAAGTGGAACGGATAATTGACCATAATTTTGATAGGACGTTTGTGCAACCGGGGGTTAGTGTTATTTTGATAATTTTATCTTTATTTTCGAATTTATTTTCATTTTTATTTATGTTACCATAGTCAGGATGACAACAGTTGGAATCGATTGGATCATTGGTACTAATATTGTAATAGGAGGAATGCAGAATACTTGCATGCGTCATACGTTTACCCTTGCTACACCGTTTACTCAGCTACATATGTGTAAGTGTCTTAGTGATCTTACATAGCCTACTATATACATGTAATGATTTTTAAATAATTAATATTCAGGAATAGTCATTAGAGTCTTAATAAAAAATGACTCTTGTCGATTTAATTAATATACGTAGTTCATGGTGGAAGCAAAGATTTATGAAATTAAATTATGAATTCTTTAATTATTTGTGTTTGTGTTCATTTATTTATTCAAAGGATTGGTGACATTGGCTGGAAGTCACAATGAATACAACATTTCAGAACGTGAAAGGATAAAATTTACACAAATTTACAAAGTTAAAATATAAAACAATACAGCTCACAGAAACATCAGGGAGGCTAGGAATAATTATGGAGGTGACTAGAATGCATCGGCATTCAAGAATTCGGCCACAGAATAAGGATAGGGATATAAAAGTAAATCCTTTAGCAACGAGCAGAATTTTTTTCGGAGGATGAAGCCCACATAGGTCTGAGACCTGTGCGTGGGTAATGCATATTGAATGATGGTGATTGATGGGTTGACCTACAGTTTTAGGTGGGTTCCGAACCACTGGGAAGTGATTTTACAGCAGAGAACAGAGTCTCTTTTGCTGGCCAATCCAATCGGTCACCCTTACAAAGATCGCCCAGGAGTTTCGTAGCTTATCTCTGATTGAACAGATACCTGCTACAACACTCGGCTATCACTTCCCTAAATTGTCCTCCAATTTTTCCCTAAATTGAAAGATCAGTGATCTTTCTCAGATCCACTAGCAGGCAATTGAAAAGTATCATCGCTATGGAAAAAACCTTCATCCGACAATAAATTAGATGGTCAGGATTCAAGGATATACATGGCTGGAACTATTAGAAGGTTAAATTTCCTAAAATGTGGTCTACATTTCTCCCTACAGCCAAGGCCCAATATAATCCTTACTGCCCTCACCTGCAATTCAAATGCCATCTCACAGTTTCTTTGTAGTGGCGAAGGTGATATTATGGAAGATATCCATAATGAATAATAATACTAGTTTCGGTTGTTTTACCAGAATCAATCTCAAACAAACTAAAACTGAAGTACAGAGTAGCTTAATATGTACTATTGAACGATACTATTGGCTGAGGGAGAAAGTGCTTCTAATGGGCTGACCTTCATTGAAGGCCTGTGATTGGCTGAAGGCCAAAACAAGGGTCTTGTTTTGGCCTTCAGCCAATCACAGGCCTTCAAGGAGAAAGTGCTTCTAATGGGCTGACCTTCATTGAAGGCCTGTGATTGGCTGAAGGCCAAAACAAGACCCTTGTTTTGGCCTTCAGCCAATCACAGGCCTTCAATGAAGGTCAGCCCATTAGAAGCACTTTCTCCCTCAGCCAATAGTATCGTTCAGTAGTACATATTAAGCTACTCTGTACTTCAGTTGGGTCGCCCACTGGTAGGAGAAGCAACAAGAAAAAATAAGAGTCAAAATCAAGAACCAAAAAACCATGAACACATAGAAAGCAAAAAACAAGAACAAGAAGGCTAGAATTAAATAAATTTAATTTAACAAATTAAAGCTCACTGAAATGCAGTCACGGTCAACCGAGAAAAACATGAAAATTAATTAATATTTAGGCCTGAATTATTATGAAACCAAGTTAGCTGTATTGAATTGATTGAATTTGATCATTTAAACTAGTATGTCTTATCATTCACCATCTCACAGAGTGAAGAGCCACCCTAAAACAACACACTGCAACCAATCAGAGACATAAAACAAAATTTATACACCAATAACTAGGTTTAAGTGCTTACTAATCTCCTCAATTTTCTCAAAACCTTCAGATTTTTGAATAATCTTCCTCAGAGCTCCAACGACTATTCTTTCCATTTAAGTCTGCTATCTATCGACATTCCAGGAAACCTCTTTGAACTAGTAAGCTGTAATGACATCCCCAAATTCAATTTCTCATTGGGTTAAACATCAGCAGAATTTATGGTTCCCTCTGTCTTAGCAAGACCATTAACAGCAAACCAATTATTTAATTCCTCCACAACTATTCTGCTTCTACTCAATTATCTCTTCTCAAATCGATTCTTCTTATATTTTATTAGTTTCTGTATACCTCTCATTAATGCAAGTTTATTGTTTGTCTTGCGCATATTCCAAATTAGCAAGAAGCACTTATTTACAATAATTTCTCAATAGCTCATTGTATGGTTATCTGAATGTTTTCAAGTTGAAATCCCATTAAGTTTTAATTTTTTGGACCAAAAAGCTGTAGATTGAAGAACTTTTATTCTTTATAAAACTATATTTGGTCTTGTCTATTTTTGTACCTCGGAGGTAAAGGACACTGTCCAATTTCCTAGTTTTTCAGAGCAGTTTAGTGATTTTTTCAAACTCCAATCAGTGATAACTGTCAATTGAGTAAAAGTAGGCAAGATCATTGTGTCACAATGTTATATATCTATATCCTTCCTCCAATATATCTTATTTAATCATCAGAAAAGTTTCATTTTTTTTTAATTCGATTTTTAAAGTGGACATAGTGTTGTATACCTCTCAAAATTTGATCACAGTATTGAGTTTTAAACAACCAAATTACAAATCTATGTGGTTTCATTACAAACAATAATTCATTAGCAGCAGTTGAAATGACTACAAGAATTTATGTTATTTTGCTAGTTTCTAAAAGTCTGCAATGTTTAGACAACACTATGTCCAGCTGGTGAACCATATGGAAGAAATCTTAGAGGTATAATAAATCCAAGTGTTAATGGGCCCAAATGGACTTGGAGTTCATCTAGAGAGTTGTATCTAGCCTTCCAATTGGTTGTGGACATAGTTTCCTATACCTCTGTGTAGAGCATTAAAAACTACATACAACTGTGCAATAATCCCAGAATCTCAAAAATGGATAGAGTGTCCTTTATCTCCGAGGTACAAATTTTTGGTCTATATTCTGATTAGATTTTGAAGGCATTCAAAAAAATTTCTAGTTCAACTATATCTACACTTGAGAACTATAGTTCTTGTGTATTGATTATATATCGATGTATGTGTCTCTGTTATTGATGATTAGGTTACTGTTGTTGGGAAGCAAGTGAACTCCGAACTGCAAGGCAGTCTTCTGGCACCAGGTAGAGTTCCGGTGTATATGATGCTATCTGAGCAGCATGCTCATCATACCTGGCTAACTAGACTTTTCCGCATATTAGCTTGGATGTTGATGTATTTGGGTGCAACTTTTCTTCATCACCTGAGTAAGTAATAATTTAATACAATTACTTCTATCAACTACAGAAATTGCTTTTCAAATGTTACGGTAAAAGCAGAACTCAAAAAATTTATGGTATATTATATAGGCTATTCCAATTTTTTCTCCATAAGTACTTGAAAGTCATGGATAGCTCTATCATCGCATATGAAAGTAATAGGAATATATCGGATTAGATAACTTTATTTGTGCAACTTTACAAATTTCTGATTGGAAACAATATGAATAATGAATTTTATTTCCAACCAAGAAAAACAAATAATGCAAATTTTGAAAAAAATATCCAGTAAATTAACTGGCCACTACCTCCAGTACATGTAGACAGTGTGCAACTAAGCTTAGAACTTAACTTATACAGAAATAGTTTGAGTCTAGTCAGCATATATAGTACAAATACTGCCTGCAGCGCAACAGAGTAAATTAGTTTCTAGCTCTTGTCATAATCATTTTTCAACTTAGAAGTATACCAGCAATCAATATTTTGCATCAGTTACAAATAATTAGTTATATTGTAGACGTTGTTATTCAACATAGTACAAGTCTTATCGGTAAAACAAATGATACTTTATAATGGCAATCCAAGTGATGCATGTGCATGAAACAGCGAAATTCTGACACAATTATTCCTCTCTTCAAACACTTAACCTCTTAGAAGCAAGAGGTGATCTAAAACACTGCTTAAGTTTTTATTTGTATCCAATTAACTAAATATAAACAGTTATCTAACAAAAGGGCTATTTATGCACTCATTATAGTACACAAAACAGCTGATTCCTGCACTCTTTTACTTTGCCGCACTCATTTTACTTTGTCGCACTCCAGGTGTGCCAACTGTTGGAAAAATTTAATGTGTAACTCATACTGAAAGTATCTTTGCTGCATCCAAGAAACTATTCCGCACCCACCTTCAGCTCGTGCATAATTAATTTCTCTCATGCAGCGAAGAGCTACTTAGCGCACTAGTTACACAAACAACTACAGTATTTCCGTTCTGATGACACCCACATGAGTCTGAAATTGGTGCGTGGGTAATGGTGAGACCTACACCATTGTGAAATCGTGGACCTACAGTTTTAGGTGGGCTCTGAACCTCCTGGTAAGTAATAATAAAGCAGATAACGTTTGAAGGAGGAGGAGGAGGAGGAGGAGAGGAAGAAAAATTATTAGAAATATAAAAAAGAACGAAGACAAATATGAAGAAGGATGCGGAGAAATATGAAGAAGCATAAGAACGTGATGATGATGAAGAGAAGAAGGGAAAAGAAAAGAAGGAGAATAAAAAAGAAAAGAAGGAGAATAAAAAAGAAAAGAAGGAGAATAAAAAAGAAAAGAAGGGTAGAAGAAAAAAGAATAGAATGGCTGACTGTATTTTACCTGGCAGGGCGGAGGTAGGGCGCAGTCGGCCCTCGCTTCCCCTCAACCCTCCCATACAACTATAAAAATGTCCAATATTATGAAATGAAGAGAAAAAACTATTTTAAATAACTGAAAGAAGAAAAACATATTCAATAATAAGATCAAAAAGAAGGAGAAAAAAGAAAAGAAGGAGATATTTCGACTCAATTGGATCTAGTTTATAAATAAATTAATTGACACAAAAGTACAAATAGCTCAAAATACACAAAAAAAAACATAATAAGTTAACAATATAAGATATAATCAAGATAATAATTAAAACTAGATTAGCATTATTAACGGGTGTTTAAAAAATGACGCAACCCTGAGATCAAATGGCGGAAGTCATGCAAGGGGGTGAATTTTCTGTGCCCTAATTGATATTTAAGCAGCATTTAATTCAATGTCAACTATCTGAGACAATCGACTATTAGTTTAGTCAGAGCAGTCTTTCATTAAATTGAGTCAGATCTATTTTTCCCCCAAGATGATTCTATTCTTGAGATTCTTGAACTTATCCTGTCTGAAATTTTCCTATAGGGCTCTTTGCATTACAAAATTTATAACAAAATTCTTATACAATACAATTGATTGACTTGAAACTCAAATGACATTCAAAAAAATTATTTCACCAATTATTTAATAAAGAAAATTTGTAGGGAAATTGCAACAAAAGTGTTGACATTAGTATAAATCTATTTTAAAGTGACGGGGCATCAAATCTAACTTTTTAACATTTTATTAGTACAAGACTGATTTTTAATCATATATGCATGTTGAATATGTCAGGGTATACCCCAGGGGTTGCATCACTTATTATAATTCAATACAGCACAATAGAATAAACGTGAACAGTGTTTATTCTATTGTGCTGTATTGAATTATAATAATGCGAATTGCTTTATTCAAAGAACTGTGCGGTTGTATAATAGATTTAATCCAGTTCTAGACCCCTTCTCGGATAATTTTTGCAGTTTTAGTAGATAATTTATTCAAGCTCTGGAATTTTAGATGTTAACATTGTTTTGCAGACCATAAATTATATGTTTTCTTCTTTCCTCTACTTCTATATCTACCTTCTATTTTGTTTCTAGCTATTCTATTATTTCTTTGTTTAGGGTTATTTTTCTTTATACTGTTATTTCATGGGATTTTCTAGCTATTTTGGTATTTCATTGTTTAAAGTTAACTAATGTTTAGTATTATTTTTTCATTATACTGTTATTTCATGCCGTTCTCTTATTGTATGTATTTTGACTTTATTTCTTTGTTAGCGTAGCATTTCGATTTTTGTTCTGTGATTTCCTTGTTTGTGTTGTGACAATCTAATGTATTCAATGAGGTTTGTTTTGGCGTTTGCTGTAAACCTCTATTATTTGTAATTTTTATGTATGTATTTAAATTGATGAATCTGTGGGTACTGATTGATGTGATTGTATTTTACAGTAAAAATGTACAATAGGATTGGATTGGACGAGAATTGGTTGAGTGTAACATTGTCATTCTGCATGGGATTCGCTGTGACTGCATTTGCGTGGTATTCTCACAGACCTTGGCTTGGATGGATTCTGTTCACAGGATCTGTACTGCCATTCATTTGGCCATTCATCAAACGCCTTCATACTGATGAGCATTATCATTCTCTCTAGACGCCAGGCATGCAGCTGATAACCTCATCCACATTGAATCGAGTTGGATCAAATTTACTTTTAATACCTAAGTCAGATATTTATCTAAATAAAACACTAGTGCATTATCTAATATTCAAGCGCTTTGTAAGAGGCACTCTTATGAGTCTCCAAGGTACTTAAGAGTCTCTAAGGCACTTTTACAAGTCTCCAATACACTCTTACGAGTCTCCAAGACACTCTTACAAGTCTCCAAGACATATGCGAGTCTCTAAGGCACTCTTGCAATTCTCCAAGACACTTTTACGAGTCTCCAAGGCATTCTTATGATTCTCCCAGGCACTCTTACAAGTCTCCATCTCCAAGGCAGTCATACAAATCTCCAAGGCCCTCTTACTAGTCTTCAAGGCACTCTTACAAGTCTTCAAGGCACTCATGAGTCTCCAAGGCAGTCAGTCGTACGAATCTCCAAGGCCCTCTTACAAGGCAAGCCTTACTTATCTTACAAGTACTCCTTCCATAACAGAAACTCTAGAGTGCTCCTTGTGCCAGAAAAAGAACTAGGTGCATTACTGAAGAGTTCATTATACTGTATCTAATATGTGTTTTGAATGTAATATCAGTATTTCCAGGAGAAGGAGAAAAAGTGAAAGTTAGAAGAAAACAAAGAGAAGAAAAAAAATTGGGAAGAAAATAAAAAACGATGAAGAAAAAGATGAAGAAGATAAAAAAGATGAAGAAGGAGAAGAAGAAAAGAAGGGAAAGAAGAAAAAGTGAAGAAGCAGTAAAAAGAGAAAAAGAAAAATAGAAGAAGTGGAGGAAAAACAGAATGAGAGGAAGTACGAGATAAAAAGAGAAGTTGGAAACAAAAAAAGAAGAGAAGTAGAAATAGGTGATGAAATAAGAGGAGAAATAAAAGAATGAGAAGAAAAATAGATTTAGTAAAAAGAGAAGGAGAAGAAAATAGAAGAAGCTAAGGACAAATAGAATGAGAAGAAATAAGGAGGTGATGAAAAAAAGGATGTTGGAGTAGAAAAAGGAGAAGGAAAATAATTATGAGAAGAAAAAAGAAGTAGGAGCAGAAGATTCAATGAGAAAGCAAAGAAAAAGAAGAAAAATCTGAATATTCTTTGGATTACCGAATAGGTTATGTCACATTCTGATTGAATCGGACAGTTTGTTAGTGTATAATTATTTAAGGTTTTATAGATTTTTATCTTCTATTTGAACCCTTTTTATTTGAAGATAGATAGACAATAATTATATAAAGATAAGAAGTCCTTCACAGATTAATAAGATATTAGAAATAACTTTCAAAGTAATATATTTATTCACTTCCAAATAAACGTTCAATAGTAGGTTCATAGATTTAGTACAATTTGTATTCCATACATTACTTTTAGGAAAATAGTGTACTAGGAATACGAAGTGTTTCTATTACTCAGAGTTGTTGAAAAATATTCCCAATATAACCGACAGTATTAATAATTCGCCATTTTTTGGCTTTGACTGAATTAATTCTGCTCAATTTAGAAACTGCCCTTTTCCAAAATTGTCAATAAAATGGCTACCTAGTCATTTTCAACCACGGTGTATTGAAGAAGATGGTAGGTGCCACGAGTTCTTTAGTAGTGTCACCAGCCTAGCATTGCAGTTATGCAGTATGCATGTGTAAAAAGTGCATTTAAATGTTATTTATATTCGTAAAATTGAGAAGTACCGTATTGTTAAAAGGTGCAGTGCATTATCATAAACGTTATGCAGGATCTAACGGAGAAGAACAAGGACCAAGAGGAAATAGTTGAATATTTGGATTTGCTGGAAGTTTTATCAGGCTATACAGCTTATCATGTATTCCAACTTTTTTAATTATGAAGAAAGAAATGGACGAAATACTTTAAATACTACCGACTGGCTTTCTTTTTTATCCAGAGGTGGCCTAATAAGTCCATCGGATGAGTGGCTTGCAATAGTTATCGAACTTGAAAGAGAATTCGAGAAGTTCCATGGAGAAAGCTTACAAAAATGTTCAAATGTAATATCAACCCTCATCATCATGAAAAAAAATTCAATGACATTGACGAGTTTGCGATTGAAGGATTTGTCAGAACACGGTCTTGAGGATGAAAAGGAAAAAGGAAGGGTTGAACAAGAAAAATCTAAAAATACCAGCATCCCATCAAAGCATGGATAACAGACGCACGATGAGTAACAAGTAGAAGAAATTTACATCTTAGTTATATTCTTTCAAGCAATCATGGCAATTCATATTTCAAGCACTCATTTAGCATGTATTGTAATTTTGGCATGAGTGTCCAGGAGAACGCAGCTTATCTCTATCTGATTGAACAAATACCTGCTACTGCTCACGGCTATCACTTCCCTATAAAAATTTGATAGCCGTGAGCCGTAGCAGGTAACTGTTCAATCAGATAGAGATAAGCTATAAACTCCTAGGCCCTCTTTGTAAGGGTGACCGATTGGACTGGCCAGCAAAAAATACTTTTCTTTGCCGTAAAATCACTTCCCGGTGGTTTGGAGCCCACCTAAAAGTGTAGGTTCAACTCATCAATCACTATGATCCAACTTATTACCCACGCACTGGTCTCAGACCTATGTGGGCTTCATCTTACAAAAAATAAATTCAAATGATAAGATATATTAAATATATTTTCAAGTCTTATTTAAAAGAATTTTAACAATATGTAACAAAAAATGTGGAAACTTAAATGTTCACTATAAATAGATGAAATTTGTTTTTTTTTTAATAATTGGGAGAATTGTAGTTTAGCAACAAATGGCATACAATTACTGGCTCGAGTAAGCAGTAGTGAAGTTTGCTTTGGTGGCGGTGACATCACAGCTCCCAGCGTTATGCTCGTGTCTCCTATCGACTTCCTTTATAATCCGTGTTTTCAACTCAGTATTGGATAATTATAAATATATTGTTATTTTATAAAACAAGTATCGTAATATTATCATATCCTGTCAATTCATTCTTGGCAGTTGTATGAATTTTCCTCGGGCACGTCAGCTTTCTACAATTCTACCATAACTATTACTCTATGAGATGTTCTTGTACACTTTTTTATATAAATAATGAGTAGTTCTTGATACAGTCGCTTGGAACGCTGTGTTTCTGCGCTCTGCCAATAATGAGTTGACAAAGTCTACTAGTAAATTTAATTTAATATAGGGGTAATTGCACTACTCTATGCTGAATTGTAAATTGAATGTTGTAATTTTATGCTTTGCTAATTAGAATATTCGTCTCCTGGATGTTTTGTTACAAACGTTATAAATACTTTGGCTAATCAACTTCAAGCAGAACAAAAATACGCTACAGGATTATGCTCCTTGCAGTGGACATCTTTGCCTGCCTCTTTTGTGAATGTACAGTGGTTACTTATTAACCTTCATTTGTTTAACATTATTTCAAAAATATTTTCAAGTTGGAACATTGTATGTTTAAATTATATCAAATATAGGATAATATACATAGGACATTTCCTCTGTAATTTTTCAAAGAACCATTTCTCTATTGTACAAATACCAATCAACTGAAAACTGAAGCTTATTGATATTATGTGCTTTCTTAAAATAATTTCTATTAAATATTATAGCATATCATTCAATAGTTTTTATTCCAAATCCTATTTTAAAAAATTATTAGATTTAACTTATTATTGTAAATTTAACGACTTGCAGTCAATTTTAATTGTGAATAAATAACATTCCTACTCAATTTTGGCCGAACGCTTTCGATTCATGGAATAAGTATTATTATTATAATTAATATTATTTACAATTAAAATTGACTGCAAGTCGTTAAATTTACAAAAATAAGTTAATATTAATTGATTAATATTAATCGTTATGGAACAAGAAATTAAAGAATTTAATTAGATTTATTAAGAAGGAATGAGGTATGTTGCGATTACTTACCTCACTGAGCTGATAATTCACCGAACGAAGAGAGGTCTCTGTTTCAATTTTGTCACTGTTTTGAATTTGTCTGTTTGTAATGCATTTACGGTTGAACGCGTGGACCAAATTCAATGAAACTTTGCATGGATTTTCCTTTAAGGAAGACCCAGCAATGTATGTGTAAGGATTTTAAAAATTTGCTTGGATTTAAAGGATATTTAGAAGGAAAAAAGTAATGAATGATATTAGGCCTACTTATATAGGAACATATGGTTTTTTAAAATGAGCTTCTCCATCATATTCAATTGGAATTAGATTCATAGATAGCCCTTGGGCTTCCAGATCCATCTGGTTAAACCTTATTCAAATAAATTAAGTTATCATTCATAAGAATTACATATTTTTGTTTAAGAGAAACAAATCATTTCTAATATTTTTATAAAGTATAATAACAAGTGAAAGTGATTAGACAAATTTCATTAATATTATTTTGTAAATATTCATTCACCAAACGTGAAATCAGATCAATCAGCTGTCTGGAAAATAGAATTGTGGCCTTGGTAATGTGATGGAGATTGAATTATTGTGGAAAACACACATGAAATAGACTACATAAATGGAATCAAGGGCTAGGTCTAATGATTGTGTTTAATTCTGCGATGGTGATTCTCCTTGCATACATAGAGTATGTTCCTCTGTGTAAGCACCCTTATTCTTGGGCGTGAGGTCTACTGTTCACAGAACTACTAGTTTTATCAAACCTAAAATTCAGGAAATCATGAATATGTAAATAGGTAGATTGCTAAGACTGTAGGGTACTTGCATAGTGTAATGGAGCATCCAATACTCAATGATAATCACTACGGTATAGCAAAATCAAAGACATGATGTGGTATGGTGCTTATGACAGATTGGAGGACCATTCTGCAGTATGTGTTTGATTTTGTGATGGTGACTACCATCGAATATTGTATGCTCAACTGTGCAAGCACCCTTAGAAGGCGTGTCTCAATGCAACTAGTGTGTCACAAAGGGTTCTTCTTAATGACAGTAAAAATATAATCCCATTGGTATACAAGATGGCGGCTATAACCAAACCTAACCTAGTAATTAGAACTAGAATACAAATGTCGGCAACGTCCGCCATCTTTTGTACACCAATGGGATTTACATCTTTTTCCTGTAGTTAGTTAAACTTGTCACAAAGAATGCTGCCCATGTCAACCCACTTTAAATAAAAAAAATTCGCTTTATTGTCATTCTTTACAGAACAAAAGCCTCTTATACGAGGTTAAAGACCCTTTAAATAATACAATGCCATCCCAAAATCAAGCACATGCTGTGGAATGGTGTATAAAAGATAGCAGTGTGAATACGACCATTACATAGCATGTATTTCATTTTTCTATGATGATTATTTTCAAGTATTGAATGCTCTACTAACATTTAAATTGCCAGTAATTAAGTTTTATATTAACTTTTTATGTGAATTCAACGACTTGCAGTCGTTATATTTGACTGCAATTCGTTAAATTCACATAAAAAGTTAATATTAACAACGCAGTTCTTCATGGAACAAGAAATGCAGGAATTTAAGTTTTATAGTTCAACTTACTATGTGGGTCTTAAATATAATTTTTGTTTACACTTTACCAAATCAGTCAGCACTATTCTACTACTTACTAATTCAATACACAATATAAGCCTTTTCAACTGGCATACCCTGTGGGGAAAACTTAACTATATTTTTGAAGAAGATGTTGCTTTAAACGTCAGGTTTTGGTCGAAAGTCTATCAGATAGAACCGATACATTGGAGTACCCAAGGACCCGACAAATTGAATAATTATTATCAATATGTGCTGTAAGTATAAGCGCCATTCAACTGTTTCGGTTTCTATAAACATCATATGCTTCCCAATTCACAAAAAATGCACATTAGCAGTTCTTGAAAAAGAGTTTTGTCTCTTCGTTTTGTACAACAGATCTCATAATATATCATGTATCAATATTTTATCTGATTTTTTATTTAATTAGACGATTTAAAATAATTTAAGAAAATATTTCAACACAATCAAAAATGAAAACCTCAACGCTTGGGCTGTAAAATAAAATTGATAATTTGGGCTATGCATCAGCCTTCGTAATTTCCAAAGTTTTGATTTTTCCTAGCCTAAAGTAACCTAGAGCCTATAGTAGAAATCCTTTTTGCATCATGATTATTTTTATATTCGACCCCCAAACTCCAAAATCAATAGCGATCTCGTTAAGTCACGTCAGAGGCCCTGAACTTATTCAGGTGCGTCCTGATAACTCTGACACCAGACCTGAGCCAGCCAGGTCACACGATATTATTATTATTATTATAATTGGACTATGAAGATGCTAAACACCCAGTTTCAAGAGCCTAGAATCTTTCTTTCGAGCACTAGGGAACGACGTGATTTCAAAAGGTCCGGTCGGGTTCTTAATTAGCTGTAAATTTTATTTTTCTAGAATGTTTAAATTTCCAAATGATAATCGCTATTATAGTAAAGAGAACTATAACTTGAGTATAATAATTTGAGGTGAGGAAACTATAATTGAAGGTTGTGAGGACACCACTTTATCCAGCCGAGATCTTGGTTCCAAGGTGACTGAATTCCAGGGCACCTATTGTATTTCAATGAATTTAATAGATTATAGCTGAACACAAAATGAATAATACTCATTAATAAATAACAAAATTTACTATTTTAAATCATTCGTGACAAGATAAATTTCTTACGCTTACAAATAATCAACATTTTCTAACTACATGCAGTGTTATATATTCGAGGTAAACATTTACAACAAAAATAAAATTAACTAAGGAACCAATAACTTGAAATTTAAGATATGCTTAATTTTGAACAACACTAAACGTTTGCAGTGATAGTTGATTAAATCATGTTTATACTTAGTTTTATTTACAGTCGATCTTAATAAAAATTATTATCACCCAGTAGTTGTTTCAAGCTTCAACATAATTCAAAAATACAAAATTCACGCAATTTTTGTGATCTCAAACTTGATAGAGTATCATTGGAAAGTCTGCACGTAAACGTGGAAATGAATATTGCACTTCTCCCTGCAACCAAAATAAATTATTACAATCAGTTTATAATCAATAATTTATCAATCAATACTCTTCAATCATTTTTATTTGATTAATATCAAGTTCTCATGAAACATTAATAATTAATGACTTGAGATATCACTCATAGAACAGACGGAAACATTGACAGAAAAAAGCTTTGATATTGAAATTAATTATGACTTGGAAAAATAAAGTAAAAAAAAGCAGAGCATTTTTTCTATGTATGCGAATTTATGTATCAATGAATGAAAATTGATATTTTTTGATAGTATTGAGCTATTTTAGTTCAATTCATATGATGTTGATCGACCATCAAGGAAGCCTCCCGATTAAAGATATGTTGAACTCAGCTTATTAATTAACTAAAGGTGAGCGCCAAAAAATATTATTTTTGTTATAAAGTCAAAACGCCATGACATCGATAAATTTAAGAAAAAACCTGGCATTTGATCTCAACTTACACCATAAAATGTTTCAACTATTTCCATCAGATAGCATTTCAGTTTTCCCGCCGTATACTAAAAGTAAGTAAAAGTAAAATGGTCTTTGAAGATGAGTCTCCATGACTCGAAAACTGAGTAGAAATAATATTTATTCACAATTAAAATTGACTGCAAGTTGTTAACATTAACAAAGTTAATTAGTTAATATTAACAAAGCAGATCGTTATGGAACAAGAAATCCAAGAATACTACAAGTATTTATCTATGTATGACAAAATCGTGTCTAATGGTAGTGAACTCTAAAAAGCAGTAGACTCTCAAGTCTTGAAACAGAAATTACAAAACTCCAACTTGTTTTTCCATGTACTCAAATTTGTACATGGCGGGTTTCCGCCATATACTTGAAGTATTTGTCTTTGTGTGACAAAATCTTGTCTAATATATCACCCATAACATGGATAAACGGCGAGGTGGAACTACCCTTATAAAGGTCTGCCACCATCAAAAGCCAGACGCTAACAATAACATCGTGATGTTGAAAATCCATCTAGTTTCCACTAATATAATAATAAAAACTTAAAAACACTTTTAAGTGGAAATTGTGACTCACGTTATGGCGTGACGGCCGTTTCACTCTGTTGTCAAGAGCATCGTCAGACGACCCACAGTACACTGATTCAAGGCATGAGTTTGAGGGTTATGGATGTTGGAAGTGTGAGGGGGTGGGGGAATATGTTATGAAGGGACGGATTCAAAGATCCAGAAGATTCAAAGATCCTCACACGTCAACCGAAGCTTATTGTGTGTAGAAATATTTTATATTATTGTGTGTGGGGGAATAAGTAGGCGGGAGGTTTGAAATTGGGATTATTTTGCCAAAAAGGGTGTGTCAGAAGAAGTTAATTTGATCATTTAAAATGGTGTCAGGTTGACAAAATAATCCCAATTTCAAAACTCCCGCCTACTCATTCCCCCACCCCTCACACTTCCAACATCCATAACCCTCAAACTCATGCCTTCTGTCAGTGTACTGTTGGTCGTCTGACGATGCTCTTAACATCAGAGTGAAACGGCCGTCACGCCATAACGTGAGTCACAATTTCCTCTTAAAAGTTTTTTCAAGTTTTTTATTAATTACATCGTGTTTAGAGTTTAGTAGTTCTGAGACTTACAAGTAAAAGCAGTTGACTGCCAAATCTCGGAGCAAGACATGTTACAAAATTTCAACTACATGTCAAGACCCCTCTCTGGCATTTTTGTTACATGTAGTCACCTTCAGGAAGACTCAAACCCAAAATCAATAGTAAAGCTATTAATGAAGAAACTGATGTTTTTTACAAAGTATTAATTGAAAGTAAGTAGAATTCAGTGATTTACATTACCTGCGGTTTCAAGTTGTTAACAATCCTCTTCATTCTTGCCTTGCTACCTTTTTCTGAAGGTAATTCTTCAATGTAGAATTCATGAGCTAGATCTCCATCTTCATCAAAAAACATTGACCTGTAAGAAATAACATTTCTATACAGAAATTATCAGTGTTGATATCAATTTCGGAATTAATTTTTTATTTGCGATCACAAAGACACTGGTAAGGAATGTTAAAGTTGGAACCTCAATCAAGGGCGTGGTTCCCTCCAAGATGCGAAAATTTGATGACCTTTTTTTAGTCATTGTGAACGTGTTTACTTTCGGCTCGTTTAACTGATTTTCGGACATTTTCAGACGAAATAATTCAAGATATCTTTTCGTATTGTTTGTTTGGTTATTTATTTTTATTGACTTTCATGTACAACTTTTTCAAAAAGAAATGGATATTTTTTCTCTAGTGAAAATTAATGGTGAAACTGTGACTTCTAGACTTTTATTCATATCTATATCTTTTTTTTATATCTATATCTGTATTGAAATTCAGAAGAGGAAGCAGTTTTGGACTGTAAAGCCTGTTGCTTCCTCTTCATTCTATTGCAATCTGATCATGTACACAGATGATAAATAGATAAACAGGAGCTTCTTAGGTTATAAAAAATAAGAACATTATGGCTATTTAAAAACAAGTATCTGCAAAAATATTTCCACTGACTTTGATCATCTGGATTTTGGAAACATACAATTTTATATCATTTTTTTTTTTAATGTTCAGAGTTTGTTTGGACATTATTTCATTCTACCCACTCAAAAATGGGTATTTGGACTGACTGCTAGTAATTAAAAAATATAGGCACTGTAGTGTGTTTTATAGTTATTATTTAAATATTACCGGTTAATAATGCAATCCACCAAAAACATTTTATGCACCTTCGGTAGAAGTGAAAAAAATATTTTGTCAAAAATTATCATAGTTTGGATTGATAATGAGGAGTATAAAAAGGGGGGTCCGGGGGTTCTCCCCTGAGGAAAATTTCAAATGTCAATTGTTGAAAATATGTTTTTCAACTTTCTAGACAACAATTTCCTATGTTTTTCTTTGTAGACTGGTAGAAGTTTCAAATGTAGAATAAATAAACATATCAGGGATTGGAAACCCCAAAAAGGAGATTCAAATTTTGCAGATCATCTCATTAATAACGGGCACAAGTTCAAGGCTGAAGAAAATGTTGAATTTCTGCATTTGATTGGCAAAGGCAGACAATTTAACATTTTAGAAGCTTTGGAGATAACTAGGTTGGTAAAAAACTATTCCAATACTAGTTTAAATGACCAAATTTATTTTAACCAATTCAATACAACTAACTTGGTTTCATCATAATTCCAGTCTCTATTTTAAAAACGGTTCTTTCGTGTATTTCTCGGTTGACCTTGACTGCATTTCAGTGAACTTCTAATTTTTTAGTTTTAATTTGTTTCAATTCTAGCCTTATTACGTATTTTTCTTCTTTGTTGCTTTCTAGATGTTCACAGTTTTTAGTTATTGATTTCACTCGTATTTTTGCTCGTTACTCCTCCCACCAGGAGGCGTGACTTGTCAGCCAATCACAACCTCCGATGAAGGTCAGCCTCTTTCTTGCTTAGCCAATAGTATCATTCCATGTTCAGTATATATTAAGCTTCTCTTTACTTTAGTTTTAGTTTGATTGAGATTGATAATGGTATACAACCGAAACTAGTTTCTCAATATTTTTTAATAAATGTGGTTGTGACAATTTCGTCAATTATTCATTAATTTCCTTTGTGATTGATCCTAATATATCAGAACTGGAACTGAATCATCTGCACCATCAAGCTTAAAATTTACCACATTTTTTCAAATAAAATCAATATGAAATGATTTTGAAGAAATCCAATCAAATCTATAAGCGGTTAGAAACAGGGTTTCCTCTTTGAATGGCTTTTGAGCCAAAGCTTCTTCCCCATTTGGTTGTAACAGCCGCAACGAAAGAATGATGCAACTGGAGCACTTGTATAGGGAACAGTTAGTATGGTACTTCAGCATTTCCACGAAAAGCAACCTAAAATATTCATATTGTCTAGTTTTTCATTTGTAGGTACATCAGTTTAACTCATACTTGACAACGAATCATCAATCATGAATCATGGCAACGCATCATGAATCATGGCAACGAATCATTATAGGCCCAATAACCTAGAGGCAATTTTAACTTCTGGATAATGCTTACGCCAGAAGACTGAATAAACGAAAGCCATTTCAGCATGTGCAACCCCGGAATCATTGAAGGCCTTAACTGGATAAAAGAAGGACCCTTTGATGTACAAATACATTAATTTAGGCCAAAAAATATTTCTGATTAGCCAAGTGTAGAGCTAGATTGTTACAAAAATAGTTTCTTTTTCATTAGAATTTCAATTGGTGTATTATATTGATGCGACGGCAATCAGTTGATTTTCATATTTAACTTTGTAATGGAATGACAGGATTTATCAATCCGTTAATTTATCTGTACGCTAACTAGAGTCCTGCACTCTTCCTTGAAGGCCTTGAAAATATCCTGAATTTGTTTAGTAGTCCTAGATGGAGGAATTATAGAATAGTACTTGGTGGTGATCTTAATTCTGACTTTGATGTTGGTCAGAATAAAATAACCACACATCAATTGAAAAATTTATTGAGGCAGTTCAACTTGAATTTCCATAATACAAGTGCTACCAGAGGACATGCATGTTTAGACAATATTTTTACTAATATTGAAATAGAAAATGTTGTATGTGGAGTCTCAATATTCCCTTTTTCTGACCATGATTGCGTTTGGGTTGATTTCGATGCACACTCAAGTAAAAATACATACATGGCAAGAAAAAAAATTGTAACCAGGCCAATGACTGATGTAAATTTAGACCTATTTAAGAATGCACTATCTAATGTAGATTGGAACAAATTTATTCAAGAAACGCATTCTCTGAATGCTGAACAGGTATTTAAAGCGTTTTTCAATAAGATACTCTATTATTTTAATTTATTCATTCCGGAGAGAGAGATTTTTGTGAATGATCTACCAAGTGAGAGAAGAAAAAGTAAAGGGAAAACAAAAAGCTGGTACACGCCACAATTGGCACAAATAAGAGACACATTATTGTTATATTTGGATATTTCTAGGAGAGATAAAACACAAGAGGCTAGGAGTGCATATTTAGAAATTAGAAAATCATATAAGCTGTTAGTTAATAAAGCAAAAAAGACATATAATATCAATAGAATTGAACGTACAGGTAATAAGTGCAAGGCTGCTTGGAGAATAATCAAATCAGTTAAGGAGCCGGCGCATAAATGCCCAATAACTCTCACACCAGATGATTTCAATAATTTTTTTCTGGATGCAGTGTTGGAAGCTCATGATAAAATTTTACTGCCAAATATAACTGCCCTCAATTTATTGGAAAACCACTCTGTTTTTGTACCTGATCAAGATAGGTCTGGTTTTGCGTTCCATGACGTAACCCCACTTGAAGTGCTCAATATTGTACAAAGTTTCAAGGCATCAGCTAGTGTTGACGTTTATGGCTTCTCTAGTAATTTTCTAAAGAAAATTATCAAATGTATTTTAGATCCTTTCACGTATTGCTTGAATAGATGCTTGAGAGATGGAATATTCCCTGAGGTTTTAAAAGTTTCAAGAGTTGTGCCTGTCTATAAGAAGGGACCGAAAAATAATCCAGGTAGCTACCGTCCCATCTCATTAGTCCCTATTTTCTCAAAAATCCTTGAAACTATAATACACAGACAACTATATGAATATCTTGTTGAATGCAATATAATCACTGATTCGCAGTACGGCTTTGTAAAGGGGAGGTCTACTACAGGAGCCATGGATGCTCTTGTCAAGGATATTTTAAAATCTTGTGAAGGTAGGGAATTTGCTCAGGCCACCTTTTGTGACCTGAGCAAGGCATTTGATTGCGTAGTGCACTCTATTTTATTAGATAAATTGAAATATTATGGCATTTGTGGTTTAGATCTTGATTTATTTAAAACGAACCTGATAGATCGTAAACAAGTAGTATGTTTAGAAAGTAAAAGATCTAATGTAGCCTGTGTGAAATATGGTGTACCACAAGGATCAGTTCTTGGGCCGCTGCTGTTTGTACTAATGATGAATGATCTTCCTGCTGTACTCAAGTGTCACTCCATATTGTATGCTGATGACACTACATTTTTTAATCATTGTTCTGACCCTGAGAGTATTAAAGCCTTGACTGAATCCACTTTAGAACAAGCGGCAACTTGGTTTAGGGCAAACGGATTTGTACTAAATGAAAGTAAAACCCAGAACATGTGCTTCAGCCTTAGGGACGGCTGTGATTGTGTGGATGGTACTAGTGATGTCAAATTCCTGGGAATATTTATAGATAGGAAATTGACTTGGGAAACTCATATCAGTTATATCTCAGGTAAACTATCAAGAGTTATTTACCTTATCAAACAGCTGAAACACCATGTTCCAGACAATTACCTGAGATCAGCATATTTTGCCTTTTTCCAGAGTATTGCCGTATATGGAATACTATTGTGGGGGAATAGTAGTCATTTGGAAAAGGTGCTATTACTGCAAAAGAAGGTGGTCAGAATATTAACAGGTTCCGATAGACTAGCACACTGTAAGCCGCTTTTTATTGACCTTAAAATAATGACGGTTGTGAATTTCTACATACTCACTGTACTATTACATGTAAAAAAAAACTCATCAAACTTAAACTTAAGACAAGACACTCACACCTACAACACTAGAAACCGTAATAGAATTGATATTCCGTTTAAAAGACTCCACAAAACATCTAACAGCTATGATTCACTTGGCTTGAAATTATACAATAAATTACCTTTAGATTTAGTAGTGGACTCAGAAAAGAGATTTAAGACGAGGTTATCAGATTGGCTAGTGATTAATCCTTTTTATGATGTCAATGAGTTTCTGGAAATTGTAGATATTGTTGCTTGAATTGATTAATGGTCTAATAATCGCTTTTGTTTTATGTAATTTTAAAAGACACAATTTTTAAATGTTGAAAGTGTTTCAATATTCAAATATTTAAAACATGACCATATTGATTAGTTGTAGCCTATGATCTATGCTATTTAGATTTTACTCTTATCGAACTTTCAGTTACCAATTTTATGTATCCAAAATTTATGTATATTCTGACGTTGTCTATTGTTTATGTGAACTTAATGACAATAAAATATGATTTATTTATTTATTTATTTATTCATCTATTCTTATTCTTATTCATCAAGAAATCTCCCATCCTCCTTGATAAGAACAAAAATGAGCATTTTGAAAAGCTTATTCCGTGGATGACATCAACTTATCCTGTAACTGATAAAATTCAGTACATAAGGTAAACATGCGAATTATCGGCCCATTACACTTCTAACCGAAAACATAAAGTGACTGCTTCAAGTTTTCAACAGCTGATTAGCACGAAATTATCGATAGGTTCTTTGCCTTTAAAATAATGAATGAAAATTGATAATAAATTACAAATTCATTAGACTGTGATCTCCCGGCAACGGCATGTGTGAAATTTTGCCGTTTGAGGATTCTGGATTTTGAGCGATTGCTAGTTAAAAAGACATTGGGGCCGATCATTACTATGAGTTGACTTGTCTGACATGAGTTAAAAAATACATATAAATATTGGAACATAAATTCCAATTTGTCCTTAACGGCAGATAATTGGTATGTTTACCTTACAATATATATATATAACAATTATATTGTTACAATATTCTTTTAACAAAGCAATGCACTCTTACCCTTGCCGCGATAATACGATTTGTCCTGATCCTTTGAAAGCTGAATCTATGTTCGGTTCAGAGATTGTACTTCCACCACTACTGTGAAATGGTGAAACAATTTTTTTAACAAGCTTTGAACCGTTGGAACCCATGAGTTAAACCAGAGGGGACAATTAAGACGCCTCAAAAATTAAAATTATGACAGTAGTACTTGAAAATCTTGAAATAAAGTTCAAAATATTTCAGACGTTTCTGACCCAGGTTTCAATCGATAAAAATAACGGATTTACGGTAGAAATCCCAACCCAATTTTCTAACCTACTTGTCATAATCATCAGTTAAGGCCAAAACAAGGCCACTTTTCTTCCATTAAACCATTCTAATTATTATCAATCACTAGTATAACTATCAATCTAAATATTTATATATTCAAATTACTATAGGTTTTGTCTATTTACAACCTAACTCAAATTGTAAAGGTTCAATGCATTCGGTCATACACTTGCTCAGTGTAAAAGTCAATGAGCTCCGAATAATTTGTACAGAAATAAAATTGATATGAAACTGTTATTAGTCAAAATTGTGTTATCTGTGAAATTTAAATCTTTCCACCATCACAACCACGAAGTTTTGGCATAACCAAACTACAAAATCATAACTACTAAACAGACACATTAACTGGATCAGCAGACGATGAGAGATCAGAGAGTGGAAACTGGAATGGATTGGACTGTGAAACAGTGGTTGGTAGGGGTAATATATCGAATGCACCTCTATGCATGTTATGATCTAGTCAAAAGGTTTTCAAAGGAACGGACCCCCCTAATATGGGGTTCCCTGAGAACGCACCAACTTTCACTATCACCCCCCAAACTTTAAATGTATGTTACATTAAATTTCCTACAAATCTTCGAAAAAGGGAGCTTACTCTATTGAGCATCAATCCTGCATTGAAGATTGAAGAGTTCTATAAACAATAGTGTGTATGTTTGATCAATGAGTCGCTACTCCAACCTGTTATACAAACGTATATTGAGACAAACTTTTTCGTATTACAAACTCTTTTTAATTATACAGCATATGTTTTATTTTCAGAGCTAAGACCAATGGTTTATGATCAATTTTCCACTGTACATCCTTCATAATATTTTATTTCAATCTAATTTGAGTATTGCTCTTCAAGTTTATCTTCACAGATAAGCGTTTTTAGTTAACACAGCAATTACAATTATTTTGAATTTTTTAGCAGGCTGGCTCTGTGGACGTCCTGGGTTGAACTTGCAGACCCCATTGGAGAACCTCTGATGTAGTCTATCAAACCGGAGATTGGAGATACATTTTTGTTCCATTGTGCAAGCAATCCAACTTTTCTAGGAAGACTGTGAAGGGATTATTCTAAAAATACAATTTGAGTACGGATAAACAATAATAATCATTCAATTTCTTGTTCCCTATTGCAAAATAATTAGGTACATAAAATAGCACACAATTCGTAATAATTAAATAGACATTCAAGACGGAATCTGAGTAAAATTTCTTGACTATTGACTAGGACTAGGTAATGAAATGGATAGTTGTACATTTTTCATGTTTGAAACATGTCGCAAATTGAAAATTCAGTTTGATAGATGAATAATTATATTTAATGGTACAGTATCATTCTATTTTGTTTGTTTTTTAGAACTTTTCTTATAGAAAAATTTACGTATTATGTCAATGATAGTTGTGAGTACTATTAAAACTAGGAAATAATCATTTTCAAAAAAAAAACAAAAAAAAACCAATAAGCAATGCGCGCTTTTCACGCCCAATCTTTGCTATTTGACTTATCTATTATTGAGTGAAAATCGTCTATTAATAACAAAAAGTGTACCAGTCGCTAGCAAATGCTGGACATTGTGACAAAATTAATCTTTTTTAAAAGATTTTCGTTAGGTTCTGGTCAAATTATTTTTTTGGTCAGTAAAACGACGAATATGATAATTTTGGTCTAAGTAATTTTCTAGCGGTAAATAATAAATCTCCAACCAGTCACTCTTATCTATTTTGCTACATTCACAAACTAAGTTAAATTTATAGGAGGTAAAACAGAGAAAATAGTTTGATTTGAGTTCTCGTGTTGTAAAAACAAATCCCTAATAGGCCTTCCCCATAGGCTGATGAACATTTGACTGATTGAACGGTGAAGTAGCGATCTAACAATGGCAGTGCTTGTTCTATGCTGCACTCTGCCGACAAAATCAGGAGCTACAAAGCACTAAGTTTTTCAACTTCAACCAGAAAGCGAGTGAATTAACATTAACAAGATGGCGACTAGTGACGATGAGCCAATGCATCTTTATGAAGTGTTTCAAAATTGCTTTAATAAAATCGCTAATAAACAACCGGGTGAGTTGATTGAAAATTTTAAGTAGATATTATCAATTGCTTTACTTGGTGTTTCAGCTGCTTGGTTTCCATAGAAAATGACGAGCCAATTGACTTTTGGCGTGTGTGACTTTCCTCCCATTTAAGTTAGCTTCTCTGACGATGTATGGGATCTTTTAGTTTTCTCTTTCAAGATATTATTATTAACTTGACGTATCGTTCAGATTTTTTAACAAATGTATTGTTTTTACTCAATTTTGATAGTGAACGCTAAAATGTATTGCCCTCTTACCCTTTAATCTGAGGTAAACAAAGAAAGTTTTGACAAGAATTGGGCTAGACCAACCTTATACGAACTGAATTATTAGGGTTAGACGCCACTAATAATATAATAATTATATTCAATGTTATGTACTATGCAAACAATCTGCATGCTCATTAAATCTCTTGAAATTGTATTCACTGTGTAATTGTCTTACTTGTGATTTACAACCATAAAGAGGTTATTGAGTTATTGTTATGGTGTTTTTGACAGGCTAGTTAGTATTTTGGTATGAAGATGATATTTTTACCAGTAACAATGCGATATCAATTTATATTTAATACAACATCCTAACCTCATAATTTCACGCAAAGCAAAATGTTGTCTATAGAATCTAATGATTAGTAATTATCTAGTCATGATTCATTACGAGTAGTGTTCCTATGCTACAATCTTTTTAAGCTTGGGGATACTTAGAGCTTTTAAATTACTGTGATCTATTTTCAATGCTCCAATCATTAGCCAATATATTGATTTATTGTAGCCTTCTTTGAGAAATTCATTAAGTAACTAAATTCATTGAAAATTAAATGTTTTTAATTAAATATGTATCTACTTTATCGTACGGTATTATCTGGCATGTAATTGTTGTTTCCAACATGTAAGTAACCTACATTTTTCATGATTACTATATTATTATTATGACAGTCAAACTCCGAATAACTCAATTTTTTATTATGTTCCTCATGCTATTAATATAAGAGTTACTACACCTTCATGTCTCGCTCTCACGGTTAGCGCAAACAGTAGACACAGTAATTTTCTTATCATATTTTTTACCACCTTTTGCATCTGTTATAGTTATCTAGTTCAACTCAATACAATGTTGATCATTATACCTTTTCAAAATGTTGTGTTGTTTACATGCGTTTTGGGTAGTTATTTCAGTTTGACTGCTTTCATGTTTGGTTAGTCTAAATTTTTTAATTTTCATTATTGAAATCTTTTCGCCTGCTTTTAGTTTACTGAGTCATGTAGTACCGCGAATCACATTTGCGCACTATCATTTCTATTGATCGTGAATCACCAACGTCCACCTTTTTTACAGGGTATTTATTTTGATTTTTTGTACATTTGATTGCGAGTGACTGAGTACGAACATAGAGGAATTCTGGTATGGGATGTTGCCCATACAATACTGTATAATATCTTCGAGCAATGGTTGTATTGTAGGGTAATATTTATTGAAGGTTTACAGTTTATTTGACATCTTTGTGCGAGCGGACTCCCCAAAGCATATTGAAGGAGTTTAGTATGATTAATTATGATACATTCTATTATTCCTATACACTACTTCGTACTTTTTTCCTTGACTTATTTAAATCTAGGAAAAATTATTACTTAGCTGCTGCGTCGCTCAACAAATACGTTAAAATTAATTTAAGCAAATTAATGTCGAAAATTTCTCTTCCATCATTTTATAGTCTACAAGAAATTATATTTTAGTCTTTACCATTATATTTATCGTCTAATAAGCAATAAACACAAGAGGTCAAAGACAACGGTTTTGTTATTTATTCTTGTGACATTTCTTGAGTTTCTCATTCAATAAGGCTAACGATTTGAAGACGTTTCATATTCAGCGGGAACTTATGCTCGACAGTTAGTTATTATTACTGACGATCCATCATCGTAATTACAACTGAGAAAAAATAAAAAAAATTGTGGATAGTAGGTACAGGAAGGAAGCGACTCACTAGGCTACCAACTAGCCTGTATCTCGAAATTTCTTTACCACCGGTTCTATCAATTAGAAATTTTCTGAGAATTGGGGTTTGATTATTCTCTAACATTAATAATCGAGTTATTTCTTTAGTTCACGTCTCATTCCTGTTACAAACTAGTTTGTAGTATTGTAAAAAAGGCTTAATATATAGGGTTATTATTGGTTTGTCAAGTAACATTTTTACAGGATTATTCTATCAGATCTTCTATCATCCGTATAGGTCCTTGATAAGCAATAATATTAAAGTGAAATGCAAAATTATTTCTTAGATAAATTATCTCAATTTCTATGAAATGCATTACTTGCAAACTGTAATGTAACGCCTGTTGTAGGGAATTTACAAATTGTTGCTAATATACGGCGTTTAATGTAAGCTAAGCTTATAAATACAATTCCAGACTTGGAGATTTCTAAATGAAATGAAAAAATTATGAAAATCTTGTTTTGAAATTCATCTTGCAATCAAATTATTTTTTTCGAATGAACGAATGTGACTTATCTCAGGGTTATTATAATATATGTAATTATTATTATAATTATTATAAATGTCTTATCTCAGGTTATTATAATATAATAAAAACTTACTGATCTAACTTTATCCATCAATTTTAAAATGTATCAATTTTTGTTATAATTTAATTGATACATTTAATTTTTGATCGGTGTAGTTAAATCTGTTTTTAAACATTTTGGTGTCGCAGGTTCGGTGAACTTACGAAGTAAATAAATTTGTGGTTTTTTCGTAAATAAACTTATGTCTCTCATTATATGAGAAACTGGACTGTCAGACGAGGTGGTCCATTGCTTGAATTGGGTCGTACTAGCTTTAACAAGAGTCCAAGGTGAATTCCTATATTGTTGCGAACTTATTCCCCAATTTAAATTGTTAGACGTTTTATATGCTATCATTTGCCTAGTAGGTGTTTCCTATCAATCTTCCTCGTATATTGAATTGGATTGATGTGCGTATTAGTATTTTTCACTATTATTATCTATCTACCTTTATCTTATTTCTGGCAAAGACCACATCAAGCCCTGGTCTATACTCAAGACGTCATTTCCTTAGATTTCACCTCAAATTTTCTGCTCTGCCACACGATGAATCTTTGGGTTTTTGGCCCATGGTCTTCCTCCTGACTGATTTGTTGAATATTGTTCTAGGTTGGTCCATTTTCTACATATTGGTGCTAGATTATTCCAGTCCAACACATATGATATTCATCTGTTTAAATACTTCATTTTTACTTTGAATTTATATTTATTGATATACCACTACATTTATAGTACTGTACTTGTATAGTAATACAAAAAAAGCAATTATTTTCAGCGTCCATACCAATTTTTAGTGCGATCTCTATGTTTATATTCGGATATTCATTTCCCAAACCTCAATCTCTCTGCTTTTGCCCGTTTTGGTGACGTGCTGTGTTTACCGACTTTAACTTCTACTGATAGCATCACTTGAAAAATGTTATATCAGTATATTGAGATTTCAAAAATTTTGCTTATAGCATTGGTGAATTGCATTGTTCTACAAAGACTCAAATATAAAATAAATTGAAATATGAATTTAACAAATTAATTAGGAGCAATATTTTGTGAATTAAAAATTACGTCAAGTGAAAATCAGCTATTCTAGCTGTTTTATAGGAGCTGCTCTGGTAAATTTTATATCTCATATAACTATTAAATCTGAAATCCCCTGAGAATACTCTTAAGAATTAATAAGCGTATGTAGGCAACTAAAAGTAGTTTGATTTTGAACGTTTCCCTTATTTTTAATTTACTATAAACGTTTATTTTTAGTGATAGATATGTGTCTTGTGTAGTGATTCTGTAGTCTCTTTTCCTATTGGACATTGAGGATTTTAACATTCAATTTTTGAAACACACTAAATTAATGATCTCTCAAATACTCGTTCCACAAGTATGATCCATTAATCAAAGCACCTTGATGTAACCTCTTTATTACAAAAAAATCAGTACAGTTGTGCTGCATTATGAAAAAATGAGTACCTGAAAGCTGAGATATATTCTTTGATAAGAAGGGCCAAACACAATACACCTTTTAAATTCATAATAAAATATCTCGTTTCTTGAATATTTTAAAATGTTTTCATGGAGTTATATTGTAGCCCTATAGGTTAACACTCACATGCATTGAAAAGTTTTGATTGTCCAAGAAATTCTTGTACTATGATTTTCCTAAAAGATTTTTCTATGTTAGAAGGTATTTGAAAGCGAATGATTTTCCGTAAAGATTTCTATGTTAGAAGGTATTTGAAAGCGCGACCTACCTCTAAATCTACAATACAATAATATAATAGCTTAAATTAAAAAAAAATTGTTTCTAAAACGAGCTAAATCTCATTAGATCCCCAATTGTTTCCAGTATCAATTAACGTATAACTGTATGGAGTTTTAACTTTCTTTGTAGCCTAGTGGTGAAGGTGATATTCTGGAAGATATACATAATGGATAATAAGACTTAGAGTTGTCACAGCCACATTTATTGTAGTGAGATACTAGTTTCGGTTGTTACACCACTATCACTCAAACTCCCTCAAAAACAGTTTGATTGAGATTGATAAAGGTGTAACAACCGAAATTAGTATCTCACTGTTTTCAATAAATGTGGCTGTGACAACTCAAGTCTTATTATTCAGTATGGAGTTTTTGTATATTGTTACAGTACCTATCTTAACGTACTTGTTATTCACGTGATTGTATGCACTTTGTACGTGTGTCACATTATTAGGCTACACTCTATGTGTACATTTCACAATATAATTATGATGATTATTAGGAGAAAACACTGAGTGGAAAATTGGAAAATGAATACTGTACCAGTTGTCTGCTCAATTTTTCTCTAAATAATTCTTATGCAAGTCAATTTGTTGGTTTCTGTATTTCAATATAATCAATTAATAGCTTTTGCAATTACCGGATGGTGATTGATCACGCGGTGAGCGTGGTGTTTATGCTATCGTGATGTTCAGTCACGAGCACTCAATACTGCGCTTGGATGGTGACCGTGCTTCGATGACTTGATGTTACAAGCTGTATTTTCATTTACCCGGTGGTTCGGAACCCACCTTTAATTGTAGGTTCACCATGTTCTCCATAACATGGCTCAAACGGCGAGGTGGAACTACCCATAAGGGTCTCCCCCACCAATAAAAGCCATTCGCTTATTATTATCTTCCGGTGGGATCCTCCGTGGTTCGGGAGGTTCTGATAGCATCAGAAGTAGCAGTAGATACACAGACTGGTGAAATTATTAATTCAGATAAATTTTATTGCTATTTGAGGAATTGCAGTAAAGTTTAGTGAACAGCCTTTTCAAGTTTGGAGTGTTCAGTGTTTTTTTTTTTTTTTTGAGGATGAAGCCACATAGGTCTGAGACCTGTTCGTGAGTAATGAGTTGGAAGATGGTAATTGATGAGTTGGACCTACAGTTTTAGGTGGGTTACGAACCACCAGGAAGTGATTTTACAGCAGAGAACACTAGTTTAGTGTGCATCAGAGAAGTGTACACAGCACCACCTACAGCTGGACCTTAAGTAGCTACAGTATCTCACCCCCCCCCCCCCCACCGCGAAAAGTTTTAGATTATTTTACCAAGAATCATTACAACTTTTAATTAATATTCGAATGAAAATTCCACTTCATTATCATCGATTTATTAATTTGTTAACATTTTAATCTGGATTTTGCCACCCCCTCAATTATTAAAACTTGATTAATTTACAGTGAATCAATAAAAAGGCAAACAGTGTGGGTATAGCCTACTATTATAGTTGTACACTGTATCGTCATATTTTTTATTCCATATAGTAATGCTATACTGTTTTCAAACTATTTGTTCAGATTATATTTATATAAGGTTAGTTGTCATAAAGAGCTCTGTGCAAGCAGGATTCTGTGCGAAAATGTGGAACGAAAACGTTGTAAAAAAATCAAATTTTTGTTTTGAGGATGAAGCCCACATAGGTCTGAGACCTGTGCGTGGGTAATGAGTTGGATGATGGTGATTGATGAGTTGGACCTACAGTTTTAGGTGGGTTCCGAACCACCCGCAAGTGATTTTACAGCAGAGAACAGTGTCTTTTTAAGTGTCATTATAAGTACTCTGTACGGTTACTAGGTCATTCAAGGCTCAGAAATGGCGAAGTTTCTATCATAAATGAAATAAATATCAACAAATAAATGAAATATTAAAAATCAACCGTGAAAAATGTGTTTCAGTAGACATCTTTGAAAGGCTACTGGAATTGCAATCCCTCGATCCTGATCTGTTTTGTACATTAAAAGGATCGACCGCGCACAGGTTTTTCAGGGGTGGCGTTAAATTAATGTTTTCATACAAGCTTAAAATTATTTTGTGTTTTGTTATTTAAATTCTTTCATTACAATAGAAACTTGAAATTCAACGGTGCAGTGAAAGACCAATGTGAAATATTGGTTTTTTTTTTACCTTAGTAATGGCGAAGGTGATATTGTGGAAGGTATTCATAATGAATAATAAGACGAAATTGTCACAACCACATTTATTAAAAGTTCGAGAAACTAGTTTCGGTTGTTACACCATTATCAATCTTAATCAAACTGAAAAAAACTTTTTCAGTTTGATTGAGATTGATACTGGTGTAACAACCGAAACTAGTTTCTCGAACTTTTAATAAATGTGGTTGTGACAATTTCGTCTTATTATTCATTATGAAATATTGGTGAATAAAAAGTGTTTCAATCTTGCTAAATAGACTAGCTTGTAAACAATTTACGACGTATTTTCTATTGATTGATGAATGAGGGTTGATAAGAATCATCAATCATGATCTTGTATTTTGAAAAACACAAACATAAGATATTTATTTAGTACTTGGCATCCGAAGAAATTGTAGAGCTATAAATTTTCACGAAACGTACACAAATGTTGACGACAAACACGTAAACAATGGAAAAAATGAAGTTGAGTAGATGGGAGGGTATTGGCCTTTCATTGCGCTTATTTTCGAAGTTTGAGCAAAAATATTTTTCTTCTAGTGGGGATTTACAGGAATCAAATTTCTTTAGTTGAAAGCAGCGTACATGCTGTAAATCTAGTTTAATTGTTAGAGTTTGACGCATTTTGAAATATTTATTCATATCGACGTGTGTCTTGAAATTATATTCTTAATACTATAGCGTTACGTGTGAAAAAATGGACTAGGAAATAAGAAGAAGATAAAGAAGAAAGAAAAAGAAAAAAGGGGAAGATGGAAGAACAAAAGGTAAAAGAAAACGAAGACAAAAGAAGGAAAAGGAAGAAAAAGAGCTGTAAGAAAAAATGGGCTATTAAATTTAATTTTTAAATAGGTCATGTCAAGTTCCAGATGTTCCGATACAATTGGATCTGGCAACCTTCTAGTCCTATATAATAAACAGCTACTTGCTGCTATCTGTCGACGAAACTCTAACGCTGGAGAATAGGGGATTGAAAGAGGAGAGGAAGAAGAATGAGGAGAAAAATTAAGAGGAAAGAGGAGAAAATTAAAGAAGAAAAGAAGATGAAAAATAGGAAGAAGAATAAGAAAAAGGAAGATGAAAAACAGGAAAAAGGAGATGATGGAGAAGAAAAAAAAACAGAAAAAAGGAGAAGATGGAGGAGGAGGAGGAGGAGGAAGAAGAACAGGGATAGGAAATAAGAGACTATCAAGTTGAATTTGTAAGTAGGTTATGTCAGGTTCTAGATACTCCTATTCAATTCAATCTGACAACCTGCTAGTATCTTATAAACGCCTTCTTTGTATCTGTTACAAAAACAACTGGGGCCCACGTGAGCGCCAGTAAAAAATGAACTAGGTGCATCCATTTTTTTTTTTTTTTTTTTTTTTTGAGGATGAAGCCCGCATTGTTCTGAGACCTGTGCGTGGGTAATGAGTTGGATGATGGTGATTGATGAGTTGAACCTACAGATTTAGGTGGGTAACGAACCACCGGGAAGTGATTTTGCAGCAGAGAACAATGGAGAAATGATATTTTTTGCTGGCCAATCCAATCGGTCACCCTTACAAAGAGAGCCCAAGAGTTCGTAGCTTATCTCTGATTGAAAATTTAACTTTATGGTGATCTTCTTGAAATGGTCTCTCTTTACAAATTTTGAATATGTTTCGTTATTGATTAACCCGTAAAATTCATAATTTAAATTGTTTTATTGATTCACAATAGAATTATAATATTATTTTAATAAGAAATAGGAAAAGAAGAAGATGGAAGAGAAGAAAGCGAAGAAAGTTAATACGAGAATACGAAGAAGACTATTAAATTAATTTTGTAAATAAGTTGTCACATTATAGATAATATCCCGATTTAATGGAACCGGGCCATCTGCTGGATTGACTAGTAGAAAAAAGAAAGTAAAACGATGTGTCGTCAGAAATGTAATGAACCGGGGCTTTGGATGATAGGTTATGTCACCTAGATATTCCAATTCAATGAAATTGGGCAATCTTCTAGTTTATTATATACTTTTATTTATTTATATACCGTACTTTATATTCTATCGGTTGATAAGATTCTCTAAAAGGTCCATTACCAAGCTAACTGTATTCGTGGTTTGCTTATCGGTTCTTACTCATTTGAAGAGGTTTTTCGTCTAGTGTTTAATTTGGTTTTGACTCTATAAAAACTTGAAAGAGTATTATCTTTTGCCAGATGGCCATTTCCCCTTACTGCTCTATGAAACATTGAAGAATAGCTTATTGATTCAATGATATGTTGCTCTGAAAAATTTCACTTTGAATCACTCTAGTTTGGTATCTTTATATCGATCAATACGGAGTTTAGAATTACTGTAATTATTTCAAAAGAATTTATTTAGGAAGAAAAAGAGAAAAAAAGAGGGGGAAAATTATATTTCGTCAGAAATATAATGAACCGTAGCTTTGGATTATAGGTTATGTCACCTAGATGATTATTCAGTGCTATAATAAACATTTTGTCATTTATCAAATGTTGGAGTACGGTCTAATGTTGTTCCCTACGTACCGAAAAATTCAATAAAATATTAATTACCTTTGAAAAATGCCATTTCACCCTTTCCTGCCTTTTGACATTTTGTATTTTCCAGAACACCATGATTCATTCTTGAATGGATTTTTATTTTCAATGTAATGGAAGTCGGGTTCATAATAAGTACTTTAATTCTAATTATGTTCTTGGAAAAATATTAATATTATAAGATCTATAATTCTTGAAGTTTTTTTTTGAAATGGCGGCTAAATGAAGTTTCCAAAACATTTTACCGTGGGAAATTTCAAGTCCCGTTCAAACGGATACACTTATTGCGATAGAGCTCTCTCGTCGTTTAATCTAGGCCCGTATACAATTATTAACCTTCCTTGAGACTTCCTAAGCCTTTGTATGTTTTCAAGTCTCCGTGAGTTCATAAATACGGACCCCAGACTCATTCCATAATTCTATGTAGACTCATGGTTTGATTCCTGTTCAGGAAGTATTCACGCGATGAGCGTGGTGTTCAGTCATGAGTGCTCAAGACTGCGTTTAGATGGGTGACCGTGCTTCTATGACTTGATGTTATAAGCATTATTATCATCACTTACCAGATGGTTCGGAACCCAGCTAAAATTTTAGGTCCACCGTGCTCTCTAAAACATTGCTCAAACGGCGAGGTGGAACTACCCATAAGGGTCTCCCCACCAATAAAAGCCATACGCTTATTATTATTACCTCATTAGAAAAAAAGAATGAACAAAACTTCAATCGTGTAGGAGTAGATTGCTCTACGAGAGTGCAGGTGTCTCCGTTTGGACGTGTCTAATGTCTAACGCACAATGTTGATGTTGTATCTCACATTTAAAAATTATATTTGATAAAAGCGATCAATTTCCAAAATCGGTCATTTCTGGCTTTAATATTTTAAAGAATATTTGTCCAAAATTTATCTGGTGTGAATTTCGTAACATTCTTCTGAAATAAGTTACCGTTTCATATAACTATCAGTTCAAAAATTTATCTAAAATGATATTTTTGCGGGTTAGGTTTTTTAATTATAGAACACCATGTATGTATGGGCTATTATAAAGTAAAAAATATGCATATAGTGCATCACTTGTCTGCTTTGAAGAACAAATGAATGTTGCATAACCGCATAATATCATTTGATTTTTTTGTGTCCATTAAAGCTTTGTTCGTACTCTATTGTTTAATCACCCTCAAGGTATCAAATGCAGTCAAATGGCATGTTGACTAAAATTTGAATGTATTGAGGAGTGATTTTGAAGTAAGAAATAATGTTTATTATAGTGTATATGAAAAAGGACAATTGCAGTTGATGAATGCCAACTATTTGTTCAGGTGCCTGGCTGATAACTCGCTCATATTCAGTTTACGTGAGATAAACTTGTGTAGATGAACACGTTCACTTATTTTTTGCTCTCAATCATTCAGAGGTAGAATTGCATGCACTACGTGAATTCAGTATGGTAGTTGATCTTGTGCAATCGTCCCTAAATAAGTCTAACAAACTATTTCTTCAATTTGGTGCCATGGTAAGCTCTGCCTAGCAAATGTTCTGTCTGAACTATATTATTTCTTAATAATAATCGTCTAAGCGATCTTGTTATATTATTGAAGTAACCGTATTTCTTCTATGAAAAACGCTCCTTTCACTTTCTACAGTACCTGCGTAAATATCGGAGTTTGCCATTGATAGGCCCATTACCATTCTCTTGGTCAGACCATATTTTTTGTTTCAAGTTCATCTATAACTCTCAATACATTTAATGCTTTCTAGATGAAATCAATCGACTCATTTCAATTTTTTAGTCCAACTTCATAATCATTTCAAGGTAATGTTCATGAATTTCTTCCAACTCAAAACCAATTACATTTATAGGGTTTGGCCTGTTATATGCACCGCGTTTCCTGTCGCGCGATAATGATTGCGGCGATTTAATTACTATTGAGTAAAATGTGTTTTTATGTATTTCGCGTTTCAGACGCGCTATTTATAATTAAAACGCGCGAGTTGAATACTGCCACGGGAAGGCTCAAATGCATTGAAACTAAAATGAGAAGTTGTTTGTCCGGTTTTATGTAAATGCGCGTTTTATGTCGCTCAAGTCCAGCTCGGCACCAGATCAAAGCAAAAAGATCCAGACTGTCTCAACTCAAACCGAAATTTGTTGAAATTTGAATTTTTAAAATTGTATTCATATTCATTACATTTATATTCATTAAGTAAATATAATTTTGAAATTGTCTTCTATGAGAAAAATTACGCTTTTTATTGGTATCTGAATTTCACCATCTTTACACCATCTGCGTTTTCTGTTGCGTGGCCGACTTGTCACCGCGTTTATTGTTGCGTTTAAAACGCGTGACTAATTGTCACGCGTTTATTAACGCGTTGCATAAAACTGTCCTCATAACGTTCTTGATTGCAATTTTAGAGGAAATTCAGTGCTATGACAGACATATCTCGTTTGTGATTCGTCATAATATTATGTTGTGGAGATGTAGTTTTCATAATCATTTCAACGTAATGTTCATGTATTTCTTACAAATAAGAAATACAACTATTTCTTACTATAGTTAAAGCCCACTTTAACTACAACCAACTTTATTTATAGTGTTATTACACTTAATTGCAATTTCAGAGGAAATTCAGTGTGATGACACACGTATCTCGTTTGTAATACGTATGAATTGTGGGGATATCGAGACAATCATCATATTAAAATGATCATTCTAGTGCTACCATCCTGAAAAAGTTCTAGTGTTATGAAGGGATGATGCGTAAAGAATATACAAGTTATAGTAATTTTATAAATTTATTATAATAATTTTAGGCAAATTTGTTCTAAGTCATATTATGGAACTTGTTCATCCTTAATAAAACAGTAAGATATTAATTTTAAATTGAGTGGTCGGACAAAGTCTTACGTTTTATTTGTGGTAATTTTAGACTAGAAAAAAGTGAATCGTTATAAATTAAAAAAATTAATAGAAAGAATACACTTTTAATTTGAGTAAAGTACATTTAAATTAATAAAGTAATTATTTAAGTAGCCTACTTAATTTTAATAAAATAAATTAAAGTCTGGGGGATAGATGGATCCGAAATGATATACTGCACTGAAAATATGTTGAAAGGTATTAATGAATGAGGTTATGAATAATGTTGTTTTCAGTTAGTTTTATTACTTTATATACTCCTGTTTGCAGACAAAGATTTTTCTTTCAACAAGCAGTATTGATTCAATTGCTGTTTTCTTAGCTGTACCTTCAATGTAATCTAGTAAATTATTGTTATGTTTTTTTGCAATTTACATGCTTTGTGAACTTTATTGAATAAAATATTTATTTATTTATTATTCCTGTTCACTAATAGCTTAACGTTTTTTTTTTACAGAAAAACCCGGATTCCAGTCGCCTTACAATAGTATGGACAATGGCATGGTAAGTGTTATATGAATTCTAAAGAGTTTATAAGATTTAAATTGAATTTCAAAGAGTATAAAAAAATTAAAATTAACAATTCTCCAATTTATTTTATTGAGTATAGATTGTATTCTGGTTGAATGTACCTTGCTGATGGTTCTCATTACTTGAAAAAAAAGGAAATTATGAAATCCTAATCCAAGTTTGAGCTAAATTGAAAAAAAATTGTTTCAATAATGATGTACTTGAGCGCCTTGATGACAGTTGATAATTTTTTACTCGTTATTTCTTTCACTTTTATTGAAGTAATGTCTTCTAGTGTTTACTGCATGCCTCCCCTATATCAAATGTGTTTGACATGTCATTGACACCTTATTTAATGTTTGTGTTTGTAAATCTCAACTGCAGTATTTATTAATCAAATACAAAATATCAACTAGTAGTTGTGTAAACAGTAGACCTGACGCTAAAAAATAAGGGTGCTTGTACTCTCAATGGTAATCACCCTCAAAAAGTTGAACACAATCATCAGATCTAACCCTTGATTTGCGTAGTTTATTTCATGACTGTCTTCCATAAAACGCCACTCTGTATCACATCACCAAGGCTGTGTTTCTATTTCCTGACAGTTGATTGCTCAAATCAGATTTCCCATGTCTGTTGTATGAATTTATTGAACAATATTAATAAAATTTGTATAATAATTAGAATTTATTTAGTAATCACTTGTTAGTACTTGATTGGAATATTAGAAATGATTTGTTTCTCTGAAACAAATATCTTATTTTTATGAATGAAAACTCGTATGAAGACTCAACCAGATAAAAGGGCCCAAGGGCAATTTGGAAATCTGATTCCAATTGCATTTATGATGGAGAAGCTCATTTTAAAAATCATATGTTTCCAATAGAAAAAGACCTGATTGACTTTCCTTTAAATATCAGAAAATTTCGAATATCCTTACTCATACATCGCTGGGCATTCCTTGAAGGAAGATGCAATATTTCATAGAATTTGATCCACGCGTTTAGCCGTAAATGCGTTACAAACAGACAGACAGACGAATGCAAAACGTAAGACGTGATACAGAGTCTCTTTTTGGTCAAAACATTTTTCAAAAATTATTACAAGCTTTTTAACCACAATTTTCAATTTTGCAAAATTCATTACATTTGTTTCGTGTCATCCTCTGTTACAGGCCACGTACTCAAATAGCTATAGTACGACAAGTGAAACATTTAGTCCTGATTCGCCTTATTTCCCCTTCGGTAACGCTCCAAGAAGAACACAACCCTCGGGTGAGTTTTATTTCATCATTTTACATCTTAACAGAACTTAATTAAATTAGGGATGATAATACATCAATGATTCTAAAATTTATTGATGATTAGATTAGAAGATTCTAATTAAACTTGCATAAACATTAAAAGGTCTTAACAGCGTCTTAACAACGCTACATTGAGACGCATAGTAAGCAAGAGTCATGTGATGGAAATGTTTGTACCATTAAGTCTGATCATTTCTAAGATTACTTGATTTATGAGTGGAGTGATCATGGTTGATAATTCCATCCTTTCCAATAAGTGTTTCATGAAAAAACTGCTTAATTTACTGAACCTGGAAATGCGGACATATCAATTATAGTTGATCATTTAAACAGATTGATATTAATTTGTAAACTTTATTTGGCAATAAACATCTATCTATTACTTTTTCACTAGGCCTTATGAAAAGGCAACACAACAAGCCATTGAAAAAAATATTACTGTTACAGTAGTTGAAAATCAAAAATTGAAAATTGGTTTCTGTTTGATAAATTGAAAATTATTAAATTTTATTTTAAAATTATTTGTTAATGTTTTGTATTTAAAGTGATGTGTTTGTTTTATTTGGTATGATATAATGATTGAAGATTGTATGTAGTACAATATAATCTCTTATGTGTTATATTATATAATATAATCTTGTATTTTTATTTTAATGTATGTTATACTATATAAATTATATAATATAATTTCTTTAATATATATAATATAAGCTGAGTATATGAATGCATTCAATAGAAATTATTTTACTCAAAACTCAATCTTTCCAGAATATTAAACTGTTATAAAACAGTATAATTTTTTATGATTTTCTCTTGAAGAGTGGATGACTAAGAAACTTGAATTACTAAAACTTTGTTTATTATTATAGTACTATGCACTGATTTTTATTTTGATATGAGTAGGATTAAATTTAAAAACAACTTTGTCATTTAGTTGATTTTAATTATAAATTTTGTTATTTGTTTCAGGTTCATCTGTAAAAAGAAAGAAAGAGGTGAGCATTATTTTTAATCCGTTATGATTATAAATTATAATAGTTACGTTTATAACTGTATCCATTTTACATCAGTTTTCAATATAATATATTATCTCAGTTTTTATCTACATTGGATTGCTTTTTACAGAAAGTTAACTATTGGAAGTCCTATCTTGAAGGGAGAAATTATTCTAGAATCAGCAAGATTAGCATAATTTTAGGCGTTGAGAAATATATCGATATTTGAAGCCAGTCACCATTAGTGTCTCATTTGAAAACAGCACTGTAATTATGCCAAATACGATTGAGCAGTAAGATGCAGTGATAAAGTAGATTTGTTGAACTTAGAGTTCTATTTTTTTGACTGAATTAATTAGCTAATTTATCTCAAGCCATAAAGCAGTTTTTAGGAATACATTTCAAATTAAACATACCGAAACCAGCACTGCTATTGAACTATAAGATGGGCATATTAAATAATTATGGTTGAACTTGTATAAAATAAAATCTGCTATTGTTTCAGAGAGGTATTTAATGAGAAGTAGCTTAGATAAAAATACACCATGAAAATTATGTAAAAGATTTTTCATTTGGTAGCTCCACTGTACAAATAATGTAAACCATAAATATGATATTGAGTAGAATTTTTACGAAATATTTGAATTTTTCAGAGTTTGGATCCTGCTGAACCGAACGATGGAGTTACTCCACAGCATTGGGTAAGTTCATACTATTATCTCACACAACTACCCCACTAATTCCTCGATTGGAATAATTTATCATGGCCTATGCATGATATTTTTATGTCTCCGAGTCTAAGTTTAACTCAGTGCCGGTGGGGGGGGATCAGGTGGATAGATCCCCCCGAGGCCCAGAAACAAAAGGAATTTTGGAATTTTAAGAGTAAAAAATATGTCTTAAATCGCTGAAATGTGGTTTTAAAGGGATTTTTTTCAATTTCCAGGATGGAAGGGACCCCCCCTTTTGAACGAACAAGCTACTTAGTCTTGAATTACTGTTGAAAAAACTATCCTTCTCTTTTTAAAATACATTTTTACACGGTACTATACTGTACCTCAATCAGGTGAGGTGAGGGATCAAAAATAGCCGAGTGGAAATAGTTTCAAGTAGGCCTGCTTTAAAATTTGGCTACTTGAACAATACATTTTCAGCATGAGAGTTCGGATCTCCCACTGACAATGATGCAAAAACTAGATGAAAATCACTACCTTTGACAGACAATTTAGGTTATGATAATGTTAGAATCAAACAACTGTTAAACGTTAGAAAGAAATGATCAAACAACTTTTACCAACAAGTATAAATCTATATGAATTCCAATCTACTGAATAGAATGCTAGGTAAGCAAAAAAATCTTGAGATATTAAATATTTGAGGAATATTTTTGGAAAAAAACAAGACGTTTCACAGTAAGAAATAATGTGGTCAGAATAGTAAATTAATAATTCTTAATAATGAATCATAGTAAGAATTGGAACTGCAGCTTTTCATTGCTATTGTTCAGTGAAAGACCTACCCCGGTTGCACAAACGTCCTATCATTATGATGTTTCATCATTCGTAACATTTTTACCAACATACTATGTGAAAGCGAATGATTATAATTATATAGATGCTAGCAATCGTACGATCTATATATCTTGAATGGCCGTTTTCACACACACCGACACGGCGCCGGCACGACACCGGCAAGATGTCATCCCGGTGTCGTGGGGGTTGAGATACAATGCTGCCAAATGGAACAGCTTTCACATTCACCGACACGGCACCGGCAGCCGCATGTCGTTGGCAGCATCGCTCCCGCCGGTGCCGGCGCCGACACTTGTGTGTCGTCCATAGTTTTGAACAGAATTTGGTCATTTTGCCAACAGTTTGAGGTTAGGTACTGAAAAAAAAACGTCTGGTACAGTATGATGGCTGATAGGTAAGATGTTGTCACCCTAATTGAATTAGTCGAATCCGAGCCCTGTTTATGGGACAAAACTATAGAAGAAAATAAGAACAAAATCTTTAGAAACAGAAGCCAATCTCATCCGAGTGTCTTGTTTTTTTATTTCATCACTTAAATTCACTAATATATAGTGTAAAGTTTCCTTACAGTACTCATACGAAAAAAATTGAAAAATTTTGTTGGGTTTGTCACTAGCTTATCAAATAAGGTGTAATACAAGCCATCCAAATAGCGAACTTTTAGTATTGGGTCAATCCAAAGTTGTCTATTACGATTTACGACTGTGCCTTTTACGTCGTAGATATAATAAATATAGCAAATACAACCTCCTGTTGTAATCAGCCATCGTACCGTTTTGAACTGTGCCGCCCACTGCAAAATAAGGTTAGTTCATAGTTCTTCACCAACAGCCAGATGCCGTGTCGGTAAGTGTGAAATGCTTCAACGATGTCGTGACGATATCGGCGCCCAGTGCCGGTGTCGTGCCGGCGCCGTGTCGGTGTGTGTGAAAACGCCCAATGGTGGAGCATATACCTAGTATAAAATGTGTTAGTGGTACCATCATTCATGCACATGCGCCATCTTGTTTTTACTCAACATAACCTACAAAAGGCCTTATTAATGGCCAATACTGATCACTAATGCATTTATTCTATAATTCTTAAAGCTAATTTGCTCTCCAATATAATAATATGATTTGTTCACATTATTCAATTTATAACGAATTATTTATCTAATTTATATAGGCCTACTATATTTCATGCTCAGCTGATCTTGGAGTGTGAAATTTTTGGTTGCCTCTGTTGGCTGCATTGTAATCTAGCTATCATTGCTCGAATAACTGAACACTTCTATACAAAAAAGTGATTCACTTTTACACTGCCTTGTATAAAAGTGTTACGAATGATGAACCAATGATAAGACCTTCTATGTTTTGGAAGGTTACCTCAAGAAATTATCATAAATTAGAAGGTGACAAGTTCTCCATGTAGCCGAATTCGTTTTCCTTATGTAAGTGATATGATGGAGAAATTGAAATTGTCATCTGTAGATGCGACGCCATATTTTATTTTCAATCAGCAGTCTACGGAAGCAGAACAGTAGCTGAAGATAATTGGGATTATGTGTCGCGAGTTTAGTTGGAAGTCACAAGGCAGACAAGATTATATTTGCGTGTCGGGCTGAGACGGCTTAACTGGGGTGAAGGGCCAACTGCAATTGCATCCATTAGCGCCTCTGTACTTCTAAATAATTGATGATTACTCATGGGAAAATCCTCACTCCGGTTGCATACGCTTCTTCCCTGTGCTTATCACTCTCTCTGTCGTTGATATCTCTTCTCTTCTTAGTGATGCCTTGTAAAATCTCAGTCAACTGATGGATCTTAATAATTCTCTTCTAATTTGATCCATACATCGACAAATTTATAAATATTTCTCAAACTGCCTCTGAATCAAAGAAGATTATGAGTTGGTTCGCTTCTCGGTATTTTATTATCGGTTACCATCAAGGTTTCCTCACATATTTTGAATAGAATAGAATAGAAAAATACTTATATAATCTCCTCATAAATACAAAATAAAATACGTTTTACACATATTTACGGCTTGAATCACACGATCACCAGCCGGAGAGTCGGGAAATCACAAACAAATATAGTAAACAAAATTACTAGTCTCGAAATTAATACTGTATAAGAAAGCTCACACGTCTTGATTATCAAACCTGAACAATCAGATTGATGTTTTGTCAGACCGGTGGGTGCTTATTGGAGTCGGGTGAAAAATCAATCCGCGAAAACCATCTATTCAATACATTTCTGGACGAACGACCTCGATGATGATCTTCGACCGTTATCTAAAATGTAGGAAAGGCTTATATTATTCCAGTTTCTAATTGTGTTGTAGCGACTCCAAGTAGTAGAAGTATATCCAAAAAGGTCGTATTCCAAAACTTTCCAAAAACATCCGGTTTTTAAAAAGTTTCTGAAAGGACTGACAGATTCTAAAATTACCCTAATAAATTTTTTTGGTGATGATGCCCACATGAGTCTTTGTGCTTTGTTTAGTCATTGTGCATTGTGAGTCATTTGTGACTTGTGCTTTGGTAATAAGGTGATGATATTATACAATGATAAAATACTGTAAAATGGTGTATTATTTTTGAAACCTATGGGAATCTGGTTTCTTATTATGTACTTTCGGTTAGAAACCTAATATGAAATCAGAGTTTCTGCTCACAATATTCTCCTTGACGAGATCTGGAAAGTTTTAAAATTGTCCTTTAATACTTTACTTATCAAGTTCAAAATTTCGATCTCTAGCTCATGCTTTTTTAAGATTGTATCTCTAAGACTCCGGGTGTGGAGTAGACAAGTCAGACCAACAATTTTCACACAATATTGTTATACCATTTTTTTAAAACAAAAATATAAATGATAAATGTACCATTCAATATTTATACCATTTTTATTCACAACTTACCTTAATTACAAATAGTTTTGGCTCAATTTTGACCTGAAAGGAACTTGTACACTATAAAATGGTTCAACTAGATATTTATTCATTAGTTTTTAAAATATTTCGATATTTCCAAGACTTCGGAAATCTGCGGTAGATTTTTATAGTTACACCAATATAACTAGGTGTTAGTGCGAGTAACCTACTCTTGTGACTTACCAAGTGGTAATCTCCTCGGCTTCGTGAATTATAACCATGCACGTCAAGATTTATGTTTATATCTTTTTTTTAAATAAAATATAACTTCATACATATTATATAAGCAAGGTACAGTTGGGAGACCAAGTTTTTTGAACAACGGCCTACATGAATCTAACATATTTACTTTTGTATAAACCTAACAGCTTTCTTTTGGATCTTAAACACCACCCTATCAAGGTTTAGTTTTGATGAGTTACCCCATACTAAGATAGTATACTTAATAAATGACAGTCAAAGACCATGGTAAGCTGTAAAAAGTATATTTTTGTAATTTAATCTAGCAAGCTGTCACAGGAAAGATACTCCAGATAAAATTTTACAACATATTTTCTCAATGTAAGGAGCCGAGGTCAATCGCCTATGCAACAAAACTCCTAGAAATGCAATTTTTTCTTCCTGGTCTAGTTGATTATCGTTTCACAAACACATTTATTCGAATTATGTCTTCATTCGAATTATGTTTGAAATACCTTCATTATGAATTGAAGGTATTGGCATTTTTTATTAAAATTTCAACTGATTTAAGAATTGGCAATGGACTGCGGTCCTATATGAGTATCTATTTCTAAATTATCAAGAACGGAATTGCTGAAAATGAGTGATATATCGTCTGCAAATAAGAAGATTAATTAATTATTTAGGTAATCGATTGACATATAACAAAAAATAAAATAAAAAATGGGCCTTGTATTGGTCCCTGAGGCACTCCAGCTTGGACCTCTAATTCATTAGATTTATCCTTTACTATACTATTCCCAACTACTGCTGTAAGTTCTACACATTGTTTTCTGCCAATAAGGTATAATCCAAACCATTTCAGTTCAACACCATTTACACCTACATTTTTTAGTATAAAGTTCTATGATTAACTTAATCAAATGCCTTTGATAAATCCAAAAAGACTGCAGCAGCTTTATCACCCGAATCTATTACATCTATTAGTCTTTCAACTAGAGAAACTATGGCTGTCTTTCGATTTTTCTTTCTGGAAGCCAAGCTGTTCATCACAGATGAAGTTGACTGTGCAAAAATAACCTATTCAAAACTGCTCTAAAGGTACCAGCATAAGGTACAACATGAATATTAAGTAACACAACACAGCCAACAATGAAACATAACATTCTAATAATCGTATAAAATTATAAAGTTACATGAATATTTTTTTCAAATATGATAAACTAATACAACAAATGCTTAGTAAACAGTACTAAGTTGAAGCTACTCGTAGGTAGTTTACTGAAAAAAATCTTTAAGTATCACTTATTTTATATAACAGAATTTTGGGTTAAAGAGGGAGGAATTGCTGTGTTCTCTTATTAGGTTATGTAAATAATGACGGATGAAGTTCTCTTCATAGCCGATATTTGAATCGGCATGGAATTGCTGTGCTTAGTGTAAAGTTATATGAATATATTTAAAAAAATATTATAAACTAATGCAACAAATGCACTATTAAGTTGAAGCTACTCGTACATAGTTTACTGAGGAAATTCAAACATTACATTTTTATATTTTGGAATTTTGGCTTAAGGAGGGAGGAGTTTTATAATAGTGACGAAGTACTCTGCATAGCCCATATTCAATTCAATTCCATTTTATTGCAAGAAAATTGTAAATTATAATTTTAGCAAGCGTCAAATTTCATTAAAAAAATAAATACATTTCAAAATACCGATAAAAGGAGGAAGGAATTGCTATACTTTCTTCAAAGTATGTAGTGACGGATAAGGTACTGTGCATAGCCGATATTTTTTTACCGACATTTGGATTTTGTTTAATGGTTGGCTCGTGATTAGAGGGATGATGACTGTTGAAGTGGTTGCGACTACCGACTAGCGACAGTCAATTGCAGTTGGGGTCATCGACGTACTGTAGAAATCAACAAGTAGCGGGTGACGTATAATGTAGTGCATAGTATGCACTGTATTTCCTAAATAGTAGACCTTGGATGGTGTGCTGCTGTGATGTCTGCTTTGACTGTACCGGTGACGGGTGAACACTCCCCTCCCCTATCAACCCCCTCCTTCCTTACACCCCACTTCTCGTGCTACACTCTTCCCCTCCAACAAAACCAACAGCAGCAGAAGGCAAAGGAGAAGGACCATTCCATTAGAACAGGAACCGTGGTACCGTGTCTTAGTGCTGGTTCTGCTGCCAGTGATGCAGAGCGGTGTTAGTGTCAGTGAACAGCGGTTGATCAGTGTAGTAGTGCATGTGACCGTTTAATGTTTTCGTGTGCTAGTTCATAGTGTAGATGAGTTGGTGGTTGATTTGAATCTAGTCAAATTATTTGAAGAACTAGTGAGTGTTTTAAACGACTTTGTGTTGAGAGCACAATGGCGGGCCATGAGGACCTACCTGTGCAGACTTTCGCCTACAGATCAATAGAGCCGATTTTACAATCGACAAAATTCGATAACATTGATTCAAACGGAATGCTTTCGGAACAAAATCGCATTGTGTCACCTTTCACCTACCAACTGTCTCATCCGATACCTACGAAACCGCTCAACGATAATAACAACCGCGAACCTCTTGGAGAGTCCCGTAGTGGCCTTGTCAACTCATACGCTTTTAGCCAATCGCAAGAGTGTGCTCCCTTAAAACCGTCGTCGCTACATTCTGCAGTACCTGAAAATAACAATGTGGTGTTGAATGCGAATCGCAAACATCGTTTAGTGGCTGTATATGTTGAGGATGACTGCAACCTGGTCAATCCAGATTATTGTCAACTCCGCACTCAAACTACCGGCAATGTAGTTTACGGTGACAATGCTACTACTGATCAGGTGAGTCTGTAATTTCTGGTTATGATGTTTATGACTCATGTAGTATTCGATGGCGTGTCCTCACTTGACATCTTGGACAAATATATAATACTGTACTTTTTTTAAGGATGAATCCCACATAGGTCTGAGACCTGTTCTTGGATGATTGTGATTGATGAGTTGGACCTACATTTTTAGGTGGGTTCCGAACCACCGGGAAGTGATTTTACAGCAGAGAACAGTCTTCTGTTATATACATCATAATTCAAACAATATTCGCTTTTATTTGTAGCCTACTTTAGGAAACAATTCCCTTTCTTAATTACTCTAGTATTTATTATCAAGGCCAACATTGCTCAACTTGCTTACTGGTACAGTAGTTGAATCACCCTTCTCAATAGTCTTTGTCAAGGCCAGTAGAGTTTTCCGTGCTTACATGGAGGATACGCCACTTTAGTAATTGAATCACTTTTTGTATACTAAGGCTTGTTTTCTTATTTATCCTAGTTTTAGAATGCACTACAACAAGATTTTCTACACAGTTCAAAATTATTATTTTATATTAAATTTTGAAATTATTCTGTTGAATATTTAAAGACTATAAGTAGTGTTATTTAAAGAGACTATGATTAGTTTAGCTATTTAAAGTGACTGTGATTAGTGACTAGTCATACAATGTGTGACTAATTGTATGACTTGTGACTGTCATTTTATGACTAGTGTTAAACGCGGTTTCCATATATATATATATCCATACATCATCTACGTTCTATTTTCAGATAAATATCTAGTTGAACAAGTAAAAGGTTTTGCTAAGACGTCCATTATTATAAAACTCATTGAAAACTGGCTTCTTTTCAGCTGCTTTAATCAGCTGTTCCATTATCCTGAAATATACTTTGGCCTGACAGTTGAAACCTGTTGGAGAATTATTGTAATGTTTCAGGGTTGCGAAGTTTGTATTTGTACTATTGAATTTCTCTCGTTTATTATATTTTAGTTTCTTCTGAATAATTCCGTCAACAATAGTTCAATTTACTCATTTGAGATTGGATAGATGCAAATGCATAAACGTTATTCGACGAATGCAGAATGTGAACAATGAAAATTGGTCCTTTACAGGTTTGGAAGGTTTAGTATTACACTCTAACTGATCACGTGGTTGAAATGAATGACTGGCATCTATATATATAGGCTTTTAGCTCTCAATGTACGACGTACATAGGGGGAGAGCATTATCCGTAGGCCCCTGTCTGTCAATTTTTCCGTACGCATAAAACTTACAAGCAAAAACTACGGGGCGTATAGGTACCACATTTTCAGGAGGTAGTAGGCCCAATGACTCTCAAAAGCCCAGCTAGCACCGATTTAGATAGATAGATAGATAAATGACTTTTATTTGTGCACTTTACAAGTAATAAAAGTGCTGTGGGCGAAGTTGAGGCATAAGAGCCCCCTCTTCCACTTAACCCACTACTCTTACTCTTATAGAGTAAGAGTACTTATTTACTCTTATAGTCTTATTTACTCTTATAGAGAACACATTATGACATTACAATTTTCAGGTAGGCAACAATCATTATTATTACAGTAATTCCAATACAATAAATCAATATTATCATAAATATAAATTATTCTAGGCTCGTTTAATTGGGCAAGAGCTAAAGCGACACTAATTGCATAAATCGAGAGCTTAGAGCAGTGTCGATTCTACAGTGTCGTAGGTCTAGGCTACAGATTTTTTAAATTAGTGTCGCTCAAGTTCTTGCTATTTTGATGGGGTGATGGAGGTATGATTGAGAGAAGTGTGGGAAAAGAGAAGAAATTGAGTGAAAACAAAGCAAAACGAATAAATGGAAAGAGCGAGAGGAAAAGAATACGAAGAAGCGAATGATAACGGCTAAATTTATTGAATGAAAATGTGTGAGTGAGTGAGTGAGAAAGTGATGGGGTAGAGGTGAAGGTTCAAGTCAAACATTTCGTAGAAAAGAAAGGGAGGCGTAGAAAGCAAAGTGGAAAAGGAGGAGGAAAAAGGTTGAATTGATGAGAGTAAATAATTGGAAAAGATTGAAAAAAAGAGAGAAATTGAGTGGAAATGAAAGAGAAAAGAAAAAAATTGGAAGGAAGAGAGTGAGAGAATGATGATGATGATGTAGGAAGCATTGGATGGAAGAGATAGAGAGAATGATGATGATGATGATGTAGGAAGCATTGGATGGAAGAGATAGAAATGAGGAGAGAAAATAATTGGGAAAGAGAAAATTGATGATAAGATGGTAAGAGGAAAAAGATAACTTGGAGGAGCCTGAACGGTAAGATTTAAGTCAAGCATTGAGAGGAAAAAATAGGAAGGAAAAGATATTAAAATAATTTAAAAAGATGGCTGGGAAAATGAAACTGAGCCAGTTGTCAATTGATGAAGGCTCTCATTAATGAGAGCAAAACTGAGTAAAATATAGTAAGCAACATGAGAAAAAGTATAAAGGATGGTGAATTAAGAGAGCCAAAGGGAACCGTTGAGCGAGGGTTGAACTGAAGGGGAGTATCAAGTAGATACATCCCCCCCGAAGTTCTCAAACAACAATAGAATAACGGTACTGTATGTGAAATGGGTCTATTAGGTTAGGAACTTTGTAACATTGAATCTAAATTTTCTTTTAATAGTTATTACTTTAAATTACTGTTTAATAAAAATTATTATTATTATTGTCTTTTAACCCAAGAACAGAGGCATTTAAACACAAAAAATAAATTACAATTATGAAAAATATATTCAATACTACCTTTTGCCTATCAATTTAAGCATCCCACTATGTGTCGGGTCGGGATGCGAATATTTATGTCTAGCAGCCAAAATAAGAATTACTCCGATCTAAATGTAACATAATCATAAAATATAACGCATATTATACAATAACAAAAACATAGATGTGAAAAGAAGGTAAAAGTATTTACAAAACTAATAATAATAATATATTATTAAATACATAATAATTCCTCATTTCTAGGAATGCCAGTGAAAATTAAGAAACATTTGATACTTTTTTTAAATTCAAGATGTTAGTTCCTCTTATGTCAGTTGGCGTTAAATTAAAAATTTTATACAATACAGATTTCTGACCGAAAGTTGTATTTCTTCTCTCAATATACAGCTCCTTATTTCTAGCTCTTGTGTTGTAAGAATGATCTTCTGGTTAATCTAGGATATATTTTGATGAAAAAGAGAATCATATGTATGAATAGTTGCCGTACTCTTGGAATAATTATACTCCTGAAATGATTGCTCAGTTGTAAAGAGTCTTGGTTTAAAGTAAGTTAATTTTCTCACCAAAGTCATTACAACTGACAATATACATTTAAGAAAATACAATAAAATATAAAAATTCTAACACATTAACAAAATAACAGTAAATTATTTTAATTTAATTATAAATTATTCTCATAAAAAGGTTCTGAGTTTTTATAAGTGGATCTATATGATTATAAGTCCGTCCCCAGACAAGAATTCTATATCTTGAAAGCGATTCATCCGAAGATTCACAATGCTATTGAATCATTACAGCAACTCTTTCAAAGTTGATGTCCCAATTTAAAAAAAATCCTGTTACACTGATCAAGAGAGTGCCAGTTGTAACTGCAAATTTTTAAAATTCAAGAAAATCCTGTCTCGTCCTTGCACTGAGCAAATAGTGTGCGACAAAATTCTATTTTTAGTTAATAATTTAATTCTGGGAATGAATGAATAATCATCACCATAGTTGATGGCGAAATGAAAATAGTGTAACGTGAGAATTGTGGTGTTTATAATGGAGCAGTGGCTGATGGCAACTCCAGCAGCCAACGATTGCTCCTCGATCAGGTATTAATAATTAATAATGGAGTGGAGACAATGGCTGCACTGTGCCCTGTAACTTCTCCTTATACCTTACCGTCTTGCTTGCCTAATCCTCTATAGCGCTTTCCTTTGTCTACCCCCTCCCCTCCCTTCAATAATTCAGATCGATAGCTCTCAAGTGTAGACAGAACGAGGTGCATCCATTCATTTACCCCCCCCCCCCCTCCCCCACATCTACACATTATCACCCATTCACTACTCTTATGACTCAATAATTATTCCCTTTTCTCCAGAAGATTATCATTATTTCACTTGAATCTGAAAGAAAACTTAATCCCTGCTTCCTCTGCTACTGAATCACTTTGTGAGTTCACCATAGTAGCTTGTTCAAACAAAAGCCTAGTTATATTTGTAGGAAATTACAAGGTACTGCAGTTTTTAAAGAGTCTTCAAAATATAGAAATATTTTTAAAAAATATATAGAAATATTTTTAAAAAAATATAGAAATATTTAAAAAAATATATAGAAATATTTTTTAAAAAATATAGAAATATTTTAAAAAAAAGTTGATAAAGTTGGTAGGAAATTACAAGGTACTGCAGTTTTTAAAGAGTCTTCAAAATACAGAAATATTTTTAAAAAATATATAGAAATATTTTTAAAAAATATAGAAATATTTTTAAAAAATATAGAAATATTTTTAAAAAATATAGAAATATTTTAAAAAAAAAATATAGAAATATTTTTTAAAAAAAGTTGATAAAGTTTTTTATAGTGTACCAAAGTTCCATTCACATCAAAATTAAGGCTCACCTAAACTAATTGATATAGTAATTATGGTATCTAGTGTATAATTGTTGTTCTGACTTGTCTTTTACTCCTTAACTGGAGTCTCCAAGACGTAATCTACAAAGAAAAAAGTGTCTGTATCGAAGTTGTCTGTGTCTGTATCTGTTTACTTCTAAAGATTTGATGGGTAAATATCGTGAGTCCGTATTTATGAATCGACCCTAAAGCTTCCTTTTCTCAAGGAAGATTTGAAAATCATTCTCTCGAAAAACTCTTCCATTCAAGTTTAAAAAATTTGGGCCTTATTCCCTTTAAGATTCATTATTATTTCTCTTGCATCTGTTTTTTGAGTCTAATACTTGTACGTAGGTAATGAATTGGATGATGGTGACTGATGAGTGTGCCCTACAGTTTTAGGTGGGTTCCAAATCACCGGGAAGTGATTTTACAGCAGAGAACAGTATTTTTTGCTGGCCGATCCATTCGGTCACCCTCACAAAGAGGGCTCAGGAGTTCGTAGCTTATCTCTATTTGATTGTTAAGATACCTGCTACGGCCCAAGAGTCTGAATCTCAATATAACAATCGAAGAAGGTACGATAGTTGTCGAATACCTGTGTGTACGAAATTTAATTTCTTACTTATAAAAAACAAAACTCTAATAGCTCGAAAGTCTTGAACTCTCTCATAGATCCTCATTATTCCCAAATTTAATTTGTATCAAAATTACTAAATCACAGTATTTAAATTAGTGTGAGTACTATTCAAAACGCGTCTCATTTTAAGATACGGTACTGTTTACTATAATTGCGCTCATTATTGCAATTTTCATACTTTTATCTTATTATATTCACTTATTATGTATTTTTGGTCTCTCTTATGCCTTAATTTTTTGTAAATTTCATAACACTTCTTTACTTTATAACACTGGTGGTTTGGAACCCACCTAAAATTGTAGGACCACTATGTTTACCATAACATGTCTTGAACGGCGGGGTGAAAATAACTCATAATTTTCTCCCTAGCAACAAAAGCCATACGGTTATTTAAATTATTATTATTTTTTATTATTATTATTATTATGATTGCTTCATAACACTGCACTGCACTTCCATATACATACATCATAAAGCTCCCCTTCACGACTTCGGGTATGGCCAATTTAGGGATCCTAAAAAATTTTCAGAAAGACCTTCGGATTCTGGTTGCCTACTTTTCCAATCAATGATTTTCTTTCTGTCGATTTTTTTTTTCAAAAATTAAATTGTCATTAATTTTGTCTATGAGCTGCTATATGGTCAAGCAAGTTATGTGCCACTATCTACTTTTCAATGAACATGTAAATCCACTGTTAAATATTTCTAATGTAGGTTCCCCTACCTTTATACATTCGTTAAGTAACAATGAAAAATGAATAAACCAAAGTATGCACCAGTTTTCCACAACCATAACTCCCTTTTAGGGACAATATTTTTTTTTTAATTTAGACCAAGTCAGCAAATAACATAATTGTAGCCAGAATTGGAACCTATCCAACTGATGCTTCAAGGAATGAATTAATCAATGCAGTACTTGTGGTTGTGGCAAGACTGTTTCTAAATCTTATTAATAACCAAACAATGCAGAATATGTGAGTTGAGGATGACCGAAAAGGAAGAAATAATTCCTACAAACTTTAGAAGGAAAATGAGTGAATTCAATTATTTTTTATTACTTCTTTCCGTGTTTATACTTTAATAATAACTCTACGGTCACTTCTCTTAACAATTTTATAAAAATGTACATTTATAATATATTACTATGGCAAGTTATCATCAACTGCAATACCTGATTTCCTTTTCAAAAATTAAATCATTATATTAATTACGTCTGAGCTGCTTTATGATCAACTTTGTTGGTTCATCTTAGCCAAACTTTAGTTATCAAGGGTCTGATAGATAATATGTAGCCTACAGTGAGTAGGGCAACAAAGTTTGTAGTTCATTTCGCTAGCTAGAAGAAATGACGAGAGCATCTTGGAAACTGGGATGATGGCGGAGCGCTGGATAGTTTTTGCTTGGCGTGTTGCTGAGCTTGAGCCTCATCAGTCTGAGCCCTGTGGCTCGCCCTTTTACCCGCATCCAGACTGCAGACATCTGTAGCCGATCTAGGTGATCCTTTTGTTAAGGTGGCCACCCTCCTGTTTTTGAATAGTTGGGTCTTCTCATCTTGCCACCTCCGTTTCTTTATGATAGTAATACTATACTAGATGCTTTTATTTTCTTCTCAACAGTAGTCTTGAGCCTCCCTTGGAAAAATATCAGTTGCTTAGGTTTTGTAAAATATCAAAGTATGATATTGCAATAAATTATTCAATCACGTTATAATCAGTCTACAAAAGTTCGGAACAACCTATTTGGAAAACTTATATTGACATTAACTTTTTATTGTAAATTCTACGACTTGCAGTCAATTTTAATTGAGAATAAATAATATTTTTACTCACTTTATGGCCAAACATTGTCGAGTCATGGAGACTCATCTTCAAAGGCGTTCTTGATCGGAATGTCGGTTTTTTGGTTTGAAGAATTATTGTGGTTTTTGTAGAATGGGATCGAAAAGTTTGTCAAAAACTTTTGTAAAAGTTTTTGATCACATTCTACAAAAACCACATAATTCTTCAAACCAAAAAAACCGACATGCCGATCAAGTGCGCCTTTGAAGATGAGTCTCCATGACTCGAAAACGTTTGGTCAAAAAGTGAGTAAAATAGCTATTTGTGTAACTAGAGTGCAAAGCACCGTTTTTCTGCATCGAGAGAAACAGTTTTTTTCACGAGCCGAAGGCGAGTGGAAAAAGTTTCTCGGGTGCAGAAACAATACTTTGCACTCGAATTACACATTAAATTTTTCCTACAGTAATGTATAAAGTAATTCAAACAGAACAAAACAGGGCATACATAACCTGAAAATTCCTCACATAACCTATCTTCGAATCAAATTGATTTCATCAACAACAACTACAACAACTATTCACAGCTGAAGCAGAGTAGCCAACCTATTTTTGAATGCAGAATAACCTGCGTATAATGCATTTTAATAATGCAGAATTAACCTGCGTATTACATGCTCACTATTTTGTGATGTTAGGTTGCAAATTTGGAGTGCGGAAAAGTACTTTCCCGCACTGGTGCAGGAATAGACTATTTTGCGTGCTAAAGTTAGTGCAAAAATAGGCACTTTTTCGGGTCACTGTAGGAAAATATTATTTTTTCTCAATTAGGCTAAAATTGAGTACCCCGAACACCCTTTTGAATTATACTATGCATTACAGTCTTGTATTATTGTTAGAGGACACCTCCTTCTTTCATGGTGTACTATATAGTGTCTGGAGCCTGTCTACCCCCTATCACCATTACATCATTAGTCCCCCCCCCCCCCACCAGCTTGACCTTCTAGTTACTAGTTTGTAGGTCTATTTTATTTCGAGGCTACTACCATGTATTAGCAATTACGTAGTTGACTTATCGTAATGCTTCTATTGGATTAATTTATTGATAGGTTTCGTAGAATGTTTGAATTTACACAATAGTGACCAAGATATTCAGGACGTGGGATACGTTACGGGTCGTGACTGGAGGTCGTGACCGGACTAACCGAGAATTGGACGACAGAGACGCTAATCGCGCACCAACAATCGGTTTCTACTTTCGCAAAACACTGCTCAACTTGCATAGCGTAAACATGCCCCCAACTTACCAAACGTTCTTCAACACGTTCTTAGACCCTCTACTCTACCTAGACCTAGCTAGACCAACTGGAATTCATCGCTCACTAAAATCTGCAAAACTAACGGCCTGTTGCAGGAAAGAAAATTAAATTTGACCACCGTAAGATGACGTCATTTGACGGAGCCAGTGCAACGGATTTCCTAAGGTGACGTCAACCCACGGTGGTTGAATTCAATTTTCTTTCGTGCAACTGGCCGTAAGCATCTTATATACATATAAACGTCTTGATGTAGTCCTCTGTCGATTATATACATATAAACGTCTTGATGTAGTCCTCTGTCGACGAAACTCTAGTGCTCCATGTGACAAAAAAAAAATGAACCAGGTGTGTTATTGATGTGCGAGTTGAGAAAAATAAGAAGAGGTTTGTCATACACGTATAAACGTCTTGATGTGGTCCTCTGTCAACGAAACTCTAGTGCTCCATGTGACAAAAAAATGAACCAGGTGTGTTATTGATGTGCGAGTTGAGAAAAAAGAAAAGAGAAAGAGAAGGAGAAGCAGAGAGAGGAAGAAGAGGAAATAGGATTAGATGAAATTAATGAAGAAGAAAAGATAATGTGTAATAGAAGTAGAAGTCGTAGAGGAAGAAAAAGGATGAGGAGACGAAAAAGATCGAGGAGAGGAAGAAAAAAGATGAGAAGATGGGGAGGAAGAAGCAGGAGAAAGAGAAACTGAAGGAGAAAGAAGAAGAGGAAGAAAAAGGAGTTGAAGAACTTGACGGAGAAGAAAAGAGAATGTGTAGTAGAATAAGAAGAAGAAAAAGGAAGAGAAGACGGTGAAGAGGAAGAACGAGAAGAGAAAAAAGGTGGAGAAGATAGAATTAGATTATCATGTAAATTTACAAATTTCACAGATGAGTGGTTAAAAACAACATTATTAACATCACATAGACAATGAATAATAAGATATGGAGTTGTCACACTTTTATTGAAAACAGTGAGATACTAGTTTCGGTTGTTATACCATTACTAATCTCAAACAAACTCCATTTGATTGATAATGGTGTTACAACCAAAACTAGTTTCTCACAGGTTTCAATAAATATGGTTGTGACTACTTCAAGTCATATTATTCATTATGGATATCTTCCACAATATCACCTTCGCCACTACAAAGAAAGTTAAATAGATAATGTAGAAAACTTCGATGATGCTATTTTTATAGTGCTGGAAATTATGAACATTGATCCTATTTGTATGATCTGAATGAAGTAATGCAAGGTATATGAAATTGAACTAGTAAAAATTGAAGCCAGTAAAAAAAGCTAGCAGAAATTGGATTATTAAAAATTATTGAACGACCCTTATTATAGCCTATAAATCGGGATTTCAGAGCAGAACGACCAATGTAGATTCTAGCCTTTATTAGACTCTGAAAATGAATCTTTTTACGTATTTCGACGCTTCGAAATATCTTTTCGTATTTCCAAGTTTCGTAATAATTACTAGCACTAGTAAGTACTAATACTAGTACAGTACTAGTAGTTCTGTGAACAGCAGAAGAATTAGGGCGCTTGCACAGAGGAACATACTCCATGTACTCAATGATAATCGCAAGCAAAATTAAACCCAATCATCAGTCCTAATCCTTGATTCAATTTGTGTAATCAATTTCATGCCTGTTTTCCATAAAAAGTCACTGTGTGTTTCGTTACCAAAGCTGAGTTTCCATTTTCCCGACAGCTGATTGGTTAAATCATATCATATATCACATGTCTGATGTATATACATTACATTATTAAATTCCTATAATTATCATTTCTTGGTAATCACTTGTTACATATAATTAAAGTATTAGAAATGATTTGTTTCTCTCAAACAAATATTTTATCTTATTCTCATGAATAATTACTTAGTTTATATGAAGGCGCTACCAGATGAATAGGGCTTGAGGGCTATCTTGAAATCTGACTCCAATTACATTATCAGAAGCACATTTTAAAAATCATGTGTTTCCTATAGAAAAAGGCTTTTCTTTTTTCCTTTTAAATATCATTTAAATGCAAGCAAATTTTGAAAATCCTTGGGCACATCTCTGGGGAGGACGATCAATGCAAAATTTCATAGAATTCTGTCCACACCTTTATGTTTTATGCTCTGAAGGCACCACGGCCGTTAATGCGTTACAAACAGACAGACAAATGCAAAACTGTCGACTTTGAGATCTCTCTTCGTACGGTCAATAATTTCCCATGAATGATTCATACTTGGAAATTTTCTTTAGTGGTCTGTGTGAAGACAGCTCACCATTTCCTATTGCTATGCTGGTGTCCTGAATGAGATGGGCTTTTGATTTAAACGTGAACACCTGCATTTAATAGTCTCATGGACATCGCCAATGGGGAATAATGTCCCCATTGGCCAATGACAGCATCCCTCTCGTTATTTTTCTTAATTCACCATTAATTGTTATTACATCCACTTTTAATCGCCACCATTTTCCCCCTAAATTAGCAGTTCAAGTTCACCTGTTAGATTACGAATTCATCGCTATCCGTATTATAAAAATACTAGCAGTTGCCCGATTCAATTGAATCGAGATATCTATAACATGACATAACCTAAATACAAATTTAATTTAATTGTCTTTTCTTCTTTATCCTCCTTCTTTTTCTTCTACTTATTCTCCGTTTTTCTTCTTATCGGTCTTGTTTTTTCTTGTTATTCTCATTTTTTCCTCGTCTTTTTTCTTTTCTACTTCTTTTTTCTTCACTTCTACCACTACTACTTCCATTTCCTTTCATTTTTTCTTGTTTTTTCTTATTCTCCTCTTTTTTCTTTATTCTTCTCCTTCACTTTCTCTATCATTATTTACAAATAATATTTACTTATTTAATTTACAAATCACAATCTACAAATATAAACTACCATAACCTTTTATTTTTCTTCTTATTTTCCTTCTCTTTTTTCGTCTTCATCTTCTTCTTCCTCTTATTCTACTACTACTTCTACCTTTTTCTTCTTCTTTTATTTTTTCTACTTCTCCTTCAACTTATTCATCATAATTTACAAATAATCTTTACTAACATAATTTACAAATGTAATTTGGAAATTATATGTAAATAAAAAAATACAATTACAATCTACAAACTACCATAAGCTTTTGCCAGAGCTATAAGTTTTAAGTAAGTTACCTAATATTTTTTTTTCAATTTTCATACAACAGACCTCACAAAACACATTTCATTCGCAGTGAGGAAATATTCTCAATTTTCTGTTCGTTCAATTGGGAGAGTCATTTCTTTTTATGTACCGTGTTTACTTTTTTATTTAAAATATTTGAAAATTATTATCAATTTTAAATTGAACTTTTTTTAATTTTGTCAATTTTTTCCGATTAATTTGTAGAATAGCACCATTGGCCTGTGTGTACAGTAACTATTTTATCCAGATAGGCGTAGTGGCCTTGTAGCCGTAGATAGGGGTAGTGAAATCGCAAGTAACATTTAGAAAATTAACAGTGGGAAGGAGTAAGGCAATTCAGCTGAAAGCAAAAAGCAACTACAAGAACATACTGAAAAGGCTTAGATGACGATTGCTTAGCAATGTGAGTGTCATCAACCCCCTACGCTCCATTGCCAAATCTCGTCAATGAATAACAGTTGAATCCCGGTTATCCCAGTTCTGGGATAACATTATAGTACGGTAACCCTCCAATCTTACAGTGTTTTCAAGAAACTACTGGAATATGTACAGATATAAATAGATATATTCTAGTACTAACACTTTAATAGTTCACAAATAACATTGACTAAAATAAACTCGTATTGTAGGCCAGGTTGTAATTTTAGTTGTATTTCTATGATGTTCATAATACAGTAATGCTTCAAACCACTTACTGTAGTATTCATATAACTTGGCAGCGTGTAGCAGATGGGACATGCTACATCTGAACCCAGAATACTGCTGCCAAGTTATATGAAAACTACAGTACAGTCCTGTACCCAAAAACTTAGGTCAGAAAAAACATATAATAGATTTTTCTCAACGGATTCTCATTGATTTAGACGCTGAATTCGAGTCCGAACTTTGGCAACCCAAAAAACGCTTTCGTTACGAGATAGTTCCAAGATGGCAGCCAAAAAATCTTTTTTTTTTTTTTTTTTTTTTTTTTTTTTTTTTTTTTGAGGATGAAGCCCACATAAGTCTGAGACCTGTGCATGGGTAATGAGTTGGATGATAGTGACTTATGAGTTTGACCTACAGTTTTAGGTGGGTTCCGAACCACCGAGAAGTGATTTTCAGCAGAGAACATCGTCTTTTTTGCTGGCCAATCTAATCGGTCACCGTTACAAACAGGACCTACGAGAACGCAGCTTATCTATCTGATTGAACAGATACCTGCTACGGCTCGCGGCTATCACTTCCCGGCAATTTCGGTAATTTGCGGCGGAGGAAGAAATCCTAGAGCAATAACTGTATATGATTATTTATTCTCTGTTTTCTTTAATCCGATTATGGGATTTTCATTTCCGATAAAATTCGAGTTTCTGAGATATTCCCAATATGTTGGACATAAAAACCAGCTTTTTCAGGTTTTCAGTAAAATAAAAATAATCTCGAGAAGCAAGCGTTTTTCGAGTTCATTCATATTCGGCGCCTGTTAATACATGATAATTCGATGAGAAAAAACTACTTTAATGTTTTTCCTGGAATAGCCTACTCATGAAACTTGGCTACTGAATTGTTACCATTTTTCGTCCATTTCACCAGTTTACTATAACTTTGATTTTGGTTTCCATGTCAAGCTACAGTTCTGACGGTTGTTCAGCCTGGCATCATTCATCCCAAACGCAAAAAAAAAATAATCAAAACACGGTTCCGATGAGTGAAACTTTACGTTTTTTTTTGGCAACTGCGTTGAAAAGGTATGCGTAGCTTATTTGTAATTGAAAAACTGACAGCGCTTTTATCAGGAGGGTAGTTGTTTTACCTGGCGACAGTTATCATTTTGTCGGTTATGGCACCCGAGCTAAATTGGTCCGGCCCTTGTTGAGAGCTGGTGATGATGATGATGATGATTATTATTATTATGACGATACTGAGCCGTATGCAAATCATGGCAATAGCTGGACCCTCATCCTCACCGTAAGCCTCCTAATGGCCTGTCCATTGTGCAACTGCATACCATAATACTGATATACTGTATTGTGCATCAGCTAGCTATGTCGCGTACACTATACAACTTTACAGTTGTTGTTGATGTATTTTCTCTCAATTAGGCTGCATGATCTTTAGTGAAAAATTTTCTAGTACTGTACTTCAAGAGTGGACTACACAACAGTTATCACTTTGTTTAGAATTAAACAACAATTTTCCACGTCTTCTAAAGTTAAGAATGGACGAATTGTGTCCAGACTTCGCCATTTTATGTAAATACTTCACTAGGATTCTCTTCTTATGAGAAGTGATTGCCCGTGAGCCGTACAAGGTATCAGATTAGATAAGCAACACCCTCCTGGGCCCTCTATGTAAGGGTGACCGTTTGGATTGGCCAGCAAAAAATAGTTTGTTCTCTGCTGTAAAATCACTTCCCGGTGGTTCGGAACCCACCTAAAATTGTAGGTCCACAATGTTTCCAATAACATGGCTCAAGCGGCACCACACCAATAAAATCCCTACAGTTACCTAAAGTGATAGCCGTGAACCGTAGCAGGTATCTGTTCGATCATATTATATAAGCAACGCTCTCCTAGGCCCTCTCTGTAAGGGTGACCGATTGAATTGACCAGCAATATAGACTCATTTACTTTTACTAGGATTTTATTTACCTAATATTATTTGCTGCACATTTGCGACGGTAATAATGCCATTTTAAACTTGAGATATTTTGTAAATTTTCATAAATAAAGTATTCTAATCTAAATCAAAAAAATACCATTTCAATTGACTGTATCAAACATAGGCTACTTTCAAGGTGTAAGAACAAAAACATGAATGAAAATCGTACTATTGTACTTCAAGAAAGAGTTTAAAAGCAGGTATCTGTTTTATTATCACTTACCTGGTAATTCGGAGTCCACATAAAGCTGTAGGTCCATTATCATCCACTCATTACCCACTCGGACTCATGTAGCCATCATTAGCACTAGAAAAGACAGGAGCGGTCCCAGATCGGGAGTTTGAGGGGTCACAAATGGTATTTTGTTGACCTCTTTCCTACCCCTTCCCAATAAATTTCTGATTTGGGGGGTCCGCCCTTACATGGAGCCCACGTAGATCTGAGACCTGTGCGTGGGTAATGATGATTGATAAATTGTACCTACAGTTTAGGTGGTTTCCGAACCTCCGGAAAGTAATTTTACTCAGAGAACAGAGTATTTTTGTTGATCAATCCAATCCTTACAAATCACCTTCCTTGTTGATCACCCTTACAAAGAGGCCCAGGAGTTTGTAGCTTATCTCTCTGAGTGAACACCAGAATTTATGGTAGAAGTTACCACCACTTCACAACTCCCTCACCTTCAAAAAATTCAGTTTGTATTCTCTGTTCGCTGAGGATGGGACTCAGGTCCTGAAACGCGTACGATTGACCGATACTACTCACAAGCCTACGTAAGAATTGTCAATTAATGTCAGCCTGCATACAGATGCCTTAGTCTTTTGATGGCCAAACCAAACGATCACCCTAACAGAAAGTGGACAAGCGTTTGAGTCTTATCTGACTGAACCGATTCCTGGTACGGCTAATTGCCTTACCGCACTTTTATGCAGAGTGCTGTCCTAGATAAGAATAGCTTGAGTTGTACGAATCTTCGTTAACCTAGGGGGAAATTAAGTTTTCATCCACCTGGTTGACTTTTCAGGGTGAAAGTAAAAATTGAACAAATTAATGTCAAATGAGATTTTAATGTCATACAGTGTCGGATTAGCCACTAGGAAACATAGGCCGCTAGCCGAGGAAACATATTTTATAGTTTGTTTTTTTTTCTTCACCAATAATAAGATTTATTTCCCAATTCAAGTATCCAATGGTTCTACTCGTGGATAAGTACGCTGGAGGAGAAACAGAGATTTTATTGTAGCTTAACCTTGATGTATTGTCATGAAAAATATAATAACTAGAGAGGACCCTTTCTCTCGTTTGCTATCCAGGATTCACATTATTCAAGTTGAAATTTTCTTCTCGAAAAAACCAAATATCCTTCCTTTAATTTATTATTTTTATTTATTTTGTTTGTTCAACACACGAAACGGGAGCAACGCTCCAGCAGCATGTGACACGTCAAAGTTTTATACTGGTTAACACTCATAATAAACAGATATCACGCAAAAATCATCGCTCAAGGAAGTCAGTTAGTCTGTAAGGACATAAATCAATTAGAAATTCTCGAAGTCCTCTTTGAAATGTATTAATAGGCTATCAACTTCTTTTATTTGGTTGGGGAGCGCATTGAATATTTTCAGCCCCATATAATATGGTCCACTTTCCAGTAGACTAAGTCTATGTATTGGGTATACATAACCCTTAAACCTAGTATTTTGATGATGATTTAACTGATTTTCCTCATATATCCTCCTATTTTTAAAAACAAAGATTGCTAAATAAATGTAAATTTAGAAGTTGATTTCATAAATGTAAATAGCTGGAGCAGTCAACAATTTCTTTTCCCTAAAGAGAGGCTTGCATGAACACCTTCCATTGATTTTATAAATAAGTTGTCTTTCTATAGTTCAAAATTGGGCTATTCTGCACAAACCATCTGTCCAATTCAAAAAGACACGTCTTTGTCAGTGTAAACAAATAGCCCGATAGCTCAGTTCTTCAATCAAATTTCCGACCATAGATTTCGCTCTTAAGAGATATATAATGCAGACGGGGGTTAGGGGGGGCCGTTAACCATCTCTACACTGCTTAGGGTCGCGGGAACCCTAAATCCGGCACTCAAGTCATCAAAGAGTGCGAGTTTGCCAGAATTGTTTTATTTCTGATCGACATCTAATCGAAAATCAAAACAGACTTTCATTGCTGTCGATCAGCTGTTACGATTTTGACACAATTAGAGGTTGCCAGAATTTATGATTTCTGGACGACATATAATTGTGTCAAAATCGGTAACAGCTGATCGACAGCAATGAAAGTCTGTTTTGTTTTGGGTTTGGCTGCCTAACGAAATCAACAGGTAGACTTGCGACTACTAGACTTCAACTATCTTGCATGTAGTTGGTCCTCAGCGGTGGCGGCATCCGTTCAAGTTGGCTACGTCGCCTCGTTTGTGGTGGCATAGCGTGGCAACATGGCCAACAGCTGGCCCAAGAGCCACCTGCCTTCTCCACCCTCCTCCCATCCTTGGTAGTGTGGTGGCTGGTACTCGGCATCTGCCTTTCCTGTTTCTTCTTCGGCTACTGTCCTCACCTCCTCACTCCTCACTCCTCATCAGCAACAATAATGTTACTACGACGTCTACTACTACTAATGCCGCTGGTGCTGTTACACGGCTAAAAACGGAAAACCAATTGGGTGAATTGAACTTGCACTGTATGCAATACGAGAAAAATAATCAGATGAATTGTAGGTTTTCCGTAACAGAACAACAAAAATTTAGTTAGCAATAGTTAATAGAGAGGAATAGTTGGAGTGAAAACATTAGATTAATGTTGGCCGTTGTTCAAGAGACTTGGTCTCCTAACTTTACCTTGCTTATATTTGTGAATGAAGCTACTTTATATGTAAAAAGAGTGATGTCTTGACGTGCACGATTAAAATACAAGAAGCCGAGGAGATTATCACTTGGTGGTAATGTTCGAACAAAACCTTGTTATATTGATAGGAAACTGCAACAAGCTATCTACTACGGCTAAAAACTGAAAACCAATTGGTGAATTGAACTTGGACTGTAAATACTGCAATACGAGAAAAGTAAGCAGATGGATTGTAGGTTTTGCGTAACAGAAAAGTAGTTTTTCCTAACAGTTGGCAATAGTAGATAGAAATGAATAGTTAGTAATTGGACAGAGTAAATAGATTAGATTCATTTAGGCCGTTGTCATGAGACTTGGTCTTCCAAATGTACCTTGCTTATGAAGCTACTTTATATGTATAAAAGAATGATATAAACAAAATTTTGACGTACACAATTATAACACACGAAGCCGAGGACATTACCACTTGGTGAGTCACAATAATAGCTTATTCGAACAAAAACCTTGCTATATTGGTATTGATATTCTTGAAAATGTAGAAGTATGTAAAAATCAATTGAAAAATATTTAGTCGATAATAGTTTATTTATTTATTTATTCCTTTAACACATTACAAAATATAAAATACATTTTAAAAATACACAGCAAAAATGAAATAATCACAATTATACAAATTAAAACATAAGGAACTACTTCCCCAAAAGAGCAAGCTCGAGCTTGGGGAAGGAGCAGCCGTGCTTGGGCTTAACTAAAAACTAAATCCTTCTAACATAAAAAAAATCAGTAACAATATAAAATTTTTGTGCAAGTAATTTATAATATGTGAGAGTAAGATATAATATTGTGCAGATGAGAAAAAAATTTAGACGAATGAGTATTTACAGAGTAGTACAAAATTTAAATGTGGTGAGTCATTAATAAGTTTATACATGAAGAGTGTAAAATGACATACATAAGTTGTGTAGAACTGATACATAGATAATAGATAGAATATAACTAAAATCTTATCCTATCGAACTCCAGAATCGCTCGGCCCTATCCCAGCCATGAGAGTCAACAAGATACTTTTTTAAATGCAAACTAAAATTCTTTTGGGCGATTACACCTCTGACATTGCTAGGGAGGGTATTAAAAAATAATGGAGATACTGGAGTTATTTATGTATTAAGAGCGTGAAGCGCGACTTTATCGCTCGAGCGAAAACATTTACTGCTTGACGTGTAGCGGAGCGCAGTAATTTTGCGAGAGCGATAAAGAAGCTTCACGTGCGAATTGCATACAATATTTTTCCTAAAACGGCAGTTCTGGATTCCAACACAATAAAAGCTTGTAGTTTGTAACATCACAGACCATGCGTGGATTTGGTTAGCATACGCCATTGTTGAGGTTATGTGAATTTCACGGATTCCGTGATCCACCAATGGGAAGGCATCAAAATCAAAACAGAAGCGTAAAGAAAACAGCTGGCGAGCGTAAAGTACTTTACCGCTTGCGGAGCAGTAAAGAGGTATTTTACAATTAGTTTTCAGTACGTAAAGAACTACTTTACGAGCACTTTTAGGAAAAGCTTTTTATAGTGTACAAGAGTTTCTTTCACATCAAATTAAGCCTCACCTCAACTGATTGATAATATTGTAATTATTATGGTAACTAGTGTATAAGTTTTTTAATATTGTATGTATATAATTGTTGATCTCACTTGTCTTATACTGTACTTCTTAATCCTGAGTCTCCAAGACGTAATCTTAAAAAAGTGGATTAGATTAGAAAAAAATGGATTAGATATATGACAGCGATGGGATTCCATGAATAAGAGGCAGTAGTGTGAACATATCCAAATAAATAGTGACTTTAAAGATAGTTCGCCTCCTTGGTTCACTTTCTTGGTTCACCCCGAGTAACTTGATACTTAATCAACTTACTAAGAGGTTCTAGAAATATGAACATGACAAAAAAAATCCAGGTGAAAAGCTTGTTCGGCCCTTGATTTACCCTAAGTAACTTGATGCTTTAGTTACTAGAACTATGTACATAACAAAAAAATCTAGGTGGAAAGTTTGTTCACCCCTTTGGTTCACTCCGAGTAACTTAATGCTTTTAATGACCTAACAAAAGCTGAAACCCCACTTATTATGTGAATTGAACTTGTACTACATCCACAAAGAGATAAAATAATGGTATCAGATGGATTCTAGGCTGTTCCTGAAACCGAGCTACTATTATAGTTATCAATAGAAATTTATTATATGATTAATAACTGATTCTATAGAGGAGTCAACTATTATTAAATACTTATGTAACTCAACTTTAATTCAGGCTCGACTGTAGCCAGTTGGAACGCCCCTTCAATTGCCTTGATTAAATGTAATCTGATACTACTCTCTTTGAGATTTGAGGCATCTATTTTGATTGAGATTGATACAGAGCCTATAGACGAAAATTTATGTTACCCACGGTTTGAAATTATTGTTGAAGCATGTAAAAGAACTTGGGGATAAGTTAATAGAAAAATCAGCGTTTGTGTTTTCATGGAATCCTCAATCAGAGCCAAAAGATGGTTCTTTTGAAGATCGTTGTAATCTCAGGTAGGCAAAGGACCGGAAGTTTAATGAGCTATTCCAGGTAGAAGCGGACCCTTTCCCTTCATCAACAGGACGTTTGCGCGTCTCCAGATTTCAATTTGTGCTTATCTTATTCAATTTCAATTGTCTTAGATTTTTTGCGCTTTTTTTATTCTACGATAACCTCGCGAATCGCAACTATAATTATTTATTTATTGTAACAAAATCACAATGAATGTGGAGCACAGACTCTAGTCCAAAACTGCTCTCTTCACAAATTTTGAATATGTTACATTGTCCATTGAGCAGGTTAACACAGACTAAATGTTTAGATTTGCCAAAAAACTTCACTCCAGAAATAACAAAAATATTATTTTTCGCTTGACGACTATTAATTTATTAAAATTTCACTCGAAACGAAACACGAAAAACAGTTTCTAATATTAAATTTTGATGAAAAATTTTTAGTCGAGAAATACTATCTCGTTGTTATGGAAAACAACAATTCAATTATTGAATTATTGCCATTATATCTTGGGCACCTTATGAATTGTATTTTAGCTAAGATGCTAATTATCTTTCACTTGACTTTTTTACTCTTCTTAGGACTTATTTATTAACATTTTAATTATCTCATTTTTCTCAACATAGGATGGATCTCAATCGTTTGAAAATTTTGACTTTTGCTTAACAAAATCGATTTTATCAATAAAAAAATCGTTCCATTCCGTTTTTTATTTAAGAGAAGTAGCCTTGATTAAAATATCAGAAATTTATCATAAATAAATTGGGCATACTGTACATAAGCATAGAAAGCATAGGAAAACTGTAAAAAACATAGAAAACACGGTGCACCTTAAATTATTTTACAAGAAATAGAAATTCAGGTTATAATAATAAAATATGATTTTTTTTCTAATAGAAATTCATAAGGATAAATCAGCTCGGGCTTACCTAGGGTGAGTTAGATTGGAGGGGTTGAGTTGGGTTAGGTTAGGGGATGAAAAAAATAGCCTGAAAAATAGATGAAAAAAAAAAATAAAAAATATTTTATAACTACTAACAGGCCTTACAAAATAAAATTTATTTATGATAAATTTCTGATATTTTTATCAAGGCTACTTCTTTTAAATAAAAAACGGAATGGAACGATTTTTTTTATGGATAAAATCGATTTTGTTAAGCAAAAGTCAAAATTTTTAAACGATTGAGATCCATCCTAAGTTGAGAAAAATTAGATAATTAAAATGTCAAAATAAACTATCGAGAAAGTCAAAATAAAGCAAACAACGTGAAATCAAAGGTTCTGGTCACCTTCTCTCATCCAAGCGCAGATTTAAGTGTTCTGGGCTTAATAGAATCACGATCTAATTTATAATGACTGGTTTTCCACATATATTATAGTTACATTTTCGTGTTAAAGAGGGCAATCATGGGATTTCCTTGTGCTCTCATATGTACTCATGTCAAATAAATAAATACGATTGTTTCATGGAAGTTCCTCTGTTTTTGAATGAGACCTATTAGGTCTATCGGCCTGAGTCGACGATAAACGTATTAATCGAGATAAAAAAAGGCTTAACCGAGACGTACAATATTCATGAAGTATGCTACGCTTTGTTGAGAAACGTGACGGCTTACTGTGAGCCTCGATTTTGATGGTGGAGGGAGAGGGAATATGAATCGCCCTAAACAATTCACTCGTTTGAAAAGAAGCATGTGCATAAATTTGGACTTGGAAGACTTGTAAGTTGGGAAGGGGATGCGCTGAGCCGCGACCACGTGTTCATCTCGATCAAAGTGGAGCGAAGCTCAGCTGAATATCAAGTGCAAGTGCCTAGTCCTAGTGGTGGTGTGGAGTGGTTGGTGTAGTTGCAAAGGGAGGCCCGGTTTAGCAAAGGGCAACTAGCAACAAAGCCAGACCATCAAATATTTACATTGATCACTCACTCACTCACCCTCAATGGCGTCGGCACCATCTACCCCTCCCCCACCAATATCTCAGCTGACTGTGGTCAAATGATGACGTCACTTGTTGCTGATTACAATAGAAACTTACAAATTCCTACCTAAATTTCCATTCATTTTATTTTGTAAGGCCTGTTAGTAGTTATAAAATAATGGTTCAGGCTATTTTTTTCATCCCCTAACCTAACCCAACTCAACCCCTCCACTCTAACCCACCCTAGGTAAGCCCGAGCTGATTTATCCTTACCCACCAGAACCCGAAAATCCCCGTTTCCGAAAAAAATCAACTTCTGGCGTAGAAACATGGAACATCACTAACTCTCTTGCCTCCAAGCTGAGAATATTTGAAAAATGTACTTATCTGAATATAAAGTGATATTGATGTTCAAAATTATGAAGGAGTGTGGAGGAAAAGAACAAACATTGGAATCCACGACATTCTCCATGGTGGGGAAACAGTGCACAATATGAAATCACAAAAGCTGGGGTTTCCTAGCTCCGTACTTTTTGCCAGCGCTGTGTGCACCAGTATTGGAATTGCTTTTAGTTGAAAATCCAGTAATGCCATTTAAAGTAGAATGATGATAATCAGTGAAACACGCCACTAAAGAGTATTTCCACATTGGAAGTTGAAATTGATTGTTTTTGTTAGATAAAATTCCACGTAAAATTACTTACAATACAGCTATCTGAACTGAATTAAAACGGTTTTCTGTACTAAATTTTTTTTTTGCTATTTAATAATTATGAAAAGATGCTTAAATTCCAAGTAAAATACATGTTTCTATGTTTATTGTGACCAGAAATCTGACCCCGGTCATTTGGCGCAATCGAAGTATGTCCAGTAATCAAATATAAACATGCATTTAGGTTGATTCAATGCCTCGTAATCAGGAAAAATTCAAGATAGCCACTATATAAACCAAAATCGTGATGTACATGGTCATAACACACGAAGCCGAGGAGATGAGTGAGTCACAATAGCTTATTCGAACAAAAACCTAGTTATATTGGTAAAAAATTCTATAACAAGCTATCGCAGTTTCTAAAGAATCTTGGAAATATTAATGTATATTTCTATATAATTAAGAAAATATTTAGTTGATGAAGTTTTTTATAATGTACAAGAGTTTATTTCCGATCAAAATTGAGTCTCACCTCAACTAATTTAAACCGTAGTTGTGGTAACTAGTGAATAGGAATGGTAATATTGTATATAATTGTTTTGTTTTTTTGGGGAGGATAAAGCTCTCATAGGTCTGAGACCTGTGCGTAGGTAATGAATTGGATGATGGTGATTGATGAGTTGGACCTACAGTTTTAGGTGGGTTCTGAACCACCGGGAAGTGGTTTTACAGCAGAGAACAGAGTCTTTTGATCTGACGTGACTTGTCTTATACTCCATAACCGAAGTCTTCAAGACGTAATCTTGAAAATATACAGTGTATATGTATTATTTTTAAAAATAATTTTTCGTTTTAAAATTTTAATCTTTCTCACACGGTTCATGTATATCTTGTTCTTATTTTTACAAGTTATTTCTTTTCGTTATATACAAACTCGCTCAGAACAGTAATATAACATTATTGACTAGTAAATTAAACAGTGTAGTAGTGCAGTTGAATTATTCAAAGAATAGCGGGCAATTGAAGTTGACATAGTAAACAATTCAAGATCAGAAATCCTTCAGGAGATCGAACAAAATAATGCTTCGGGCAATTCTTCGCGGGGAATTATTACAATAATTCCTGTCGATTGAAATTAATACAAAAATTTAAAAATAGATGTTGCTGAATGTAAAAAGAAATGTGACGCATTTCCGCATATTATCATCAACGGCTGTTTATGACAGCTATCAACAAAAAAACGAGGAATTTCTCTGTAACCAAATTTCACATATATATCTTGTTCACATCTCATCGTTCAACTGAAAATACATATGCAGCATCACGTGGAATCAGATTAACATCCGTGATTAGTATGCTGTGCAGTATCACGTGACCAACGTTTAGCCTCATTAGATTTGTAAGAAAATTATTTGCAACTTATGATTAAATGAATCTCTAAAACAAATCTAACGTAAAAGAATCTACATGATTGTAATTGTGTCCTGTTTTCTACTAAAAATATGAATCTAGAAGGGCGTCACTGGCGTAACTTTAGTGTAGACCCAAGTGTAAAGGGCGAGAGTGTATCAGAGTAGACTGTAAACCGTGGATCCCCCCTTCCCCCAGATACCCAGAAACAAAAGAAATTTTGGAATTTCAACAAGCCCTGAGATACAATAATTTTTACGAAAACGTCTTGAATAGCTAAATACTGTATGTAGTTTGAGAAAGATTTTAAAAATGTGGTGTACCACTGACCCCAATTTTGAGTGAACAAGATACATAAAGTATTGAATTACTGTTAGAAAACCGCTCCTTTGAAAAGACATTTTTGAGTACAGTACTCCACTGCACCCCAATCAGGTTAGGTGGGGGATCAAAAATAGCAGTGAAAATAGTTTTAAGTAGGCTTGCTTTAGAGTTTGGCTACTTGTACAATAAATGTTTAGCACGTAAGTTCGGTTCTCCCACTGACAGTGATGCAAAAACTAGATGAAAATATAACACTTAATTTGGCTTAGAATAACGCTAGAAAGGACGAATTTGTGTCTAGAATCGCTTAAAATGTGGTATTAAAGTGATTATTTTTCAAACATTTCCTGGGGGAGTACCCCTGGACCCCCCTTTTCAATAATCTATATAGTATCCTTCTCTTATCATTGTGTACTACACATTACCTGGAGCCTCTGGCCCTCAGAACTTACTGGAGAAATAATTTTGACCCTGAGGCTGGAAAGTTTGAAGACCCCTGGTCTAGACAATTCATCTAATGTCATTTATGTTGCAATTTGAATAACTCTATTATGGCAATGAATATTGTAATGCATCAAATGTTACATATTTCATATATTTAGTGTAGACCTAAGTGTAAAGGACGAGAGTGTAGCAGTGTAGACTCTAAAGCGATGATGGAAATAGCCGCTAGATCAGCTTGTCGGCTTGGAAGCGTTAAAGTACTTTTTTTAATATCCTGTTGACATTTTAGCGAGGCCATAAAATTGCAACGCACCAGCTCTCCATTATCTGCAAATTATTATCCTTTTTCCGAATGAATTGCATCGACGCTGCCTTCTCACTCCTCACTCTATGCCGCCACGAGTCTGCCGTCGCCATCATTGTTTTATTTATTCATATAACAACAACATAATATTTATTCATATAACTTATTTATTATCCATATGATGGTGGTGGTAGTAGTTTTACACGGATGAATCCAGAAAATATTTTCGGGGAGGTATTACCTAAAAGAGGTTTTCTCCCTCAGAAAAGACAAAAATGAAGCTTTTTTAATGTATGTTGCGGAGGGTTACATCCCCTTTTTCTCCCCCCTGGATACGCTCCTGGCACTCGCCATCTCATTACTTTGGCTTATGAAACCTAGGTTTCACTAGGTATAGTTTCCAAATGTTTTTGTTTTACGTTATTTTATATCGTATTATAAGTAGTTTAAATCTATTTATTTATTCCAATATACATTCTTGAGTGCAACGGGAAAGCCCAAAAAGCACTCATGACACAAAAAAATTACAGCAAAAGTAATACAGCAGATAAGGAAAAAAGAAAGAAGAATATTTTTATACCCTAAAAATAAGCTTTTGTCATTAAAATAGCATATTTTAATAGTATTCTATTCTCATCGACAAAGTACAGTTTTTAGCTCTCTCTGTACGAAGTACATAGATCATTATGATCATTATTATTATTATTATTTTTTTTTTTGCTGAAGTTATTCTAGCACCTAGTCTGACACTAAGTAAAGTAAATTCGTATGGCTTTTCGTGGTGGGGAGACCCTTACGGGTGTCTGACACTAATAAGCTATTTTATTTTAACCAAAATTGCTAATTATTTATTATGGAAAGGATTAACCCATTGGCTTGACCTCCTCTATTTTAACAATAAACAATATTTAAAGAATATTTCAAATAACTTTCATACACACTTCTGCTTTTACACTTTCATACACACTTTTGCTTTTAACTTTTGCACATTAGAAAACTCTGCTTTTGCACTTCGCACTACACTAATTCGTGTGGCTTCTTCCGCTTTAGCCTTCGTATCATCCCATAGACGTTCAGCAGCTGGATTGCCTCTACGTTCTGGTGTTGATGCATTCTATCTTCATGTTTATTGGCAAATCTCTTGATTTCACTGGCTATTGTCTCCACTCCTAGGTCGCGGTGAAGATCAGTGTTTCTGACATACCATGGAGCATCAGCAATATTCCGAAGTACCTTATGATCATTATGAGATTCATTGCAGATCATTATGCTTAGGCTCTGTCCGTCCGTCTGGCTGTACGCATTAAACTTCAGAGCATAAACTACAGAAGGTACAGGTACCAAATTTTCAGGAGGTAGTAGGCACCTCATAAGAAGAAAAGAGAAAAAAATTAAGTTCGTCGGTCCTCGCTGAAGGACACAAAAAGGAAAAATCTATCTTTGAAGGAATAGCTGATAGAACTTAACAGTTTTTAATCATATGGCAGGCCCCTTATTTTTTTCTTGAATAGCCCAGTATATAGTTTACTGAACAAGCACTGAATGAGAGCGTTTCAATATTCCAAATATTCATCATTACAGATACAGAAACATTTATACACCTGCATTCCTGTACATGGCGGCTCTGGGAGCGCAGTTGGTTGGAGCGCTTGTCTGTGATGAGATAAGGCTTTGACTGGCTTCGTTTCCTGCAGCGTTGGGTTCGAATCTCATTCAGCTATGGATGTTTCTCATCATTCTTCAGACTAATGTGGGCATCATCCGATGCAGCCAGACCCTGTTTAGTGGTGAGAGTGGACTATCAAGCACAGAGCTTCAGACTTTTTTTCGGTGGACTTGGCATACTGATAAAAATCTGTAAGCTCACTGAGGAAAGCAATCACAAATTACCTCACTCCTCGTTTGTGTATTACTCTCTTCGGACTAGAACACAACGTTGAGGTCTGAAGAGTCACTATATACATACCCTTACAAACAAGCGATTATAGACCGTTTGTGTGATTGGATTCTCAAGAATTAAATTGAATGATTGTTTTAATAGTATTTATCAACCAGGTCGAAATCAGCACGAAATTCTTTATTAGATTGACTGACACTTGCACGAAAGAAAATTAAACTTGACCATCATAAGATGACATCATTTGACGGAGCCAGTGCAACGACTTCCCCATTGAGCTCCGTAAGATGTCGTCATCTTACGGTGGTTAATTTTAATTTTCTTTCGTGCAACTGGCCGTGAGTTTGGTTTGACTCTCGAGTATTAAATGAGTGATTGTTGGAAAAGGATTGATCAACCAGCATGTGATTGTTCGTAGTGGATCCTATAAATTAAGCTATTGTTTGAATCATCATCAACCCAAGGGAGGTGAAGATTAGTATGCAATTCTTTATAGTCAGCAGCCGTTTATTGTTATGAAAGTTACGTTAAGTAATAGCGTAGATTATTATTTGTTGTTTTATACGTTGAGGCGGTTGGGTAAGGACTATAAATGGCATGAACAGGTATGAAGCTGGAGGGTGTAGTGCGAGTATGTGGTGGATCCAAGAGCCGTTTTGCATTAGAGGTTACATGGTGGTAGTGCCACCCTTAGTTTTTATATATTTAGCGAAGCAGGCAGAGGCGTGGCAAGTGGGAATGGGGAGAGGCTGGAGTTGATTGCCTGGCGGATGAACGCCTTCGCCGTCTCTTATCTGTGCTCTGGCTTCTTTGCCCATTCACAAAGACAATTTCTCTAGATTTATATTGGCGACGCTCGAGCTATTACTACTACCTCCAACCTCCACTCACTTGTACCTCTGTCATTTAAATACACACTTAATCGGCGCGGCGCGGCTCATTTGAATGTCGCAAGACGCTTGCCTTCTGCTCTCTCTCCCTAGAAAGAGAGAGAATGAGTAAGAGAGAGAATAGTTGGTGAGACGGCTCTCCTAGAACTGCTATCTTTCTCTAGCAACTCATCAAATTCATTACACAAACAATATTAAAACTTTAATAAAACTTACAATTTGTTCAATCAGATAGAGATAAGCTATGAACTCCTGGAGCCACTTTGTAAGCGTGACCAATTCGATTGGCCTGAAAAATACTGTGTTCTTTGCTGTAAAATCACTTCCCGGTGGCTCGGAAACCACCTAAAACTTTACGTCCAACTTATTACCCACGCACAGGTCTCGGAGTCATCCTCCAACAAAAGAAAATGTGGTGTTATTACTGATAACTAAACAATATGAATTGATGAATATTCAGCACGGTGACAGAGAAGAATTCCCAAGAAGAAGACGCAGAATAAGGAGAAAATAAAAAACGAGGAAACATTTCAATGAGATAACACGGGATAGTAGAAGAGGAGAAAGAAGAATATACAAAATTGAAAAATAACATAAAATAGAGAAATTAAAATCAGATTACCGTACTCAAATCAAATTCAGTAAACTACTAATTATGATAATGATGATGTGCATGATTAAAAAGATGAGAAACAACAAGATAAAAGGATGGAGAGGAGGAGAAAGTGATTGATTCATTCATTATAGTTATGTATCCCTGGATGCGTATCACAAAATCTTCTTGAACGGTTACGCACAAATAAAAATATTCCTGGTCTTTGAATTTAATGCTGTGTATTGGTGAGTCTCAGAATGCTTTCTTTCGTGCGATAGTCACCGAATTAGGGGACAAGCACCACCCTATTTTACCAACATATATTCATATTTTTGTAATAAATATTGTTTGTTTGATAGTTCAAATTTCCAAATTGAAACTGCTATGCATAATTATTTCAATCATGATTACCCAAAATTTATTGTCAGCTGTAATTTATTTATTAAATACCGTATATATATATACATTCACAACCAATAGAACGCCAAAACAATCCATATTTACCTCAAAGACTGGTCTCTACAATTTAATAAATATGGATGATAAAACAAAAAGATTCTCTCACCATATGCCAAACGTTATGAAAAGTACTAAAAAGTTGGAGAATACAATTACAGTATAAAGAAAATAAAGGTATGAGACTAAATGAATGAAAATGTAAAATATATGACAATAAAAAATAGGAGATATTATAGTATTGTCTGCAAAACAATAGAAATCGTTAAATTTGAATAGCTTGTACACAATTCACACAGAATTTGCGCAATGGGTCAATAATTGGATTAATTGGATGACCGATTAGATTGGCCAGCAAAAAAGATTGCTCTAAAATCACTTCCCGGTGGTTCGGAACCCACCTAAAACTGTAGGTCCATCTCATCAATCACCATCATCCAACTCATTACCCACCCACAGGTCTCAGACCTATGTGGGCTTCATCCTCAGAAATGAAAAAAATAAATAAAAGCCCATTATATAAATGTAATGTTCTTTGGTGGAAACAATTTGTATTTAGCACCTAGTTTTAAAGTTTGTATGTATAAAATCGAGTTGAACATAATTCTTTTATTTTTTTCTTGTTACAGGTAAGCAGCAGTTGTCTCTCTATGTGCTCATATATCAGGGTCTCCTTGGTACCGTAAGTTCCTACAATTTTAATATATTATAAACTAGGGCTCGCGATTTTCAACAGACTTTTGTGAGTTTTTAAATATATGGGACTTTTAATTCGATTTTTCAGCTGTTTATTAAATCCTGAAATCCATAAATATTGATTATTGCATCAAGAATTAATTAGTATCTTTGGCAGGTACGTGAGTTTCTTGAGTGATACGTGAGTGGACATTTGAGCTTAATAAAGCTTATTTATGGTCTTAATAAAGTTGACGCTAAGCGTTTCTGTTAGAGAACCTTAATAAACATAACCATAAAAATCAATTATATTCTTTTGAAGATGCACATAGTGGATGTTTGTTTTTCAACTACAGAATTTCAGATTATATTAATATTTTGCCCTATAATCAATAAACCCTTATTAATGCAGAGCCACTTCAGTCGCGATCGCGAGCCACAATTAAGTATAAATTACACCAGCTGGGTAAATTTTATTAAAAAATCAGCTGATGGCTCTAAACATGTTAATGCCTTCATTTACTTTGACATTGTTGATTTTTTGAGGTCGATCAGCTGATGTAATTTATCCTAAATTGTGGCTCGCGACTGTAGTGGCTCTTAATAAGAGCCTTAGGTGATGACAATGATTTTTGTAGAGTCGCCAGTTTAGTAATTCATTGGATTCATTAGTCCTCTTGAATTATTGTGCTTTGAGGTGAAATTTTTAGTGAAAAAGACCTAACCTAAAATTTCGATTCTAATTTGAAATTTTGTGAAAAGCAGTTTTGGGCAATAGCGTGTTGTATTCACATTGTATGTTAGTTGAATTAATAAATAAAATATGACATAATATGTATATAGAGAAATCGTAATTTTCCTTCAGCATAGCGTATTACTCACAACTATAGGTGCTTACATATGTGCTAATTATTCAAGTAGTTGTGAAACGTCTTGTAATTTTATTAGTAGCCTATTCAGTTACATTTTAAATGAAAATGCGTTTTCCCCAAAATATCTGTTTGGGGCACCAAATCAAATCAATTTCTCGAACCATAAAAACATGCATGAATCGGCCAAGTCAATAAGTACAAAATATATTAGGATTATAACACAAGGAAGAAGTTTAACCTGTAAAACCAACCATTAGGCTGCACAAATCTTTTAAAAGCCTACCAGCAGTATGTTTTTTGTTATTGTTATTTTTGCAACCAAAATAAGGAAAAACGCAAAAAAATGATAAAGACATGTACAATAAACAATTTTACATAAATTATATAATAAGGAATCTATAGATGATATGAATCTTTGTTACTTCACAGCAACTTCAAGATAAAACCATTAAAATATTATTTGATAATATTATTTATTTTGAAGAATGTATTCATCTTGATCCATTCATCTATTTCTCTTAGTAGAGTTGGCGTGATTTTATTATCAATAAATCTTTGTGGGACTAGGTTTATAATTTCACTACAAAAAAGTCATATTGATGTCTTGTCAAAGTCAGTCTAGGATTAGATTTTTGAAAAAACGTTTGATAAATTACATTCAATAATACGAAGCCTTCCAAAAGGAAAATTCAAAAAGAAAGTAAAGGAATTGCTTAAAAGTGAGCTTTTTATACCATAGAATAATACCTCAACAGCGAAATCTAGTCAGTTACGTGACAATAAGAGTTTTTGACAAGATCTATGTATATTTTATATTTGGTTATAGATAAATTATTCTATTCTATTACAAAGTACAATCAAATATAAGATTAATCAAGTCAGATGTATGCTACAACAGATCAACCAAAGTATACAAGTAAAAGTATACCGCAATAGGTTAAAACCTAGAAAAACTCAAAATAAATTTAGCCAAATCAACAACACATAGGCCTACCAATACCATCATTAGGACAACAATCATTGCATTGCATTTACATCCCATAAGCAATTTAAACCAGTAGCATTCACCCAGTATTCCCATTTTATGCAATTATTGATTGAAAGAATGTATTAGTATGTCAATTCATCCTTGACCGTCGTATGAATTTGCCTTGCGCATGTCTGTTCTTCACTATGCTATGAGATAGTCTCTCATACTTCCTAATGAAGTCCGCTTGTAACGCTGAGTAGAGAAGAAACAAAATGTGTTTCTGCGCACTGCCAAGACTATAACTTGTCTCACTTATGAACCTTCCCCCTGCCCTTTCTGTAAGCCTCATGTCTTAAACTCAGCTGAATATAATGAATCAGAATAGCTCTAATCAAGTTTTCAGGATATATGCAGTAAATATTTCTGTAACTGTATTTCTATTTAATAAATTTGATTTAACTGTGATAGTTTTTAACCCCACTCCTGTTCCTGACGCAACCGGAAGTCAATTTCCTTAGGTCTAACTTCATTTTTTCTATTTTGTCTTAAAAACAAAATACATAATTACATAATGAAAAATGTCAAAATTTTCTATTACTTAGGCCATAGCAAAAAATTAGAATATATCTTTGCCCGCTGATGGGATAAGGCAACTTTACCAGCCACTGATCTTTTCTTATTTTTTTCGATTAAAATAAACTCTAGTATTGTTGATCATTCTGTATATAGGCTTTTATTAGTTTACTTCCATATTGGAATACTGGTATTGTGCTTCTCTGCTGCGAGTTGCGCTATTGACTAAGCATTGTCAATTGTACAATGGTAACATTGTGAAATCAACATCTTCCACAATAGCTAGGCCTAGTTATAGCTATCTGCTCAAGAAATTTTCTCGTGTCAAGCTCATAGTCGCTTATGTAATATTCAGTCTTCTGATGCTGTATGTCCTTTCCTGTACGAATGTATTTTTTTCCAGTAAGATATCAAGTAATAAACTAGCTGCCAAAACCAACTTTGTTGAAATATAAGCCACGATTAAATATTCACAATACTAATTGTAGCCAGCAAAAAAGACTGCTGTAAAATCACTTCCCGGTGGTTCGGAACCCACCTAAAACTGTAGGTCCAACTCATCAATCACCATCATCCAACTTATTACTCACGCAAAGGTCTCAGGCCTATGTGGGCTTCATCCGCCGAAAAAAGTTTATAGGCGCGGCTCTTGGGGTGCTTCCACCCCGAAATTCTTAACCAAGTCTAAAAAAGCAGTATTTGTGTCTTTTTTAAGTGAGGACCTTTTTCAAAGGCTAAAGTCCCCCGAAATATTTTCGTAGCTGATATCCCCCTTTCCCGAAAAAATTCTGGGTTTGTCCCTTATTGAAGCTAATTGAGATTGCACAATTCAACGATAAATGTACAGACATTATGCAATTAATTCAATTGACAAATGGGATAACAATGAACACATAAATGAAAAGGAATCATTAAACAAAGTAGGCAAATTCAATTCAATTTATTCACAGAAATACAATTATAAGATAAGGCAAAACTTTAATATCATGTGATGAAACCACTGGCATAAGATAACTTGTTCGCCAGTGGGAGTAGGAGCATAATTAATTAATAAGGTTGCTCATATTACAATAAAGTCATCAACGAAAAGAACAAAATCGTACATGCACCGCAAAAACACAATAAATGAAAAAAAGTTTTTAAAATAAAATAGGGCTTTCATAAATTAGAAGTTGATGAAAAGCAAATACTGAAGTGTCGATCGCAATACTTATTCATTACTAATAAATAATAAAGCTACAAGCATTTTTTAATGTGAATAAATTTGGCCTAAGGTCTGGAATTTTAAGATTGGAGATGATCCACCTCTACGGATAACTAATACTATGATTATAGTACACTTGAATTTCTGTAGGAATCAATCCACATAAAAATCGAAAGTCGAACTCTAGAAGAGAGAAATTCGTTCATGGGAAATACTATTAAACTAGCTCAATATATCTATATATGTTCGTTATGTAGAGTATTTCGTTATTTGTTGGTTCGTTATGTAGTAGTTTAATTTATTTGATAGAAGTATAGCTGAGGGCACAAGGAAGCTCCTATGCACACGGGGTCTAATCTTTTCTAAGTTCACAATTTTGATTTGATTTTGAATCTTCTGTTTTGTTCCAAACATACAAATGAACATAATGTTTTTTCTTATGAAACAATAAAACATGGTGAAAACCTGTATGGGATCAAGTCAGTCAACTTTGTAACAAAATTACACAGTCATTGGAATAAAGAAACTAAATCAAGCTAATTAACATAAAAAATAAACTTATACTAGAAGGTTTCCTACAAAAACAGTTATTTGAACATTAATACTGTTGCTTTAAGATATATCAGCCATATGTTATAATTTAGACTTGAAAATACTTACTAGATAACAAATTTAAAATGGCAATGATTCGAAATTTTCGATATTAAAATCTTTGATACCTGTACCTCTCGATATTATTTTTCGATATTAAAATCATTAAATTATTTTTCGATATTAAAATCTTCGATACCTGTAACTTTCGATATTAAAATTTTCGATACCTGTAGCTCTCGTTGTCAGGATGTTTTTAATGTTTTATTGTAAAATATACATAATGAAATAAAAAATAAAATAAAATTATATCTAAGCTCATTCTAGAATAATAATCTCATCAAATGTCATTAGATTAAAAAAAAACATTAGTCACAATTCCTTTTTATCATTGCAAGAGTTCTCTTGAAATTCTCCATATTAAAGCAGAAATTATTATTGCTATTGCAAACTATTATTACTTCTTATGGCTATTGTACAGACAATTTATTATTAAAAATATCTTAAATTAAAAATTCATTTATTCTAAGTTTATATATATTTTCAGGTAAACTCTGTCAATGTATATTGACAGTGTATATTGTTTATTGTCAATCTATTATAGTATTTAACTGCACAAGCCTAGAAACCTGCACAGTTGGACTTGTAGCAGCAGTATTCGTTTTGTATGTTAGACTTACGAATTATACTTACAGTTAGACTTACGTATTTTGAGAGTCATGTGAATGATTATTGAATGACTGGAGAATAAATTCAAGTTTAATTTTACAAATAGCATACATTGGTAGATAAATATACATGTTAAAATCATTATTCTCAACTTAATAAATAGAAGTTTACAGCTCCAGTGTTGGTTCATTGCACTTAGTTTTTTTTTTGCAAATATAAAAGCAATATGGTGTCATAATTTATCAATCGCCTACTACTCTTGCTAAAATTTTATAGTTTTCTTTTGTTTAGGGCTAGATTTGTAGAGATAAGTTAGTGCATCACACTGTAAAATTGAACATGAACATAATAGACTAGAAGGGGATTTCAAGGGAATTTTTTTAAAGTATATCACAAAAGCTAGGTTTGTGTAAACTAGTCTTTGCAGTAGCATAACTATGTCGGGGACCAAAGGCCCCCCCCCACCAGTGTCTCAGAGACAAAAAATACATTTTAGAATTGGAGCTTAGAGAGACATTTTTTTCACCTAAGAGTCAAAGATGTCTGAAATCACTGAAAAAGGTGGTTTCAGAGAGATTATTTTTAAAAAATTTGGGGAAGTACCCCCCGACCACCCTCTTAAAAGAAAATTTCAAGTCCGGCACCCCAATCAGGTGTGGTGGGGGTTCAAAAAACGCAGAGTAAAAATGTTTTCAGGTTGGCCTGATTCAATTTTTTTACTAAATCAATGAGGGTCTGGATCTCCTCATTGATTATGATGAAAGAACTATATAAAGTTTACTGTGACACTTATGTTGAATTCATGACTAGAGTCGTTAAAAATTTGATTTTAGAAGGGTTATTTTTCAAAAACTTTCCAAGGGAGTACCCCCGAACTAAAGAAGAAATTAGTCTTGAGCTATACTACCTTCATAAAATAGCGGTCTGTAAAATAAGATTAACCCTATGTCCTATGTTGAGAGCATGTCTTACACTGTAACCATGACCATAGAATAGCAACAGCGGATTCCTTCAGGAAGTGGAAGAGGTCTGAAACCTGTTCCTGTTGACTACTGGACTTTACGAGCCAGCTCATCTCACAGATTATTCGCAGTTCTTTGTCTGGACGTCTGCCTTAGTTCATTAAGCATTGGTATTAGTATCTGCAGTGCAGTGGACGGTTGTTTTTGCACAACAAACCGGTTGAATTTCAAGTCCAGTAGATCTCCAGTTGTCTATTCTATGTTTACTTTCTCACAATCTAGAGATTTATTAAGAAGGTGAACATTAGACTACAAACTAATGTACTACAGAGTGAGTCGCACACATGTAATTTCTGTGATTAGTAGTTACGTTGAATTAAGTATGGCGGGCTCTGAAAAATGGCGTCCCATGTGGTACGGACAACAAATCTAGACACCATTGAAATGTATACTGGCTACATTAAGGCTGTGCGCAGGGTCTTTGGACATAATTTTTTTTCTAAGTTTATTATATTGGATATTATTAAGGTGTTGAAATGTTGGCTATTGCCATGATGAATCATTTTTTGCATCCAATATTTTATGAAATATGGGAGTTCTAAGTTGAAATTTTTCAGTTTTTGGGGGCAACTGATCTCCCGTACAAGTTATTTTAAACTTTAGATGATTTTTTTAAATGAAAGACACATTAAGGAATAAAATAACATATTTTTCATACCAATCAAACAAACAGTTTTCTCAAAATAATTTTTTTAAAACATGCGAAAAATTTCATTTTTTTTTTCAAAAAATTATTTTGAAAAAAAAAACCAATTGTTAATTGAAATAAAAATGTGTCATTCTTTTCCCCAAGGTGTCTTTCAGTTATAAAAAAATTATCAGCTTTTTAAAATAACTTGTAGGTGAGTTCAATTGCCCCCAAAAGCCGAAAAATTTCAACTTTGAACTCCAATATTCCATAAAATATTTGATGAAAAAAATAATTTCTCATGACAATAGTCAACCTTAATAATATCCAATACAATGAACTTCGAAAAAAATTATGACCAAAAACCCTGTGCACGGTCTGTTGAGTTTACTGCTTTATTAATAGATAGTTTTCTCAAGAGCAGAAAATCAAGGATGAAATTCATGCATTCAGTACTGAACGAGGCAGCCATTTTGAGAATTTGTTGTGAAAATTCAAGTAATTTGTGTATACGGTATTAATAATAATGATGATTATTATCACTTACCCGGTGGTTCGGAATCCACCTAAAATTGTAGGTCCACCATGTTTTCGATAACATTGCTGAAACGGCAAGGACGAACAACCCAAGGGTCGCCCCACCAATTAAAGCCACACGCTTATTATTATTATTATTATTATTATTATTATTACTATAATTAATGTTATTGAAATGCATTTGTTTTACTTGATTACTTCTGATGGGTGCGACTTAATTATCACTGTATTTTTTGTCCTATTATCTCTAATGGTCTGCAGTTGAACTAGCGCTTATTCGCTTGTGAACTAAGTATAGTTGAACTTCAGTATAGCGAATAAAATTATCTAGGCAAACAATGCGTACTAGAATAGTAGTTTATGCAACGATTTTATTTTGACCCTTATTAAAGCACGAGTTAGATGTAAGTTATAACACGAGCGAATGCGAGTGTTATAAATATCTCACGAGTGCTTTAATGGCCAAATAAAATCGTTGCATACACTATTTTATCTACGACCACTAGTATACATTTAATGAAAACAATTTCATTTTACCTGTGACTGTCAGAGATACCTAACCTTTCATCTCAAATACGAAAAGTTATAGTAGATTGTTAGGTTAGCAGCTTAGCAGATCAAATCAGCTGATAGTTTCACAATATTGAATTACGATATTGATTCCATCAAAAATGCTTCTGATTGGTCCAGAACCCCGTGTTATAATGTAGAACCTGTACTATAATGAGCTCTTTATACAACGGGTTTCAAAAAGCATTTCGAAAAGACAGCTGTTTTGGCATCAATTGTGAAACTGTAATGTATACATTATGACATGGTCGTAGATAAAGGTAATCATTAAGAAGTCTCTAAAGTTTGCAATGTCAAAGAACACCATGAAAATTCTTTACTTCTTGTATATCTTGTTCCACAACTATCTGTGTTGTTAATATTAACTTTTTATTGTAAATTCAACGACTTGAAGTTAATTTTAATTGAGAATAAATTATATTTTTACTCACTTCAGGCCAAACGTTTTCGAGTCATAGAGACTCATCTTCAAAACGTTGTTCATCTTCAAACGTTGATTAACTTTTTATGCTAAATTTAACGACTTCCAGTCAATTTCAATTGTGAATAAATAATATTTCTACTCACTTTTGTCCAAACGTTTTCAAGTCATGGAGTCCTTGAAGATGAGTGTCCATGACCCGAAAACTTTTGGCCAAAAGTGAGTAGAAATATTATTTATTCTCAATTAAAATTGACTGCAAGTCGTTGAATTTACAATAAAAAGTTAATTCTTTACTTATTTGAAAATTCATTCGTTATATTTGGAAGTCACTTTTATAGTAGTTTGTCATTTATTTATGGTGATCCAACATAAGCCAGTACCGTAGTTAGTTCATTGAAAATAAGGTGATTTGATAATGGAAGAATTACCAGACTAAAGAATGTGTGACAAGCGTGGTAATAGACAGGTTTGAACATTATCAGTCTTATACATTCCCCATTATAGCGCAATATCAATATTCTCTCGCTTTAATCGCGTGCCTTATATTCGGGTGAATATTTATTATTGAACTTGAGATTAGTGTACATCAATTCTCACAGTAAATTTTATGATGCTTTGTTTCAGTATGGTCCTGATGACTTCGGACAAGACTCTCCGAGGTACACTTCACCTAAGGCGAGTAATCTATACTCAGCCGAACAGTATTATCTCGGTAAGTAATTGAACACCCTCAAATTTCTCAGTTTATTTTCAAAAGCAAATTCCAGTTGAACTAGAAGGTAGTAAAATGATAACAAGCCTCGCTCCAGCTATAAGTGGGCCGTATTATAAAATTGAGAATAGTCAGTAACAAGCTATCATTGAGATGAGAAAAAATATTGATTTAAGATATAGATAGAGATACCAAGTGATCTTGTTTAATGAAAGTCATTATTCACAAGAGAACAAAGATACATTTATGAATTTTTTTTGAAGGATGAAGCCCACATAGGTCTAAGACCTGTGCGTGGGTAATGAGTTGGATGATTGTGAGTGATGAGTTGGGCCTACAAACCACCAAAAGTGATTTTACAGCAGAGAACAGAGTCTTTTTTGCTGGCCATTCCAATCGGTCACCCTTACAGAGGGCCCAGGAGAGCGTTTCTTATCTAATCTGATTGAACAGATACCTGCTACGGCTCACGGCCATTACTTGGTGTAGCTGTATGGCTTTATTAGTGGGGAGACCCTTACGGGTAGTTCCACCTCGCCGCTTGAGCCATGTTATTGCAGGGTGTCTACTGGTGGGGAAAAAGTCGGGAATTTTTAATTTTTTTTTAATTTGGTCGGGAAAATGAGAAAGTTGATTGCAAAACGTATATTGACATACTTTTGTTACGAGCGCATAATTAAATTGGCTAACAAGGAAATACAAGAGTAATTCGATGTGTAGTTGGGAACAATTACTTAATAAATGTTTGCAATAAAATAACCAAATGCCATTTTGTACATAGTTTTGCTATTGTTCCGTGATTCTTCAGTTCAATTTATTTTACCTTATATATTTTTTGTCCAAGGTTGTAAATCTTGAATTAGGTAATTTAAACAAGTATAACGGATTTTTGCAAGCAACTGTTCAGTCTCAAGCTATCTTTAATTTTTTTCTAAACATAAATATGATTACAAAGCCAACTATGCCTTTTTTTAATATATGTAAACCTCAAATTGTGTGAAATAGGCCTTTACCACCTTCGATTACTGCAATTATTCCAGATGATAATGATTAAAGCTTACCAAAGAGACTTATAGAAAGGGCTCAGAACTCCCTGGGTTGAAAAATAATGTTATTTAGTAGAGTAAAATTTTAAACGATTTTCTTAAGTACAGGGTCCAAGTAAAATATTTAATGGCTTGAATTTCTAAACTGGCCTCTACTAATGTTGGAACAACATTCCTTAACAACTTGCAATATGTAGCTACGTGCTATTTTGATGGAGTCATTAGTCTACATTGCCCTGAAGTGGGTGATTTTCTTTTAATTGGCAGGTCAATTCCCCAAAGGGTGGCTGTTAGTTGTATTTTATAAGATTTTATTATTTTTTGTGTGAAAAAAGAAAGCAGATGAAATGTTCCAATCATCTAATTATTAGTGACCTCTTGTATACGCAGAGGCGGATCCACGGGGTGAGAAGGGGAAATCCCCCCCTCCCCGAAACGCTAAAGAAAAAGAAAGAAAAGAAAAAGAAGAGGAAGGAAAAGAGAGAAACTTGGAAAAAAGAAGGAAAAATGAAAAGAGAAGAATTCCTAACGAATGGAAATGATGAAAAACAGTGAAGAAGTGTAAAAGTGATGACAATATGTAAAAGGATAGAAATTGGTAGAAGAGAGATGAAAGTAAAAAAATACGAAAAAGGGTGAAAAGAAAAAAAATAAGAATAAAAAAAAGTAGAAAAAAATGAAGGAGAGTTTTCAAAGTTGCTGACAAGGGAGGAAAATGAAACAGCAATGCCTAACCTACAATTGATTTTCTATTGCCCCAGTACTTGTTCTAAAAATGATGCCAGTTCTGAAAGGTATCATGGGGATATTACCCCCCCCCCCCCCCCCGACAAAAAACAAATTGGAATTTTTGATCAGGAATCGCTAAAATGTGGTATTGTATGAATTGTTATTTTAAAAACGTTTTGAAGGAGTACACCTCAATTTTTTGGAAATGAATTTTCAAGTATCTTACGGCACTCAACGGTACCCCAATCAGGAGCAGTGAGGTATAGAAAAGTGGAAGCTTCAAGTAATGTCCGATCTCCCATTGACAATAATACAAGAACTAGATGAAATTTTCATTGACTCATAACGTGTGTTGAAGTGTTGAATCCCTAGGGAAGAAGAATTAATCCCTAGAATCACTTGAAATGTGGCTTTAGAGAGGTGATTTTTCAAACATTTTCTGGGTGATTAACCCGAACCCCCGTTTTGGAATAAATAGCCATGTATATTGCTTCAATTTATCTTTAGAGGTCTACTACTCCAAATTACAAATTATTATTGTACCGAGAGTCTAACTCTCCCAGCAACATCATTGGTCATCCACCACCCTAGACTGACCCTGTAGTTATTCTACTGCTTTGTGTGATGTAACGATTCACATTAAAAGAAGGTTATTAAAATTTGTGTTTTGTAATTTTTATACTTTCTAGAAACAAGTACCTCATAATGTAATTATTTTTCGAATAAATCTCTATTGTTTATTGAAAAATAGTTTTATAGCAGACAGTAGACAGTCAAGAGTCCCACATTTTTGGACTAAGGATTTAGGGTGATCAATGATTGTGTTATCTGGGTGAATGTAAAGCAGGGCTAAAAGGGAACAATGGTTGTCCCTGGGAACAAGAACTCTGCCAATGAAGAGGACGAAGGGATTTTTTAGAAATAATTCTTCTGTGTGAAATCTAGTCAGCTCCCAGGATGCGTATTATCTATTCATAGAATATCATCTTTCAATTCAATTGATAGCTGCTGTTTTAACCAATAACATAATTTTTTTGTATTCAAGTTCATATTATGAACATTTCAATGTGATATTCCCACTTAATGTTTATGTGAGATACAAACGGTAAATTATGGCTTGAACTTGAAATTTTTGCTAAATTAATTACTCTATTTACACCCATTAGTTGAAGTTTCTGGTTTTTTGACGGTATAAGGACGTTGTAAAGGCATTTAATCATGAATCATTTTGTATTAACAGTATAATATTATATCATTACAGGCAATAGGTGAACAATTAAATTTGGAAAGTTGGTTTCATTTCAATTAAACCTTTCACCTTAAATTATCGCCTCATTTTAAAGCACCCGGGCCACCGCTCCCCATCCTGGTGCCTGGTGACCTGGTGACACATACCCTCTCAGGTTCCCCCCCCCCCCCTCCACGAAAATCCGCTCCTGTGTATGTAAGCAATCAACATTGCAGACTAATTCACGCTATCAGTGTTGCATCTGCCTCCACTGTTCTTGGGTTCTCATACCCGCAAGCCCGAGGAGTCCCTTACAATGTCTAGGTAAAAGAGTCTTAGTTACTACCGCCGTTTATCGAAATGTGGAATATATTACCTGAAGTAAAATTGGTTTTATAGAACTTTAGAGGTCTGGAATTTTAGAAATGTGGCCGGGAAAAGTCGGGAAATTTACAATTAGGAACTAGTAGACACCCTGGAGAGGGACCAGGAGAGCGTTGCTTATCTAATCTGATTGAAAAGATACCTGATACGGCACTCTGCTGTCACTTCCCAGACAACTTAAATACTTTTTTTTGTTGATGCCCACATGAGTCCGAGACTTGTGCGTGGGTAATGAGGTGAATGATAGCACACATAGATGCCAGACGGAGGAGCGGGATTCGAATCCACAACCGCTTAAACGACAGCAAGCTGAAGTTGCGACCAACTGCGCTCAATAATAATTATTAATAAAATAACAATATTAGGTTATATATAGAAAAAAACAAGAAGCAATAATAATAAAGATACCTTTATGAGATTAATCATTCTAACAATATTAATAGATGATAAAATAGACAAATAACATAGAAAATGAATGAATTGATTGGAATGTTTGTTCCAGATGGAGTAGCGGGACCAGGAGGTGATCCATGGGCAGGAGGGGGTCAGCTTCAAGCCAATGCAGCTGCAGCAGCTTATCCTCCTAATGCAGCGGCAGCTAGTGGATACGGTGCAGCTAGCTTATTGGCGGCTGCGCATGCGCATGGGCCAATTGCGCCTGCCCCCGCCCCTGTTCCCGGTCCTCCCACCGGTCCCGCACCGGCCAACACACCCGCCTATGCCAGCAGCGCACCTCCACCCGCCATCCACCTACCACATGACAATCTGGTTTGTATTATTTATTCATTCAATCAATTGCAATTTATTCTTCATTAAAAAAATAGATACACAGATATACATATTTTGGGTTATGGAAACCTAAAGGGGCCAGGCCACTTGATTCTGGGAATGAAGATCTAAAGGATTCTGTCAACGACTCAAAAAGTGTCACTCCTTGTTGGATTGAATTGTTCTTTATTTCCTCTTTAAAAAACAAGTACATAAATAATAACAATGTCGGAGAAAAAAATATTCTTTACATATTCTATAATGCCTGTATGCGAAGAAGTCTGAATTGGTAGAATTTTATAAGTTGTATAGAAGAAAAAAAATGAAGAGAAAAAAGAAATTACAGCCAATAAAATACAAAAAAGTGTGAAAAAAGGTTTATTTATTTGTGGAGGATCATCTATCTATGGGAAAGGCGAGGCCAGTAAGAGATACCAGAGAGAAAAAACTTATACAAATAGAGTTTCAGGGATGAGCACTAGTTGTAGCAAGAAATGAAAAATATCGAGAAGCTTCAACACATGTTGAAAAGGTAGAAGGGCAGAACGGAATATTAAATAAAAGGTCAAAGAAAATAATATAAAGGTTAGAAACAGTTATTTCATTTATGGAAAAGGAGAAAGAAAACTCTTGTTTAAAGAGTTAATTTATTTAATTAATTTATTTGTTGAACAATGCAATAGCTACTGATTTCACAGGTGAATATTTTGACCACCCCTTTAGATTATTTAATGGTTTTTTCTGATCGACCAAAATTTTGACAAGTAGATTATTCAAATTCATTTTTATTTAATATTCTTATTAGTAATAGAATAGAATAATTTTTTATAGGATATAATTGAAGAAAAAGTTCTGCATTTTTTGGAAATGGCAACTATCTATCTATTTTCTCATTAAAAAACCAAAATTACAAATTAATTTTCTCAAAAACAAAATTTTACACAAATACAGAACTTCTAGTTTAGAAAAAATCAAACCAATAATACAAATAAACTTTCCTGCTTCAATACAGATAAGCTTGTGCATTTGCCGCCACACCGTTGACTTTTTCGCCAGCTTCCACTCTAGACGACAGTCTTTAAGACCTTTATTCGCTTTATAATTTTTTAAATTATACTCTTTTCAATTCAATTTATTTTGCCAAAGAATATATAAGCATTACAATAAATATTTCTTTGTTATAATAATAATTATTACAAATATAAGAATTTTCAAGGAAATAAAAATCTCTTGGCATCACCCAGCATAGGAAAAATCCTGACCGCTAGGTGAGAGTACCAGTTCCAAATTCTATTACAATAAACAATCAAATCACAACTCACAATAAACTCATCAAATCAAAAAACACAAAGGGAAAAAAAGAAAAATCATAATAAATCGCTAATTTCGAAGAAGAAATTTTCCGAAATCCAATTATTTAATTGCTGCCCTATCCTTAATCTACCCTCAAAGAGAAAACCATTTAATGTGCTGGGTATAAGGTTTATTAATTTAGAACTCTTGAAATTAAAATCCATGGTGCTCCCAACATATCTACACAGTCATGCAACTACTTATCGAAACAACTGCAACAGCTAACTGAATATCCTTCAGGCAACTGGAAAGGGTCACCACGGATGAGTATTTCACAAGACTTCCTTGAATAGATAAGATGTGTAGGAGCAGTAAGAATAAACAATAGGAAGATTTTCGAAGGATGTTATCAGGTAGAAACATGAAGTCTGGTACCATAATGGCCCCTTTACGTTCCCATAACCCCAAGTTTTCAATTTAAAACATTACTATATAACATTTGTAATTAATTTAAACATGCATCAGCAAAGCAAGCTTGTGCGTTGATACAATTTTCTATCAGATTGCTTTTTAGTATATTACATAACAATAAAGAGGTATAACATATAGACACTAGAGCGAATCTATTTCCTTTTGCTGGTGTTTTGCTACTTTACACCATACCACAATGAATATATTTTCATGTGTAATTTTGTAATATTTCGTTTTCACCTTTCTTTTGTTTTATTTTCTATTAAAATTTATTTTCTTCCTAATTATAAACTATTACAGCCAGTTGCACGAAAGAAAATTAAATTTGACCACCGTAAGATGACGGCATTTGACGGAGCCAGTGCAACTACTTTCCTATTGAGCTCCATAAGATGACGTCATCTTACGGTGGTTAAATTTAATTTTCTTTCGTGCAACTGGCGGTCAGAGTGATTATTAGATTGTTATTTAGGTTTATTTCGATGGTCTGAATTTTGAGAATTGTGTATTCTGTTATTACGTTTTGGCGAAACAAAATTCATTCATTCTTGCAAAATTCTACGCTCATGGTGTTAAGATTGGTAAAAAAAACATTTTCTGCTGATTCAGGAATGTGTGCAGATGGAAAATTATTGAATTGTTGGTATTATTTTTGCAGGGCTATGGAGACATGTCGCCAGGCAGTGTGAGTGGTGGTGGTGGGCCAACAGCCACAGCCACACTGCCACCGATGTCAAGTTTTCGAGGTGGCAGCACCGCTTCTGCCGCTGGTACCGCATCACCAGCCGGCATTCTTTATCCTGCCCAAAGTCCCGTTGTTCAAACGTCAGGAGACACTCTAGGCAAAGCTCTTGCCTCGGTTAGTACTCATCATTTCTCAATAAATAATCAAAAACTTTAAGTTTAGGTGTATGTAATTCCTATTTGGCGGCCGATACGGCTCGGCCCGTACGACTTCTAGAGCATGCTGCTTCATATGTAAGTCAATGGAAACAATTCCTATGACGCGACTCGAGACGCGAGGTGGTTCTAGCCGTTTGGAGTGATAACAGCTGTGCAATTTAAAAATATCGAGCCATCAGCTGGTCTTGATGCAGATCTATATACCATAGAGAGTCAATTGAGCTGCGTTCTCCTGGGCTCCCTTTGTAAGGGTGACCGATTAGTTTGGCCAGCAAAAAAGACACTGTTCTCTGCTGTAAAATCACTTCCCGGTGGTTCGGAACCCACCTAATACTGTAGGTCCAACTGATCAATCGCAATCATCCAACTCATTAACCACGCACAAGTCTCAGACCTATGTGGGCTTCATCCTAAAAAAAAATATCCGAAACAATTGGTGACTGCGGGTGTTCGGATAACTGATTTTTCGGAGAATAATCTGTCATTGACGGGGAAAATGAAATACTTTAAAATAATATAAATTTGATTCTGTAGTTAACATTCAAATTTATTTTTACAATACACTACAAAACAAAACACTGGACTACCAAAATACAAGTACAGAAAAAAATCTTCTAAAAGTACAAAATAGATTTTTGCTTTAGTCCAGAGACCCGTTTTTTCTGCTAAATTTCGTTGAACTTGTGCTTGGTGCGCAAGTCCAACTTCCTTTCTGTTAACCGACGTTTCGGATGACCGGGCTTCGGAAAATTGACTCTCTACTGTATCTGTATATTTTTTATAAATTTATAAAACACGGCCGATACGACTATACTGTTAATGTGAGCAGATGAGACGTGACGGCTTAAATTCACCTCGACTTATACATCCATAAAAAATATATAGATATATCGAGCTGCGTCAAGACCAGCTGACGGTTCGATATTTTTAAATTGCACAGCTGTTATTCCAAACGGCTAGAGCCGCCTCGCGTCTTGAGTCGCGTCATAGGAATTGGTTCCATTGATTTACATGTGACGCAGTATGCTCTAGCAGTAAGAGCCGAGTCGTGAAGGCCGAGCCGTATTGGCCGCCACATAGGAATTATTATTTTATATTTAAAAAAAATATTACATTTATTGTAATTGATTGTATTTGTGGGATTTTCCCCTTAGGTATGAACGGCGTCCCCAGGATTCAATCTTAACAATTTTCATGAATGAGTTACCCATTGCAGTATCCTATTGTCCTTGAGTTTATTATCAATTCTCGAGTGAATTCCAGTGAATAAATGAACATATCCTGTTTTTATTTGCTCTGTGTCTGAATTTAATATCAAACTACAAATGTCGAGTACAATCAGCCCATTATAATACTGTAATGCCCAGTACAACACAATCATTGAACAACATAAGACTAAAAAGTTTTATGATTGTGAAATCTTATACAATCAGATAAATTCAGACATAAACTTAACCCGTTCAGTCACTGTTATTACCCATCTAGCCCAGTGCCTTCCAATTATTTTACTTGTAATAATTATATGCATGACCATAAAACTGTTTATCATATACAAGAGAAGCAAATAATATTAATTACAACAAAAATGATCGATTTCTACCACAACCAAAGTCGAAAAATACTATTTTTTTTAAATTCCCCAACTGCCCCAAAATATCCTATTGGCACTGGCTAAAGGCATTTTGTTACTCTCTGAGGCTTTCTCTTTTGATTCATATGGAAGAAAGCATTGAAGCGTGTACGAATTTTGTACCACACAGCTTTCAAACATGATATATGTAGCGTGAGCAACTTTTGGTACACAAAGCCTGGTGGTGAACGTTACTGTGGTACAGAATTGGTGCACATGTCAGACTTCGTGTTTTAAATTTCTGCTGAGATAAGCACTTGTGTTGATAACACCAAGTGCTGAATTTCCCCTGGAAACTTAATTTGAGTTGCCTTATTTTCAGATCTATCCGACTGACCAAAGCCTGAGCAGCTACAGCTCAAATCCTTCGACTCCAGTCAGCTCTCCGCCGCCACTGAATACTGGTGCAGCTGCTGGCTCATGGACACACCCTCCCACTCATCCAGGCTCTCCACAGTTCCCTCCTGACCACCGCAACCTTCACATGGTTCGTATTTTCACAGTCATTCAATTATTGTATTAAAATCAAGCTTATCTACTCCAACCTCACTATTTGGACGAAATTAACGTTGTTTTATAACTTTGAGATCATAGTTTAACAATAACATAATGATTAATTACATGAAATATCGAATGTAAATGAATACAAACCTGCTTTAACAACAAAATAAACTTACATTTCTGTGTGGTAACGGACGCGTTTTAAAGCCTAGGCCCCATCCTCAGCGAACAGAGAATACACACTATGGAACCTATGAAGCGTGTTTATGTTCCACATATTTATGGTACATACACTATCCCCAGGTTGAACAAACGTCCTATCATGATGTATCATTATCTATGCCAAACAACAAATAATGAATGCCTATACCTATGTACATGCTATTTTTCGTATGTGATCTATATGTATCGTGAATGAAGGTACATAGGTCAATTGAACTTGGAAATGATTTTTCCAGCTTGCATGGTTTGCTTATAACTTTATTGACGACAATATAAATTGAATTATATAAATAAATTATTTTGGCCTAATTGTAGTTTGTAGAGTGGAATAGCTTTTTGAATATTATAATATTGTTACGGGTTCTAATAAGCTAAAGTTCACACTCGCACTTTATTTACACAAATTAATTGTAAGTTCAATAAATAAAGCAAAAGAGATCAACAAATGACAAGCTAATACTTATTTTCAGTAATTATTTACAAGATTTAATGAATAAGTAATTACAGGCTGATCAATAATAAAAGAAAAAATATTCCAATAAACTGTACAATAATGTAGAAAGAAATTATAAAAAGAGCAACTATTCACTTACAAAAACACAGTCTAATTCGTTATTTGACAGTCCCAAATAATATCACTTAACACAACCTCTTTTAACTATTAGTAAGCTGCATAAACAGTAAACACTTGTCTCTGAACTTGACACTGTCTAAAGACTGAATAAAGCACTGTTTACTCCACTGGCACTGGATTGTCTCTCTCACGAGATCTGTAATACAATCTGTCACGCAGGTTTGTAAAACACTAACTGTCACACAAGCTTTTGTATGACTCCTTTATATAGGTGTTGTAGTTGTATAATTCCAAGAATTGAAATCACTAGACGCTTCGAGAAGGCCACGGAACATGATCTCGATTGTTCAGGAAGAATGTAGAAATCTCGAGAAATCAATTGAGTGAGAGAGTTGCAGACTTGAATAATAAGAGTGACAAAGACATGTGAAGAGCAAGAGAATGAAGATCGGTCGAAGTCACGTCCAACCATGAAAACAATGGAATTATATAAATAGAACAAGTGCGTTAATAACTGCTTGTTTGCTTTCGTAACAATATTCTCGTATCAGCGATTAATATTAGCAATTCATATTATGAATTTTAGGTTATCTTTATATGAAGTACTGTGCATATCAGTACTTTTTATGTATAGAACATACAAATGATTGTATAGGTATAGGCATCATATTGTCAATTTGTTGTTTTCGTAAACATAATTGAAGTAGGACGTTCGTGCAACCGGGAGGTATGTTGTGTGTATTCTGCGTTCGCTGAGGATGGGACCCAGGTCCTGAAACGCGTCCGTTACCACACAGAAATGTAAATTTGTTGTTGTTTAAGTAAGTTTGTATTCATTTACTTCGATATTCACAGAAATATCAAGTAAGGATGTTAATCAAAGAAGAAATTAAAATGCTAGTGCACAGACCATTGTTTATTGCTGGCGATGGCATTACACCATAAAATGAAGTGTATTTGGTTGATAACGAAAAAATACTTATTATTTTTGTTTCATTTTCTTTGCAAAGCATATTGTTATTATTATTGAATATTTTTTCTTAGTTCTTATTTGTAAGTTTAGCATTCAGTCTTTTATGAATATAATGTAAAAAGGAAAATTGACAATATAATCTAAGTCAATTCAATAATTATTACTTGGAAGGAGTTGAAATGCACAGTGTGACCATGAAGTCTTTCCATGGTTACAAAAATTTGTTAAAAAAGTTATATTTACAAGTGTTCGGTTTTCAGGAAAAGGATGGGAAAATTGTTTTTCTATAGTTACCATCAATCAAAATGAACAGGCTGATCTTTCATGGACTATTTAGAATTTATGACGGTTGTAACCTTCCTTTTTTTTTATTTATAGGTTAATGGTTTTGAAATTAAATTTTATTTAATTATTGACATTTTCGCAATTATTACAAGATCACGATTCTCTTTCCTCAGGGATTTTCCATGTGTATTTTTCTTAATACTTTGAGAACAATTTCCGTTTTTTCCCAGCACATTTTATTGCTTGAATTTACAAAATGTTTTACAATCAAAATTTGAGTAGAATTGATCGAAACTCATTTTTTAATTATCACTATATTATTTATGTCCGAGGAAACTTAAACTCTATTCACTATTTGACATGCTGAGATCAGGAATGCTTTTGAACCACTATTTTGTTATTTAACTTTTGACACCACATGATTTATAAATCAACCAAACATTTTCCATATTTTAACATTGAAAACTCATCTGTAGCATCTTGTAAACTCAAAATACAACGTTATACTGTATGAAACTATTATACCTGCTGTCACTTTTCGATATCACGGTATTTATTTATTGACTCAAGATCTCCAATGAATATTATAGAGATAAGCTGCGTTCTCTTTGTAAGGGTGACCGATTAGATTGGCCAGCAAAAAAGACACTGTTCTCTGCTGTAAAATCACTTCCCGATGGTTCGGAACCCACCTAAAATTGTAGGTCCAACTCATCCAATTCATTACCCACGCACAGGTATCAGACTCATGTGGGCTTCATCCTAAAAAAAATTATTGTTTAGTCCCATCAGCTGATTTGAAAATTTCGATATCAAACCACAATCGATCGTCAACATTTGAGCATGTCACTTGTAACATCATTAAACAATCGCTGCATAAATCACTACCATAATAATTTTCTCCATCTTTTGCCGAAAACCGCACCCTCAACTTGTATAAATAAACGAAATTTTATAATCATGGATCATACTTTTTATTTTATGATCGCATTGTGTGTTTCCTTAATATCAGGGTAGTATGGGAAAATTATGACACTCTAGAAGCTTATATATTAGACAGCTCTACTATTTTTTGTCTTGAGGTTAGTGCATTGGACTACATGTTTAATGGGACTTAACATCCAACTGTGTTGTACATAAATGATTCGAATTCATTGCAAGCTTTAATATTATATCAATATCTTGTTGCTTGTGCTTTCGTTGTCGGCTTTTAATGTTTATTTTCGCCCCTTCTGCTACCTTTATCTTGAATTGTTTTAATAGTGTACAGAACCTCTTGGTCTTAGTCATCACCACCGTTTAATTGACTTAACTTTTAAAATTCTGTATTTCTTCATCCTATATAGTAGGCCTACTTATTTACAAATCTCAGGGCCAGTTGCACGAAAGAAAATTAAATTTAACCACCGTAAGATGACGTCATCTTACGGAACTCAATGGGGAAGTCGTTGCACTGCCTCCGTCAAATGACGCCATCTTACGGTGGTCAAATTTGATTTTCTTTCGTGCAACTGGCCGTCAATATTTATAAAAATAATTGATAATGTTTATGAAATTGGAAAATTGTGTGATTTAAATGAATTGAGACTAATCTAATAACAAGCAAATTCCTTGTATAAGTTTTCATTTAAACATTAACATCTTAGCTTGTTTTACTTCACCTATCAGATTATTCTGTCGCCCTAATGCCTTTTGGTAGATACTTAATAATACTATAATAAATATCTGTCCATATGGAGACACTTATTGCGATAGAGCGTTCTTTGAGAGCATTTTATTAGATTCTTTCTGTAGAATGCACTTGAAGATCGAGCGAGCATAAGAAGTTCGTATTTAGTCACACTAAGGTTTAAGTCTATCGGCCAGTTGCACGAAAGAAAATTGAACTCAACCACCTTAAGATGTCATCTTACAGAGCTCAATAGGGAAGTCGCACTGGCTCCGTCAAATGACGTCATCTTACGGTGGTCAAATTTAATTTTCTTTCGTGCAACTGGCCTTGTGTCTTGAGTTTTAGACACGTGCAGCAAGTGTCTAAATTGCTCTACGAAAGCAGTCTATTTCAACGAGTGTCTCTGTTTTAACTAGACACTTCAGTAGTCTTGACAAAAATCTTGTTTTGAAAATGAAGTATCACACTTTAATATTTCGATTTCTCATTATTCTGATTAAGAGAACATGAAAATTACTTTCTTGTATGATATGATTTCATCAAATATCATTAATCTAACGCTACTTGCAAACTTGCACTTGTTTCAATCTACAATCAGCCTAATTTTCCCGTATTGACGTATTTTTACAAATTACCGCTGTATTAATTGCTTGGTTATTGTTTGGTGATCATTAGAAGTTTTAATAATTTTGTAGTTTTTGTTTATTTTATGTTTTTTAAATTTTGTTTGTGCACGTTTTTATGTGTGTGTATATATACAAGGCGGGGCCAAACAGAGACCACCAGCACAGCTTAGATGACGCCATCGGCTTTCTCAGAGAGCATTCTGAGGTAATCAATCAATCAATCAATCATTTCGAATATTTGACTCTTGTTTTCATTTTGACGCCCGATTATTTCCTGCTACTTCCTGAGAGATTTATGTAATCTGCCAGGTTTTCTATCTTGTTTAAAAAGTATCCCACATATATTTCCTGCAAAAACCGTATGGGATTGACTTAAGTCGTCTGCATGAGGTTAGTATGGATTTTTGTTTACATGCTTCAATCGCCTGTCAATCAAAATTGTTGCCGGCAAGTACCAATTAAATGCGCCAATATTTACTCTTCTAGTCGTGGTTTAATTGTAGGAAAAATTATGTATCAATATTGCTCCATTGTTGAAGTTTCACGGAACTTGCAAGTATCTCCAGTTGTAGAATAGAATAGAAAATTTATTTATCCAACACAGTATAAGGATGGGGCATTACACAGTTGAATATCGTCAATAACTTACAACTAAAACATTTAATACATTATGTCATGTATGACTTTATGTCAACCAAAAATGCGCTTTGACTTTATGTCAGTTTCATGAACCATCTTCACGCCGTGATTTTTGATAATTCAACACTTGTAAATGCAACCCAGAAACCGAATTTGAGTTATATATACAGGATAACGAATCGCGCTACGGTGGGATTTTAACCTTTTTGGATGGGTTTTTACTAGGATACAACGTTAATATCAAACTTTCAACGTTAAGGCTGGGCGCAGGGATTTTGGACATAATTTTTTCGAAATTTATTGTATTGGATATTATTAAGGAATTGAAATGTTGACTATTGCCATGAGAAATTATTTTTTTCTTCAAATATTTTATGGGAGTTCAAAGTTTGAATTTTTTGGTTTTGGGGGGCAATTGAACTCACCTACAAGTTATTTTAAACATTTGATAATTTTTTTATAACTGAAAGACCTGGGGAAAAGAATGACACATTTTTTATTTCAATTTAACAATTGATTTTTTCAAAATAATTGTTTGAAAAACTGAAATTTTTCGCAGTTTTAAAAAAATTATTTTGAGAAAACTATTTGTTTGATTGGAATGAAAAATATGTCATTTTATTCCTCAATGTGTCTTTCATTGAAAAAATGTATCAAAATTTTAAAATAACTTGTAGGGGAGATCAATTGCCCCAAAAACCGAAAAATTTCAACTTTGAACTCTCATATTCCATAAAATATTTGATGAAAAAAATAATTTCTCATGGCAATAGCCAACATTTCAATACCTTAATAATATCCAATACAATAAACTGCGAAAAAAAATTATGACCAAAAACCCTGCGCACAGCCTTAATATCTACTTTCATATTGAAATGATTTCAAATTGTGTGCCTCGTGATTTTTGACGTAATCAACACTTGCATAAAACATGCTCCAATAACAGTGATCCAACATCAATAATGTTCTTTATTCAGTTCCCTTATAGTAGGGGATTAATGAAATATTTCTTCCAAATTTCAATTTCTGACATTTTTTAATGTAAACATTCAAACCTTATAAAGACTTTATTCACACCTTTTTTAGTATTCTACATGCTTCGTTCTAATTTGATTTCTCATTATTCTGATTTGGAGAACATGAAAATTGCGTTCTTGTATGATATGAATTCATGAAATTAGCTAGACTCTACTACTATTACATCTAAATGTAATGTAAAAGAGTCACCCAAAGCCGAAAGCGAAAATTTTATTTCAAGAAATCAAATTAATATAAATTGATTCCATGTTGCACGTGTAATCGAGCATGCAACGGCCATGTTCCCGCCTTTATGGCACGACAAATCAAAACTATACTGTGTTCACAGTTTCAATGCCTCTTCTGTATAATAGTACGTACTGTACTTTTAAACTGATATAATTTTTCGTCGACGAAGGTTCCCTTTGTTGTGAAAAATTACATTTCACCAAGTCTGCAATCTATATTACAGAAATTATTGTTGTAGTATACCAAAAAGCGATGGCTATCATCTATGCTTATTGCTGTTCTTTCTCTATATTATAAAGTGTGTGTTCAAAATGTTATCACCTAATATTTTTGTATATTATGTTACTCAATTATGTAACTAAGTAACACGTAACACATTAATTGTTAGCTTTGCAACCTTCGCTCTCATTTTTTCTTCTTTCATCATTGCTTGAATTGCTTACATCAGAGGTTCTCAATCTTTTTCAAAGACTGTACCTCTTTATGAAAAATTAACATTTTCCGTACCCCCTAGTTATCGTGTGCCGGGGAGGGGTTTGTTGAGGTTCGTTGAATTCCTCAATGTCCAGCTCAAGTTTTGTTAGGTACAACCTTAAATCGTCCTCAACATTAACCTTGTTTCTGTACTTTCTTTTAAATATATTGAGCTCGACAACCCTCTTTAACATAGGTATGTAGTCAAAAACCCAATAATAATCTTTTCCTACAGTGACCCGAAAAAGTGCCTATTTTTGCACTAAATGTAGCACGAAAAAAATAGTCTATTCCTGCACCAGTGCGGGAAAGTACTTTTCCGCACTCCAGATTTGCAACCTAACAATATAAAATAGTGAGCATGTAATACGCAGGTTCCCTATTCTGCATTCAAAAATAGGTTGGCTACTGTGCTTCAGCCACGCAAAACGTCAGCTCACAGTCAGCTGTAGGCCTAGTTGTCGAAATCGATTTGATTCGAATATAGGTATGTGAGGCAATGCATGTCCTGTTTTGTTTGTTTAAATTACTTTATACATTACTGTAGGAAAAATTTAATGTGTAATTCGAGCGCAAAGTATTGTTTCTGAACTCGAGAAACTTTTTTCACTCGCCTTCGGCTCATGAAAAAAACTGTTTCGGTGCAGAAATCTCTCACTTTTCGCTCTAGTTACCCAAATAGTTATTTCCATCAAAAACACAATATATATTTGGAAATAAATTATTTGAAACGCATTACAAAAAATTCATGAGAAGAATGAGCTTGCTTCTTCTACATAGCTCCTCAATGTTCAGCTCAAGTTTTGTTAGGTACAACCTTAAATCGTCTCCAACATAAACAAGTACATTTCTGTACTTACTTTTTAAATATATTAAGCTTCAAACCCCTTTTTCACATAGGTATGTAGTTGAAACCCCAATAAGAATCTTTACAAAAGTATAATTTGAAAGTTCTTGGTACTCTTTTCCAACACCGAGCCAAAAATCTAACAAGGTAGCACTCAGATAATTTTTTAACGTTGGGTCACATTCAATTCAATTTATTTATTGTCAACAATACATAATAGAACATTTATATATTCAAACCAAAATTAAACCATTTCGTATAATAATAATACGAGGTCACGGATCCAGTATACATAATAATAAAACTTTTTGTCTGCGGGTGAGAAGTTTTCTCTTGTCTTCAATGACCTGAGGTGATTTCCAATTTTAGTTTTAAGGTCAGAAATAGTGAGACACACCTATTGCACCTGTTGGTTCCAAGTAACTCGACCACACTTCGATTAGATTCCATTATCAAATTATAACCTTGCGTGATAACGAACTGGAAAGAGATGAAAATGGTTCAATTATTTATTAACCTGCCCCGCGTACCCCCTGAAAATTTTCGCGTACCCCTAAGGAGTACGCGTACCACAGTTTGAGAACCCCTGGCTTACATGGTGTACTGTAGATCAATTATTGTCGGAATGAGCACTCAACACATTCTTTGTTAGTACACAGTTTACGTGCCCTGCTAGCAGAGTTGCTATAACCATGTTTTTATACAGGATGTTTCGTATAGAGTTGAGAATAATTGGTGTGTTTATTTTACTCACTAAAATAAAGTAAAAAGTTCGTATAAACAAGTCCGGGAATGTTTCGTTACAGAGTTGAAGATGGTGGAAGTAAGCAGTACTCATTCAGAAACTTGTAGTGCATTCATTTTACTTGTAATCTTGTCAGAATCTATGTAAAATGAGCTGTAAATCTCATAAAACAAGTTAGAAGTCTGTAATTACAATAACTTTTGAGAAATTAAACAAAATATCTAAAAATTGCATAAAAACACGTTTTTGTAAAATAAGCATTTAGTTTCTTCTGACAAATCTTTAATCCAATTCTAAACAAAAAATATTTTTCCTACAGCTGATCGTAAAGTAGTTCTTTACGTACTGAAATCTAATTGTAAAATACCTCTTTACTGCTCCGCAAGCGGTAAAGTACTTTTCGCTCGCCAGCTGTTTTCTTTACGCTTCTGTTTTGATTTTGATGTCTTCTCATTGGTGGATCATGGAATCCGTGAGATTCACATAACCTCAAAAAAGTCGAACGCTAACCAAATCCGCGCACGGTATGTGATGTTACAAACTACAAACTTTTATTGTGTTGGAATCCAGAACTGCAGTTGTAGGAAAAATATTGTATGTATTTCGCGCGTGAAGCTTCTTTATCGCTCTCGCAAAATTACTGCGCTCCGCTACACGTCAAGCAGTAAATGTTTTGGCTCGAGCGATAAAGTCGCGCTTCACGCTCTTAATACATAAATAACTATTATAACCCAATAGCCGAAAACACATCCAAATTTGATAAAATCTGCTTTTACGGCATCAAAACACTATTTTGCACATCTGTGGATTGATTCATCAAAATCCCAGTTTTATGAAGTTTTGATGTGTTTTCAGCTATTGAGTTATTGAACATTTTTTGTTCAGAATTGGATTTTCTGCAAGTCTTGTCAGAAAAAGCTACAAATTTAACGAACAATTAACCGAGTTGATTTACTTCAAACTAAAAAAACACTTTTTTGTGCTATTTTTGCATATTTTGTTGATTATCTAAAAAAAATATTGTAATTAAATACTTCTAACTTTTTTTATTTGATTTTTCAGCTCGTTTTACATAGAGCCCGACCAAATTGCTAGTAGAATGAAGGCAGTATGAATTTCTTAGAAAAATTGATACGGCTAACAGCTTACTTCAGCCATCTTCAACTCGTTAGCGAAGCATTTCCGATCTATGTCTATTGCACAAAAACACGTTTTTCCACGTTTGAAGTAAAATAAGTATGTAGTTTCTTGTAACAAAACTTGAATCCAATTCTAAATGACTTTTGTCATTATTTTTTCGTTGAGTACAACAAGCCCTTGAAGTATTGGTAACTGTATGCTAAAACACTCTTTATATGGAACGCGGAATGCAATGCTGGAGTTATACAAAGCCACTTTTAGGTTCCATATTCATGACGTTCCTTTCAGTGGCTCTTGACTTGAGGGACTATTGAAATGCCTCTAGAGACAGATAAAGTTCACAAAGTTACAAGCTAGCGAATAGCTGTATATCTAAAATCCAACCCAGCTCCCCCAGAAAAACTCTTTGACTTCTGATAATAATTTAACACCAATAATTTACATTAATATGAGAACTACCACTACGGCTTGTAGTACTGCTACTCGCTGACATGTTAGCTAGTAAACTCACCTTCACTTCAACTAAATTTAGTATTTATTTAGTATTTCTTGAAAGTCAAGATTTTCTTGAAATTAGCATCTCAAATCTGTTCTTAGCCTACCTTGAAGCGATTCTTCAGATTATTTTCTATCATATTCCGGCTCCATTTATTATAGTAGTATATCTGTTCTTATAAATCAAATAAACATGGCATTCAATTTTCACACCATGGCAATGCAATTCACATGCATTTAACCTATTGAAACTATTTTTCAAAATTCGATTTACAACTTAACTTTTCTTCTGACCATGAACGTTCTGGGATAAAGACAATTGGAAGTAAACGCAAAGTTCTTCTGCGTGCTGTTAGATCGCTATGTTACATTTATCTTTCATTATCAAAAAAGTGAGAATATGAATATAGAAGATATGGGCTTAGTAATAACTACTTAACAGTAATAGGTACATTTGCTTATGGTACATTATCTTTATCTTCATCCATTGTATTTTATGTTTCAAACAATGTTTCGAGGTTAGGTTTGACGTTGATAATGACTCGCTGGCAAGTCAGCTTGAGAACACGTTCAATCTAATACATGCATTTCAAGAATTCCTCGAGTCAAAATACATTGTAGGGACGTTAAATACGGCCGTAGGCAACTGCAATTTTCATTCAGGGTTTCTATTAGTTTTTAAAGTCAACTCCTCTAGAAGATTGAAATTTATTGCTTGTCTTTCTTCTGATGGAAACTTTCTTTACCATTTTCTATTTGAACAAAGTGTGTGTGATTGAACATTTAAAATACATTAATGTGCATACATTTGTGCTTTGAGTGAATTTTCACTAATCAATAAGCATATTTGAGTCGACAATTGTGGGGCCTGTTCACTTTAATCCCCGCCAGTCACAGAACGGTTTCTGGACTATTATTTTTTTTTTTCATTTTTTATTGTTGATTGCATACAAATATATTATTAAAATTGAAACATTAAAATTTATAATTATATTGCAAGCAATAAAATCAAAAAAATCAACTTCAACTCGTGTGTTCTAAATAGTTCGAGAGGTTATAGGTTATGATTAGGGAATAGATATAAACAAACATGCCATTTTTATCGCAATTCGCACCAATTATTGTTAAAAAATTCTTATTTTGGTATGTTATATTATTATTTAAAGTCAAATCAATCATTATTAGTTTATATCATTGAAAATTCATTCCTTAACTGGCGGGGATTAAACAAAAAAGTATCAAATCTGCTTTACTGCTTCTTCAATTTTTTTAATAATTATTTCTACATAAAATTCGAGTGTTGGATAAAGATTGAACACATTTGAATCATAAATGGTGGAAACAAGGAATGGAGAAAACTATAATGCGTATGAGTTTCTTGTAGAATCACAATGATGGTTGCATTGCACACTGTATTATACTTTCTGTTGTATATTTATTTGTATTATGTACTAGATTTGTACAAACACCATAATAAACTTCATACACAGTAGTAGAATATACACCGTACTAGACACTACCGTACCGTAATATACACGAACGTACCCGTACTACATACTATCGTAACATGCACCAAAGAATAAAGTTTTTTTCATAATGAGTTGTTCATTGTCAATTTCAGGTGCCAGAATACATGTTCAATTTACTATTTTTTTATTCTCCGTGGTTGAATATTGTTTGTCACTTGACATTCCATGATACAATATGTGTGAAAATTATATTGGGTGTGTGTTTGTGAATAATAGGGAACGAGGATGGAAGAAAGACTAGATGACGCCATAAATGTATTACGGAACCATGCCGAAAGTCAGCTAGGCCTTCATGCCGCCATTGCTTCTGTAGCACATTCCTCGCCATCAATTTACCACCATGGAGCGACGCACCTCGTAAGTAGCATAATATTTTAGCATTTGAATGTTAACTATTTTATACAATGCTAAACAGCGTAGTATTATCATACAATGCAAAATTTACAGTACTCAACAGACAGGTTCCTAGACATGGATTTGGAATTACAGACAGCAAAATTTACAGTACTCAACAGACAGGTTCCTAGTCATGGATTTGGAATTACAGACAAGAATTCGGAATTAGTTTGGAATTGTAAACAATGAGCCTCATGAATTAAAAGAAATAAAACCTTTTTTCTACAGTTACTCAACAAAGCGGCTATTCATGTATTCATTATAATACGCAAAACAGCTGATTCCTGCACTCTTATTTCGCTGCACTCATTTTATTTTGTCGCTCTACAGGTGTGACACCTGTAGAAAAAGTTTTATGTGTAACTCGTGCTGTGAAAGTATCTTAGCTGCAGCAGCTCGTGCGTAATTTATTTCTCTTGTGCAGCAAAGTGCTATTTTTGTCATAAAATACACAGCTATTAATAATTAAAAATTGATGTGTTATTTAATTAGAAAATATATCTCAAAAGATATTGAGTTGATTATTTATGTATGAAAATAAAATAAGTTGATTCATTGAAAACTCGAAGTCAATTGAGTAACGTCCTATTTCACCCTTTTACATATATGGTGAAGGCGAGTCTCGCATTATTAGTGTGCGAATACATTGCTACATAATTGGTCACCTTTACACTTTGCACACTAGTTGTATAAATAACTATTATTTTCAGTTTTTGAGGCAAATATGCATAAAAACAGAGCAAATTTTCTACTCGAAAAGCAAATCCTTCAGTCAGGAAGTAAATAGGTCAAACTTAAATAGTAGAAGTAAATTGAAATAATCTGTTTATTTTTGTATTTTCTTCCTCAAACCTATAAAAGTACTTGAAATGTCCTGTTAATGGAGAAGAACGAGGTTTGTCATGTTTAACACTGTAAATCTGCCATGATAGAAAGAAACACGACTTATTACTCCAAAGCGAATCCTTCCTTTTTGAATCATGCTTCAAAAGTAGCAAATGATTATGAATAAAACTTCATTTTTCTTCAAATGGTAAGCAAATCCTCTACAAATAATTCATTTAGTCAGTTCTAAAATTATCAGTGGAGTAATAAGTCATGTTTCTTTCTATCATGGCAGATTTACAGTGTTAAACATGACAAACCTCGTTCTTCTCCATTAACAGGACATTTCAAGTACTTTTATAGGTTTGAGGAAGAAAATACAAAAATAAACAGATTATTTCAATTTACTTTTACTATTTTAGTTTGACCTATTTACTTCCTGACTGAAGGATTTGCTGTCACAGTAAAGGTAATCATTATAAGTTAGTTTGAAGTGACTGACAATTGAATAAACTGACAAATATACATAAACAGAATTTATTAATTTCGAATTCCTTTAAGTGCTATTACTTTATACTGAAGACTTCCGCAATGGCGGATATTCAGCTTTTCAATGCTGTTGTCAATATCCGCCATTGCGGAAGTCTTCAGTATAAAGTAATAGCACTTAAAGGAATTCGAAATTAATAAATTCTGTTTATGTAATCATTATTTAGGAAGAAAATGCTTTTACTCCTAACGTTTGGTTGAAGAAAAACCGTCTACTTTAAAGCATTTGTTTCACTTTAATGCATAATGCCTAAATTATAGATCAACATTTCAACAATATTTGACATGAGTTTGGGAATTGTCAGACATTGTTTGAAAGTATCATATACTTCAAAATGTTATTCAGAGTGGTATGAATAATATATGTAATATTGCTTAATATAGTAATTGTTAAGATTATCACCTTTATCACTTATAACTTGCCTCTTGTTCGTATGGTATTTGTATATTGCTTTATACGATAGTCGTACATTTCGGAATAACAGAAAGTTTTGAATTGCAGACATTGTCGAATGTAGAACAACATTTAAAAAAAACAGTATTTGGTTTGGAATTGCCAGACATTGTTTGTTGATAGGATATACTCCAAAATTGTATGTGTGGTTGGAGAGTGGAGTATCAAAATATCAAGGATAATCACCATCACAAAATCTAACACATTCTGTGGCATGGTGTATGACAGATAGGAGCAGTGTGAATTGCACAGCATGTGTTTGATTCTGCGATGGTGATTGTTTTCCAGTAGAGATGTTCTCAAACACCATGTCATGGAGAATGGCTAGTTCCCAGTATTGCCGCTTGGAACCCTGCGTCACCAGAGATGGGTAGTGGTAAAACAAAATTTTGTGTTTCTGTGCACTGCCAGGAATGAGTTGACAGACTATACATGCATAGTTTGTTCATTAGGTTTGAAAAGACAGACATGGTTGATACTTCAACATTGTACAAGAAGTATAGGTACTATATTCCTCGATGATATGATCATTTGTCACTTGCTTGCAAGTTTTGTATTAACAAATTCACAAAAAATCAAATTTTGGACACTGAGAATGTCGTATATACACATACTATTTACATTAAAAAATTGCAGAACCTTAACACGTGTATATTATTGCTGGTTATTTGTGTTACATGTTTCTGAAGCATGTATTGTAGAAAAATGAAACATGATGCCCTACTAGTAGAACATGGGATACAGATTGAATATTCTGTTTCACATTTGTATGAAAAAATATTATGTGGAATTGTGGTTCCAGTTGTTTTATAAATCTTGGAAGTCATTAGTTGTCTGGTAGAGCCTTGTAGTATTGTGTATTTGAAATTAATAACTGGTGATGTTATTTTTTACAGACAAGCCCTCATGGAGCTTATCAAACTTTGGTTCCTCTCACTGAGTCGTCCGATCCTCAAGGTCCGATAAAGATGGAAAGGATCGCTGTTTCAAGTGAGTTATGAACATTATTTTGTATTCCTTGTCTATTTACTAAGAACCTTCCAGTTCATTTTTCCGTTCTAAGCTTTTTTTTGTGTAACATCACACAAACTATTATTTAATTTATTACAGCAAACTACTTTATAACTTATAATATTGATACTCCTCGAACCCAATATTGTCTCTGCCAAACTATAGAAAAAGTTCACTTTCTAAAATATCTGGGATTAATGGTTGATAGTAACTTGAAATGGAATTTTCATCTACAGCATCTAATATCTAAATTAAAGTATCCTATTTTCATATTTTATAAAATTAATAGGTTGAATGACATCAATATTATAAGAGCCATATATCATGCCTCTTTATTTGAACATGGGATAGAGTTGTGGGGGGCACCTTTGACACACATTTCAATAAGATATTCACTTTACAGAAGCATTTGATTAGAGCAGCTTTAAGAAGACCCAGATTATATCCCAGCAAATGTATATTTGTTGAATTTGAAGTTCCTACGCTCAGACAGGTCTGCTAAAAAAGTATCACTCTAATTAATAAAAATAAAGATCTCACATTAAATATCAACTTACACAATATACGTTCATCTGCATTCAATGTTTATAATAGATCATTCACCAGATTAACTATAAATAAACACAAATTCACATATTACATGGAGAACCTTGCCAATATAGTTCCCAATCACTTCATAAATAGTAGATTTACTACGAAACTCAGCAATGAAATAGATGAATGGATAAGCACTAACATTTACTATAAAATAGATTAATTTATTCTTAATAACATGTCTCCCTTCCTTTTCCTGAATTTTCTTTCTTATTTTTTCACTTTCTTGCTTTTCTGAACTTACCTAAATCTTGTACTCACTGCTGGTGATCAAGTCCTACTTCTGCCAGTAGTGCCATATTTAATGTATAGATAGTTTTGCTTGGATTTGATATTAATTTTGAGTATGTATGTTGTTTGTTTTGTTTCATTGTTAATGTTTTTTGTGCATATGGCAAATAAATGGATTTGAATTTGAACTTCTCACAATAACTATTGAATTTTCATTTGTATATTCATGTTTTATCATCCAGTTATGCTAATATTTTGTAATGTTTGGCATGTGCTATGGAAAATCGTTATTTTACATGAATAAGTAAATCTATCTCATACAGAAATGCATTTTCCCCATTGATAAGAATAATCCAGGTGTATTGTTATTTATAAATAAATAAATAGTTTTTTTTTCATTGAGTTCCTTGAACAATAGACGTCAAATCACGAATAAAATAGTTTTACAGCAATATTAACTGTATACACAAATACATAAACAAGTCCTAGAATATGATACAGTTGATCCATGTGTGTCAGTGATACATTCAAACCAATGCATGTGAACGATCAATGCACAAACCATAATGCTCACAGCACAACCTGAGCCTCCTGAACAATTACATACAAAATACAAAAATAATGAAAACATCTCTAAGCAACAATTATTTCTCTTTCAAAGAACTCATAAACACTATAATAAGTATTAATTACAAGCCGATTTAATAACTTTGTCTTAAATTTCTTTCCTGTATCCAATATTAAATCTATCTGTAATTTATTGTACATTTTGATACCAAGTTTGTCATAAGTTTTAGCTGTTTCAGAAAGTCGGTTAGGGAATATCAATCCTCTTACAATTCCTTGTGTTACAGTTGTCAGTGTCGTCTTAATTTTAAATTGGATGAGTTTCTTTTAGCATACTGTGTTATGTAAAAATTCAACGGGTGACATTGTCGCAGAACGATAATTATTGTTGCAGAAAGAGTGTGCAGCTACAGAAAATCAATCAACTAAACATACGAAATATTAAATCTGGTGGAATAAACATAATTTTCTGTGTCACCTGATTCATTTGCAGGTTTTAAATATCTAGTTTTTATTTAAAGTTAAGAAAACTCCATCAAAGCCTTCTATTAACAGCTTATATGTGCGTACTATCACGTGATATTTGCAGAGATGTTGAGAACATTGGAGTCTTTCTGCTTTGGAGGCATTTATAATATTATATATAAATCTGTAACATATCTGTCACGCATTTGTTACTTGAAACTTTCCTGAACATTTTGCAGAAAAACGTAAAGAGCCGCCAGAAACATGCGATACAAAGCCATCGAGCAGTGAGCTGATAAACAATGCTGTAAACTCGACATCTCCTTCGGCAGTTTGCTCTGCAAAAAGCTCAAAGCGGGCTCGGCGTTAGTAAGTATCTCCAACACAGACGACAAAAACCATCAGGAAAGGTTTATAATATGTTTCGAATAACTAGCGGAATTGAAAATCTATTTACTCGAAGCCAAATTATTATTTTGAATAATTAACAAACGTAAGCTATTACTACCGCTCGTTATTTGCTTAATCAGGTCAGCTCCACGCATGCGCAGGTCAGATCTTTGAGAAATTGGATATAATATAGAGTTGTCAATATTGATCAATAATATGTGCGAAAAATAGCGGAACGCTATGCTAAAACTATATTATAATCTAAATTATAGGTTTATTGAAGGACGTACAAATGGGGTGCTTCAAAACTTTTTCGTCTTTTGAAAAAATTATTCGTCTTCCAGAAGTATTTTTCCTTTCTGGATGAAAAAACAAATATTCACCCCAGGAGGGAGCCAGAACTTCAAATCTAAAACGATCTTATCAAGGCCTCCACACCCAGCCATCCAACACGCATTAGCCACTCGTTAACCCTGCGCTTAAATGCAGCAGTGACTCAGCCTGCCCCAGTTTGTACAATTTCTGGAGGCAAATTCCTATACAGCCACTGGGAAATGTAATATGAATTATGCCTTTGTAGACTGATACTAATGAAGTAAATTGCGATCTATGTGCCATTTTATGAGTTTTGAGATAATAAGAATTTTTCCTTATGAAGAGGTTTTTTAAGCTTAAATACTTAGAATGGAATAATAATGAGTATATCTAGACCAAAAGCAACTGTACAAGTGAAATATTTATCAAATCTAATTCCACTCCAGAGATATTTAATAGTAAACATCTAAAATCAAAACTGGTCAATGTCCAGAGTACCAAATGTAAATAAAGATCTATGTACCACAACCTTAAAAAGTAAAAAGTGATCTAAGTTCCACAACCTTTAAATGCAAATAGTGATCTAAGTAGCACACGTATTACAGTTTAACTTCACTAAAATGATATAAAAGCTTATAATAATTAAAAAAAAAACTTGGATTAGGTTTTACCAATTTCTAAAGTCCGCCTGTTTAAACTCCTATGCCAGGTGATTACTAAGGGCCTAATAAAATCCATGGACAGATGAAATGATAACTTTTATTTTACAGCAAAATTAAAAAATTAAGAAATAGAATCAAAATAAAGTATGTAGTGTTTTATTTTTAATCATTGCGATGTCAGCTGTTCGTAGAACTCTTTATGTCTTCTTTCTGTCATGAACGGGATCATAGTTTTCAAATCCGCCTTTTTTCCGCGTGGCACTTAGATCAGAATTTACTTTGAGCTGCATGGCACATACAGCTCACGCATTCTGTTGGTGACAGCCATATTACTAGGAACAGGTTTGGCACTTAGATCAGAATACACTTCAACTGGCCTTGTACATAGATCACATTTCCGGTAATAACTCGAAAATTACAAAAATGGTATTAGATCATAATTTACTTCAGGTCTTCATATTGTAGGATTATGTAAGCGTGACATGTTTTGAAATCTGGTTAGATGATTGTGTTGAATTTCTCTAGAAAAAGTGTCCTTATTGTTAAATATAAAAATTAGTAATGCTGTTAAAAAAATCTGTCTGATATTCATAACTGGAAAGTTATTAAAGAGTAAATTGGTGGGAAAACTATGTTTTTTTGTAATAATGTTTTTATTATCAACCTCTGTGCGACCGACAGGCTCTAGGACCACAGATGTCGCGCGAGTCCCCCCCCCCCCCCCCCCCCCCTCCCCTCATGCCAGAACGCCATATTGCAACAGAGACTGCTCATAAGCAAAATGGGGAAATTCATCCCCTCGAGTCTCAATCGTTGTTATTGTAAAATGGTTGCTTCAAAGGCAATAAGTTCCTGAAAAGTTCATTGTAGCTGTAGGTGTTAGGGCTTCAACGCATAGTTTGACGGTGTTGTTTTTTATTGTCAAATTGAAAATGTTGCAGTTGTTCAAGTGCTGATGACGACGATGGGGACGATCCATCGACAAAGGCTCACAGAGAGAAAGAAAGAAGACAAGCAAACAATGTTCGTGAAAGGTCTGTTCATTTCTGTTTTATATTTTTCTTTCATTACTCGTATCCCTAATCATAACACAAAGTTATTTAACTTGAAAAACAATCGTTTCTAGTTTATTGGTACGTACTTTATCCAATCATAATAAAGTTGATTAGCGTTTCTTACATGATGTTTGCTGCAAATGTACAGGTCAGTAAGTATTTGTTATTGCACACTACATCAATTATTGAATCACTAGGAGACTCGCCAGATTATCCTAGTAATAAAGCATGTAGAATTATTTTGTAAAAAACAAATTACAAATCGTTTGTTGATTAAGTACATCATTACTAAACAACTTTACAGGATTTGGATTAAAATAATAAGTGTGATTGAAATTTCGAGTTCTATAAGCAAACTGTACATTGAAATTGTTTACAATTACTGGCTCATTCAGTGTTTCTGAATTTTATGTTTATAGTTTTAACTCGAAAACTCACCCAAGACTAAGTACACTTTTCTGGATGGTTTCAATTAATATTCTTATGTAAATCTAATGAATAATCTAAAGAGTATGTAATGAAATCATATTTTGTAATTTGTTTTTTAAAAAGTAAAAGGTTTTCATTATTGGAATGGGAATACTATTGTGGATCAATTATTTTGAATTGATTTTTAGAATATTCAAGAACGACAGTATCTATATAATCAGCTGTAGAAAGTTTTCAGGAGTATAAAGTTTTGCAGAGATGTCTTTAGGCTATGCACTGGACTATTGATGTTTTTTCGAAGTTTCTTGGGCTGGTACCTATCAAGCTATTTCGAAACAGGCCATCTTTAATCTTCTTTGTATTGGTGATAGTTATCCATAATAAATTATATTCTATGTTTTTACAATCACATAATTGTTTTTAAAACTAGATACTTTAGTTGTGACATTTACACAAATTTCTAACTCATCTTCCAATTTTGATTTTATTTGATAAAAAAAAGAAGTTATTAAATTTTTTAAATATTTTTAAAACTCAATAGAACTAAGCTTTAAAAGCTGGAAATAGACCATTTTAAACACTGATTTCAGTTTTAACTAAAGCAATCTCAAAAGTTTATTATTAGAGGCAATTATACCATTGGCCAAAATGCCATGGTACAGTCATATTTTAGGGGCGCGTGAGCACGAAAATAAGCCTTTTATTGTACCATTTGACGCGCTATTTGCCATTCAATAGATATGAACATTTTATTATATTGGGTAGAAAATTTTTAAAAATCAGTTGAAATTTTTTACTTTGTGATTGCTGCACTAGAGCAAATTTGACCGACTATGATTATCAAGATTTGATGAGTTTTGGTCAGATTTTAGGGTTAGAGTGAATATAAGTTGATATTCATCCACAATTTAAAAGCATTTTCTCAAGTTAAAATTTAAAAATGACTTCCATAACATGAGAATATATGGCATCCATAACTTGAATTAATTTTCATTTTTTAAAGGTTATCTAAGAAATCTTGTGTATATCTCGTTGGGCAGGTGACCTAAAAAAATTAGAATTGCAACTTGCGCCTACATTTTACAAATTAATTAATTACATAAATTGTTTATCAATGCAATATTTATTATGTAAATCATAACCTACAAACATTTGTACTCCAGTTTTAAAATTTAGTAATAGAAGCTGTACTTTTGCCTATTTTTTCTTTACGTCCAGTAGTATGTACCCTGTATGAATACGTGACATTTAAATTGTTTGATAGTTGCCTACCTAAGAAACTTGTGAAAAATTGAACCAAAAGTGGAGTGTACATTCTCGTCTTTTTTTGCTATACAAAATTACTCACAGCTGATTTTTTTTAAATTCAAAGTTATGTAAAGTATGCTAGTTATTTATTTATTCATTTAACTAACATACAATAAATATGAATACAACAGGCTATTGCCCAAAACTGCTTTTCACAAAATTTATAATTAGAATTGAAATCTTAGGTTAGGTCTAAGTTAGGTTAGGTTAATTAAGTTAGTAATAAGGTTAGGTTAAGATGTTGAGGTATTAGAAATTAAATAGTAGGTAGGTGTAGTAGTTGGTAAGTGGGGCTGACTGCGTATTTTGTGTTGTCATGGATGACTGACTGTAGCGGGGACGAAGATGGTGAAGAACCTGAATTAAAGGTGCTGAGGGAGAAGGAGCGACGGCAAGCAAACAATGCACGCGAGAGGTCAGGCTCTAATTACTGATGACTAAGTAATGCGCATGACCAACAAGTAACATTACTTGATATTCGACTTCCAACAACCACAGTTGAAATTGGTGTTGGTGGTAGTTCTATATCTTTCTCTGTTATGAGACCCACATTCTCATTTTCTGTTTAAACTCAGTTAAATTAAATTCATTCTGACGTCATTATGTGTGATTGTGATAGTGATATTTATCTTTGAAGTGATAGCCGTGAGCCGTAGCAGGGTAATTTTTCAGATAGAGATTAGCTGCGTTCTCCTGGGCACTCTTTGTAAGGGTGACCGATTAGATCAGCAAAAAAGACCCCGTTCTCGGTTGTAAAATCACTTTCCGGTGGTTCGGAACCCACCTAAAACTGTAGGTACCGCTCATCAATCACAAACATCCAACTCATTACCTACGCACAGGTCTCAGTCCTATGTGGGCTTCATCCAAAAAAATTAACAAATTTGATTGAATAAGAGAATTGTGTACATCATGTCCCCTCCAAAGAGTTCCCTACCTTCAATTAATATACCGGAAGTATCGAACTGTACAAACTGGAAACTGTAGTAGTCGGAAATATTTATTTAAAAAAGAAAAAACTATATAAATAATTTAGTAATACTATATAATATATTACTAGTTATATTACATGGATATTATGTTAATTTTAATTATTAAAATTAATTGAGAAGTTGTCAATTCCACCAAATCTACCTACATGAGTCAAACATGGTTTGTATGGATCATGGTCTTGTGTATTCTGTTTTGCTATGCTTCACAAAAGTGAACGCATGTCTGCGTAGTGAAAGCTAATTTAAAAATTTAGTAGATGAAATTGTCAATTCCATTTAATTACCTGTATGACTTATACGTGGTTTATATGAATCATGGTGTCGGGTATTTTAATTTCTGTTCTTCATAAAAATGAACGCTGTAATATATTTGTATCAGGACTAATACTTATGGACTTATACTAAGTTATGTCATAGTTTTCTTAAATGAACTCAAATCCCAATGTATTATAAACTTTCAATTAAACTTATATTTTTTATGTTCAAAAACGTTTAAATGTTCAAAGTTTATGCTCAAAAAATTGTCATAATCTCAACTTCAAAAATGGAAATGGCAACTTTATGGAAACAAAATTAGTCATTATAATTTATAAACAGAATAATCTAAGATGAAACACCGTTCAATAAATTTAAAAACTACTACACGCAATGTCGTACTTTCATATTGGAAAAGTGTTCTAATTAAATTAGAATTGAAATATGTTTCAACACCAGGATTACCTAGTTATCAATTTTATTTGGAAGCTTTTGACTTAATTTTTATCATGCTAATTCATATTTGGTACAGTTCATTCTAAACCAATTCTAATCAATAACTATTAATTTCTTATTTCCGATGAAAGATTATTAATTATATTCCTTCTCAATTGAGCTCTGTATCATCACTGTGAGTCGGGTCTCACAAGATGTCAAATTATCTTGAGATAACAACTGCAAAACTTAAATAACTTTCACTAGAAATCTTTGGGTAAGAGCGCCCATCTTCTACAAGACTTCTAAATTCAATTCAAAAGTCTTCAAATTCAATGAAAATTGAATTTATAGCCAGAATATGGCTAATATGGTTCACCCATTTTTAAAATTAAGTAAAAAACTGAGGTTGAACGAAAATCAGAATATGGATCTATGAAACTGTTGTCTGTTCTAGTTGAATGTCATTTTTCTGCATGAAAACTGATTTTCAATTTGAAAACGTTCAAACATTCAATACTTTTCCATAACAGCTTGAAGCTTGATATAGACATTCAGTATTGCAGTACCGCAATCCACATATTCATCAGTCGAAAGGTTACTTTATGTCAATTTGTATCAGTTCTTAGTTGAAGTGTGACGTTGAACTGCAGATTTTAGTGCCTGAAGATGTACAGTTCGATGAAATTGAAGTATGCATTTGGTTTGAAAAATATTTCATATTTTGCCACTTGATGTGGGTAACAATATGGTAACAAACACATGTACAATACATTATTCTAATTATCATGGGCATCGTTATGTATTTTGGTGGAGGTTGTAAATATTTATTGATCAGCTCTATTGATTTACTTGGAAACGTAAAGTAGAAATAAAATACTTGTTTGTGGCATGAGGCATGAACCTCACCAACTAGAAAAAAACTCTTGTCGGCAGGCCGGCAACTGCATGTTGTCTTAATTCCATCAATAATATAAAATTATAGTACAGATTGATAGCCAAATCAAATATTACACAAAAAAAATACCATCCTACATTAAAAAAAGATGTACAGGTTTTTCTGAGCCATTTGTTTTGAATCTCTAAGGCACTTATTAGACAGTCGCCGTCGCTTCCCACACTTTAAGGCTAAATTACTTCAGCTGACCGTGTGACGGAGCTCAACAATTTCAAAGTACTTTTCGAGAGGAATAATGTGATGAGCTATGACCTTGAGATGCGGAGGGGGAAGTCCCGGGCTCACTCACTCACCAGCAGTCTCTCTGTTTCTCTCTGTCTCTCCGTAGGCAGTTGCTTCTGCTCTCGCGCAACTCACAGCTCATCCTATTCCTTCCTTACTGTACACGTTTCACATTGTTCACTTTCACTCGTTTATTTGCTGTATTTAAAATATTTCCACCTTTGAGGCAAGCAATCTTTTGAATACTAGTTGGTTTTCTCAATTTTACCTTCCGTTAAGTAGAGTGTGAACAAACTAGCAGGTGTCTGTTCAATCACATTAGATAAGCAACGCTGGATTGGTTTAAGCGCCCCGGGATAGCATCTATTTTAATTCCTAACGAAGGAATAGTTCAAGAATATGAAACATCAGACGATGAAAATATTATTCGGATTTGTGTAAGAAAGGGCTCTCTTGTAACCCTCTCTGTAAGGGTGAACGATTGGATTGGCCAGCAAAAAAGACTGTTCTTTGTTGTAAAATCAACTTCCGGGGGTTTGGAACCCACCTAAAACTGTAGGTCCAACTCATCAATCACCATCATCCAATTCATTACCCACGCACAAGTTTCAGGCCTTTGTGGGCTTCATCCTTCAAAAAGATGGTATTGTTTCTTAAATATTGTATAACACTGACAAGAAAATGCCAATTTAGACATTTATTACTTATTCAGATTACGAGTGAGGTGGAATTATTAAGTTTGTTTCGAAGTTGTTTTATTTTACTCTATTTTGTTTGAAAATGCAGTTTTTTAATTGCTGTGCAGCCAACCTCGACAGCTATTAGATTAAATAAATTCTTTATTAGCTCAATAATTTACAAAAATATAAAACTCGTTGCTCACATTCAGGAAATATTGTCAATGTTGTTTACTCTATTGAATGATTTTCTTTCAGGATCCGGATACGGGACATAAACGAGGCTCTGAAAGAACTTGGACGCATGTGTATGTCTCATTTGAAAACAGACAAGCCTCAAACAAAACTAGGAATACTGAATATGGCTGTGGAAGTTATAATGTCGTTAGAACAACAAGTTAGAGGTGAGTAGTCCTATTTTATTGTGGTAGCTATGTACATTTTTCAATGTTGAAAACAAGTCCAAAACCAAATCAAAAGTTGCTGAATTTTCGTGAAATTTATTAATCAAATGCTAGTAGTTCTCATTCAGAAGGCTCGTATGAAAAAATATTAATTACATCTCAATGACCACTAAGCTATTCTACCGGCAAAGCATATTTTTGCCTTTTTGGTCCACTATCTGATACAATATAATCAGATTATTATTCTTTAATTTCTATATAAGTTCGTCCACTTCTTATATCATTGACAAAATCAACAATTGAAAAGAATATTTAGTTGGTAAAGCTTTTTATAGTGTACGAGAGTTCCTTTCAGATCAAAATTAAGCCTCATTTGAATCATGGTAACTAATGTATAAGATTGTATAATTGTTGATCTGACTTGTTTTAAACTTCCTAACCGGAGTCTCCAAGACGTAATCTTCAAAAAAGTCATTAAAATGAGTAGTGAGCATGACTTCCCTGTACCTTGATAATAAACTCATCAATTACAGGTTTTTGAATATATATTTTATCCATCTCCATCCATCCATCAAATATATATATATTTTTTAATATATGTTTTTGAATATATATTATGATGTACAGTGTTACTATATTAACATTACCAAATTCCATTTTATAATTTTTATGGGATTTAGTATTCTTGATGATTCATTATGCACTCATATCAATTACAGGTTTTTGAAGATATAATTTATCCATCGTAATGTTAAGTGTCACTATATTCACATTTATTTATTTATTAAGTATACATTCATGAAAGCAACAGGTGTAACCCCAATCCTGCCTTCTCAACTTAAGAGTAATGTAACAAAACATTAAAAATCGTAAGATAATTCTAATTCTAAAAATGTTTAATAATGATAGCATAATGGTGATGATGATGATGACAATAATGATGACGATGATGATGGTGATGAACATTACCAAATTCCATTTTATAATTTTTATGGGATTTAGTTTTATTGATGATTCATTATGTACTCGCTTAATTTTTTCAAAATTATTAATTACAGAACCACAATACCGTCAACAATATAATGAATAAATAATATGTCTATATTTTCTGTTTTAAACCCTCTAATGAAATTCAAAATTTTATCTACTTTCTTTGGACTATTAGACTGTATTAGTGCTACGTTTTAAAATTGAATTTCTAAATTGATATTTTAGTTTTGGAAAGAAAATCAGTAATTGTACTTCAAAGTAAAATTCCTTGTTTAACCTGGACACAACCTAAAATTTGGATTTTCCATCTAAAAACTTGTAAAGGAAGCAGTAGTGGGCTATGCCTGTTGTATCTTTACTTGATTGTGTTTTGTGTAAAAAAATAAATAAATAATTAACTAATCTTAATAAGTATGCACTGTATTATTCGCTCATCATGAACTTTCTAATTAATAGCTTTATGCTATCGACAACTTTTCAAGAGTAAACTTTGTATTTTATTTTTTTCTTACTACTTGATCGTTGGCCACAGACTTGAAATGGGAGGCTCAATACAATATAAAATCAGTGTGTGATTTTCACAAATTAATACGACTCTAATTTATTAAAACAGGTTCATTTTAATGATAAACAGCTGATTGCGAACCCTTAGAAATGTGTTGTTGGATATTCAAGCATCCTTGTTAATTGCCAAGTTGTGGCATCGTGGTGTCAAGAAATATATTGTTATTGAGTGCATTGTTATTGGCAATTTGTCGTTCATTGTAGTGTATTCAATCAATCAAGTGTATTAGTTACAAAATTAAAATGTTGTATTATTGTTTCAGAACGTAATTTAAATCCAAAGGCAGCATGTCTGAAAAGAAGAGAGGAAGAAAAAGCAGAGGACAGCGCAGGCCCCAAACTCGGCCATCTTGCTGTTACGCAACAACTCGCTAATCCTCTTTTCCCTGTCACCACTTTACCACCCGTGAGTGTATTCAATATAAAATATAATTGAAATTACATTTATTCAATTAACTTGGTCCATATAAATATTGAATGTCAATGTATATAATATTAAAGAGTATAGGGGAGTCTTACGGATTTCACCAAACCGGCAACGATTTGGAACACCAAATTTGCCCCAAACCTTCCTCTTAAACTCAATTCAGTGCACCTCAAAGCCCGATTTCTAAATTTTATTTACCTTTTTCAAAATTAATGTTCAAATTAGGTAAAATGCAGAAAACTCATGGAGCAGCTGATACATGATCCGTCTGGCAGACGGCCTTTTAAGCCATTGCTACATAAAATTTATTATTATTGTAATGTTGAAAAATGTAATAAAGAATTTTTTACTACTACTAAATGTTACGTCACTATGATGCTGATATAGATGATGCGCCGATCTGTAACAGGCCAAAGCAACAGATTGGTTCTGTATTAATATTGCAGCTGCTAATTACTCAGTGTCAAAAAACACTTATTTTGCACTTCTCTTTTCAATCAGTTGAACTAGCAGCACTGCAATTTCACTCACCCCTCCTAATTCCGTCATTTTAAATGTTGCTTAAATATCGATTGGGGCACAGAAAATTCACCCCGAAGCATGACTTCCGCCATTTTGATCTCAGGGTTACGTCATTTTTTAATCAACCGTTAGTATAGTATAGTAGGCTCAATAGTTATAGTAGTATAGAATAGAATAGAATACTTTTATTGGCCATTAAGTAAACAGTTTACAATAGGCTTTGTCATTTTCATATATGTGAGGACACATAAGAGATCCAGTCAGTTTTATACTTAGGTTCAAAAGATATTCTATAATAATATATTATACATAAAATCATACATGAGTACAGTCTCCAAATAATATTACCTACGTACTTGAATTCCTAAAATTATTATTAAATCATAATAGTAATCAAAAATCAGTTCAAAATAAGATTCATAAAATTCATGGTGATTTTAAAGTTACAAAAAACTGATAGTTATTAAATCATTCAGACTCCTATAATAAAGGTATTATTGTCCACACAGTTAAGATACTCTTCAAGTGAGTAGAAAGCTCTTTTTTTCAACCAAGCAGACACTATTGGAATGAACTTTTTATTCGGTAGATTCCTTACTGTGAGCGGCAATTTATTGAATAGTAGGTGTTGCTGGTACTTATGACTTTTCAGTGTTTTACTCAGCCTAACATTTGGTGTGACTAGGTTTTCTCTATTTCTGGTCAGATATTCATGCTGGTGACTGTGTCTTTGAAAATCATCCATTTTATTCTTCACATATATTAAATTACAATATATGTACATTGATGGAAGAGTCATAATATTTAGTTTGGAGAAGTTATTTCTACAGGAATCCGTACTCTTCAGCCCAGCAATACAGCGAATTGCCTTTTTTTGCCAGATAAATACTTTTTTCGTTTCACTAGTGTTACCCCATAGTCTTAGACCACAATTCAGTTGCGAGTGGAATAATCCGTAGTATGTAAGAATCAATATTTCTGTACTAACACAGCTTTTTAGTTTTCTAAGCAAATACATTACTCTAGCTAGTTTTTTGCATAAGTACTCTACATGACAACTCCAGGTGAGTTTGCTGTCTAGCATGATTCCTAATAGTTTGACAGGCTTCAGGTATTCTTGGTATTCAATGTCCAAATTATTCCTAAGTGTAAAAAGTATATTCTCTGTTTTTCTTCATTGAGAGACAATCGATTCGCTCCATACCACACTCTACTACGATCCATCGACAAAGTAGTATAATATGTCCTTACTTCGTTCCTGCTACACTTTTTAACATAGGTGACATACGTTATGCTCCCTCCATGACTGGAATTATGGTTCTGTCAGCTTAGTTCAATTTGAAATTATGTTTACAGGGCACGCAAGGTGCATTGCCGCCAAATACGCAGCCATAGCATCAAAACATGGTTCCAAGACCTCCAGCCAGTGTCGGTGTCGTTGCCATTACAAGCATCGAGAAAACATAGAAAATAATGCGAGGACTGAAGAAAACGATGAAGAAGAAATGAAGACATGGTCAACTACGACAATGACCTCACCAAATCATCATCCACTAACAATTGTGATCAAACGATTGCGATGTGAGACTTATCAAGTCTTCTCATGACAAGAAAACTACTTCCATTTTCTACTTCTCGTTTGAAGTAACTAATCGAACTACTCACTCTGTACATGAACATGTAAAATAACTTCATTGATCCTTCATATAATGCCAAGCTACTACTTATTTTAATTGCTGCAGCTAAAAGCTACCACAAATCAATGGCTATGTCCTTACATCTCATCATTGATCGACGTTTATTTATTTATTTGTAACTCTTATTTCCTTCTCATATTAAAGCCTTGCTTCCCTAGATGCCGTGTACAGGTCCATATACCAAACTTGAAGTTTTCTGTTCATTTTTCAAATCATCTATTTGTGATAATAGTGTATTGTACTACATACAATTTTCATTAATTCTTCATTCACTAAAAGCTATGAAGTTTTGTTCGTAAAAAAGCTGTACAGTATTTTTAAACATTTAATACAGTAGGCTGTCTTACTAAAACTTGATAACTTTTGTGCGAAAAAAGCAGTAAAGTATTTATAAACGTAAGAAACTAGTGAAATGAACTAAAACTGAATGAATGAACGTAGAAAAGGAACAAACTAAGGAATCTCAACCTCAGTTTTTTTTACAGCCGAAGATTCCAGTGTACAGGCACTTAAAGGTTTATTTTCTTAATCATCTGTTCGTGATTTGAAGTGTATTGTGTATTGTACTGAATATAATTTCCATTAATACTCCTTTTACTAAAACTTATCAAGTTTTATACGTAAAAAAGTAGTACAGTATTTCTCACTAAAACTTGATAAGTTTTGTACGTAAAAGAACAGTACAGTATTCATAAATATAAGAAACAATTGAAACGAACTAAAATTAGAAATGAATGAATGTAAAAAAGAAATCAACTAACACACAAAATCCCAACCTCAGTTTTTCACAGCTGAATATTTCAGTGTACAGTCCGTTCACGGTGCTAAGGCCGCTGGCTTTGACTAGCAGGGTTGTACGATCATTTTTGTCGGAGGGGTGAGACAGTGAGCCCACCGGTCTTAGCAAAGTGAACGAGCTGTAAATCTGAATTTTCTTTGTAGAACTGTACCTTTTAGATTCAGGTTATGTCGAACATGACGTTCAATATTTTTATAAATATTTGGAAATTCATTCTTGTTCATAATTTGAGGTTTTAGAAACATTTTGAAAAGATTGAATTAGTACAGTGCATAGTTAGATCACATAGAAAATGAAAGGAAAACTTGATGTAATTGGAATTTTTAAAGTGGAATCACCGACAAGCTAAGAAAGCAAGGCTTTTTGCTCTTTGAAAATATTGACAAGATTTTGCTTGATATCATTTGGAACGTGTTTCGATAAAATTAATCAGAAGCGTCCTTGTAAGTTATAACATAAAATATATTATCAAAACATGTTCTCAGATCCTGTATTGTTGATTGAGGGGTATCATGCAACATCTTATCTTATTCATTATAATTTTTGGTCCAGACTACACGAACGATTCGTAATCGTCAATTGTCGCCTATCAACAATGCCTTTCATTCATAATGGAACACTACTGTTCAATCATGAAATGTATTATTCAATGAAAGGCATTGTTGATATTCCGTTGTTCTTGTGGTCCTACCCTTGAATGCATGTTTTTATGAACTTTCCTTCTTATCTCTGAACGCGTGTGTGAATGTATAATTAATTAATGTGATTTGAATATTTCATTTGTGTTCAGTTTTGAAATCGTTCGTCAGTTTTAAAAACAATTTAATTTGTGTTTTTTATTTAATAAAATCTGTTTTAACATTTATACAGTGCCCTTGATGCCATATTACTTAAGTCAGTATTTTTCACTCTTAAATTTAGTATATCGTTTAATAAAAATAGGTACAAGATGTATACATGTTACATACTTCCAATTTCTTGGTTTGTCCAAACCAACTAATGTCTAAAGTTTGTCTAAACCTGGCATTCTTTTTGAAAATAATTTTTTATAAAGTTCGCTATTGTTTTTTTACAATATACATCACAATCAACATTATAACATCACATATCATTGTTTTTAATGCATCCCAAATTGTATTATGATCAATGAAAATATATTTATTAGTTTCAAACTTGAAATAGTTTTCTTGTCATTTGTAATTCCAGTAAGACTTGTGCACTATAGTAAACTGTTTGTGTGATGGCACATGAAGAGGCCTGATAAATTCCACCTCATTGTATTTAATTTATTTAATTATTTTTAAATTGTTTGTTTCCTTAACTTAATGGAACTTAATAACTATTCCGTCGTTAATTCAGAAGGAAATAAAAGAAATATTGAGTAGGCGTTCTTTTATACATATATTTATTTATATTTTCTTTTCCAACTATTCGTTCAATTTAAAATACTCCACCTATTGATAAGCATCATCTTATTTTGAAAATGGAAGCTATAATACAGCAGTCATGCCCTCATGTGAATCTAGTTTTTTGTTTTGTCTAATATTCTGATCAGTTCCTAGATCTTATCGATATTAATACCTATTACAATCAAGTTTACGATTGTATCTATCTATTCAAGAGAGAATGTATAAATCACAAACACGTATTACAAGATATTATCAATAGTATAATTTGCTCAATTCGTATCTATAATTTAAATTATGCTTTCAACATTACTTTCAATAGAAAAACATCCTGATTAATTTAAATTCACTCAGTAGTATTGATCATCAAATTTTCATTTCGAATTTCAGATCTTTTAGCTATTCTGACCAAAATAATTAATTATAACAACTTATCAAGCTGCAATACTATAAAACACTTTCAGCCATAGCAAGATTATCTATCAATAAATATTATTTATAAATAGTAATTTGATATGTATGTATAATATGTTCTGTATGATTTCCAATTTGTGGAAAGTGTTTTTATTTTTTCATTGCAGTTTTTCAAATAAGTTGGCCTACAGCAGCAATAATAGGAAACCATATACAGCAGCAATAATAGGAAACAATATATTTAATAAGCCTGCATTATATTGCATTCATTTGTAACTTTTGAACTCTTTCAAACCCATTCAATGAAGATAAAAGCTGAATTACATCTGAAATCTTAAAATAAAATAATGGATTGCCTCTAAATGGACTAAACTTTCTCCCACAAAAATTCAAAGCTTAATTAACTTCTTGTTTGTTTTTTTTTAAATAAAAGGAAGCCACGAAAAAATCTTTATGCTTATGAACGATACCCACCAATGTTATATGAAATTGATTTTGCACTATGAGTAACCTATTTAATGAACTTTTGAGTAATTATCAGTTGCATAAGGTAATTGTTGAGCTAGTTAGCTCTCCAGCTGACACAGCTCTACAGTTATTAGCAATTATGATGATTCAAAATTGTTTTTGACATGTTTTTTCATAGGAAGTTTAAATTTTCAATGAATATTGTAGTAATGAAAGGTATTAATTAATTACTAACTAATTCATGCATTCATGCTCTCCTCTTCATCTTCTTCAAAACGGTGATAATGCTTATGCAATTGGTTTGAAGCTAAGTTTGGAAAATGACCGGATCATGTAGTATTTGTGTTCATTTCCTTCCACATTGTGCTGAATATATATTTCTAATTTATTTATTTTTAAAATATTTAATCAAACGAATTCATTTCTCAATTTAAACTTGTCAAATGTTGATTCCATCCAACTGCCAAAAGAAGATAAATATTTATTGTTAAGTGACAGTTTCAGGATTTAGTTTTAAGTTTATACATTAGTACATGAACTCCGTGGAAATATGATAATGGATTAGTTCACAATAATATAAATTGTAAGATTTTGCTGGAAGATGTGTGCAAGAATCCTATCATATTGACCTTGTATTAATGACTTTTGTAATTTGTCAGGTTCTCTTGTGTAAGCAGCGCATGGCTTGGTTATTGTTCTGTGTAGAAAAGATCTCTGAAAATTACCACAAAATTGTTGTAGGTACTTGCCAAAGTACTCGAGTTTTGTGATAAGTATTTTTGCTTAATTATTTGATGCTTCAAAAATGTTTTAAAAGATTGTGCCATCATACACTTGTCTTAGTGTATGAAAATGTGAAATTAAATTATAGAATGTGCATTTTGTAATATTTATGCTGTTTGAACTGATAAACGGTTTATTGCCATATATTTTGTACTCTGGTAGTTAGTTATGTATACTAAACTACATTAGTTTAAGTTTTCCCTTTTTATATATTTCGTTGTAAATTCTACTTGCAGCAATCTAAGTATCAACTGATAAGCGTCTTACTTGTCATTTTTTATTTGTATTTCATTCTCCTTAGTATTTTGCGTTTTAGTTTTTTTTTTTTGAGAATCTATCACGATTATTAAGTTTGTTTTCCAACTTTTATACCATCAGGTGTTATGCTAAGTATGATACTTGTAAAATAGATAAAATTGTAAAAATTGAGTTAATGTAAGTTGTTTGATAGCAGAAAAGCCCACATAATTTCTGTTGTGGCACAGTATTAAAAAGTTATCAAAATTTTATGCTGAAATAACTGAGAATTTAAAAATTTAAACAAGAATTTATGAAATATTTTTATAAATTACCCTATAGCATATTTATAGATTGTAAAATTATTATAAATAAATATGCATAGCTTGTATAAAATATAAATTTTTCATAATAAAACTGTATTGTGAATTATTTTGTAAATTTATTTCTTCTACAAAAACACCATTGTATGAGCCATAACTAATTTGATAGAGAGCATATATATGCTCCATATATATTATTTTTTCTGTGTCAGATATCTAGTGAGGTTAAATAGAGCACATGCACATAGCATAGAATTTTATAAATTTCTATATTTCTATGATTTTTGGGTACATGCTAGCTTTGGTATTAGTTTGAAGATCGTATAGGTCCGCGTCCGTCCATAATTTCGATAGACTGATTCTACTATACCGTCCAAACAAGAGACATGTATTGCAATAGAGCACTCTCTAGATTAGCTAAGCTCTCGATAGTGCTAGTAATATTCATGCAGAAATAGGATAATGCTCTGCCAGAATAAATGTTTCCATTGACAAACTGGTATTTCATTATTTTTTTTGTTTTTGTTACTAATGATGCCCATATGAGTCTGAGGCTTGTGCGTGGGTTATGAGGTGAATGATAGTGATAATTGAACGAGCGAAGCGAGTTCTCAGTTTTGACTTGACTGGAGGCTCTCTGCTATCTTTGGGTATGTATGTTCGACGATAACTTTCGTAAGCTTTGCCCAATCAACTTCATTTTTTAACTCATTTTTCCAAATTTTATACAGATCGAGTTCCTTATTGCAATTGGCCCACTGCATATTTTTTGAGACGGAAGAAAAGAATAGGTTCTCAGGCCTTCATTATTATGTATAGGAAGTAAAAGTATTTATCATAAATGGAATTTGCATTCGATTTCAAAATAGTATTTAGCTTTATCATCAGCTACTGTGAATAAATGTGATCAGCACCTTCTCATTAAAACATACCTCAATACAGGTCTCTATAGATATACTAATATTATGGAAAATTGTGTATAGATATATATTTATCATAAATAATTATAGCAGCAGTCTCTGATTTGGTAAATATATATGTGCAATAATGGGCGCCATTATCAATGTAATTAGTTTATCTATAGAAACTGTATGAAGCTGAAACTGACAATCGAGGATATTAATTTGAATAATTTGGTGCTTGTTAGTTTTTGTGAATCATGATCACTTATATGGAAATCATATTACCATATATAGACTTAGATGTAAATCTCAAAGTTTGCCATATTCATTTTGAATTTTAGACACTTGAAGGGCAAAGTAGGCTAGATTAGCTGTAAAATTCTTTTAACTTCAAGTAATATGATTATTATTTGTGATATTGGACATTTCATACTTTCTTGGGAATGTTTTCTAAATCAGTATCCTTAAAGCGAGCATCTCTTGTTGCATTCTCCTAGGACAAGCTAGAAATAAGTTACCCTCTGGCCCTTGGCAAAATTAGTTGTTTGCAAACGAATTCTCCAGCCTTAGTAGTATAATGATGTTATGAACGGTGGTCCTTCTTTTCTACAGTTAATAGGATATTTTAGAGGAAACTGAGGGTCTTTTACACTATAACTCCGCATTTTTAAAAAGTGTCATTGAACAGTAGATTCCTAACCTAACCTAACCGGGTCTTAGATTAGGTTAGGTTAGGAATCTACTGTTCAATGACACTTAAAAATGCTGGGTTATAGTGCAAAAGACCCGAAACTGATTATACAATTGAAAATGAATGAGGAAACAGGTTCGAATAAACATGGGGTCACAACTCTGATAAAGATGGAGGAAGATCCCATCCTACCCTTATTAATTTATACTGTATTTTTTATCTTGCCCACAAGAGGTGCAGTACTAAATTCAAACTTGGATCACTTGAGCAATAACACATTAATTTATAAGTAATACATACCCCCGGTTGCACAAACGTTCTCTGTTATTGTTTCATTATATGTCCCACTTTTATACCAGGCTACTATCCATCCCACCATGCAGCATAAAAGTGAGCCATTATTTGGTAATCGAGCAATGATAGCTAGATTACAATGCAGCTAACAAGAGTCAACTAGAAAGTTCAAATTACAAGATCAGCTGAGCACATAAAATGAATATAAATTAATTGAACAAGTCATTATTGATTGAATAATGAGGATAAATCATATATGTGGTTTGGAGAGTAAATTCAGTGCCGAATTGGCCAGGTCGGCGATCGCCCAGAGCCCTGGACCCTCCGCTCAAAAATATCTCGGTTTTTTTGCAGATGAATATTAATTTAACAACTAATGAAACATTCTTAAATTCATTTATAAAATTATTCCATAGAATCAATTCATCAGATCCTCCTAGGCGTAGCGCATAAATAATTGCCTCTCCAGCTCCAGTGAACTTGTGTGAAAGAGAGAGAGAAATGATTAGTGGTGTGATGGTCAAACGATTCCAACGACAAACTAGACCTATTCCCTTGCACACTGACGACATAGTGGCCCAACGACAAACTTGTCCTATTTCCTTGCACTCTGATCACATAGTGGCCTAATGACAAACTTGTCCTATTTCTTTGCACACTGATGACATAGTGGCCCAATGACAAACTTGTCTTATCCCCTTGCACACTGACGACATAGTGGCCCAACGACAAACGAGTCCTATTCCCTAGCACACGGATGACATAGTGGCCCAATGACAAACTTGTCCTATTCCCTTGCACACTGATGACATATTGGCCCAATGACAAACTGGTCCTATTCCCTTGCACATTGATGACATAGCGGCCCAATGACAAACTGGTCCTATTCCCTTGCACACTGATGACATAGTGGCCCAATGACAAACTGGTCCTATTCCCTTGCACACTGATGACATAGTGGCCCAATGACAAACTTGTCCTATTCCCTTGCACACTGACGACATAGTGGCACACTGACGACATAGTGGCCCAATGACAAACTTTCTCACCGACAAGCTGGTCCACATTCCATCTGAGTGGTACCGACGCACTCGGTCGCTCTCTCCCTACGTACATTACATAATTCTTGATGACTCATTCCTGAGGGTTCAGAAATTGTCTATGGGGGCCCTTGGAGATCCAAAAAATGCATTTCAAAAAGCATGATTTTTGGCGTTTGCACTCCTAATTAACAAAAACTACAGAACGTATGTCGTTGCAACTATTTTTATTCGATCCCTCGGCTAATTTACCAGTTTTGTTAAGACTTTCAGATTTTGAAACACTCTACAAGATTCAGAACAACTGATTTTCTCCATAGATGCACAATGGCAAAAAATTAGATATTGATTATTCTGAAATGTCTATGGTGATGAGTGGGTCTTATTTGATGGTAAATTGAATTCAGAATTGAAAGAAATAACTTTCAAGTGCGTGTCTCTCAAGGTTCAGGAGATAAAAAAATAAAACCAAAATTTTTTTTCAACTTTATCTTTTTGCAATATCCTTTTGTGAAATTATTCTTTATTGAGTTCTAGGATAGGAACATCTGATGAACCCATACCCAGGAACCCTTCGTTACAAAGTGACACTCAATCAAAAATGCCAAAATCAGCATTAATTTTATTTTTTCCCTCGCCTATAAAAAGCAGTTAAGGTTGCAAAACCAACTTTTATTCGTTGCAAAATGATTGAAGAATTGTTAAAAAATGTTTCAAAATTGTAACTTGAATTTTTCCAGATATATCATCAAAAAACCCTAAAATTCATGAGCTTTTGTGGTAAAAATTTATTTTCTTCAAAATCGACTGTATTTCGATTTTAACATGTATATTTCGATTTTAACATTTATTTTTCGACTCAACAACATTTTTAAACATAAATTGATGAGATTTTCCTGGAAAATTACAATAATATTACTCAAAATTGCAAAAATAGAAATTACGAATGATCAGTGCTCAAAGTATAGGGCTATCGCTCTATTTGAAGCAGTGCCTGATTGACCAGGTCGGCTGGTCGGCGAACGCCGACGGCCCGGGGCACAGGTAGTCTGTGGGGTGTGAGGGGGCCCTGGACCCTCCGCACAAAAAATCAATTGGTTAATTTTTGTAGCTGAATATTAATTTAACAACTAATAATAAACAACTAAACTTTTTTTAAATAAACTTTTTAATAAACAGCTCAACTAATATGATCTCTTTGTTTCAGCTGCTTTTCAGTGATTAGGCTACTTTTATGCACTCACACATCTCCACTTCTGGACGTGCAAAGTACGTACCTGTACTAATTATTTCAAAATAACATTATTTAGGTAATTAATTAATCGGGGAATGGTGGATCTACTCAAATTATTTAATCTACTGATAGGAATAATTATTGACTAGAATGGGAAATGTGTGCTATGATGCAACGATTGAAACTGTAAGCGTCTATTTGAGAGGGAGATTTGCGAATATTCCAAGTTCCATTGATTGTTTTGAGTTGGTCTTGGTGTTTACGTGTTCTATCAACGATGTTCTCTTTGTTTATTTCGATTTAAATTTTATGCCAGTTCTCCATCAACTATAGGGCTTAGATGAAAACGCTGATTAGGCTTAGGCTACACCTGTTTGCATAAATTTTTGTGCGAGCAGTGGCCGTCGCCATATTGGGTGGGTTCGTTCCGATTTCATGATCAAGTGTACAAGCAATTAATTGTTCCAAGTATTCTGAAAGTTAATTGATTAAAGTAGATTTGATAACAATATTCAATTATCTAATAGAATTTACTATATATGTGTGAGCGTTCTATCCCTAGCCGAAATGAGATAGTGTTGATTAGTACGTCGCCATTACACTAGAATTCGTTGACATCACAATGCAAGCACATGACAGTGCGCGTGTGTAAAGTCCAAGCCGACCCTCGACACTACTTGGTGGTGGTATTACAACGACATTAAATTCATTGCGTTTGTATTTTTGTTTCAAAAATTGAAAAAATATTCATTGATCAGTGTTATATTACACGATAACGAGGACACTTTTAAGTGTTAGAACATTATTATTTGTAAGTTACCAAGCAGAATTTCTTTTCAATAGTCTACTAACCAATTTGATTCGAATTTTAATTTGTAGCTTAACACGAACGGTGCATATTTATAACTTTTATAGGTTATGCATAATTTTTTTTTTTTTTTGTTCCAAACTAGAAATAATGTTGTCGAATAGTTTCATTATCTGCTTAATAGAAAGTCCAAAAATAACCCTTTTTCCAAACCTATTACTTGAATTTCCAATTGAAAATAATTACATCTATATTGAAAAGCATTTCGTAAGGGCTAGCGTATTGTAGGTCTACCTTAATTGACGCGAGTAGGCATGAATATTTTCAGAATAAACTTTGTAACCCAATTTCAATGAACATTTTATTTCGTATTTTCTCGTTTTAATTGGCATTCTATAGTTCATGACGTAATGCTACAGTAATCATGTAAATCTACAATTTATAATACAACACATTTATATCTTTTATATAGGCCTACAATATTCTATATATTTCTATGTTTACATACAATTTATTTTAATCTTGTAATCTACAATTTATAATGTCGTAATCAATTTAATTTAATCAGTAAACTTGGCCGGGTTAGGTTATTAGATGATGTTGCAGTTACATTAACTACACATAACGCTGTTTTAATTGAAATTATTATTTGAGCATCTATTTCATTGGGCTAGTTTACCATATAAAAAGCCAGCGAGTAGCGAGTAGAGTAGCCCGACTTCAACGTTTTTCGTATAGGGTAGGCAGTGAACATGATTACACTGGTCAAGTTTACAATATCAGATTGTAACTTAGATTCGTCGGCGAGTACCTTGTCAACTCACTTAATGTAATTGATGTTGAAAAAAGACTACCTCGTTTATTAGATCCAATACACATTTCAAGCATTTTTTTTTTTAATTTTTGAACTCACTTGTAGAGAAATGCGGGTAAAACTTTGGTCTAGGGCTATTGAAATAGTGCTTTTCTATTGGCTACCGACCAGAATCGTCATGTTAATTTCTGTGTGATTATTTTAATAACGGTGCTAGTCAGGTTAAAATGAGTAGCCTATTGGTGTTACCGTACTCTTCGAGCTAATGTAAGTTTTTCATTGCAGCCTACCGGTATATGGCGAATGGTACGGTAGAAAATACATGGAGTTAGGCTATTTGAATTTTTTTGTATTTTACGATGAAATTGTTGACAGTAGCTACCCTGTTCACTGATGAAGTTGACTTATTCTAATAATATGTTTGTGGCTGTAAAAATATAAACTGTACAAGTTATTGGCTACTTGCTGAGAGTGGTATCTGGGCAATCATGATAATGTTCAGTTTCGGGCGCTCATAACTGCGTTTGGAAGGGTGACCGGTTGAGATGACATGACGTCAGCTTTACTAACACTTACTTGGTGGTTCGGAACCCACCTAAAACTGTAGGTCAATCATAAAACACATCATTGTATCATCACTACACACGAACAAGTCTCAGACTCATGTGGGCTTCACCAGTAAGAAAGAAATCAATAGCATAGAAGCCTTTATACAATGGTCTGTATTATTTCAACAGTATTTGTAGAACAATAGAGTGAAAAAAGCTCAGAATATTTTAACAGTCCGAATAGACAACTAAAAAAGGTTGGAGAGTTTTCCACACCATCACGACATTATAATGACAGGTAGAGTCTATCAGCTCATTCTTGGCAGTGCGCAGAAACACATAGGCTACTCTTGTTTAGTCTCTACGCAGCGCACTCAGTGTTGCACGGCTGTATTTATTTATTTAGTATTGAGAGTTAGTCATTTAAATAGGCTACTAAAGAGTTAGTCATTAGTCATACTCAGTGGCGGATTAATGAATTTTTATGGGAGGGGGCGACATACCCCAAAAATACCCGTTGGTCGAGGGGGGGGGGGTTATGGAATAAAATTTTTGGAAATAGCCTTTAACCGCATTTTACACCATTCTAGCACTTAAATGTAGTAGAAATATAATTTTTTCGTGTTTAAGAACAATCAAATTTCCCCTAGCTAGAGTAGTTTATTTCTGTATATTCATGTGAAATTAGGAATACAACGTTTTTATACAATACAATATGTCTTGAACAAAAATTGCTTTGCTAGCTTAATTTTTATCAAAATTTACAGAGAAATGAACAGAGTCTAAGCAATTTATTCGTGATCGTGATGATTTTTAGACCTATATATATATTTAAATTAATCTCAACATTCTTTCATGTTTCATAATACCAGTACTACAATAAATACGTATTAGGTCAAAAACAAACAGAGATGTATATGCCCCTAGCTATTCTATAAAAGATTAATCTTATTCAAACTAATTTCACTTGATATAAGATTTCCTTCATTCTCTGTCATTTGTTAATTCGTCATTGAATTAAAATTATGTCAACAGTTAAAGATAAAGTAAAGGTAATATAGAAAATAAGACAAAATAAGTATTACAACATTAATTCCCGGCCGGCGGAGGCGGAGTGGTAAGACAAGTTGGAGGTATTCTGTCTGTGGCGGAATTAAAATTTGAACCGTGTGCATGTCACAAGTGTTACCCTTTTTAATTTTTTTAAATGTGCAAGCCCTCCGGGGGGGGGGGTCGCCCCCTCCGCCCCCCCTTTAATCCGCCCTTGGTCATACTTCATGAAGTATTTGACAACATCTCACATCATAGACTAGTCGTATTAGTAGAGAGCTGAGGCAAATTCATAAAACTGCCGACAATGGGTTGATAGCTAAACGCTATAGGCTGCTTGTCCAAGCAAAAACTCCATATAGTCCTATAATATCGAGAAATCCTTATCAATCCCACAAATTCTTTGCACATTTTTAAAAGAAGACTGAGGATGTATGTGCTGGCTCGTGAGATAGAATAGGTTCCATGTTCAGCAATAGCTTGCATAGGTCTGTTTTTTCCAAAAAAGAAGCATCTTTTTCCGAATGTTCATTTAAAACATGTTAGGGAAAAAATGTTGTATAGAAAATTACATGAATATCTTGTTCCTCATGTTTCTGTTTTCTTGTAGCAAGTGCATAGATTTTCAATTATAACTCCTGGGCGTGGACGAAAAGTTATATTTTGCGCCTCGTATTTTTGCCTAGAATTCTTATTTACTTGTAAAATCAATCAATTGCTTTTGTTTTTTGTTATATTTTATTTTAATTATTGTTGATCATAAAACAGACTTATTTCAAAATTTCTTATGGCATTAAACGTCTACCTATCTATATAATATCGTGAATGTGTTCAGAAATAATCAAGAATAATTTCAAAGATATAAATATTTTCGCTAAATAGAATCACCTCAAATTTTGAATAATTATCAAATAATGTGGAATTATCTTGCTATTCGAGTAAGAAACGAATGATTTATTTGTGAATAATTGTTCATTTTTTTACAGGATTTGCAGACGACTAATTTAGAGAATCGCTAACGAACGGATCTATATACGAATATATATTGCTGAATACATTTTTATCTATACATATAATTCACAGCAGTAAGTAGAAACAACATTTGTTATGAAATTGATGATTTTCAATTTGTATGTACAATGTACTTTTTTGTCTGTTCTATTCAGTTAGTAGGTTTGTTCAACTGTTTAGTCTGTTTAAGTCCGTTCTAAAATATGTTACTGAACGGTAAATCCAAAGCGAAGAGTGTGGCGGGTTGCGTTTTTCTCATTCAATTGACAGCAGACTTAGGCCTACCTAACCTATTACCTTTATATATATTTAATAGGCATATTTATATATTATATTGGCAGACTTACCAACATATCATCAGTTGGCTACAGTGCCGTAGCTCAGTTCAGTATGCCAAGCCCAATTTGAACCCTCGCAAATGAAAAAATTTGATGAAATTCTACGCTCGCTGAGTGTCTCACTGCATCAGAGAGAGTGAATACTGTCTTGTTAACCTTTCGTCTGCTTTATGCATAAAAGCCATTAGCCTACTTCACAGAGGCATTTGGAAAGCTACATATTAATATTATTGATTAAGCTTCTAGGGACTCAATATATTATTATATACCACTTAATTAGTTTGTTCCACTTGAAAATATATTTTATAAGTAAATATATGATATTCTATGAGTGTCCCACAAGTGATATTATCATATATTGTTATTCATTCACTAATATTTATTCGTTTAGTGAGTTATTAGGTGAAAAACTGAATTTATGTTGAAGAATTAGATTTCAAAATCAACAAATTTCGCCTTCAGGCTTGGACATAATCACATTAATACTCTCATACTGAATATTCAACCGTAACTTTTGAATTTTCTCTGATAATGACCAAACTTTGTCCAGTTTCAATCACTAGCTAGCCCAATATTTGAAATATTTTATAGGTCCTTGTTGAGTAGGTTTTTTTCTAGTTAGCTAGTGAAACTATATTTGAAATCTGTGCTATTTTCCATGACGAAATACTTGGCAAACAATCTAAAATTAAAACTGTCACTGTATTTCTATTTGAATATGATTTTTACGCACTTATACTGGAGGGATGCATTTGATCAGCCTGATGAAGCTTCTCTTTAGAAGTGGAGTTCATCCTTCCAGTATTTCCAGTGAGTAAAAATAATAACTCAAATAGAAATACAGTGACAGTTTTGATATTAGGCTATATTTGAATATAATGAAACTATAGTAACTGTTTTCAATTTTCACTTATAAAGTATGTGGAGTCTGTTGTGCTAAAAGCGATGTAATTCTTTTCAGGTATTATGAGTGAAAGAAAGAAGAGAACTTATACTGGTAATCCAGCATGTCATCCCAAGCTGATACGCGCAATGAAAGAAGAGGGAATTTTACCAGCTGGAGCTCCCCAAGCACTGGTTCAGGAGCAACCTATACAGAGTCAGGAGGAGAAACAAGGTCCGTCAGACCAGCCTGAAGCACAGGCTATTGAAGGAGATGAAGGAGTAGCTGCACCAGAAGAAGGTGCTGGCCAAGGAATACAAGGGGCAGCAGATAATGATGCTGCTGCAGGAGCCGGAGCTGCACTAGAAGATGCTGATGCAGGAGCTGTAGTAGAAGATGCTGCTGCAGGAGCTGTAGTAGAAGATGCTGCTGCAGGAGCTGTAGTAGAAGATGCTGCTGCAGGAGCCGGAGCTGTGGCAGAAGATGCTGCTGCAGGAGTTAGAGCTGTAGCAGAAGATGCTGCTGTAGGAGCCGGAGCTGTAGCACCAGAAGCGGAAGAAGAGGAAGGACTGGCAGTGGCAGGAGTCGAGTTGGGACCTGCGTATGATACTCACCGGCCTCCAATGGAGGAGGAAGGTATGCCGGCCCACTTGATCGAATACGTTAGGCAAATAGATGAAACGTACATGAGAAGTACTCGTCATGCGGCTGGCGAATTGAAGCCCGGCCAACCATTGCCTGTGGAGCCAGATGCTCAACCAGAACAGCAGCCAGCTCCTGCAGTGCCGCTTCCTCAACACGATCAGCAACAGCCACCCGCTCAACCAGAAGAGGAAAATGATCATCCAGAAGAGCAGCCACCCGCCCAACCAGAGCAGGATGACGATGATGATGACAATTTATAACAGCAAAAAGGAAAAGAAGACCCCACCCATTTAATTAATTTACTACTTTTTCACTACTATATTCATAATGAGGTACTCGTTTAAACATGCATAACCCACAAACATTTTTATGTTCTATTAATTTCAACTTGACTCTTACTACTTGGTCAGATTTTTCTTGTAAGCAGCATTCTTGATTAATTAAAAAATGTTTCAAATTAATTTATTTTCTTCTAATGATGCCCACATGAGTCGGAGACTTGTGCGTGGGTAAATTATGAATAGTGATACAGAATATATGCCAGGCTGAACAACGGTAATCGATTCCATGCCTGAAGATGTAGCAGTCGTTTGGAGTCTTATCTGGAGATAAGGCCCCAACCGATTACACCACTGCGGTTGTCATCTTCCCTAACAGTAAATATGAAGTCTTGATAGTTTTTCATGATTGAAGCTTACATCTGAAATAAAAATGGCTGATTCTAGTAAAACCTTGAGTATATTTGAGAAAATATGGAGAGTTTTTACATTATTACAGTAGGCTAACTTACAAAAAACTATGTATGTTTGGAAGATTGAAAATGTCATTTTAACCTGAGGAGTGCATTAAATCATAGAAAAAACATCAAGGCTTCATTCCTTCTCGTAGGGGTAGTTTTGTTTTGTGTAAAAAGTTTTAGAAGGGAAATTTAGATAGGAAATTTATTTATCGCACATTTTTTACATGTACTGTTACCGACAACTCAATGGTTGAGTTCTTGGGAGCCTTACCTGTCACCAGTTTTATTGGTCTATTCAAATTGATAGACGTTAAAAAATTTGAATAAACCGATCAAACGCCACCGGTAACATTTACCGGTTACCGGTAAGGCTCCCAAGAACTCAACTAATGATGGCAGAGCAAGTCCGCTGAGCGCTGAGCAAGTCCGCTGAGCGCTGAGTAAGCACAAAGCCTGTTTTTATTGGCCAATTCTGCACAAAAGTGTGTAGAATTTCAATTTTTAATTTTTCTCATCTTTCAATTTTACATAAAATTGGAATACTAGCTGACCTTCTGGTGAAACATAGCTGGAACGTAACATTTTTCACTAATCACTGATACGTGGAATAAAATAACATACATTTTAGTCTTCATTATTTTATTTATATCCTGCAGGTCAGTTATTAGTGGAAAAATTACGCATTCAGCTCGCATGATTCATCAAGCGCTAAGCCTTAACATACCTGGAACTCACAGAAAATAATACTGTTATTGAGTAATTATAAATTACGATTATCTTTCCCCAAGCAGACAGCATAAATTTCATTAATTTCAATTACCTCTGCTAACGGCTAAGGCTTAAAGTTCTATGGCCTCTAAGTGAGCAATAGATCAGAAAATTGGAAGTTCATTATTAATTCACATTTTCAAAATCGACTATACAGGATACTGTAGAAGGTAAGGTAAATTTATCAAGAAAACCTGAGAATTTCGCGCTTTCATGCGAGAAATATGTCTGGACGATGGCCTAAAGGAGCAGGTGCGGTAAGAAAGGTAAGAAGCTTGAAGCCTTTTTGTCGTTGTTACATATATTTTATATATATATGGCTGGAGATGAAAAACTACTGGCATAAGTGAATCACAAACGTAGCACAATAGTTTTCATGTGAAATGATTTTGCGCATCTTGTAAATTCCTGTTAACGATCTGAAAAGACGGAACATTGAACATTTTCTAGGAGGTAAGTTTCTAATCCTTTCTGCAGACCCGTAAGCGCGGGCGCAAATAGAAACGCAGCACTGCGTTACTTTTCTGTTAAGCACAGACCTAAATAATAATAGAAGGAAGGGCGCATGTGCCAATAATTATTCATTTCTGTTGGTTATATAGCTTAAATGCACTGTTCTACACGTTATTCTACAAGTACTTCGTATGTAATAAACAGGTAGGCCTACTTTCTGTTATCTGTCGACGAAACTCTAACTCTGAAGATTGAGGGATTCAAGGAGGAGAGGAAAAAGAAGGAAAATAATATGAAGACGGAAAAAGACTGTTCTCTGTTGTAAAATCACTTCCCATTGGTTCAGAACTCATCTACAACTGTAGGTCCACTCATCCATCTCATTACCCACGCACAAGTCTCAGACTTATGAGGGCTTCATCCTCCGGAAAAAAGAAAAGGGATAAGAAAAATAGCCTATTAAAATGAATTTGTAGGGTAAGATTTTGACAAATTTTAGAAATCCAGATTTAATTCTTTCTTTTGCGGAGGATGAAGCCCACATAGGTCTGAGACCTGTGCGTGGGTAATGAATTGGATGATTGTGATTGATAAGTTGGACCTACAGTTTTAGGTGGGTTCCGAACCACCGGGAAGTGATTTTACAGCAGAGAACAGAGTCTTTTTTGCTGGCCAATCCAATCGGTCACCCTTACAAAGAGCGCTTGGGAGTTTCGTAGCTTATCTCTGATTGAACAGATACCTGCTACGGCACTCGTCGGCTGCAACCATCGGGCAACCTGCTACTTTAGAAATGTGCTTCACAGAAGTCACGTAATGCTGCGTACATACGCTTCATACGTACCGTACTGGATGATATTCACCATCGCAAAATCATAGACATACTGTGGAATAGTGGAATTCACGTAGCTCTAATTCACCGTTTGTGCTTGACCTAGCATCTACGATCATCATCAAGAATTGTTTTCTTCTTCCTTGAAAAACTCCAATTTAGCAAATCACAGCATTTATGTGCTTGACCTAGGATCTACGATCAAGAACTGTTTTCTTCTTCCTTGAAAAACTCCAATTTAGCAAATTTAAAGTCGGATTGAATCGGCCAGGGGTTGCGAGCGCCCTGAGTACGCTCATGCATTAGACATAATCGTAGAATCAGAGGCGATCAAAATCGTAGATAGGCGTAATTTTTTCTCAATAGAAATTTAAATACTCGGAATCTGCTACGAGGCAGTTTAGACATTAGAAGTGGAAATCCAAAGATTTAAATTCAATTCTGATAGTCGATAAGTTAGGTTAAGCATTGGGTTCAGTACAGATCGACCGACTATGGATTATCTCGATTAATTCACCAGACAACACACACACATACACACACGGACCTGCATCCAACTCCAGAAAAAGAACAATAATTGTTCTTTAAAATAGAATTGCTCTTCATATTAAATTGAAATAGATTATTTTCTATTTATTTCAAATTTATTTCGATAATTTCTTATATATTATCATTTATCTAAGATTTTTTTTTATATTGCACTCGAGCTTGAATCATCTTTTGTCTTGCTCTGGTTTTCCACTTGCTGAAATTTGAGATCGTCGTACGTCATATTTTTGATAATGTGAGTATAAACTCTCAATATATTTAAATTAATTTTGAAAAATCAAGAAAACTAACCTCATTTATAGCTTACTGAGTATAAAAATGTTTAATTGACTTAACTTATCATTACATTGTCACTACTGTAATGAGGGAAACTTTTAAATTTCCATGTTTCTTACTATTTTCGTATATTTCAGTTGAAGCTAATAGGTTTGGTAGTATTAATTATTATTATTATTCAATAAATTGGATTGAATCAGTCTTGAATTGAGCAATTTTGATAAATCATTTAATCTAGTTTTAAATTCGTTCCGCTAATGTTTCCCGACTGAAAAATGTGTAGGCTATGTATATCCCATTTCAGGGTAGATTTTATGATGATGATAATGATGATGATGATGATGATAGTAATAATAATTCCGAAACCTATCGGGTTTCAATTATTTTATTACGTGAAACCAAATCAACATTCAATATGCGCAAAAATGTCAGATTAATTTTGGTTAGCGTATCTCATTTCAAACTATCCCGCTATCAACTCGCTCTGCATAACTATTCAATAACAGTTGTTTCAAGCAAAATAAACATTCAGGCTCAATTATTGTTATATTTTTATTTCAATCTATCAAAAATATATCAAGTCTTCAGTTTCAGAGAACAGTCTTTCAGCTTCGTTGCCCGATTTAATTGAATCTGGATTTCTAGAATATGTTGATAAGTCGCTCTAAAGAACTCACACTATGTATTTTTTCGTATCCCTCTTCTTCCTCGTCATTCCCCCTCACTCTTCTTGTCCTTCATCAACCCCTTATCCTCCTGCGTTAGAGTCTCGTCGACAGATGCCAGCAAGTAGCTGTTTATTAAATAGCTATTAAAAGATACAAAGTCTCCAGTTTCAAATTAGAAGTTTTCTTCACGCTTATAAAATATTTCAATCTAATGTTCCTAGTAACTTCTTTGCTAAGGTATAGAGAAGAGAAATCAAACATGTAGCTTCAACTCAATTATGCTTCCTAAACTTAAACTACCTGCACAATTTTTTTATTAATTTCTTCATGTACTGTATTGAATACAACAATATCATGCACTTGAATCAAAATTTTACTCCAAATTAATATTGATAGTTTAGTCCCCTCTCCAGATATGCCAATTTGTTATGGGACATTCATCTTCCTCAATTAAAAATACTTTTTAACAAAATATTAATACTTCATCAGCTAAGATACGCTAAGGTACTCAGCTAAGATAAGCTACGGTATTCAACACAAATGAAGACCTTCAGGCAGTAGCGTAGCGAAAATCTTTTCATAGGGAGGGGGGGGGGGGGGTTTATCGAAGATTTGGGGGCCCCCGGGGGTCTGGGGGTATGGAATATACCCCATGGCGAGGGGGGTCCGGGGGGCCCTACCCGGGGAAGTTTTGATAAATAATCCCTATAAAGTCGTATTCCGAGAGATTGTAGACCCATGTCTAGAAAAGCTTAAATCCATTCATTTTAGTCCACATTATGAGAAAATTTTTGAATATTCGATGTTGAGAGCTTGATTAGAGGCTTAAAAACAGTAACTTTATACAAGTATTTATTAGAATTAAGTTTATAAATTGGGTAAAGTGAAAGCTTAAATTCAATAAATCATTGCTCAAGTTAGTTTGAAGTGACTGACAATTGAATAAACTGACAAATATACATAAACAGAATTTATTAATTTCGAATTCCTTTAATTGCTATTACTTTATACTGAAGACTTCCGCAATGGCGGATATTGACAACAGCATTGAACAGCTGATGGGAATCGGTATAAAGTAATAGCAATTGAAGGAATTCGAAATTAATAAATTCTGTTTAAATCATTGCTTTTATGAATCGCTTGCCTAAGAGCTTAAACCCACTTTTCGTGTATTGTTAGTTCATTAATCGGTTTTAAACAAATTTTAATGTATAAAATCCAAAAAATATAACTTTTATAAAGCTAATTTAACAATCTGTAGTGGTTTCAAATTATTATTACAATCAGGGCCACTCAGAGACATTTTAGTGGCCCAGGGCAGAGTTGTGGCTGGAGGCTCCCTTACACCAAAAAGTGAGGCTCCCTCACCCTAACACCAATTTTCAATAATTGTAAATTATTAAATAATCTTATACTAATTGAATAATTTAATTATTAATGACTCGATTTCCCAACTAGCATTGAATATGTATTCCATCTATGCCTAGTTGCCTACTGTACTCAAAAGAATCTGTGTAGCTAATTTGAATAGTTTTTTTAATTTAAAGATAAAATTCGAGTGTAGGCCAACTGAAAACCATTCTTTGAAAAGGTTGTGGAATCTAGGGAGAAGAGCAATGAGTGGCACCAGAGAGAGAAATAAACTTCTCTTCTATTTTTGTGTAATCTCTTGAATTTGCAACGAACTATTCACTAATACTGGAATAATTCTTCTTTCACATTCATTAGGTATTAGATAATGCATTCAAACACAAAACTCCAACGTCTAAATCAGTTCAGTGATATTTTACTTGAAATAAAAACTAAACTAAACCAAATTTCACAAGCAAGCTTCAAACAGGAATAAATAGATTTTTTAAATTCTAAAATTTGTTGTCCATGATGAACTGTGCATTTCATCAGGCATTTCTTGTATGCTATTCACAATTGTCCAATTTGACGCTTTTTTATTTTGATCTTCTTTAACTTATCTACACTTTGTATAAAACATGAAGTGCACCCAAATGTCTATTATGTCTAAGTGTCTAAATGTCTATTACATGTAATCATATATGAGCTTTTTAAGTTCTCACTCTTTTGATACAGCAGGCTACATTATATGATTGATCTAAATATAATAAAAAAGTTATATTACAAGTTGTGAGAATTAATATTGATCATAATTATGCAGACTTGGACCATCAATGAGAAATCGCCCATTCAAGTTCATTATTAAATTCAAATTGTAAGTTTCAATAAATATTACTGTATAATTGTTTTGAGTTTCAGCGCTTGCTTTCAGTGGATTTTAATCCTCTAAAAACATATTATTAGAGAATAATAATCATTTTTTTTTTTTTTTTTTTTTTGAAAACCATAAAATGTATTATAAGCATTATCTTATCCCGCAGAGATCAATAATTATAACTCCTATATGAAAGATACTTAATTCCAGTAATTACAAAACATTAAAATCCTTTTTTATTGATGGTAAATATTTAGTATTTAAAAGCTTGTGTATGTACTATGAAGTGAATTGGTGACAGAAAAAACTGTCAGTTTTAGCCGGGAATTGAGGTAATAGGTTTGGGGACGATTAGGCTGCTGTAAACAGCATACTGTGAGTAAGGGTATTTTTGTAAACTGGATAGAAATATTCAATTCAAACAAATAAAATTGGCGGATTTGGTTGTAAAGCTATATAAAATATTTTCACACACAACATATTGTGCAGATATGAAGAATTTTCAGTTTTAACCAGAATTTACTTTTGTTTAAAATTCTGTTTAGTAGCCGGCAGGCTCGCTTTGCTCGTCGTAACCGTATAATACCCTTCTAAATTATTCAAAACTCAACATAAATACCATATACCAAATTTCAACTTTCTTGGCCGAGTAGTTATTGAGAAATTTGAGAAGAAAACGTAAATTTTGAACGTAGTTTTGGACAGTTTACAAACCCCGTTCTTAGGGTTTCGAATTTCAGTTTGCGTGTAGAAAATTGAAACTTTTTACACAAATCTTTTTGTCTCCAAGATCCAATCTTTTATATTCATTCAATTGAATACAATTTTACAAGATTATTTACACTAATATTTGTGAAAAAGATTTTCTTAGTTTTAATTTTTTATAAATAAAATTTTTCAGAATGGCGCAAAGAATGATTGTGGATGAAAGCAGTTCGTCGGACGAGTCAATGGATTGCAGGAACGAGGAGCCGGCAATAACTGCAAGAGGAGTCAATTTGCTATCGAACTCGCCGTACATGAATTACAGAACGCCTTCTCCTGTCATCAGCACAGACTTTGAGGATGAGGATGAGGATGAGGATGAGGATGAGGATGAGCGCCATCCTTCAATTTTTGGCTATTCTCCTATTCCAGCCAGATTGCATAAGCGCTTATCGAAAACATCTCGTGACCTACGAGAGTTCTCAAATGAGTGTTTCAAAGTTGAAAACACTACAACTGGCTCCTGCTCTTCGTCGGCCCCACTGTTTGGTATTTATTTTTCATTTTTTGAAATTTCTTCAGCAGAAATAAGCCAGTTCAAAAATGTACTATTTGCTTAAACCATACACAATTAGGCCTATTATTCTCACTATCTCTTTACATGTGTTGCCTGACCACCCTTTTATAAGTCAGTTAAAAAATGTACTACATGCTAGCGACAGCTTGCTAGATTAAATGACAAAAAGTTACTTTTTACAACTTACCATGGGCTTTACTGTCACATATTAGGTATGCTATCTTGTAATTGATCAAAACAAAACCTTGATAGGGTGTTTAAGATCCAAAAGAAAGCTGTTAGGTGTATGGAAAGAGTAAATAGATTAGATTCATGTAGGCCGTTGTTCAAGAGACTTGGTCTCCTAACTGTATCCTGCTTATATGTGTATGAAGCTACTTTATATGTAAAAAATAGTGATATTAACCAAATATGTAAAAAATAGTGATATTAACCAAAATCTTGACGTACACGATTATAATACAAGAAGCCGAGGAGATTATCACTTGCTGAGTCACTATAGTAGCTTATTCAAACAAAAACCTAGTTATATTGGTAGGAAACTCTACAACAAGCTACCGCACGTTTGAGTCTTGAAAATGAATAAATATTTAAAAAAACCAATTCAGATAATATTTAGTTGATAAAGCTGTTTATAGTGTACAAGAGTTCCTTTCACATCAGAATTAAGCCTCACCTCAACTAATTGATACAGTAATTATGATAACTAGTGTATAAGATAGTATAATTGTTAATCTGACTTGTCTTATAGGTACTCCTTAACTGGAGTCTCCAAGACGTAATCTACAAAAAACCCTTCCCCTGATCTCTCCATTCCCAAGAGAGGATAACAGGTGATTTAAGGCTGTGCGCAGGGTTTTTGGTCATAATTTTTTTTTCGAAATTTCTTGTATTGAATATTATTAGGGCTTTGAAATAATGTCTATTGCAAGGAGAAAAGGTCTTTTTATAATTTTTTTTTGAAAATATAGGGGTTCAAAGTTGAAATTTTTCGGTTTTTGGGGGCAATTGATTTCACCAATGAGTGATTTTAAACTTTTGATAAATTTTCCATAACTAAAAGACACCTTGAGGAATAAAATGACATATTTTTTATTTCAATCTAACAAATGGTTATATAAAAAAAAAATTGAAAAATTGAAATGCTCATATAGAAAGAGCATATATTCCATGTATACTACATGCAAATGCAAGTAAAGGGAGGAGATAAAAGGGATGTTCCCCCAAATTCTCAACCAACACTGAAAAAAAGCTGTATTTGTTTGATTTATAGAGGTGAGGTCCCTCTTTTTTAGGTAATATCACCCCTAAATTATCTTTTTTATTGATATCACCTTGAAAAAATTCGGGACTCGCCCCTGTTTACATGTATTCCCAAGTAGCATTTGCATCGAGTGTACAGTCCTGTGTTCCACTCTCCCACTTCCCCCACCACATCCACTCCTCCCACTACCTTCCTACAACCACCAGACCTTACATACTAGAAAACCAGTCAGTCTGCAACCAAGCGCCGGAGAAGAACAACATAGTTCGAAACGCGTCCGCCGCGACTCAAAAAGGTCAGTTCTGCACAGCAAGATAATACATACTTATGAATAGTATTTTTACTTACTCTGTATGCAGAAAGTTTTCGAGTTGTTAAAACGCATCTTCCATCTTCGCTTGAAATGATTGTTAAATTGGATGAATTCATGCCTAGAATTACTTGAAATGTGGTTCCAAAGAGGATATTTTTAAAAAATCTCGAATGAGTAGGCTACCTATGAACCCCCTTTTCAAAAAAGAGTTATGCATATTGTATTAATTTATTCTTAGAGGATTCCTGCTTCACCAACACTCCAAATAATTATTAGTTGGTACTTTGTTATACACCGATCCCTGAGATACAATTAAATGTAATGTTAACAATAGTTAATTAAGGTAATGGACCGATATTGGCGCTTATACCCACCATTTCCACCCCTCCAGCCGCACGAGTTACCTCAAGATAGATCCCGCTTAGAAATACTTGAGTCAATTGTCTAGCCAATAAAGCTCTCAAAATGCTAAATTCTCTTCCTCCGACTAAATTTACAGAAAACTACAAATTTTAAATACAATCTAGAAGTAAAAATATCCTTATGATTTTCCAGTACCGTACCTAAAAATACTGATAATATTATTAGCCTAGATGATTTTTTATGGAGCAGGCATTTGGTCTAGTTGTTCATTATCATTGAGAATCACGTTGTCAGCCCTATTTCCAATTGAATTTGAACTTCAAGCGAAAGCGGTCTGCCCTTGGATGGGTGACCGGCTGTGATGACATGGCGTTATCAGCTGTATTATCACTTACCCGGCGGTTTGGAGCTCACCTAAAACTGCAGGTCCACCATTCATGACATGATTGTATCATCACTACCTCATTACTACCCAAGTTTACGTCTCAGATACATATGGACTCCAGCATTAGCAAGAAAAAAATTGATTTATTATCTGCTTTTTAATGATTGACATCAAATGTTTACTGTGTATTGTCGTTTCTTACCATTTACTATCAGGCTGCCCGATTCGATTGAATCTGGATTTCTAGAATGTGTAATAACCTGTCTACAAATTCAATTTAACTGTCTCTTTTTTAACATATCTCGTTCTTATTGTTCTTCTTCTTCTTTTCCAAATTTCGCCTTCTCTCCAGAGTTTTGTCGACAGATGATAGTAAGCAGCTGTCTATTCTGTAGAATTCCAGTTGATTTGAAAATTGGACGATAGACTGCACTGCAGCATGAATATTTCTTTATTTCTAGGTGAAGACTCTGTGAAGGCTTTACGTCAACAATTTGAGAAGTTATCGCTGCGCGCTAGACCAATTCAGCCGCGAGCATCATCCTCTGTTGGAGCAAGTCCTGAAAATAAGAGATCGTGGACTCCTTTCAAAAAGGACGGCGACAATTCGGACAGTGATGGAGATACGCCCGCACCCAAAAAGGAGCGAAGAATTTCATTTTAAATATCTTAAAACCAAAACCATCATACCACTCCTATTACCACCACTTCATTTCTTTCCTATTTATTAGAGAAAAAAAATAATTTATTCAAGAGCTGTCATGTTTGGAGTTGAAGCAGTTGAGATTTGTTATTAATGTTGCTTAATACTAAATAATATAAACTTAAAAAACACTTTTAAGTGGAAATTAACTCACGTTATGTCGTGACGGCCGTTTCACTCTGTTGTCTAGAGCATCGTCAGGCGACCCACAGTACACTGATGAGTTTGAGGGTTATGGATGTTGTAACGATGAAGGGATGGGGGATGAGTAGGCGGGAAGTTTGAAATCGGGATTATCTTGTCAAAGAGGGTATGTGAGAAGAAGTTGAGTTGATGATTTAAAATGTTGTCAGGTTGCTGCTTTGCGTGTTTGTAAATCTCATATTGTTCTAAAACATTGAGTTTCTGGCTTTTGTGAGTGAAGTGTAGTGTGTCTAAATTAGTGTCAATGTCTGTATAACTGTGGCCTGTTGAAATGATGTGTTCAGCAAAAGTGGAATGTGTGTTTGGGTGTGAGATGGCTCTTGTGTGTTCTTTGAATCTAGTGGTGAATGTCCTGCCAGTTATTTGTCCTATATAGAACTTGTTGCAGTCATCACATTTCAATTTGTAAATTCCAGATCTCTTGTACTTGTTTTGAGATGTTGTCTGAGAATGCAGGTGTTTTTTGAGTGAATTAGTTGTTCTGTAAGCTATTTTATATTTGAGTTTCCTGAATGAAGCTGCTATCCCACACAGCACAAGGATGTCCTCAAGATATCCCGAGAATATCCCACAAGAATATTGAGAATATCCTCAGGACATCCCATCATATCCTAAATAAGCCCCAGGGACATCCTAGGGATAACTGAATGTCCGCCCAAATCCCGTGAAGGATATCCAGGGGATATGCATAGGATGTCCTGGGGATGAAATATCCCACCATGGGATTTTCTAGTGGATATCCTCAGAATATTCCTAGAATATCCCACTTTAAGTTTCCAGGGATATCCCAGACAGAATATCCTCTGGACATCCCATTATATCCTAAATTAATCCCAGGGATATCATAGGGATAACTGAATGTCCGCCCAAATCCCACAAAGGAGATCCAGGGGATATGCATGGGATATCCTGGGGATGAAATATCCCACCCCAAGATTCTGTAGTGTATATCTTCAGAATATTCCTAAAATATCCCACTTTGAGTTTACAAGGATATCCCAGAAAGAATATCCCAAATAAAACCCAGGGACATCCTAGGGATAAGGGAAAAGCTGTCCAAATCCCACAGAGGAGATCCTGAGGATATGTATGGGATATCCTATTATTATTAGAGGTGTGATATTAAGCTGGTAAAAACAAAAAACAGTTACTACACTGTGATCTTGATCAACAGCTGAGATTTGATACTTTATTAAGGTAAATAATTAAAGTAAATTGAATAGTTTGTGCATTAGTGACACCCCCATCTAACAGCTACAAAAATCCTAGTGAGAGGTACAAAATTTGGTAACTTTGATCTGTTATTTTAGGCTGGAGGATTCTAGGATCATAGAAAAAGTGTCTTTAAATACTCCAAGAATAGGAAAATTATCAACTTTGTTAGTTAAAATATTTATACTTTAAATATTACAAGGGATATTTAATAAACATTGTGAAATTGCATATCAATTGATACAATGTGATGGTAGTTACCAGAACTTCCAACAGATTGCGGTAGGATAAGGTAGCCTATTGCGGGGGTGGCTTCACCCCCCAAAAGTATGTTAACCGCTATTATCTCAAAAGAGATGAGTTTTTCAAGACAAAATGTTCAATTCAATCTTAATGAGAATAAAATTCTCTACAAAATGAGAATTCATACTTAATTATATGATTAGTGGCTCCGAAGTTAGGTTAGGAGGGAGAGAGAGAGAGAGAGCGAGAGGGAATGAGTGAGTTAGAGAGATTTAGGAGCAAGTGAGTGAAGTGTGAGGGGATGAGAGGACGAGAGAGAGAGAGAGAGAGAGAGAGAGAGAGAGAGTGAAAGTGAGAGAATGACTTAGTGAGGGAGATACAATCATCCCAGCATGTGATATTCTGGGATATCTCCAGGATATATCATCCCAGCATGTGACATCCTGGGATATATCATCCCATTATATAAAATCCTGGGATCTCCCTGGGATATATCATCCCAGCATGTGATATTCTGGGATATCCCCAGGATTTATAATCCCAGTATGTGATATCCTGGGATCTCCCTGGGTTATACCATCCCAGTATGTGATATCCTGGGGTATCCCCAGGATATCATATCCCATATGTAATATCCTTCAGAGATCCCAGTGACATTCCAATATCCCGGGATCTTTATGGGACATATGGGAACTGGTCAGGATATCCTGAGGATATTTTGTGCTGTGTGGGATTTTATGAGTTTTGTTGTTGAGGTAGGTAAGTGTGATGAATGTATGGGGGTTGTCATTCTGTTTGTTGCTGGTGTGAGTGATTGGTTTTATTGATATTCTGTGCAGTAGTTTGTCTATTAGTGTGTGTTTGTAACCATTCTGTTGTGCTATTTATTTTATAGTACAGTATTCAATTCTTTGTTGTAATCTTCTTGTGACATAGGAATGTTTGTTAGCCTGTGGAGCATGTGATTGAAAGTGGCATGTTCATGTTGGGGTGGGTGATTTGATGTGTTATGGATTACTGTATCAGTTGTTGTGGGCTTCCTGTAAATTTTAAATGTTTTAAATGACTAACAAACATTCCTATGTCACAAGAAGATTTCAATATAGAATCCAATACTATAAATACATAGCACAACAGAATGGTTACAAACACACACTAATAGACAAACTACTGCACAGAATATCAACAAAACCAATCACTCACACCAGCAACAAACAGAATGACAACCCCCATACATTCATCACACTTACCTACCTCAACAACAAAACTCATAAAATAGCAGCTTCATTCAGGAAACTCAAATATAAAATAGCTTACAGAACAACTAATTCACTCAAAAAACACCTGCATTCTCAGACAACATCTCAAAACAAGTACAAGAGATCTGGAATTTACAAATTGAAATGTGATGACTGCAACAAGTTCTATATAGGACAAATAACTGGCAGGACATTCACCACTAGATTCAAAGAACACACAAGAGCCATCTCACACCCAAACACACATTCCACTTTTGCTAAACACATCATTTCAACAGGCCACAGTTATACAGACATTGACACTAATTTAGACACACTACACTTCACTCACAAAAGCCAGAAACTCAATGTTTTAGAACAATATGAGATTTACAAACACACAAAGCAGCAACTTGACAACATTTTAAATCATCAACTTAACTTCTTCTCACATACCGACCAAATAATCCAAATTTCAAACCTCCCGCCTACTCATATCCCCACCCCCATCGTTACAACATCCCTCAAACTCATCCCTTAAATCAGTGTACTGTGGGTCATCTGACAATGCTCTAGACAACAGAGTGAAAACGGCCGTCATGCCATAATGTGAGTTAATTTCCACTTATTAAAAGTGTTTTCTAAGTTTATATTACATATTAGTGGAAACAAGATGGATCTTTAACATCATAATACTAAATACTTCTTTGCCATTCAAAACCAACATTATAAGCACTTAAAAATAGTGTAAACAGAATAAACTCAAAAATTAAACATCAAAATATGATTCCATTAAAAAAACAAAGATATTGACATCCTATTACTAAACTTAATAGTGTATTACAAGTATGGGAAATTGTGTTTACCATACAAGTATGATAAGTCAATGCATGAGAAGAAATCGAGTGCAGTATTATGGTAAACATCTTCCCGGATGAGTTAAGATACAATATTTTCAATCATACATCTGAAATAATTTTTTTTAAATATCCATGTTTATATGTTCAATTTTGTATATCTAGTGAAGCATTAATTTTGCATATTGGAGTGGAGTGATCTTGTAATTCCTTGTATTGTTGTGATTCAGAGTTTTGTGATATAGGTTACACTGTGGCTACGGTCACGGCAGCCATGTCTCCATTGGGGTTCCGGCAGATTGGGATGTCCCTGGCTTTGAACATTTGCGCATGCACAGCTATTTATAATGTCATAGTGATCAGTACCCCAGCGCGTAGCAAGCCTAAATACAGCATATATTGGAGTGGGATATATTAGTCTAATATTGGCATAGAATCTATGCCATAGATTATTTGATTACAGCATATATTAGAGTGGCACATTTAATGCCATACGATAATATAATTATATTATCTGATTATCACAGTATACCGTACTTATTACATTTATTCGCGCTTTCCTAGAATCTAGAGATCATTATTTCTATGAAGGCTCATGCATCATTGGAATAGAACCATTGAACAGTCTTTTTACTTTTAAATTCAACATTTGAAACCCCTAATAGAGAATAAAGTCTTCTTTTCAGAAGGCTTTTAAATTTTATGTCTAACCTGTAGTGAATGACAGATAACTTGTAATTCACATTATTGTATTTTTCAATTGCTAAAACTTTTTTCTCAACAGCGCACTGGACTCATTATTGAGTATCCAAACATTTCAAATTTTTCAACAATTTTTTGTGACATCTACACACCCCAAGAAGAAGCAATAATCCATTGAAATTTTTTGGGGGTCACAATTTTCTCACAAGAAGCAATAATCCATTGAAACTTTTTGGGAGTCGCAATTTTCTCACAAAAATTTAAATTAAAAAAAAAATTTCTAAAAATTTATATTTTTTTCATTATATCATATAACATTCATGCAATTTTCTCACAAGAGAATTTAAATTTAAGAAAACATTTTATGAAAATTTATATTTATTTTTTGAAAATTCATAATTTGCAAGCATATGAAGAGCTCCAAAACATAAAACGATTTAAATCAAGTGAATATAACATTTCCAAAACACTACCGCCCCCAAACACAGTGCAAATGCAAACTAATTATTTATATGTTTATCAGGCGCAATAAGGTTAGAAAACCATTTTCACCCAGTTGAATTTCTGGGCGTTGTATACAACCATCAATTAATTGAGAAAGAAAAGGAAATTTGGCGCATGCACAAATGTTCAAAGTCAGTGAGTCATCTATCTGTCGGCTACCTGATGGAGACCCGGCTGCTGTGACTGTAGCCACTGCATATAGGTTAGGTAATAATTTTAGGTTAAGTAATATTTTTAGGTTAGGTAATAAGATTGTGTATTAAATAGAATATAGACAAAAAATCAACTTCAAATATTTTTAATTCTTCATTTGTATTTTTCTTATTAAATAATAATGCTATCAACTATATTATGTTTCTTTTTTGAATCACAGACAGGCGTTGATTAAGAGAATTTGCAAAACGATCACACAATATATATTGATTCACTCCATTAACTATTACATCCATCATGAAAAAAATACAATATCTTCAAGAATTAACGTTTTTTGAGAATTAACTCATTTTTTGAGTAAATAAATTTATCCCATGTGATTGATCTGCAAATTCTCCCATCGACTCTGTTCACAAAATGTTAGCAGGAGAATTTGCAAAATGATCTCATAGATCATTATGTGTTATTAAAGTTTTTTATGTACCAGTTTCTTCATACTTTTGTCATATTATAATATTGGAACAGCAACAGTTTGACAGGAACATTAAGATGTATTTCCACAAATGCCAGTTTATGCAAACCCGCAAGACAAGGCCAGATCCTGTCACACTTCTTCTCAGGAACTTTATATTGACATCAATCCTCAATATAAGTTGTCATCTTGTTACAATTTGCCAACTCATAGTTACAGGTAGAGTTAGTGGTAGATTGACAGCTTTTGACTCATGTATAATCATTTAACTATGGTGTGGGACTGGATGTTGTTGGAACAGAACACCACAGTCATGGAATGGTAATTCCTCCTGGTATTGTTGAAATAAATTGGACAATGTTCACCCTAGAACATTTTTTTCTGCAGTGGTACTGGAATTTTCTCCTGGTATTGTAAATGAATTGGAAAATGTTCAACCTAGAACAGGGATTCCCAACAAAATTTTTCCAAGGACAATACAAATACAATACAAGGACAAATACAATACAGTCGCTATAATGACAAGGCCCTCTACTAATTATTAAACCCAAAGTTATAAATTTTCTCATTCTCTCCACCCTCGTAATATTATAATGAACTTAGCTGCTAAGCTAATTTAATACTAATGCATGGCTGGAGTCTTGCAATATCACATCACCAAGTACCTGAAAAGAACGAAATTAAGAGTTTTTATTTAAAATTATTCTAGTTTTAGGAATAAGGTTGACATTTTTGAGAAAAAAGATGGATCTTAAAATTTGTGTTCAGTTTTGTCTTTATTATTATAAAGACAATGAACAAAGAAAACATGTGAAAAATAAGTAAACAGTAATATTAAAAAGTCATGATTTATTTGTGGAAATAAAGAGTGCATCCATCAGTGCACAGTTATAATTTTTGAAAATATGTTTCTTTACCAATGTATATTTTTATTCCAATTTCTAATTATATCTTGTGGACCCCTCTGGCATGGCTTGTGGACCTTAGGGGTCTGCGGACCACCTGTTGGGAACCACTGCCCAAGAACATTTCTGCAGAGGTACCGGAACTATCTCCTGGTATTGTTGGAATGAATTGGACAATGTTCACCCTTGAACATTTCTATAGTGGTACTGAAACAGTGGCAGCAGTGGCGGCTCTGACTGAGAAATTTGAGGAGGACACTACCCCTCCCCCCTAAAACCCCACAAATATAGTTGAATATGGGCTATATGCACTATTGAATAAAGGCTATTTTGAAAATACCGATTACACAGTAATTATGAAATGTAAGAAAATTAATGTGTAGGCTCACCATAGAACTATAAACTTGGAATGCTGACTGAATGCATCGAACTGCGAGCCGGCTGTCTCACTGCTTCCCCCACCAAAGCGCAGTGCTCGTACCAGCATTGACTGAACTACGTACTGTAAAACTAATAGGGGAAGGTGTTGTACCGGAGGACACTTTTTCTATTTTATTTATTTTTTACTTTGTTTGAATAAATAAACTGCTGCCAATAGCTCTTAACTAAGCTCCATATCTTTGCAAAACAACTGGTAATTATTTCATAACTTATCATCCACTTATTATTGACTTACCTGGTATTATACTGTTGTGTGTTCTATGTCCTTGGGTACAACATACTGTTGTACCTGAGGACACACTATGTTGTACCTGAGGACATAGCAATAAAACACAATACATCGAGTAAATCTACACTTATTTATTAGAATATTAATAAAAAATTATACTAACTTTACAAAATAACCATAGAATATCATAAACAGTGAATATTATAAATATACATAAACATTGAAAAAATTCACACAAAGTTTAAATGCTGTGGAAGTTTAATTTGAAAAGAATAATATCCCCTGTGGACATTAGGTTCTGGCATCACTTTTTTTATTTGTTTAAAATTAATGGTGCTCTCATCCTTCACAGTGGGGAACACATATTGTTTTTTACCTTTTTTTAGGAAATTTACTGTAATTACAGCATTCTCAATCTGGGTAACTTGACCCACATAATACAAATTGGTTTTCTTCCCCACAAACTCTACTAGAACCCAACACCCAAGAACAGGAACCGGATTTTCTTCAAAGAAACTGCATTCATCATCATCTTCTAAATTAGAGATAGAAGCTGCATCATCTGATTCATCATTTTCTTCTTGCCTCTCTACTTCTTGTTGTGTCACCACTTCTTCCTCCTCCTCCTCAGAATCAAACTGAATCTTCTTTCCTTTCTTCCTTCTTTTGATACCTGTAGCAGCCCTTTCAGCCTCAATTTGAGTCTTTACAGGTGTAGAAGTTAGAATTTGTGACTTCACACGTCTTCTATTGCTTGGTTTCCTCTCCCCTGCTTTGGGAAAAGGTCTTACTTCTTCTGGTGACTTAAGAGTCACTGCACCTGAAGTAGGCCTACCAGAGGATGAAGCTGAAGGAGGAAGGAGACCAGAAGAAAAGGTGGAATCAGAAGGTGCAGAAGAACAACTTGGTTTATCTACTATTTCTGATTGCTCAGGTCGATCTGTAACAGATGATGGCAGAAAGTCATCATCCCCAAAGACATCACGGTTGACTGGAAAAATTCCTGTCACCCTGAATCCACTCACAATGTTTTTTAAAGTGAATGCCAGCTCATATGCCCTATCACTTATTTGACAAACATCATAAATCGCCACTGGTTTAGCATTATTTGTCAATAGAAATTCTGCCATTGCTTTGGAATAAAATGTTTTGAAAGGTCCAAAAACACTTCTGTCTAGTGGCTGCAATTTGTGGCTAGTGTGGGGAGGAAGAGTCAACATTATAATATGATTGTCTTTGGCCTTTTGTATGGCTGAAATACTCACATGGGACTCATGATTGTCCAAAATCAAAAGTTGTTTGTCGTTCTCTGAAGGCTTTGTAAACTTAATAAAATGATCCAAATAAGTTAAAAAAATTTCAGAATTGGACCAACCACTAGGATTTGCGACGCCAATTGATCCAGGAGGAGCTCCTTTCAACATGTGTTCCTTGAAAAATACACGAGGAAATACAAAACAAGGGGGTACAGAATTTCCTGCAGCATTAATAGCTGCAATTAAAGTAACATTTACACCCCTTTCTCCAGATGTCATACTGCCCAGTTGCTTTGTCCCCTTCTCTGCCAACACTTTGGGTGGATTATGGACGGTGGAACAGCCTGACTCATCCATATTCCACACAGCCTGTGGTGGAAACTTGTGTTTTTCCATAACCTCAATTAGGTTATTGAAAAAGCCTTCAACATGAGCCCTGTTAAAGGCTGTAGCCCTGGCCATACTGGTTGCTTCAGGTGTCCGTAGAGAAATGGATGGATGTCTGCTTCTAAATCCTCGAAGCCAGTTTTCCCCAGCCAACTGTTCTTCTTTCCACTTTGCTGGAATGTCTTTATTATTGGCAGCTGCCAATTCAAAAGCTAAATTCCTCACTTGCTTCAAAGTAAGGCCGTAGTGAAGCTTGGCTGCTTGCTTTATATATGCCACCAATTGTGTTTCCTCTTCATCTGAGAACACCTGAAATAAAAAAACCAAACCTGTAGATCTATTACAGCTGCTCATCTCTTAAGAAATTAGCTGGGGTCTTTCAGCTTATAAGCTTACCAAAAGCTGAATAAGCTTATTTAGTACTTAAATATTACATGGAGGCTACTAATTTTAGACCATACTATGGTGATTAGGTCGAAATAGTTACCTTATTATGATACATAACAATGTATTTGACAATTAATATTATATTAATACTATATTTTACAATATAATTTTTTAATTTGACTATTAATTACAAGATTATAGCTGATAAGATGGTTTTGTTTGTTATCTTGTAGTATCAAGATAATAAGATAACATTTTTAACCTAATCACCATGGTAGGCTATGTTCAAAAATTAGTAGCCCCCATATAATATGTAAAAAATATAAAAGAAATGTCTAATAAGCTTATGTCTTGAGAAAAGAAAATATATAGGCTACCTTTTTATAATCAAGTCTACTCTGGTACTCTCCAACTACTTCTTTCTCTTCCTTCCAATTCTTCACTATTTTGGCTACTGCAGATTTGGAAACTCCATACTTTTCTGCTACTTTTCTGCATGATGCTCCTTCAAACATTTCCCTTGCAGCTGCCAATAAATGCTCTTTTGGAGGCAATTTCCTTTTTTTTCCCTCCTTGCTTCTTGGCATTCCTTTAAACAATCAAAAATTAAAGTTTATTAATGCAACTGCAGATTCCACAGTATTGAAGTAAAAGCATGTTGTACCAGTGGACGTCCACAGGTACAACAGGCCTATGTGTCCACTGGTACAACAAGAAGCTTCCACTCAAATAAGTTTGATTTGTTCAAGATTCTTAAAAGGAAATTATTATTATAATACATTAAAATATAGCTAATGAAGTACTTTTCATGCACACACAATAATGATTGTCAAATTAAAATTATTAAGTGATCAAATCATACTTACCAGAATCGAAAAATATTTACTCCTCACAGTCAAAATCTAAGAAGTTTCAATTTCTTGGTTATGTCACAGAATATAGTCAAAAAACAAACATGGCGACTAAGAGTGTTTCTCAGCTGTCTATGAAGCACAAGAGCGGGAAATTTTAAACATTATTTTTAAAAACACAGCCACTGTCCTCTGGTACAACTGTCCTCCGGTACAACACTTTCCCCTACGCTCGGCCAGAGTAATTCTATTTCATAGTCTCATAGAAATGTGAAACACCATTAGAAAATTTTGAATAAACATGATTTGAATTGCCAGTTGAAGAAGGTTTCAATATATGTTTCAAATACTTTCTATCTATTCCAATGGATTATAGAAAAAAGGTTAGTTTGAGAAAAATTCGAAATACAATGATTTTTCGTGCCTTTTTCAATGATACCTGATATGAAATCATCGAAATAGATAGAACAATATTTGAAACAAGTAGTGGAACCTTATTATTATTATTACCGGTGATTCAAATAACTCTTATTATAAATTTATAGGAAAAAGGTTGAATTTGAGAAAAATACGAATTACAATGATTATTCATGCCTTTTTCAATGATACCTTATGAATTCATCGAAATAGATGATGAAACCTTATTATTATTATTATTATTATTAGTCGTCAATTTCCCATTCAAATTGGAAAACGCTAAGTACATGTTTATGAGGAAGGCTGAACTAATTTATTACATTTAATATTTTTTCGGTTATCCCAATATTTATTCATTCTAAGAGACAGAATATGTTTATTATTATTATTACGGCGATTCAATTAACAAGTAATCAACCTGCTCCTTTTATAAGGAAGTTTCAAACAGGTGCAAGTTTACATGAATTTTGAAATAGAATGTTTAAAACAATATCATTGTTAGTAATTGAATATTAATGGAATAAGTTATGAATATTACAATGAAACTAAAAATTTTTACATGCATTGAAAGAAGTAGGCTACACTTTATATTTATACATTTTTGCCGTATTGGGCGATATTGTGTATTAATCAGAAATTGGTTTATTTTACAATATTTTATGAACAATTTTCCATTTTATAATAAGTAGTATTTATTCTATTTAACAATAGTATAGTATTTAACAGGTGAGGTGTTCTTAAATAAGATAAGTTGCAATAATAATAATAATCTTTATTTCCGCAAAAAAAAAACAAAGAAAAAAATAATACATGATAAAAAATAATATTGATTATAAAACAAACAATTTTTAGGAGAGAAACCAAGAAGTTACCAAGAAGAATTACTTAGTTTAACTTAAATAATTATCATGTACAAGAAATAAAATGTTACAAAAAATATCTGCAGAAATAATACTTCATACAAATAATTTCATTGTGAAATTATGTGTGCATACAGGATCCAACAAAGATGTCAAAGGAGCTATTCATATTTACCGTATGGCCTACTGTATTAAAATGCAATATCATGAAAGTATTTATAAATACAATATTTTTTAAATCTAAATTCAATATCAATAAACATATTCTGAGCTCTAAATAAAAGACAAAACTGTCACTGAACTGAAACTGATCGTAAAAATAATAAACCAACAACACCATTCTTTTTCACATTAAAAAATCTAGTGTAGCAAAGCAAAAAAGACAATGTTTTTTTTGTTTTTAGATAGTTTTTCACATGTTGTAAAGACTGACTCTGCCAGCTATATTTTTTACTTGACATAATAATTATTCTTTAGTATGTCATATATACCATAAGTAACTTAAATAGTTTAATTGATTGTTGTTATCCAGTTATACTTTCGCAAACTGCTGTATAACATTATAATTAATCTTAAAGTTTTATTTAAAAAAAACTCACAGAATAACATTTTGGATAATTCAACAATAACATGGGATAACATTTAGTCTATCTATGTACTGAACTAATTGGAGAAGAATTATCTTTATAAGGATAGCAATAATAATAGCGCCAGATTTGTAGACAATGATACGAATAACAAACGTAGAGTGTCAGATTGGTAGGTAGGTTGATAGGTAGATTTACCTATTTGCAGATAATCAAGATTGCTTCGTAATGTAGTTTTTGCTACACAGTATGCTGGCATTCTTCTTTTTCGTTGCCAGTACAATAAAATAAATAAATTCTCAATACTCAAATCTCAAAACTTGTCAAATAATGTTGAATATCAATGCAAAATCACCATGAGCTGTAGCTGTCTACATAGCTGGAGTGCAGAAATAAGTGTCGTTTGCACTGCACTGTGGTGGGGGAAACGGAACATCGGCCGGCTCGCTTCTAGCTTCCAAACACCGCTTGAGTTAGCATTCCAAGTTTATAATTCTATGAGGCTCACTCACCATTCATATCAATAGAGTGAGTGCATAAGTGCTCCATCTTGCAACCTTGCACTCAATACAGCACATTATTCAGATTAAAAGCAGATGCTCAGAATTATCACCAGATTATCCTATTTCTCACTAAGTCTACATTCATGAGTGTTTCATTCAGTTGATATTAATAATCCACTACTAAATAAATGTCATTATAATCCTGTCATTTAATTTTAAAAAGTGGGCATTATTTTAATTGGCTTAGGCTTTTAAAACTGAATATGAGACACACTAATTATAGAGTCAATCAGACAATAAAATATGTATTTACACTAATTATAATAGCCTACATCATCAGAAAGTTATTAACAGTTTGATTAAACAACAAGATTTGAAAGTTAACTCAATTTTATGGCTTTTAGCAGAAGCAAAATGTTCAATCACAAGTTCATTGAAGTTGAGACATTTAGAAATTAATTTTTGCTCTATTGTAAGCATTGCTAGGGAATTTAAGTGATATATCTTGGGCGATGGTATTACGCAGGACATTTTTGGTGGGCCTAGCTTTTTTACTGCCAACCACATTTTGAAATAACAAATGTTATTTTTCAAATAATCCACAGAATTAATTTTGAATACTATTAACTAATACTAATCACAGCTCACATTAATCACATTGAATGGACAACTTGATGATTGAAAAATAAAACAAATTCCACATGCCACTACTGCATCCACAATTTATAAACAACCAATAAATTCTACTAAAGACTTTGAGGATGATTGGCACAATATGTCAATGATTGGTGCATGTGTAATGAAGCTGCAGCCGCCAGCTGAAGTGCATATGTTAATGAAAACCAGTTAATGCTAGCAGTACACAGTCCGGCTCATGTTGCCATTTCTGTCGTAGAGAATTTTTCATTAAATAGCATTTTAGATATGACAGCACTGCAGAGGAAGTGTCCCAGCAATGCCCAACTTAGTTACAAAGGCTCGCTGAAAATCTCTTCTTGTACTGCAATGTGGCTGATCATTTTCAACTATCTTACCATCTATTTGCAGACTTCCACACACTCTCTTTACTATTGTCAAATACAAATAAAATACAAAAATATAAAATATTCTGGAACTATTGTATTCTCAATAATTATGCAATTTATCACAAATTTACAGGGAGGACAGTGTCTGAGCGCCACCCTGGTGGAGCCATGCCTGAGTGGCAGCACATAGTGGCAGAACCCACCCTAACCTGCCAGCCCACACAAACCAAACACTCATATCAATTATTCTTAACTTGCAGAAAGTTCATCACTGGACTTTTTGCATGGCAATGTACTGTTCATGGCATCATATCACTGATTTTTTTCAACTTTCAGCATGGCATTGTATTGCTCATGACGTCGTAAATTGTAGTATGTTATCTTTATCCACATAATTATTTTTTCACATCAATAGAATTATAAAGATGATAATATTTCCTTATTTTGTTAGTCTCAACACTCAGTACGGTATGAGTATAAAAAATTACATCAAAATTTGAGATGGTGACCAAAAAAAGTTTATTTATTTGACATGGAATGGCAATAATAATAAATAGTATAACAGAATAGTTATGAATTTATAAATCATTTTTAAATAGAATTATTTTGTCTGTGATGTTTTCCATGATGAAATACTTAATGAACAATCCAATATTAAAACTGACACTGTATTTCACTTTTATATAATGCATTACTCACATATATTGGAGATGCTTGAGGAATGCATTTCACTTCTGAAAAGAAGCTTCGTCAGCCTGCCACCAGGGGTCATGCTTTGTTGAGGTTAGGGTGAGTGGCCATTATGTAGTTAAAAATTGTGTTTGATTTGAATTGCAGATCACTTAATCAACACTGGACACTCACACAATAGCATCCAAACTGACTTATTCTACACACATTCCAAAAAAGCCACAAACTAAATACACTGGAGCAATATGAAATATTCAAATACCATAAGCAAGATAGAACCAACTTACTCAACGACCAAACACAACTCAAATGTTATGGAACAAGAAAACCAAAAATATAACTATTTTAAAAAATCTCGAAAGATCAATTTTTCAGTGTAGTTATAACTGTAAAACGGTATAGTCTACTTAATTTTATTAAAAAAGTTCTCCAAGTTAGGCAAGGAAGCTGGAAGTCTTGTTATATTTTATTTTATTTTCATTGTTACTCTATCTCACGCTCAGACTCAAGTCTTTGTGGGATATTCCACTATTTTATTTTTTGTATCTAATCAAACATTTGTATTTGTTTTTTCTGTGGAAATAAAGTTTCATTTCATTTCATTATCAATATTTCAGTGAAGTTATAACCGTGAAAGGGTACAGTCTACTTGAAATCTATTATAGAGGGGGACCACCATGTCAACATCTTTGGACCCCCAACTTAAGAACATCATACTTCATCGACCTACAGCTGATTCTTCTCAGCTCATTGAGGCATTCCAAATTCATATGTAACATGTCATATTTGGCCTAATTCTACCTCGAAGGGCAGAAAAGGCTTTCTATAAACTGTAGCCTACTTGGAAAATGACGGGTTTTCATTAAAAACAGTGGAGTGGCCGTAGCCGAGTGGGTTAAGTGCTGGTTTGCTAGCCCAAAGGTCCCGGGTTCGATCCCAGTTCTGACCGAAAGTTTTTAACTCAGGCCACTCCCGTGTTTCGGAGGACACGTTAAGCTGTCGGTCCCGGCTGCCTAAAAAACAGTCGTTAAGTCACGTCAGAGGCCCTGAACTTATTCAGGTGCGACCTGATAACTCTGACACCAGACCTGAGCCAGCCAGGTCACACGATATTAATATTATTTTATTTTTATTAAAAACAGTTCTAACTCGGAAACTACTCATCATAAATATGCAAAATTGGACTGAACAAATATAATACCATCTTTCTTCTTCAATATATTTTCAGTAGTAATTTATTTTTCATCAGTAATAATTCCTTAAGCCTCCATGAGCCTTAGAAGAATGAACTATCATTCGATCAGACTTTATCAGTTGTTCACAAGTTAGAATCCTCGAAGGTTATGAACCATAGAGAGACCATTTTTGGCTCCCCTTTGATCACATTATTTTGGCAAAGTGGCGTTTTGCAAAGATTGGGCAGCAAAGTGTCATTTCTGATACTTTAGAGCCTTAAAAGCAGTATTCCAAGAAAATATTGGTGTTATAAATTTGTAGTTCAGATCCTCACTTCAACTTAAGCATATTTTGATGTACATGAAAATGTTTTTAAAGCTTTGCATCAAAAACTACTGATGATAAAAAAGTAAAATTGTTTTAAATTTTAGAGAAATAAACTATCTTAAGAGATTTGAGTTATTAGTACTATGATTATTTCTGTACCTGTGAGCCAGACTGACCCAACTGAAAAAAGTGGATTTCTTCAGGAGAGCTGAAAACACGAGCAATGTCAGACATTTTTTGTTCTGATCGATCTATTTCTCATCAATTTATAGATCTGATGAATCTTATAATTTTTATTAATCATTTACTCTTTGCTCAACTACTGCATTAGTTATTTTAGTTATGGTGATGTTGAAGAACCATCTTGTTTCCACTAATATGTAATAAAAACTTAAAAAACACTTCTAAGTGGAAATTAAGTCACGTTATGGCGTGACGGCCGTTTACTCTGTCGTCAAGAGCATCGTCAGACGACCCACAGTACACTCATGCTCTATAGGTCTGAACATGAGTGTACTGTGGGTCGTCTGACGATGCTCTTGACAACAGAGTGAAACGGCCGTCACGCTATAAAGTGAGTTAATTTTTTTTTTTTTTTTGAGGATGAAGCCCACATAGGTCTGAGACCTGTGCGTGGGTAATGGTGATTGATGAGTTGGACCTACAGTTTTAGGTGGGTTCCGAACCACCGGGAAGTGATTTTCAGCAGAGAACAGTGTTTTTTTTGCTGGCCAATCTAATCTGGCCATAACGAGACTTAATTTCCACTTAGAAGTGTTTTTTAAGTTTTTATTAAAATTTGGTATTATTAATTTTAGTGGACATTTTAGAGTTCGCATGGCTCTGAACGTTTCCCCCTAAAAGTGGAGTTGAAGCATTCTTAATTTCATCAATATAAACAGACCAGATGCACTTCAAAATACCTTTTATTAACTTTTCATATGAAATTTAACAACTTGCAGTCAACGACTGCAAGTCGTTAAATTTCATATGAAAAGTTAATATTAACAACGCAGTTCGTCATGGAACAAGAAATCCAGGAATTTACCTTTTATTGTTAAAAATAGCGTTAAAGTGCGTGTCCATCTCTAAATTTGCATTTGCATAACTTAAGAGCTATACCAAATTATATTTGATTTCTTTATATCTATTGCCTGGTTTCTGAGTTGTTCATTAAGTTTAATGGATCATTAACCCATTGCTCCAGCATTGAGTTAATGGTCCATTAAGTTAATGAACAACTCAGAAACCGGGCATATGTCTATTAGAAACAGCTCGTAAGGTATAGAGTAAAGATATAACTGCGTTATATATCATTATACCTGTGTTATTGACCTCGAGCCCAGGTCATTCATCTAGAAATATATAACCAGAGTACAAATTAATAATGAATTAATGTTTTATTTAATTTATTTCCGACTAACTTGTTTATTTAGACTTTATTAGGTAACCATTAAATATTGATAATGAACTATTAATTTGCGATGCTTTCCATGACAAAATACTTATAATGAACAATCTAATATTAAATCTGAAACTTTTATATGATGTTCCTCAAGCATCTCCAATATATTATGTGAGTAAAACATTATATAAAAGTGAAATACAGTGTCAGTTTTAATATTAGATTATCAATTTAAAAAAAAAATGTTTTTCTACAATAACATGTAGATAAATAACAATATTTATCATCAATAACGATAATTATCATCTTCATTGAGGAGATACATTACTGTACCACAGTTAAATTTTATTTTTAATCATTTCTGGAATATTAATTTATAATCTGTGTTGATTTATGATGGGAGAAAAAACTTCTGAATTTCATTGAGTCCTGACAATATATTTACTTGTGTATGACGACAAATTCCTGGTCATATTCTGGAACAATTTACTTATTCATGTATAATATTAAAGTTTATTTAATGGCAATAACTTTAATGGCTCCTAGCTAACCTCTCAAATGCAGGCTTGAAACGGCATGAAACAGTCCTATTTAGGGGTCATAAATTTTACGAAGTTTTTGTATTAGAGATTATTAAAGTATTGAAGTTTTATCATCTATTGCCAAAAAATTGTATACATTATTTTGCGAATAATTATTGATAGTTCATAAATTTATTTATTTATTATTGGAGATTATTAAAGCATTGAAATGTTATCATCTAATGCCGTGAAAAAATTCATCAATTATTTTGCGATATATGGACGTTTTAAGTTGAAATTTAGCGATTTTTGGGAGGCAATTGATCCTCCCTACGAGTTAAACGGTTAATATTTTTTTTATACCTCAGGGAATAAAATGACACATATTTTTTCATTTTAATTGGATCTTTAGTTTTTTTATAATAGTTTTTCAAAACCAGTTGCACAAATGAAAATTTAATTTGACCACAGTAAGATGACGTCATTTGATAGTGCCAGTGCAGCGACTTCCCTATTGAGTTCCATAAGATGACGTCATCTGGTTCATGACGCCATGGTGGTTGAATTCAATTTTCTTTCGTGCAACTGGCCCTGAGATTTGTAAATAAGTAGGCCTACTATATAGGATGTTTAAATATGTTGAGTTTAATTTTCTTTCGCGCAACTGGCTCGTAAAATGTTTCAAGATTTTCGATAATTGAGTATTTGATTGAAATGAAACATGCCATTTGATTCCCTAATGTGTGAGTTGAATATAAAAAAATATCAAGAGTTTAATACTGGGAAAAGAGATTGCAAAAAAGAAAGATTACTCTTCTAGCGCCCATATTCTCAAATTAATCAATTAAATATTTCTTCTCACACCAATTCAAATATTTTAATAACTGCTAATAAGACAAGAAAGTTTAAAAAAATATATGACCAAACCCCCCTAGCATAGCCTTAAACAAGGACAACACTCAGCTTATAGGAATGTGTTTGTGTGGGTACGAAAGGTACTAAAAAGGAACGAAGCTCAGAACTACAGTTCAAAAATGGCAGATTAGAGAGAGAAAGAAATGCGCTGAAGTATGGCCATAAAAGGCAAGGTCGTCTTGGACCATCCGACCAAAATACAACACAGGTAAGCATCAACAATTCAAATATGGTGAAGCTTGCTCATTATGCTCAAAACGCTAAAATCTAAAATAAAATACCAAAAATGGCCATTATGTCAAGAAACAGCCCATGAATGTACTTCATTATACATACTTATATATATGTTTTCTTCAACCACCAGCCATTCGCATTTACTTCCCTTATTGAACCTACATTGAGACCTCGCTAGATTTAATGACAAAAAGTTACTTTTTACAGCTTACCATGGGCTCTTACTGTCACATATTAGATATGCTATCTTAGTATGGGATAATTCATCAAAACAAAATCTTGATAGGGTGTTTAAGATCCAAAAGAAAGCGGTTAGGTGTATAGAAAGAGTAAATAGATTAGATTCATGTAGGCCGTTGTTCAAGAGACTTGGTCTCCTAACTGTACCCTGATGCTTATATGTGTATGAAGCTACTTTATATGTAAAACCGAATGATATTAACCAAAATCTTGACGTACATGATTATAATAGAAGAAGCCGAGGAGATTATCACTTGGTGAGTCACAGTAGATCCAAACAAAAACCTAGTTATATTGGTCGGAAATTCTACAACAAGCTACCACAGTTACCATAGAAATATTTAAAAAACAATTGAAAAAATATTTAGTCAAATCTTTTTATAGTGTACAACAGTTCCTTTCACATCAAAATTAAGCCTCACTCCAACTGATTGATATAGTAATAATGGTAACTAATGTTTAAGAGTATAATTGTTGATCTGACTTGTCTTATACTCCTTAACTGGAGTCTCCAAGACGTAATCTACAAAAAAAACATCGCTTCCTATTAAAAAATGCTATGACCTTCAAATTAAAGTAATTGACAACAATGAAGCTATTGTAATAATACAAAAAATGTATATTAAACTTAAAATTGAATCAATTCTAATTGTGATGCGGATTAAAGTAATCAACTGGTTAATAAATAAATAAATGATTGAGATAAAAATAATTAAACATTAACGGCTCTGAAGCCATTGAAATAATATATCAAACATGAAATTTAATTAATTCTAATTTGGATAGCGGTAAGTAAATTAAGTGTGAAAGTGAAAATTAAAGTAAGCGTGGATAGCTTGTCGCCAAAGTAAAATTTTCAGTATGGCTGATTTAAGTTATTAGGGTCGAAAATATCGATTTTGGATTTTTCATATTTATTGTAGGTAAGTAGAATTGAAGCTAGAAAAAAATAAATGAATCATTCTAATAGGCTCTTTATAGACATTGGCGACAAAAGGTCCTTTTCCAAAACTTGGACTGGTGCATTAAATGTTGTAATAAAACTTAGATTATCCTGAACCCTATCAGGAGTCAAAAACCAGTGTTCATTGTGAAGAGGACATTCCAAGCTTTTTTATACCAATTTCATTGCTTAAATAAGAAAAATGGAGGTGTTGTGCTAGTTTAAACTTTTCAAATGCAGTTTTCTCAAAATGGCCTGTTTCATTCAAGAAAGTTTAAATACTTGACTTATTACTTTGTAAAAATAATCGTAGAGACATGAAAGTTACACCAATTTGTTCTGAATTTTAAGGCTAGTTCGTAAATATCAACACCTAACTCAGAATCGATAACTGTCCCTAAGAGGCCCTTTCCAAATCACAATTAAAATGTCCTACTTTTAACCTCAACAATCAATACATTGAAAACGGATTAAAAAAGCAAGCAATATCACAATTCAATTTGATTGAGTTGTAGATTAAAATTTTATATGTCTGTACCGTTATCTAAAAGACGAAGAGGAGGAAATACCTATAAGGGGGGTTCCACAAAAAACTAAACGCTCATTATTATTATTATTTTCTAGCAGAACTATCATTGGATGAGAGCAGGATAAAATAAATCAGTTTCAGAAATACCATAGAGCAAATAAGTTTATTTCAATTACTTGCAGTTTTAACACAGAAAATATATACTCTGCTACTTGCGAACTAAACATGATTGTTTAAATCAAGGAAATCATGAAAATCATTAAATGAATAATACAGAACCACAATTGAAGTATTGTTTCATGACAGAGCATGATAAAAGATAGTATAGTTTCAATAAAATCAGATAATTTATTATTTTAAAGCAATTGGAGCATCTTGAAACCAGTGGTTCCCAAACATTTTTAAAAACTTTTTTACAATATTGAAACTATAAAAGTGTTAAATGACAATATTTTGTGAATAAAAGAATCTCCATTTTCTGCTCTTAAAAATGTTCAATTAAATGGGTTTATTCTATTAAATTATTGGAAAACTATCACAAGTTAGCAACATTGTGAAATTAGATACGTTCTAGGTCACTGGAACTTTCTACTACGTAAGATATGAATTTGCAAATCGTTTTACTTGGAATTCATTTTTGAAAATATTAAAAAATAGAGGTAGCACCAAAAAGAATGTTTTGATCAATTAACACATAAAGTCAAAAGTGGGATTGATTAAAATTCGAAAGAATAAAGTCAAAATGGAGATGGATAATTCATTATGAATTAATTACTATTGATTCCACGCCCATTAATGGCTTGCACATCTTGTTTGAAAATCACAGGCTTATCAAAGCCTTCCAAACATTAAACTTAACAGTTTAGAAAAATTGGTACAAATAACAATATCTCAAATTATGGTAATCCATATAAGCATTCAATAACATTATAAATTGATTAATAAAGAGTATTAGTTATTATGATACAATAAATAGGACAGTACTAACAAATCACATGCATGAGACAGAAATCTGCATAAAATTAGAAATCTAAAAAAATAATGGAAATACTTGGAATATGATTATATTTCAATTGAAACATGTCAATTATTTTACTAACATTGTTAGTAAAGTTGTAGTTTATTCGATACAACTCATCTTTCATCCACGTGGTTACAAACTTATCAACATTAATTTAGTTATTAAACATAATTATGTGTAACTCATATATACTTAGATATGGAAAAATTCAAAAGCACCAAAATTCTAATAACATATTATTATATATAAAAAATGGAATAAGACAGCTCTAGCATTCGTCTTCTAATTATAACAATTTCGTGTTAATAATAATAGCACCTATATATAACTATTCTGTATAAGAATTTACATATATATAGCTCAACTGCCACAGTTCATATAATCAATAGCGAAATTGCACAAAAATAAAAATATTAAACTTTTACATTATATTAAACTAACTCACTATTATCACTATTGCTGTATATTATACTGCAACCATTATTCAGTTTTCTATTTCATTAGAAAAAGGAAAAGAGAGAGACAAGTAATTATAGGTACAATTTGATTTCAATTATTTTTCAACATTAAGAGGCTATTCCATTTATTTTTAAAAGTTTTTCAATGTGACGTTAGGTTAGGTAAAGGAACCTAAGGTTGTTCAAAAAAAAGGTCGAGAAACCATAGAGCTATTGAGTCACAAGGAAAGTTTAAAATCAATCAATCAAATTAGCATCCACCATCACCATACGAGACACCACAAGCCTGATACATTTTTAGTACGGTCTTTCATCTTTTATCAAGATTGTACAAGCAGACACAAGTTTTCTATTGCTTATCAGCAGTAGGCCTATTTCAATTTAGAAACTCTATTTTTAAAAAAATCTAAAGAGTAGAAATCATACATGTAAAAAACGTATAAACGTGAAATACGAATGAAAGTTTTAAAAAATTAATCACAGAATAATGTGGAATGGATTCGCGCAGATATAAAACTGCGTCAGTTAGTTAATTGTTTAATTGCATGAACTAACACATTAAAAAATGGGATTCATTAAAATTCGAGAAGAACAAAGGAGCCTTCCCCAAATGTTCAATTATTATTTTTAAAATTTTTCCAGAGCATAAATTCTCCATTAAGTCAAAGTTCAATCACTTTGATCCCTTGCATTTCCATAAACAAATGACAGTTGCTCAAAAATAACCGAACTCAGCAGGAGAGTACTGTTTGTCCTGGATTAGACTATTTTAGACTAGAGTTAAACTGAATTAGACTAGTCCTGAATCACTATTTTCAGAAGACTATTTTTTCTAAATTAGTTGACAGTGCTTGTATTCAAAGAATTGCTTGGAGTAGAATTTTCATGTTTATTAACATTAATCACTTAATTTTCGTTTTTGTTTGATTCTCATTTTCCCAACGATAAAAAATGTATTTCGACGTCTTTGTTAACTGAAAAATTTGCCGTAATGTAAGCCTTGCATTTGCATGCACTCATGCAGAAGCTGAATTTGGTCTACGCCTTCTCCCACAATAGCTGCAGAGTAGTGTAGCTTAACGCACCTTGGTAAGTTGTCTATGAATGTCTGCAGCTGATATTAATCACTTTATCACTAAACTATATTGATATTTATAATAGCAGTATCATATATACAAATGTCATACATACTCTTTCTATCAGTACCTTACTAGCACTTATACAATTTTCAACAACTTGAATAATTTTGAGTTTGAAATGAAAGAGATTAAATGTGTTGAAATTTGGAGCATAATCAAATTTGTATGAGAAATAATTGTTCAACATTTCACAAAAAATCTTTCATTTCATCTAACAAAGTTTCTATTTAGGATCGAAAATTCATTATTGATGTAAATAAAATCAATGAAATAAAAACCAAATAGAGTACTATCAGTTTTGTGGACGATTGTTAAATAAATATTTCATTATCAACGAGAAACTAATTTAGTTGATTGCGTAAAAGACTAGGCCGAAATAAATTATTTCCATAGGAAACGTAACAACCTTGACTAAAAACTACAATAAATCCAACGTTTAGAGTCAAATTAAAGCACCTTATTGCATGGAAATGATTCCAATCACTTTGAAACTCAACGAATGTTATAACGACGATTACAAACACATATATTGTATCTCACTGAAGTCCTAAACACTTCTAAAGCACCTTGCCGCTTCTTAAATAGCAACATAACTTGGAAACAAATTGGATTGAAAGAATTGTTCATACGATTCTTCAAAAAATTCTACTATTATTTGTAATTGCAATTTGTAAAAACAGCGCAAAACAGACAACCGTTATCATTTGAAAAGAATGTTCATATAAGTAAAATACCTGGAAACCAAATAGAGTTCTTGTTAAACTACTATTATCATCATCATCGCATTTCATTTCCGTGCGTAACTTGATACATACTATTTAATTTTTCAGGAAGGGGGGGGGGGGGTACAGTTTCACATTTAACTAACCAGGAAGTTGAGGTACACTTCTCCAAAGCAACAACTCACAAGACTATGTTAGCATTTTGGGCTTATCTTTCTATGTTAGTAAATAAATTTGATTGGAAGTATATTCTCATTAATGTTGAGATAAAATAGACAACTAGGCCTAATCTGTATTCAACATAGAAACTTGTGTTGTGGGAGACGATGGGATTAAATGTTCGTCAGGTTGACATTTCGATTTTTCAAATGGAAAAACTCTATGAATATTCAAGGTATTTTGTGATCATTTTCAGGTTGAAAATGATCTTAGAAAGACGAAAATCAAAAATGGATACAGTACACCAAGATGAAAGGAAGAAAAAATGGAGAAAAAATAGCAGAACTTAAATAATGCTACACAGACTAGAGCAGTGCTTAGATAATAAAGGATATCATTTGAGTACTGTATTTTTAATACATGATTTTTCGAATTTTTCACGGAACTGCATACACCTTGAATTTCTATTCTTAATTTCACAAATGGAGGAAATATATAAAAAAAAATTGAACTATTTTATTTTTAAAAAACCATTACACTAGCTACTGGATCCTGTATAATAAAGCTTCAAAATTGTACGATCACAAAACACTCTCTCTCTGAAATAAGATATTGTGAAGGAATTGTCAGAATGGACTGACTGGAATTTTGTTGAAATAAGGGATAAAAAAATTATTGTTTATAGAACTTTAACTTGATTATCTTTCAAGTTACTTGGGTATTTCATGTACAATATAATTGCAGTAGAACATCTCTTAACCGAATCCTTTCTAACAAAACATCGTCACGAGGAAATAAATAAAGATTGAGATGGAAGATTAAAAATAATAATTTTGTAATAAGTCATTCTTCAGAATTTATCTGAGTACATATAGTATGCCTTAACGTTTATTCAAGTGGCTACATAATATAAATATAGTAGTGAGGGTACGTTGTTAGCATCTAACAATTAATTTTCCATTAATTTCTGTAGCAAGCTCCCAGACCATACAGGACATTTGAAATTATAGATTGTCCAAAAACTTTAACAAATTGGAAATAGTTGGATGAAACCTGGAAACTAATTGGAAATCTAAATCTTGGAAACATACTCTAGTAGGCATAATATGCTAAATAAATGAGCTTATAATAATGCATTGAATTCCGTCAACCTTGTCTAATTTGACTTATACTGCATGCCTGGAGTCTCCCAGACATAATCTCCAGAAAATATATATTATTGCTTGTTCGTTTATTTCAAATCCTGAGAAAACAGAGCGTTTAAATTTCTGTAACATGGAAAAACTTTTATCCCGGCTGAGACAGGCAAGGAAGTTTCGGTTGAGAAGTTCTACAATCAATAATAAAAAATCAAAACTTATTCTAATGGAATGATGACTTAGTTACTCTTCTAAACTTATTGGAATCATTACTAGGTTAAATAGAAAGTGAATTGTTAGTTGAGGTTCCTCACATTTTTAGTTGAGCAATAAGTAACAATAACGCTTGTCCAGTTGCACTGTTATTTAGTTTCATGACCATTAGTTAAACGTTTTTAGAATATCTCCTAATTGCACATGCCCTGCTACGTCTTGTGAACGGGCGCTGGAATCCTGGTAATACCCGAGTCGGGTTTAGAGTCTTTTCGTGGACTAGGCATCATGGCAGCATACTGTTGCATGATGTCGGCCACCTGCTTACAGAACGTGTCTGAAGAAATAGCTGGCCGTTGCTTTTTGCTGCCACTGTTCCATGTGCGGTTGATTGAGGTTGAATGTGGTTGATGGTGAGCGGCCGGATGCCTGGCCGATCTACTGGCAGGCGTGTGACGTCGGAAAGGAGAACTTGACACTGAAGCTGATCCTGCGCCAGAGTTTATTGTCTGCGGCGGAGGAGGAGATTCTTGGCCACCCAGTGACCGACTCCTGGCGACTCTTGCAACTCTCACCGGAGATCCTAAAACCACAAATCCGTAGATTAGTCTCCTTACAATGCTGACATTAACCAAACCGCAAGCGGTAGCATTGCATTGCAAAGCCAGCCAGGATTCCTTCACCAGTTGAATTTGCAATGTACTTACAATCGACCGCCTGGAGGCGTTGCAGTAGCATATTGGCTAATCATTGGTGTGTACAGCATGTGTGTATTAGTGATGAGATTGGTGTGAACGTTTCAAGCAATACGCTCTTCCTTTTTTCGTGTGCCTATAAAAATAACTCTATATTAAAATACTTGGACCACATTAGTTAATGAAACATTACAACTGATTTTCCTGGACCTGAATAGAACCAATAAAATATGGGAACTGGTAATACTAGTAACATTGAATACGGTGATGTTTTCCATGATGAACAATCTAATATCAAAACTGACACTGTATTTCAAAATTGAAATATCAATCATATCAGTTTTGATATTAGATAGAATATGGGTCCTGACGATATGGGTGAATAGTGTGCTTCCCATGGCAAAATAATTACTAAGCAATCTTTCATAGAAACTGAAACTGATTTTCTTGTGAGCAGCTAATTTTACACACTTGTATCAGCAATGCAATTTGCTCCTGATGAAGTACTTCTGCTACAAGCAAACCAAAATCTTTCACAGATAGGAATTGGAATTAACTTCTTATGAGTAGTTAATTTTACACACTTGTATCAGCAATGAAATTTGCTCCTGATGTACTGGTACTTCATCAGCTATTCTGCTACAAACAAACCGGATATTTCACAGATAGCAATTGAGTAAACTAAAATATTCCTATTTATTGAAAATTTTAAGTTCTATAGCGCTTTATTGTCCTATACAATAATATTATTAATCGATAGAAGTGAATGTTTATCATCTTTGAATTAATGAATGCAACTTTAATGAATTAGATTATAAATTTTACCAGAAAATATGGAAGGCGATTCTATTCTCTATCAATATTTACTTGGATTCTTTGCATACCCTGAAGTTTAGATTCTTATTTCGGTTGTAAGCATAGCCCTGACGATAAGCTCTGGAACCTCCTCATTATGATCAAGAAAGAATTTGATCAGCTACTGTTTTGTTTAAAATTAGCATAACCCAAACGATCAGCTTATGAAGTGTCTTCAACATTAGAAGAAGAAATGCATTCCAATGATAAAAGTAAATAAAATGAACTTCTTACGCGTATTTTAGTATGAGTTTTCATAATTTTAGTATGAGGATTGAAATGATGTTACCCTACAGCTATTTTATTTTGGTATCCAGAATAGACCTTGTGGTAAGTTAAAAAGTGATCAGTATGTCTTCAATGCATTAATTTATTCCAACATCACTGATACATGATATAGCTTAAAATGTGGTAATTGAAGTGATGAATGTTTGAAAAATTTCAAATTGGAGCAATATGAGTTCCTACAAAACTGTGAAACATTAAAGGCTGACTTTAGTATAATTTTCAGCATATACTAATTTTCATAAAATTATTCAAGTGCTTCATAAAATGAAGTGATTGATTAAAGTGATGATAGATTTCATAATCCTTCATTAAATTATTAAAGTTTAATTTCAGTTATTATTAAGGTGCCAGTTTATACTCTACACACAATAATTATTTTCGAAAGTCCTTTCAATTCTATATAGCATGAAAACCATCATAGCTTATAAGAAGAACATAAAGCTTAATCCTGGCTTAGGGTCGCGCTACACAAACGATCCGGTGCCGTCCGCTTTCATTGATAAATTGATGCTGTTGCTCTGTAGTGATAATATTTATTTTCAAGAGTTGCAGAACAGAGTTTTATACTATATTACTCTGCAGCTGAACAAAAATAATAGATAATGACAGTAATAACATCAAAGAGATAGAGAAAAAAAAGAGAATGTACTGCGGTTAATATAGAAGAAAAAATAATGATACAATTAAATATATAAGAATGATATATGATCTAAAAGGAGGCATCTACTGAGAACAAATCAAGGACTTAACGAAATTATAGAAGTTTTGATGTGTACAAGTGAATATATCAGAGGCAAAATAATAAGCTAACTTAACAAATTGATATAACGGTGAGTATAACATTAAGTTTGTGCGACATAATTTATATTGAAATAAATCCATAGATCTTGTTTGACTGTCACTAGCATCGAGAAATATTTTAATGATTAGTTAGGTTAGGTTAGCTTAGATAGAATTGAAACGTCATTATAAATGCAACGAATAACTTTAAAAATATATATATAAGGCAGTTGGTGTTTAGTCTTTTTTCAAAATGCCCAAATTGAATAGAGTTAACAAATCAGTATTAGGAATGGTTGAAGAATAGAAACCAGTAATACATATGGTAGAATATGGTAGTTTTTATCAATGAAATATATTATTGTAAAAATGTACACACATAAGCAAACAACCCTCAGGAATGAGAACATGAATCAATGTAGTAAGTTATAAACAAACTTAGAAATAATATTTACTTTTTGTTGTAATTTAACGACTGACAGTCAGTTTTTAAATTGTGATATATATTCACAATTTAAAACTGACTGCCACTGCCAGTCGTTAAATTTACAACAAAAAGTTAATATTAACAACGCAGATCGTTATGGAACAAGAAATAATACTAATAATATTCAAATTATTTTGTTTACCTTGAGGTGTAGTAACAGCGTTTGAGCCTGGTGTACTAGTGTTAACAATCCCAAGGCTTCGGTAACCTTCATCAGACACTTCTGAACCACTGTCATTGTTTGTTTGTGGGTCTGTACCAAAGGAATCTAGAGCATTAATGCTGCCATACTTTATGGATCTTTTTGAATGTTCAGGAACATCAAAGTTCTCAGAAATCTTCCTCGAAGGAGTGGTATCTACACCAGATGAGATTTCATTAATGTGTGTAGGGCTGCTTGGCGGAGGATTGATTGTGATTTTAGTGATATTTGTGAAATTGTCAGAGACTTTATGAGCAGGGGATGTATCAACGCCACTGTCGCAGTTGTCTGTGGGCACTGGGAGCGGCTGCTGGTACTGCTGAATTTGCGCCTCAATATCGAGAGGTAGAGAGCTTTGTTTTGCACTGATTTGCTTAAGTAGTTCCTCTTTCAACGCAGTTCCTTTGTCTGTCAACGGGGATAGTACCTGTACCTGTTGCACCTGGGGCTGCACCATAGTTTGCTGTTGTTCTTGACTTTTCTTCGGCTCCTGAGATGGCTGTTTTGGTCTCATGGGTGTGGTCGATCGTGACCTGTTTTTGGAACTTGCTTGACACGAGGCACGACGTGGAGTTGGTGATCTTGACCGACTGCAAATTAAAACAAAATGTATTGCAATCTAAATCGAGTTAAAGGACAGCAATGACAAAAAACAAAAATGTTCCTTAGGTAGATTCTGAACAAAATTTTAGAAATTGGGTACTGTTTTTTTCGGAGGATGAAGCCCACATAGGTCTGAGACCTGCGTGGGTAATGAATTGGATGATGGCGATTGATGAGTTGGACCTACAGTTTTAGGTGGGTTCCGAACCACCGGATTGGGAACCACACAATTGGAAAAACCTAATGATATTCACCACAAGTAAGAAAACTGTGGACTTTCAAGAAAGAAATTGAAAGTAGCTGTAGTGAGAGAGTAAACTGTAGTAAGTGCTGACCAGTGACAGTAATGAACACAACATTTGATTTCCGCTTCCGCTGCTTCCAGCAATGTAGTCAGCAGAACTGCTATAAAATAAGCGTAGGTGAGGCCATTTTCACAATCCAAGATGCAGGCAGTAATACAATTTATTTTATGAATGAATATCAATAGATGAAACACGCGTTTATTTGTAGAGGGGAAAAATATGACCATCGCAATCTACACGTGTTATATATGCTGATAAACAAACTTAATCACTCATTACAGATCAGCCATTATCTACACTTTAAAAAATGATATGAATAAAAAAGGATACCCAATCATCATGCTTATAAACGAAATCGAGTCATGCTTAGTAGAATATTTTAAAAGTAGTTTTGAACGACATAAATACGTGGATAACTATCATTCACTAAGGAGCAAAAAAACATACACAAATACATTGATTCACTACCACTTAACAAAACAAACAAGCAGCATACAATTCTATTAGAACCAAGAAAATGTATAATAAAACTGGAAAAATTACATTACAGCGAATAAATGAAGATTAGATCAATGAATTACTTACTAACTTATACCATAACGTTACTTGACAAATCTGTATACTATTGGGCCAAGTAATCATTTGAATTCTTATAGCTGGGTTGGTAACCATGTACAGCAAACACTTGATTGTCACATCTTGACTCTTTTCCCATTTTCAAAATGTCCCAAATTAGACTAAATTAATATATTGAACATAAAATTTATACGCATAGAGGGGTTGATTAATCCTTACAACTCTTAAAATTTGGTTGGTTGCCTTGTAATTGCATAATTTTGATGTGCTTCGTAGTAGTATCTGTACTGTTTTCACAATTCTAAAGCTTTTATATGCTAATAAAAGCTTGTAGCCATTCTGTGAGCAATTTTCATCTAAGATTTGATCACATGGACGATCTGAAGTTGTCCGCTTATACTTTCGCTAGGTTATTATAAAGAGAATGGAAAAGATTGTATTGTATCTGATAAGAAATAAATTTATTTATCTATTAAGTTCTTTATTAGGTGGAATTGAACGGTGATCAGCTTTTGTTAGCATATAAAAGCTTTAGAATTGTGAAAATAGTCCAGATACTACAACGAAGCACGTCAAAATGATGTAATTACAAGTCTCTTCTACTACTCAACCTTATTATTCTAGATTTCATTGATAAATTGCACTCTTCACTCTCCTGCTCTGATAGTTTTTTACAATGAAAAACATTTTTAAAAAGTGTACGCGGGTAAGATTTAAAAAAATCCAAAAATGTAAATAGTATCAGTCATCACCGGGAATCGATCCACGGACCTCCCAATTGCCGGTCGGGCGCCTTAACCACTAGACTCAATAGTTTTTCTGTAGCCTACAAAAAAGTCTGAATAATCTGGACTAATTTATCTAAATTACTAACTAGTAGCATGTAGTCTAAAAATATTATTATTAATTGTTATACTTCTCAATTTAATATTCAATGAATTAGTAACATGTAACTTTGTAAAACTATCATAATATTTCTTTGCATGTTCTAATAGCTTATGAAGAAATAGACAAAATAGTGGAGTCCCGACACATATTTATATAGTGGGAACCACAAAATTCAGAACTGCAATACTTTAGATTTAAGACTAATTTATTTTCTGAAATGTTAATTTTTTTAAATTTATTGTGAATAAACTCCTCTGGTAGTGTTGTACTCACAACCAGAGAAATTATTATTTATGAATTTCGATTTCCATCAGCTATTCAATACTGTTGTCAATATCCGCCATTGCGGAAGTCTTCAGTATAAACTAATAGCAATTAAAGGAATTCGAAATTCATAAATTCTGTTTATGTATATTTGTCAGTTTATCCAATTGTCAGACACTTCAAACTAACATGTGAGATAAGAGCCGATACAGCCAAGTTTAAAATGAGTGCTGCTGTGTAGAAAGGTCTTCATAGTCTAGTGGTTAAGGCGGCCGACCGACAAATGGGAGATCCACGGTTCGTTTCCCGGCGGTGACTGATATTTTTGTACAGTAGCATTCATTGATTTCCATCAGCTATTCGATGCTGTTGTCAATATCCGCCATTGCGCAAGTCTTTAGTATAAAATAATAGCACTTGAAGGAATTCGAAATTAATAAATTCTGGTGCTATTAATATTATACTGAAGACTTCCGCTATGGCTGATATTGGCAATAGCCTTGAACAGCTATTAACATTGAACAAAAATTGATAAAATATGTTCCATCTATTATAAATTGGCAGTTCCTTCAAAACCAAATTTTTATGGGATTGCAGAAAAGTTGAATACCTTTTCAATGAGACATTGTCAGAAGATTGTGTGTTAGGATTGGCGGTAAGATGAGTGCGAGGTGTGGGAGACCGACTTCGTTGTTGGCTTGGGCTGCGACTGCGTTGTCTGCTGGCTAAAGTTGAGTTCCTGCTGGGATGACCGGATGGGGACAGAGTATTCAGAGCAGGGCTCAAACTTCGATCTCTGGCTCTATCACTGTCCGTTGTGCTTTTTCTGGGCGACAGTGTGCGTGCATCAAGAGACAGGCCATTGCCTCCGTTGCCTCCATTGCTTCCAATGCTTGACGCTGATGAACGTCTAGTTCTGGGAGGTGACCTGATTTTCATACACAAATCCTAGTAATAAATGTTATCTCCACCCAACCCTGATTAAATACGAAAATAAATTAATTTCCCATCACCAATACCAACTTTTAAATTACTTTATTCCAGTCGATTTGAATGTGATATCCAATGAAAACAATCATTTTTTTCTCATAAATTTGTCGAAATTTGAATAAAAATTACAATAAAAAAGGGGGATGTAAAAGGCGTCCAATAAAGAAGACGTCTTGCTCTTTCCCCTAAGTTGAAGTTTGTTGTGTTGCTCTTTTATAATTTTCTGTGAAAGTTTACATACACAATTCAAGCCCACTATTTAATTTATGTTTTGATGTTAATTTCCGTGAGTAGAAGTTTGTTGTGTTGTTACACTCTCTTTTTTTAGGAGGATGAAGCCCACATGCAGTGGCGCAGCAAAGGAGGGTGGGCTTTGGGGGCTTAAGCCACCCCCTCCAAGAACCTGCGGTTTTCAACAAAATGTTGATATTTTTTAAGAAAATCCTGAACAGCCCCCTTTCTTCAAATTTAGCTTATAAGATGAATAGCGTGCTCTAAGGTGAGGAGAACCTCCAACATATTTACGAAATACATACTAGTCCCTTATCAGCTCATATTTTTCAAATTCATTTTCCATGCATTTTATACATTCAACAGTACAGTTAGAATCTTAGAGAAAAATGTTAGTGTAATCTTTATTTGGGTTATTCTAATGTCGTAGGAAGGCTTTAGGAATCATTTGGGTAATGACCATACTGAATCAATACAAATAAAATTAAATTATGTTGTAGAAGGTAACATACAGATTGTTTTCAATTTTTCTAATTAGTGTTTTTTTTTAAATAAAATTTAGAACCTAGAATTTCAACAAACATATTCTTTTCATTGACTCTACAATATATGAATTGGACTCTGACAAGTCTAAAGTTTCCGGTTCTATTAGCACCATGTGAAAAATTATTTGATTATTGAAGATTAAAATGATGTAATATAAGATAAATAATTAGAGATCATTGTTTTGTTACAGAGTTCTCAATTTATGAAGCTTTTTACAATTATGCAACTTTTCAAGGTATAAAGGTTTTTACAGTTATATAACTTTTCAAGTAATAAAGCTTTTTACAGTTATAGAATTTTTCAAGTAAAAATATTAATTATTGTTCTAAGACCAATATACATTGGTTATAAATTACTCACTGTGAATATTTTTTATGAGTTGGAAGACCAGTTCAACATAATTTCTCCTATATTATACCGCTTTTTACGTTTTTAATTCATTTTTTATTCCAAATTAGATTTTAAAGTTTCATGTGATTGATGATAAAAATTATGAGTTGAAGCTAATTGAGTTGACCAGTTCAACCTAATTTCTCCTATTTTATACCGTTTTACGCTTTATTAAATTTATTTTTTATTCCAAAATACATTTTTAATGATTGATGATAGAAATGAAATTCAAAATCAATTTTGGACTTGCTCTTCCACTTTCTTTGTCAATCAGCAATTGAGCAAAATTATTGGCTTCTGACTACTACAATCCATATTTTATTCTCATTCATGTCATATCTCTTGGCTTCAATAACCTTGGAGAAGTTCTACAGAATGTTCCTGATTATAGCTTTGTCAATAACGAATGAGTTGGAACTTGTCTTGATTTCCACAGACATGCAAAATATATTGACAAAAATGATAGAAACAACCAATCAAGGCAAAACAAGCGATAATGGAAGTTGAAAACATGCAATGCAATCATGCAACAGCAGGTTGGTCTACCCTACGGCAAATGGTATCACTGAATACGATATTAGCCTACACAAGCGTAGCCTAGTGTGTAAAATAAAGGCTATTGCTGCCACTAGACTGATTCTAAACTAGCCGTACAAGCTGTTTTTTTTTTCATGAAACAATGACGTTCCAAGGATACTTGGCGCCCTGGGCTAAATAGATGGCGCCCTCTTATAATAAAATGTACAGAGGTGAATAAGTTTGAAACATGTGCATCACTTTGTAGTTTAATGTTCACATTCATTCACTTTTAATAAGGTATGTTGACTTCTATGATAGAGTTTGGTAGCGAACAAGTTTATTGTTTCATATACTGTACAAATTAAAATTTGTTGACTACATTTATTTAAATTTGTGACATATTGAACGAAATTAAAATTATCTTTGAAAATATAAATTCTATCAATTATTCAATTTTTAGTATTATTAATAATGTAAAATAATAATAATTATTATTATTGTTAATTACTTTCAAATTATTAGTAATTAGATCTAGAGCAACTTTTTTTGGAGGATGAAGCCCACATAGGTCTGGGACCTGTGCGTGGGTAATGAATTGGATGATGGTGATAGATGAGTTGGACCTACAGTTTTAGGTGGGTTCCGAACAACCTTTCGAACAAACTTATCGCATAATTTGAGAACTTAGATCAGTGTAGATTCAAGCTAGACACGCTGTGAGCTCTCTCAGCAGAGAGCAGTGTAGATCACAATGAACACTGATTGATTTTCTCGACTCATCAACTAGTCTTAGAAATCACGTCTAACTAGAGTTTACACTGATCTACACTGCTCTATAATCTCGATTTATGCAATAATTGTCGCTCTAGCTATCGCCGTTTGGACGGCTCCCTTGAATTCCAGTCATGCAATTGACCATGTAGCCATGGAGTTGCCGAATGACACGATGCTGTTGGAGCTACAAGAACTGCACACTAAAATACAGGTTTAGAGTCCTGTAAAGCGTACCTCCAGTACTACTACTGTATTGAATATATCTACAAGCTCAAAACGATTTTTTTAGACACAACGTTAATTCACTTTTCCCATCAACCGCCATCTTGAAATTTTGAAAAAATCATATTTTGTGAACGGATTAGAGATTTGTCTTAAAATTTGGCATCTATACTACAAAATAAAAATATCAATATTTACAAATTTTAGTATTTATGCCAAATTTCAAGAGAAACAGCTAACCCATTCAGGAAATATGATAATTTTTATTTAAAAAAAATTCTAGATAACTAGAAAACTGAATGAAAATTGGCATTTTTCTAAGAACATTTTCAGTTTGATCAAGTATTAAGCAGGTAGAATACGTTGGTGTTACTGAAGGTACGCTTTTACTGAAGGTACTGATTGTGGTATACTTGACTATAATACAATATAAAGTCAAATCTCAGCATAACAAATTTCCAAATAACGTCAAGAATTTTTATCGTGTTCCTTGACATTGCAGTATTGGAAAATTGACATCTCATTAACGAATATCTCTTTAGAAAGAATTTTTGGCCTAGATAATATTGATTTCGTTATACAGAAGTATGATTGTATATGACTGTATGATTGAATAAAATTAATTGTGGGATCTGTAAATGTAGCTGGTATTCAATTGTGGAAGTCCTTGACTACATTATTTGAATATTTAATTTATTAGCTCGATGTATTCAAAGTAATTGAACTCATTGAGTAGACCTGCAAAGAATAGGATAGAAGTGTTGCTTGGTTTCCAGCTGCTTACCTGTCATAGTGAACTTGTGCGTGTGTGAGTTCAACGGCCGGCCCACCCATTCTCATGCCCACCACTTTGGTCGACACTGGCGCTCGATGGGCTGAAAAAATGAACAACAACAACTTAAAAAATACCTTCTGCAACTATAACTGAAACCCGACTTGTACTTTTGCTGATCGATTCGTGAGGCCAAGGTCAACTATAACTACAGTTGAATTCAACTTCAACCTTACACCTACCACCCAAAAATATTTGGATTACTAATAACAATAGAAGCATAATAAACAGGATATAGGAGCATCAGACTAGCCTGATAGCAGCCTCAACACGGCTTTCACCTGTGTTGCTTCAAGGCCTTTCACTTGCATACATTATTAACAGATTGTTTTCCTATAGAATTTTATTAGTGGGCCCATACAGCTGGTTTTTGTCAGCCTATCATAGCGGTAAATCTTCCCAGCTTTCAAAAATAATGTCAACTCTGTCATTCGGCTTTCCAACTCTCATATTTGAGATTGAGCCTCTTCCTTCAATGTAATTATATTGTTTGACATGTTAAAACTATCTGAATTTTGAATTTGTCATTCCAAATCTATTTTACTATTTATTTTTCATCAGAATAAATCTATTTTTTTACACTTTCAGTTTATTGACGACTTATTAGGGCCAGTGGTGTTAAAAATACCCCTTTCTTCATTATGTTGTACGTAATTACATCGCTTGACATGTTAAAGCTATCTGGATTCCAAATTTGTCATTCCAAATCTATTTGACTTTTTTATTTTTCATCAGAATAATAAAGCAATCCAATTTTTTTTTTAAACTTTCGGTTTATTGACGACCTATTAGGGTCAGTGGTGTTAAAAATACCGAATTTTATAAAAATCTAACAAATGGATTGTTTTATAAGTGTCTGAAAAAAATCTTGGTGAGTTTTCTTCTCGAAGGGTCTGTGCTCTAATAATGGTGTTGGAATGGAATATAATCATTACTATCGGATCCAACAATGAAATATTAAAGATTTTTTTAAAAAAAGCTATTAATTTTAAAGTTACTTACGAATTAAATATTGATTATTTTTAAATATATATTAATTACGAATTCCTTTAGGTGCTATTAAGGTGGAATTCGTAATTAATAAATTCTGTTTAAGTAAATTTGTCAGTTTGTTCAATTGTCAGTAACTTCGAACTTTCTTGTTTAAATATAATTATATTAGTGACAGAGTAATAAAATTCAAAGCTACTTTAGTCACAAAGATTGCATCACAAAATGTGATATTTTCTTGAAAAGCCTAGAGCATTGAATTTTGGCACTAGAATCTATTGAAGACAGCCACACCCAAAAAGTTTCCTCCTTCGGTGAGCGGGGATGAACTAAAATTTTAAAAATAGCTCCCTTTAAACATAAAACAGGTCAAATTGAGAACCTCGTTCTTTTTGGAAATCGGTTAAAAAGTATTTCGGGTTGAAAAATCTAAAAAAAAGAATAAAAACGCTTCATATCCTGTAAGATACACACAGTTATTTTTGGTGTTTGAATTGTTTTGCCTTTTATCCTCTTTCACGGACGGTTCGGCACTGAATGATGTACAGTTAGCTCCGGTTTTTGTAGAAATTTTACGGGGTTACTTTACAGTATGAAATAAATAAACTGTTAAAATAGCAGTTAATAATAGTTTAAATAACGTGTATTGAGATCCAATTACAACGTTATTTCGGTTTTAGCACTGAAAGGCGTTTTCTTCCTTCAACAGCCGGCCTCGGCTGTTTCTACGTTAAAATGTTTGAACCTCGAAAAGAAACCTACAACCCCGCATCTCCAAAAACCCATGGTGGAATTTAAAAATTACCTTAATAATTCAAGTTGAATAAGGGAAGTGACAGTGAATATTCGTCATTTTTTAAACCATCAGCCATTTTATAATTAACCTGACAGCTGCTTATGAGCGCGGTGTTTTAAGGCGATCTTGATGTTCAGTCACGAGTACTCTGTATTGCGCTTGGAAGGATGACCCGCAAAAAAATTCGATATCTGCTTTACTATTACTTTCCTGGTGGTTCAGAGCCCCCCTAAAACTGTAGGTCTACCGTTTATCACGTCATTGTAATCCACCTATGCACTTCGTAGAGAAGTTGTAGCCGTGGGCCGTAGCGATATCTGTTCAATCATATAGAGATAAGTTACGAACTCCTGGGCCCTCCTTGTAAGCGTGACCGATTAGATTGGCCAGCTGTTCTCTGTTGTAAAATCACTTCCCGGTGGTTCGGAATCCTAAGACTGTAAGTCCAACTCAACAATCAACATCATCCAACTCATTATCCACGCACAGGTCACAGACCTATCCTCAAAGTCTCACTTAGTGGGGAAGTGATAGCCGATATCAGAGATAAGCTACGAAACTCCTGGGCGCTCTTTGCAAGGGTGACCGATTGAATTGGCCAGCAAAAAAGACTCTGTTCTCTGCTGTAAATCACTTTCCCGGTGGTTCGTTGCCCACCTAAAACTGTAGGCCCAACTCATCAATCACCGTCATCCAATTCATTAATCACGCACAGGTCCCACACTTATGTGGGTTTCATCCTCCGGAATGAAAAGCTGAAGTGGGCATCATCATTACGAAAATAGCTATTTGTGTAACTAGAGTGAAAAGTGGGGGTTTTCTGCACCGTGAGAAACAGTTTTGTTCACGAGCCGAAGGCGAGTGAAAAAAGTTTCTCGAGTGCAGAAACAATACTTTGCGCTCGAATTACACATTAAATTTTTCCTACAGTAATGTATAAAGTAATTTAAACAGGACAAAACAAGACATGCATAACCTATCTTCGAATCAAATCGATTTCAACAACAACTACAGATGACTGTTAGTATAGGCCTGCGTATTACATGCTCACTATTTTGTGTTGTTAGGTTGCAAATCTGGAGTGCGGAATAGTACTTTCGCGCACTGGAATTTACTTTTCCGCACTGGTGCAGGAATAGACTATTCTGCGTGCTACAGTTAGTGCAAAAATAGGCACTTTTTCGGGTAACTGTAGAAAAATGTTATTTCTATCTGTACTAAAAGTTATTCCATTTAATTTTATTTAAAATAGTGTGAATAATGATGTGAAGAATAAATAAAAGTCCATGGTTCATAAGAAGATGTAGCAGGCTAGGCCTGTAATAATGGACAATCGTTTTTCAATCAGTAGGCCGGTTTGCTTCGTTTTTTCAACTATGATCACAGTGCTAGTCCTTGACGTCGCATTTGTGGTTTCGATGAGACGTGACAAAGTTACTGGACCATCAACACCGACAACAATTGACACTGTCACAAGCGACTAGTCGCCTTGTCCTCGAACCTTAAATCAATCTGCCCACTCCCACACTCTCTCACTCTCTCACCCCCTCTCGCAGTAGGGGTGAGTGCAAGAGAAGACTGAGAAGATCATTTTAACTCCGCCTTCAATAAAAGCAAAAATCAATCAAAAACTCTTAGACACTCTTCCTCTCTCTCTCTAGATTTTGTAATCTACATTAATAAAGTAAAAATAGTCTTTCAGTCTCACTCTCTCTCTCTCTCTCTCTCTCTCTCTCTCTCTCTCTCTCTCTCTCTCTCTCTAGTTTTTATAGACCTTAAAAGACTAAAAAAGGCATTCTTCAAATACTTAGTCCGACTAGACTCAATGAAAATCAGTAAGCTATTATGTCCTGTACCAAAGAGGAAAGATTATCTTTCATATTTTATTGCAAAAGATTCTTTATCTGACATTACAGCTCTGGGTGAGCTTTAGCCTCTCCATCTCTCCAACAACTTGCCTCCACACCAAACGGTCACCTGCCTTTTGCTTCCAATTCCTAATTCCCATCCTTCTCATATCCACCTCCACTTCCTTGGCCCACCCACCTTGGGAGTCTTCTTGCCTTAATTCGTGCTTTGTACATTTTTCTTGGCATACGCAGCGATTAAAAGATTGTAAAGAATGTATCTTACATAATTATAAATATTTTTGTGTTTTCATCTAAAATTGTGTTAAAATATCGATTTCTATACTGAGATTTTTACTTTTGGGTAAAATCATAGTATTAGTTAATAAGAATTCAGGAATCAAGCAGGTTATGCACTCACAGTAATGAAAATCAGACTAATAGAAGTGAAGAAGGAAATTAAATAAGACTAGGTCTAAATCAATTAATCAATAGGTACGCTATTTGAGAAATGAAAAAAAAATAATTACCTGTTTTACAACGACATGGATCGTGTTTGTCCAGATAGTGAGCAAGTGTGTCCCATCCGCCTCCCACACGCACCATCACGTGACTCCTTAAAACCTAAGTTGCAAAATTAAATATTATGATTATTACTATTATTATTATTATTATTGTTATTATTATTATTATTATTATTATTATTATTATTATTATTATTATGTATTATTATCGAAATGGAAATCAATTGTATTAATTTTGCAACAGACAATATGATACAGTACACTATCAAGTCTAGGTATCTAAATATAGTGTAGTCTAGATCTAGTGAACTGAATAAGTACCGGTAACATCACATATCCCAATAAATTATAATAATAATATCCTAATAATTAACATTAAATATATAGAATAAAATAACACTTATCAAATTTAATCCAATTACTTAATTTTGAATTCAAACTTTACAGATTTATTAAGCAAATTCACAAAATAATGACATACTATTGAAATAATTATAATTATTATACCAATTACTAATTGGAAATACTTTTCCAATAAAAGGGTTTAGTCCCATCTTATGAGATTCACGAAAGCATTAATTATCACATCATGGCCAATTTCGTGAATTCTGTTCTTTAAGGGGGAAAATAATCCAGGTCATCAAATTATTAAAAACAATAATAGTTACGGCAAACAATGCGTAATGGTTCGATAACATTTCAAGTGAAGAAGGATTCAAGAAAATCCTTAATAATTGTAGTTATTAGGGGAAATTTAGTACGCTAGGGAAAATGAAATTGTAGTTATTAGGGAAGTAGAAATTACTTTAAATTACAGTCATGCTGTTAGACTTCATCTTGGAAAGTTGATAAAGATGACATCCGAAGCGATGCCTGGAAGCTAAACGCATAGACAAATAAAAAAAGTGTTCTACTTTTGACTGGTCCTGTCTCTTCAAAATAAAATTTGAAAGTTATTTCACTATTAAAATAAAATACTGCATGGCTTGTAAATTAAAAAGATTCCATTGTTGTAGCCTATACTTACCCTCACAAAAATTAGAACTTTGGTGTCTCCAATACGGTATTTTCCTTCCGAAACTCTTATCATTGGAAATTGGGTAGGACACGTGCACTTCTCCACCAAGTCTCTGACCTGTCAAAGCAATGAATAAGGGTAATAAGTTACCCAATCCCATTATTGTTCCAATTATATTACTATTATAATAGAATAGAAGCAAAATATGATCAATATGAATGTTAAAACATAGGATTATGATAAACAAAAGTATCAAGCACTACTAATGGATAGTATTTTATGAATTGAAATAAATTTTACAACTGCAAGCTGAAAAGAGTAAGTTACGATAAAAATATGAGTCAAAGCTTCCCAGGCCTCTCCAGTGTTTCAGAGGAGAGAGCCGGCCTGCTGAAAACCGGTTGTCAAATCACGTCAGGGGCCTGAAATTAATCAGGTGCGACCTGAAGAATCTGATACCAGACCTGAGCCAGCCAAGTTACACGGAATATTTTATAGCGCGTACAACAGTTTACAAATATATAACATACAGTGGCGTAGCGAGGTCTTGTGGCACCCGGGGCGGTATTTCAACTTAACCCCCCCCCCCCCATTTCACACAGTTAACAAACGACACATTATTCATAACTGATTCTCATTTTGCATCAACCATGGAAGAATTATAATTTTTTAAGAATAATTGTTAATTTTTTTTTTCAAAATTTGAGACTCCGCGGGCGGGCGTCAGAAAAATTTAGATTTTTAGATCTTTTGAAAGCAATTTAAAGTTATTTTGATGATCTTTGTCTTCAAATTGGGATCCGGAAAATTGATTAGCTTAGGCCTGCATATCGCAACTTTTCAGAATGTGGGCAGTCTAATTGAAAATATTGAAATAGCTTGCTTGAATAGCATGTGATTCAGTTGAGTATTAGATCATTAGCTGGTTCACTCAGGGAATAGTACTTAGGACTCTATTATTGGAATTTAGAGAAAAAATGTGAATTATGAATTAGCTTGTAGGAACCCTCTAACACTTCAAAGAAACAACTACCTCTTCTATAGATGGTAGAAGGGTGGTGCGGCGGTTTTCGCCCAGAGACAAATAGAAAATAATCCTCTCAAGCACTTTTAGACACAAACTCATTCATCTTACAACATAATCTTTGGTAAAAAAATTCAATTGATTTTTTTGTGTTTGAGAATTGAGAGACTCAATTTGAGGCATGGCAAATGTTTAGGTCCAACCCCTGGGAGCACCTCACTTGACTAGACTCACCGTAAACGGTATAGTCCAATTAGTAAAAAGCACCTACAAGACCTACAACTGAAATTTATTCTAAAAAATTTGTTACTAAATATTTTTTTTACTGGAATAATATTGTGCCTTGAAATTCAATTCAATTACTTTATGACTTGCTTTTCACGAATCAAACTAATGATTTTTATAACTTTCCCTACTAAACTCTATCATCTATTTTCACAGTAGGCCGATAACTAAGAATAAATTAAGGTGTCTTTTCATGATGTTGACAAAATATATGACTCTCTTGTTTGAATGAAGGGGAGGGGGTGTGGAAAAAATTTAAAATAGCCCTTCTAAAATTGAATTTTGAGCGTTTCTATAAAAAAATCCTACCACATTATTTTAACACATACTTATCTCTGTATTAGCTGACCCAAAAAAGTATTAGCTCTCACCCAAAAACCATATACCATTTATGTGAACGCTGTATTTCAATGATTCAACCCACATTATGAATCAAATTCTATTAAGTTCTTGAGTCATCGCTAATGGAGGGTTTCCGTACCCAAGGACGCTCCTTGGCTACTCTCCTGACACCTGCATCAACAAATCCACTGATTCTCTAAGGGTGAATGGCAGTGGCAGGTGCAGTAGAACAAAACAGATTTCTTCAAATAATGAAAATGAATTTAGCTGATAAGTAACCTCTGTGTCACACATTTCGACACTCACTGCTCCTCCACCATCAACCGTATGACTAAATTTCTCTCAACTCAGTCGCCTGTCATGTCACCCCTAACCAGAATAATTTTTTTCTTCATTATTTATTAGAAAAAATGATCTATTAAAAAATATTTAAAAAGCATTTAATAACAGTCCTTTTGAAGCCTGATTGGATCTGTTTTTTGTCACCCCCCTTGGGCTGTCACCCGGGGCGGTCCGCTCCCTCCGCCCCCCCCCCCCCCCCCCCCCCCCGTTGCTACGCCACTGATAACATATTTATGAACACTATTGTTGTGGCACTCCATGAATACTCTCAAGGCCGGGTTCACACGAGCTACAATCGCGCGATTGTAGCCAGAGGCAACAGCCTCGCCAAAGCAATTATGAATCGCCGCCGACGTTTTTCCTAATACAAATACAGAAAACATAAAAATTTCAAATTTCCAAGTCCCATGCTACTGTGCTCAGCCTCCTTAATCCAAACCAACTTGAATTATTCTCCTATCACTAAAATTAACATTTTTTTGCTATCAAATAGACTTATTGCAGTTCAAACAAATATTCTTTAAAAATGTTAATATTCATGTTAGAAAAATCTCATTTCCTACATATCCATAACAATGAGCAGAGTACGATAGGATTTTCAAAAATTCAAAATTTTAGGTTCTTTTTGTTGTTAGCTTAGTTAAAAACGGAGATGACCTTGGCTACAAACGCGCGATTCTAGTAGAATCGGCCGGCCTGGCTACATCGCAGCGAAGTGTAGCACGTGGGAACTGCACAATCTGATCCTGTGCTCTACCATGGTGGAATGATACATTAGTAGTGCTCTACTAGAATCGCGCAACACTCGATAATTGCTCTGGCTACAATCGCGCGATTGTAGCACGTGTGAACCCGGCCTATGGGCCTAATACGAGAATCTTGAAATTATGCAACGTACCTTGAGTTCAAAGTGATTTCGGTTATTCAAGGTAAACATGCTCAATTATTGCGGAACAACAATGACAGTTTTAATAAAATCCGCAGAATTGATGTTGAAATTACGGGACCTTTCCATAATTGTAAATAACTGAGTTGTCATAATAGAGTAGAGTTCAACAGCTTCTCAATTATTTTAAAGTACTGCAATTGACCAGAGCCGTAGACCTAAAATACATTGCCTGTCGCTATTAGACTAAACAATGTGCTGGGGCTCGGGCACACTCAAATAGATCTCAATTAGTAGGCTACAGAATCGACCAACAAATCAAGCTGGTGAATAGAATTGGGTGCTCTCACAGTGGAGCATCCAATAGGCTACTCAAGGATCATCATTAGAGTGACGTGACTAAGAGGAGGGATAGATTCCCCCGAGACAAAAGAAATTTAGGAATTAAAACAAGTCTTGAGAGACAATTTTTGACAAAGAGATATCTAAAATCGCTAAAAATATGTTTCCAACAATTTCCGGATGAGTACACCCGAAATTTTCAAGTACATTACTGTACATTAACCCAATCAAGGGAAGGGGGATCAAAAGTAGCAGTGTGAATAGTTCAAGTAGGCCTTTTTTCATTTTGTCTACCCAAACAATAAATTTTTAGCACCTGAGTCTGGATCTCCCATAGGCAATTATACAAAAACTAGATAAAAATCACTTTCTACTACAAAATAATGTTAAAATGGTTCAACTAATGTCTAGAATCGCTTATTTTATTTTCTAGTCTTATTGATAGTTGTGTTGTTTTCTATTTTGTATTCTCTCATATAGCCTATGTGAGATTTGTTACAATGTATTTGATGTTTTTATATTTAATAATTTATCATGATTTTTTCTTTTAATATAATTCTGTAGCGTTATACTTACTACTCATATAAAATTGTTAGCTTGCTCAATTGTTGGCTGTGTTGTGCTATAATTTATACCGTTATTTGTACGGTTAATCCAAAAACAAATGAAATAACAATATACAGTGGAAATCGTTTATAGCGACCTCGAAGGGACCGGCCAAAAAACGGTCGTTATAACCGGTGGACGCAACAAGCGATACATGGCCAAACAAGGCCGTGTCGCCTCTATTGTTTAGTGTTGCATGATTTTTTCAATACTGTCGTTTGTTTGTCGTACAACACATTCAGATCCATTTTTCGAACTCCTTTTTGTTTACTCATTCACTAACTAATCGGTATAACGTTGCAGTACACCAGTACTTGTACTTAGAAGTTATCTAATAACATCATGCAGTGGTAATCCAGGGAATGAATTCTCTGAATAGACTAATATATAGTAAACAGTAAGCCTATATATATATATATATATATATATATATATATATATATATATATGAGGTAGGCTTACGTAGGCGTGCCGTCGTTATAGATAGACAAACAAAATCATTTTTCCATGAAATTCTAGTCTTTATAGCCGGTTATGTCGTAACAACCGATGTCATTATATTAGGTATATCTTGTTCAGATATTAACTTATGTACTTCTATACTTCAAACCAAACGGGAAGTGATACCCGTGAGCCGTAGCAGGTACCTGTTCAATCAGATAGAGATAAGTTGCATTCTTCTAGACACTCTTTGTAAGGGTGACCGATTAGATTGGCCAGCAAAAAAGACACTATTGTAAAATCATTTCCGGGTAGTGGTTCGGAACCCACCTAAAACTGTAGGTCCAGCTCGTCAATCATCATAATCCAATTCATTACCCACGCACAGGCCTCAGACCTATGTGGGCTTCATCCTCAAAAAAAAGAAGGAAAAATGTATGGTCGCTATAGACAGTTTGTCGTAACAATAGATTTTGCTACAGACAATTTCCACTGTATATATTGTATAAATCAATATACAATATACAACATGTCAATATATATATCGTTTTAGGTGGGTACGGAACCACCAGGAAATAATTTTACAGCAGAGAACTGAGTCTTTTTTGCATAATAAGTGATCTTAATTTGAGAAATATAAATTACTGACCATTTCATCGAGGCTTTTGAGGTCATTGGTGACAATTTGCGGCAGCGGTCCAAACTGCGTGGAGACATCTTCATCATCGTCATCATCAGTCACTTCTCCATCGAATTCTTCGATTTCGAGTTGGCTCATGCCTCGCTTCAACTGTCGCTTATCAGCCGCTATTTCTCTGTCGATCTCTCTCTCTAGCTGAACTAACATAGGCGCAGGCATACCCAGACGAGCACCCTGTCTTGCCACTTCCATTAGACAGAGTATCACGTGTTTTTCGTTTTTTCTCATAATTAAGTCGTCGGTTTCGAACAGCAGGCACTCTATAACACCGAGTCCCTTGCGACACCATGCTATGAAGTTGGATACGTTGTCGCGTGCAAAGAACGTGCCCGGCTTGGCACCGGGAAGATATCGCACGCTTGCCACACCCACCAGCGAGCCTGCGAACGACACCTGCCTACGCCCGCCCCCCTGTCCTGGACCACCCTGACCTGTCTGACGACGTTTCACATACTCTTCGGCGTATTTGCGCACATTGTTCGCATGCTGCAACATACAAACACAAAAAAACATCATTAGAGATCATTCAAAAATCAACAAACACATAAGAAGCCTTTTTTTTTCAAGGATAAAATAATAGAATAAACATTTATTTAAAAAAAAACCATGAAAAACAACAAAAAATTACACACTTTGAAATACATTTTACTCTGCAGTTCAACGAACACTGTTATTTTTTTTTTTTTTTTTTTTTTATTGCTGATGATGCCCACATGAGTCCGTGACTTGTGCGTGGGTAATGAGGTGAATTATTACATATAAATGCCTGACGGTGGAGCGGGATTCGAACCCACGACCACTTGGACGACAGCAGACAGCAAGCTGAAGTTGCGACGCCCCAACCAACTTCATTATAGAAAATTCTGTTCAATAACTGTTGTATCTGTTCAATCAGATAGAGATAAGCTGCGTTCTCCTAGGCACTCTTTGTAAAGATGACTAATTAGATTGGCCAGCAAAAAAGAGACTGTTCTCTGCTGTAAAATCATTTCCCGGTGGTTCGGAACCCACCTAAAACTGTAGGTTTAGCTCATCAATCACAATCATCCAACTCCTTACCCACGCACAGGTCTCAGATCTATATGGGCTTCATCCTCCAAAAAAAAAAACAATTTCTGCTCACATAGGAGAATCCTGTGCGTGAAGCCCACAAAGGTCTGAGACCTGAGCGTGGGTAATGAGTTGGATGATAGTGATTGATAAGTTGAACCTAGTTTTGGGTGGGTTCCGAACCACCAGGAAGTGATTTATAGCAGAGAACTGAGTCTTTTTTGCTGGCCAATCCAATCGGTCACCCTTACAGAGAGGACCACGGAGAGCGTTGCTTATCTAATCTGATTTCATAAGCTCACATACGAAGCTAATCTAGTATAACTGTACTTTAAGGCTGTGCGCAGAGGTTTTGGTCATAATTTTTTCCCAAGTTTCTTATATTGGATGTTATTTAGGTATAAAAATGTCATGTATTGCTAGGAGAAAATTTATTTTTCCATCAATTATTTTGTGAAATATGGGAGGTCAAATTTTAAAATTCTCTGTTTTTGTGGGTAATTGATCTCTCCTAAAAGTCATATTTTACGTTTGATAATTTTTGTATAGCTAGAAGACACCTCGGAGAGTGAGATGACATATGTTTACTGAGACATGTCACACTGACTTTTAACAATGGGGTGAGCCAACCAATGAGAGTCAAAAGTGAACAAAACATGAGGAATTAGTTGAAAGAAAAGAAGCCATATTGCAGTTATTTAAACATCAATGATTAAAAAATAGATAAAATAAGGTTCTGAGGATTTGAGATTGAAAGAGTGGAGAGCCAGAAAAAGTTCAAAGGCAAATCTCATCCAGCAGGCGCACAATCAGAATAAACCTGAAAAACCATTCACAGATTTGAAAAGTAGTTGTTTTTAATTCAACTCATATCACATTCTGTTCTCTTGGTAATTTTTCAATGATTATGGTTTTCAGCTCCAGGACAATTCAATGTTTTAAAGAAAAGGTTGAGCAGAAAGAAATCATCGTGCCCGGTGTGATCCTCTGGTAGTACTTGACAGTGAAAGGGTCCCTTGTTGTAGATACCATAATATTTTTTATTCTAAGGCAAATATTTTCAAGACATTGAACAACATTGATGGTCCATTAGAAAGAAACGCCAATCTTCATAGAGAAATGTGGATACAGTAAAAAAAAAAAATGATTGAAAGATTTTGCATCAAGAAACTTCAATGCCACAGAAATATTGAAGCAATCCAGTTCCTGAACAATTCAATGTTATTGAGGAGACTGACAAGAGAGAAACCATCAAACCTGATGTGGTCCTCCAGTAATACTCAACTGTGGAAGGCTGCCATATTCTATTTAATAAATGTATTTTTTAATGACTATTATTTTCAAAACATTATCATTAACATTGATTTATAACTTTAGAAACTCTGATTTTCTCAGACCTACAGGTGGAGAACACTCAAGGATATTATTAATAAAATATTATAAAAGGTCAGCAAGTTTCTATAAAGAGATTGTGCATCTCCAAAAAAATGCTAACATTCTAGCCAGACAATTGAATGTTGGGTGTGAGAGGATTGAAGGAAGAAGCCATCAGATCCAGTGGTGAAAGGATATTGAAAGGGTTGATATTGTACATATAATTTTATTTATTGGAGACTATTATTTCAAAGTCATTATTATATTATTGATTCATAATTTCAGGGATGCTGGTCTTCACTGTGATATACAAGTCTAGAAGATTTGCAAGATATTATCGAAGGGCTCTGCAACTGCAACACCAAAAAATTGTTGAAGCAATCTACCTCTTGCACAATTCAACGTTAGTCAAAAGTCTGAGAAAAGATCTGATTTGAACCTCCAGAAGTGAGTACCCAGAATACTGAATGAATACAAAATGTTTGTGAGTGCATGTCCAGACAAAAAATATTATAAATATAAATGTTCTGCTGTATATCCAAGTCAAATTTGAAAGATGTATCAAAATAAAATTCAAACAAACTGGTCTTCTAGCAAAATGACTTCAATTATTAACTTAGCCAGAGAAATATGATTATGTGTCATGTGCATAGAAAAGTGCCCAAGCAGTAGTAGTAATGAAAGACATTAAAATATCAAATCCATAAAAAGTAATTTTTCTCTGTAAGTTGGCATAAAAAAGAAATAAAAACAGTTCAGACTCAATTGGTAGAAGCTCGACCTCTGCAATGCCACTAATAAGCACGTACTATTGACAATAGGCAAGAAATATACACAAATATCACAATGAAATAGAGAGCTAGACAGACACTAATTGCATAAAGTGAGAGCTGTAGATTCTAGGTAGACAAACTGTGAGCGAATTAGGATGATAACATTAGTCTTTTGCTAGCTCTGAAAAGTAGTCTCTCTCTAACTCTGAAAAGTAGTCTCTCTCTAGCTCTGAAAAGTAGTCTCTCTCTAGCTCTGAAAAGTAGTCTCTCTCTAGCTCTGAAAAGTAGTCTCTCTCTAGCTCTCAAAAGTAGTGTCTCTCTAGCTCTCAAAAGTAGTGTCTCTCTAGCTCTCAAAAGTAGTCTCTCTCTAGCTCTCGAAAGTAGTGTCTCTCTAGCTCTCAAAAGTAGTGTCTCTCTAGCTCTCAAAAGTAGTGTCTCTCTAGCTCTCAAAAGTAGTCTCTCTCTAGCTCTCGAAAGTAGTGTCTCTCTAGCTCTCAAAAGTAGTGTCTCTCTAGCTCTCAAAAGTAGTGTCTCTCTAGCTCTGAAAAGTAGTATCTCTCTAGCTCTGAAAAGTAGTCTCTCTCTAGCTCTGAAAAGTAGTCTCTCTCTAGCTCTGAAAAGTAGTCTCTCTCTAGCTCTGAAAAGTAGTCTCTCTCTAGCTCTCAAAAGTAGTATATCTCTAGCTCTCGAAAGCAGTCTCTCTCTAGCTCTCGAAAGCAGTCTCTCTCTAGCTCTCAAAAGTAGTCTCTCTCTAGCTCTCGAAAGCAGTCTCTCTCTAGCTCTCATAAGTAGTATATCTCTAGCTCTCAAAAGCAGTCTCTCTCTAGCTCTCGAAAGCAGTCTCTCTCTAGCTCTCGAAAGCAGTCTCTCTCTAGCTCTCAAAAGTAGTCTCTCTCTAGCTCTGAAAAGTAGTATCTCTCTAGCTCTCAAAAGTAGTCTCTCTCTAGCTCTCTAAAGCAGTCTCTCTCTAGCTCTCAAAAGCAGTCTCTCTCTAGCTCTCAAAAGTAGTCTCTCTCTAGCTCTCAAAAGTAGTATATCTCTAGCTCTCGAAAGCAGTCTCTCTCTAGCTCTCGAAAGCAGTCTCTCTCTAGCTCTCGAAAGCAGTCTCTCTCTAGCTCTCAAAAGTAGTCTCTCTCTAGCTCTTGTCATGCGGATGGACCCGAAACAGAGTGAGCTATAAAAGGATGATTTATCCTTCTAATGATAGCACAATGAATAGCTCTTGAGATAAGAAACCGCGTTTGAGAGCGCGCTTGCCGCACCCTGAGAATTATTTATTTTAAGCTACACTTCTCTTTTATCTCAGTATGGGATATTGACTGGTTAAGTGGGCATGTGTCACCTGTCAGGGCGACTCACGTCAATTGGAAGAAACAGATGAGGAAGTTCATAACTCACACCGATAGACTTATCTTACGAGCATCGCCTACCCAGCTGTAAATAGAAGGCATCTGGGGAGAAAGTTGCACAAATAGTGATAACCCATAAGTTTCCATAGTTCTCAAGTAGATCAATAATATTCATTCAATCTCAATAGGAATCCAATTTTACCAGTTTTTTAGTCTTATTGTCGGTTGCTTAAACGTAAATCAAAGTTTGATCACCGATCACTCATAAGAATTCTTATCAGTGATCAAACTATGATCAACGTTTTTCTGCAGTGACAATTATAGTTGGCATTATTTTTCACAATTTTTGTACAACAATGAAAAAAATAATATATACTACAATGTAAGAATGATAATAATCACAATGATCATCACTAATTCATTGCAGTAGAAAAAAAAAGGATTGAATTGGTACCAAGCAGCAGAAGGATAAAAACCTTGTTTGCTGGTGAGAGTACTTCAGTTCAGTCAAGATTAATTATTTTGTTTCAAAACTGTCCTTTGCAGATTCAACCATTCAGATTAATAATTACTCTAGACTACTGATATCAAAAAATTAATGTTTCTTCAACCATGACCGTGCATTCATTATGATATTTTTGTAATAAACTTGAACTAATGCTTTTCTAATTTTTAAAATTTCAAAATTTAATTTGTTCCTGGATCTCTGTCGGGGGAAGGGGGGGGGATCTATCCCCCTGATCACTACCCCATAGTTATGCCACTGTTCATAGCTGGTTTTCTTAGCTCTCAGTGTATCCACTCAGTCCTTAGCTCTAGGTCACGATATCTAGAAGATTCTGCTTTAATAGATACCGTTCTTTAGCTATAGTTCTGGCCGAGACCTAGCCGAAGGTGTAGTTCTACACTAGCTAATCATTCAGCAGATACTAATCCAGGAGATCGAGGTGGTGGATGAGTGGTGTGCATGATGAGAGCTAAGGTCACCACAGTTCATTATCTGAATGAGACGAGGTAACTAATTACCTACACCTAGAAACAGAATAAAAGAGCTAGTGCCAAACATCAACTGCAATGCAGTGTCTGTGTGTGAGCTCTTTCGCCTTACATGTTGGCCCTGCAGGCTGATTACAGCTCATCATATAAGAACTCATCCAATCAAAGCAAACTCAACACTCTATCCTTGATCAGCAATATTACTTGTACGGTGAGATTGGAGCTTATGCAATTAACAGAGTCCCTCTAACTCTAACATATCACACACAAAATAAGCTTTATGATCACCTACCCGATGGTTCGGAACCCACCTAAAATAGTAGGTCCACCCATAACATGGTCAAACAGCGCGATGGTACTACCTGAGAGGGTCTCCTCACCAATAAACGCTTATTATTATTATTATTATTATTATCACACATAAAGAATAAATTTTTTGTAGCAATTGAAGGTAAGTAAAAGGTAATGATGGAAGAATATTTCTTAAATATGGTAGAATTGAATTGCCTCGCTATAACGTGTACATTCCCCACAAGAACTGTTACTAGCACACAAAAAATTTTTGTCATCAGAAGACATTTTAGCGAAATACTTATTACGCCCTCGCGAACTCAAAAGCTGACCCAAATGATGCAATAAAAATGTAATATCACCATCGAAAAGCCGTTTTCTAATCATTGCAGATATGGATTTGCTACATGTAATTAGTAATAGCTGTTTAAAATTATGCGGCAGTAAATTTAGAAATGAGCACTCCTCCTTTAACATTGGCTCAACCAACATTTATTTTCGTGTCGAAAACCATTAAGTGATAGAATGGGAATTATTTGAAGAAAATCGTTATATAGATTTTTCTCTAATTTAGAGCTACAGTAGTCTACGTCATAAACTACAAAATAAACTCTGGTAGCGCAGATGGTTGCAGCGCTTGTCTGTGATAAGATATGGGGTTCTGGCTCGCTTCGTTTCCTACAGCCTTGGGTTCGAATCTCATTCAGTCATGGATGTTTCTCGTCATTCACCTCATTACCCGCGCACAAGTCTCCGGACTCATGTGGGCATCATCCGCAATAAAGAAAAAACTCAACTGCTGATTCATCAAGGTAAAGTAATAAGCGGATGGGAGTTCTGCCTCGTCGTTTGAGCCATATTATGAGGAACATGGTGGACCTACTATTTTAGGTGGGTTCCGAACCATCGGGGTAATAATGGAGGCAAGGGTTATAGATTATACAATACCAAAGTGCTATAAAACGTAATACGGTTCTTGTACGATATACATTATTTATGAATCGTGATTTTACAATGCACTTCCACTATATATAGTATACGACATTTTATCCTAAAAAACACGTTGATGGTGCTTCAACACGTTTCCCAATGTGTGTGTTTTTTTTTAATGTATCATGTTTCATCTATTGAATTTTGAAAATTTAGTGTGAATTAAATGAAAATAAAATGAAGTTCGATGAAAACATTTGCAAAATTTAGTCCTTTAGCAAAATTATAATTCATGTTTTCCAGTTTCGTAAACCTCATTCTAGAGCCCAGGTTATCCCTCAACACGGGCCCGTATCGCCGCCACTGACTGCCCAATAAACAGTATTAAATATTTAGTGACCCTGAATAAACGTTAAATATTATACAAGTGCGTAACGTAGTACACGTTACATTATTATAACGTATTATAAATACCATTAAACTGCGTAACGTAGTTATGGCAGAGGCGTAACTAAGGGGTGGGATCAGGGGGATAGATCCCCCCCCCCAGACAAAAGAAAATTTGGAAAATTTAACAAGTCTTGAGGGACAATTTCTGACAAAAGAGTCAAAGAAGGTGTCTGGAATCGCTAACAAATATTGTTTTAGGACTATTTTTCAAAAAGAATTCCGGGGGAATACCTCGAACCTCCCTTACAAATGGAATTTTCAAGTATGGTACTCTACATTGACCAAACCTGAAGAAGGGGGTATTAAGAATAGCAGAGTGAAAATAATTTCAAGTAAGCTTGCTTTTAAGTTTGTCTACTTTAACAATAAACTTCAGCACAAGAGTATGGATCTCCCAACTAGATGCATATCACTTCAACACACAATGTGAGGTAGAATAATGTTGAAATGAATGAATTCATGTCTAGAATCGCGTAAGTTTGGTTTTAGAGTGACTATTTTTCAAAAATTTCCCGGGGGAACACTCGTGAGACCCCTTTTAAAAGAGCTATAGCGATTGTCTTACATTACTGTATTGTTAGAGAACCCACCTTCTCTCCTATGATTGCAGGATATATTACTTAGACCCTAACCCCCCCCCCCCCCCACGCAGCATATCAGGTCATCATACCCCACACTGACTCTATTTATATTTTTATCTACGACCATGTCATAATGTATACATTACAGTTTCACAATTGATGCCAAAACAGCTGTCTTTTCGAAATGCTTTTTGAAACCCGTTGCATAATGAGCTCATTATAGTACAGGTTCTACATTATAACACGGGTTCTGGACCAATCAGAAGCATTTTTGATGGAATCAATATCGTAATTCAATATTGTGAAACTATCAGCTGATTTGATCAAACTGCTACACCAGCTGCTTTAACCTAACAATCTACTATAACTTCTCGTATTTGAGATGAGAGGTTAGGTATCTCTGACAGTCACAGGTAAAATGAAATTGTTTTAATTAAATGTATACTAGTGGTCGTAGATAGTGTATGCAACGATTTTATTTGGCCATTAAAGCACTCGTGAGATATTTATAACACTCGCGTTCGCTCGTGTTATAACTTACATCTAACTCGTGCCTTAATAAGGGTCAAAATAAAATCGTTGCATAAACTACTATCTTTATTTATTAATTTTTATCCAGTTACGCCACTGAGTTAGTAATCCAACAAGTGACAGGTATATTACAGAAGTAGGCAGACAAATTTTGAAATGCATAAAGTTTAAATAATTATTATTGTCAAAATACATAAGAACATTCAATACACAGCTGAATATGAGAAAAACAATTCAATAAACTTCCTAGACCTCTCAATTACAAAGAACACAAACCAACAACACAGCTTCAACATCTACAGAAAACCAACAATGACAGATACCCTAATACACAGCACCTCCAATCATCCAACACAACACAAACACTCAGCATTCAGGTCAATGCTACACAGACTCAACAACACACCGCTTTCCACCGACAATTACCACACTGAACTAAATACAATAAAATACCTAGCACAAGAAAACGGCTACAAACACGACCTAATTGACAAACTCAATCATAAAATAAGAAACAAAAAACAAAACACCAACACCACTGACAAAAAATACATCACAATGACATACATTAATCCACAATCACACAGACTAGCAAAAATCTTCAAAAAAGCCGGCCACACCATCTCATTCAGAACAAAAAACAAAATAAAAAATGCACTTACACTCAAAACCACACTGAACACAAACAAATACGATCTCCCAGGGATCTACAAACTAAACTGCTCTGATTGTAACAAATTCTACATAGGACAAACAGGCCGCACATTCAAACAACGTTACAAGGAACACTTTCAGGCCCTCACATCCAAAGCTGAATCGAATTTTGCCGACCATATCATTCAAACTGGACACACTTTTACCGACATCAATACCAACCTACACATTCTACACATAAAATCTAAAGGACACGAACTCAACACCTTGGAACAATTTGAAATATACAAACACACCACACACAATAAACAAAACATTCTCAATGAACAACTAAATTTTAAATCTCACAAACTTTTTGATCATATTTTACAAAAACCACAACACTTCTAACCAAAAAACTGACATGATGATCTAGGAGCCTCTGATGATGGATCTCATAGATTCGAAAGTACTCGGCCAGTTTAAGTGAGTTATTATACTTATTCTTAACAAATATTTGACTGCATGTCGTTAATTTCACATGAAAAGTTAATTATTATTGGTTGCTCTCTTATCGGATATCGATCAAATTTCTAATTTTCTTGTTAGAAGTATTCCAGGGAGCCATAGAAGAAATCGAGCGGAACTTGTATTAGAAAGAGAAAGATTATAGAGAAAGAGATATTACCTTGCACAAGGCCACTCCGGTATCCAGGCGATCCATGAAGTTCACAACATTGATGTACAGATCAGGATAAAGACCACTCAGCCATTCAGCCAAGTCCTCTTTCATGGCGTATAAATATTCTTCACTGGATTTAAACGGCCTAAAAGACCGTGATTCCAATAGCACTGACATCTGCAACAAGGAATTGCCATATTACGTTAGACAGCTAATAAAAGAAAACGATTTCATTGACATTAATTAATAATAATAATAATAATAATAATATTCAACAGAAAGCTCGTAAAGGCCTAGGGATGGTGCAATATATCTATAAGAAAAAATGTTAGTAAAAATGTTCATACAAAAGTTAGACATGTACATGTACAATACAGTGATCAAACCAGCAATTTTATATGCCAGCGAGACCCTTTCCCTGAACAGGAAAATGGATATAAAAAATCTAAAGAAGGAAGAAAGAAAAATAGTTGTAAAAATACTTGGACCAAGGCGTACCGAAAACGGATATAGATTACAGAGAACGTCTAAGGTTGAAGAATATTCTAATATAGACAGATATGAGGAAAAGACGCCTTAAAAGTTTATGGTTACATAATGAGGCTTCCAGACAATAGACTAACAAAAAGAATTGTAAACTATGTAGCATCACTTGGAGGAGAATGGATACAAAATGTTAAAAAAGACCTAGTACTGGCCGAAATAACCAACAAAGAAATTTACAATAGAAAGAACTTCAGAATAAAACTTTATAAATGGGAAGTTGTTATACCAGAGACAAGAGTTGGAACAAAATGGAGTGAAGAGAGAAAAGTTGAATTCGCTCAAAAAATGAAAAGCTGATGGGCAAACAAGAAGAATAAGTCCAAAAAATGAACCATCTTTACTCAGCGTCTTCCACTTTGGGAGTTCTACGACTAATAATAATAATATTCATAATAATGATAATGATAATAATAAATAATTATATTATAATTATAATAATATAATATAATTATATTATTATAATATAATAATAATAATAACCAAAGTGCTTAACGTGATCCCAAAGGGTCGTATACGTGGATAATAAAAATAATAATAATAATAAGAAGAAGAAAAGACATGATAATGTGTGCCGAATAAAGGTTGGTTGACATTCATACACCTAATTACAAATATTAGCCACAAAATATTATAGAAAGGAAAATAACGAAGTGAAGATATACTGTAATAGGGATATAACTGATTGGACTGTTCTACACAATAGAACAGACATTGCATTGATCAATAAATTTGTAAGTGACACATTCACGAAAGATATTACCAAACCCAATAGTTTCAGAAGAAAACCTCAGAGAAAATTGCTAATCACCTTTTATGTGATGAAAACAGAGTTTTCACATTTTCTTTAGTAATTTCATCTACAGATGTCATTCCAGCATAACTTCATAAATCCAAAGCACAGCTAAAACTCCCACCTCACTTATTCATTCAGTTACAGAAATCCATAGTTTGGACATCTGCTCAATTACAAGAAGGGTTTTAAATTATTAACTTTTCATGTGAAATTTAACGACTTGCAGTCAAATATTTGTTAAGAATAAGTATAATAACTCACTTAATCTGGCCGAGCGCTTACGAATCTATGAGATCCATCTTCAGAGGCGTGGGTTCCTAGATCATCATGTCAGTTTTTTGGTTAGAAGTGTTGTAGTTTTTGTAAAAAAAATAACACTTCTAACCAAAAAACTGACATGATGATCTAGGAACACACGCCTCTGAAGATGGATCTAATAGATTCGAAAGCGCTCGGCCAGATTAAGTGAGTTATTATACTTATTCTTAACAAATATTTGACTGCAAGTCGTTAAATTTCACATGATAAGTTAATATTAACAACGCAGTTCGTCATGGAACAAGAAATCCAGGATTTAAATATCACTGGAAGCAATAGTGATGAATCTCATGAGTGAAAATCTATGAGAACTTGATAAATATAAATTACATTAAAAAAAAGGGCAAAATAGTATTGGAAAAACACTAACATCAGAGCACACATAATCCAGTATTGAAGCAAACATTTTATGTAATATTAAAGTGCACATACTTGATCATTGAACCGTTATCTACATTTTCTATAAACCTTTAGGTTGAATCGGTCAAAATAATAATAATAATAATAGTAATAAAGTGGATAAGTGGGAAATCTCTCAGAGCTGCGCCCTAAACAGCACAGACCACTATGGAGTGAAGAAAGGAAGCAGCGGTTCTCGCAAAGGATGAAGGAATACTAGGCAAAGAAGAAAAAATAAATACCATACACCACGGATCATTGAATACTTATCGTCTTTCTCTCGGGAGTTCTATCGACAATAATAATAAAGACCTTGTACTGGCCAAAATAACCAACAAAGAACAAAGAAATTTACAATAGAAAGAACTTCAGAATAAAACTTTATAAATGGGAAGTTGTTATACCAGAGACAAAACCTCCAAGAGTTGGAACAAAATGAGTGAAGAGAGAAAAGCTGAATTCGCACAAAAAATGAAAAGCTGGTGGGCAAACAAGTCCAAAAAATGAACCATCTTTACTCAGCGTCTTCCACTTTGGGAGTTTCACGTCTAATAATAATACTAATAATAATAATACAGTAATAATAATAATAATTAATAAAATATGATAACGTCACAACCACATTTATATTAAAATAAACGAGATACTACACTTTTGGCAGCCACTCAGTTCTCAATCTTAAACTAAAATACAGGGAAGCTTTATATAATATACTTAACATGGACTAATACTAATGGCTAATAGAGTGAAAGCCTCCTATATACTGAGCTACGCTGAAGTTCTGTGATTGGCTGCCTTGTATGAAGGGATTTTGAAGTCTCAGTCCTCAACCAATCACAGAGCTCCAACATTGGGTCAGCCTATCAGCTTCCTATTCTATTAGTTACACTCACATTTCCCGCAATCCTGATTGAAAGGTGTCAGAAATAAAATCGAATAAAAATAACTCTATTTTGTTTTTAGTTAGTAACAATATGAGTAGTATGGTAATAAGTTACCACTTAATAGTTATTCAATCTAGTCAGTAGTAATAATCTTAATTTAATGTGTGACTGTCCAACCTTGGATAGAGCCAGAGATGAAATATTTTTTATTGCTGATGATGCCCACATGAGTTCGAGACTTGTGCGTGGGTAATGAGGTGAATTAAATAATAATATCTTTATTTCTGCGTAATGAAAATACAAAAGCTTAATTACACATGTTTTACAAGTAACACTGTACAATAATAATAATAATCTTGGTAACCTACGTATAGTTAGTTACAAATAGCAGAAATATACTGCCATGCAAGTGATAAAGATCACGTCTGCATGGAGGAGCATTCAGTACTCACATATTATAGAATGCATTGAAAGAAGACAGAGCAATAAACAAAATACAATAGTATTAAAGATGAAAAGTGGAAAGAAAAACTGTTACAAAATAGCATAATTCATACAATATGCGTGAAAAAACAATGGCAATACAATGCATTTTTTTCATAAAATTGCAAAATGAAAATAAAAAAATTAAAAAATTTGAACTTTACACTCATTAGAGAGAACACATTAATATTAGAAAAATATAGGCCTACTTAGCAGATTTAGCAAAGAAAACTATTTAAACACATAGATGTCAGACGGAGGAGCAGGATTCGAACCCATGACCGCTGAAACGACAGCAAGCTCAAGTTGCGACGCCTCAACCATCTGCGCTAAGCGGCCCTGGGAGTTTTTCTTGATCTTCATTTAAGATGGGATTGTCATATTAAAAAATATGTGCTAAGACATCTGATAAATAAATCATATAAAACTAGTCAATTAAGATATTTAGTATTAGCTAGATTAGTCTACTTTGCTTATGCACAATCTGTCTTCCAGTATGGAATACTCCTATGGAGAAGATATTAATAAATTATTCATTCTACAATAGTAGTTTATGCAACGATTTTATTTTGACCCTTATTAAGGCACGAGTTAGATGTAAGTTATAACACGAGCGAATGCGAGTGTTATAAATATCTCACGAGTGCTTTAATGGCCAAATAAAATCGTTGCATACACTATTTTATCTACGACCACTAGTATACATTTAATTAAAACAATTTCATTTTACCTGTGACTGTCAGAGATATCTAACCTCTCATCTCATATATGAGAAGTTATAGTAGATTGTTAGGTTAAAGTAGCTGGTGTAGCAGTTTGATGAAATCAGCTGATAGTTTCACAATATTGAATTACGATATTGATTCCATCAAAAATGCTTCTGATTGGTCCAGAACCCGTGTTTTAATGTAGAACCTGTACTATAATGAGCTCTTTATGCAACGGGTCTCAAAAAGCATTTCGAAAAGACAGCTGTTTTGGCATCAATTGTGAAACTGTAATGTATACATTATGACATGGTCGTAGATAAAATATATAATCAAACTATTTTACTGAAAAATAGACTTTATCATAGCAGCGCTCATTTCAAAGTATTGATAAGAAAGCGGTTGTATGTAAAATCTCTTTTATCTACGACCATGTCATAATGTATACATTACAGTTTCACAATTGATGCCAAAACAGCTGTCTTTTCGAAATGCTTTTTGAAACTCGTTGTATAAAGAGCTCATTATAGTACAGGTTCTACATTATAACACGGGTTCTGGACCAATCAGAAGCATTTTTGATGGAATCAATATCGTAATTCAATATTGTGAAACTATCAGCTGATTTGATCAAATTGCTAACTAAGCTGCTAACCTAACAATCTACTATAACTTTTCGTATTTGAGATGAGAGGTTATAGGTATCTCTGACAGTCACAGGTAAAATGAAATTGTTTTAATTAAATGTATACTAGTGGTCGTAGATAAAATAGTGTATGCAACGATTTTATTTGGCCATTAAAGCACTCGTGAGATATTTATAACACTCGCATTCGCTCGTGTTATAACTTACATCTAACTCGTGCTTTAATAAGGGTCAAAATAAAATCGTTGCATAAACTACTATTACTATTCATCAATGGAAAGAAAAATATGTTTATCCCTCGAGAAATAGTTCATAACATCCGTCATCAAGGCTTTGAGGCTACAAATAGCAATTGTAACCGTTTATAGAAGACAATTCATGTTCATTTCATATAAATAAATAAATTTAATACCTATATATTTTAAAGATGCACCAATGACAAAAATGACAAAAAAATATAAAACTCAATTGACCCATTGTAGAAAAAGCAATAAATTAAGAAGCTTATTCGATGAATGGATCCGATCTTCTATGATCTATGGATAGCTTACCCATATTTTGACTTTGTATTTCCTACCTTATATTCTAATGTTTTATTTTCATTATATTTTCAATTATTTGTTACTTTTTGTAGCTTAGTTGTAGTGCGTACTATATCTTATTTGGACTTAGTTCGATAAATGTAACCTACTGCTGGCTATCAGGTATGCCTCCTTGCAGTGTCTTCAAATGTAATTTGAAATATTTTAGGAAGGAAATATTACTTAAATTTTACTATATTTTACTAAACAATTTGTTGTAACGTTATTTGTGCATTTAAAGAAAAATAAATTTGATTTCATAGTTTTTTCCACTACAGGCTGTAGGATTTCAATGCATAAAATTATACAGTGCTTGAATTTTACGCAGACTTTTAAGAGACCATTCCTTGGCCAAGGTTTTCTCTATCGTCCAGTCAATGTCATTTCCGTAGATCTGCTTCTCCAAACCTTATATGGGCAATAATCCTTGACTGGTTGTTCGATGAAAGCATAATGGGGTTGTAAAATGCCCGTCATTCCCACTACAGAAACCTATTGGACACATATTTTTTGTGTCAATTCCACCTTTGCTATTTCAAATTTCCAAACCCTCAATTTCTGCATACTTTTGTTTGTGAACGACTAATGAATTTTTTACCTTATTTAGCCTTCTTGTTTCTAGTCAGGGTCAGGCTTGCACAAGCTTGGACGCCTGTGGTCCATACTTGCGTAAGTATACGATATTTATATTGCCGCCATATTCTTCGTGTATATTTGAGCTACATTTTGACAACATTAAGCATATCATTATTATATTGCAAGAAGCTATTACATTCTTAAATCTAAAAATTGTATAAAAATCCCATCTGCTTTTTCTTCTTTTGAAATTATCACTTCCTATTGAGCAACTAAAGTTCTTTTTACATGAATGATTATGCAAATTTTTGACTCGCTGCTTGCGCTCAAGCTTCGGCTTCTGCTGGTGGCGCCAGCAGAAATATATATATATATTTTTTTCTTATTATTTATATAGTTTCAGAATACTATGTATGCATTATACGAATACATATACAAGTGAATACATGTTATGTTATGCTATGTTATGAAGGGACGGATTCAAAGATCCAGAAGATTCAAAGATCCTCACACGTCAACCGAAGCTTATTGTGTGTCCCTAGTACGTTAGTTAGGCAAACCAATACCTGTGCCCTTTACAAGATCCAGGAGTTTCTTCCCTATGCTAACGTCCCATTCATCACCTGGTTGCTTAAAGCCAAACAGAGCCAGTGAATACATGGTTTCAACTACCGTTTATCTATCATGGATTTGTGTGGTTGTTGGCAGGTTTGTAATTGAATTTCATGAGCTTCAAGACATTGGATGGTGTGACAAGGGTATCGCGCCCATTGCGCTCAATATTTGTCAAAAGGTTGGGAATTTTTTTCGAGGATTTTTTAAAGAGATAACTTACATGTTTTTGTTTTCCTTCTAATAGAAAGATTTGCTTTAATTTTATTTTATTTCTAAGATATGTGCATGTGTATTGATAAATTAGAATTATATGGGAGGGTTAAGTGATGGAGAGGGCCGACTTCGCCCTACTAGGTGTAAATAAAGGCAGTTATTCAGTTTAATTCAATTCTACCTGAAACTGGCGCTCAGGAAGTTGACGGAACGGAAGTTGATTTATTAATAGTACTGTAGACTAATCTCAATGAATTATTGATTTTTCTTGGAAATGCTATATTTTTGTATTTCCAGCTAGAGAGACGATTGTGAGATGCCAGTTAGTGAAGATGTGCGATATGGAGTGCAGTGTTAAATTTCTACATTCAGTACGGCTTAGCGAGAAATAAGAGGTTGAATTTTTATTTGAACATAATATTTTCAAAGAGGTTTGTATTAAGTATTATACGGTTCGTAGTTTTTTTTATGCATGAAAGTTGTTCACTGAAGTTGTTCAGTCATATCTAGCCTTTTTAGCCACCCAGGGAAGGTTTGGTTAGGCACTGTGTTTGGGAGTGGTAGTGTTTTGGAAATGTATAGCGGCGACAGGGAAGGTGAGGGATGCCAATAATACATTGAGATTAGTCGACAGTAATATTGATAAATTTATATCGGTTCGGTCAACTACCTGAGCGCCAGTTCCAGTGAGACAACCTAATTATATTGGTAGAAAACTCTACAACAAGCTACCGCAGTTTTTAAAGAGCCTTGAAAATATAGAATTATTTAAAAAACAGAAATTTCTTCATTTGATTACACACACATTGACCCGCTTATAAAAGTGCAGAAACTAATAATGAAAGTCATATTTAAAAAACCACTGCGTTATCCATCAGATCAACTTCTCAGCGAATTTGGTGTGATGGATGCAAGACAGATATATTCTAAAGAAATAATCTACAGAATACACAAAAACACAGCATATTTTCAACACTGGAACCACAGTCACAGTCACCTTCTTATTGAAAATTTGGCTTAGAAGGCTTTATACCAGAGACACTACAATCACTTAGCACCAAAACTTTACAATCTGCTTCCAAGAGACATACAGGAAATACCACACAGCAAGAAATTCAAAATCGAAGTGCATCACTGGATAATAAACATAGGAAGACAAACCATAGAAACAATAATTTCGAACAATATGTGAGCTCACTAACATGATATTAAAATACTGCGTCCTGAAAAATTTAAATTGCAAACCTGCTCTAGAACATGGCATGCCATAGTAGAGAAGGTTAATTTCCACACAAAAAATGTTTATAAAAATGTAATCTTTGGTAGTTTTAGTCGTGTAGTCGTATATGTATTTGTTTAATTTAGTTTTAAATGGAAATAAAATATTTATTTATTTAAAGCTTTTTATAGTGTACAAGAGTTCCTTTCACATCAAAATTAAGCCTCACCTATACTAATTGTTATAGTAATCATGGTGACTAGTGTATAAGATTGTATAATTGTTAATGTGACTTGTCTTATACTCCTTAACAGGAGTCTCCAAGACGTAATCTTAAAAAACAGACTCTTCAACCCTTTGACCAAAATTGAGCGGAATAGGCTTTGTGAGAAATGGGCTCGCATTCGTGACAAGAACTGTTGTAAGGCCAGAGCCAGAGGCTTACAGTGGTGGCTTCAAAGTCTGACTATAGCAGGTACAGGTAGAGCAGTTGAAGGTCGCAGAGTTGCGAATGGTGAGCTGGTGAGGGTGTGAGCAATCTAGAGAGAAGTAGTTGGTTGTAGCTGGCTGCGCGTCTTCCATATAAGGAGCGTGCGCTGATTTGGGGCCAGCAGCTGGTGGACGGCTCTGTCCTTTCAAATTATTATTTTATCGACAAGGTTTCTCGCAGCTAGTCCAAGTCGCATCATATCAGTGGCACTGCTTCCTTTCCTTTTTCATCAATCGGTGCGCAACGTTTATTATCAGATGGCTGAGGCAAAAAAGTCATTGCCAAAGCTGATGTCGAGGAGATACACAGCACACCCTATAAGGAGCTATCACTTTTCTCAAGGAGCAAGATATAATAGCCCAAGCACAAAAGTTACCAGTACTATATCCGGATTCGAGGTCTTTGCACGTACACGTTACTCATTCAATTTTAATCAATATACAATTCCCATTATTCGGAATACCTAACATAGTTTCGTGTGATTTTTTAGGATGAAGCCCACATAGGTTTGAGACCTGAGATCGTGGGTGTCGAATTGGATCATGGTGATTGATGAGTTGGACCTACAGTTTTAGGTGGGTTCCGAACATAGAACTATAAACTTGGAATGCTGACTGAATGCATCGAACTGCGAGCCGACTGTCTCACTGCTTCCCCACCAAAGCGCAGTGCTCGTACCGGCATTGACTGAACTACGTACTGTAAAACTAATACGCTCGGCCAGAGTAATTCTATTTCATAGTCTCATAGAAATGTGAAACACCATTAGAAAATTTTGAATAAACATGATTTGAATTGCCAGTTGAAGAAGGTTTCACTATATGTTTCAAATACTTTCTATCTATTCCAATGAATTTATAGAAAAAAGGTTATTTTGAGAAAAATTCGAAATACAATGATTTTTCGTGCCCTTTTCAATGATACCTGATATGAATTCATCGAAATAGATAGAACAATATTTGAAACAAGTAGTGGAACCTTATTATTATTATTACCGGCGATTCAAATAACTCTTATTAGAAATTTATAGGAAAAAGGTTGAATTTGAGAAAAATACGAATTACAATGATTATTCGTGCCTTTTTCAATGATACCTTATGAATTCATCGAAATAGATGATGAAACCTTATTATTATTAGTCGTCAATTTCCCATTCAAATTGGAAAACGCTAAGTACATGTTTATGAGGAAGGCTGAACTATAATTTATTACATTTAATATTTTTTCGGTTTTCCCAATATTTCTTCATTCAAAGAGACAGAATATGTTTATTAATAAATAAATAAATAAATAAATTTATTCCTAAGTTTATTATTATTATTATTATTATTATTACTACGGCGATTCAATTAACAAGTAATCAACCTGCTCCTTTTATAAGGAAGTTTCAAACAGGTGCAAGTTTACATGAATTTTGAAATAGAATGTTTAAAACAATATCATTGTTAGTAATTAATATTCCATTAATATTCATTAATGGAATAAGTTATGAATATTACAATGAAACTAAAAATTGTTTCATGCATTGAAAGAAGTAGGCTACACTTTATATTTATACATTTTTGATGTATTGGGCGATATTGTGTATTAATCAGAAATTGGTTTATTTAACAATATTTTATGAACAATTTTCCATTTTATAATAAGTAGTATTTATTCTATTTAACAATAGTATAGTATTTATCAGGTGAGGTGTTCTTAAATAAGATAAGTTGCAATAATAATAATAATCTTTATTTCCGCAAATAAAAAACAAAGAAAAAAATAATATTGATTATAAAACAAACAATTTTTAGGAGAGAAACCAAGAAGTTACAAAGAAGAATTACTTAGTTTAACGTTTAACTTAAATAATTATCATGTACAAGAAATAAAATGTTACAAAAAATATCTGCAGAAATAATACTATATACAAATAATTTCATTGTGAAATTATGTGTGCATACAGGATCCAACAAAGATGTCAAAGGAGCTATTCATATTTACCGTATGGCCTACTGTATTAAAATGCAATATCATGAAAGTATTTATAAATACAATATTTTTTAAATCTAAATTCAATATCAATAAACATATTCTAAGCTCTAAATAAAAGACAAAACTGTCACTGAACTGAAACTGATCGTAAAAATAATAAACCAACAACACCATTCTTTTTCACGTTAAAAAATCTAGTGTAACAAAGCAAAAAAAAAACAATGTTTCTTTGTTTTTAGATAGTTTTTCACATGTTGTAAAGACTGACTCTGCCAGCTATATTTTTTACTTGACATAATTATTCTTTAGTATGTCATATACCGTAAGTAACTTAAATAGTTTAATTGATTGTTGTTATCCAGTTATACTTTCGCAAACTGCTGTATAACATTATAATTAATCTTAAAGTTTTATTTAAAAAAAACTCACTTAATATCCCAGAATAACATTTTGGATAATTCAACAATAACATGGGATAACATTTAGTCTATCTATGTACTGAACTAATTGGAGAAGAATTATCTTTATAAGGATAGCAATAATAATAGCGCCAGATTTGTAGACAATGATACGAATAACAAACGTAGAGTGTCAGATTGGTAGGTAGGTTGATAGGTAGATTTACCTATTTGCAGATAATCAAGATTGCTTCGTAATGTAGTTTTTGCAGCCATAGGCTACACAGTATGCTGGCATTCTTCTTTTTCGTTGCCAGTACAATAAAATAAATAAATTCTCAATACTCAAATCTCAAAACTTGTCAAATAATGTTGAATATCAATGCAAAATCACCATGAGCTGTAGCTGTCTACATAGGTGGAGTGCAGAAATAAGTGTCGTTTGCACTGCACTGTGGTGGGGGAAACGGAACATCGGCCGGCTCGCTTCTAGCTTCCAAACACCGCTTGAGTTAGCATTCCAAGTTTATAGTTCTATGGTTCCGAACCACCCGCAAGTGATTTTACAGCAGAGAACAGAGTCTTTTATGCTGGCCAATCCAATCGGGTTGAGATTCAATTCAATTTTTCTCCGAACATTTGTCAGAGGAGTTTATTTATTTTATATACAAGAAAAATACAATTAGTAAAATGGAAGAAAATTCTCTGAAACAATTTTGCAACCCCCCCCCCCTCAAAAAAAAAAACATAAAAATGTGATTATTATGTGACTGAATTGCACGAGCTTTAAGGTATTGTGAGGAAAATTGGTAGTTAAAACCTTGTATTGAAAAAAATCCAAATTTCCTGGAATCCTATATAATAAACAGTTACTTGCTGTTATCTGTCAACGAAACTCTAAAGCTGGGGTATAAGGGATTGAAGAAGATGGAGAAAAAGAATAACAAGGAAGAAGAAGAGGTCGATGGAGGAGGAGGAGGGGGTGAAGAAGAAAAGGGAGAAGGGAGGCGGAAGAAGATTGAGCAGTCCAATTCAGAAAATATTTTGGGGGATATCACCTTAAATGTTAACCTCATACCTATAAAAGACACAAATAGAGCTTTATTCAGTGTCACTTGAGAATTTCATCCCCAAGTCCCCCCTTGATTCACCCCTGTTTGTTGCAACATGCAACTAGGAACAATAAAGATGGTGTTTGTAAAAGAATCCATGTAAGAAAGATATTTTATTATTTTTAATTATTGTACTTTTTTGAGTACAATAGGTACTTGAATCTAATGATAAAACTGTTATTGATAAATGTATAACGTAGTGAAGAGTATTGACTATTGTAGATGAAGCAAAATTGCTTTAAAAATTCTCTGTAAAGATTTAAATTAAATTTCCAGAAATATAAATTCTCAGCATTATTAATAAAGATGATATTTCATTATTTGAAAAATGTTGGCAAAGCATTCAAAAAGATTTTCAAAAAATTATCATGCAAAGAGTATTCATAGTTCTCAAAAATCTATAATTATTTGACCTAAAACTGTAGGTCCAACTCATAAATGACGATTTTAGAATTATAATGCTTTTAATTTACATTGCATATAAATGTTTATCTCATACGATAGCAGGACTTCATTTAGTAGATCTTTGACAAATCCAGATATCCCTTCTATAGGAGGTCAGTGGACGCTGCCATATCTATCTATCTATGTATCTATCATAGTCATCTAACTTATAAATGATCGAAGTTTAAGCTATAAAAACAATACCGTTCACAAATGATAAACTGTTGACATCTATGCAATGTTAGTTGATTACTTAGCATGCAAAGTAGACATTTCTTTTTTCAGTATGATAACTATGAAATACAATCGGTTTTTCAAGATCTGGCTTGTGAGTGAAACCAATTAATCAATAGACCTTCCCCACCCAACTTCTAGAACTTCAAAGTATCATTAAATTACTACTATAATTTATTACGTACATTAGATAGCCTCGTGCTGATGGCATTTGAATAAATAAAATAGGAGCTATGAGCTATTGAGGGAACTATAAAAAATGATGATAAAGACAGTGTAGAAACAGAGAGCTCTCAAAAAGAGGAAGTTGCTAAGGAATGACTCTAGAAACAATTGATGGAAAAAGGATACAAACGTACAGCCGGCCTATTAGCTAAACGGTACAGGAAGAGCCTTCTCGCTATTTTGCACATCTACTCCACTGCTATGCATACCAACAAGCACTGAGCAATGAATAGACACTTTCAATTTTCTTTCACCACTTCCAGCACTACAGCAAATAAATTGTATTGGCCTGTGCTTCAAGCTATCAATTCAAATTTTATAGCACTGACATGAGCAAATACAACGAATAAATAATCTAATATTAAACAAGGTACGAAACGCCATCTTTTTGTAGGGTGACCGATTGGATTGGCCAGCAAAAAATACTTTTCTCTGCTGTAGAATCACTTCTCGGTGGTTCGGAACCCACCTGAAACTGTAGGCCCAACTCATCAATCACCAACATCCAATCCATTACTCACGCACAGGTCTCAGACCTATGTGGGTTTGATCCTCCTCCGAAAAATATCACAATTAATAAATATTATTTATTCTGTGATGTTTTCCATGACGAAATACTTAATGAACAATCTAATATTAAAACTGACACTGTATTTTACTTTTAAATAATGTTTTACTCACATATATTTGAGATGCTTGAGGAATGCATTTCACTTCTGAAAAGAAGCTTCGTCAGCCTGCCGCCAGGGGTTATGCTTTGTTGAGGTTAGGATGAGCAGCCATTATGTAGTTGAAAATTGCGTTTGATTTGAATCGTATTTGGTCATTGAGTACGTTGGTTCTATCTTGTTTATGGTGTTTGAATATTTCATATTGCTCCAGTGTATTTAGTTTGTGGCTTTTTTGGAATGTGTGTAGAATTTGTAAGTCAGTTTGGATGTTATTGTGTGAGTGTCCAGTGTTGATTAAGTGATCTGCAAATGTTGAGTCAGTGTTGGAATGTAGTGCTTTGATGTGTCAAAAGTCTTTCAAAAGTCCGGATTTAACACAGCATTCAGAACAACAAACAACCTAAAACACCAGATCCAACAAAATCCAGCTCACCTAACAAACAGCACAATTCACAAATTCAACAAACCAGGAATGTATAAGCTCAAATGCAACACATGCCCCAAGTACTACATAGGACAAACAGGCAGATCATTCAACACAAGATATAAAGAACACATCAAAGCACTACATTCCAACACTGACTCAAAATTTGCAGATCACTTAATCAACACTGGACACTCACACAATAACATCCAAACTGACATACAAATTCTACACACATTCCAAAAAAGCCACAAACTAAATACACTGGAGCAATATGAAATATTCAAACACCATAAACAAGATAGAACCAACGTACTCAATGACCAAATACAATTCAAATCAAACGCAATTTTCAACTACATAATGGCTGCTCATCCTAACCTCAACAAAGCATAACCCCTGGCGGCAGGCTGACGAAGCTTCTTTTCAGAAGTGAAATGCATTCCTCAAGCATCTCAAATATATGTGAGTAAAACATTATTTAAAAGTAAAATACAGTGTCAGTTTTAATATTAGATTGTTCATTAAGTATTTCGTCATGGAAAACATCACAGAATAAATAATATTTATTAATTGTGATATTTTTCGGAGGAGGATCAAACCCACATAGGTCTGAGACCTGTGCGTGAGTAATGGATTGGATGTTGGTGATTGATGAGTTGGGCCTACAGTTTCAGGTGGGTTCCGAACCACCGAGAAGTGATTCTACAGCAGAGAAAAGTATTTTTTGCTGGCCAATCCAATCGGTCACCCTACAAAAAGATGGCGTTTCGTACCTTGTTGTTTGTGTTTTATTGTGTTTGTGTATTTATGGATGTTTCGTATGCATAAATTGTTATAAAATTATTTTATTGCTTTTCTCATTGATAGAAATTGCTTTTCTCATTGATAGAACGCCTTATGACGTTCGGTTTCATTGTGAGTGTTCTGTGTCGGTTAAGGAATTTCTTTAACCTTATGGTGATGGTGATACTGTGGTAGAAATAGAAATAAGGAATAATACAGATGTTGTCACGATAACTGAATTCAAATATAGTGACAACATCTGCATCATTCGTTATTTATATTTAAAGAAATAATAATTTATACTGCTATTGTGCATAGTCAGTGGTGTAACTAGTGCGTGTGTGAGGAGAGGGGGGGAATCAATGATGTTCGCTATATCCTGTAAAAATAGGAGGTGCAGGAGGATTGTCTAATAATACAATAATTTACGGACAATATCATTCTATAGCACTTTCATTCAAAAGTGGGGTTTGAGAGTGCTCCCCCGGGAAATTAGTGCCTTCAAAACCACATTTTAGGCGATTCCATCCATTTTATTATTATTTTAAGCCACATTGTGTGTCAAAGAAAATGTTATCTAATTTTTGCATCATTGCCTATTTAAATTGCAAATTTATTGTTTGAGTAGCAAACTTGAACGCAGGCCTACTTGAACTCTTTTCACTCTGCTATTTTTAATCTCTCCCTCCCCCGATTGGGTTAAAGTACAGAACTGTAGATGAAAATTTCTAATTTAGGGGGGTTCAGGGGTGAGGGATCCCTCCCTCCCCCGGAAATCTTTTTAAAAATAGTCCAACTAAAACCATATTTTTAGCGATTCCAGACACCTCTTTTGTCAAAAGTTGTCTCCCTTGACTTGTTAAAATTCTCAAATTTCTTTTGTCTCTGGGGGGGATCCATCCCCCTTCATCTCCTTATCTGGGGGGGGGGGTCAGGGGATAGAACTCCGCCTTTAATTACGTCACTGTGCGTAGTGAATTCCGATTTTGATCAATTATAAAATTGCCATGTATGCAATGGGCCTAGTTCTGGGTGTTGGATTCTCCCTATTTAATATAAATAATACAAGAATTGAAAATTGTTATTTTTCACTTCATTGGCAAAATGAGAGGTCAAATGACGCCACCAATCCTCTATTATGATACTCAGCGGAGAGCGCTGACTAGCCAACAGCCGGCTCCAAGCTCGAAGCACACGTTCTCAAGGCCACTCGCACCTTATTCATGTATTAAATATATTACACAAACTTACCATATATAGTTCCAGTCTAATGACTCGTTCGCCTTCTGTTTACAAACATAGAGCGACAGCGACAGTGCAACATGGCGACCACACAATCAGAAAAATATTGCCGACAAGTCCACTCAGACATACTATACACAGCCAACCTGATTTCATTCTAAGCCTTCTTCGTGTTAGATTACCACTAAACCACACAGGTAAGCCTCTAGGCCTGGTTGGCTTCTTTTATTAGCAGCGTTTGAATAATAAAATGATAATAAATTCAGCGAGGCCATTCACTTTGTTGCCATAAAATGTATATAAATGTATACAGGCGAGAGCACTAACCACCGGGCAGTGAAAGGAAACGAAAATGCGACTCGGCCATGAAAATTTATTAAAATAGAATACGGACATAAAATGATTTGCCAAACATCTTTTATGAATGATTGCCATAATATATATACTATAAGTTAGTTTGAAGTGACTGACAATTGAATAAACTGACAAATATACATAAACAGAATTTATTAATTTCGAATTCCTTTAATTGCTATTACTTTATACTGAAGACTTCCGCAATGGCGGATATTACTTGTGAGATAGGAGCCGATATGGCCAAGTTGAAAATGAATGCTCCTGTGCAGAAAGGTCTCCATGGTCTAGTGGTTAAGGCGCTCAACCGGCAATTGAGAGGTCCGTGGTTCGATTCCCGGTGGTGACTGATATTTTTGTACAGTAGCATTTATCGATTCCCATCAGCTGTTCAATGCTGTTGTCAATATCCGCCATTGCGGAAGTCTTCAGTATAAAGTAATAGCAATTAAAGGAATTCGAAATTAATAAATTCTGTTTATATATATTATATTATAATGATCAGCCTACAAACAAATTGTTTTCATAAATTAAGTTCATCGTTGAGGGGGGTGAGAAGCTATGACGCAGACTGCGTCATTGAAATTCTTGGGGGTTCCAAAAAAGTTTTTTTTTTGGGGGGGGATGTAAAGTTGATAAAAACCGTTTTTGACGTGACGACATTCAAAAATATATTAGGAAGTCACCAGATAAAATGTCAATTAATGACAAACGTAGGGTTTAAAGAGATATATTTAACAAGCTTAGAAGGAGCCTAGCTAACTTGTAGATGGTCACAGAGAGGGCCCGGGAGAGCGTTGCTTCTCTATCTGATTGAACAGATACATGCTACATTGGACGGTTCATTACTAGTGATCTAATGGAAATACAATTATTAATAAAATTATAATTAGCTTGGCTCTTTCTTCCATTCTTGGAATATCCCAGGCTAACCGAATGAAATGTATCGATTTCCATAGACGCCCACACATGTATATATCACTCTTTTTTCAATCTACAACACAATGTATTTTACTTTGTCATAGTGACTCATTTCCCCACCTGACAGCCAACTTGCCAACTTGTTTATTCCTTACATGGTATTACTAGAGCGTCCAACTGTTCAGGCTTTTTAAAACAAGTAAGAAAATAATTGATCTCATTTCAGGAAAGAGAAAATGGAAAATAATTATACTTTAAATGTGATTATATCACATTGTATTGTATTTCAAGTGACATTCACCGAAAAATCCTCAACACTATGAAAATTCAGAAAACAGCAGATGAATATCTGCTTCCATCTACCCTTTCCTTTTTCATCTCCTATTTCACTTATCCTAATACATGGCTTTGCCATAGTTGGATAAGTTTCGTTTTCCTGCACACCCCACCACAATGGAGCCACCTATTTGTAATTGTCTGTTTGTTATTTTTATTTTTTGTGTATGTTACTATGTTTTAGTGTGTTAAATACATTGAATTGAAATAATTAAGAGTGTTTAAAAAGTGATCGCCCCTATTTGATATATTAAAAAGTATCGCGCTATTTCCTGAGACTTTGGACAAGGGCCACTCTTCTCCTTGTATCCGTCCCTGTACCCTTCAGATGAATTTTTCAGAAAGGTTGGCTCGCCGTAAATAGCCTAGTACCAAAACTTACAGCCGGTTTACACGAACCAAGTTTTGGTTGTTTGCACATATAAACCTACGTTTTTACACGAAAAAGGTGTGAAGTCAACCCAGCCGATAAGTTGCTTTGAGTTCCTTGTTGAGTAGCAGATATTCTAAGAAACAATAACTTGTCCGTTAACAATAATTTCGATTTTAAGTAGACAAACTCATGACAACAATCTAAAAAAACAGACAATTTAGTTTAGTGGCCAGAGAACTCACATGTACAAATAAACTCTAAAATGTATAATATTGTAACAATTATTTTTGAAGGCTACGGAAGTGATCCATATTATGCACCATTGTTATGGAGAAATAATATAGAAATTATTAAGAGAAACTTTAATTCGAAATAATAATACAGACTACAGCCAGCAGTGGAACTGGTCTCGCATCAACTGAGCGAAGATTACCTTAACTGAGCGAAAGCCCTCGAAGGGTCCCCAAAAATGTTCCTTAACTGAGCGATGCCCGGTCCAGGTATATGCGAGTTGTCGGGACAATGGGTCACCAGGGGAGGTCAACCACCTGGCTCCGGCGCGCAGTACCCCGTGGTATGCACACTCGTTTACTTGTTGTTTTTAGGGGTTAGTTGTGACACAGCGTTGGTGGTAACCACATCTACCCCTAGTGCTAGCGGCTTCGATTTTTTTATACAGTATTGTATAATAAAATAGTTATTCTTAATGGCTTATAATATGTTTTGGAAGTCCCTATAAGGCAGACAGAAAGGCTTTATTGTGGAGCTGATAGCAAGTCGAAGGATTCGTAATGAATGTACACTCTCCAGACTGTTTTGGTTTTGATAAATTCTTAAATGGTCACTTCTAAGAATTGTAAAGTCAAAGAGGGCCGCCGATTCGCTCAGTTAAGGAACGTCTCTGGTGGTCCCCTGAAGTGCTTCGCTCAGTTCAGGACACCCCGGCTACCTGACTCAGGTCATTTCGCTCAGTTAAGGCCCGACCGTGGAACTTAGGTATCATGACAGATACAGTAAAATGTAGAGCACTATGCAATGGAATCTATTGCATTGCCATAATTGAGGCCTATTGTTACTACAGTATATCTTAATCAAAATTGCTAGTAAGCGATCTTACTAACTTTCTCAAGTTTTACCCACAGAATGTGATAATTTACCCTTTTTCAACTCCTTTCCTGCAGTGCTAAACTTATGGTTTACAGAAATTTCCGGGGGTTTATAGGTTACAACACCCCTTGGACCTAAAGAGAGGCTCCAAAAACGAGTAAGAAGGACTCAAAAATAAAAACATAATATCAGTTACTGAAGGTAAAAAAGAAAATACAGTTCCTTTCAACGGTTGTAAATTGAAAAAATACGGTTATTTCGAGAGAAATTTGACTTTTCGATCTTATAGTGCATGACGAAATACAATAAATACCGTAGTTTAGTGAATTCCTCTGTCCCAAATCGAAAACTATGGTAATAATTCGAAAATACAGCTACTTATCGCGCTTTTCGCTGATTTTGAATGAAAAGTACCTATATTTCTAGACAAATTTGTCGATTTTTCTCAAAAAGAACAGTTATCTTTGAAGAAATTCTATAAACACTATCAGTTTCACAGTGGATTCCACTGTCCTCAATCGAACAAAAAACCGTCGTAATTTGAAGAATACAGCTCCCTCCAACGTTTTTGATTGTACCGTTTTTTCGAGAGAGGTTGGTGGATTTCGAACGAAAAGTAAGTTGTCTTTGAAGAAATTCGTTAAATACCGTTAATTTTTGGTGGATTCCCCTGTCACAAATCGAAAATTACCGAAAGTTCGAGAAATAAAGTTCGGTTTCGCTTTTTTCATTGATTTTGAAATAAAAAGTACCGTTATTTCGCTCGAAAATGACTGTTATCTTTGAAACAAAATTGATAAATACCATACCGTTAATTTTTGGTGAATTCCTCCTTTCAAACGAAAACTACCGTTATAATTCGAAAAATACATCTCCTTTCAGCGGTCTATGTTGATTTTGGTTTAAAAGTACCGTTATCTTTGAATAAATTCGATAAATACCGTTATTTTTTGGGGATTCCTCTGTCACAAATCGAAAACTACCGTTATAGTTCAAAAATACAGTTCGTTTTCGCTTTTTTCGTTGATTTTGAATAAAATATACCGATATTTCTAGACAAATTTTAAAATACATCTTCTTTCAGCGTTTTTGAAGAAATTCTATAAATACCGTTACTTTTAGTGGATTCGTCTCTCCAAAAACGAAAACTACCGTTATACTGCTTTTTTTCGAAGATTATGAATGAAAAGTACAGTTAATCCTGGACAAATTCGTTGATTTCGATGATTCGATCAACGAAAGTAAAGTTATGAAAGTAAACCGAACCGAATGGATTTAGTCGACAATATTCACAACAATTATAGCATATTAGGCCAATAGATTAGCTATGCTGTGTGAAAATGGGCCTAAAATAATGCATCATAATAGCGATATAACGATAGTGACGTTTACTAGATCATTAGATCACTTTTAATGACAGGAACTGAGCTTATTAGCCACTTTTGTGTTAACTCGACGCAGCGATCAAATATGCTAGCCTGGTGTTGTGAATGACAGCTTGACAGCCACAATTACTAGGCTATAGCAGGAAGTGGAATTAGGCTATAAAAGAGCATGAGCAAAATTAGCCACTAAATGGCAGCCATTACAAACATACACCTCAAACTATACTGATAGCTTATTTCACAGACTGTTGATTTTGGATTGTAGCTTCTGCCTGCTGTCATAGGTATCGTATTCAGATCCGAAATTTTGTGCTCAGGCCCTTTCGCGCGCAGCTTTGGGTTCAGGTAAAAATATTATAATATTTTGCAATGATGAATTAATTAAACAAAATATTGAACAATGCCTGCCGAAAATCTATGAGAAGACATTGAGCGAATAAGACACGATTTTATGAACTTTTTCAACTATTAGGTTATTCCACATTACAAGAGAAAATGTCATAGATGTAATTTCTAAATTGACATAAAAGTGATACACTTCATACACAAGTTTTTAGGAAAAATTCCGATTCCTGGTCAATTAATTATTAAATATGGTAGTAATAGTTTTTCAACATATTTTCCAAAAAAATTCCGATTCCTAATCAATTAATTATTTCTTTCACTAGTGATAGTTTTCTAACATACGATTATGCAGCTTATTACTACATTGAACCTATCCGATTTATAACTTGAATGAAGTTTCTAAATAAGAGATTTGTTTCAACAACTTTCAACTAGATATGAGATGAAATGATTCATGAAATCGCCTCACCTAACCGGGAATCAAAACCGAGACCAGTAGAGTAGTAGGGAACTGATCACTACACTACCGTGGTCATTATTTAAAGATTGCAGAACAGTAGATAGTATTATCAAAGATTTATTTTAAAAATTATGATTCCCATTACACTTTACCCAGGAAGAGAGTTCACCCTATCTCTGTTCCTACAGGAGAAATAACCTTCTCCAAGTTGATGATTATTAAGAACTAATTGAGGTCTTCAATGTCTCAGGAAATATTTGTAGGGCTTCTCAAGATTTCCATGGAAATTTCAGTTCTTTAAAGAATTAAACCAGACAAAATTGAATCTGAATTTGCTAACAAGAAATCTAGAAAAGTAAAGTTTTTACACTCTTTGTTCAAGAACGTCTAATCAAAATATGTTATGTTCTGTTGTAGGTTCAAGAACTGTATAGCTTCAATTCTATCATTGCACACAATTTCTAGGTCAAGAAATTTGAGGTAAAATAGACAACAAAACACATTGTTTTTATATTAACAATTTTTTTCAACATATCTGCTTTAATTTTTTTTAAATTGCCTTGTTTCAAAACTATATAGGCCTACTTTACTGACATCCATGACATTATTTATGTTACTCAGTGCAGAAAACATGGGGTGATATCAAGGGGATAGATCCCCCTCAGAGATCCGGAAACAAAAGTGATTTCGGAGTTATAAAATAAACCTTGAAAGACAATTTTTGATGAAACGTCTCTGGAAGATCTCTGGAATCGTTAAAAATGTGGATTTTCAAAAGTAGGAGTAGCCCCAAACACACCATAAAAAAAGACTTTTTGTTAAACGGTACTATGGATTACCGCAATCAGGAAAGGTGGGGGATTAAAAATAACAGTGTTGATAGTTTCAAGTGGCCAGCTTTAAATGAAATTGAATTGAAATGAAATGAAATTTGCTTTGACACATACCGTGGGTTGAAATATTAAAATAGATACACTCTTGTGTAAAGCCGTTAAAAATGTGGTCTTAGAGGAATAATTTTCCGAGTGCCAACATTTTTTAAAGAAATTAGTATTAAGAAATTATTATCTTCATAAATTCTTCGAGGACTCTTTCCCTTTACTATAATGCCTAGAGTCTAACAAACTACATCGCTGGTCATAACCCCCCCCCCCCCTCCCCGCCAAGACAGAACTTCTAGTTAAGCCACAGATCCATCACCGAAACTAGGTTCTCAGTATTATTGGAATCAAAACTTAAAAAAAAATATAATAACAACAAACCAATAAGCTAACTTAGGCCTTGACATAAATTAAAAAATGTTTTTTTTTTAAAGTTCGACATAAAAATACATATAATTCAGTAAATTACATAATTCTTTAAAAAAAACCTTCCCAAACCACACTGTAAGAACGCTCCAACCCTGAGTCACAGAGGCGGTAATTTACCCTCGAGTCGGCTCTGATTGCATTAAATGGATACATTCCAATATAATCCTTTTATTTATAGTACAGCTCCGTTATGCTGGCCTATACGTAATTGTATTCAATTACTTCCGTTCCGTTATATATAATAATTATATAAACGACAAAACGGCCTCCTCCCGATCTAACTAATGGAATTTTGGTCAAACACTACAATATATATATATATAATATATATACTGTACTACAATACTTGTTCCGACTTATTATAGTAGTCCAGTGTCATAGTAGACCTGTCACAAAATGAAAACAATCATTCCAAATCTCAAACTATAGGTGCTGCTTTACAGATACTACACTATCAGGCTAGTAGTTATTACATAAGAATTTGAAAAAATTCCCAATACACTTGAATTGAAACGTTTTTATTATTGTAGAGCTCTACTTTGTAAATGGATGAGTTGATTGGTTAATTAAAAGAAAACTCCGTTTTCATCTGTTTTAAATTAGTTTAAACCTCAAACCATTTCACATCCATACTTTCTGAGAGGAAGCTATCTTGAACTACTTGAGAAAAAGTTTAATAGGCTACCGTATAAAAGTTGAAATTATCAACTGTTTTTAAAGAGTTTAAACCATTTCATGGCAAAACTTTCAGAGTTGGAGGGTTGGAGCTATTTTGAATTGCTTTTAAAAAAGTTTAATAAAGACGAGAAATCAATATAAGATCCACCATATTCTAAGGTGATTTGATTTTTTAATGAGGAATGCCTGGAATCCATAATTTATATGATACAGATGCATTATTTCTATATTTGATCATCATCATAATAATAATTATTATTATTACCTCATAATCAATGTTCATTTCCAATGTATTTTTTTCTCTCAATTTTTCCCCCCAATCTAATGTTTAATGACTTTTATTCATATTTTTTCCACATTATAGTTACATTTTTGTGTTTAAGAGGGCAAACATGGGATTTTCTAGTGCTATCATATGCACTTATGTCAAATAAATGAATAATTATTCAATATCGGAAATCTTTCCGAATATATTGAAAAGAAAAACACACGTAATCTAAACTGTTTTTGAGTATTTTCACGCAATAAATTATGTTTATAAATAGAGCTATACACAAAGCTGTCACTAGTTAATACCCATGACAAAGCCCAATGCTAATGGCAATGAGTGAGACTAAATAATGTAGTCCAACACTACCAAAAGCTAGCGAGATATTTTGTTATATGAGAGATAAGAGCAAAATGTAGGCCTCAATGAAAATATAGACGATAACAACGATGATTATTATTATTTTTATTTCTCCTCTCAATAAAACCAATGAATACAGATATAGTTTACTATATTATAGTACTATACTATAGATAGATAGTTTCTGTATTCAATGGTAGAACATACTTCAGACTTATTGAGTGACAAAGATAAGATAATGGCGTAGCAATACACTAAATACATTTTATCTACGACCATGTCATAATGTATACATTACAGTTTCACAATTGATGCCAAAACAGCTGTCTTTTCGAAATGCTTTTTGAAACCCGTTGCATAAAGAGCTCATTATAGTACAGGTTCTACATTATAACACGGGTTCTGGACCAATCAGAAGCATTTTTGATGGAATCAATATCGTAATTCAATATTGTGTAACTATCAGCTGATTTGATCAAACTGCTAACTAAGCTGCTAACCTAACAATCTACTATAACTTCTCGTATTTGAGATGAGAGGTTAGGTATCTCTGACAGTCACAGGTAAAATGAAATTGTTTTAATTAAATGTATACTAGTGGTCGTAGATACAATAGTGTATGCAACGATTTTATTTGGCCATTAAAGCACTCGTGAGATATTTATAACACTCGCATTCGCTCGTGTTATAACTTACATCTAACTCGTGCCTTAATAAGGGTCAAAATAAAATCGTTGCATAAACTACTATTATTGCACCAATTTGGTATACTAGCTCCAAACCTATATTGGATTCTGTCAGTGTCAGACCTATTATCTGTAAATAAAACATAAACAAAAAACCTTTCTCTGAGAAAAAACTTGAATTGAGTTGGACAGAAAATGTCAGATCTAGCTAGGAATCAAACCCGTGACTAACGATAAAAAGTCAGATATGCAAATGAATTCACTGTAAATAATTATAAAATTCTGCATAAGAAATATCCGATCGGAGATTTGACCAACTTTGAAAAAAATCAGCTTAATTCATGCAATTTTTTTGGAAATAATTTTTTTTTTTAAACGTATCGATGGATTCATGTACTGTACACAAAAGCACCTTTGCCAATAATGTTTACCTATTCAATGAACATTAGGAATATAAATTGGAACCCCTTTTTACTGCAGTTTTTAAAGCAACTCCCACATGAGTTTGCAGTAATTTGCTTTAAAAACTGTAGTTAAAAGGATTTACTTATTTTTATTCATGAGGCTCAACAACTTGATGATTAGAGGATTAGACTATAGGCAAATTCGTTAATGAGAAGTCATCTTGCCAAAATTGTCATTAAAAATTGTGAACGTGGAGGATTTCGATTTCGTGTTTGGAAATTCGTTATGTTTCAGGCAAGGGCAGTCCCAGGGACGGTCATTGAGGTCATGACCCACCCAAAATATTGGAAATTTACTGGAGAATGGGTAGGAAGGAGGTGCAATCTCACTGAAAAAGGTCAACAAAATCCATTTGAGACCCCCCAAACTCCACAGCTGGACCGCTCCGGGTTTCAGGAGGAATCTGCCATACTGCACTAATCATTCCTCTCATAAAAATAGAAAAAGAAGTTCATATAAACATAGATTCATAGGGTTCGTTGAAGAAATGAAAATGGCTAAAGTTGGCAGCTATCCTTATCAATTTGCTCATTCCAATCTCTAGGCCCAACATATAGTTTTCAAGCAAAAGGAGCTGAGAAATGTAATAAAACATGTTACAAGTCTGTAACATTTTTTTTCTACTACTAATTGTATAGTTTTCAAGCAAAAGGAGCTGAGAAATGTAATAAAACATGTTACAAGTCTGTAACATTTTTTTTCTACTACTATAATAAAATTATTAAGATATTTCACAAAGTACACAAAAAAGATGTAAACAAAAGTGTTTTTTTCAACTTTAAAGTTGAGTTATTGTTGATCTAGTGATCAAGTTTCCTGGTTTTCGTGAACGTTTGTACTTGGAAAAATAATCACGAAAATGGAAATTCATAACAATAATTTTGATGCCAGCACAGAATCTCTTATCCATCGGTACAGACAGACTAAATTCAAGGTATGTAAGATTTCCCAACATATTTCCTTTTCCGTAAACCTTTCATACTGGAGAACCAGTCAGTCTGCAAACAAGCGCCGAGGAAGAACTATACTCTGTTCAGGGAAATTAGAGACGATGTAAACAACGATGCGCGTGCGAAAGTGTATCTTCAACAACAAGACTGATTCACAGTAGTCGATTCACAATTAACTATAGAAATACAATTAATGCGCAGTATAGAAGTGAACTGGTAACTGTGACAGCGACTGTGACACTGAGCCAAGTGTGAACTGGTAGAAATTAATCGATCGGTCTACAGCTGATATGAGTCATCACTTTTTCACTCACTGACGCAAACGTTTGTTTTGGTTTGTCTCTTGTTCCCTGAACAGAGTATACATAGTTCGAAACGCGTCCGCTGCGACTCAAAAAAGTCAGTTCCACATAGCACGTTTCTTTTTTTTTTTTTTTTTTTTTTTTATTGAGCCATAAAAACAATACACGAATAGGCCAAGTCAATAAGTATAAAGTGAATTATAATGTACAATCACTAATAAATATAATATTAGGTCAAATTTAACACAGTCTGCAACAAAGTGAAAGAATACCGCATTAGGTAAAAACATAAAAACAAAAACATAAAATCAATTCAGTCAAATTAACAACATAAAACATGTCATAAAACATGAAATATCACATTGAAGATAAAATAACTACTCTGTCACATTAGCAATTATTTGTCCTATCATTTAGGAACTCTTCCACACTGTAGTAGGCCTTACCTACAAGGAACGCATACAAATCCTTCTTAAATGTCCTAGATGAAATGGATAAAGATCTAGGTAATTTATTAAAAAGCTTTATACCATAGGAACTTGGATTTTTATCAGAAAACTTCAACCTGTGATGCTCAATGAATGGGTTGCCCCTACCTCTTGTATTATATATGTATGTACTTGTGAATTTGTTTTGAAAGTGTTGATATTATTAGCAATGAAAAGAATGACTTTGTAAATATAAATACATGGGAATGTTAAAAGTTGAAGATTCTTGAATGTGTTTCTACAAGGGTGATTAAAGTCCAGTTTTGCTAAATATCGTACTGCGCGTTTCTGTAAAATAAATATTTTTTGGGTATTTCCAATAGATGTACTTCCCCAAAGCTCAACACAGTAGACAAGATGAGTGTAGATGAGAGAAAAATATACAGTTCTTGCAATGTTTTGTGGCACGAATCTAACAATATATCTCAAGACAAACATACCTTTACTAACTTTGTTAGCCACTCTATCCACATGCTCATTCCATGATAGTTTGTCATCAACAGTTAAACCTAACAAATTCACTATATTAGCATTCTCCACAATGCTGTCATCTATAGATATTACTGGCATAAACAAATGACTCTTTTTTAAATCAAATTGAATGGCCAGGCTCTTATTTGAATTTACTGAAAGGGCACACTCATTGTAAAACTGTACAACTTGATTAGTGAGCAAGTTTGATTTCAGCTCAAGGTCGATCATACTGTCACTGTGAAACAACAAAGAAGTATCGTCAGCATACAATGTTATATCGACGTTTCTGGGAACTGAAAGATGCAGGTCATTAATGTAGAGCACGAATAGTAGGGGACCCAGTATTGAACCCTGGGGGACACCTCTGCTCACACTTAATCTTTCCGAATTTGCTGCATATCCCTCATTGCACAAACTAACATATTGTATTCTATGTGTCATGTATGATTTAATCAGTTTGCCAGCAACACCTCTCACTCCCAGATTAGACAATTTTTCCAAGAGAATATTGATATCAATGCTATCAAATGCTCTTGATAAGTCAAGAAGTACACCCATTACAAAATTTCCCTTGTCAATTTCTTCAATTACTTTTTTAATAAATTTAATTGCTGCAGTGACTGTTGATTTCCCCTTAACAAAGCCATTCTGACATTCACTTAGCAAGCCAAATTTTTTTAAGTAGTTTAAAATTCTGTCGTGGATCACCCTCTCAAATATTTTTGACAGAACTGGCAAGACAGATATGGGCCTGTAATTAGCCCTGTTAGCTCTACTTCCTATCGATATAGAAGGCTGAACAGCTATTGACTCGCTAACTACATTCTTATAAATATCACCTGCCATTCTACATTTCCCTTTTTTATTGAGGTGCAGGCCATGACCCGTATGCAGTGCTCTCTCATAGGTCCATAGACTCACAATTTTCACTGAGTTTTCATCACAAAAATTAGGTAAATTTCTAATTACTCTATTGATACGGCTAATTCTAAAATTTTCTATTGAGTTCTCTTTAAGATCGTATCTATATGGTATGGTTGTCAGAATTAGATTTGTATGACTGTAAGCTTTTATTACTTTCATAAGACATTCTGAATAGCTTATTAAGAGCTCCTCTGTAGAGCCATCAGCAGTGAAACTATTTGTACCTCCTATTAACACTACGTAATCATTGGGTTTAGTACTCTCTATTTCACGTTTAAGGAGCATATTTTCCATTACAATCTCTAGTGGAGCACCAGGAGCAATATAGGTCGTACATCTATAGTTAGAAGGAAGAAGATTGTTGAGAGCGTCACTTATCCCTCTTCCATGACTGTCAGCCCATATTCTAATGTTTCTATCCATGCTTGAAGAAGGAAGCGAGGTCCTTTTAACGTTACAGCATGGACTATTGATGACACTAGCAAGAACTTCGAGTTCAGATTGGACTCTTCTAGCCTTCTCCAACTCCTTCTACAGATGAACTGATTGATGTGGTTACTTTTCAATGTTTTACACGATTTTTCAGCTTCTTTTACAATTCAATTTAACTCTGAAATGAAGGGCATAGAAATTTCAAAATGTGAAAATTGCTAGAAATAGCTGCCATACTTATTTCTGCAACAAAGCGTTTTCGTACCTAACTTTATTTTGATGAGAGGAATGAGTTGCTGCAGTATGACAAATTTCTCCTGAAACACACTGTTTATTTTTTGGTTCTAAAATCAAATTTTGTTCACTTTCTTTGGACTATTGGACTGTGTGGTGCTTTTTTTTTCAAAGTGTACTTTTAAATTAAAATTCTTGAATTGGACAGAATTGGTCATTTCACAAGAAAATGGTATTCCTTGTGAACAATTGACATAACCTAGTATTTCTGGATTCTTCAGCACTGCAGAAAGCAGTAGTGGGCGATAGCCAGTTGTATGTTTGCTCAATTGTATTTTGTCATGAATAAATAAGTAAATTAGTTTGTCTATATTTCGTTCATTTGGCATTCATAATACCTATAGAGCTTGTGACATGCAGCAAGAAATAATAATGGAACGAACATTTTCGGAAGGCGATATTTTTCAATTTAATTAAATTGGTCTAGCCATGAATACAAGATTGTCAGAGAGAAGCAATCCAATTTCCCAAACTTCAACTACTGTGCATTGGAATAGCGAGTGCATAGAGGGTGGTGGGTGGCTGTGGAGGTATGCCAGACCAGGGGGAAACCGCTTTGCATTTTTCGACCGATCGATTCTAGAGGGTTCCCCTCTGTCACCCACTAGACCGCCCCCCCCCCCCCCAACACCCACACCCCCCTGCAGTTCAGGGCATTGCTGATCGGCTCGTTGGTGTGGAATCATTTCAAGATAACACTGGTAATAATGAAATCAAATTCCAAAGTGATAGCCGTGAGCCGCAGCAGGTATCTGTTCCATCAGATGAGACAAGCAACACTCTCCTGGGCCCTCAGTAAGGGTGACCGATTGGATTGGAAAAAAGTCGCAGTTCTCTGCGGTAGAATCACTTTCCAGTGGTTAGGAACCTACCTGAAACTGTAGGTCCAACTCATCAATCACCAACATTTAACTGGGCTTAATCCTTCAAAAAAAGCATAGAAAGCAGCAGCATAAAAAATAAATTAATTTATGCGAGCTGAAACATAATCGTAGGTGGGCCTATCAACCTTTGGACTGTTTTGGAGCTTTGTTAAAATTAACTATCTAATATCAAAACTGACACAGTATTTCTATTTAAATTATGATTTTTACTAACTTATACTGGAGAAGCTTCATCAGCCCTCTTATTAGAAGAGAAATGCATCCCCCAGTACAAGTGAGTAAAAATCATAATTTAAATAGAAATACAGTGTCAGTTTTGATATTAGATTGTTCATCAAGTAATGCGTCATGAAAAACACCACAGATAATTTAGCTTTTGAATGAATATTCTTCAATTGTACTAAAGTGATATAAAGTGTCATAAGAGGTTGAACGATATGCATTTGAAGCTAATTTTAATCCATGGAGCAAAAGGAATTACGTGGCAAATGAAAATTTTTTGAATTCCAACAAATGATTAAGTCCTTATCAGCCTGGGTTGGCGGCAGGAAATACATCCGGCCTTGAAAAACAATGCTTACTTATTCCGCATGGGATTCGCTCCCACCGACCCCACTTTAGTAGAGATGAGAAAAAGTATAATAATGAATGATTTTCTTCAATTAAAAAATCGATAATTATGCTTCAGAGTTGAATTTTCAATGAAACTTGGACCTAACCCAAGATTTGGAACCTTTAGTAGAAATTTTTAAGCAATTGTAGATCCCAAGTAGCCTATTAATACTGTATTGTATCACACACTGATTGTATTCTAGTCATGATAAATAAATAAATAAGACCTATCATTTGAATGTCTGAGTGCACGTACAGCCTTAATTTCCAATGTCACTAAGTTTTTGCAACGTTTTTTTTTCAAATTCAAATTCTTTATTGCCAAAATCCTGTTAATAACAATTAATCAACAGAATTTATACATTTTTTCTTTGGCACCATTAGCCAAGCAATGCTTGTTCGCTAACGACGAGATCTATAATATACTAAATTTACATACAGTATATGAAAAAAAAATTATTTTTCCTTTTCCACTACTCAAATTTTCACCGGAATGTTCATCAATATTCTACCCAATCAAGCATCCAATCAACCAAAAAGTAGACAACAAAACAAACAGTAAAGCCAAGAATAAAATTTATCATGATTATCAATATATACCTATATATACATTTTTTTTTAGACTGAATATAATAAATTGCAACCAATACTATAACTTAAAATATATGTTTCTTTTGACCCATTCTTCTACATTTCTTAATAGAGTTTGTGTAAACCTTTGTGTTGAAAAAAGTGTGCAGGAATCTTGTTTATTAACACCATGCAGTAATTGGTGAATTGACGCTTAGACTGCCAATCTCGTAAAAAGTATGTTAAACTTATTTGTTAATAAAGGTCTTGTAATATATGTTTCTATTGTCAAATAAATGTTTGTTCTTCATTATATACAATACAGAGCCCTAATAACATAAGTTTGCCGCAAAGTGAATACATCAAGCTCATCAAACAGAAGTGGCATAACTTTTTTAGTACAGATCCGTTCACGGTGCATGGCGCCTCGATGGAGCATGCGCACTGAGCGCCTTCACCCACTACTGTACCTGCTGCCTCGAGGTACAGTCAAGTTCAAATATTCCCTAATACCGCTCGCTGCCGTCTCCACTATGTTCACGACAAATTTCTGATTATTTCTTCTACTTGTTGCATTTTAATAATTAAAACATTATACGCCATCCATCAGTAATTAATCTATTCGCCACATTACAAAGAAGAATTCAGTCCAAATCCCATGTTTGTACGACAATTACTTCACGAGTTATTGATTTATAACTATTCTCCTTTAGTGTGAATTGCTTTATTTAAGCGTGTGACATTCACAAATATTACTAGGATTACAATTATGTTTTAAGGCTGTGCGATAGGTCTTTGGAATTATTTTTCGTAGCTTTTGTATTGGCAATTATTAAGGTATTAAAATGTCATGTATTGCGGCTATGAAAAATTGTAAAAAATATTCAATGAAATATGGGCGCTCAAAATTGAAATTTCGTGTTTTTTTTGACGATGTTTATATCCCCTAGGATTGACTTTGAACTTCTGATAATTTTCTTATAACTAAGACACATCAGAGACTAAAAATACATCGCCTATTTTATATAATGATTGAAAAATTAGTTTTAAAAAGAATAATCTAAACTTTTCTGTACTTTTTAAAATTTATTTTGAAGAACCCAACTGTTGAATGACACAGAATGGAACAGTTAAAAAAGATAACATTTTAATGCATTAATAATCGCTAATATAAAAAACTCCAAAAAAGAATCATCACCAAAAACCTATCGCACAGCCACAAACACATATAAAGCATAAAAATATTACATACAATAGTACCCTATCACTAATATTTGTAGCCTCTGTGAAGTTAGTTTCAAAACTTGTTCAAAATTTACACTGTCCCGAAATTCTTTTTTTGATAATTTTACAAAAAAAATTACGTATATTATATACCATGTAGCTTGGCTACAATTACTTTACGTAAACGGTTGTTTGGAGTACTTGATGTTTCTGTGTCGGACATAGTAAAAAGTATGATAAAAGTATGTAATTAGAATTTGAGTGAAAGAATATGAGTCGTGTTTTTGTTCTGCCACATACTACAACCCCAAAAATATAGGTTTATATAATAAATATAGTTAGATGACAGTTTTATTCAGCGCCGGCCAGTTTTATTCAGCTACCGCTACAAAGTCCAGCAGTTGACTGTATTGGACGTGACTGTACTTGACGGAACGGCTGGAGGGGAAGCGTGGTGGGAAAGACTTTCTGTCTCTCTCACACTGCCTCCCCTGCCACCAGCGAGACGCCAAGCACCGTGAAACGATCTGTACCAAATCCAACGGATGGATTGATTTCTGATTCAGTCTAATTTCTGTATAGTGCTAAGTCTGCTAAAGTACACTGTAGACTTATAGCACAGTTGAAAGTGCTTATCTTTTAAAGTAATAGAAGAAATTACAAAAATATTTGATATTATGCCACTTACACTCTATCATAATTTATTGACATCAATTCGACAAAAATCGATCATAGCCTGTTCGTTCATAGCCCCCACGCACTAGAGAGACAAAACATAGATGAAAAATCGATTAAAACCGGTTTCAGAATTATTGCCGCTAAATAGTTTTTTGAAGCCTAAACTCTGTTACTAAAATGAACGTGTTGAAATTCTGATGGAGCTTTATTTTTGTCGTGGTACTGATATCAAATCATGTGTAAGTGGTTGGGTTATTCCAGGCTCAGAATATTCCAGTCCTATAACATACCTTTGAGTTAAGGCTGGAATATGCCCAGTTTAAATCTATAACTTTAATTTGAGAATATTCAAAACTATTCTTAGCATAGCCCAACTCATATTTTCTTGTGTTTACCTCATAACTACGTTATTTATTTATAACTTATGGAGTTAGGTATTAATAGAATGTGAATTATTCCATTCAAGCGGCTAAATGTATGACAACTGCACCAGAATATTTAAACTAAACTTAAACCAGCGGTTCAGAATTTTTTCACTTTTTTTGTAGTACGGTGTCTACATGAGTTTTAAGGCTGGCGCGTGGGTAATGAAGTGAACAATCAGAAACATCCAGGACTGACCGAGATTCGAACTCTAAACTGCAGGAATACAAAGTCTTATTTAATCGTAGATGGTGAGAAGTACATGAGTCTGAGAATTGTGCGTGGATAATAAGGTAAATGATTACACAAAATATGCCAGGCTGAACGGAATCACGTGACCGCACGAGTGGCAACTAATCAGCAATAAGCTCCCTAGTCGTTCACACCACTGCGGACAAGCTAATCTTAGTTGAATTCCCACACTCTCTGGTAAAGCTCCCCCCAACTCATTCTCTTTATGGGCTCAGTGGAGGAGGGGGCTCTTATGCCTCAACTTTTTAATGGTGCGTCGCAGATAAAATTCACAAGAGACCTTTCTTGCTTGTCTTGGAATTACACAAGAATAAAACATAAACCTCCAAGGACATCTTGTAGAGGCCTGTTTCAGAGTGCAATGCTTATATATTGTGGAATGTGCAAGGTATGGATTGAATTTCAGAGAGACCTGGACTACAGGGTCATCTGTTCATGCTCACAACACTAGATTTAGGAGACATTTGAGAATCCAGCCTCATAGAACTGCATTCTATGAGACAAATCCTGAGCACATGAATAAAAAATCTTGAACGCAATTCCAACACTCATAATAAATATAACAGATAGAAGCCAGCTCAAAAGTGACCTGAGAAACTGGCTTGTGAATGAAAGCTTCTATAGTTTAAGGCTGTGCACAGGGTTTTTGCTCATAATTTTTTTCCGAAGTATTGGATATTATTAAGGTATTAAAATGTTGACTATTGCCATGAGAAATTATTTTTCTCAACAAATATTTTATGGAATATGGGAGTTTAAAGTTGAAATTTTCAGTTTTTGGGGGCAATTGATCTCCCCTACAAGTTATTTTGAACTCTTGATAATTTTTTTTCGAATGGAAGACACATTGAGGAATAAAATTACATATTTTTAATTTCAATCAAACAATTAGTTTTTTAAAATAAAATTTTTTAAAACATGCGAAAAATGTCAGTTTTTTCAAAAAATTATTTTGAAAAAAACAAATTGTCAAATTGGAATAAAAAATGTGTCACTCTTTTCCCCAAGGTACCTTTCAGTTATAAAAAAATTATCAAATGTTTAAAATAACTTATAGGTGAGTTCAATTGCCCCCAAAAACCGAAAAATTTAAACTTTGAACTCCCATATTCCATAAAATATTTGATGAAAAAAATAATTTCGCATGGCAATAGTTAACATTTCAATACCGTACCTTAATAATATCCAATACAATGAACTTCGAAAAAAATTATGACAAAAAACCGTGCGCACAGTCTTAACGGAATTCTTTAGCAGAGCATCTGGAGAAGACAACCATCTATAGAAATTAGGAATTGGGCGATAATGATAGACATAATAAATAATTAAGATATGTAGTTATATGTAATGTGATATCTTATGGATTGACTGCATATAATAATGATATATATGACTGTAATTTTATGATTAATGTTATTATTGTGTCACTGACGTGTGCCAAACATTCAAAAAAATGTAAATGCAGCTATTAATTCAATCAATCAATCAACTTCACCACAGTAATTTTGTTATTATAAAGTGCGCAAATAAAATTCAATTATCTATCTACCTATCAATTGTTAAAACGTGAACAAATTTTGTCCAAACATCACCTTTTTATGTGAATGCATAACTTTTAGATTCTCATCATTCAATATCCAAGATTGCTTTAGCGAGACTTCCGTTTACAATCTATCATATGTGATGGTCATATAACTTTTAATCACTCACATAATCAGGCCCGTAACTAGGTCTCTGGAGACCCCGGGGCAGGAAGTGAATTCAGGGGTCCCTTTTTCAAATAAATGACCTTTTTACAAATTTGTCTCGGGACCCTGGATACCTAAAACCCTTGACCCGACTACCCCACCTTACTCGTGGCTTGCAAAATAATGCAAAATTTGTAAATTTACATAAATGAAAATTAACTATAGCCTAAACCCTCCGGGTCATCTCGTCATGGGACAGCTCTAGCTTGATATTATTTGCTTAAATGCAATCCAGTGATTCAGACTCCACAGAAATTTAAATCCACCATGTTTACCATAAAATTCTCAAATAGCAAGGTGAAACAAGGGGATTCCCACCCAAAAAAACCTTAAGATATACTTGAAAAATTAAAAATGAATTATCTAATTTTATATTTCTGAATTATCATATATTCTAAAATATCTGGAATATATCTAAATTGATAAAAAAATTAATCAAGTTTTAATGTGGTGTTGACAAATGATAATTTATACGAGTAGGCAACTAGGCACCCGTTACTTTTTTACGTAATTAATAGTAGAGTTCCTGGGAGCGTTACCGGTACCATCTGATTGGTATACTCAAATTCATAGACGTTAAAAATTTTGGATAGACCAATCAAACGTCACCGGTAACATTTACCAGTTACCGGTAAAGCTCCAAGGAACTCAACCAATGGAGATCATAAAAATAGTCTCGTTCACGGCACGTCAGGTTACGTTTTCATAGACAAGCGTTCCTACACCGTCATAAATCTGGAAATTAATTGATTTCCGAATAATAGTAGCATAGATAATGACAAAAATTCTACTCAACTACATTGACTAGGCGAGAGGCGATTGATTGATTGATTTTTATTCCTGTGCTAGGTCTTGAAAGACCCATTGCACATTTCAAAATAGTACAGCAAGAAAAAAATCACATCACTTGAAAATAAGATGGTAATATTGAAAAATAATATTATACTACTTATAAAAACAATAATACCTCAGATTGAAGTTATAATAAAGGGTTTTAACAATATATAATAATAATAATAATAATAATAAATGAATAAACAAAGATTGGAAAAGAACAGCAATGAAAGAACAAAGAAAGACTAGAGAATTACTGTAGCATTAAGACCGACTGGAATGACACAATACAGCAATGAAGGAATGTGGAATGACCACAATGACAAAATTACTTCACCTGTAAAATATTGAAAAATTAAGAAGTATAAACCAAACTTGAAAGTAACATTGAAAACTAATATTATACGACTTAATAAAGTTATAAGACATCAGAGTAATGTTGTAATAAATAAGTAGTTAAACGAAAAAAAAACAGAATAAATAACAAAGATTGGAGAAGAATAGTAATGAAAGATAAAGAAGATAATAAGCGTTAATCAAACCAATCCCAAGCAAATAGTCATGTAATCTTTTTTTAAATAATGGGAGAGAGGTTGAGAATACAATATGAGTAGGAAGAGAATTCCACTCTCTGCAGGCTGTAATGATGAAAGATGAGTTGAATATGGATGTACGGTGATGAGGTATTTGAAGTGTGTATTGATGAGACCTGGTTTGACGAGCGGTATGAACGGAAGCTAACAGAGTGAAAGAATTGCGAAGGTAAGCTGGGCCTTCATTTCTCACTATGATCTTATACACAAGAATCAGAAGAAAGTATTTCTTCGATTCTTGAGCTTCAGCCAATCCAGTTCCATGAAGTAGGGTGTAATATGCTCATCACGTCTGGCATCGTAAATGTATCTCACAGCATAATTCAGCGATCTCTGCATCCTACTGTTCAGTTCATCTGTCAAGTCGACATATACAGTTGAGCAATAATCAAGAAAAGGTCTTATCAATGACCTGACCAAAAGAATACGTGTGCTTCTAGGTAGGAATTGTTTTAGACGTTTAAACTGGTGCATACCTGCAAACACTGTTGCAGACGTGAGTGGTCTGCTCCTTCCAGCTAAGAGTCTGGTCTATATACAGTCCAAGAGTTCGCACACTCTTCAGGTAGGGAACATCATTAAAGTCCATCCTGATCAATTCTGCTTAGAAGAGTAGGGAAGCCAAGGATGATGCTTTTGGTTTTTTGTGCGTTGAGAATCAGCTTATGGGCATCAGTCCATTGCAGAAGTGAATTGATGTTCTGATTTATGGATTGAATTGCTTCAGGAATTCTCTCTTTTGGACTGTGTGCATAAATCATAAGATCATCTGCAAATAGGTGAGTCACCAGTCGTAAGAGTGAGGCTTCTTGGAACTAAAAAGGAAATTTTAACAAGGAAATTCTCATGTTGAAAAAGGCTGAGGTCAAGTCAATAGCAGATCTAGGCCTATACGTTTATTTTTTTACGTTCACATACTCAATAACCTATATCTACACTCTAAGCCTGAATTGATGTGTCCAGAGTTCACTAAGCTTTTAATTTCTAGTAGTATTAAACGTAATATAACTGTTAATAAAACGATGGAGGAAAGAAGTGTTTGGTAAGAGCTTTGTAGGCATGTACGACATAGTAAAGAGTCTGAAGTGAATGGGCATTTATGACATAATATATGACATGCTGATAGCGAAGAGCAAGGCTGCAGGCAGAGCCGATATCTGAATTCTACTCTACTATAATTATACACAGTCGTGCTCGATAACCACATCCTGGAGATCAGTAGGCTGACGTTCTTTTCGATAGTGGCTCAGACAAGTAGTGTCGACTTCTCTGTTCTCTAAGATAACAGTTGAAATAGTCCTAAACTGGACTAAATAGTCAGTTATGAACTAGACACAAAATCCTCTATGCTTCATTAAGTTGAAAAAAATTTGAACAAAAAATTTCATTTCATGATAGATGATAGTACAGTATTATGTAATACGCTTAGGCTTTTATTGGCGGATATCCTATTACGTTATGGAGTTACCATGCTATGACAACCATTTTGGGGTGTGTTATTTCTAACTACTTAACAACAATAATAATACACTAATAATTACTATACTTAATAATTGTTACTACTTTGTATGTAAAAAAACGGTGATATTAACCAAAATCTTGACGTACACGATTATAATACAAATTTCGCAGACTGCGTTATTGAAATTCTTGGGGGGGGGGGGGGTCCTAAAAATGTTTAGGGGGGGGGGGGGGGACGTGACATTCAAAAATATATTATGAAGTCACCAGCTAGAATGTCAATTAATGACAATGGATTTATAGTAATTATTATTATTATTATACTACTGAATATGAATTAGTTAAAATAGTTATGTTTAGGATTTGTGCAGGAAGTTATTAAGCTATATTTCTTTATTACCTTTAAAAAAATGCTACCTATGTAAAGAATCCCGGGCTTAATTTCAGCGGGAGCACACCGGAGCGGAGCTCCGGCAATCTAAATCAATAATAAAATCATTTATTTCAGACCAGATCTGAACTAGCTTGTTATTTGGTATATTATGTAATATTATATGGGCATTACTAACCATGCTCAAATTCAACCAATTCAAGTTTAATATTCAAACATTTTCCGGGAGAGGACACCCGGACCCCCCGGTAAATCACAGCTCCGGTATTTCTCAATTTGGAAATTAAGCCCTGAAAGAATCTCAAGAAATATACATACCTTTTGTATATTATCGACTGAGTTTGAAATTTTCAATACCTATATAAATCTTCTTTTAGTTTTAGAAAGAATACGGGGGCTTATTTTTCGAATTTTTCTGGGGGTGCCTAATTTATGGGGGGCTGGTGCGAAAAAAAGGGGGGTGCGTCATGCGACTTGGGGGGGGGGGGGATGGGTACCCCTGTATTATAAGCTAGTATTCTGGGATGCCTAATAAGTATAATAATTCACCTGCAAGACTACAATCACGCCTACAATAATTTTAGTCAGATTTACATCAAATAAATGACAAGTACATTATCAAGAACAATACTGGGACAGATGATTCACCTCCAATAATTAGGTAGTCTAGAGAGTAGGGTCTAATTGGAGAGTAATCTAATATATAATTCTTACTCTCTGATCCAAACCGAACTGTTAATTTTGGTTTAATTGTTGCCAAGAGAGATTCACAAAGAGTAGGAGTTTATTTCCAACGTAAGCCCACAGTTCACTGTTCTACAGGTAAGCTGAAGCCATATAGATACACTTACAGTACAGTACAGTACACACACACACACACACAATGTTTATATGAAGCCCGTCCTCGCAGGTCGACCCGATCTTCAATCCTTGCCACGTATAGGCCTACTACAGATTCTGTATCCAAAACAAATAGGCCTACGCTGTATAGCAGGATAACAACTCCTAAACCTATTTTAAATTGGAAATTCATTCTGACAGCATTTTTTTATAGTTCCAATAACCAATTCAATAACGTCGTAGCTCTCCACAATTCTCAGTCCCTTGAAATGATAGAGTTCTTACAAAACTGACTCATTTAAAAAATGTTTTTGGCTGCAAGACTGGAATGGACAATCTACAAGTCGAGCTTCCTAAGACAGTTATTAATTCGGTTTAGTTATTAAAGGTTTTAAAAAACATTTCAGAAGAAGCCATTCTAGCTGGAAATTTCGAGGAGCATGAAGATGACAAATACAACTAAAAAAATGCAAACATAACAGAATCATTTTTTATAGATGAGCTCATCTATTTGCCGCAGGTGACTTACCGGTACGTGAGATGATACGTTTTCCAGACTCTACGCGCCCTCCACGTAGCCATAATTTATTGACAATTTATTGACAATATTAAAAAAGACAGTTCTATTCAAATATTACAGCCTTCATCTACGAACATTAGTAAATCACAGTAAATCGGTTAACATACAATGTAAACCTACTTTTTGGTGTAATTCAGACTTATAAATAAAGATTTAGCATTTACGACTAAACATTATTGTAATTTAATTTCTTAACTCTCCTTGGGTATATAGTGATTCTTGAGTTGGAACTACGACCTACAGTTTTAGGATGGTTCCGAACCAACGGGAAGTGATTTTACTGAGTATTTTTTGCTGTCCAATCCAATTGGGTCCAGGAGTTGGCCAATGAGAGTCCAGGAGTTCGCAGCTTTTCTTATCTGACTGAACAGATACCTGTTACGGCTCGCGACTATCACTTCCCTCAATATTCATGCATTATCCCTCCAAAACTGTATTTACAAATTAAATTCGTATTGAATTCCTGGTCCCTTGAGATACGAATTATCGAAAAATAGCAAGCTGTAGACCTATTAGAATTAGAATCATGCTGGAGATGTTTTTGAAGATGTTGCAATCAATCAAATTGCTAAATTATACAAAATTATAGTACATGTGTAGTAGATTTGTAAAACTGAAGAAAAATCGAAATTAATTACTGGAATCTTTATAAAATACGATGTGAAACTGTATTAGAATCTAGAATCTGACAAACATAAAAATAAACTGGTCTCTATCACTCTGCACAGAAGCCTACCACATGCAATTCTATGGTAATGCCTAGCAATAGGGGGTAGCCAGAAATTTCCCCAGGGGGGGGGGGTTTGTCCGTCAGTTCCTTACCAATAAAAAATGGGCTACTTGAATCCCTTTTTACTAAAATAATATTGAAATCTTAACCAATAATTATTTCTGGATTTCTAGTTCCATAACGATCTGCGTTGCTAATATTAACTTTTTATGGTAAATTCAACGACTTGCAGTCAAAAGCGAGTAAAAATATTATTCATTCTCAATTAAAATTGACTGCAAGTCGTTGAATTTACCATAAAAAGTTGACATTATTATTTTTATAGCTTTTACTACTTACTATACTTGAAATATATCATGAGAATGTATTACAATAAAAAAATGGAGCAAATTCAAATAGGCTACTACCACTGAGTTACAGGTGCCAATAAGCTTATCCTTGACTTAGAAACGAACTCTATAGTGTCTACCTTTGCAGTAGTATAAGTATAGGCCTATAATTCAACGTCTGAATAAGATAATCTTTAACAATTTTGAGGAAATACAGTATATGACCCGTACAGCATGAGATCCAGGAGTCCTTCCCTGGGAAAATTAAAAAAAAAAAACCCTCTAGAACCGGACATTGAGCGTCTGTAGACAAGAATCCTTTCATTTTAATACACATTATGGGTAAAAGTAAATTCTATAAAAGTCATCGCTAATAGGGGGAGAGTTGGGATCCGGAAAACCCCCCTCGATACACCCCTGCTTGTCACACAGGCCTAATTCACATCGAATTTCGTAATCTCAACTCACAAACTCAAACGATTAAATCGACTTGTAGATGAGCCAGAGCCCAATACTTTTAAGTATCAAGAACGCGTGATCTCACAATAATGATGATTTAATATAAGTTATGACTCTCCCGTACAAAAGGGGGTTCCGCGAGTCCTCCCCCCCCCCCCCCCCCCCCAAAAAAAAAAAACAATTTTAGAAAAAACCTCTCTAAACCCGTATTTTGAGCGTTTCTGGACATAAATTCTATTTTAACACACATTATGGGTCAACATGAACTCTATCTATCTAGTGCTTGAGTCCTAGTGGGGTCCGGATCCCCCCTTGGCTACGCCCATGTACCTAGCCACAACCCCACTTCTCACCTCTTTTAAAATGTCCAAAACTAATCTCTATTATTCGACAGATACGTAGGCTACGCACATACAATAAATGCTACGGCCTCTCCAAGTTTTTTAAGTACTGAAGCCTCAATATGCAGATCAAGGGGTCAAGGGAAAACAGTGAAAGCTTTCTTCACATTGATGATAGTGATGTTGCGGTAGATATCCACCATGAACCACATTTATTATTAGTAAGAGACGAAGGGTTACAAAAATGTGGTTGTGACAACATCGCTTCTTATATTTCCTATGCACTAGCTTCGCATCACTTCCTATATTTTTTATTCGTGGGGGATGTCAAACTAAAAGGTAAAGTAGAGAATAGAAAATACCCCCAAAAAGAAATCTATGATTCATTTCTAGTTGAAATTTTCAAACTAGTTTTTAAACAAAAAGTTTGTATAAAGAAGACTAAAATAACCCGCGGTAGCAAACTACTCTAGAGCGCAGCAGTTCATTTTATTCCATTTTATAATTTTTTGGAAGACAAGCTTTTATATTTTTCCCATTCATCAAATCAGAGCCACAGTGAGCCTGATGGTCGTCGGAAAAAAGTGAAAAAGAACGTTTTAGAGATGCCAGAGTGAAACTATCATTTGGTATTTTAATTGACTTACCATGAAGTCAGTTATTCTGTTATAATTAAGTCATTCCGCTTATAATTTCAACTGGTACATATTAATGGATGTGGCCATCTAGCTCGATAGGCTAATTAGAATGAATTTTGCCCTTGACAGTGAAGCGGACAACTATTAGGGTGTTATTGGTAATAAACTGACTGATAGGAAATATTTAATAAAATAGCGATCGATGTCCTTCAAAACATTTCGTTGAGTACACTCACTTAGACAAAGACAACATTTATAAAAAGTATTAATCTACATTACTATATATATATAAAAAATGTTGGCATAATCATGTTGAGAATTTCATCAACGAATAAGATTCATAATTTATTAAGAAACCTTCACCTCAACACTTCAAGCTGTAATTAAATAAAATCTAAAAAATCAAGAAGTTTAGTTTCTGCATTTATCATAAATAGTGGATAATTTAAAAACTACAGTATTCAGTATTCATGTAATATTTCAAATGGGCACTTGATACTTCAACCATAGTCTAAAATGTTTTGCGGGGAAAACTCCAGTCTATAAACAGTTATAGCAATATTTATTGCTCTATTAATGCCTATTTGCCAAAAGGCAGTTCAATCAATAAATAATTTATTGAATAGATTAAGCTAATAAACGATTCTTAGTGAATCAATTCTCCAAGTCCTACTCAAAAATTTATTGATGCGGAATTTCTTGTTGGTAAATTCATTGAATATCACAGACATTGGTCGTATTGACAATATTTCCAATGCCAATTTGTTAGTCAACGAAATTATGTTTTTAGCAATAACATGCTGTCATTCAGACAATTCTAAAATCAATTTGAAATGATGACTGGAAATCGCTTTTATAATTTTTTTCTTTCTGTTACAAAATTAAAATATTTATAAAAGAAAGTTATAGAAAGTACTAAGTTATAGCTTGTTGCATGATATTTTATTTTTGGTAGTTGAATATTTAATAAGAAATATTGCATTTAGATAAGCTATTAATGCTTAGACTATGATGTTTATTACAAAGAATATTTACACTGTGAAAAATATACGGCTAAAATGTAATAGGATTGTGTACAGCTTTGAACTCACCTTAGTAGATTGATGTTAACAATGTAGCCTACAAACCAGCTCAACCCACTTAACACCTTTTTAGTAAATCACAATATGCTATTCCACAAAACAATAACGCTGAATTTATTAGTTAAAAATCATCATGGACTTGAAATAATAAGGCACAGATTAACTAAGGCTGTTTGTCACTTATGTCCACCACTCCATACCGTGGAATGAGTACGGTACACGCACGGTTGTTATGCTAAGTGAACTAAAAACGTAAAGGCACCCAGCTTAACGATCATCATCAGACACTACGTACTGACAGACTGACTGACTCTACTGCTCACACAATGTTCATAGCTGTATGTTGCTGCGATTGATGCTGCTGCTACTGCTGCTCTTGCAAGAACGAGAACCATAAAATGAGCCCGGTTGGGGTTTTGTGATTGTGTATGTGGAAGCAGTAGATGAGAGGAAGTGTGGTGGTACGTGGTAGTGGTAGTGCATTGCCATTGCCGGCGAAAGCCATGTGCGATAGGGTGGGGATGAAGGTCACATCGGCACCCAAGCAAAACAGCTAATGCCATCTAGCGGAGAATATGGTAAACATATTCCTGGAATGCACTGATTTCAAATGATCAGCATATCAGCAACACCATACATTTCATCATTATTATTACTGTATTAGCCTAACAGGTGCGGCTCCAGCAGGTTGCACTCGGGCCCACCCAAAATTTTAGGTTTTCCCCAAAATGTAATGAAAGATATTTTTTAAACACAAATACAGTGTCACGCCCACTAAAACAAATTCCCTGGAGCTGTTTCTGTGTATTAAACACGGTAGCAGAGTTTTGAGTTGGCGAGGAGTATCCGGCTCACCACAGTAGCCTATTAAGTTAGTGCAAAAATTTGTCAATATAATGGCCTATTTATACATTTTATTGAATTTCATATCAAATAGTTGTAGAAAATGAGAAAAATTCTTAAGAACATTCAATACTCTAGAATCACCTCGACTTTCAATTCCTGGTAGGTAGGTAACTTGTTTTGAAAAAACGGCGGCTCTGGTAGCGCTGACAAGATAAAAGCTCTGGCAGGCTTCGTTTCCTGTAGCCTTAGGTTAGAATTTCATTCAGCCATGGATGTTTCTCATCATTCACCTCGTTATCCACGCACAAGTATCCAGACTTATCATGTGAGAATCATCCGCAATAAAAAAATAAAGGTTCCCGGATGAGGGGCCCTGTACTCCTTGGGGTATTCCACTCACAAGTTTTTCATTCCTGCCTCTCACCCCGAAAAAAAAACTGAGTCCCCGCTCCAGTTAGTCATCGACAATAAGTCTTATATATATATATATATATATATATATAATTGTATTTATGTTCTCTGTTCACAAAACCAAAACGTCTGAAAAGTAACTTACAATTTAAATAGGAAAAGCCTGTACCCTGTAACGTGTCAGGTAAATTAATACACACATAAAGCGATGTTGTTATCTATATTTGTCCACTTCAATGTTTTGTATGGAGCATCACACAATAAAATGTAAGAACAATATTATTACATAAGCCTAGAAGCTGAAATGCATAAATTTAGATATTAGATGCTTAGAACATGATACTATATAAAATCATGTTTGGAAAGTTGAGAGTTTATAACCTCACGGCTTCGTGTATAGCTAAATACTAACTATAGAAAGTTTGAGAGAAGCTACGCTAACGATAACCTAGCCACTCAATGCCTCAGCCTGCCTGAATGCAAGATGCTGCAAAGCTACCGGAGACAGAGTGGAATAGTGTGTTCAGTTTCGAATTAATGTTATCGCTGGCATAGTTTTGCTCACTCTCAATATTTTTTGAATTTGCGAAAGCAAGTAATGCTTGTTCATGACAGTATTGGTCGTTGGACATGCTCATATTCCGCTAAAAATTTCAAATTGGAAAGGAAAGTGATTTTCAAAATATTGAACCACTAAGAATTCGGAATTATGTACTTCAATCTTCTATTTCAAGAATCTCTCATACCATTACTTAATTTCAATACTCAAGGTCTATTGGAAAAGTGAATGAGCAGGAAACGACGAGGGATTTAATAAGCTATAATTAGGAATGGATTGACACTGCTAGTTAATTAGCAAAGAAAACAGTTGAAAATAGACAAGACAGTTTCTGGCCCCTATCTGACTGGCGGGAGGGATTTCTTCTAACTCTACTGTAGACAGATATCAATGACCTGAATAAGAACAAAAATTAGAACCATCAGACTTCAGTTTCAAAAAAAAAAGTTCAGCAGATGAGAATCTTCCAAGTGCACATCATATTAGGTAATTCAAATCTTATTATTTTGGTCATTTCAATAATAACTTGAGATTTCAACTCCGAAAGGTAAAAACGAAATCCAAAAACAACCATCATAACACGAGATTTTATTAAAAAATAGAGTAAGCCAACGTCAAATACACAAAAAATAATACATCAAAATTATCACCTCTTCCACATGACTCTATCACCAGCTTAAACATAAGAATTTAACAAACCTTACTATAACATGAAACAACATGGTAAATTTTCACCGAAATGTGAAGCTGTATGAAATTAATGAGCTACAATACAGAGAACCAATCTATGGCTAAACACACTATCAAAAACAAATATAATAAAATAAGAAGAAATTAATAAAAAACACAAATAAAAAAAATTGGATTGAGAAATGTTATATTATTCCGATCATCTCTTGCAAATATACTCTTGGGCACTTTTTGTAAGGGTAATAAATAATATCGTGTGACCTGGCATGCTCAGGTTTGGTGTCAGTTATCAGGTGGCACCGGATAAGTTCAGGGCCTCTGACGTAACTTAACTAATGTTTTTAGGAAGCCGGGATCGACAGCTTAACGTGTCCTCCGAAACACGGGAGTGGCACGATGTAAAATCTTTCGGTCAGAACTGGGATCGAAACCGAGACCTTTGGGTTAGCAAACCAGCACTTAACCCATTCAGCTACAACCATTCCACCCTTGTAAGGGTGACCTATTGGGTCAGCCAGCAAAAAGACTGTTATTTATGTAGCAAATTCACTTCCCAGTGGTTCGGAACCCACTCATGAATCACCATCATCCAACTAATCAACCACGCACACGGCTCGGACCTATGTGGGCTTCACCATCCGATATAATAATAATAGAGTTTATACAGTAGTAAATCTAATAGAGGCAGTTCTAAACTTTGGATTTTCTCTAAACATTGGGTTACCAAGATGGAGGTCAAATCATTAGCATTTAGGGCTGTCATAAATTAACTAGAAAGTGAGATAGTAATAGTAGCACCACATTAACTTATACACCTTTTAGTAAATCTGAATATGTATGGAAAGTTATTTTTTAAATTAACAGTCAAAGCACTTTTGTAAGCTTAAAAATGAACAATTAACTTGTGAACAATAATTTATAAGCAAATTGCAGATATTCAATTAAAAACAATGTCATTTGAAATTTTAACTCATATCTGGGATCACATGTCGACGAATCATTATAAATATTTTAATGATCAGCTTAGCTCATGGTTTTACTAAATTAGCTAAATTATTTTTTACAAAAATGCTAAAATAATACATTAGAATTGAAAAAAGCTACACTGTATCTCTTTTACTAATATTTGTCCACCCTAATATTTTCATTCTGTTTTCTAAAGAGTAACTCAAAGTCGAAATCTACCAGAATAAATAGCATTAATGCTACATGAATACTAAAATTTTCTACACACTGTATTATCAATCGAAAATGTTACTACATGACTAAACATTTATAAAACTTCTCCCTCTCTGAAACCAACCACCTGTAGGTTGAGTGTAAGATAGGGCTACTTTTCCCTAACTCCGCCCTTTTGTGTAAATGCATCACCTTGATATTACAATTCATTTATTATGCAAATATTCTTATTAATGTCAGTAATCTAGCTTACAAAACAGTGTAATAGTAACGTATCGTCTTGTATCTATTTTTATCTATCTTCCATGAATTTAGGTGATGTCATTCATTGTAAGGTAATAGTCAGAAGTCATATGAATTGTACTTTTACTCGAATAAAGCTATCTGAATCTATTTCATAATTAAAATTAATCGGATTGGGAATATTTATTCAGCGTAATGGTGTAACTTGATTAAATCCATTACGATTCTATAGTATAAAGGTCACATTCTACATATACCTATGGGAAATTGATAACTTAAGTCTTATAGAAACATTCACCAACAATAATGTTGTATTATCAAGTTCAAGGTGTTTATACAAAAATAGCTTCAAACAATTAACAAAATTATTTATATTAATTACAAAACAAGATCAATAACGGGAATTTCAGTAGTAATAATTTCATGTCAGTCTCATATTCTGATATCGTACTTACTATACAGCTCAATTAACATGTTTCATAAAACATAACACACGCTCCTCAACCAAACTGTCAAATAACCCTCAACTAAAATAACTAAAACTAATTACTCAACTAAATAGTTGTGTACATACAACTATTCGATGGCCTGGCTAATTTATATTAGTGAAATTGTATAAGCACTAGCCCTATTATTATATTGGCTTAGAAATGAATGTACTGTACTGAATTTACAAATTTGTTGAATAAACTCGAGTGACGCCACTTCCAAGCAGACAAAAATTCTACATCAGTGAGAACTCAAACTTTGTTGGTTCCCACTTTAACAAATAGTAAAGTATAGTTGTTGGTTCAATTACAACCGAGTTTGAAACAACATATTTTCAATTGTATTTGTAAGATAAATAGTATGATTTATTTTTGTAACAAAACTTTTTTGGAAAACATTTCAACTACAGACCACTTTGTGTAAACCACTAGCGCTAGTACATATGACTATTATATTAGATATATCGCTACAGTAGCAAAGTTATGTCTAAAAATACTTTTGATTATTTATTTGTGAATGAGCGACAGCTGGTGCCAGTATGCCTTAAAACAATTTTAATTAGGTGTATTTTTTGTAAGTCTTCAGAAGAGATTCAATTTCCTTCTGTGCAACAGCATCCTGAAAAAAATCCCAAGAAGATTAATTTAAGTTATAATCACTGATATTGATTATTCGTATTGAAAGAGAGAGCCCTGAAATACGTAGCAACACAAATTTTAGCTGTTATCACTACATAAATCACTGTCTAATTAAACTTAAAGTACAATTTAAAGTTTACAGAGAAAAACTTCCTGAAACTAAATTCAAGGAATAGTATAGATTTTTCAAATAGTTTTCGTATTCATGTATGACGAATAACAGTGTATCATCCTTCTAATAAATAGGCACTGCTGTATTCTTTTTACAAAGTAACAGTATATGGTGATATATGTTTATACTTTTTTTATCTTGAATTATTAAGATATGCTTGAAAAAGCCGGTAAGGTATCCAACAGATTTGGTATATAAAGAGTTCAATGTACTCAGTATTGAACAGTTGTGTGATTTTGATCTGGCTAGTTTTGTCTATTCACGACGCAATGAATTCAACACAGCCCCACTTCGCGGTTATGATACCCGTAGGCAATCTACAACCACGTTGTAGAATAACGGCTGCCAGTGTCCATGCAGCATATAATGGCACTAGACTTTTTAACCGTCTATTACTTAAAATCTCTGGGACGTCCCAGTCCATTACGGATTAGTATTATTTGTCCACTCACAAATCATTTAGACAGTGTCTTCGATTGTTTTATCAAAGAGACTAGTTCAAACTGGACACAATTTCAATTATTAATAGCAATTTTTTTTATGTATCAAACTTGTTATTATTTTGCTTTGAATATTCAATTGTATCCTTTAAACCAATAGCCTACATACAAGCATTTGTATAATGAGCAGAACAGATTATGTGTTTTCAGATTTCTTGTAGTACAGTATATATGTTATTTTTTAATTTAATCTCTTATATGATATTGGCATTTTCTATTACGTATTGTAGACAATAAATAAATTGAATTGAATTTTGTTAACTAATAATACCTCGTTTACAGCGCTAAATTGAAATACAGCGCTCGTTTACAGCATTGAAAAAGGTTAGGAAATTACATTTTGTATGGCACTATACGGTTCAAAGCGGTTGTGCTTGATTGTTTTATTGTTAGTCTTTATTTTGTGGGGAGTGATTCGCTGCTCGCTAAGCATGATCTCATGACGAAATCTGTTATGTTTAGTGACAAGCACTCAATACAGCGCTTAGAAGGGTAACCAGCTGTGGTGACATGTCGTTATCAGCTTTATTATCAATTGCCCGGTGGTTCGGAACCCACCAAAAACTGTATGCCCACCACGCATTACATCATCATTCACTTTCTTACCTACGAACAAGTCTTAGACTCATGTGAGCTTTATCTAGCAATTAAAAATTCTCCCGCTCCCTAGTCTAAATCTTCTTGAAGCAATTTGTCTGATAAAAAGAATGAGTCAATGTTCAAAAAGGGTTTCATGATATATTCCTACGAGACTAGACATAGACATGTACTCAGGGATGAAACACATCGCACAGCTTTATACGCGAAAGGGGTGACTAGACTAGCGTAGGTATTCAATTTTTTAATGCATTGCCAGCCCAATTAACTAGACAAACGTTTGAAAAACTGAGAGTTCAGTTGAAGACAGAAATGTAAGGGCAGTGTTTTATAAAAGTCAGGAGTTTTTCAGTTATTTCAATCGCTGTAATCGTTCATAAACCTTCAAATATTGGAAAGCACGGTATACAATAATTTAAAAAAATATTTATAAAAACCTACTGTATATCCTCCTGAGACCCAAGAGCCTAATACTAGCCACTTCGGCTTATACTACTTGAGACCTGGATTTTTTTCGGATATTTAGGAATTAAGACCGAAGTGCCTAATACTAGTCACTTGCAAAAATTACCCTTGAGACCTGAACATTTTTTTGCGTGTTTTTAGAATATCGACCTAGCGCTCACTCCTCCATACATTACATGTGTCAATGAATCTTGAAGTTGAGTGACTAATACTAGGCTAATACGAATACTTCGGTCTTACTTCTAGTCTGGTGACAAAGAATGTTGGGTCTCAAGCTGGTGTTTGCCAATGTACTAGTATTAGTCACTCCGGTCTCTAATTAATTTAAACCATATGCAGCTTCAGGTCTCAGGAGGCTATATTACATATAAAATAACTGGAATATGTAAATTTTAACTGGTAGATTGACAAATCCATATACCCCTTTGAGTTGCTAAATTAGTTGCTAATTATCAGTGGTTGCTAAATTACCTATCTATCTATCTGCAAGTAAAAATGTGTAATTAATTGTTAATATTATTTATTTAAATACTGTACAAAATAATTATTGAATTATTAAAGTAGAGTAGTTGAATTGGAAAGACTGCAAGATTGTATGCAGTGTTCGTTGAGAACGAAACAGTTTAAATGAATTACAAAGAATAAGAATAGTAAAGAACGAACTTGAAGTCAATATGTAGGAGCGCTATAACGAATTAGCGTAAAATGGGGTAGACATGACAAACATGATATACAATAATACATAATTTAATAATGTTATTGGTATGATCTACAACTACAAAAAAAATCTACTAATACCGGTTGAAATGAAATACCTGTGCATTACCAGAATGATAAAAACGTTTCTTTGAAATAATCTAAGAAGTAATAATCTAAGAAATAATCTAAGTTACAAAGATTTCCATTTGATGGATTTTTTTTAAGAACTATATGCATCTTTAAAAATATATAGCAATATTCAATCTTATGAATATGAAAGTCTTTCTAAGAGTTATCAATTAGAAGAATAATAAACAAATTTAAAACAAAAAATACGTCTTCAATGAAGTGATACTCAAAAATTAGATAGTCACGTACTGAAAAGTTTAAAATAAAGTATTCAATTTGACTTGAATTTTTTTAAATTCAATACAAGTAACCTTTTGAAGTCGGCGTCTAATTTTTCATAAACTCGTAAAATATCACACAGAATTTCTTATAAACTTCATAAAATATTAGACGCCGACTTTAAAAGGTTACTTGTATTGATTTTTTTTTTTAAATCAAGTCAAAGTGATTATTTTAAACTTTTTAGTATATGACTATTTAATTTTTGAGTATCAATTCATTAGTCGATTTATTCTTTGTTTTAAATTTCTTCCCAACTTTTTATTTGAATATTCAAACTTTCAAAACATGAGAAATTTCTTCTAATGAAATATTTCTCTTTATGGAATATTTAGCAAATTAGCAAATCAATATCACATATAAATTGAAGTAACTAAACATTTAACAATAAGAAAAGTTATTAAACTAAGTAGAATACTTCAACTCTTTATTGGAAGTCGGTTAATATCGTATTCAGGAAATTTATAATAACGAAAGGCTTCATAAAAGTGAATGGCTTTTGATTCATCATTTTAATTCTGTCCCTTTCAGAGGATACCTACACTAAAAATGAACTATTTTGATTTTTTTTAAATTAACGATTTTAAAATCATGTTTCACTCCAACTCATGATTGAAACTATATAACCTCATGCCTACGACTACATAATGTCAACTAAATTATTTGCAATGTTCATATACACAGAAATATTATATTCTTCTTATTCTTAATTCAAATTAAGTTTACCTGATTGGTCAAAACGGGACATTACAGGCTTGTTCCACACATGACCGACTTTGAGTAACAGATGCCGTTTACCCGGTGTAATTAAATTGCATCATATGATTTAAAAAATCGGGTAAGTATGAAGCGCTCCATATGATGCAATGATTGGCCTGGTAAAAGACACCGGTTACCCGAATGCTGGTTATGTGTGAAACTATTCTATTTGAACAAAATTGAAATGAAGACATCTATGAATGCTCCTTTTTGTTTGATATTGGGCCGATCCTTGCGAAACTTCGATGGGACCACCGCTGAATGATTCATTTGAAAGATTTTCATCAAAATCGGTTCAATAATTCTCGAGAAACTAATGTACAAGCAGAAAAAACAGATCGAATTGAGAACCTCCTCCTTTTTGGAAGTCAGTAAAAATAACTTCGTGATTTGATTCCAGTGTGAAGCGCTCCATATGATACAATGATTGGCCGGCCAGCAGCTCTTATGCAAACCAGCAACTTCTTGGTAATTCTTAATTCGAATGTAACATTTGGCTAGACATTCATTTAGACACTATTATGTATTTTTGCATAACACCAGACAAATGGTTAATTTATTCGTTAGAGTTTTTCGTTATAAATGCTTACATGTTAAGTTTAATACGAAATTGCAACAGCTTTATTGTGAGTTTGATATTCCCTTTCCGTTTTAACAATACGTTTTGTTGCATCCAGTACTGGTTTGTATCAAGACACTTCCCAGGAAATAAACTGACTCAAGTCAATTTTATCACAAAAAATCGAGTGGTACCTTTGATGCTGGTACATTATGTCGGATTATAAAAGGTAGTAAATAGAACAAGAAAAACTTTAAACCAAATTTAATACTTACCGAATCGCTTTTGACTTCCACCTCAGCAGCTTTCTTAAGCCAACCAGCAGCTTCTTGGTAATTCTTACTTTGAATGTAACATTTGGCTAGCATCAGTCTATTATCTTTGTATGGTGTCTGGTTCATTGATTCAGATTGCAGTAGGCATTTGATAGCATCTGGGTAGGATCCCTCTGGAACGGGGCCAAACAATGTGTTGGCTACTGACCGTTCTATCCATGTCAGTTGAGCTATCTGAAACATTGCAACATAATCTATCTGTATTAGTAATATTTGTGTAAGGGGATTGCTTCAAAGAAGATGAGAATCTTCAACAATAGAGAAATAATAAATAAGGAATAATTAATGAACGAATAGCATTGAATCATTAAATAAAAGAAGGATGATCCTTGTAGTTAATAAATCTATTTTCAAATAAATTTGAAGTCTGTTTCATGATGCTGAAGATCCATCTTGTTTCCACTAGTATATAATAAAGACTTACAAACACTTTTAAGTGGAAATTGTGACTCACGTTATGGCGTGACGGCCGTTTCACTCTGTTGTTAAGAGCATCGACAGACGACCCACAGTACACTTAATGAATGGTAAGCGTCGTACCGTTTGGCACCATAACGTGAGTCACAATTTCCACAAGTGTTTTTCAAGTCTTTCTTCATTTTTTATGCCACCAAATCTTTTCTTTGTGTTGTGCCCAATTTCGCTAGAGCCAAACTCGACTTCCAGGTCTCTGTTGGTCAGAAGATGGATCTTGGAGCATTTACAGTGCTCCTCAAAACCTTGTTCAGGAAACGTTGAATATCTACATTGCTCTGGCACAACCAAAAATGGGATTCTCAAATTGGTTTTGAAATTTATTTATATTCAGAGTATCCCCTACAAAACGCAACTTAACAATCATTCATCAATAAAAGTTCAAACGTCAACCATACTACCCAACTTGTTACTGATATGACACGTCTAGCATTCGTAAAATGTGCCGGAACAGTAAAGCATTACAAATAGTGAAAAAAATGCATTCATAATGTTCAGCATATTACTGGAGACAATATATGTTTTTTGCAATCGTGTTATCTTCCAATGCTTGTGGCTACCAAGATCTTCAGATTTGACTGTGGTGGGTTTTTTTCTTCAGGTCAAACACATTAAAAACAGGTCGAATATTTAAACAACTGAAGGTTGTTGAACAATCTGCATCAAATATACAGGCGTAGACATTGAAAAACATTACAAGAAAATATGTAAAAAGGATAGTTTTTGCATGTATTCAATAAGACAGCAGACACTTCCAGTATTTAATCTATAAGAGTAATGTTATATTCTGTAATGGATAAAATGATGTTTTCCATTTCTATAACTTGCTTATGCTTCTCCTATATATATATATATATATATATATATATATAATATTAGATTTGCTGCCTTCATTTTTGATGGGTGGGCGAAGTTCAGCTTTGAGCCATGTTTAACCATGGTAGACCTACTATTTTAGGTGGGTTCCGAGCCACTGGGAAATGATTTTGTAGCAGAGAACAGAGTACTTTTTGCTGGTCAATTCAATCGATCACCCTTACAGAGAGGGCCCAGGAGAGCGTTGCTTATCTAATCTGGTTGAACAGATAACAGCTAATGCTCACGGCTATAAGTTCCCTCAGCCACCATGGTTTACAATTAACCAGCATCCACCATCGCAAGACCATCATCAATATCAATTATTATTACAAAGTTCAAGTGTTTTAACAGTCAGCCAAGGTAGGTCTACCATAAATTGTGTTACATGGAGTGATTCAAAAATGTTTTCTATTAAATAGTAGTTAGGTAGAGTAGTAGAAATATAGCAAACAGGCAGACCATGTGTCAACGTTTTTGTATTGCAAGTTTTTTCATCAATTTATTTCATTTCCCATTGTTTATTATAATGTAGATTTTTAACCTGATTTTAATATTTATGGAGACGTAATAGGACAAGAGGTCTGTGCGTTTAAATCATGGGTAATCTTTTAGGATAATTTCCTAATTACCAATAACTTTAAGGGCAATTCCATGGAAGGAGTATAGATCCATTAGCAGAGCATGACTTGGGGAGTAGAGGGAGCTAGCTAGCCGGGATCAATCAAACCCATCAATCTACCACGAACTTTTCTAATGATGACGGTTTATACAATATTTAACATCGTTCATGAGTCGGTAAGATTACGAAGTTTTAATGAAGAATTATTAAATCTATTTTTTAATTACCTCGTAAAAAAATCTTCCCAATAGATGATGTAGAATAGGATCAGATGGCTTCAATCTTACAGCTTCTTCCACGTGCTTTTTGAATGTAAATCCATCGCTGATCTTCTCTTTAGTTGGAAGAAACTGGCCACGCTCTCCTACACAGATTGCATACCACTTGTGAGCGTCTGAGCTCTCTGCATTGAAACTCAATGCCTTTTCAGCATATGCTATTCCTGCAACCACAAAACTATTTAGGCTATTTGAACATGTAAAAAGTTGTTTACTATACTGCAATAGAAAACAATTACAACTAAACGCTTATATTACAAGAGTTTCTCAAGTACAAATAATTAATGAGACAGACAAGTGTGGAGCTTGTCAGTAGAAATTTTCTTGAAAGGAACAGTTTTGGGCTGGGAGCATGTAGTTTCCTTCCAATTTGTTTCCACATGAATGTATTAATAAAAAACTATTCTTTTGTCAATCTTATTGATGTAAGATGTATTTCTCACAGCAAAAAATATCAAGAAAAGATATACATAAAAGTATTATAAAGTTTATAATACAATAAGTCAACTACAAAAATGTGAAAATTTTCCATAAAATTTCAATTTTAATGTCATTAAAAAAACATTTTACTGTCATGAAAAAATTGCAGACTATATCAAGCAGATTAAAAAAAAATCTAAAATTTTTAAAATCAACAACACATAATTTTTGATTATTCTTTTTTGTTCAATTTGAATAACAAAATCAAAGAATTTCTTTTTTGTATTAAGAAGATTTAATAAAAAATACTAAATTCTTGAAATAAATAGGCATGAGATTAAGAAACTAATCTATGAGATTAATAAACTATTATAAAGATACAGAAAATTAGATCACCCTAAGGCGTTGTACCTGTTTTGTGTTAACCATAAATACAATTCTCAATGCCAGAGATAGTCGATAGACCGATTTGTGTCACGATTCGCCTAATTTAAAAAAAATTATAAATTTTACTTTGAATAAGTGAATACTTTCTATTCTAATAGAAACAAAATCCATAGAACACCAAAAAATACATAATGAGATTCAACTTGAAGTTTCGGAGAGTGACTAAATATCATTACAAATGAATAAAAAATCTCTCACACTACTTGACACGTTTTTGCCAATATCAGATGGTAAGGTGTTGAAGAACGTAAGGTCTAAAAATGGATAGACGTTTTTTAAAGTTGTATATTATTATAATGTAGTACCTTTCATGATACATTCCTTCTTCTTTTGTTTGTCACCTCTCGATCCATGAGTGCTCGACATGGAATAATAGGCTCTGGCCAGCCTCCAAAGTAGTTCGGGATCTTCACTTTTTTCCTGATAAAGATATAAAATCTTAAATGAAACTACAAAATAAACATTTTCCTTGATAATGCCCAAATCAGCCTGAGATTTGTGCGTGGGCAATGAGGTAAACGATTACACAAAATATGCCAGGCTGAACGATAATCGAGCCAGTGACCGCAGGAGTAAAGGAATAGCATTTAGTCAGTGCCAGAGATAACGTTCTAACCGATTAAACCACTGCGGATAATAATAATAATAATGATAATAATAATAACAGCAATTAAAAAAATATATCGTGTGACATAGCTGGCTCAGGCCTGGTGTTGGAGTTCATAGGTTGCACCTGGATAATTTAAGCTGTGCGCAAGATTTTTGTTCATAATTTGTTTTCGAAGTTTATTGTATTGAATGTTATTAGGGCTTTGAAATGATATCTATTGCTGTGAAAAAATAATTTTTCATCAATTATTTTGTGAAATATGGGAGTTCAAAGTTGAAATGTTTCGGTGTTGGGGGGGGGCAAATGATTTCACATATAATATTCCTTAAGGCTATGCGCAGGGTTTTTGGTCATAATTTTCTTTATAGTTTATTTTTCTGAATATTATTATCTATTTGAAATGTTATCTATTGCTGTGCGGAAAATTGAAATTTTTCTTCGATTATTTTGTGAAATATGGAAGTTCAAAGTTGAAATTTTTCGGTTTTTGGGGGCAATTGATCTCACCTACGAGTGATTTTAGAATATTGATAAATTTTCTGTAACTAAAAGACACCTCGAGGAATACAATGGTATATTTTTTACTCCAATGAAGCAATTAGTTTTTTCAAAATAAATTTTAAAAAATCTGTGAAAAGTTTAAATTTCAAAAAAAATTATTTTGAGAAATTATTTTGTTACTTTGAAATAAATAATATGCCATTTTATTCCTCAAGGTGTCTTTTAGTTATGGAAAATTTATCAAATGTTTGAAATCATATAAAATTCTTAGTTAGCCTCTGAGGGAGCCGGGACCGACATGCTTAACGTGTCCTCCAAAACATGGCTGTGGTAAAATTACAGCAAGTTATTAGGTAGTTTGAATAAGTAATTGAGTGAAAACATTTTTGCAGAAACACCACATTAATTTGAAACAACCGACACACCAAAATGTGAGTTTCTATTTCTACACAAAAGGATAAATATTTTGAGTAGGTTAAAAATCTAGCTGTTAGCTACACGAAACAGTCACACTAACACAAATAATATTTAAAACGATACTGCATTTAGAAAAATGAATAAAACTAAATTGAATACAAAAGATACGTGCAGAACATTCATAACAAGATGAGCAGAACATTCATAAAAATACTAAACTGTTTGGAAAATAGCTTTAAACAAATTTATAAAGGACAAGTACTATGGAAGGAAAATAATTTCTTTTTAGGACATTTGATAGGAGTTACATAAAATAGGAATACAAGAAGCATTGTATGAGGTGATGAGATCAAGGAGGTCATGAATAAATAACAGATTGCAATGGAAGTTTTAAAAAGACAAGAAAATTGCGCTCAGGATATTTTGGAACTAGCACATCACACTACCAATGAGATTTCAGAAAAATTATCAATTCATTAATTTATTTAAGCCGTTAAATTTTGGCCAAAAAGTAGAAAACGATTAAAATTCAATGAAAAAATGGAATTTGATTGTTGATAGATGAGAATACTTTTCTTACTTAGTCTTCATATTCCTGATCCAAATTATTAAAAGTTTAGTAGTCTTTCAAAGAACTAATTAGTCATATATTGAGATTCCATTTGATTATTATAAGCTCTATTTCTGACATTTAGTGAAATTATTCCAAATCTTTTTTCAAGTATCAACAATAAATTTATTCTATGTATCCACGTTTTTATTATACTCATTCAAAATGTTTTCATTTTGAAGCCAATAAACCTTAAAAAGATTACATAAAATCTAAAAGAACATTATGTCAAATCCAAAAAACAAAATTATATAAAGTTCCAAAATCAATTCACATGAAATTTGATTTTAATTTTATTTCTACTTTTTGTTCACGTCTATGACAAAAAACGTTTGATGTTTTGTTTCCTACAAATCGAGGCTAGCTATAGCTTTAACAAATTAAAATTGCATTTTTTTTTAAATGAAAAGTTTGTAACGAAACTACCAACAAATAGACTATACCTTGACCTTTTCTTCAATTTCTAATAATAATCCGAATGATTTTGTTTTGTCTTGAGATGACCCATCAAAGAGTTTATCGACTTCGGCGTAGAAGTTCTCTGAATCGAATGAAGTACTATCTTGGGCAGCTTCTTTGTTGCCTTCCATCTCAAATCTGAAATGATTTCAATAGAATGAAAACCAACAAAATTACGTAAGATATACTGGAAACTTATACGTTTCTATTTAAAACTATTTTACTTCTTTCCATTCCAAAAATGGAGATAACTAAATAAATATTTTTTTTTAAACCTACTGTACAAAATGAAAAGGTCAATAGTAACTATTAAACTGAAATTATCAATACTAAAATGTAATTTCAATGCACTAAAAGTTAAATTTAAACATTCGCCCTCTCATAGAAATCAAATCAACTCGAAATGAGTTATTGAAAGTACAATTTGAATAAGTTGTTTCAACAAAATAGATTTTCGCACAATTTCTTACAAGAAAAAATAACATTTATAATATGCGCCGCTTCAAGGCCTAGGGGGCTGTCCATGTATAGTCTCACCATTGTGGAGAAGGATTCAAAGGAATAAGGACGAGATTAACTGAGAGTTGAAGTTTACTGAAGAACTTGCATGTCGGTGCACTAGGAACAAGGAAAGGCCTCCTCGGCAGTTGTGCGGCAGTGTCCCCTCGAGTAGCTCCGGACTCAGGTTGGAAAAGCGCTAAGGAAAGTTATTCCCCGCGAGCCCCCTCCCTAAGATTGTTATAACAAATATGGGGAATTCATTAGTGGGGGTATTAATCACTTGTGGGTGGTCACGACTTAGTGTACCATCCAGTGGGTGGACACGTACTAAAATAATGGTTGTACATCTACAGGATATGTGTGGGATGAGTACCCGTTTGATATTGCCAAATATCCTGTTTTCACTACAATATCAATTAGCAAAATATCTAAACTAGCATGAGAGCAGTTGGTCAATGATTTGATAATAGGAATTCATTGAGTCAAATTTACAATTTCAATACAGACTTTCAAACAGAAAAGTTACTGACATAATAACTATTTTCTTATCTAGAATGAACCACAGGTTAATGCAAATGACGACCTTCTTATAAGTAGTTTAACTAGATTAAATGAATAGTCATAGTTACTAAAATTATAGAAATACTCAACATTTATTTCATTTGGGAACGCAATTACGAGAAAAATTGTCTTTTCAATGTTCTAATAATTCAGCTTGAGTAACTAATTCGAGTTTTAGAAATAAACTACGAACTGTATTCAATAAAAATCATCCTATTAAACCAAGACGATATTTCTATATCCGTTGATCGAGACTGGCACCTATTGAAATCCAAATAAATTCTTAGATTATTAATGGAAGGATTTTATAGAATTTTACAAAGGGCGTGGTAGCTATTTTTCTTATGAGTTGACATAAGCTTCAATTAATAAAATGCCAATATTTTATATTTCAATTAAAAGTTTAGTTTCTTTGTAAATTGTTATTGGAAAACTCCAAAAAATTTAAAAATATATCACAGAAAAACTGCATTTTCAATGAGCAACACCTATTCATTCTCTGATTTAAAATGGAATAATAAAGGATCGATACATAGAGTGGAGAATAATAGTATTCATAGGTCTTTCTGCTATGAGTTTATACAAACTTCATAGAATAAAATGACATATTTATTTCAATAGTAAATAGATGGCTTATGGTAAAAACAAAGCTTACAAAATAACTTTCTTATCATAAAGAGTTAGAAACTATCGAATACTTGGCTAAGGTCGTAGTCAAATATTAATTTTAATGAAAGGTTTAGTTTCTTTGTATTTTTTATTTGTGAAATATTTCAAGGGGTTTCAGAAAATTGTTACAGAAAGACTGTATTTTCAATCGAAATGTGAACAACGTCATTTTCAACTCAGATTTAAATCAAAATAACGAGGAAACTGCAAGATCATACCAGCTCAGTTTCCAAAAGAAAAACTGATAATACCTTCTTTAAAGTTCTAAATTTTAAAAATTAATTGATAAAAACCTTTTATTAACATTTTAATAAATGCCAACCCATTGAAAAATCTTTGTAAAATGGCCGAAGTCGTGTGCAGTTACATACCAAATTCAGAAATTAGTTAAAAATAATTTGGAAAATAGAAGAAACATAGTAGAACACATATGAAGTCACAAAAGAATTTCTCAAATGGGATCCAAATGAAAAAACATACCTTGAATACGGAATTAACGTATAGCGGAATCAAACAAAAGATCCAGGATTGAGTCACAGATTCAAGAATGCAGTAACATTGAACACAGGCAACTGGATCTATAGCTAGACAAGTCGATGTCAGTCGCAGATTTCGTTTAATACTAAACAATCGGTATTGGGTTATTATGATTACCAGTAACAAGAGCGTTATTGTAGGCGACTGCGCCGTTCTGATAAGATATTCAGAACAGGAAACATTCAAAATACTGAATAAAACTTCGAGTGGCGAATCAACGCGATAATACAGTAGTTGATGAAAACAATGAAACCATTTTTAAACTCAAAGAATAATTTATTTTTTACAACTAATCATCTCGTTATTCCACGATCACAATATTTTTTAAAAGATCCATGTCTTAAAACGTTCTGACGTCACTTCAAATTAATAAAAATTAAGCTACAGTAACAAGAAAGGAACTGGCTCAGGTAAATTCATATGTCATTCATCTTTATAAGAATATTATAATCATGAGACATGATTGCAGTATCATGCTTAGATGATAGTGCATTGTATTACAATCTCACAGGGGAAAATACAGATTTTCCGGAAAGGGATATTCATCAATATAATAAATATATATTCAACTACCTAAGGCGATTCTTTGCGTCAAAATTGTGGGCGTCTGGCAAGTCGTAGAAAGATGGAAGAGGGCTCAAATTAAAGGTCTCTATTCCGTGATGGCGAGAAAACTATTTGAATTTTTATAACGTTAACATAAAATTAGATATAACGTGTTCTCCATAAAAATAGCATTGGAAGTCAAAAACGTCTGATTTGTTTACATCAATGCTTGTGATCGGGCTTTATCTTCAAGTCAGTGCTCAATATTAACATGTGGGTTACTTGGGATAGTATAATCTAAAATTAGACAGACATATGTTCTAAATTTTTTTATTTTGTTTACATTTCTTCACATTGAAGAAGACTGAAGCTAATAATTTCAACAGTAATAATAATAATAACTGGGTCTGGGAAAGGTAATTGTAATAGTTTTACCAAGAATTAGGCTTATCTCAACAAGCCCTAATATGCCCTTCCATATGACAAGAAAACAATTTCCAATCCTTTTTTTAATACCATCAGTAAGTCCCAAGGCCAAACCTTCGACAAAGCTGGGATATACCTACGTAAACCGGTATTTACTCGTGGGCAATTATTATATGTTGCATTTAGCAGAGTTCCGGATCATAGCAGAGTTAACAGATCCGGATTTAGCAGAGTTAACAGATCTCCGGAAGGAATCAAAATGTTTATTGAAAATAACAACAACCAAAGCAACCAAAAAGACTGTTCTTACACAAAAAAATATAGTATACAGAGAAATTCTGGCAAATGGATAATTTGATTGTTAGTTCGTTTGATTTATAATAGTATAATGGTTTGTTTTATGTATAAGTGTTTTTCTTTATGGGCTTTTGCCCCTAACTTTATATAAAGCTATCAATATAATACAAATAGAGCTTTTCAATCACCCTTATCAGTCTCAATAGATGTATATAATGAACTTTATATTTGAGCGAATGAACGAATTAATATTGAAGTTATTAAAATGTCAATATTAAGATTATTGGAAGATCACTAAATTATAGGGGCCCTATGAATAAAACTGAGTAATAATTTTCATCGAGACAAAGTCCAAATTGGAGTACAGTATTTTTCTCATTTTTCAAAACTAGCAGAGTGTCATCTCTTCAATTTGAGTTCATTCTTGACCTTCAAAATCCGCTCAATTGAAAAGAGCTTTCAGCGCTGAAAAGTAGGTCAACTTCCAATTAAAGGTTACAGCTAGAAAATACTCAACCAAGTTGTCTAGCTAGTAGCTATATTAAGCAAGTACTTTCAAGTTCATGCAATGTACCAATTATTGACAAGATAAAAATTATCACAACCAGTCACACAGTAGTCAGCAGAAGTTGTATTCATTTATTCGAAAAGAATGAGCAAACATTCATTGAAAACAATGAGCAAAAATGAGTACCTTTTGTGGGAGGGGGGATTTTCTCATAACTAAGAAATTATCGCATTGAAAATTTAAGATTTCCATAATTAAAATACTGTACATAATACAGTTTTTTCGGCTAAAATTTTTTTATCAAAATTTAATAATATGAACTACTTTTAACTGTTCAGTGTTTGTTCCGCTTCCAGTGAACGTTTAAATGAAAAGCCTTTAACTGAAAAAGAATGAAGTTTTTTAAATTAATAGCCTTTAAGTGAAAAAGAATGACGTTTTTTAAATTAATAGTTTTAAGTGAAAAAGAAAGAAGAAGTGTGAAAGAATGAAGTTTTTTTAAATAATAGCCTTTACGTGAAAAAGAATGAAGTTTTTTATCGAATCGAAATTTTTAGTGTAATCTAACCTTCAGGTTTTGGGCAATGCAGCACAGTCAAAGTTTGTGAAGAGAGCATTTTAAGACTTTGTCTGTTGCATCTTTGCATTTGTCTACATTAATTATATTTCAAAAATTGTATTTAGTTCTTATTTATAGATCGTTCTTGTTTTTATTATATTTTGTAATGCTTTTGATAATTTGTACTAACTCCTCTAAACATGGACTTTTCCATACTAGGGGCGTAATTTTTAGAAGAATTTGTACACATTTTTCTGAAAATAAATATGTTCAATTAATGTTTTTAAAGAAACTGATACAAGGATGCAGAGACATATGTCGTGTAAACCGAGAAATATATATACGAAGAAACGAATCGCTCTTGGGATGATACTTTACTCACGTGTTTTCATCTGATGATACATCATAATACAAGTCATCAGTTTCATCACCAATAGTGGATTCCAGTGTTGAGAACATCTCAGTTTCCGACATCATACTAGGAGCAACATTAGTAGTAGTAGTATTCCGACGAACTCTCCGTCTTCTTAACTTGTTAGTCTCGTCCCTGGTGTAAATAAAATTATCTTCACTAACTCTAACAAGGCTCTATGTGTTATTAAAAAAAAAAATCAAATACATTAAGTAATTATTTTATGGATTCATTGTATTGATTTGACCCTTTCAACAAAGATAATAATTCTGGAATAAAAATCAATTTGAACAAATAACTATGAAACCAACAGAGAAAGTTGGTTGCCATAGTTACATTAGAGCCAGCAGGTCATCAAGAATAGTATTTGTTGTTTTTAATTATTTGTAGTAGTATGTCCTCTAGTGTTGAAAAACTTCACAACAAATACAAATACCTAACCTAACCTAACCTTGATTCCCAAAGCTATTGTTTCGTGCAGACCTCAGTTGACACCAAAATTGAATTTATAATGGAAATAACGAGGGTTAAAATGATAACAAAATGTGTGAAGCTCAGATCGCATTGCAAGAATGATCTATTAGGCTATCTGGAATGCTGTATGTAAGTAGGTTAATAGTTCTTGGAAATGAAGCATGCATGCAAGGCACATCTATATTTCAACAGCAAAAAGCAGAAAGAGGATACACTAAGATTGGACTTTAGAAACCAAAACACATTTAACATAATGACACATTCGTGTAATTTATATAAGGATTCTAAGCTACCGGGACATTATAAATGAATATCCCAATTTTGATAAGCTATATCTACAAAAATACTATTAAGAACGCCAGACAGAAAAAAAAACAAGTTTTGTAAACGACGGTTCCATTCTCATTGACAGCATGTGCTTCAGAGATTGTAAATTAACTCTTGTTTCTTCACTCTCCTTGAATGTCTCTCCCACTCCTATTACTCAGGTTTAGTTCTAGTTTTCAACTATTTTCCAGATTATGTTACACCGTTCATATTCAGTGACAGTTTATAGTGGCAATATAGACAATGTGATTACGTATCTCAAGTGCCCGTGATCAGTTAATGTGGTAAATTCTTTGACAGTAGACTTCCTTTTTGATGAAAAAATAATCAGTGCTATTAAAGGGATTATCAAATACCATAACAGACTGTGCTTCATCAGTGTTCCATTGATTTATTGAGTGTTCAGACATTTATTTTTACTTCATTGAACAGTTTATTGGATAGTTGTTTATTGAATTATCGATCGGCCTATTGATAGTTAGTAATTAGTTTTTGTACAGCGAAACCAAAAATTCATTATTATCTGAACATTATTGATTTGTTTGTTTCTTATTGGTTTTTCTTGTGAGTAGTGCATGTTGTAAGTAATTTGCATAAATAGAGTGCGAGTGCTCATTTTAAGTGTTGCCAGAATTATTTTAGTGATAGAACCCGTAATAATACTTACAAAATTTAAGGTCTAATTCTATGAAGAAGTACATTTGAAATTTAAAAAAAGTTTTGATGAATGCTTCATGTGACGTTTGACCGCCACCAGAGTCCCGAACGCTATCTACGCGATAATCAACCAACATGTCCGGTGATAAAGCAGTTTAAATTTCAGCAGCAGCTACTCTATCGTTTCAAGTTCTAGTATTGGTGGAATAAATAGATTACTGTGATGTTTTCCATGAGGAAATACTTAATGAACAATCTAATATTAAAACTGACACTGTATTTCACTTTTAAATAATGTTTTACTCACATATATTGGAGATGGTTGAGGAATGCATTTCACTTCTGAAAAGAAGCTCCGTCGAGGCTGACGAAGCTTCTTTTCAGAAATGAAATGCATTCCTCAAGCATCTCCAATATATGTGAGTAAAACATTATTTAAAAGTGAAATACAGTGTCAGTTTTAATATTAGATTATTAAATAGATTACCTTTCTAGTAGTATCCATAGACTGCCAAGTTCTGAATTACTATTAAAATGCTAATAATCAATTAATTATTGTTAAAACTATCCCTTGTTTCATAGGAAAAAATCACAGGGGTTTGAATCAGGGCACCTTCAAGGTCAGTGATAAAAAGCCTGTTTTCAGCTACTTTGCAACCAATATACCCAAACGGTAATTTATATTTTTCAATTATTTGAGCCATTACAATATACGATGTAATTATAAACATTTTATACTAATACTATCGTTTTTCAAGTCGTTAGTGTAAGTTAAAGAAGTTAATGGCAAATTTCATTCAATAATTCGCGAGCAAATATGATTTCGACAACAAATGATACTTCAGAATATATTTTTAACAATAATTAATTTATTATTAGCATTAGTAATTCAAAACTTAGCAGTCTATTTTAATAAAAAAATAAAGTCCTTCAAAATTGGAATATTCATTTTTGAGGTATTTTCAGTGAAAAAAACTCTTTTTAAAGACAATCCGGTTTTTTTTTTGGAGGGTGAAGCCCACATAGGTGTGAGAACTGTGCGTGGGTAATGAATTGGATGATGGTGATTGATGAGTTGAACCTACAGTTTTAGGTGGGTTCCGAACCACCAGGAAGTGATTTTACAGCAGAGAACAGTCTTTTTTTGCTGACCAATCCAATCGTTCACACTTACAAAGACGGCCCAGGAGTTTTGTAGCTTATCTCTGATTCAACAGATACGGCTACGGCTATCACTTCCCCACAAAACCAAATGTGTTATTGATAGAATCCACAAATCGACTTGTTTTTTATACTTATTAAAACTAGTCACCTGAACTAACCATTAATTTTATTCTATATTCTTATAAACTAAATGTTTGATCTAACAATGCTTGTGTCTTCCAATGATAACTCTAACTCTCTACTCACTAATTTTTGCGAAATTTACTCAGTGATGGGATTGCTTTAAAGAACATTCAGAAAACTGGGAAAATAAATTTTAGCCGGTCCAGAAATTTGGCTGAATTGAAATTACTGCTTATAAAGAAGCAGGATATAGTTGAATGGATAACTGAGTCGTGAAGACACGATTCGAGGAAATGAAACTATCAATGATATATAATTTTCTAGTCATTAAAAATGAATTACAACGCGCTATTTAGTTTTCTTCTATCAGTAAGTTACCGTATAAAAAAGACTGGGTAAAAATGGGAAATCAGTTTGAGAAAAGTGATAGCCGAGTGCCGTAGCAGGTATCTGTTCAATCAGAGATAAGCTACGAAACTCCTGGGTGCTCTTTGTAAGGGTAACCGATTGAATTGACCAGCAAAAACGACTCTGTTCTCTGCTGTAAAACACTTCCCGGTGGTTCGGAACCCACCTAAAACTGTAGGTCCAACACATCAATCACCATCAACCAATTAACTATCCACGCACAGGTCTCAGACCTATATGGGCTTCATCCTCCGAAAAAAATGGATTGCTCAACTAAATTATTACACTTCTTCAAGGAATAATGCACTATCTTCGTTCATTATTTAGTTTTCTGCCATCAGTTAGGCGCTCAGAAGCTATGGTATAGAAAAGATTGGCTGAAAATGAAAATTTATCTTGACCAAAAGATCGCTGAACTACACTTCTTTCAGAAATAATACGACGTCCTCGTTCAGTGAGATGTAATGAATGTCAATGCTCAAGAATTTTCAAGTGAAATGGAATGATTCGTTATTAAAGATTGAAGATATCGACTATTAAGAATTATTTTTATAGTCTGAATATTTACCTGATCATGTCCAATTCTTTCCTAAGTTCAGATACTGAACCATCTAGTTTGACAATATCTTGAGTGAGCAGCATTCTTTTTCTCTTTTCTTCATCAATTTGATGCCATAAATAAGTTCCAGCAGCTCCAACTACAACTCCCGTGCCAATGGCTAATATTAAGTAACCTTTAGGTTTCATAATTTCTGACATGGTTTCAAAGGGTATTTGCATCCTGTACAACATGAAAAATATAATTGAAGTAATAAAAACTTAAAAAACACTTTCAAGTGGAAATTGTGAATCATGTTATGGTGTGACGGCCGTTTCACTCTCATGTTAAGGGCATCGTCAGAGCATCACAGTACACACAGAGTGTACTGTTGTGTACTGTGGGTCGTCTGACGATGCTCTTAACATGAGAGTGAAACGGCCGTCACGCCATAACGTGAGTCACAATTTCCACTTAAAAGTGTTTTTAAGTTTATATTATTATATTAGTGGAAACAAGATGGATCTTCAACATCATATAATTGAAAGATTGATACATGTTGCACAGATATCATTTTTTGTCAATATAATTACTATGCTTCAATGTATTATCAATCTTTATTTAATTCATAACAATCAACTGTTTCATTTTCAATATCAAAATTGCAGGAAAAATTCTTTCTTGTTATTGGAAAAATGACATTCACATTCTTTGCAGTCCAACTTACCTAGTTTATAAAATACTTGGAGAATATAGTTGTGAGAAAAAAATGTAATTATTTTATTGGTCCATGGAAACAGTGCACTGGTATTATAGCGAGAAAAAGTGATATGCACAGGTGGAAGGATTGATTAAATGCCTTTATTAGGGCGGAGTTAGGACTCCTGGTCCTCTCTTCCACTCAACCCTAGGATGGGTGAGGAAGGAAAATTAGACTGGAAACCACAGCCCTATTACATAAAACTCCTGTATTACATTTCATAAGTTCCTATCCTACAGGTGAAAAATATAAGCTTGTTCCACAATTATTTTTTTCATAAAAAATTCAAGAAGTGATTAGCCTGTATTAGAAGTAAACAATAATACAAGACTGTCAACGTTGTAATACAGGATCTGTAAAAACGTATAGTATTATCCTAGGATCTTTACAGCTTTCAACTATAAATTTAGAGATTAAAGTTAGATTTAGCATAATAGATTTATTTAAAGACTTTTTTAATTAAAATATTTTTATCTACGACCATGTCATAATGTATACATTACAGTTTCACAATTGATGCCAAAACAGCTGTCTTTTCGAAATGCTTTTTGAAACCCGTTGCATAATGAGCTCATTATAGTACAGGTTCTACATTATAACATGGGTTCTGGACCAATCAGAAGCATTTTTGATGGAATCAATATCGTAATTCAATATTGTGAAACTATCAACTGATTTGATCAAACTGCTACACCAGCTGCTTTAACCTAACAATCTACTATAACTTCTGGTATTTGAGATGAGAGGTTAGGTATCTCTGACAGTCACAGGTAAAATGAAATTGTTTTAATTAAATGTATACTAGTGGTCGTAGATAAAATAGTGTATGCAACGATTTTATTTGGCCATTAAAGCACTCGTGAGATATTTATAACACTCGCATTCGCTCGTGTTATAATTTACATCTAACTCGTGCCTTAATAAGGGTCAAAATAAAATCGTTGCATAAACTACTATAATAGATTCGATTTGTAATGATATGGTTTAATATGCATTTTATAAATTATTCAACTTTCAAGAATTTTTTCTCAATATTACTCTATGTAAGTGCTGAAATGAATAAACATAGCAATGCTAATAAAGAGAAAAACATCATGTTTTTAAAACCAAGTACAGAAAAACCTCGATTACCCGTCACTCTTTCAACCATCACTTTCTGTTATCCGTCATTGTAATACGATTTATTAGCACATATTATACAATAGTTCCAAACAATCCGGTGGTTCGGAACCCACCTAAAACTGTAGGTCCAACTCATAAATCACCATCATCCAACTCATTACACAACCTGAAGCACAGGTCTCAGACCTATATGGGCTTCATCCTAAAAAAAAAAACTGATCGTAGTCATTTCTGATGGCATGAGAATGTATATAAAATGAAACCATCCTTTTCACTTTTTCTTATTTCCCCCAACTTTCTCTAAAACATATAAAATTTAGAGACTGTACTGTGCACGTTTATATGATGGCATTTCTATTATCCGTCACGGCCCCGGTCCCTAAGGTGACGGTTAAAAGAGGTTCTACTGTAATTCTAGCAGAATAATTATTTTCGATATAATGCAGGCAACATAAGTAAGATTATATGTTACTAGGAACACTGCTGAATGGAAATACAGGAACTTAGTCTCCTATAATACATCATGAAAATTTTGCATGAGATTTCATCAGAATTATTTTAAGGGAACAGATTTTTACACCATTTCAACTCTCAATTTAGTCCTGTAATACAGGTTCATTACTACAATTGTTTGAATATTTAAAGCATTTAAATTTTGTACTTAGAATGTTGTTATGAAAGAAGATTTGGCTGAAACAACAGTTTCTCCATATTCGATTGTGTTAACTTAGTCCAGATGAATAAATGAGTTATTATGAAATAGGGCCCAGGCTGGAAGAAAGCCGAAGCAGGCAGGAATAGAATTGATATTTAAAGATAGTATAGTAGCAATAATATAAATGTGCATAAGATAATGGCACACAGCAGTTCAGAAAATGTTTGAAGGATCCGATGTTCAATGGCGAATAGATAGTGGAATAGAGGTTTTTGAACACAAGCACGATAAAAAACATAACAAGACGCAGTTGGCTATCCACGCATATGAGCGAAATGAGCTCTATGCACAAAAGCAGAAAAGCTAGTAGCGGCACGCTATTAAGGTCGTATTAATTATTACAAAAATATATTGATAGGGTTAATAATGTTGCGAAGCATTGTCATCACGAAGCGCACACATACAAAGGAAAATAATGAAGGAAAATAAAAATTGGAAACATAAATCATATTTTTATCTATAATAGCTATACAGTATTTATATTTAGCAAGTGGGCCAGTGATGTAAATTTTTAATCCAGAGATAATATCTCTGAATATAATATATTAAATCGATCCAGATACTCGAAATTAACTGAACGCTTCCGACTGAGGTAAGTTTGGGAATCCCAAGCCGTGTGATTAGAAAAAGTAGAAGCTCTTATTGCTAGGTAAATGAATAGATAAAAACATTTAGTAAGGAATTGTATGTGAAGTATATGTTTCCGCCATAGCAATCTCCAGTGACCTTTCTTGAATAAAGGATTCATATTTATAAATCGCATAGGTCTATTATTACCACAAATACCAAATCCTCACTAATGAACCATAATATACCGAGACTCCACAATGTAACGATGTAGAGATTAAGAGATATATTTACTGAGTTGGACAGAATTCAAAAGAAAAATAAACGTCTTGTGAGCGCATTCTTGAATATACAGAAACTTTATTCTTAAAATTACTAATAATATACAATTACTTCAGTATTTTCTCTATTATTTCCTATTTTCTATCTCTGATATACATCAGTTATTTATACTATAAGTTGATTTAATGTGAATTTGGTCAATGAAGCAGCATTGGGCATATGACTCTATATTTCCATTCGTATTCTGTATCAAATAAAAAATTAATTATCGAAGCTGATATTTAATCAATACATCCACAAGTGTGGATACATCACTGTTACAAAGTACTGAATAAATATGTACATTATTGAAGCTAGATACTAAGCAATACAAAAACGTATTGACATCGTTCCGTTATACATTACAGCAAGAGAATTTGTCTACAGCACTTTCAGGAGTGACAAATTTATTACTATATAAACTGCAGTATACTGGGGAGTCAGCAATGATGAAGTGATGACAGATAAATGATGAAGCATATGGTCTTGGAAAAAGAAGAAAGTAAGAAACTTTATAAATAGTGATACAGTAAGTTGGATTTATGAAATAGGAGAAAGTTGTGTTTAATTTGAAAGTTTATAAGAAATTAATTTTCATGTTTAAAGCAAAATTTTAATTATTATAAAATATTGATTTTCTGTTTAAGAGTGTCGGCATCCACAATGATCACTATTCAAAATAAAATTAATTCAATAATAAAAACCATGTAAGCATGACCTCAAATGATTAAGTTTAGTAATCAACTTAAATTGAGTGATTGGAATGTATGAAATAGGAAAGAATAGGGTGGGGAAAACAGGAGAAATTCAGGAGCATTTTTAGTGCCTTGCTGACAGAATTGCTCATACCCAAAGCACAGTGCGCGTCTAAACTAACCTCTCTGGCTGGTTAGCGCGCTAGCATGTGAGGGAGCCCTTTTTAATACACTTTCTAGTACTGTATTTGTGAATCGTATTTCAAAATGTTCTGTGTTCTACATAATATATGTGAATTTCAAGAAAATCTGATTACAAAAGTGAGGTTAGTAATTTTTTTAATTAATTCAAAGATCAACTGTAGGGAAACTGGAATCGTTTCACTGATTCAAGTTATCCTCAGAATAACATGAAGAATCGTATAAAACCAGAAATTTGGAGAATCAAACCCGGCCGCTATTCTTCAGTTTAGACCAGATTATGCATGGTAAGTTTTTAATACTGAAAAATTAATTTTAATTTGAAGAGCTGCAAATTGATAACTATGATCATGAGACATACAACTACAATTTGGTAAAGGTTTCAAATGATTTTATTCTATTCCAATTCTGAATTCTAAAACATAATTATTAGCACTTGTATTTTCTATTATTAATAGGTGTTTTAAAATGCTGATTTAGAACAATGAAGCTATTTCGGTCTAATTTCAGGTTATGGCAGATAACGGTAGGTTACACAGTTCGTTACACACAGAAATAGAACAGATTCTAAACATTAAACTAGATTATTTTATAATTGAAGTTAATATTTACGTTTACATTCAAACTTTCGGGCCAAAACGTTTATGGTTCCATTAAAAATTGAAAATATTCATGTTAAAATACCCAACAAACCAGTCTATAATCGAAATAATCGTTTAGATTAAAAGAAATTCATGAAAACCCAATTAAATATTAGAAAAAGCAATTACAGTTTTCTGAAAACAGCAATGTCATACTGAACCTGTTTACCATTAGTAAAAGAAAACGTAACTTAGACTAAAGGTGAAAATGGCTCAATACATACCTCCATGGTTTTTCACTGCATTGATATAGTTGTCTTTTGAGTTTGAAAAGTCCAATTTTTTAGAACACACTTATCTGCGGTCACATGAAACATTAAAATTGTCATTAGTCAATGTTATAAAAAACTTCGAACAAGAACAAGTAATGAATGCTTGAATGTAAGCCACCGGGCGAATTATCAAGACAGATAAAAATAGGTAAAGCGAGAGCTTGGAATTGAAATTTGGAGCACGTTATTTCAAATCATCCAATAAAGTATGAAGAATGGAAACTGAAGTATGATAATTAAAATATTAACTATGAATTCTATGAAATGCGAAATATGAAACAAGAAACACTTAACAGCTGTAGTACTGTAGTCAGTAGTGATGGCAAGAAAACATCGATGTTTTCAAAACATCGATGTTGTGTACAAAAAACATCGATGATTGACATCGATGTTTGAGGACCGATGTTTTTCTACCATCGATGTTATAGTCCAAATACATCGATGTTTGAGTTGCAACACGTTTTGTCATCTCATCAACTTTTTACAAATCAATTCTTGAAAAATTTTCGATTTTTTTGTAGCTGAAATAGAATTTCTACTACTTCACTTGCCTTTTCTGGGCCCGGGCCCCGGGCAAATTACCTGAGAAAACGGGTTTGATAGGCCTTGATACAATGTACAAGTAATTGGCATTTTGTCAACCTAACAAAATATGTCTTTTGTCTGGATTTTAATTTTCAATAAATTAAAACAGCACTGTATGAAAATTGTTCGTTACATCACAATGACACCTGATCAATTCTTTCATGTAGCCTAACATGTGACCCTAATCACACCTTTAAAAACCAGTGGTACCATATTTTGTTAACAATGATTTTCTAGGGTTTTGAGATTTTTAACGATAATATCTTTTAAATGATCTTTTTTATCTGGGGAAGAAGCCCAAATGAGTATGAGACTTGTGCGTGGGTAATGGAATTACTGTGTAATTGGGGGCACTTTCAACAGTCCACCTTCAATAGTAAATATAGGCTAGTAATAGTTTGCAATGTTTCCAAAACATCGATGTTTCAAAAACATCGATGTTTTGAGCTCGATGTTTTAATGCCATCGATGTTACACGTACGATACATCGATACATCGAAACATCGATGTTTTGAAAAATTTTGCCATCACTAGTAGTCAGTCATTTGGTACGAGAACACGCGGTCAATTTAATGCCAATGCCGTCTTGACAGTGAACTACTATATTTAAAAATACGGTATCTAAATATTATAAATGTATGACTTGTTCCACTATATTGTATATCTAGATGATTAGGATGATAGGTTTGTCTGATGACTACTGAACCACGGTACCTTTTCTAAGATCTAAACCATTAAACTAATAAAATTTGTTGATGAACCACTCTGTCAGAGCATCTGCGTACTTGGCGCCACATTCAAATCTGACCATCATCGAAATGAAAAGCGGCATCACTATATTTATAATATATTATAAAATTATTTATTTATTTATTTTATATTACACTACTTGTAATATACTTTTTATTTTCTAAAATATTTTTTAAATCTCTGACAATAATTATATGAATCTCAAAATGCTGCAAGGATTGGTTTCATGCGAATGAACTGTATTTTAATGGATCTAAGATTAATTTTATAAATTTTTCAGTATGAGAAAAGCCTTCACTTTCAATTTATAATAGAGGACTTCATAGTAAGGAAAGCAGTCGGAACCTACCACACTCCTTGTTTGCGTTGTACGCTCTTCGGACCAAATCATAATGTTGATGTCTGAGGTTTTACTCTGACTGTTGTTTGCCTTGCCATTTGATTTTGACTTTTGAGTGTACTGATATGATACTGATTTTCCCTGTACTCATCTTCAGGGACTTTGTTCCTTTTCCTTTCCATTTTTTTCTCTTTCTATACTACCCGCCTAGAACATGGAAAACCATAGTTGGTTGGGTATTCTCCTCCTCTTTCCTCCCTCTAGCACACTCCACCACACAGCCAGTTTTTTATTTTTTATTATTGTAGTTTTGTTATTTTATGTCTTTTCCAAACTTCAATTTTGTACTTTGTGTGTATGTGTGTGTATGAATAAAGAATAAAGTTACCCACAGTCGAAATCGGCTAGGAGTTACTTTACAATTATACACATACATATATAGCACATTTATTATTGACTGAGTTGAAGAAATAATAATGTGTAGAAGTTTAGTCTATCAGTGTAATCTCTAAGCTTGATGAATAATGAAACAATTTTTTCTTGCAGCATAATATAGATACAATTGGTATGTTATGAGATATATTATGTTCCTGGATTTCTTGTTCCATGACGAACTGCGTTGTTAATATTAACTTTTCATGTGAAATTTAACGACTTGCAGTCAAATATTTGTTAAGAATAAGTATAACTTATAAGAGGCGTCTGAAGATGGATCTCATAGATTCGAAAGCGCTCGGCCTACAGATTAAGTGAGTTATACTTATTCTTAACAAATATTTGACTGCAAGTCGTTAAATTTCACATGAAAATTTAATATATTATGTAGTATAGGCCTACAGTTTTGTTTGAGCTTCTCCAAATTTGCGGGGTTTCAGAGTACAGAGAAGGGGTATAAAAGTTGGGTATAGAAAACCTCGCCACGACGATACTCATGTATGTATAGACAATTTAAGATAAGTCTAATAACGTCAATTTTTGAATATTTCTTGAATATTCAAAATGTAAAAAAGGTGACGTTTTTCATATTAACGTTTCATGGTAAATTTATAAGTTTACTTTTAAAATTACATTTTTTTATATGAAAGTCATTTTATATCTAGTGAAATGATCAAGATATTCCATTGAACTTATTTGCACAGACATTTCAATTCATGTACTGTACAATAAAAAATAGCTCAATTCTTGAAATATCATTTTTCCAAAATTGTGACCAAAATGAAATTTTTAAACTCGCTTTACATGAAAACAGTTTGTTTTACACAAAATTTCTTGTTCCATAACGATCTGCGTTGTTAATATTAACTTTTTGTTGCAAATTTAATGACTTGCAGTCAGTTTTATATTGTGAATAATTATTTAATAAATGTACTCACATTTGTCCGAACGTTTTCGAGGTATTGAATCTCATCTTCATGACATCCTAGATCGGTGATGTTGGTTTGTTGGTTAGAAGAATTGTGGTAATGTGGTCAAAAAGTTTGTGTGATTTAAAATTTAATTGTACACTGAGAATGTTTTGTAAATTGTGTGTGGTGTGTTTGTAAATTTCAAATTGTTCCAAGGTGTTGATTTCGCGTCCTTTAGATTTTATATGTAGAATGTGTAGGTTGGTAGTGTTGTCAGTAAAATTGTGTCCAGTTTGAATGATATGGTCTGCAAACGTCGATTCGGTTTTTATATGTAAGGCTTGTAAATGTTCTTTGTAAAGTTGTTTGAATGCGCGGCCTGTTTGTCCTATGTAAGGGTGACCGTTTGGATGAACCAGCAAATAAGACTCTGTTCTCTGCTGTAAAATCACTTCCCGGTGGTTCGGAACCCACCTAAAACTGTAGGTCCGACTCATCAATCACCATCATCCAATTGATTACCCACGCACAGGTCTCAGACCTATGTGGGCTTGATCCTCCGAAAAATATTACTAGTGTTTTATTTACTCTCGTTTTTCTTCTCACAATTGTTTTCAAGCTGTTGAAAATAAAATCATAAAAGAAGGAAATCAAATGTGTTGAATGAAGCTTTTATATTATATGACAGAGCAATAATAAGAAAGGAATCACCATGAAGGACATATTGGACAAAATTTTAGAAAAACTGGAAAAATTGGACACGCTGGAGAAGTAATGAATCAATATGAAGTAGAAATGGAGAAAATCAAGGAGGTCTTATAAAACAGAACTATAGAAGCATGGTGGAAGAAATTTTGGAAAAAGAGAGAAAAGAAAATATATTAATTTATGGAGTGAAGGAAATAGGCTTTCAGTCGATCTGTAATAATGCTTTAAATATTCTGCAGTTCTTGATACCGAACATAGACGAAGGATGTATGAGAGATATGTGGAAGGCCAACAAAGATAAGGAGGACTCACCAATTATCGTCAGGTTGAACTCTATGATTGTTAGAAACATAATATTGAGGAAAAAATGGAAACTTTCGCAGACAGAACAATTTGGAATGATAAAAATCAAAGAGGACCTCCCACCAGCCATCAGGAAAAAAAGAAAACACCTATTTCCTCACATGAGAGGAAGGAAGACAAGTTAAGATAATGCAAGATAAATTGAAAGTGGATGAACAGATACTGTCATTAGAAGAGTTGAACGAACAAGAGGCTCCTGCAGGAAACAGAGTAATAAGTGAGAAAGCATTGCCTACTGAAGGTGAAGAAGAGAATACGGATACTGGTGGAAATCAGGAAACTAGGAAGGACGACAAAAACTACAGGAAAAGGAGGCATCGAATAGGTACTTCAAGAAGAGCACTGATGGAAATTCGATGAGGAAGCATGCAAGCAAAGGAGGAATTAAGGATGAAGACACATAATCTTAAGATTCAAAAAAAGATTTACTGAAGATGATGAATCCAGAATCGAAGAATGGGAAATATTTTTCAAAATACCAACAAAAATAGGCGACAAAGATAAAGGAAATGACAGGAATATCAATGACAAGAAATATTTTTGAATAGGAACACTCAATTCGATTTAAGGAGGATTAGATTCAGATGACTTTATTTGTGCAAATTTACAATGTAAATGAATGATAAAAGTATTATTAATATTAGCAACTCTCAGATCCCTTAGTTGAAGTGAAGTACAGTTGTTCTTAAAAAGTAAACATAATGGTTGAATAGTTTTAGTAGAAAGGATTAAAAATACAACAAGTATATATTTTAAGGTATAATACAACAGAAATTATGGATGTGATTGTTTGAAAAATAAAAACATAATAAAGATAGAGCTTGGATCTGAGAGATGAATTACACAAAGAGGCGAAGTCTTGGCCAACGATGAGGATTACGATGAGGAAAAAGGATATCGGGAAATTTGAAGGAGCAGAAGCATTGATAAGAATGACATCATAGGGAAAGCATAAACATGAAGAAGTTTAGATATCACGGGCAGTGAAATAGTGGTTATTTGCTATGTCACTTTGCAGGCAACTGAAAACATGGAAGAATTCAAGTGATGGAATAGCTCTTTAAACACTGTCAAAAATAATCGTTAAGTACGGTAACTTATAAGTTCATGAAAATAAAACTGCATTTATAAGTTTGTAAAAAAGCTATTGTATTGTCAAGTTTGAAAGTATTTTGTTTTGGCATGGTGTCAACCAACACATCATTATTACCTTGTATAAGAGGCCTTTGTTCTGAAAAGGATGCATGTAAAGCTTTATTATTATTATGAATTTACCTATATACCTATAGTACATTGTGTTTGTTGAAGGAGAAATAAAACCATTTTTGATTTGATTTTTTTAAAGATTACGTCTTGGAGACTCCGGTTAAGAAGTAAGTTATAATTCAAGCCAGATCAACAATTATATACTTACAGTATTACCAATTTTATACACTAGTTACCATAATAATTATTAAAAAAAAATTACATCAATTAGTTGAGGCTTAATTTTGATCTGAAATGAACTCTTGTACACTATAGAAAGCTTTATAACTAAATATTTATTCAATTGATTCTTAAATATTTCTATATTTTTAAAACGCTTTGAAAACTGCGGTAGCTTGTACATAAGTACGGTAATGGTTCGACCATGGAGCAAATATAACATAATTACACCATGGTAAAGCTATATTAAAGTATAATTTCTCCATGGTTGTATCACCGAGAGTTGCTGGTTGCTGTTGATCCCGCTAGTTGCTGGTGAAATGGAAGTACGTAACTGGTATGTTACATCTTCAGCGGTATAATGATAACCAAGTCCTGGTTTGGTTGGTAACACTGTTTCGTCTAGCAGGTTTTATGTCTGGTTTGGCGTCTGTAGCAACTCGACGTATCAGTGGTTGACACGCTGGATAGCTGCGCTATCGCACAGCTTTCATTTCAATTCAGTCGGCCGGGTTGGTTTGGCGCCGAGTAGTGGTGATATGTCGACGTTAACGGTGACACTCGATCTACGCGTTTGTGTAATGAGCGAGTGTGATGTGTAGGTTTAGATCGAAATGCGCCAACATCGAATAATGATGTTTGGAGGCGGCGAAATGCGAGTATTCCAAACAACCATTTTGATGTTGGTGACAAGTATTGTTTTCGTGGGTGCACATGATTCCATGCTGCTTCTCGATGACTCCCCTCAGGTCAATTTTGTGCATAAGTGTTGTGCTCTGGACGAACGTCTTTCTTACAAACTTAGGTGCATGCCTGTGACTGAAACAAACATCAATAAGGATTGGCTTGCCGGCAAGCTGTCTAGAAAGCTGCATTCAATCATGCCAGTTGACGCAGTTGCTACGATCAGTCGCTGTGATGACAGTGATATCGACTTAATTTTGTTGGATGGAGATGAATCTAGCATTTCCCTCCTCGAGGATGGATCTCTTCACTTGTCCCAGGAAATTAAAAATGTCACTTTACCAGTTGGCTCATTCTGCGCGGACCGTCTGCCAGACGACACAGTTGTCCTTTTGACGTGCCCTTGCACGAGTGTCGTCTGTGTTCAAAAGTGTTGTCACCATCCACTAATCCTTGACATATCTGGTGATGGTCCTGATGCTACTGCTAGCTGTCGAATGCCTCCTAATGACTCAATGATGTGGTCTCAGAATTTCTGGAAGTATCAAGCAGGTTGGAAAACTAATTCATGTTAAACTAAATTTGAATCTACTTGCTAATTAATCATTTTTAAAAATTCCTCTCAAACAGAAGCGTATAGCGATAGAGCACTCTCGTAGAGAAATCTAGGGCCGTATTTATGAACGTTCCTTCAGTTTCTCTCGACTAGAGGGACAAATGTATAAACATGTAGTTGAATTTGTTAGATTTAGCTACTTTTTTGTCAGACATTTGATGTTTAATAGAATAATTTATTGTTCTAGGATTTCTTGTTCCATGACGATCTGCGTTGTTAATATTAAGTTTTTGTTGCAAATTTATTGTCATTGTACACTTTTCATTCAATTTCAATAAAAGATAAAGGCATTTCAAGAGTCCATCGAGTCGAGGGACATTGGAGGAACGTTCATAAATGCGGACACTGGACTCTCAAGGATGCTCTCTCAAAAAATTCCCTGTGAAGAAAATGGCAAGGAGAGCGTGCTGAAAACGACGGTGGTTGATCATAATATTTTTCTTTACTAAAAATTGTCACTAATTTATATTGCTGATACCAATGCGGACTGATCTAGCATACATTATTTTCTAGCTGATGAGTCAGACTTGTGCGTGGGTAATGAAGTTGACTATCAATGTTATTATGAATGGAGTGGTGGACCAACAGTTTTTGGTGGCCCCGAACCACCGAGTAAGTGACGATATTAAAGCAGATAACGTCATGTTAATTAGTGGTAGAGCCCTCTTAATTGCAGATGACAGACACATCACTCATTTTCAGCAATTCTGTTCTAGATATATTAATAAAAATTTCTTGTGACTTTTTTTTATAATTTTTGAATAAAGAAGAATTTGACAAGTTAGTTTGAACTGACTGACAACTGAATAAACTGACAAATATACATAGACAGAATTTATTAATTTCGAATTCCTTTAATTGCTATTACTTTATACTGAAGACTTCCGCAATGGCGGATATTGACAACAGCATTCATCGATTCCCATCAGCTGTTCAATGCTGTTGTCAATATCCGCCATTGCGGAAGTCTTCAGTATAAAGTAATAGCAATTAAAGGAATTCGAAATTAATAAATTCTGTCTATGTATATTTGTCAGTTTATTCAATTGTCAGTCAGTTCAAACTAACTTGTGAGATACGAGCCGATATGGCCAAGTTGAAAATGAATGCTGCTGTGCAGAAAGGTCTCCATGGTCTAGTGGTTAAGGCGCTCAACCGGCAATTGAGAGATCCGTGGTTCGATTCCCGGTGGTGACTGATATTTTTGTACAGTAGCATTCATCGATTCCCATCAGCTTTTCAATGCTGTTGTCAATATCCGCCATTGCGGAAGTCTTCAGTATAAAATAATAGCAATTAAAGGAATTTGAAATTAATAAATTCTGTCGAAGAATTTGATTTTGAGATAATTTAGAAATAAGTGCCCATACAAGTGTGCAGTCCTTTGTACAATTCTTAAATCAGTTGAAATTGACAATGAATGCTAAAAAATGCCAATACCTTCAATTCAAAAACAAACATAATTCAAATGAAGATAGGGCTATAAACGTATTTGTAAACGATAATAAACTACACCAGGAAGAAAACATTGCATTTCTGGGAGTTTTGTTGGATAGACGATTGACCTGGGCTCCATACATTAAGACAATATGTTGTAAAATTTCATCTGGGGTATTTGTCCTGCGACAGCTTGCTAGATTAAATGACTAACAGTTACTTTTATAGCTTACCATCTTACTGTCACATATTAGGTATGCTATCTTAGGCATGAGGTAATTCATCAAAACAAAGCCTTGATAGGGTGTTTAAAAAAAAAGAAAGCTGTAAGGTGTATGAAAAGAGTAAATAGATTACATTCATGTAGGCCGTTGTTCAAGAGACTTGGTCTCCTAACAGTACCCTGCTTATATATGTGTATGAAGCTACTTTATATGTAAAAAGAGTGATATTAACCAAAATCTTGACGTAAACGATTATAATATAAAAAGCCGAGGAGATTATTACTTAGTGAGTCGATTATTCAAACGTAGAATAGTAGCTCATTCAAACAAAAACCTAGTTATATTGGTAGGAAATTCTACAACAAGCTACCGCAGTTTTTAAAGAATCTTGAAAATATAGAAATATTTAAAAACCAATTGAAAAAATATTTAGTTGATAAAGCCTTTTTTAGTGTACAAGAGTTCCATTCACATCAAAATTAAGCCTTACCTGAATTAATTGTTATGGTAACTAGTGTATAAGATTGTATAATTGTTGATCTGACTTGTCTTATACTGCTTAACTGGAGTCTCCAAGACGTATTCTACAAAACAAATGTTGTTGCTGCCGGTCACCCTCCCAAGCAGAATTTAGAGCGCTCGTGACTGACCATGACGATCAGCAAGTGGTCAATCACTTGTAAACTGCTCTCATAGCAACAGTAGCAAGTGTAGAAAAAGATGCGTTGAGATATTCCTACAAGATAAATCGTTATAAATGTCTCCATTTGGACAAAAGAGAGAAAGAAATCTCATCGTATGAGAAATTTCTCATCGAAGAGAAATCTCACTATAAGATTGTAGATTCGTCTAGCACAAGCACCTCTAGCACTCATATCGAGTGTAGAAAGAGATTTTCTATGACAGCGATTTTCTATATCTGCCTCCGTATGAAGAAGTCATTAATAACAATTTAATTAATCTAATAAGGTGAGACCAGAGACTAGATTTCTTTTCTAGAGCGCTCTATCCGTTTGGACAGGCTATTCATAGAAGTTGAACTTTCACAGTTATTGAAAGGTAAGGAGTATTAAGTGTAGGTAAAAAATATACCGGTATCGATGAGAGGAAACTTATATACCTGTAATTGTCCCTCACATGCCGTTTTATTCAATCAAGGTTAAAATGGAATCAAAATAATTTCATTGTCATGAGAATATAAATTTAGATGCATGCTATTGTACTTTTATTCTAGAATCCATTTATTGCAGAAGACAAAGTATTAACAATCTGTGTAGGCCTCATTAAAGAATAGGCCCCTATTTACAAGAATATATCTTCACAACAATCAGTGGCGTAGCCAGGATTAGATTTCGGGGGGGGGGGGGGGGCTCACCAAGGGGGGGTGTGGGCAGTGGCTAGCCAGGATCAAATTTCGGGGGGGTCTGGGTTATAGGAGGGTCCAGATTTTTTTTTTAATTTAGTGGTGTAAAAAGCTAATCTAGACAACTTGTTAGGCTCTAAAGTTCAAAAGAAAGTTTTGAAAAATTACTACCCAAGAACCTAGGTGGCCAGGTTTGAAATGATAAAGTTTGATATACCGATATCTGTGACTATTTTGAGTCAAAACCCTTGAATTGGAACTAATCATACTTAACTTATGTACTGAATCTCAAAATTAATACTAATTATTATAAGTTTCATATAATTAATGGCATTAGCCTAAAACGCACCCAACCCAAAGTTCATGAAATCGGAATTTTTTTTATCATAGCACACCGATTTTACACGCTTGCATAGAACTTTCATTTATTTGTGTGTTTTCATTTATAAAATCCCGATTTTATGTACTTTGGGTGCGTTCAGGCTAGTGGGTTATACTGAATTTTAACTTGAAAGCTAAATTTTCTACAAGATGAGTTTATTAAAAAATGTGATTATCAATAATTAACAAAGTTAATCCACTTCAAACTTGAAAATTGCATTTTATTTAATGTAATAAATAAATAATTATGGTAGTCACAGTTTTCTAACATGTTTTATTCGATTTCGTAGCTCATTTTAAATCAAAATTATTCATTTGAGCACCTAACAAGTTTCTATATGAGTAACTATTGAGGAAAAATGCATTAATCTGACTATAACTGTAGCTATATTCCATTACACAAACAGTGTTTCTCTAATCTGTTCGTTATAATACAACAAAACAGATAGAACCCTTCGGCTTTAATAAGTCCTTATCTATTAGTTATTTGAGAATTTTTTATTTCTGAAATTTTTAGGGGGGGGGGCCGGGCCCCATGGGCCCCCCCCTGGCTACGCCACTGACAACAATTTTTGTCAAAAATACTCGTCCATGTTAAAACTGAAATAATCATTACTGTTATAGAACAATGTTTGACCATATATCCTTCACTTGTTAGTGTAAGGTAGAACTCTCATGCATATTGAGTCTGTATATGTCTGTGTGTCTGTATGTATATGAAAACATCCAACACATTGAGTCTTTATAAATAATACATATCCAGCTGATTGAAGAACCTCATACATTTTACTGTAGTTTTCATATAACTTGGCAGCAGTGTGTTAGGTTCAGATGCAGCATGTCCCATCTGCTACACGCTGCCAAGTTATATGAATACTACAGTACAAGCCTTACATGACTAAATAACTGAACATGACTAGGTATGCATTTAAAATGTTCAACTTATTTAGTGTAACATATGTGAAAATAAATGTTAGGTGATTAGAGAGTAAAATAATTTAATTCAATTTATTTTACAAAATACTAATTCGAATTTAATAAAATACAAACAAACAAGAACAATGTAACAACTTTCAACAATTTAAGTTATGTAAGTTGGTCTTCACAAATAACAAGCATTGTCAAATAAAAATACATGGTAACGTATTCTTAGGCCTGTATCACATTATCAAATATATTTGACACAAGAATATCTGATCAAATTATAAGTACTGTACTATCACATTACATATTTGATCAAAAAAACAACATGGATGAACATATGCTCGTGCAGCTTATGTTAGTGCAGCTGTTGTTCAGTAATGAAAAAAATAAATAAAATTAAGAAAAATGATTGTTGGTTAGGCAATGGATTGCTAAACGTAACAAGTTGATCATCCATAACAATTTGTTGAAAGAACTTCAGGTGGAAAACCAGCAACATTATATCAACTATTTGAGAATGAATGTTTAGTGTTTACAGAATTTCATAATTTTAAATATATTTAAAATATTATTTCATAATAATTTTCTTATTCAAGTATTATATAAATATTTTAGTAGAAGCTACTGTCCAGATATATTTTCTTGCGGCCATATTGTGTCACGCTGTATCAAAGATTTGAACAACGGTTCTACTCAACAGAACATTAATTTGATCAAACTGCCAAACAAATATCACACTCAAATATTTTATGAAATTTATTTGACAAACATATTTTATTCAGGCCTTTCTCTCCTTATTCTTTTAACATATATTTGATCATTTAAACAATTAATCAATGCTTTTTATTTCAAATTAATAACCTCGCCGTTAGAGACTTATTAGAAACTTAGTGGATCCACATTTTTGGGGGTAATCGAACTACTGGGTTAGTGATAATAGAAAATAATATATAACGTCCAGTCAGAGCTGCTCGGCCACCCAAACAAAAGTAGACTTGAGCGCACGTAGCTTAACATCTCTATTGCCTGAAGCCCGCCGCCTCTACTAACCCGTTTTTTGTATTATTTTTTATAATTTTTAAAGTCCCCTCTACAGGGTCTTTTCCATTTTTCGTCGCTCGCGTTGAACCTCCCCCTTCCCCTCTTGTGAATTCCCCCCCCTCACCTGTTCCAATTGACAAGTTACACTAATGAAGAAGATTTCATTGTACATATCAACATTGTACAATGTTTAACACGCAGAATGAATTTTTAACAACTCTAATAATGGAACGCTTAATCATTTTATAACCCACTAATAATTTAAGGAGTCATCATGCTAATTAAATTTATGATCACATTCCCTCGTTTAACTGCTATTTTTTCTGAGCCTAATTAAGTGATGATGAATATTAATAGAGGGTGTTTTTTTAAGCACATACCGTACTAATTATCATGATGGTCAACTACAACACTGTACTGGCTCATGAAATGTTTGTGCATGTTCTTCAAATAAAATGAACAACTATTAAACAACTACAAGTTCACTGTACTAACAATAATATTCACAAGTTAGTTCGAAGTTACTGACACTTTGTTAGTTGAATAGCAGCATTCATTTTTAACTTGGCCATATCGGCTCGTATCTCACAAGTTAGTTCGAAGTTACTGACAATTGAACAAACTGACAAATTTACTTAAACAGAATTTATTAATTTCGAATTCCTTTAATTGCTATCAGTTTATACTGAAGACTTCCGCAATGGCGGATATTGACAACAGTATTTAATAGCTGATGGAAATCGATGAATGCTACTGTACAAAAATATCAGTCACCACCGGGAATCGAACCACGGACCTCCCAATTGCCGGTCGGGCGCCTTAACCACTAGACCATGGAGACCTTTCTGCATAGCAGCATTAATTTTTAACTTGGCCATATCGGCTCGTATCTCACAAGTTAGTTCGAAGTTACTGACAATTGAACAAATGAACAAATTGTCAGTAACTTCGAACTAACTTGTGAGATACGAGCCGATATGGCCAAGTAAAAAATGAATGCTGCTATGCAGAAAGGTCTCCATGGTCTAGTGGTTGAGGCGCCCGACCGGCAATTGGGAGGTCCGTGGTTCGATTCCCGGTGGTGACTGATATTTTTGTACAGTAGCATTCATCGATTTCCATCATCTATTAAATACTGTTGTCAATATCCGCCATTGCGGAAGTCTTCAGTATAAACTGATAGCAATTAAAGGAATTCGAAATTAATAAATTCTGTTTAAATAATATTCACTTAATTGTTGTTTATTCACTTATTTCATCATTTCCTACGCTAGTAATTTGTAATAAAAAATTGCGAAATGCGCTTTCAATGGTGTAAAAATAACATTTGTTCGATTGGGGTAATTTCGTTTTCTATGAGATTTTTCTGCGCTAGATTAAAATAGCCTAAAAATAACTTGAGTAAATCGACAAACAACGAGGGCTGGCTCCAGGATATGTTTTATTGGCGCCAAAGCTGGGATCGTTTTTTTGGAAAGTAGTGAAATCGTGGTAAACCGCCATGAATTCAATAAATTAAAATTTTAAATTATAATTTTTATAAAAAATATAAATAATTTATATAACTTAAAATTATTGCTAAAAAGTACGAAGTGATAAAACTGGCTTACCCAACCTGAAGCCGTCTCTGCTAATGTTCTTTTTCTTCTACCAAATACTACGGATAATCTAGCCTTCTAGAAAATATTTAACTTTCTAAATAAATAATAATGAATAGGTCCAAAATGAAAGGGAATTCTGTTAAGAAAAATCATTAAACCCGGTTTTAATGGCTCTTGTTGGCAGTGGCGTAACTAAGAGGGGAATCAGGGAGATAGATCCCGCCCCTCATAATGACTAGAAACAAAAGAAATTTTGGAATTTTAACAAGTCTTGAGAGACAATTTTTGACAAAAGAGGTGTCTGGAATCACTAAAAATATGGTTTTAGAGAGACTGTTTTCCAAAAAAATTCTTGGCGAGTACCCCCGAACACCCCTTAAAAAACGAATTTTTAACATTGCCCTAATCTGGGCAGGGGGAGGGTAGGAGGTTAACAATAGCAGAGTAAAAATAGATTCAATTCGGCTTGCTTTTTTTTTTTTGTATAAGAGTCTGGATCCTCCATTGTCATATTGATTTTTATGCAAAAACTGGATAAAAATAACGTTGACACACAATTGGGTTAAAAGAATGTTGAAATGAATGAATTAATTTCTAGAATCGCTCAGTGTAGTTGTAGAGGGACTATTTTTCAAACATTTTCACACGGGAGCATCCCCTAACTCCCTTCTGAAAGAAAGAGCAAAAGATATTGACTTCTATTGTATTGCTGGAGAAACCTCCTTCACTCCCTCCTATGATTGCAGGATATATTGTTTAGAGCCCTTCCCTCGCATATCATTTGTCATCCCCCCCCAGACACCCTCTAGTTGCGCCACTGGCTCTTATGGTATTCATCGGATTTTAATGCATCTAATGAAACTATTTATTAATCAGATTTTTAAAGATAAGCATAGTCAGTCAGTGGTCATTAACACTAGACTAGCTATGTAGCAGCTTTCTCTCATTTGTGGTATCTGGCACGAGCAGCCATGGATTTACATTCAACATTGAATCCAATCATTTTGATTTCTCTTCCAACATATTTTTGTGTTCTGCCTCTGGAGAAGTGTAGAACAACGCACACACACACACCGTGCGAAAAATCACAGATTGTTTATTATTGTTACATTCTTGACTCGCAGCAACATTCGCATTGACCTTGGTGGATGCAGGCTGGTTTTCGATACTATCGTGACCTTTAGCCAAGCTCTCATCTCTCTTTTGGTATATACAAATATGTTGGACACAAAGTATCCACGTTTCTGTAGGCTTAATCGATCCAGGATACGACAATCCTTGACCAATCAAAGGCCTATTCAGAATTTATGATTAAATCTGCATTACTCTCACATTGGAAGTCATTTTTTTCATCTTTTTTTGCAATTTTTTCATGGTTTCTGAAGTTTTTCACATAATTATTTACATATATTTCTCATATTGTCTATATATTGTGGGTGTGTGTGTGTTTGTGAGATGAAGAGTGTGTGAAAACGTTTATTTTTTATTTTTCAGGATTTTGTTCTCTTTTGAGATTTGTTTTCTTCTGAGTTAGTTTTACAATAATGTTTAATTAATTTTTTATTGATTGTGTTGTGAATAGAGTTGTTTTCTTTTAGTGTGGATTGAGTGGAAGAGAGAGATGGAGTTTGCCTCAACTCCCCCCACAGCACTAACTTTGTATTGTGCGAAAAATAAATACTTCTATCTATCTATTCTGTTAGTTGGTGATTTATTATTTCTTCTTTTAGTTTTAGCCGTATATTTAAAAATTCAAGTCCAGACTTCCCTTCAAATACAATCTCAGAAACCACCTGAAGAGTATTTTTCTGTTGCGTTTTCCATGACAAAATACTTGAAATAAACAAATACATTGGAATATTTCTCTCTCTTTCAGAATAAAAGTTTTTATTGAGCCAAATGGGTTTTTACTGAGTTTTTATTTAACCTACCTCCATTTTCTTCTTCTTCTTTTCCTTCTTCCTCAGTTTTCATCTTTGCACAGTCAATTTGATTTGCAACATAAAAACATAGGTGCAAACGTAAATAATACATATTATACATATTAATAATACATCAATAAAAAAATAAATAGGTACCCATACTTTATACCTATATCTTTTTAAAAATACCTTATACCTGTTTAAAATTTTTTTCTTTTTCGGAGGATGAAGCCCTCATAGGTCTGAGACCTATGCGTGGGTAATGAATTCGATGATGATGATTGATGAGTTGGACCTAAAGTTTTAGGTGGGTTCCGAACCACCGGGAAGTGATTTTACAGCAGAGAACAGAGTATTTTTTGCTGGCCAATCCAATCGGTCACCCTTACAAAGAGAGCGCCGTACAAATAGGTATAAATGCCCTTCACATAATCAAATCAAATCAAATTCATTTATTGCCGAAGACAAATAATTTACAATTTGTATAGGCCACGTCCAAAAAATTACATAATGTTACATAAATATCACATATAAAATATATCACAAGAAATCATCACATTCATATTTAAAAATTCTCCATATTAAAGCTCAAATATTCATTATAATTATAAAAACAGTTTCTTATTAGAAAAACCTTGATTCTAATTTTGTGCTCCCTAACAGATAAACTTCTCATATGTAGTGGTAACTGATTAAAAAATCTTATTGCACAAGACCTAAAACTTACATGGCTTGATTTGTAACTACAATATTCATTTCTAATGTTTAGCTTATTACGTGTATTGTGAGAATGAGCATGAGAATGACTAGAAAATAAATGCAGATTGAACCTCACAAACAACAAACATTGAAAAATAAAAATACACGGTAAACTCATGATTCCTAATCTGATAAAAAGAGGTTTGCAATGCGTAAGAGGTGGAACACTGCACATAGTTCTAATTGCTCTTTTTTGAAGGACAAAAAGAGAATGAGAATGGCTGCAATTAGCCCATAATAGCGCTCCATATAAAATATGTGAGTGCACATAACTGTAATATACACTAACTAATATTTTTAGAGACACTATTTCTTTTAATTTCTTCAACATGAAAATTCCTCTTGCAACCTTGGGAACAGTGCTGTCAATATGACACTTCCATTTCATATTACTTTGTATATAGATTCCTAGAAATTTCACAAAATGCTCTGGATTTAAGTTACAATAGGAGACAGATAAATTTTGGGTTTTATTCAGATTAAGAGCGAGTTTATTGGCATAACACCAGTCAGACATCAGATCCACTTACCACAAAGCTACCACACTTGTACAGTCAAGAATTTAGATGCATTCCATGTTTAATTAAGATTGTTTATGTTCAAATTGAATAAATAATTTTTAATTAAGTACTAATATTATCTGGCAGATTGCCCGATTCAATTGAATCTGGGTTTCTAGAATGTGTAATAAGCTATCTAAAAATTTAATTTAATAGTCTCTTTTTTCTTCCCCTTCTCCTTCTCCTGTCCTTCTCCCTCTCATCCTCCGTCTCCGGTCAAATTTTGATGAGAAGGATATCCTCTTCCAAGAATGGACATTTATATCTTCAAACTTCGCCGTTTCATGTAGATACATCACAATCATATTATCGTTATCAAATTGCATCTTATACTATATTTATATCGTTGATTAATTCTTTAGTTTAGCATTGTACAATTCATAGAACAATACTTACAGTACTTATATATTTTTAACTATCATAATCTAGAATCTAAGACTGTGCATTTTGTAATCTACTTGAATAAAGTAAATAATCTAATGTAATTTCTTCTTTTTCTTCATTCTCTTCATCTTCTTCTCCTCCTCCATTTTTTCTTCTCCATCTTCTCATTTTTCTTCCCCTCCATCTTCTTATCGTTCTTCTTTTTCTTCTTCTTCCTCTTCTTCTTCATCCATCTCCTCTTTTTCTTCTTCTTTCTTATCTCCTTCTCCCTTGATCTTCTCCTCCTCCATTTTCTTCTGATTTTTCCTCCTCTTGTTTTTTCCCCTTCTCTATTCCTTCTTCCTCCTCATCCTCCTCCTCCATCATCTTCTCATTCTTCTCCTCCTCCTTCTTTTTCTTCATTCTTACTCTTCTCCTCCTCCCATGATCTTCTCCTCCTACTTCTCCTCTACTTTACAGCGTTAGAATTTCGTCGACAGATAACAGCAAGTATCTTTTTATTGTATGGGATGCCTCAACTTTAGATGTTTATTAAACTCGAACGATGTTTGTTTTTCAGATAACAGTAAGCCAGTGTACGAGATGCATGGATACCCAGAGTGCACAGTTGAGGCTGCTCAGTACATTGTTGACAAACAACGTAACCACGTGAATGCGATCAGCGATCTGCATTTGACAAAAGATGGAGGCCTGCAACTCGCTAATTTCGGCCACTTTGCTCCTCGCACATTCTGTGCTGATGTGGCTGTGTGGTCCAGTTCAAGTTCAGATTCCAACTCCGGCTCGCTGAATGTGATTGCCTGTCGGTTCCGTTTGAGCCCAACTACCAGACAAAACATTTACGGTGTGCTTTACATAATAGGCACTGTTTCGCTCATCCTTACTGTCTTTGTTCATCTAGTGTTCCCCCAACTCAGAAAAACTGCACAAGCATACATAATGATTGCTTATTGTATCAGTCTGGCATTTGCTTACGTTTCCAATTCCATTATCATATTTGCAGGAGTCAAAATTCAAGGAACAATTTTCTGTCGTCTGCTAGGTAAGTGTTTTATCACATCAACATTGTCAATAATAATAATAATGATTATTCTTTCAAGTTTATGTACATTGTAATTCACATATTGTTACCGGCGCTTTCTGAGCTCATTGTACTAGCAAAAATAATGAACAAAGTTCATATGAAATGCTTCGTGACCGAGTTATACAGAGTGAAAGATTTCCCCCAAAATGAGTGAAATGAAGACTTGCTGGAATCCTGGAAGGTAAAGAGACTAATTCAATTGATTCTTATGGTTTTCAATCTGAAAAATGGAATACGACAGGTTTTAGAACCGTATCTCTCTTAGTTTTTGTGATATTTCACTTGCAACATGAAAAATATAGGTCGAGAAACCACTTTTTTGCGTTTGACGTTCGTTAACTTTGTTAAATAAGAAATAACATACAAACTTTTGAAGCAAAACTTGTAGAAAATTAAATTTCGAAAAAATCATTTAAATTATACCAATGAGAAACAAATAATAGTTGATGAAAGTGGATTTTATTAGGCTACAAACACTTACGAAAATTATGGAATTTCAATAGGCCTATATATATAACTTTTGGCTGCTGTAATAAGATATCACTTTTTAAAATTATTAAATATTATAATTGTATAAATTATTAAGTTACATTTTGTATATTTTTTATATTCATATTGTATATTCATATAGACTAGAGTATGTGAAATATGAAAACTAAATTCTCTCAATTTCAAGTTTATTTATTTACATTATTTAGAAGAAAAATTATAACTTCTGGTCTTTATATAGTACCTATCTATGATAGAATGTTTATCCATTGCTTCAATGTCCACATCTCGTTTCCATACAATTTTGATTGATAGATAGATTTTGTATACAGTAATAAACTTTAGCTAAAGCCAATTGCAACAAAATAAATGCAGTATTAAGTTATGAGGAATAGCCCACATGCCATTCTGTACACCTACAATGAATGAATGCAGAATGCACTTTGAAGACCTGGCTAGAAGGCTGATCAAATGCTGATTATAATAATTATCTATACTTACATAACGCTGTGTATACTTACACAGCCTCTAACGTTGAATATAACATATAGCTATCCAGCCAAATTACCAAACGCTGAAGAAACTATAATTATATTTATGCATCAATTTTATTGTGGAAAATTCCAGTTTATAAAAATCATCTGTTGAAACAGTTCATTCTCATTGGACAAGTTTCATAAAACTTATGTTGGGAAGTGGACTGTCCCAACAAAACTCATGATGAAGTACAGCGTCTTAGAAAGAAATATAAATAAGGTTAAATGGAAGTGTTTTTTATTAAAAAATGTACATTTTCCTACAGTGACCCGAAAAAGTGCCTATTTTTGCACTAACTGTAGCACGCAAAATAGTCTATTCCTGCACCAGTGCGGGAAAGTAAATTGCAGTGCGGGAATGTACTTTTCCGCACTCCAAATTTGCAACCTAACAACACAAAATAGTGAGCATGTAATACGCAGGTTCCCTATTCTGCATTCAAAAATAGGTTGGCTACTCTGCTTCAGCTGTGAATAGTTGTTGTAGTTGTTGTTGATGAAATCGATTTGATTCGAAGATAGGTTATGTGAGGAATTTTCAGGTTATGTATGTCCTGTTTTGTTCTGTTTAAATTATTTTATACATTACTGTAGGAAAATTTAATGTGTAATTCGAGTGCAAAGTATTTTTTCTGCACTCGAGAAACTTTTTTCACTCGCCTTCAGCTCGTGAAAAAAACTGTTTCTCTCGATGCAGAAAAACGGTGCTTTGCACTCTAGTTACACAAATAGCTATTTTTACGTCCATATACTTTTGAAATCTATTAACTTAACCTAACCTAACAATGACAGCTGGCCAACGTTTATTGACTACTCCCGAAGTACAATGAGCCTTTATCCATTTTTTATGGTAGTTTTTAAATTTGATTTTTTACCATATCAAACAAAGCCCGTGTTTCAAGTGATGGATAAAGTGAGTTTTCAATCTAGTTATTATCAAGAATAGTAAATGCTTGAATTTATTTCTTTGTTCATAACTGTCTGCGTTGTTGATATTAACTTTTTAAGGTAAATTATTATTTTATTTTAATAGTAAATGTTTTATCGAATATTAATATGAGTAAAGTTTTGGTTGATCTATATTATTAATTATTTTATAATTTTATTTATTCAGGTCTAACAATTCAAGGTGGATTTTTAGCAGCGTTCTTATGGTTAAATGTAATGTGTATTGACATCGCATCAACTTTCAGGTAAATTTATTTCAATCATTAGCATGTTTATTTTCCGACTTTATAACAGTATATAATAATAAAAATGAAATAGTACAGTATATTAATGTAATGGTTGATTAATTTTCAGTACTAACACGCACCTACCGTTGTTACAAGAAGCACTTCAAACATTATAAGCACTTTAGATGATTATTGAGGAAACTGCTGATGGATAAGGCCTATTACTCGATGTTAGATGTTAGAGTTTCTTTAAGAATAATATAATTATCCAAATTATTGTGATAATATATGTGTGTTTTTTTCAAATGTGTTGACTCATCCTGTTTGGTTTGTACCAAATCTGTTGTACAATATTTAAGGCTATGCGCAGGGTTTTTGTTCATAATTTTTTTTCTCGAATTTATTGCATTGGATGTTATTAGGGCTTTGAAATGTTTTCTGCCCACATGAGTCTGGAGACTTTTGCGTAGGTAATGAGGGGAAAGGGTGAATGATAAGAAACATCCATGGCTAAATGAGATTCGAACCCAAGGCTGCAGGAAACGAAGCCAGCCATAGCTTTATCTTATCACAGACAAGCGCTCCAACAAACTGCGCTACGAGAGCCACCAGATAAAAAAAAATTTACTACGCTTATTACATTATTACTCATCATTTAAAATGAACTATTCTTATTCTTACTATCATTATTAATTCTCATACTTATTATTTCAATAAAATTGTTATTTTCCTTATTCCGGTTCTGTTATTTTTTGTAGATTACGTCTAGGAGACTCCAGTTAAGGGGTGTAAGACAAGTCAGATCAACAATTATACACTAGTTACCATAATTACTATATCAATTAGTTGAGGTGAGGCTTAATTTTGAAGTGAAAGGAACTCTTGTACACTATAAAAAGCTTTATCAACTAAATATTTTTTTCAGTTGAAATTTTTTCTTATCTGTGTAGGAGTGTAAACATTATTTTTTTTCAAGGATTGCCACTGTCATCTCGTTCTTAATCAATTTTCAACAGAGTTTGAATCTTCCAAGCTTGAGCAAAAACTATTCAATCCGACACATTAAAAACAAACATAAATTATAAGGTAATAGCCATCTCGTGTATGGCATCCACCTATGGGGGAACTGTTCACAGTCAATAATTCTGTTCAGGTTACAAAAAAAATCACTACGCATTTTATGCCGTAAACTGCCTCTCACACCATGTAGGGAATTATTTATAAGAATGGGTTTCTTAACATTGCCATCCTTGTATATATTGACATGCTTGATTTACATGAAAAAAAAACATTCATGAATATGAGGTGAATTCTGATGTGCATCACTATGAAACAAGGAATAAAGGTGACGTGAGAGTTAGATACTGCCAGTACAAAGGTTCACCGCAGAACTGGCATTATATGTCTGTCAAACTATTTAATGCTCTTCCTAGAACTGTGCGGGCTATGGAGATCAGTAACTATAATAAATATTTGAAGGGTTTGCTCATCAGAGAATGTTTATATAATGTTGAAGATTTTTTACAATTGTATTTTAGTTTTTGTGTTTGAGGTTTTGAAACTATCAGTATTCTGGATTTATATGTAGGCTAGGCCATTGACGTTGTTGTGACATTTTCATGTTTTTATGGCAATAAACGATTTGATAACATTTTAAAATAGAAAATTAATGCTATTTTGAATTTAATTTCTGTTTGTGAGTAACACAAACAGAGAAAAAATATTCCTCAAATTGGCCTAAGCTTGTGTTTGATACAAAATCTGGACTGTACTTGGATTTTTAATTATAAAATTGGAAGGAAAAAGAAATAATAGATCAATCCGCATATACCAAATCAAATAGCGTGTATGACGTAGGCCCATATAATTTACACTGAATGTATTTATCAGAAACCTACACAACAAACACACAGAATATCTAAATCCACTTCAAATTCAAATTTATTTCAATCAAAAAATCATTTTTACAACAAACTTTCAGTGTAAAATGAGAAAAGGATCATTTACATAAAAACTACGGCCGCTAAAAGATGAAAAAAGTACGAAATAGATAATTCCTACATAGTTATTACTGCTTGTGCGCGGGAATGAGTCCAGAGGAAGGTCATACTTGATCAATAATATATTTATTATTAAATATACTTATATTCATTATTCACTTATCTGTTCCTCCAATTTATAATATAAAGTTGGATCATCCAACATGGATGACAATGGATATAAGTGCCATCTTACCCTTGGTGTTAATAAGCCTAGTCCATTCATCTTCCATTAGTTAAAATTCAACAACTACTGGCATTTTATAAAAGATGAGTTCATTATACTGTTCACCAAATAATATTGAATTGCAATTTCTGTACCTGACATTGACTTCGCGAGAAAAGCACTTGCATTCTTAGTGCTTTGGACCCTTCACTTTAACAATTGATGTTCATCTATTAAATTGATTATATTTATACCTAGTGATAAGATTATCATGCTCGACGCTAGCCAAGCTACATTATTATTTGATCAAACAATTATTCAACATTTATCTCCTGTTCCGAAATTTGACGAATAATACTAGTTTGATTTTCCAGAGGTTTGCATCTATCGAAAAACAATGGAAAAGTACATAAAGGAAAAAAGTTTGTCGTCTACTGTTTATATGTGTATGGAATAACAGCAACCATAATCTGGTTGACAATAATTGCCCAACATTATTCAAAACGTCAAGCACCAATTTCCACAAATGAGAGCTGCTGGTTCAATGGTAAACGTCAATTTGGCATCATTCAATTTCAATAGTAGAGAAGTATGTTTCAGGGTGGCTTAAAGGAACTGTCAAGTATATAGAACATAATTTATTAATTTCAAATTCCTCAAATTTCATTAATTATAATGAAGACTTCCGAAATGGCGGATATTGACAACAGCATTGAATAGCTGATGGAAATCGATGAACGCTACTACACAAAAATATTTAGACTACTCTAATGTTTTTTTTAAATTATTGCGGATAATGTCCACATGAGTCTGGAGACTTGTGCGTGGGTAATGAGGGGAATGGGTGAATGATGAGAAACATGCATGACTGAATGAGATTCGAACCTGAGGCTGCAGGAAACGAAGCCAGCCAGAGCCTTATCTTATAACAGACAAACGCTTCAACCAGAACCGCCTAAAGCCGCGGCTAAGACGCTTGACCGGTAATTGGGAGATCCGTGGTTCGATTTCCGGCGGTTACTAAATATTTTTGTGCAGTAGCATTCATCAATTTCCATCAGCTTTCAATGCTGTTGTTGACATCCGCCATTGCGGAAGTCTTCAGTACAATTGATAGCACTTTGAGGAATGCGAAATTAATAAATTATGTAGTATTTTTGATTTATTTTTTTATTGTCACTATAAGTAACGTATTGGATTGAAGCTCTTTCATTTACATCCCAAATACTAAAGAATTTTGAAAACTACGACAAATAGTTTTTCGAATCGTGGAGGCACATGTGCTTAGCACAGCTGGTTTTAATTTATAATGTGATTATGATTGGTTCATAGAAGTTGTAAACACCTACAAATAACTGATGTTAATCCAGTGTGAATAAGCTGTTGAACTTTTCAAGAAGTATCTTTGTGTATTTAGTCGATTGAAAAATAGTTCCTCAAATAAGAATATATACATATAATAGCTGTATATATTTAATTACATAAAAAGTGGTCAGTTTTATTTCACTTTAATGCCATATTGGACAAGCATTATGATACTATCTTTAAAACATCGAAATTATTAGTTAATATCGGTGGTATAACTGTAGGTCCAGCATAATTGACATCATTATAATATCATCATTACCCACACAATCATGTGACTTCATCAGCAAGAAAATATAATTTTCAGAATAGGTAAAATAGATTTTATATGATTTTTGATGTAATAAAAGAAGTACAGCATGGTCATCGAAACGTGTTCTGCCAATGAAACAAAGTAAAAGATTATTAGAAAATAATGTTATTTATTTAATTTTAACAATGTAGTATTGGCATTTTAGTTAATTCTTGGTTCAATATAATTGTTGGTACAAGATTATTGTGAAATATAAACTGTGATTTTTTCCATGACGAAATACTTGATGAACAATCTAATATAAAACTGACGCTGTATTTCTATTTGAATTATGATTTTTACTCACTTATTATGGAGGGATGTATTTCACTTCTAAAGAGCTGATGAATCTTCTCTAGAAGTGAAATGCATCCCTCCAGTATAAGCGAGTAAAAATCATCATTTAAATAGTTTTGGTATTAGATTGTTCATAAAGTATTTCGTCATGGAAAGCATCACAGATTATATTTCACAATAAACTTGCATCAACAATAATTTTTTGTTTTGTCTTTAGGCAACATATAGGACCACTTTGTCCATCATTTTTTTGTTTTTCCTGGTTGGGTTTGTTGTCATGTTCTTCCAGTACAGCTTCATTCTATCTGATCTTCTCTGTCGTTCTTCCTCTGCTGGTATTCTGCAGGGGTCTTTAATGGAGAATCTGAAGTCTGATTTTAGTTTTTTGTCGATTTCTGCTTTCCTCTCTACGTCTTCAAGTGTCAACCCTATCTCTAGCAAATCCCTACTAATATCTCTGACTATTTCCCTCCTATTTTTTTCTTCAGGTTCCTGGTCACAAGCTGTTTTAGCAATCGACTGTCGGGCATTCTCAGAATGTGAAAAAAGTATGCAATTCTTCTTTTCCTCATCACACTGATCACAGGTTCTACTTCTCTATAAACTGACTCGTTAGTAGCAATTCGCCATGATCCATTTTTCATGTAACTCTTATTCAATCAAGTCCTGATAATCTGTCGCTCAACTTTCACCAGTCTTAGCCTCAGTCTTTATTTGAAAAAGAGTTTCACAGGCGTAGAGCGTTTCTGGGAGAGTGACTGTCTTGTAGTGTTGAATCTTAGCTCTCATTGAGATACACTTCTTTTTGTAGGTTTGCCATGTTAGTCCCTGAGCTCTCCTCATCTTGGAAATCCTGTTTTGCCAAGACAATTTTTCATTTAAATTACAGCTGATTATTTCACCTAGGTACCTGAACTTTTGCACTAACTGTCATTGATCTTAACATGATTGATACAAAGCGGCCTCGTTGCCATGATTTCTGTCTTTTCAAATGATATTTTGAGACTTATTTTCCCAGCAATTTTCTCTAGACTTGATATCTGTGTCCGCACCTCCTCCATGTTCAAAGACATCAGAGCCAAATCATCAGCAAAGCCCAAGCAGTTCACTTGGATGTTTCTCCCCACTTTGATTTTTTATGGGTTCTCTCTCTGCCAAATTTTGATGACATAGCCCAGGGCAACATTAAACAGCAGCGGAGATAGTCCATCACCTTGCCTTAATCCAGTTTTAATGGTGAATGGATCTGAAATTTCTCCTCTGAATTTTACTTGGGACTTTGTATTTGTTAGTGTCAGCTCAATCATTTTGACCAGTTTTGGATGTAGTCCATAATTTCTAAGAATTTTCAGAAGTTTTGGTCTGTGGACACAGATAATATATAACAACAATAATATTGAACCAAGAATAATTAACGTAGTATCGTTAAAAATGTCAATACTATTATGTTAAAATTAAATAAATGACATTATCAGTCTCACTTTTTTTCATAGACAAAAACACGTTTCGATGACCTGGTTAACAAATTTAATTTATCTGTAAACACAAATAATCGAGCAGAACTGTATGTTTCTTGTAGATGTGACAGAAGCTACAGTATTCTTCTTCTTGCCTCTTGGAATATCACAGCTTATAAATATTATACTCTTCATCTGTACTGCTTTGAAAATATACAAAGCTCAGCGGCAAACAGCTATCCTATCAAGAGATGGAAGTGGTCGTCATACTGGGAAAAAACCTTATTCAAGTCAAGACAAACGGAGGTAAGTTGGAATTTTCACTGAAAATTATAATCAGTGGTTGAGTTTAAGGGAGCCTAACCGGTTACCGGTGCACAGGAACCACGAATCAGGAATAAATCAAGCAACTTTTCATAAAAATTCTCCTCATTCATATGTTCAAACAACAAATTTCCATTTTTTCTACACTCACTCATTATTCGCAAAACATCGCCATTTCATCTTCTCGTTTGCATAAAACTTACTCCACAACGAATCCTTCATATATCTCACAAATTCTTTATAAAAACATATATATGTACCGTAATAGTTCCGCCAACTTGAGCCTATTTGAGTCTTTATACATAGGCATATTCAAGAAAAAATCACTCTTGCTATTTACCACTCCTTGGATCGGATAACTCGGAGGAACTTAGTCTCAGTCTACAGATAGGTTCATTTTTTAGTTCATTATCACTACTGCAGCAACATTTTCGGTGCGTCCGCGCATGGTTTGGGTTCCTCCTCTGGTTGATTTTCTGTCAATTTTACAACTTACAGTCAATTTAACTAAACTTTCAGCCTAATTTCTTGATAATTATATAAATTTCTCTATTATTGACCATCTTTCTCTCGATTTCTTTTAAAGTAGTCGATTTCTATCGAGGTTCGCGCCTGCTTGGAGTCTGCTTTTGTCATCTTTTCAAATACTAATATTACTTATACATATATATTTTCTAAATTTCAATATCATTGGTACTTACTCATGTTACATCTTCAACTTTTTTCGAATATGTAGACAAACTGATGTGAACTCATCTTTGATGTTGAAGAATATCAAATTTGATCTCCGGGAGTGACTTTCAAGACTGTCCAGTTTGGAATCTACAAGAGCAGTGTTGTTTAAACAATATATAGACCGGCTTTATGCACTGGACATACAGGCAGCATTGGTCTCATCGAGCTGTCCACATTATAAAAGAGTGAATCCACTTTTCATGGTTGGCGAGCAGTTGCTTTTGAAAATGTCTTATGCCAAAAAGCGCTGCATAACTCAACTACGCTTAGCGACTAAAAACTCTTTCTATTTATACAATAATAGAGAAATGAGTGTGTGGATAAACAGCTCATTAGAATGCCCAATCTGCAACTTAAGAGAAAAAGAATATGTGGATAATTTCCTATTGAGATGCCCAATGTATGGCAGTATCAGAAGATTTTACATAGAAAAATTCACGTCAAATATAGTTACAGATGACGATAAACTTATGGTATTACTCTCAAATTTAACAGAGCAGAAAATCAATCGATTATATCTATATACAATTAAAGCACTTGAAATAAGATCCCTAATTAGGAATACTTAAATCTGTCGTCATGCATAGTAGTCATATAGAAGTCATAATCATATTGTAGTCATTTCATAGTCACTATGAATTAATATTTATTATAAGAAGAGCTGAATCTATAAGGTAGATACATACAAAAAAGCGTTATTTCTCTTTTTGGGTGATAGTCCTGTTAATAGTATTATTATATATTACATTTATTCAATTAATGGTATTGTATGTGTATATTATATAAAATTAATGTATCTCAGATGCAACTACTTTGTATGAGCGTGCGCTCGAAACAAATAATAAATTTATTTATTTATTCATTTTATTTTATTTATTAACTTTTCATGTGAAATTTAACGACTTGCAGTCAATTATTCATTAAGAATAAGTATACTTATTCTTAATGAATAATTGACTTAATGAATAAGTATACTTATTCTTAATGAATAATTGACTTAATGAATAAGTATACTTATTCTTAATGAATAATTTACTTAATGAATAAGTATACTTATTCTTAATGAATAATTGACTGCAAGTCGTTAAATTTCACATGAAAAGTTAATATTAACAACGCAGTTCGTCATGGAACAAGAAATCCAGGAATTTATTTTATTTATGTGAACTCATCTTCACTCACAGACCCTTATAGGTCCATGTGAAGATCAATTCCTGAACTAAGGCCTGTCAGTTCACATTCCTATTTATCTCACTTGCTTTACTTATTTTGAAGCTATCTCAATGTATAAATTGGTTTTCAGTTCCATATATTATTCAAATAATCTGCCATATTTTTGAGTATCTCTATATTTATGTTACTGTTGAACTGTTTATCAGCTGATTATGAATTGGTTTTAACTGTTAAGTAACTAACTGTTTCATTAGATTATTTTGTCATTGTAAACGAAATGATGAATAAATCATTTTTTGAGGAGAATGATAGAGTTTTTGAGAAAACTAAGGCGTCTGATTGGCGTATTCAAATTCATAGACATGAATTTAAATAGACCAATCAATCAGACCTATTATTTTTCGGTGCACCGGTATCCGGGTAGGCTACCATGAACTCAACCATTCTACATTGGACAAATAATTGGTGTATAAGCAATGACGAGATGCAAATTTATTATTCCTAATTTTTAAAATTTTTACATATCTGTAATGTCGATTTGAATAGAATACTTCACGTGGTAAAATTACAGTACAGTTTCTTAGTCACAGGTTATTGTAATGAAATTTATTTGAAGATTGGCCAATAATCACCAGTGCTGTTTAAATAGGTGGATTGTGCTGAATGTAAGAGATAAAAAATTATAGATTTAGTGAAACCTATATATAACGCAGTTCGGAAAAAAACAAAAGTAGTGAATTTCTATGGTGTCACACTTGACATTTAAATGTTGGCAACACGATTTCTCAAGAAGAAAGATACCTCCCTAGACGATTTTTTCTCTGGATAATCGATATACTTTTTACAGAAGTTCAATTTTATATATAATATAGGCACCTGTATAAATTGGCCTAAATCATATTCTGTTTCATGAATAATAAGACGAAGTTGTCACAACCACGTTTACATATATTTATATATATAATTACACACACACACACACACACACACATATGTAGGGTAGGTCATTTCAGTAAACATTCAAACATGTGATCGTGTTATTACATATGAGTAACCATTGGAAACTGAAATAATAAACAGTTTAGTTTGATAGAATAAGCTCCACACGTAAGTTGAAAAAGTACTACTGTGAAAGAAATAAAAGAATGAATTACGAAAAGTGATTTTGATTTTAATTCAAGAGTTATCCTACAATTTTGGGGGATTTCATAAAGTGAGAAAACATTGATAGAATATTGAAGAATATTGATAGAACATTCTCCAAAAACAGTAGATCCTAGTTTCTAGGTAGGATAACAACTTTAAGAAAACTAATTTTGAAAATGGCATACCTAGCAAAGTTATTTGCTAGAATATTGATAGAACATTCTCCAAAAACAGTTGTAAGTAGATCCTAGTTTCTAGGTAGGATAACAACTTTAAGAAAACTAATTTTGAAAATGGCATACCTAGCAAAGTCAAAAAAGGCTGATTTATTGATTATAGCTGAAGAATTGAATATTGTTCTACCTAACAATCCTAGAGTCGTTCAGTTATGTAAGTTGATTGCTGAATCTGAAGACTATGATGAAGAGTTCACTAAGAATCTATTAGAAAATATTATCACTGAACGTAAGCATGAAGAGGAACGAGAAAAAGAAAAGTTGGAACGTGAAGAGAGACTTGAAAAAAAAGTTGGAACGTGAAGAGAGACTTCAATTAGAAAGAGAAAAGTTAGAATTTGAAAAAGAAAAGTTTGAACGTGAGGAGAAACTCGAAAGAGACAGATTAGAAAAGGAATTTTATTTGAGAAAATTAGAGATTGAAACTTCAACAAGGACGGATGGTGAGCCATCCAATAACAGTATACCTAAGAGGCTTAATTACTCTCAGTTTGCCAAAGATCCAGTGATGGGTAAGGTTTGGGGTAAATCATTTCGAGTTTTGGATTCTAAAAGTTCTGCCACTAGCAAAGTTTGGCAAGAATCATTTCAAGCAGTAGACTTCAGTCAAAACGATCACCAGAAAAGGGAATACGGCTCTGATAATCAAAGAATGAGAGACTTGTACGATAGAGGCAAACAAATCCGTTCTAATGAAAATTTCAAGTTTAACAATAGTTCTTCAGGTGGATTTCGTTGCGAAAAGGTAATTGAAAGGAAGTATGAAGGCTTGGAAACAGAGTCTTGTGATGAGCCTAAAGTTAAGAAACAAAAAGTGGAACAATTTGATACTGCAACTGGTTCATCTAAAGCAAAGCGAAAAATCAGATCTAAAGCAGAGCACCCCCGTGATGTGTTCTCATCGCCTTTGGCTGGAAACTCCTCACAAAACAGTAGTCTTGTGATCGAACAAAATAACACCTCAGCATCGCCTGGCGCAGAGGAAGCAGTCAAAGCAAAAGATGAGAAAACGAAGAAAATGAAAAGGGAAGAAGAGAAAAATATGAAACTGAAAAAGAAAGAAAAACATTCTTCAAGCAACAACAGTGATTCATCAGCCAGTATTGGATCGAGTGATTCAAACTCATCATCCAGAGATTCGGACTCAACTAGTCGCAAGTGGAAGACTAAAATTAGAACGATTGCAAAAAAGTTTTACAAGGGTAAACTAGTGAAAATTGTAAACAAGATTAAGACAAAAGAAGTTACATTACTCGAACTACAGCTGTGGATCAATAGAATGCAGAAGTGGAAACACAGGTGGAAGAGGAAGATCGAAATGAGATTGGCAACACAGAAAATAGAGATTGAGTTGAAGAAAACTCAGATGATGAAAAGAAGAAGATGTGAAGCAAATTTAGAAGCAGAGGCACAGAGCTAGAAATTGAAGAATGATATGGATGAGTTACAGTGTGTTGGAGAACATAAGGGGCCAAAGAAGACCAGCACACACGCTGAATTCATGAAGCCCTGGGCATCTATTTAATTTGTGTTTGTTTCTTAATTTCTGTTTCTTTTGTGTTTTGTTATTCTGTTTATTGCGCTCTTCTATATTTTACACAATTCTTGTTTTGTACGTTTTTATTCTTATTTTTCTTGTTATGTTCACGGCTTGAGGACAAGCCACTTGTCAGAATAGCCGAATGTAGGGTAGGTCATTACAGTAAACATTCAAACATGTGATCGTGTTATTACATATGAGTAACCATTGGAAACTGAAATAATAAACAGTTTAGTTTGATAGAATAAGCTCCACACGTAAGTTGAAAAAGTACTACTGTGAAAGAAATAAAAGAATGAATTACGAAAAGTGATTTTGATTTTAATTCAAGAGTTATCCTACACACACACACATATATATATATATATATAGTTTTCTATTATAAACTTAAAAAACACTTTTGAATGGAAATTGACTATATATATATATATATATATATATATATATATATATAGTTTTCTATTATAAACTTAAAAAACACTTTTGAATGGAAATTGACTCACGTTATGGCGTGACGGCCGTTTCGCTCTGTCTGAGCCATCTCACACCCAAACACACATTCCACTTTTGCTGAACACATCATTTCAACAGGCCACAGTTATACAGACATTGACACTAATTTAGACACACTACACTTCACACACAAAAGCCAGAAACTCAATGTTTTAGAACAATATGAGATATACAAAGCAGCAACCTGACAACATTTTAAATGATCAACTTAACTTCTTCTCACATACTCTATTTGACAAAATAATCCCAATTTCAAACCTCCCGCCTACTCATCCCCCCACCCCTTCACCATTCCAACATAACTAACCCTCAAACTCATGCCTTGAATCAGTGTACTGTGGGTCGTCTGATGATGCTCTAGACAACAGAGCGAAACGGCCGTCACGCCATAACGTGAGTCAATTTCCATTCAAAAGTGTTTTTTAAGTTTATAATACATATTAGTGGAAACAAGATGGATCTTCAACATCATAGTTTTCTATGTAAAAAATCGTCTTCATACTGCTGCCGAAGTAATATTGAACTCTAAGCACAGACTATGTGGTACTATCTATATTATTATGACTAGTTACATCTCATCCAGTCTCATTTAGTTACATTACATCGATGAAATCCAGGGACAGAAGAAGGTAGAGTGGTTGCTGGTCGATTCCGATAAAGATTCTATCAATTGTACCGTATAATATGCGGTAAGGATATGATGTATTTGTAACTGTAGTAAGAATTATTGGAATTGCTCAGTCAGAATTACCGGGGAAACTATGGGCGGGTTTTTGCTGGCTCCTACGGAATTGTCTATCACGCTATATAAATGATGATACATAATAACCTAAAGAGTGTAATGCCCCTTTTCATAAATCATGTGAGTCACCCAATTTCGTCAAAATATCATCGTAGCTTCATCTAGATGTACAGCTTGCAAACTCGTTCTTGGCAGTTGTATGAATTTGCCTCGCGCATCGTGGCTCTATACTAGTAACTCACATTGTCATATGACGAATGACTAGTTCCCAATATAGCCGCTTGGAAGTTTGTCACCAGGGACAAACAGAATTGCGTGTTTCTGCGCACTGCCAAGAATGAGCTGACAGGCTCTACCAAACACACTACTGGTCAGAGGCTGAACTAAATTTTTCAAGAATAACTATTTAGGTTAACTTTTTGTTGTAAATTCAACGACTTTCAATCAGTTTTATATTGTGAATATATAATAAATTCATTCACATTCGGCCGAACGTTTTCGAGGTATTGAATCTCATCTTCAAGGCCTTATAGCTTATATAATATAAAACTGACTGCAAGTCATCAAATTTATAACAAAAAGTTAATATTAACAACGCAGATCGTAATGGAACAAGAAATCCAAGAACTATTTAGGTTTTATCTTTGCGCAGTGGCGATATCGTAACCAAAATTTGACTGAGGTGCGATTATTGCTAATTGAAAACACTGAATGAAGTGAACAGTATATGGATTAGAAGAAATGGAAATGCAATGAATATGAGTGTTTTCGAATTTACAAACGGTATATTACAAATGCTAAATTTACATAACATGCAGCCAATCTTATATATTTACATAGTGCTTTATGTACGATATTTGGGTGAATCAAATACAAACGGTAATTTTGTGAAGAGAGGGAAGAATTTAAGGCTCAATTGTTTAACAAGCCGTCAATTTATTTCTTCAAATGTGCAAAATAATTTAAACATGTTGCATAAAGTAATAACCTTGCAATTAAACAAACCACCATAAATAATTAATTAAAAATAATAATATACAATATAATATACAGTACATTTAAAGACTGCTGCTGGCACGGTAGAGACCTGAGAGCCAGCGAAAATATTCAAGCTTTCAAACCAATGGCGGGATTCTGTAGATAATGTAGGTAACTACATTAACAAATGGTGGATATAATGTTATTGAACATATGTTTTTTAAATTACCGTTTGTATCTGATTCACCCACGTATTTACAAATCTAAGGAATTAGGTTACATCTTTTACGGCTCATCAAAGATCGTCCAACAGCTTAAATAAATAATAAGGAATATAATTTTAATATCAATTGAAAAAAATGTATAGATGATTTTAATAATACAAATTCCTGCAGTCCAAAAACAAAAAAATCTAACCATTTTTAATTCTTATTTTACAGGTTCTTATTGTTTGTGAAGCTGTTTTTCCTAATGGGTCTAACGTGGACGTTCGAAGTAATTTCTGCAACTTTCGATGAGAAGAATAAGATGTGGTACATAACAGATATGATCAATATGCTTAGTGGAGTCATAATTTTTGCTATGTTCTGTTGCAAAAGGAAAGTATTCAGACTTTTCTTGAACACAATCAAATGTAGTAAAAAGACTGAGACCAATTCTCAGAAAACATCAGTGTCACCAAAAATGTCAAATAGCTATTCAACAAGATCAACATCCATACATGTTTATAATATAGACTCGGCATTTAGAAATGAAATGTCGATGACTTCTAGTCCCAATTATAGAATGTCATATCTTTAATTGAAAGGATACAAAACAAAAACGTTAATATCACTGTTTATCAATGTTAAATTGATAAATACCTGTCTTAACCGAGAAACTTATTGCCATGTATTTCTCTATTGAGATTTGTAGAGCGATCCGGATTCCTCGCACACAATTGTGGAAAAAGTCTACACTGCTCTGAGAGTGCTCTGTGCCAATACATGTTTCGGTTTGGACAAACTTTGAGTTTGAATTTTAGATACAAAATTGAAGCATATCTGAAATGCTTTTGAAAAATACATTAACTCAAGTGCATAATACTTGAAGACTACAGTAGGAGTGGGTCGTATCTATGCGTTTGCAAGGAAGGTTGAACAAAGCAATCTAGTCATTTCATTTAAGATGTCGCAAAACAGTCTGAGGAAGATAAATCAGAAGCTATTTATCAGCATTAAAACACCATAAAATAGTAAATTTTACATTCTGAATTTTGTCAGAATGTCTAAATTGTACAATTTTAAAGTTCTTTTCACAAAATTCGCCACCCTGCGGCGTAATGACATACACATAATGATTCATGTTGTGCTTAAATATGGCACACTACCATTAAAGTATACTTGATACTAAAAACGTATACTTTATCTTTTCCAAGTAAAAAAGGTATAAAAGTATACTTAACACGTGACAAAATATAATTATGCTAGTCTTTTATGGTTGTGAATTGGAATATTATGTTCTGTAAGTTTATTTTTTATTTGTCACATTTTGAAAACACAAGCTCTGCTTTTTTCATTCTACTCAATCAAATAGGGTTGTAATAGTTTCTCACTAGTAATATTATTATGTAATAAAAGTAGTCTATCTTTAAAAAATTGGTTTAAGAGATTATACTTGATCAAAAATAGTATTGAATATTCAAAGAAAATTAGATTTAGACACAATGCATATTCAAGTTTTTTAAATGTAGTTATTCAATTATTTCAAGTCTGCTTTTTAGTAATTATTACTTTATAATAATTAATATTGTATCAAACAGCGTACACATTCATGTTTAATTATTCAATAAACTCGTTATAGCTGAGAATGAATTGTTATTTTAAATAGGTAAAATACTAATACAATTTGTAAAAGTTTTTCTCAATAATCCACTAACTATTCTGATTAAGTCCACAGCTATTGGAATCCAGGATTTGCTATTCAAACTCTTTGGGAACTTCAATGATAGGATTTTTTCAATTGAATTTGCCACTGAGAACGTCTTTCTCACAGCACTTCCATCTGGTCCAAATGACAGTATCAAAAAACTATATTAAATAGATCTTTCTAATAAATATGTACTTAATATTCTTAGTATATAGTATTTCTGTGTAGTGAAGAAACATACAGACCTTGAAAAGGACAAATTTAAATGAATTAGAGGTATTTGTGACTGTTTAGAAGAATATTAGAAATACCATAAAATGTCAGATTTACTGATAAGGAGATTGAGATTAAAAAAAAATATCAGATAAAAAATAAATGTGAAATACTTCTATATTTGGGCTACAAAATACAAATGAGGACTGGTATTATTTGCTTCAATCAATTTTCAAATAGGAAAGATACTAATCCAAGGACTAACTTGAAAAAATGGGGATGTCTTCTGTAGAAGAATGTATTAAAATAGAAAATTTTCTAATTCTTTAGGTACACTTCAATAAACAATTGGTTACGTCATGAAAATCGAGATGTGCTGATGATGGCCACATAAGTTCGAGACTTGTGCGTGGGTAATGAGGTGAATGATAGCACATAGATGCCAGACGGAGGAGCGGGATTCGAACCCACGACCGCTGAAGCGACAATAAATCTAAAACTAATTCCAAATAAAACTATTAAAAATATATAAATGTTTCAAGTAAAGTAAAAAATGTTCACGTTATAAAAGTTAAAAAGTATTATTCCTTCATCCAGATCAAAAAATTCAGTTAGGGAGTAAAAAGGATTGTCCGTTAGATTTCCTATTTAAACTTTGTACAAAGGCATGGTCCTAACTGAATAAGGACGCTATTATATGATAATTATCATCTTAATTATTATATTATATTGAAAATAGTGTTTGGTAAGTGTGGAAAAATTAATTATTTAATGAAGGGATTATTCTTATGAAGAGCTACATTTGGAATGGAATAGGCGTCTAAAGCATATATATATATATATATATAATGGTATTTGGATCAGCTTGGCTAAGAGCAAATAGGAGTACAGCCTGCAATAGGCAGCAGTGCATTACTTTTTTTGGAGCAAAAAAAAAAAAATGGAGAAAATAATCCTCAGCAAATAGAAGTCAGGGAAAGGACCAATTATTCGATGACTGAATCAACAAAAATTAATAGGACCACACCCCTGGTTCTAGTTGAAGAGTATTATTTATTTCTATGTTTCACAAAAAATAACGCAGAGCTGAAACCCTCTCAGGCGTATAATCATACAAGATATGAATGAGGTATAAATCTCTAATCTCAATTAACCTAATCAAGGCAAGGCAGATCTAAGGGATTTTTATTTCTCCAATGAGTACAACAGTCACATATTAATGTGCTTTATTGTTTGTAGATATTTTCACAAGTCTACAAACCTTCTTTCCTCAATTCCTGGATACCTTTCAATTAATAGAGTTTACATAAAACTACGTTGGTAATAACGATAATACTAACCTCAACACTATGAATCTGCTTGCTTTATAGCATCTTCATTTTAGAGCAGGCAGTTGCTTAGTGTGAAGTTAACATTATCAAATTATCATTATCTTCAACGTAGTTTTCCGCAAACTCACCTTCTTAATATAACAGCTAATTCTATTCCTAAAACGTGGTAACGAATGTTGAAAGTATTGCTATTGGTGCAGAGAATAAAATTTTACGGTAATGTTAACAGTCCTACACTAAAAATAGTGTACATCACTAGAAATATATTACAAGAAACTAGACACTAAAGCAATTAACAATATCATTTACATAATGTACACAAAAGTAATTGTATTATAATAATTTGTATTGTTTACAAGTTTTCACTAATTTTAATAATAGCAGTACTGCGATACTTAGTATAGTATTATACTATATTTAATTTGTATCCTTATTTGATTGTAATGATTGTAATTTATCGAATATCAACTCACGAGCTGAGAGTTTAAATGTAGAAATTCGATAGTTTGATACAAGAAATATGGCTTTCCACCGTGAAGATAATAAATTGTAATATTTGACTAGAAGTGTAGAAAGTCCACTAATTCTGAAGGTTTAAGATACTTCAAATAGTTGCTTGTTCGTTCAGCCAGCGCCAGTTTGCAAAGTTTGTTGAGTGTCAAGAATAGGACACACTATTAGTCCTTATTGACAACTCCTTAAATGTTCTAGTAAGGCAGCAATAAATATTCAGGCAGAGAGACTGAATCCCAAAACCTTCATCAGAACGGATGAAAAAATCGCGTGCGTCAGAAATATCGGCTTGTCCTTCCAATAATCAAACTCCAAAACACATCAATTATCAACAATTGCAATAATATCCAAACAGGTGCCATAACGTAGTAGATTGAAAGATTCACAGATGGATTTTGCAATTTCAGACACAAAATAATTTGAGCTGTCATTTTCAAAATAATTGCACCAAGATACCATATTTTTCTATGAACACACGTTGCTAACCTATCCAGTCTATTTTTCCAATGAGACATGATGTTGAAGAATATATACACAAGTAAAATAACGTCGTAAATCCAAAGTGGAATGAATACAATGAACCAGTTCCAGTTCGTTCTTGAATCCAAACGAAGCACAAGCAATATCAAGAATACCAGAAATAGAAACCAGGTGAATAATGCTCTATGAAGAACTGCCATTTTTATTCGGTTTCAATTTTCTCTCACTTTGTATCACACCTGGAAATATGAAATACAAAATCAACCAACTACAGTAAGTGTAAAAGAAAATATGTATGGGCTACTTCTTAGTGGCTGTTATTTGTTTACACTATTGAAGTCACATGAAACTATTTACACAAATTATTCAGTTTTTGAGCACACATTCAATGAAAACGCCATGAATGGAATCAAACTACCAAATGCACAAACATTTCATAGATACATGCATATCCTTAGTATACTTTTCAAACGTTAAATGAGTAGCCTAGGTTAAATTTTCATTATAGAATTCTGTGACGTTTTCCATGACAAAATACTTGATGAATAATCTAATAACAAAATTGACACTGTATTTCTATTTTTTTTTTTTTTTTTTTGAGGATGAAGCCCACATAGGTCTGCGACCTGTGCGTGGGTAATGAGTTGGATGATGGTGATTGATGAGTTGGACCTACAGTTTTAGGTGGGTTCCGAACCACCGGGAAGTGATTTTACAGCAGAGAACAGTGTATTTTTTGCTGGCCAATCTAATCGGTCACCGTTACAAACAGGACCTACGAGAACGCAGCTTATCTCTCTGATTGAACAGATACCTGCTACGGCTCGCGGCTATCACTTCCCTATTTATCCATGTAATATATGATTTACACTCACATATATTGGAGGGATGCATTTCACTTCTAAAGAAAGAAGCTTTATCAGCCTTTCTGTTTAGAAGTGAAATGCATCCCTCCAGTATGAGTGAAAATCATCTATTAAATAGAAATACAGTGTCAGTTTAGATATTAGAATATAAAATTCTTCTTGCTTGACCATGATAATCATATTTTATATTTGTAGTACGTTATAGAGATTTTGTAAGCACGAAAAATTGAAAATTCCGTTTCTCTTGAATGACTTTTGAAGATTTTAGAACCAATTTTTAGTTGAATTAAAAATATTTGTTTATGATAATAAATTTGTGCTGGAAAACTACACTCAACTATTTTGGGGGAAAACTTGCAAGTATGTACTTTTTTATTGCTGATGATGTCCACATAAGTCTCAAGACTTGTGCGTGAGTAATGAGGTGAATGGGTGAATAATGAGAAACATCCATGGCTGAATGAGATTCGAAACCAGCTAGAGCACTATCTTATCTCAGACAAGCCCTCCAACCAACTGTGCTACCAGAGCCGCCATATTGTACTTGATACTTGCAAAATATAATACTTCAGGTATATTGCAAGCTAAAATTTTATTTTAAAGAAACAACATTAAGTATTAGTTGATAACAATGGAGAAATTTTTTAATTTTTTGGAGTAAGGTAAACCACCCAAACTTGGTGACCTGAATAGTGCTGTTACTTTTCAGCGTAAGGAAATACTGTATTACAAAGCCAAAGGCCAGATCGACTGGTATTACCGGGTTTGTCATGAAATTCTCAACAAATTATTGTCGTATAACAATTATTAAAAACTCAAATGAATAACATACTAGGTTGAATGTTATTATAAACCGTTAGCGCAAAACTCCGTGATTCTATTGTTTAAGTTCATGATGCAAACACAATTTATTGTCAATCAGTCGTTTATAATGCAATAAGTTACAGCAGCTGACTACATGTGACCTGTGCATGAGTAATGAGTTAGATGATGGCGATTGATGAGCCACCAGGAAGTGATTTTACAGCAGAGAACAGTGTATTTTTTGCTGGCCAATCTAATCGGTCACCCTTACAAAGTTGGCCCAGGAGAATGCAGCTTATCTCTATCTGATTGAACAGATACCTGCTACGGCTCACGGCTATCACTAACCACAGGGTTCTGAGGATAAGGTTTTATCCTCCTCAAAAGCGACCGTCATATGGAAAATATCCCCAAAACATGATGTTATGTGATTATCATGAAAAATGAATAATAAACAAAAGTTATAACCTATAGGGAGATGGAACCGGTTTTTAATGTCTGGATACACAGACATAATACTTCAATTAATATTTGCACTAAGCAGTACCTTCATTTTTATTGAAAAGGATCTCATCAAAATATATCCCTCCTGCAACAGATTCTGTAGGCACAGCTGGTAGTTTCTTTTCAACCAATGAAATAATCGATTTTCATCGATTATTTTCTGATCCATTAAATCGTCGGCTCGCCGCACACGAACTGACTGCTTTGCTATTTGCTATTGAGATTTGCATTTCTTTGGGTGAAACTTGAGTTTAGTCGAGAGACACTCTGAAACCAAAATAAATGACAACTGTTAATAATGAATACCAATATTACATACAGACTTTAAACATAGTCAACTGCTTTAGAAAAACTAAATGAATCAACCAATTTTAAAAGTCAATTTAAAATTGCTTTGCTTGTTTTCGGACTTGTGGCTGGTCTCACAGGTGTGGTGATAGCTGTGAAACTCTTTGGCATGCATCTGGATCCTGTATTGGATTATTCACACCGCATCAATCTATTCCTTATTGTTCAGAATAATTGAAGCTCTGCTTAAATTTGGATTAACATTATTGACATATATTTTACTTTTTTCAATGTCACATAAGAGTATGGATTGAGATTGTCGGGGCATGCTCCCTATACTTTTGTGCCAGAAGCACACTGCAAGAACCACGGTAGTTTGAGGATCCAGAGACTCATGTCGCTTTCTTTTCAAGAAATTGAATATTCTAATTGCATAACGTCGGCTTTAATGTATACAAAGAGTAATATGTCTGATTACACTCAAAGAGGCTCGTTCTAATGTCAGACCAAAGTATTTGATTGATGTCCAAGGTGTAGAATTGAAAAGACCCAGGACCACTGCTTTGTTAATGGAGTACAATTTTTCAACAAAAATTATCTTCTAATGCACAGAGTGTACGAATCAGTATTTCTTAAAAGATAATACATGCATGGCTAGTGAGTCATCCGTTTTATTCACTTGATTTCTATCCTCAGCCTGTCATGTTGACTTATAACCATTTATAGTTGAGATATTGACTGTGATATGACTCTTACTGACCACATTGCTTTGTTTGAGAGGGATATTAATATCACTGGCATAAACATTTGCAACAAAATACTCGAAAATCTGGAAAGAATTGAGAGCTTCAATGGATTCAAAAAGAGCTAAGATATTAAGAAAAAGAGTTTTACTCAATAAATGAATTCCTGCCCGGCTGAGAATCCTCGATTGTTTTTCTGACATGAATTGCTGTTGAAATTGATCTTTTTTTCTAATTGTGTTTTTTAGAAGTGTTTGGAATTTTATTTATTAATAAGAATATAGGTGAGGGCACAAGGAAATTCCCATGATTGCTCTTTTAACACCACATGAAGCATAATAAGTACAGTTACGATACAAAACTAGTCAAAAAATATAAAAAATAGAAAGACATGTTGATTACAATAATTATCAAGATGATGATATTATTGACGATGACAACAATGATATAATGATGACAAAAATTGAATAATGAAGGTGATAACGTTTATGGTAGTTCAGATAGCTTGAGCTCTTCGAGCTGTTGCAAGCATGATAACCGAAAATTACGGGCTCAATGTTGAAACAAAAGTTTTCCCTGGAGGAAAAATCCAAGATATTAGTAGATTTTTAGCGAACTATGACATACTACACAATAAAATTGAAGTAAATATTGGCTCCAACAATTTAGTAAATTACAAAACACCTAATCACATTATGCGACCCCTTTGGTATACAATAGAAGCTGGCATGAAAAAACACAAAAACAAAGTGGTTCATAAATGGTGTAATGTACAGAAAAGACACTAGGGACATTTATGCCACAGAAACAGACGACGCATTCAAATTCATGTGCACACAACTTGGAGCTACTTTCATTGACACATCGCTAGTTTGTGGAACTGACTGCTATAGACCTGACGGTATTCACCCCAACAAAAAGGGAGCTCAAAACTTGACTGATAGAATCATGGAATCGGTTAAACTAGGAGAAAACATAAACACACATTCACAAGCACATCAACTGAATCTAATCCATCAAAGACCACACCCGCAACTTCAGGACAGACCTCACAAATTCCGAACATTGAGACAAATAGCACAAAAAACTGCCTCATTCATCCCAGCAAACCCACTCAATAACTAGACTAATACCAAGACAAAAATCAAAACTAAATAGATCAGTCATACAACCTAAATAAATAATGAATAAAGGATTAAAAATATTTTTCTTAAACATACGACGAGGCCTTAAAAAAAATAGACCAACTAACTATAGAACTAGACAAGATAAAGCCTCACATTTTAATGATAGCAGAACATGGACTTGACAAAAACAAACTGGAAACTACTGCCATACCTGGATATACATTACACTCAGATTTCTCAATAAAGCAGCACATTTGGGGAGGAATGGCTATATACACATCAAACACTCTGGACTGTAATTTAAAGAATAAAGACAAAGAGAGCTTCTCAAAAGAATTGACTTGCGAAATAGCTGCTCTAAAATTAAAAAACAAAACTCAACAGCTTACAATAATAAATATTTGTAGGCCGACATCAGGTAACATTTTGGAATCTTTTGAACTTATAGACGGATTCCTAGGTTCCTTCACCACAAGGAACAGCAACACAGTAATAATGGGAGATTTAAACATTAACTCTCTACAAATTTCGCTGAATCTAAAAAAACTAAGTGACATTCTAACTCAGCATAACCTAATAATTATTCAACTCCCACCAACCAGGCTAACAAATAGCAGCAAAACCAGAATAGACTATTGTATTACAAACATAAACGATCCAGAAATTCAAATAATAGACAACGTTATATCTGATCATAAAGGGATAGAATGCACTTTAAAAGCAACAATTAACTATCAGCAGGATATTACTATAAATTCTAGACAATTGACAGCAGAAAATATGGATCTAATCAGAAATGAACTCAGAAAAGAAGACTGGAGAGAACTTATAAGTTTGGAAACTGTAAATGAAAAATACATTAACTTTATAAAAACCGAAATTAAGCCATGAAAATCAAGGAATTCAAGACCAACTACAATTGTATGAAAATTAAAAATTCTGTTTCGAACTTGGAATTTTAAAAAGAAAATAATATTTTCCTACAACTGCTCGTAAAGTAGTTCTTTACGTACTGAAAGCTAATTGTAAAATACCTCTTTACTGCTCCGCAAGCGGTAAAGTACTTTACGCTCGCCAGCTGTTTTCTTTACGCTTCTGTTTTGATTTTGATGTCTTCTCATTGGTGGATCACTGATTCCGTGAAATTCACATAACCTCAAAAAAGGCGAACGCTAACCAAAGCCGCGCATGGTCTGTGATGTTACAAACTACAAGCTTTTATTGTGTTGGAATTCAGAACTGCAGTTTTAGGAAAAATATTGTATGCAATTCGCGCGTGAAGCTTCTTTATCGCTCTCGCAAAATTACTGCGCTCCGCTACGCGTCGCGCAGTAAATGTTTTGGCTCGAGCGATAAAGTCGCGCTTCACGCTCTTAATACATAAATAACTATTTTCACCGATCTTTAACACTTTAACTGTCCAGAAAGCCTGAACTTTATGTCATGAAATTCAACACTACCAATAATGTAACTTAATTGATACAATATTAAAAACTTCCAAGTTCAACTTGGAACTTATAAGAGAAAAAATATTTCTACTAACCCATATATTTCTGTAATTTCTAGTGAGCTAGATATTTAAGTCATAGACATTAACACAAACTATAATTGAAACAACATCAATAACTTTCAAGTTAAACTCTGAAATATTGCTCAAGTTACTATTCAATCTAATGAAAGTTTTTTCATACATTGAGGTTAGAAAAGCGGCTGGAGAAGTGACAGTGATGCACGGCCATATGAATTATATTATGTTTCTTTATTTTCTATTAAAATCCAATTCATTTTTTTCATTCAAATTTTCTCTTCATCTTCCTGTCATATTTGTACTTAAAATCATTTCTTAAATTTAAGTTTGCTTTCTGTGTAAATTTGAGATTGTTTAATTGGTAAATGTGAAGCTGGCAGAAAATCAATATTCCAATATCATGAAAATTGCAATCTTTTTAGAAAGATCTTAATTTATTTCTTCATATTAAGTTATTTTTAATCATCTCAATGAGGTTTTAAAATAAATAGCTGCTAAAGATTGAGATTGATATTCCAATTCTCGATTATTGAAATGTTACGAATGTTGTAGTCTCCAAAATTTTGTCTAGGTATTGCCGTGCAATGCATTGTGGGTATCAAAAAGAACATACAACGCGAACGCACAATCACGTCCGACTTCTGTGTTCACCGAGAGAAATGTTTACAGTATGATGGCGGTGCCGATATTAAAATGGAAGCGGATTACAAATCCGTCGGGCCCTCAACCGCGACCAAGACATGGACATCGCGCTGTTTCAATCAAAGATTTAATGGTCGTATTTGGCGGTGGCAACGAGGGAATCGTCGATGAACTTCATGTTTATAATACAGGTAAATTGACAACACTTCTGGATTAGTGATCAATGGCGGCGTATCGAATGAATATTCTCTTTTATTATTTGATTATGACAAGCAAATACAGTTTAGTTTATGTAAATAATGACTTAAGATCAATATTAATTATATTTAGCCGTTTTTTAGGCAGTGTAATTGTTGTCATTTGTGTTATTATCTATTGTTGATTTCGCGGTTATTGCTTATAGACAACATGGCGGCCTCCTATAGAGAAACATGTTAGGTTAAACCGAAATTGATTACACTAATGGAATTCGGGACGATTGCTATGGGTTTTCGTTGCTATTAATTGTACTTGTTATTTCAAACTTTTATGTTTAATCCTACTCATCAAATATTGATGTTTATGTCATCAAACCGTTTTAATTGAACAACCAACACGAAGCCACTCTACCTAATTTTAGATACTTTTCATTCAAGCAATATCACTTTATGTTATGTTAAGAAAATAATTACAGACAAGCTCACTTGCGGATAAATCTCATGATTCATCAATTATTGTTACTTTTCAGAATTATTTAACTGGAGTATTTGACTATTTGAGTATCTCATTAATACTATTTTTCATACAAGTTTGTCGGTCATTTTGATGATCAACCAGCTCTTTACATTTATAAATTTGAACTTGTTTGGCCAGTTAACAATAGCTTGTTTTGATTCACGTTTCTATATTTGATATATTAGGCGGTAACCTTTGGTTATTGACATAGGCACTTTATGCTTAATGCTTACTAATTGATGCTTGTTACTCGTGATTTCATTATTGTGCTTATTTCACGTTTCAATATTTGATTTATTTGGCGGTATCCTTTGCTTTTTGCATAGTTTTTGAGAGAGACATTTCCCAGCAAATTGCTGAGAATCTAAAACAAAAAACGTTCTGCTACTTCTTATAAATCATACTACTCTTCAAGCTTGCATGTCACGAGCCCTAGACGGCATGGGCGCCACCACTTAGGGCAAGGGAGGCCGCGGCTCCCCCCTGGCTCCTAGGGAAAAAATAATTTGTTAGGAAAAAATAACAACGTTCATCACGTATTTCAAAGTTGTAGATTCAGTGACAAGTATTTAAAATGATTGAAAACTGTTTTACATGTACTTATTTCTGTACGACTTGTATTAGTATCATACTTCGTACAATATTATTTTGCGGGAAGTTCAAGAGTTGGCTAGGGGCTAGAAATAAAACAGGCAACGAAAGGCTTAGTGGGCTTTGCCTGATGTCTGCACACAGACAATTTTTGAAAGAAAAGCAAGAAGAATCTGAAAAATTCAATCAATATGTTTGCCACTGGTAGAAGAGTTCAGTTTCTGTTTAAATAAAGCATGATGTAAATAGAAAAATATTAATGCATAAAGCTAATTGTTACTGACTGATAAATTTGGGATTTTTTGTTGTCGCATCTTTTTTCTATTGCAGGACATTAGATTACAAAGTCATAAAACAAGCTTCTAAACTCTTTTTTACTCTTTTTTCAAAAATTTCCGGGGGAAATTTTCCATACCCCCAAACCCCCCGAATGGACTCGCACCTCCCTGAAAAATGTTCTGGTGGCGCCCTTGGTAGACGGTATGGAAGTAAAAAGTGGTGTGAATGCCAATATTTGTTTGATTTGTCAAGAGCATTTGACACGGTCTCCCATGAAATTCTGTTAGAAGAATTGGTTTACTAGAATAGGTTCTAATAGAGGTTCTGTCGCCCTCTGGCTTTTTGTTTTGAAGCAGATATGTCTAGTTTTTGGGTTTGTTCCCAAGGAGTGGTCTGCATTCTCGATATTGGGGTCTTTTTTTCATTTTTCATGAATTTCCTGCCAGACAATATTGTGAATGAATATAGGCTACTAAGTTTTACATGTAGGCAGATTATGTATGTTTTAATATTAGGACTCATACCAACCTGTGTGAAGCTATTTTGAAAGGAAAAGTAGATATGTCTGACTGGTTCAATGTCAGCAAACAAGCTCAAAGTCTGAAAACTCAAGCTTCATCTGCTTCCTATATTTACCTGGATTCTGTACATTCTATCAAAATATTAGGAATCTTCATGCAGAGCAATTTGAAGTGGAAATGCCATTTAGATTACTCTATCCCCAAGATTACCAGACGTGTTTTATTTCGAGAAAATTGAAAGAGATCGTACCATTGAAAATTTTAGTAAATATCTATTACAGCTATGCTTATTCACATCTCTGATTATAGGCAAATTCTAGTCATTCCCAGTCTCGGTTTGTTTTACAAAAAAGAGCTGATAGAATTGTGTTTAATGTGCCATCTTGTCAAATTTAAAAAAATAATTGATGTGATAATAGAAAATTTGTCAACTGTGATCATTCTTTTACCTTATGTGATGTGGCCTTTACAAATTGTTAATTCTTATTACTCGGCAATAAATGGATTTGATTTTTGATAGCATTATTGTTACTTGATGCTTACTAACTGCTTGATGCTTCTTCACTCAAAATGATTTCTCTGTTACGTTTTCATTGAGAATCACCATTGAAGGAATTATATTTATCCTGCTACTATATTGAATTAGAACGTTGAAAATAGTTAACTCATCGTCATCATTGCTGTGGTCAGCAGCTGATGTTGATTATTGTTGAGAAGTGAAAATAAGTTGAATTATTTTAAAATTCAGTGTTAATAGTCAAGATTGTCAAATTTTCAAACTTTTAGTTATCTGGTCTAGAGTGATTTACTAATAAATATTTTATAACGATTTCTACTACATTACATAATAATATTTTAATTTTCCGGGGTTATTCTGCTGACTATTTCACGGCTTGACGACTGTGAACTATCAAAATATTTTTCTACCTTGAAAATTAATTTAATCTTTATAGTTATTTGCTGTCTTTATTGTGATTCTCATTCAGAAGTACAAGATAATTATTTTTTATATGTTGTCTGTTCAGTTGACAGACGGACGGAGACATGCCCATGTCAGAGTGACTTGAAACGATTCACAGTTGCATGCTAAAACATGCAGTGTGAGAGGATCTTTTGTCAGAAAACAAACTTTTTGTGACTTCATAGTTAGTATGCAATAGCTGATAGAAACATTCTACAACTAATTTACTCACACAGGCAAAGTTTTCTTTCATTCATCGCTGACTGTTTAAGCAATTTCTATCAAGCAAGAAAATTATGTTGATGGTACTGTATTATACTGTATCTTGAACATTAAAAATGCTTGCTTTCATTTGTCTAGGCACTAGCATTATCAATGCTGATTGGGCAGTCGTTCCATAGCATATCGAATGATCTATGACTAAAAGTCTGCAAACTTTAATAACTTACAAACCATGTAGGTTTTAATCATGAAATTAGAGGATTATTTTAAAATTGTCAATTTTTCTTTCAGCTACTAATCAATGGTTCATCCCTACAATGAAGGGGGATATTCCCCCTGGATGTGCAGCTTATGGGTTTGTGGTCGACAATACAAGGATTCTTGTTTTTGGAGGAATGGTCGAGTACGGAAAATACTCAAATGAGCTTTACGAACTGCAGGTAACGTGTGAACAAATTTTAGGATAAAGTAATGTCTTGAAAATTTTATTATTTATTTGAATAGATACTAAAGCTAGAACATGTGGTTGGTTATATCCCTGTGGCTAAAGTAATTTTACTGCTAATTGTAGTTAACATAGGTATTTTATGAAGTTCCAAACTAGCAATTATTGGTCCTTAACATGCTTCTAAACTACAACTTTCAAACTAAAATTAAATTACAAATAATAACTCATAAGATTTTGCAGTAACTACAAATATAAGTAGCAATAAAATTAGTCAGTAAATTCCTATCCAACATGCTCCAAGAAGGAATCTGATTGTTAACCAGCTGCTGCAAGCTGCGGCTTTGATTCACATTTTTTAATTTTCAAAAAAATGATAATCCTATCAAATTCAACTTTGAAATATAATTATGTCATTGTATTTCCTCACTAATCAATGAAACTGTAATAAAATATCAATCTACTGTATTACGAAAACTAATTCGTCTGATAAAATGAGACTTTTGACTAGAACTCAGCTGTCTTAACTACTTGTTTTTAGCTATCTATAGTTGAATTTTTAACGACGTGTTGTACGTAATTAATAAATGAGATATTTTCACCATTTTTATAGCTGTATACAGATTTAAATCTAATTGTGCTTCATGTTTTTGACAGGCAAGTCGATGGGAATGGAAAAGGTTGAGACCCAGACCTCCGCGTCATGGACCACCACCTTGCCCGCGACTTGGGCACAGTTTTACTCTGATTGGAAACAAAGTTTATCTTTTTGGTGGCCTGGCTAATGACAGTGATGATCCTAAAAATAATATTCCTCGGTAGGTTACAGTAGCTCACAATATAAGTACAATCATAATGGAGATTATTTGTAACAAAGCCCTTCTTAGTGAAACATAAACTTTACTTGTATATTGGCAATTGAATTGCTTTCTTCGAATTTCTACCACTTCTATTGTTCTTTACGCCACAATACTGTGAAATTTCTATTGGACACAGCATTTGTGGAAAATTCTAATTGCAGTACGGTATTCCATTCTTTTTTTAAAAATTTTTTTTGAAACTAGGATGCATTCTTCTTGTTTTTGATAGGAGATTTTGGCAGAGGAAACTAATAATAGATAACTAACTTACTGCTTACTAACCTAAATATTGTGGAATACCGGAATAAAATCTTAGTAGAGTTCACTCTTAGATTTTCTTCTTTTTGTTGCAGCTTCAACCAATAGATACAATACACCAGCTTTTTGGGTTTTTTCTTGATGATTGTTTTTTAAACAGCGTTTTCGAGGGAAATCTTCAGATTCAATATTAATTAATTTTTGTAAATCTGATACAAGCTAAGCATGCATTGAAACGTTTCGATTTAAAAAAAAATATCTTATTTATCTCTAACTTATTGCAAAACTGTAAATAAAATTATTCAGTGTATCGAACTTATTTCATTATAAGTCCAGATACCTTGACATTGTTTTTTTCGGAGGATGAATCCCACATAGGTGGGTAATGAATTGGATGATGGTGATTGATGAGTTGGGCCTACAGTTTTAGGTGGGTTCCGAACCACCTAGTTATTGTCTTTATTTATTTTGCAGGTACCTGAATGACTTGTACACATTGGAATTGAGGCAAAATAATTCTACTGCTTGGGAAATTCCACAAACATATGGCACGTCACCTCCGCCTAGAGAATCACACACAGCTTGTGCTTACACTGATAGCGAAGGCCGATCAAAACTTATAGTTTATGGCGGAATGAGCGGCTGTAGACTCGGCGATCTCTGGATACTCGACATAGGTAAGTTCAGTATAATGCGATTCCTACTTGGTATGTAGTTTTTCATCAAGCAGCATGATATGAATTTTATTATAAATATATTTATTTTTTTTTGAGGATGAAGCCCACATAGATCTGAGACCTGTGCGTGGGTAATGAGTTGGATGATGGTGATTTATGAGTTGGACCTACAGTTTTAGGTGGGTTCCGAACCACCGGGAAGTGATTTTCAGCAGAGAACAGTGTCTTTTTTGCTGGCCAATCTAATCGGTCACCGTTACAAACAGGACCTACGAGAACGCACCTTATCTATCTGATTGAACAGATACCTGCTACGGCTCGAGGCTATCACTTCCCTAAAATATTGCATCTATGAAATAATATTCCTTATACCTTTATGTTTAGTTATTTAGCTGGTGTTGCAACCTCCTCATCTAATATAATAAAATGCCAGATGCTGTCCTCTGTCGACGAAACTAGCGCTCCATGTGACAATTATTGATATGCGAGTTGTATCAGAAGGTGAAGAAAAAGAGCTAGGTGGAGAAAAAGGTAAAGAAGAAAAAGAAAAATTGGATTATTGAATTGACTTTATACATTGCTGTATTATTTTATTTGTATAAGGTGTTTTTTAGAGGTAAGTTGTCAGCACTGCTTCCAGTGGCAAACATTTTGTCAAATAACAGCTGATTTGTGTTCAGTATTGTTTGCCATTTTATCATGAATAGAGTGACACCTGAACAACGCTTCCAAATTGTGGAGATTTACTTTGAAAATCATGGTTCAATTCATGAAGTACATCACACACAGTCCATTTTATAGTCAACATAATTGTCCATCAGAGCAATTAATTCAATTAAAAATTGAACGATTTGCATCATGTGTACTTTAAATGATAATACGCATCCGTTCTGATTCAAATCGTTCGATTTTCAATCTAATTAATTTCTCTGATGGACAATTATGTTGACTATAAAATGGACATAGTGTGTGATATGCTTCATGAATGGAACCATGATTTTCAAAGTAAATCTGCACAATTTCAAGCATTGTTCACTCCATTCATGATGAATCCAAAATGACAAGCAATATTGAACTCAAATCAGCTGTTAGTTGACAAAATGTTCGCCACTGGAAGCAGTGCTGCCAACTTGAAGTTCTGTCTCTAAAAAAAATACCCCACATCACTGTACTGAATAGGCAATTAAGTTTGATTCAATTTGAATTTGTAAATAAGTTATGTGAGTCTGACTATTTGACGAGCATTTTGATATTGAATGTTTTTTACATGGTTGATATTAATTTTAAGTGACCTTTTTTTACAGAAACAATGACATGGAACCGACCTTCAGTTTATGGCAAGTCTCCTCTTCCACGTTCACTTCACACTGCAACTGTCATCGGCAATAGAATGTATGTCTTTGGCGGATGGGTACCTCTGGTTCTAGATGATGTAAAAGTAGCAACGCATGAGAAAGAATGGAAATGTACTAATCAACTCGCTAGCTTGAATCTTGGTAAGTTCGAAGAGTTTTCTATGAATTTCTTGATAGATTTATCTTTGAATGCCGACTACTTCATTATATTTTGTCTGCAATCTTTGCAATTCGTAAATCATGAATATGTCTAGTAACTGACAATTTGTAAATAATGCGGTATTTTATTTAATTAATTATCTTTACATCTTTCCCTAAATTGGGACTAATATAAATACTGTAATTCTCACTGTAACTTTTTTGGAGGATGACGCCCACATAGGTCTGAGACTTGTGCGTGGGTAATAAGTTGGAAGATGGTGATTGATGAGCTGGACCTACAGATTTAGGTGGGTTCCGAACCACCAGGAAGTGATTTTACAACACTACTACAGTTTGGAATTGGACAGTAATAACAATTATTACTAATATTACAAATCATTATAAAATTTTCCGTGATAAGTGTCAGATATACCATTTATATTCAAAACTATTATCAATTACAGTTTGGATTTATGAAACTAGAATTTATCAATTGTGAGATGCTAATGCTTTTAATTTGCGATTGTAGGCCAACCTTTGCAAAATAAATTTGGTGAATTATGAAAGAATACAAAATTTTTCTCACGAAATTATTTTTATGTTGTTGAATTATCGGAAATATTGCTAACAATTTATGTTGTTGTATTTCGTATTGAGCTGGGTTTTCCTAGCTCCGCACTTTTTATGAAGTGCACTTTGCACCAGTGTTTTCAGACACTAGCTAAATAATTGTGGTGGATTTAGCTACTCGAAACTAATGAATGTTTGATTGAGAATATTCCTCGTGCGAGATCTTGAAATTGAAATTTTAATTGTTACGTATGGTAATTTCGAGCGAAATGTCACACAGCTCTTGTGCCTGGCAACACCGGTGCACAGTGCGCTTCACAAATAGTGATCTGCTAGAAAAGCCCAGCTTGATATATGCTGCGCTCATTCATCAATATCAATTATTTCACTTATTCAAGTAGTAATTTCAAAAGGATATGAGGAAACCTTTTTTTATTATTGCCAGCGCTTGTGGAGAGGGATTCTCTGGTTTTGTATGGATCAATCTCAAATAATAGTACTTTAATTGTTTGGTATTTATTGAGTATCCAAACTTTTCGAATTTTCCAACAATTTTTTCCCTACAGACTCAACACACACTAGTAAGTAATAATACACTGATATTTTGCGGGGGCGAGGCTTATTTGGCATTTAAATTAGAGTTTTCTAATGGAACTATTTTTTTTCGCGTATGAATATCTGCATCTGTTGAATATTATACCATATGTGACGGGTTTCCAGTTGACAGACCAAAACAAACTTCACGAAAACGAAACGAAACAAGTAAAGCGTATATTGTGTAACATTGCCAGACTAGGCAAGGTTAGATTTGGTTTGGTTAGGTGGAATCATTTAGTTTTCTTTGGTCGGCCAACTGGTAGGATTGGGGAACTGAAAGGTAGGGAAACTAACCAATCTACACATGTGAGAGAGAAGTTGAAAACATTAGTTTTCTTTGAAATGCTATAATTTTGTATTTTCGGCCAGAGAGAGTCGATTATTGTTAGATCACATGATGATAGATAGTATTTGGAAAATATAGCTTTTTCTTGGAAATGCTATGATTTTTTATTTTCGGCGAGAGTTGATTGTTTGAATTTATCCATTATGTGAGACGCCGTTTGTAAGTAGAGATTTGTGATATGGAGTGCAGCCTGAAATTTTTAGGATTTTGAAGTATTGAAAGGTTAGTGTAGTGAGCTTAGTTTTTCCGTTGTTTAATGCATGAAAGAACTGAAGGTACGAGGTGGTTCCATCATAGCCTACTAGCCTTGTTAGCCACTAGGGAATGTTTGGTTAGGCGCACAGAGCGCAAATTGTGTTTGTGGGCGGTAGTATTGTGGCAGTGTTATATTCACTTGATCGATGTTGTTTAATGGTAAATTAGCTTGATTTGTGTTGTTTTATGCATTAAAGTACTAAATCTCTGAGGTGGTTCAGTCACATCTAGCCTTGTTAGCCACCCAGGGAAGGTTTGGTTAGGCGCGCAGTGTTTGGGGGCGGTAGTGCTTCGGAAATGTTATATTCACTTTATTGATATCGTTTTGTGGTTCGGAGCTCCTCATATGTTTGCAAATTATGAATTATTCAAATAAAAAATTAAATAAAAAAAAATTTTTTTTCCAAACATTTATTTTTTTTGTGAAAAAAAACGCGACCTCCAAAATATTTCAACGGATTATTGCTTCGTGGGGTGTGTAGATGTCAAAAAAAAAATTGTTGGAAAATTCGAAAAGTTTGTATACTCAATGATTACCAATTGTTTTAAAATGACTTTTTTGTTTGATTTTCAGAATCTATGTGGTGGGAAGAGCTAATCATGGAAACTGCTGAAGAAAATATTCCTCGTGCAAGAGCTGGACATTGTGCAGTCGGCGTGCATTGTCGTGTCTATGTTTGGTCTGGCAGAGATGGATATAGAAAGGCTTGGAACAACCAGGTCAAAACAAATGTAATCTATCTCAACCTTACCTTACCTTACCTAACCTAACCTTACCTAATCTACTATCTTATCCTAACCTATCCTGACTGCTACTCCGACGGTCTCATGTTCGATTCCCAATCCAGGCCTCACGCATGAGTCTTAGATTCATGTAGACATCACCAGCAAATAATAATGAAATGAACATTATTTGAAGGAATTACGTTAATAATGTGGCCTTGAATATTTAATTTTATAAGAAAATAAACAGGAAAATGACTGTTGCAAACCAGAATTGGAGCAGTGTATTCAACATAATGATTGTAAAGGATTATGAATTCTTCAGACACATTTTTTTGATTCTACACTGTAATAATTACTGTTAATGAATCTTATGATTCCAACATTGTAGAACTATTTTTTCACTGGTTATAATATTTCCATATAATATTCCAGCAAAAATTTTTATCAAAATTGAAATTTTTTATGTTTCATTTATTTATTTACTCCAACTATTTCTTTTTTGATGATGAATTTAATGCGCGATATATGTTGTAGGAAGAAAATGTATGCCAAGGTATAAGAAAGATAACCGGCATGCGGGAGGAGAGCCCTAAATTGCAAAACAACGCTTGTGCAGAGACATTAGGCTTGGTAACCATCTTATTTTTTTATAACCATCTATGTTGGAATGTATATGTGAATTTCCTTTTGTATGAAAAATCAAGATGAAATATTGAAGCAGATTTTTCTCTGTAAATATTTATTGACAATTGACCTGAAAACCCCTGTAATGAATAATATTGTTCAGTGTATTTGGAAATACTGTAGTAGTTGGGGGGGGGGGGGGGGGGTGACAAAAAATTTATGAGTTTTGTCAAACTCACGATGTCAAGGTGGATGCTAATGGCTCTCTTCTCTTGCATATAAATTTTGAAATCTTGAATTTATTGATTCATCACAAAATGCAATTTTTACGTAATTTTTTATGTGCAAACATTTTAAATAACCAAAAATTGTGAGTAACTAACACAACCAGGAATCAGTAGAAGTTACAGGAACTGTCAAGAATATTACTCACTGTTTAGAATGAATTTGAACTATGAACGCATGCTCCGGTGTTCAGTAAATTATTCATACTTTTCTCTCATAAATAATGTCTGCAAGTCGTTGATTTAATGTAAATTTTCTTCCCCTCATGTGCATTTTTGTCCATGTGTAAAGTACCCGGCCTCCTTATAACCCGTCCTGCCTTTACTCGTTCTTATATCAAAGTATAACGTGAATTTCATCCTAAAATTCAAGTTAGGGCAAGTTTCAACAAAATATTCAAGTTGTATTTTTTGTGTTAGGTTTGCTGCAAAGATCTGTGGTACTTGGAAGTTGAGAAGCCAGGTGTGACTGGTAGGGTTCAGCTTGTGAGGGCCTCTACCAATTCTTTGGAAGTGTGTTGGGCTGGAGTGCCTACTGCTGAGTCTTACATTCTACAAATCCAAAAGTATGATGTGCCACCAACCCTCAACATATCTCCGCTTTTGCCTTCCTCTGTGCCATCTGCGACTTCGACTACTGCTCCAACACCGATTGCGTCTCCTTCACGACCTGTCGTCACTAGTCCTGCATCCGCTCTACACCAGGTAACCAAATAATAACCACCTATGTACTTATACACAATGTACAGTGGAAATGGTTTATAGCGACCTCGAAGGGACCGGCCAAAACCGTCGTTATAGCCGGTGAACGCAACAAGACCGTGACGCTTTTATTGTTAGTGTTTCATGATATTTTCAATACTGTTGTTTATGTTTGTCGTACAACACGTTCAGATCAATTTTTCTGACTCGATTTACTAACTAATCGCTATAACGTTGCAGTACTCAGAAGTTCTATAATAACATCCTGCATTGGTAGGCCTAATTCCGGGAATGAATTCTCAGAATAGACGAATATAGTAAACAATATAATTATGTGGTAGGCTTGCGGTACAGATAGTAAAAAATATTCAAAAAATATTTTTCCATGAAATTCTAGTCTAGCCGGTTATGTCGTAACAACCGATGTCGTTATATTAGGTATATCTTGCTCAGATATTATACTTTTATACTATAAACCAAACAGCGAAAAATGTATTTTCGCTATACAGTTTGTTGTAACAACCGATGTTGCTATAGACAATTTCCACTGTATTTCAAATATTAAACGTGATTCAGAATAATTGTATTCAACACTAGTTTTAGGAATGTAACGATTCTTACTTGCTCAGATAATCCTCTAAACTCAATATTCATTCATTCATTTATTGCTGACTTGCATTGGTAGCATTCTAGATTCTTGATTTAATAATGTAATATATTGAAATATCTGATGTCACTAGCTGGTTCAGGTCCCTGGGTAAGAAATGTTAGAAAATACAACAGTTGAACTCAAATGAATACGAGATCCTTAATAGGGAATTGTTCTGAAAGAAAGTGGATGAGTTGGTGATTTCTCCTGAGTTGCGACAAAAACAATATAGCCCCATTTGGAATGAGGAAAGAAAGCAGAGCTCACTAAAGATGAAACGATCATTTGGCTAAAAAGAAACATTGACACAAGCAACACGAACAATGAATACAGATAACAGCAAGTAGCTGTTGATTATATAAGGTTAGATAAAGATTCGATTCAAGTATAATAGCAAATGAAGATTGTAATATGTAAATAATAATGAATATTTAATAATGAATGTAAATAAATGAATAATAAAATTATTTGTTCAAGGTAATCACACAGAGTTGAGCCGAAATAAACGAAAAACAGAACAAACAAACATAATATAATTATTGGATACTACGACAGTACACAGTTTCAGTATAATATAGGATTTGATGCCTCAACCAAGCTCACATAGCATTTGTCTTATTTCTAAGGCTTTCACAAGATAAAGAAAAACCTCTGTCAGATTCGACAACAATACCATCAACCTGCCTTCGTAATTGACTTTATTTTGTCAAAACTTATCAAAAATTGAATTCTAAAGTCTATACATGGGACAGCGCAACAAAAAGTGCTCTGTTTCTAAATTTCTGTAATTACAGATAGGACAATTTCTAGAAGAGTTTAACCATGTTCCCTCATCTCTGAACAAATAGATTCCCTATCTGATGGTATTCGCAGCTGGGTTAGAATTCTAGTTCTAGCATATGGTATTCTCATGCTAAGCTGCTCTCCCAGATTGAAAGTAGGATTTATTTTTCTGTAGAGGACAAGTAGCCGATGAAAAGGCCGATCTTTCATCTGATAAACGCAAAACTCCTGAATATCCCTCCAAAATATCTGAATGAAGTTTCAAGTAATCTATTAAGAGATAATTCATCTCCTATTTCAACCTCACAAGGCATTTTTGAATGGCCTTTTATTTGAACTAATTAATTTCCTGTTGAATAAGCAACCCCTCTTCATTTGCCGCTTAACTGGCCAGGGTTTCAAAACGGATGTACGGGTATCTATGCTTAGGCATAGACAGCACTATCTTTAGACATTTCAAACTTCTACAAAATACAGCATGGTTTAGCTTAATTCGATTTGTCTCCAAACGTAACTTTTATTACAGGTGATGCAGACGCCAGCAATTGAATCTCCACAGCTGTCACCTCCTCCACCCACTCCACCTATCCAACCCGTTCCTCTCTCACCACCGCCACAACCAATCATCCATCTTCCTACTCCTACTTTGGTGCCGATCATTACTCCCGCTTCATCAGCTACTCAAGCGCAACCAGCAAACCCTCAACAATCACCCACTCCAAGTAAGTCAATATACTTTAGTACTGCACTATCTAAACAGATCAACATTATGAATCAATCCAATTCACTATCGAAACAATTACAAAAATACATCAGAAATTGATATTAATTATTGATATATAGGAAAATAGAGGAATGGTGAGATAGGAAATAAAATTGAAATTGGATAAACCTAACTCACTGTGAAGCCCATCCACTAGGGTCTTGGACAACTCGCCGCGGCCATCTCATTCATACAAGAAGGACTAATTTCCCCTATATTTCATTGTTACCGCTTTTCTGTGATATTTAGATTCAGCTAATGATTCGACATGATGAATAAATGAATTTTTATTTAACCAATTGAACATAGAATACTGTATACAAAAAACAACGAAAACATGTGCATCAGTAATGGGGGGATGATGATGAGATATGAATGGCCCTAAAGTTTCAAGTGGGTTCCGATTCCGAACCGCTGGGAAGTGATTTTGAAAGGTCATAACTGAAAAAAAACTAGAAAACTAGTCAATTAAAAAACAATGAACTTGAAGTGAAAAATATTCAGAATGTAAAAAGAAGATAAAAGCCAACAATAGAGGCTCTCATTTAAATCTTCAAACTTGTAGATTACAAATTTGATTTGACCTCACATAGCTTAATACATGTTACATTGTACATTGAAACAATTATTTTAACCTAAAAAAGCAGAAACAATAGTTTAATTGGACAAAATTGATGAATAAATGCATTTTACACAATAACATTTTTCATCAGATAATCACATCCAATAAATCTTGTCCAACCTTTGACAAGACAGATCGTGTGTCAAAAACAAAAATGGTGTACATATGTGACTTTTGAGTGTTAATTTTTGTTTTCGCGGAGAGTTTTGTCCCATTTCGCATCCACTAGTATAGATTATTGTTAAGAAGTGAGAATTTTGGAGTTATGCAGCGAAAGTGTGAACAATAGGTATGAGAAAGCTCAGGAAAGCACTTTGAAAAATATCAGTAGGGAATTGAATAGGGATCTACTATACTCAAATGAATAATAATCTAATGAAGGTCTAAAACGCCTGATGTCACAAGTAATTGGTGAAAAACTTGAACTCTTGGGGAGTATTATAGGCGCTGCGGTAAATCGCCGAATTCATGAGTTTATTTTGAATGTTTTAATTTTGTTTTTAAAATTGTGCTAGCCGTCACTAGATTGTGCTAGCCGTCAATCTAGGGGTTTAGATAGCTAATATTCTTTATACCTTTGCATTTTCCCGAAAAGGATTGTAGGTTATTTCTTTCTCTTCCACATCGTTTACATCGAAATGTATAATACTTTTAAAGTTGAATTGAATTAAGTGGCCAAATTCTCACAGATTGAAATTTTTTACAGTTTTTCCCCCGATTTTACAGCCAAACAAGAAAATTTAATTCAATTCTTTTAAGTCAATCCCATATCCTAGAACCTGGCAAGAATTGCATCTTTCCAGCTTGTATAGACCCTGCGTTATTGCAATTCAAAATTTCCAAAAATTCTGATGTGATGAAAAATATTATTTTTTGAATGATTGTAATTTTAAATTATGCATGCTAGAAAAAGTCGATTGGTGGCACATTATTAGCAATCTTATTTTCTAAATCCTGAATATTGACCATGACTAAAGGTCGATTCACACTTATCGGGCACGGCAAGGCAAGGACTCTGTAATGTGGACTCTAGACCAGGGGTGCTCAACCTTTGTTGTTGCGGTGGGCCAATTTCAATTACTGATTTTCGGAGCCGGGCCGCAGGAATAAACTATATTGAATAAAGTATATATATGATACGATGAACGGCAGAATAGTGTTCTAGAACTTTACATAGCCTACATACCTGGCATACAAGGTTATCCACAGGTTAACAATCCTCCATTATTATATACAGTAGGAACAATTAGTCTGGGCGCGTGGCTCTGGTTTCACTACTAGCCGTCCTGTTAAAAGTTGACTAGTTCACCTTGAAGACATCTGCAGCGTCGCACGGGCCACATGTTTTTAGAAATGAGCGATAAACACTCCCCTCGCCATGGCTGACTACCAAACGGCCGTGCGCCCAGACTAATTGTTTCTACTGTATGTTGTTGCAATGTTGATCAATGTTACTCAAATTTATACTTCACATGGATTCGAAATATATTCCCACACACACTTTTATTAAACATTTGAGTTTTTACTCAGATGATTAACTGAGTTAAAAAGAAAACGAAAATTGTATCATTTGTTCTTGTAGAATAGATTAAAAGGTGTTATAATTTGAATATGTAAGAATAAAATAACTGAATAACTAGAAAGAAAAACTGTAAAAAATCTATACTTTAGTGAGAAATTTGACACTGATTTTCTCATAATTATTTTTTAAGTGTCTATTTTAATGTTTGTGGTTGCTATTCGCAAAGTTGCTATTCCAAGTGAACATCTATTAACCGCGTAAGAGCTTTAGATTTGACAGTTTTCATTAGTGAAAAAGCATGCTCACAAACAAATGTACTACCAAACAAACATGAAAGTTTTAGAAAAACTTCTCGCAAATTAACCATTTCTCGAGGTTAGTAATTTTTTAGAACTCTAATAATGGGACTCCACCAAATTTCGACTTTAGCTGGATCATGTGCTGAAGATCAATCAGTTCCATTTGAATATTTTCTGGTGCATTCATACAATCAACACTGAATGGTCATGCGTAGATTTCAAACAACTTTTCAAATTTATTAATGCCTTGAAATCTGATCTCAAAACCATTTAAATTTGGAAATTTTCTGTTTCAAAGAATTTTCAATATAGGTCGACATATCTTTTACTCGACGACCAAATGTCGTTCTGCTTAGGCTAATTTGGGAGACTAATCGCTTTTTATCCGGATATAAAATATCACCATCTGCAAAAGGTTTTAAAAGTCTCGTTAGTATTTTTGAAATCTCAACTGGCTTTGACTACTGATTCCGAAGTTTTCACTGGCGTTTTGAACAAGTTTTGTTGATTCGTTAATTTCTTTTTCAAATCGTTTATTTTATCTTTTCTCAGTTGTCCTGTAAAATGGTTGTATTGTTTTAGATGCTTAGATTCGTAATGTATTTTTAAATTATAATCTTTCATAATACCAACAGTTTCTTGGCAAATTAGACATGATGCCTTATATTGAATGAAAAATATACACAGTACATATTCTCTTCAGTAAAATTCTGATGTAACTATACATCCGGTCCAACAAATGATGTCTGTATCATATTGCAACAACAAAAATGTAAAAATAAATACAATTAGTATTTCCTTTTACTAAATTCGAATGCAATTTTAGAGCGGGCCAAGGGCCGCGGGTTGTGCACCCCTGGTCTAGACCAATCAAAACATGACTTCATGACGTCATCAATGTCTTGATTGGTCGAGTCCTTGCCTAAGTGTGAAGCGGCCTTTAGGGTGCTTGCATAGTGAAGCATCCAATACTCGATTATAGGCTAATCAACATCAAACGATGCTCTAGCCTGTAATACACCATTCCCCAGCATGTATTTGATTTTGCGATGGTGATTATCATCATTTTGCGATGCTCCACTTGGTATAAGTATACTTCTACTGTGTGATTTTATGTCCCAAATTATTATTTCTTGTGACGTTTTTTGGATGAGAAAGAATCAATTTGAATTGAGAGAAAAATTAAGCCTCACCTCAACTAATTGATATAGTAATTTTATTATGGTAACTAGTGTATAAGATTGTATAATTGTTTAACTGACCTATCTTATACTCCTTAACTTGAGTCTCCAAGGCGTAATCTAAAAAGGCTCAATTTGAATAGTGTACAGTTGTCTATAGCAAAATCAATATTCTAAATTAGAAGGTGAGATATGATTTTAATTTTCAACAGTACAGTACTAGATATTTAAAAAAAAAATTGTTATCAAACTGCTCGGTAGTGTAAATTTGTAACGTTTGCTTGCAGTTGAAGTGGATCAAACACCAGAAAGCGGTAGAGCTGTCACAACTACTACAACTACAACCACCACCACTACAACTACTACGATAGTGGCAAGTGTATCGAATGTTGTGTCGTCTGTAGTGTCAAGCATGGTGCAGAGCCAAACTACAAATTCAGGTGGGGGTGCAATGACTGGCATTCATGCATTGGCCGCCGCTGCATCAGCCAAATTGAAGATGGGAACTACTCCTTCGGTAAAGATAGTCACACCTAAAGGCACCCTTAATCAGCCAATCAGGATCATCCAATCGCAACCACGGGACCCTGTACCAGGTACAGTATACAGCAGAAATACTGCCAACACAATAAAATGATACTCTTCACTGATACATTATTATCATTGAAAGAGAACGTTTAGAGAGTAGATATGGTATACTTCTGGCACGTGCGCTCCCTTTTCTTTCTTGCAGTGTTAAGTGTGATGTTTGAAGACAGACGAATTATGTCCAAACTTCGCCTTATTTAGTGTCAGTTTCTTACAGTCCGTAGTTATTATTTTTATTATTATTGATGATGATGCCCACATGAGTCCGAGACTTGTGCGTGGGTAATGAGGTGAATGATTACACATAGATGCTGGAGGAGCGGGATTGTTGTTGGCGAGTACTAGTAAGAATATAAAAATATTTATTCCAAATTCATAGGCATAATATGTACACTGCTTACAAAAAAGTATTGGACAATCCAAAGAAAATAAGAATACCAAAATATATAGGTGCATTTACTCAGAATTTTTGCACTCCCAACGTGTGTTAGCAAGTGAGTTGCAGTTGTTCATCCTTATTTTCACTCATTCAAAACATTCCGTGTTTCGGAGGACACGTGAAGCCGTCGGTCCCGGATGCATATAAAAAAAGCAGTCGTTAAAAAAACGGCGAGGTGGAACTACCCGTAAGGGTCTCCCCACCACGAAAAGCCATACGAATTTACTTTTTACTTTATTCAAAACATAAGAAAAACTAACGACCGCTGTTGAAAAAACAACAGTTCTAGTACAGTACTGAATAAAACACTAAACGTTATAATGCTATTAACAGACACTTTAAAAAGGAAATGCAAATTATCCTATAACTTGAATCTTAATGACACTGTCAATAATGTAAGGAAGAGAAAAATTTACAGAAGTTAAATGATGAATATAATGTTTATAAATAACCATAGTGAAAGATAAATAAATGCATATTTGAATAATAAAAATAATAAAATACTAATATAGTAAGATATAAATAGTTTATACTATTTATAGTGATGATTATAAGGCTATCATGTTCGAGTTCAACGAAGAAACCAGCAAAACCATCCGAAACATGGATGGATTCGAAACCACGACCGCTTAAAAGACAGTAAGCTGAAGTTGCGATGCCCCAACCAACTGCGCTAAGCGGCCCGCCAAAGTTCATACCTCCTTAACATTAGAGATGTGACCAGTTTGAGCTAGTCGTTCAAAGTAACTGACTCTTTAAAATGAACTACGAACTATTAGTTCAAATTCAGAAAGTAGGTAGTTCATTTTTGAACTGCGTTTGTGTTTAACGGAATACAGTCAACACACCATCTAGTGAGCGCTCCTTGAATTAGCAGAGCAGTGCAGCAGCCTGCTATAGGCACTGATAGACAAGAGCACTCACCTCCCCACTCAACGAGCATTTTGAACTGTGAAGTGAACTAACTACAACAACAGCTTGCTCACTCACTCACCTCTCTCAGCTCCACGAGCGTTTTGAAATGTGAGCTGAACGAACTACAACTAAAGCTGGCTCAGAAAGCTCATTATCTAAGCTCTGTGCTCTGGAATATTGAACTGATGACTCAGATTCTGAGAATTATTTATATTGAGGCGCCAGACATACGACAAGGCTGTTTATTGTTGTGTGTGTGTGTGTGTGTGTATGAGTGCTCATTGAGCGAGAGAGCGCTTAGCTGCTGAACAAGCAATGGTAGTGAATGAGCACGAGCATTGCTGATGACTCATTTTTGAACTAGTTCGAATGAATGACTCACTTATAAGAGTGAGGGCGATTGAACGACTCATTGAAAAGAGTCATTATTGCCAAGCCTACTTAACATTCACTATCTACTACCTATGTGATTTTAATAATATTGTTTCTCAATCATGCTTACCGCTTATAAAAAAATATGTAAATTTATATAAAGTAATCTAATTGCACTCTCAGCCGATTGGTAGTTCAGTACTCCGGCTTCATCCTTATCCACACACCAGGTGTCAGTGTCATCGTTTAAAAATACTAGAGTAATGAAAACACGCTTTATAATTGGCGTATATTCCTAATTTGTCAAGCTTCCAATTGTATGGTTTTCTACCTATTTGTTACACTTTGAATGAACTATACAAATACTTACACAATTGAATTCGCTTCAAGATTTGTACGGATTTTTGTTTATCACATGGTGCTTGCACATTGGAGCATCCAATTCTTAAAGATGATAGCCATTGCAAAATCAAACACTCGCTGAGGAATAATGATATTCACGTTGCCCAATTTTGTCATATTCCATTTCACAGCATGAGTTTGATTTTACGATGGTGTTTGTCATTAAATATTGGATTTTCTACTGTGCCAGCACCCTTAAGGCTGTGCGCAGGGTTCTAGGTCTTATTTTTGCCGAAGTTTATTGTATTGGATGTTATTAGGGCTTTGAAATGTTATCTATTACTGTGTAAAATGAAATTTTATCTTTTACTGTGCAAAAAAGTATTTTTCGTCAATTATTTTGTGAAATCTGGGGGTTCAAAGATGAAATTTTTCAGTTTTTTTGGGGGGGTTGATTCGACTGATTATAAACTTTTGATAAATTTCCCCCTAAAAGACACCTTGAGGAATAAAAGACATATTTTTTCTTTCAATCTAACAACTCGTTTTTTCAAAATGGAATTTCTTTACAGATTTAAAAAATGTATTTTGAAAAAACGAATTGCTTAATTAGAGTAAAAACTATGTCATTTTATTGCTCAAGGTGTCTTTTAGGGGGAAATTTATCAAAAGTTGAAAACTTTTAAAATTCCTGGATTTCTTGTTCCAAGACGAACCGCGTTGTTAATATTAACTTTTAAAAGTTTTTCATTTGCCCCCCAAAACTGAAAAATTTCCACTTTGAACCCCAAATTTCACAAAATAATTGGCGAAAAATACTTTTTCTCGCAGCAATAGATAAAATTTCAAAGCCCTAATAACATCCAATGCAATAAACTTTGAAAAAGAATTATGAACAAAAACCTTGCGCACAGCCTTGAACACATGCTATGACGGTGATTTCCCTCAACTATCAAAACAGCATAGAAGATAGTCGTCTATTGTGGAAACTTGTCATATGCATATTTTGTAGCAAACACAACTCCTCTTTCTCAGATACTCACCTGTTCATTCCTTCAACGCAGAATACCTTGAGGAGCATTGACAAGGTTCCTACAGATAGCATGTGTCATGCCACACTAGTGGAATGAACCTTGTCATTGTGTGAAAGATTGTCTACACGAACTGCTATTCACACAAACAGTGATAAGGTTCATTCTACCAGTGTGGCATGCTCAAGAGGCTGCGATGTGCATGTATTTGATATTGCCTTCGTTTCTTATTCGACGTTGAACATCATCGTGTTTTGTATGTTATTGTATTATATGTAAAGAGATTTTTTATTTTGCAGGTGTAGCACAAGGCGTTAGATTAGCTCCTCCTGGAACAACGGTTTTGAAAGCAGCTAATCCTCAGGCTGGAAAGCAGATTATTGTTCAAAAGCCTGGCTCTCCACAGATAGTGACTCTTGTAAAGACAAGCCAAGGAATGACTGTCGCCACAGTAAGACATTTTTTTAAAAAACTATTAAGTTTGTTATTGTAGAACATCAGCGAAAATAATCTTACTATTCTCGGCAAAAATTGCTGTAATAATTATATTCGACTGGGTCGATACTCGTTACAGTACTTAAAATTTACTTTCTGGGCTTTATTCCCTTGCACCCCACATAATAATTCAGGTGTTTCTATAATTGATTGCAATGAAATTTGTCTTAACAGTTTGGTATTTCACATGACAGAAAATAAACAAAATTAACCCAATCTTATGAATCAGAATTTCTACACTTTTTATTATATCGTGTACAAGTTATGTACATGATTTAAATTTACATAAAGTAATGTTTGTAATCTAAAAGCTAGTACATAGTTTTAAAAATCAAAACATTGGTCTTGACATTGTCCCTACACTGAATATGAATAGACATAATTATTTCTAGCGTTAACAGATGATTTTGAGGTGAGAAGGGGACTGAGGCAAGGAGATGTGTTGTCAACCATGTTATTCAATGTTGTGCTGGAAAGTATTATCAGAAAGGTGACCACCAACAACCCCGGGGGCACACTCTTTAACCGGATGTGCCAAATAATGGCTTATGCGGATGACGTGACCATACTAGCAAGAAATAGGAAGGAACTGACAGAGGTATATGAAAAGCTGGAACATGAGGCAAGAGAAGTGGGCCTGGAAATCAACATGCAGAAAACCAAAGTAATGTTTATGTCCAGGAGGCCAGTGAATGATGGAGCACAGATACAGTTATCAGGTAGAACCTTTGAGAAGGTGAAATCATTCAAGTATTTAGGCACCCTAATAACAGAAGAAAACAATGTGGCTGAAGAAGTGGATGCTAGGATAATCTCCGGAAATAGGGTCTATTTTGCCCTGCAGAATATCCTTAAGTCCAAGAATGTGTCAAAAAAAGCCAAAATAAAAATTTACACAACAGTTTTAAGACCAATAGTGACATATGGGGCCGAAACTTGGACATTAACTAGAAGAGAAGAAGGTCTGCTACAGAGATGGGAAAGAAAGATTTTAAGAAGAATTTTTGGAGCAATCAAGGAAAATGAAATATGGAGGATAAGAACAAACGAGGAATTAGGAAGATTGTTCGTGGAGACCAGTATTTTGTCTGTTGTGAAAAGTATGAGGCTGAGATGGGCTGGTCATGTGCACAGAATGCCGGAAGGGAGGGTGCCAAAAATGGTGCTGGAAGGCAAACCCGGAGGAATAAGACTACAAGGAAGACCAAGAAAGCGGTGGGTTGATGATGTGGAGGAGGATTTGCGAAGACTGGGTGTCAGAAGATTGAGAAGAGCAGCAGAATGTCGCGATGGATGGAAGGATGTGGTGAAGGCTAAGGCTCTGCATGGGCTGTAGTGCCAATAATGATGATGATGATGATGATGATGATGATATTTCTAGCGTTTTAAGATCAATTTTTCTCATGATTACCTTTTAAATTTCTTCAATTTTATCATTAACAAGTGAAGAAATTCGCCAAGCAGTGTGTGCCCGGATCGGCCAGTTTTAACAAAATGTTCCCCATGTTTAAACCCCAAAATCAACAGTTGAATTCATGAAAATGGTTTTATACATTTCTCGCTCCCTCTATAAATAACTTCATTTGTTATTATGGATTGTCGTTATTGTAATGTAATATACTATCTTCTGTACTAATTTCTCTCAAAATGAGTTTTCTGATCGATGTTTTATAAAAATTTATATTTTCCTCACTTTATTCTAGGTGCCAAAAGTTAGTCTTATTCAAAGCAAATCTGGCCAAACTATTCAATCTGGAGCTAAAGGTATTCCTCAGGGTGCCACCATTGTCAAATTGGTTAGCGCACAAGGAGGCCAAGGTAAGTGCTTTTGGCAATATTTTTCCAAATTTACATTCTTTTGATTACAATTAATATTTTTATCTGATTCATTCCTAGTGTCAACATGAAAATTGTAAACAATTGATGAAACTATGCTATGTAAACAGTTGAATACTACGTTGGCCGAGTGCCGATGTTCTTCAATTTCCTTGGTTTTGTGTTACATGGTAACATAAATTTACTTTTCTATCAACAAATTCACTAATATTCACTGTGGATCACATACTTCTTGCTATTAAGTTTCTTTGTAGGAATAGTCTTCGTTCAATTTAAAAGACCTGGAAACTAAACTTGATATCTAATGAACTTTGTGGAACCAAGCGACCATTAAGTCATTGAATGTACATTAACTGATAGATACTGTAATTGGAGTTCACATTTTGATAATGAATATTATAATTGGAAATGGGTAGGCAATTAGGAAAATAATTAATTATTATAAAACCTGATAAATGTTTGTTTTTGGCACGATTAAAAAGATCTTTGTTCGTTTTCTACTCTTGTTTAATTGAATTACCTAAAAGAACATAATTATTTTAAAATATTGTCTACAAGTGGCTTTTTTATTTGCTACATTAGTCCTTAATTTGATGATTTTCAATTCAATTACTTTAGAGTAGAGATTCCTGGTTGAATTTTATGCACTAAAATAGTCGAGTTTAGAACTATGTAGCAACGTTAATTTAACAGTGTTATAGATTCATTTGAAAGCCAAGAATTCTTTTTTTGAGGATTGCCTTTATGTTTACTTACTGGGTGATGATAATAATTTGTGCTATTTTCATTAGGGAGTCAAAAAATGCTTACTACTATGAAGAGCGTACCTTCGAACGTTGTAACGGTTAATAAATCAGCAGTGAGTGGAGCACCTGGTGGAAAACAACAAACGATTGTGATTACCAAACCTGGAGTTGGTAGACAGAATACACAGCAAATCATTGTTGTCACCACAGCATCAGGGCTCCGTACGATGCATGCTCTAGCTACATCCCAAGCTGCCACCCAAGGTAATATACATAATTATAGAAATTCTGTGAATGTTTGTCCAAACTTCGCCATTTTATGTAATTGCATCACAGATTGTCATCGCCGTAGTTTAAATCAGTAAGATCATACAAATATTGTACATAATTTTAAGCTCTATAAAAAATAGGTTCATCTAAGTTTAATTTAGTATCTATTTGATGTTGATAATTTTGTTTTTAACTACTCATGCAAAATTTGTAAATTTACACGAATAAAGAAAGATAATCTAATCTAATCATTTACTAGCTTGGAGAGCTTTAAATATCATTGCTAACATATGTTGAAGGCTTGGGGTGGCAGGTTTCTGACTGATAACAATAGCAATAATGAATTTCAAAATCATTTCTTTATAACTGTACAGTCTACATGTTTGAAATTCTATTAAAAAAAACTTCATAGTACTGAAGCTTCCAGTTTGATGTAGCCTATATTATTAGTTATAGATATTTTTCTGAACACCGCAATGATCAATAATCATTCAAATATCAATTGTAAAGAAATATCTTCCATATTATTATCATTGAAAAACGCAAATCACGATTTTTCGTAACATTTTTGTGATTCATGGTACGTTAATAGCTAGAGAATCTATATTCTCAACGGAAAACAAGATTATTGTAAAAGTTAGAGCAAAACTACGATAACGTTAATACTAACTTGACCATATGCGGAGGCATAGAGTGAAGAGTTTAGAATTTGTGTTGGTCGTATTTTTGGCCAAACTTTATTAGTCTCTGTAAGTTACACTGTGCGTGCTTAGTTGTTGCCATTTGTGGCCTGGTAAATACAGTTGCTTCTGCTCTCTGCTACAATATTTCGTCACTTCAAAAAACGTCGGTAATTTTACAACGTTTTTCTTCGTATTATTAATGCGTAGTTACTGTAAAACTGAAATAGTAATTTATTGCAGCTTGCTATTGTAAATTGTTGATATCCATGATAATCCAATGGGTCAGCTTTTGCTCATCTGTTTACCGTTCACTTATATTTATTTCTCTATTTATGTATGGTGTTCTCCTTTTTGTATCTATTTCTGAGTTATTAGCTCCGGTTGAATAAAGCTTCCGATGAATCGGAATGTGTGATATTTATTTTTAGTGATGATAACATGTGACCAGGCCTGGATCATAACACAAAGAGTGTTCAGTTCAGAGGTATTTTTATGTTGAGAGTGCTCAGATTGTCTGTATCTGTCTGCACTACTCACTGTACACTTTGGTATTTAGTCACCTGTTTTATGGTATAATTCTTTGGGGCAATCATCACTGTGCAAGGAAGCTCCTAGTTTTGCATTAGGTTAATTTGTGATGCTAAACCTATAGATCATTGTAGACCTTTGTTTGTTGAGTTACAGTAGCTCACTGTAGTTATATTTACTGTATTTTGAGCTGCCTGGTGTATGTAAAGAGGCATTTAAATGACGAAAATAGACATAATTACGCTGATAACTTTTATATATACTCTAGGACTCTGAAAAGTTTTGAAGTTAAGGCTCTTGAATTTTGCAATGCCTTCCTTACCAAGGGCCACCAGAGGTTTACCAATCAAACAATAAATTCTTAGTAGCTAATCCTACATCTATGTCAGATGATTTCCTGGACTTGAACTTTAACAATTTAAATACTCATGATCTGTGTTCTGTAATATACTATTGACACCTATGTTATATACTTGACCGTGCCAATGCAAAAATTGTTTTATTTTTACGGGCAATAAAAATTACTATTCTTATGCAGGTGCTCAAACATCCACCGTATCGATGCTGCCAGGGAGCGTGCAGACGCCTGTTACCGGCACTGGCACAACTGGCATGAGAATGATGATGGTATCCTCAGCTGGTGGCTCAACATCCACCATTGGTAAACCGATCACAATAACGGTTCCTGGGGCTGGAACAGGTGGCATGCCAAAGACTGTTACCATAACTGGAAAAACAGCTGCTGGAACTCAATTACTGCCTCAAACACAGGTATGTCTCTTCTCATTCTGCTGACTACCTCGTACCACAAACTACCGCAAATTGATACAACTCGATGTTGTCATAAAATGAAAAATGAGATACTATTTCAGCATTTACACTATTCTCATTATTTTTTATGGTGATGCCCACATGAGTCTTGGACGTGTGTGTTTGTGTGGGATGAGGTGAAAGATTACAAATATAAAAGGCTGAACGAGAATCAAACTCGTGACCGCAGGAGTAGCAGCAATCTAATCAGATGCAAGCATCTTACAGGCGGCGCCAACGCGGCTGTATGAAATAGTTTCTATCTATTTTTTTTAAATAAAATATTTGATTGTGATTGAGAGTAGTGCACTTTCGGAATTAGAAACTCGTTTTTACAGTGAATATGGTTGTGACATCATTATCACCAATACTAAGAAGTTGCCAAATCTTCACAAAAAATAACAATTGGAAGTATTATTAGTTTGTAGTTTCTTATGAACCATGCAAAAGAGGTATGCTATGTAGCTATTACAAGTGCTAAGCTATAAATTATTGTTTAAGTGTTCAATTTTATCTCATAACTTTGAAAGTATAGAATAAGCAATTATTTCCATCAACATCGAATGCAGGTACAATATTAGACACAATATTTATTTATTTCTTTATCATGAGTACAAATGCCGATGATACATTTACGGCTTGATTATTTGCTTAGTTATCAAGCTTTATTGAATGTATAAAGAGGTTCATAGTCAAGTATCATACTTTTATGTTGACCGATATGATATTTTCCGACTTATATAAATGCTCTCTTATTTTTATTGCTCTTATGAATATGCTGCGATGCAATCTTTAACATGAGATTGATTGTCGAAGCGCAGATAAGATAGAATGTGTATGATTCCTACCATGAGAAACCTGCTTGAGATAATTATGTTGTATCTCAATGTAAGCTTCAATAATCCACTTCTATGCAATAATCTTGGGTAAATGGTTTCTTTGAATGATGTTTTGCAGGCAATCACAATCGGTGGAAAGCCAGTTACTGTCCAGATGATGACCGGACCGAAAACTGTTACATTGATGCCTCAAAACCAGGCAAATTCATCTGGTAACACTTCATTTCTATCGTCATTAGGAAAGGTACTGAATTCTACCGGTTCAGATGGCACTGCAAAGGTTGTTATGATGCCTCAAGGTGCAGCAACCACGCAGCTGAAGAGCCAATCTACCCTTGGTAAATAAGCTATTCAATTCACTCTTTCATTTTAATTAACCTTTTTTAATAATATACACTTATGATAATTTATAGACGTTCTCCAGTTTTCATCAGATCTTTGTATAAGTTTACATAATAATTTTTTTATCAGTTTGGTAATTTAGCTTGATGTTCGTTAAAAATTGAAATGGTTCGTCTTTTTATTGGTTTTCTTGAGTTCAGTTTTGTAGGAAATAAATTTTGATTTGGTTTTTTATTTAACATAGTTGTTGGAATTTGCACTGCTAAAAATATTATAATTTTTACGGATTCAATTTTGCAATAAAAACACGGTGTCACGTATCACAACATGTGAGAATAGCTTTAGCCATCGAAAAGTCCAAACTAAGATGGAATTCTGGAACTGAGATCCATTAGGAGTCTCTCCACCAATAGAAGCCATGAACAAAAACTGTTATAATTTATTTTCATTTGCTTTTTTAACTATTATAATGTAGCTAATGGTGGTTTAAATTTGTCAGACACTACAGGAGACAGTGTGTTAGCTGCTTTAGCATCAGATGGTAGACTGGTAGAGTTGCAAGAGTCAATGGACGTGGATCAAGCATCTTCAGTATCAACTTTGGCGAGTAATGAAGTAGGCAACTTTCTATCCAATGACAGTGGATCAGACACTAATTTGATGGAAGGAATTCAATTCAAGATGGACTCAGGTACATGAAATTCAGAAAATTTCGTTACCCTAAGTGCTAGTAAACTAGTGCTGGTAAAAACTTGGTGGATTTACACAGTTTATTTTTTCCTGTCTTGGCTACTGGCTAATTTTTTTAGAGTGAAGCCCATATAGGTCTGAGACCTGTGCGTGGGTAATTAGTTGCATGATGGCAATTGATGAGTTGGACCTACAGTTTTAGGTGGGTTCCGATCCACCGGGAATTGATTTTACAGCAGAGAACAGTGTCTTTTTGCTTGCTAATCTAATCGGTCACCCTCACAAAGAGAGCCCAGTAAAACGCAGCTTATCTCTATCTGATTGAACAGATACCAGCTACGGCTCACGGCTATCACTTCCCTTATTAATTAGAGCTTGATTGTAGTGATCGTGAAGTTAATTCCCCAGCATTTGTCAGTAATTTAATTCCACTTGAATTCGACTTAATTCCACTTAATTCGACTTTAGCACTAGTTAGTTGCCACCCGTGTAGCAACAGGTTAGATTTCTCTATGAGAGAGCTCTATTGCAAGAAGTGTGCCAGTCTTCAGCGTTCCAAAAATATGCCTTTGGTTCAGTAGTTTTATTATTGCATGTAATTCATCCTAAAGTCTACCATTCTACAATCAAGTGTTAATAATTATATGAATTGAAATTTAGTAGGGTGTATAAATGTAGAATAATTGATAGTTTAGACGTTTAGAGTATAGTACATTCAATAGTAGAAATATTGAACTGATGAACGTTTATGTCAGGAGTAATTTATATATTAGAAAGATTTGGATTAGAATTCTACTTGCACAAAAGTCAATTAAATCTAATCCCCGTAGAATGACGTCATTCTACAGAGATTAAATTTAATGGAGAAAATTTAGTTGCACGAAGCACAATTACAAGCGAAAACACCGTTTAGGCTAAGCGTCGTAAGAGATACTTGACCGCCCCTTCACTGAGAATTAGGATTCTAAATGAATAAATCAACTAACTATCTATTGAGATAGTTGAATAATAATTCAAATAATTCACATCGAAACGATTCTAATCCATCTTTTTCTCAACTTCAGAATCAGCTGTTGATCAAATTACAGTGTTGCCAGATTGTGCCCGTTTGGTTAACGAAATATAACTAATGGATCTTTTTGCAACTCAAAATAAAGCCGTTACTCTTACAGCAGTTAGTTAACTGACATTAAACTCCTTATTTAATTGGCTTTCGTGCAACCGGCCGTATGTATTTATCATTGTATTGCAGTCTGTTTTTACGTCATGTATCTTAGATGAATATATTTTGATGCATTGCTTGAAACTTTTTTGTACTTTTCTATAGGCATAAGCGAAGAAGGTTCCGGAGTACTCGGAATTAAAGGAGATGATGGTGAACACAGGGAATCCAACGTAGATGATGGCGAGGAGTATGAAGATGGTGTTAGAGAAGCGGGTCAGGATCAGGGTGAAGCTGCAGGTTCAGCAGTAAACGATGGTAACGAGCAGGGTGTGGAGGATGCAGGGCTGGATAGTGAGGCAAAACACTCTACCGCAGCCAAGTTAATCTCAGCAATCAAACTGCCTCAACTTCGCGGTGAGTTGTTTGTAATAGTAGTCTGAGAAAATTTCTGTTCTGATTTATACTTTCTCAAAGCTATTGTACTTTGTATAATATTTTTTTTCGAAGGATGAAGCTCACAGGTCTGAGACTGAATTGGATGATGGTGATTGATGAGTTAGACCTACAGTTTTAGGTGGGTTCCGAACCAACAGGAAGTTATTTTACAGCAGAGAACAATCTTTTTTATTTTGCTGGCCAATCCAATCGGCCACCCTTACAAAGAGCGCCCAGGAGTTTTGTAGTTTATCTCTGATTGAACAGATACGTGCTACGGCACTCGGCTATCACTTCCCTATTATTTTTATCTGTATCATATAAATGGGTTTTGATTGCTTTGCTTAGTGTACATAATACTTTATCTTTTGTACTTGCCAACATAATAAATAAAACTGTTCCGAAACGCCTCGTTAAAGAAATTAGGTTAATAGAATTTTCAGCTATCACATGATAATACATGTTGAAGTCTGTAACTACAGTAAGGGCGCCCGGCTGCTGAAAGTTTTGCTTGTGTGACGACAGCTGTTCAAACCGAACCAACGGTTATCGACAAACGGCCGGTCACCAAAAGCGACTCTGTGCTGAGCAGCGTCGCATGAATTGTTTCATTAAAACCTATCATTTGGTTTGAGGCTGTGTTGTCGCACAGTATAGCTTCAGTAGCCGGGCGCCGTTATTGTTTTGATTTCGACACACTGAAAGATGAACTTCAAATCCTAATTTTTGGCTATTTGGTTATTCCACATTTCATCAACATAAACTCAGACAGCATTAATTTTATGACTTTACAACGGGTCATCATTTTTCTGTTTGTTCTTATATGTCTTGAGAAGAAGGGAGAATATTTCTGTAGTGACAGATCAGATTTTCTGTAAATGTAGATTTAACATCAGCCATTTGGAGTCTTCTCCATGGTCTCAGATGGAGGAATCATCAGGATTCATTGTGCCAGATGATAAGAAAATTTGGCCATCCAGATGAGCTGCTCTCCAAAACCCAGCGCACTGTTAATAGCATGCCCAAACCTGTCATCTTCTAGTATTAATCCCAGTTATCATTTTATAAATGGTTATGCTGTTTAAAACTGGGTATTCCTTTCTGAAATTCGTAAAATACGACTCCACATTGTAACGAACTCTTGATAATTTAAAAAATGTCTACTATTGTGTGGAACAGCGTCCTCTTCCAGCTCTTAACAATTTATCTCATTCCACCGTTTATTCTGTTTCAACAGCTGACTTAAATGACGCAGACACTGCAGACTCTGAAGCAAAATTAACGACAGATATTTCAGCAGGAAATGCCAACAAATCTGAGTCCAACACCGTACCCAGCTCATCTTCAATTCCTGAAAAGAAACCAGAAGATTCCAGTAAACCTGTTAAAACGGAAGTAAGTACAATTTCTATTTTTTATTGCTCTTTGTGTTTTATATCGAAGTACAGTAGGATTTGTATAAATAAGATTTGTAGTTTGAGTTATCGACTCAATTGTGTTGGTTTTATTATCATTACTTCGTATTACTTGTTGCTACAGGACAAGTATGCATATGAAAATACTAGTGAGCCCAGGGGCTACAGAACTCGCTTGCTTGCATGTTTTAATGAGAAGGTGCTGATCACATTTATTCACCTACAGCTGAGGATAACTCGAAATGCTATTTTGAAATCTAACACTTGATTTATTCATTACAGCTGTTAACTTTAGTTGCTATTATATTATTACAAAATTGTTATTTTTAATGGTTATTATTATTCTTTTAGATAATAAATAATTAGCTAACAATAAATTGATTCCAAACTTCAAATACTGCATAATTATTTAAAGCAAAGCAAAAAAATGTTTTCATTATAAGCTTGAATCTGTACCTAAAGTTGAGAAGCTGTTCATCACCTTGCCAAATCCGTCTTCTAGGAAACCAAAGCTTAACATCTGACTACCACAGCAGTTGTAACAAATGCCTTTGAAATTCGATGATTCGGGCTTTTGGGAACATTCATTTTACTCTGGGACATTAGTTCACATGGTGCTATAAACCTAACATCTATTTTAAACGGAAATGCATGATAGTTATTGAAATCAGATTCAAGCTTATATTTATTTAACCGTAAGCAAATAGTCTGTGTAGGTCAAAATAAATGATAAAGTTTGGTGTTCCTTGGGGTCGGTCCTTGAACCAGTACTATTCACTCTGATGATGAATGATCTTCCATTAACAGTGAAAGCATCTCAATCAATGCTTTATGCAGATGATACCACTTTTTTTAACACAGACACAGATATTCAAAAACTTACTTGTACAATGGAGCACACATTAAACCAAGCAAACATTTGGTTCAGGGCAAACGGGTTTCTATTAAATGACAACAAAACTCAACAAATGATTTTTAGGTTTAAGAGATATTCCAATAGATATTAGTGTGAATAGTGTTAAGTTCCTAGGTATATATATATGTTGATAAGAAGATGACATGGAAGCCCCATATTGAGTATGTAAATAGTAAACTGTCTAGGGTTATATACTTATTACAACATTTGAAAAATTATGTTCCTGATTGCTATGTAAGGTCAGTTTATTTTGCATTTTTTCAAAGTATACTTTTATATGGTGTTTTGTTCTGGGGTAACTGCTGCCATGTTAACAGAGTGCTTTTACTTCAGAAAAAAGCTATCAGGATATTAGCAGATGCATTCAAAACAACATTGTAGACCTGTTCCTAAAGTTGAGAATCTTAACAGTTATAAATCTTTATATATACACCGTTCTGATGCATGTAAAAACGAAGGTACACAAAATGCGACGACACACGCTAAATTCCCATGCAACAAGAAATAAAAATAGTTTAAATATACCATTCCAATGGCTTGCAAAGTCAATTAGTAGCTACAATATAATAGGACTGAAACTGTACAATAAGTTACCGCAATGTTTAATAAATGAGACTTTTCAACTGATTAGTAAAAACAACAATGTATTCTATACAAGAATTCTTAGATTCTGAAATATCTATTAATATTTTTAATCCTTGGATATTAATTTTCTTTAAAAATATAAACTGGTCTTGTATTTATATAATAATTTAATTTGTGAATTCCTTTTAGGTTTACTTTATGTGTATAATTTACTCTAAATGTATAATTTTATTTATATCATGCTTAATTGTAAAAATCTCTTGTATAAGGTTGACTTTGTCTATTGCCAATCTTGCTTAATGACAATAAAATTTCATTTATTTATTTATCAATTTGAATTGCAGCAGGCTGTTGCCAAGAAGGCGAATTTACTCCAATACCCTGGTGCCCCGTCGGCCATCAAAATCTCGAAATCTGCTGATGGTGCTCATCTTTCTTGGGAGCCTCCTGCTAGTACATCAGGCAAAATAATAGAATACTCAGTCTGCCTTGCTGTCAAAAGTGCGACAACTAACTCGCAGGTTAGTATTCAACAATAACATTTATTGCTATAGAGCGCTCTCGTAGAGCAATTTACATTGACTCGGGAAGCCTGCACTTGTTTAGCAAGTCTAGGTTACGATATATATACTACATCATAAATCGTAGTTACCCCCCACCACGGTTGCATAAAAGTCCTATCATAATGATGGTTCATTATCCGTTCCACTTTTATGCCAAGCTGCTATCATACCATCCTAGTTTTGTATTCAGTATAAAAGTGTTCAAGCAATGATAGTTATTACAATGCATCCAACAGAGCCAACTAATAATTTCAAATTCCAAGTTCAGCTGAGCTTGAAATATAGTATATAAATTAGTTGAATAACTCGTTATAATATGAATAATGTGAATAAATCATATACTGTTTGAAGAGTAAATTAGCTTTTATAATCATAAAATACGTGTAATAGTGATTAGTATTTGCCATTAATATAAGGCTTGTTTTAGGTTATGTTGAACTAGGCCTATAACAAGATGGCGCATGTGCGTGAATAATTGAAAACTAACTTTATACATCTTATATCTGTTCCACCATTCAAGATATATAGATCATACAAATGCTAGCATGTATATAGGTATAATCATATGCTATACTTGGTAATGCAGCTTGGTAAAAAAGTGAAACTGATAATGAACTATCATAATTATAGGACGTTTGTGCAACCGGGGGGGGGGAAGGCTATGTATTATTGAAAATATTATCAAATGGCAAATTTCTGTTACTGAATGTATATACCAAAATGGAAAAATCTGAAGAGTTCAGTTGATGAGTTCGGCTCATTATTGATGTCGTGACCAGTGCAACTAGCAGTGATTTCAATCCTATTACATACAAGATACAACGCTGTTGTCACTGATTTCATCATCGCGCCCGTCTTCTCTTCACTGTTTACATGATCAGTAGTAAGTTCACTTCTAATTATTGAGCCACTCATGTCAGAAGCATACAAAGTACGAAAATGCAACACAATTTTAAATTTACTCTACATTAGCAATACAATGAATATACAGTGCTAAGTGATAGATATCAAATTAGTTTTCATATTTGGATCATTTCCAGTATTTCCTATTAACTAATATTTTGTGTGCAAGTTAAATTATGTTTTCTGGAAATAAATTATGGAATATTATAACACTGTAGTAGCATGATCTGAATTTTGTATTTTTTCTGATTGATGAAACGTTGAAATTTTGAAAGAATATTTTAAATATATTTTAATTTTTTTTTTAAAAATTGTATTTTTTCTTATTGAAGAAACTAATTAGCTGTTGCGTTGTAAGCAGAGCGCTTATATTGGATTGCTATTCCTGCGCTCGCGGGCTCGATTCCCGTTTAGGCTGCCATATTTTGTTCAGTCATTCACTTTATCACCCGCTCATGAGTCTCAAACTTATGTCGGCATCATCTAAAACAATATTTTCCTGGTTGCTTTAAGAATTTTCTTTGTTTCTAGTGAGATGCAATTGATAGAGTAATGTAAGAAATTTGGCATTATTATTTGAATGTTATATTGTTCTGGTTGTTATAAGAAGTTTATTCGTTTTCAGGGAGATATAAAGACAGTTTCAAGTACAGCAACACAACTGGCATTTGTACGTGTGTATTGTGGTCCATTCAATCAAGCTGTTGTTCCAAACTCATCTCTGTCTGCAGCTCATATCGATGTCACTACTAAGCCAGCTATTATTTTCCGGATAGCAGCTAAAAATGAAAAAGGCTATGGGCCAGCTACCCAAGTCAGGTGGCTTCAAGGTAATTGTAATCGCACTATAATGTGTGTCCAATACCTATTCTTTTCTATCATTCCAAATTTTCCAATTTGAAAGAAATATTTATCTTTTATCCAAGACCTCTGTTTACAATTGAGATAATACTTTCTGTTATTCAATCTATGCAAAAATTCAGAAGGCATCAAGTTTATTAATCTGCTGCTAATGTATCTTATTTGTCTTCGTATTGTAACTAGGTTGGAATATTCAATTGCATATCTGTCCACAGAGTTAATTCTGAAGTTATATACATTGTTTGGGACCTGGAAAACAAAACTATTCCTTTCTTAGTAATGGCGAAGGTGATATTGTGGAAGGTATCCATAATGAATAATAAGACGAAATTGTCACAACCACATTTATTAAAAGTTCGAGAAACTAGTTTTGGTTGTTACACCATTATCAATCTCAATCAAAGAGTTTGATTGAGATTGATAATGGTGTAACAACCGAAACTAGTTTCTCGAACTTTTAATAAATGTGGTTGTGACAATTTCGTCTTATTATTCATTAAAACTATTCCTGTTTCTGACTATGTATCTTGATAGACTTTTTATATATAATTGTCTCAGAGTTAATTCTTTTAATAATTAGTTTTTTAGCTTATCTAAAAATCTTTACTGAGGCCGGTTTTGTGCACCGCGTTTCCTGTCGCGCGATAATAAATGCGGCGATTTTGTTTGTTTTTCTTCTATTGTTATTATTTTGTATATTGTCTTTGGCACACTGGTATGTTAAACAGTTGATTTGCAGTGAGTTGGCAAACATTTCAGGGTACATGTTCTGAAAAGTTGTAATCATTCTAGATTCTATTTTTTATGTCATTATGGTTATAGTGAGATTTTGTTTAAATCAAGATGGATGATGGTTTTTTTAATCTTATTAATCCACAGTGAAGTATTTTTTTTTTTTTTTTTTATATTGAAAAACATAATTTACGGTAATGAATGTAAATGAGATATTTTTTTTAGTTTATTGAGAGATATTTTAGTTTGTTGAAAGATATTTTCAGTTCAGGGTAAAGATATTTGGTTAAGCGACTCACCCCTCAGCACAAGCTTGGCTTGAGAGGGATGAACTTTTTTATTCTAAAATCATTATTAGTTTAATATCCTATATTTATTTTGTCTTGACTATTCTAAGATTTTATTTGTTTTGTCTATTTATTGAATATTTTATTTGCTTATTAATTAAACAAAATTGAAGTTTTGACAAATAAAATAAACATGAGATCAAAGGACTCCAGGCTATCTCAACCAGAATTAAAATTTGTTGAAAACCCGGACATTTGAGTTTTTTTTTTTAATTTTCCATCATATTTCCCGTATTCACATTGAATCTTATTGAAATTTTCTTCTATGGGCCAAATTACGCTTTATGTTAGTCTGAATTTCACCATCTCTGACCCGCTTTTTTTTTTTTTTTTTTTTTTTTTTTTTTTTTTTTTTTTTTTTTTTTTTTTTTTTTTTTTTAACGAATTACTTATTACCGCGTTTGTCGCGTTTAAAACGCTTGACCAAGTTATCACGCACTTCGAACGCGTTTATTAACGCGTGCCAGGAAACGCGGTACATAAAACCAGCCTAACTGTAAAGTTTAATTGCGTTTGAAAGTATGATTGAAAGTTGTATTGTTTTTCAGATGTGGTGGCGTCTGCTAGCGGAGTGACAAAGGCAATAAAACGAGAAGGATCAGCGGCGACACCAGTCAACACCAAAAGGCATAAGGCTGACGAAAACTGACTGCATTCCATTGCATAGCATTTGCATTCCAGCAGAAGGTCGACGGTGTTTGGAGATTGGAGGTTGTTGGGTCGCCGACACGCGAGTGCCATCTGTCATCATTTTCCATGCCCAATTCTCGATGATTTCAGTATGATCTTGCATTGCTTCTATTTTTTATCTGTTGAAGTGAACATTGCGTTCTTTGTGATGCAAGCTGTGAATTTTAGAATGGTTGAAAATCTCGGTACCGTGCCTGACTGGTAACAATATCCCTTGTGCATGAGAGGCTCTCCTCAAACGAAATTTGTGATAGAGCAAGATGGGGAATAGACATTTGAATCTATTGAAACATTTCTTCTAATACAAGACAGTTCATCAATGTTGAATAATCTATCCCGGAAAAATGACACTGGGCTGAATTATCTTTCAGTAAAAGAGGAAATAAAACTTGTAGAAAGTAGAAACGTGTAAATAATAAATTAATGACGTAAAATAAGATTTTAATTTCATAATAGATTGATTGGAGGACTTATCACAGACTTATCACTATTTAAAATACTGTACTAATTAATTTCCGAGTTCTTTGTCTCGTTCACGGACTCATCTCTCAATGAAAAAAAAATATATAAAGATGGAATATATATAAAGATGACGAAGTATACACTCAACTTGAATATTAACATAATACTCTTCCAGTTACCTTTCGCCACCAGTCTTTGAAAAAAATTTCAGATGCTGTGTAACAGTTATTAAGAGTTAGATAGCAAGTTATAAGTTTTTGTCTATTCGTTCCACATTTTATTAGGTAGAAACTGATGTAATTTCGTTTAAAATTTCATTTATTATTTTGGTATTATCTAAGTGAGCAATTGATGAAAATGATACTTTTTTCATTTTATCCAACCGATTATATAAAGAAACGATTTCTGGCCAAATGTCGATCAGAGTTTGATCGGTGATCAATCTTTGATCAGCGTTTGTGCAACAGGTCATTAGTTGTAATATATTGGCGAGCTTTGTTTTTTTATTTACTATTATTAACGAACTACAACATATATTTCTATATCTACTTCAATAATTTTGTTCGAAGGATGAAGCCCACAAATATTTGAGACTTGTGCGTGGGTCATGAATTGGATGACGGTGATTAATGGTCTACAGTTTTAGATGGGTTCCGAACCACTGTGAAATTATTTTACAGCAGAAGTTTTTTTTTGCTTGCCAATCCAATCGGTCACCCTTACAAAGATTGCCCAGGAGTTCGTAGCTTTTCTTATCTGACTGAACAGGCTCTTGGCTATCTCTTCCTTATTATCCTCAGAGTTACTGTATTAATTGATAATTTGCAGACTTCGACAGTAAAAAATTGAAATATGCTATTTTACATATTATTCTCATTTTATTTTATTTCTAAGTATGATACAATTTATACCCAAACTGGCCTTAATTGCTGTAGGCAATAATTGATTGATAATTTCCAGACTTGACAGTAAAAAATTAATATATACAATAAATCACAATATTATACTACATATTTTATATTATATTTATTTTATTTTATTTATAGTCTGATGAAGCTGTACGTCAAACAGCATGAAAAAAAATGATGAAAAATGTACGTCAAACTGTCATTAATTGCTGTAATGGGGAATCAGTGTTACACGTTTTCCCAAATCTTTTAATTTACACATATTGTGATAAAATGTATAGAATTATTAGTTTGTTTGAAGCAATAGCATTATATTTTGAAAAAAAATGTTGGATGACTTACTACCGAAATTGGGTCTGAGAAATGAGTCACTTGAAAATATCTAATTAATGATAAAATTGAAATTTTACTTTTGTTGAAAACAAACTATTGATGAATGTTAGTAGCCTAAGCCTTGGTTCAGATTAAACGCACGCTTGCGCTAGGTGGCGCACGCGTGTGCAAGCTTGCTCGTAAAAACAAATACTGAAGCAGAACGTATAAAACAGGCTTTAACTGGTCGGTAGTGGTTACATTGCTCCCCACCAGCAATTGCACACGTGTGCAAACTTGCTTATACTGAATCCGGGAATTTTTTTTAAATATTAGCACTTCTGATTGTTGGTTGCTGACAATTACCTGTTGCAGCGCTGCTACGGACGGAACTAATTATCTTTTATTCCCACTATAAAAGTGTAAAACCACAAAATTCAGGTATTTGATTTTTTTTAAATTCCATCAAGTTTTATTTACTGAACTGATGACGTACCAACTTCAATTTTTCTCGTACCATAAAATTCACGGAATTCATGAACGATCTAATTTAAAGCTGAATGAATTTATAACATTTTCAAATTTTATGCTAGGAAAAAAATTTAAGCTGTTAAATAGGTACACTCAGGAAAAGTTTTAAAATATTTTAGAATTTTGAAAAAGTGCGAAATATCATGTTTTTTAACCGACTTGAAAAAAGGAGGCTTTCAATTGGCCTGGTTTTTTTTTCATGTTGGTACATCAATCACTCAAACACTATTGAACCGATTTAAATAATTGTTTTTTTCTCAAATGATGAAGCATCATATTCAAGATTTGCAAGGTTCCGCTCAATACTTAGCCCAAACTCATTAACATCTTTATTTGAATTTTGTCTGAATGTGCCAAATACTCAGCCAGTACCATAGAAATGTTTTCGCGATCATTAACTTTGAAAAAATTATTTATTATTTTAAAATTCTCTAGTTATTTATTTTAAGTGTAGTTATAACCGTGAAAGGGTATAGTCGACTTAAAATTATTTAAAAAAAATCTTCATAGTTATTGATTTTTTGTGGTAATATACTCGGAAAGGAATATAATTATAAAATGACCAAATAAAAGCCATTTCATTTTTATGAAGCATTTTGCTATTATAATGTTCGTTAATATTCTACTTTCAATATAAAATTGTAGAGTTACAATTATTAGTTTATAATATTAGATTATCTATCCAATTTCGTAGTTAGATTTTTGAATAAAAAGTAGTGTATTGGCTCTAATCAAACAATTGTTTTTTTTTTAATTTGATACAAGTAGTCCTCTAACTTCTTGAAGGAGACACCAAAAATTGTATGAATTTTAAAAAATAAATTCACGGACGCCATCGTCCGTCTCGAAACTAAACAATTCCAACGTACTACCAGCTGACCTCATTTAGTTGCGCGAGCTTGCACACAATCATACTCATGCACGCTTGCACACGCGGGCGCCTCCAGTTTAGTGGCGCAAGCGTGCGTCCAGTATGAACGTAGCCTAAGATTTGTTGAACTTTTCAATAGCTGCAGAGATCCGAAATGTGGCCTTTCTTTACTTTCTGCATTATTTATATTATGTATTTATTTTACTCTGGAACTAAATCATCACATCAACACCAATGAGGTTACTATCGTTGGCTGTTGAGAATTAGTCTACTAGACAAAAAATATATATATATTCACATTTTATATTATTTACAGTCTTACATCTTTAAAAGATGCAGTAGAAAGTCGGTTATAGATCATCCAAGAAATACTCGAGTGTCAAACTGGCTAAAGTCTGCTTTAAAAGTTGAATATACCCTATTGAGTGCTCACCTGAACTAGAACTAGATATTACTCTTACGATTCAAGTTTAACAATTGAGTCCTTTCCCGATAACTGAACATTACTTATGATTTAAGTTTAATTGCATATTGTTATGTATTTGAAATAGAAATGTTGATTTTTTTTTAATGTCAATTGGTTAGTCATATAGTAGATTGTGGACAATCGGGAATCCTCTGTAAAGTTGTATTTATTGGTTGTATGGTTGAAAGAATCAAGCTAAATTGTTACTCGCTGGTAGAATCTAAAACCAAGGTGGTGGTTAATCATTTCAATGTTCCCATAATCTTGCACTGGACAGTACTAAAGAAAATACAGTATATAATTAGATGTCAATTGCAGTCACGAAAGATTTGTTAATTTATTGCATTAAGTTCATTGAATAAAATATTTGAAGATATTCTGTTGAGATGAAATTTGTTGGATGTGCCCAGAGTTTTGTCATATTCTTTCACAGCTAATTATTTCTCCAGTTGAATGGAAGGGAGACTAGTATTGATTTTTGAGCAAATGCGGTGCATGCAAGGTCACATTTTATACCTTTTTAAATAGAACTAGATGATTAACCAGTCTTATTGAAATATTCAACATTTTTTGACTCCGACCCAATTTAGCTGAATTGAATTGAGTTATTTCTCCAGTTTATTAGGGATAAGTGTAAAATTATTATCAAACTATGTTGTTTGTTCATCTTGATGTTGTTATTCTTAAAACATAGTTATTATAAACTTTCAATTCAGTTGCTCAGAAGTCAGAATTATTTGCAATAAACAATGTTAATTACAATTGTATGAGGAAAATTTTGAAATTTCATGTTTAACGCGTTATTAAAGATTGATACAAAAGTATTTTTAGTGAAAATAGTATGATAAAATACAGTATAACACAGTTATGTTAGGGACTGTGTAATGTGAAATTATTTTGATGTGTTATAACAAATGCTGACATTAATTTGGCTATCTTATACTATATTTACTATATCCTTGGACATAATGTAATTGTATTTTTAACTGCTCTCAAGCAGAAAATGTACAATTATTGATCAATTCATTGCTGTTCTCATCTCATCCTGTATGAGGTATAAAAATTTTAGTATGCGGACTCTGATCATTTTTATACTGTATTTGTATGTATTAACATTAAGGAATCGAACCATTGTGTAAAACCATTGTAGTAATAGTATTGAGAATATGAATAACACCCGTCTTGAAAAGAATATATATATTGTACTCATATGCTATTCTTGTTCACTTCTAATTGATTCAAAAGTTTTTATAACGTTCTGTATTTGAAAAATATGTGTAGACTCCAATTTATGTTATTTAAATGTGTTCGTCCGTTTTAATTTATAATGATTTTTTAAGCTAATATTTTCTTGCTACAAGCAACTTCTTATTCATTTTATCAGTTAACTTGGATAAATTCAATGTAATTTTTTTTTTTTTCAGAGATATTTATATAGATTTCAACAGAGACATTAATTTTTATTCTTTACCATTTTTTGGAAAGTACAGACTCTTGTACTTTTAATATATTCGAAATAATTGATTTATTTATGTATTATAAACTTATTAAAGAGTTGGATGAAACTGGGCATATTTTTTGACATACCTTTTGTAATTCGACTTGAAAGTTAATGATAGATAGCATTTCAAATTTGATGTGTTTATTTCATATAATACGTGAACTCAATAATAAGGCTCTTGCATCTGAAACAAGGCTATGGCTTGCCATGGTAGAATAATTAGAATTGTTGTGACTGATTTCCATATCACGAAAATATTCCATAGTAGATTATAATACATTTTTTCGTCATACTTGTAAGCTGATGTCATTTGATGATTACTACCGCACACTGTGTGGCAAAGATCATCAAATGATTGTTACAGGACGCTTATGGGTGGCTACTATTTCACTGAAAAACCATTTGACCGAAAGCTAGATCAGTTGATCTAGGACCATTATTGCCCATTTCACCTAGAGTTGCTGTGATTTGGTGTGTTGAGATTATGTTTGTATAGCAATGATATAGTTTCTTATTTCAACTTATCTGCTATTTTTAGACTTGTATGACAAAAAATATTGTATGTATCTCATCCGGGAAGATGTTTACCGTACTCGTATGATAATGCCGCACTCGACTTCATCTCATGCGTTAACTTATATTCGTACGGTAAACCCCATTTCCCGCACTTTTAATGTATTATACTATTGTAAATTCCTTCACTTAGTCTATTTGTATGGTTTAATTGTATTTTTATTCAATAGGAAATGATAATATTCATCATTCCAGAATTCATTAGAGGAAATAAATCAAGGCTATGCACTCTACCTTTGGCTCGAATATGTAATCTATTGTACAGTACGCGCCACATAGCTGTGCCTACGTGTCCTTGAAATACCTTGTAGATGAAGTAAGGTTCGCGGGGTGATATCAATGCCTTTCTACATACATCATACGCTGTCTCTGTGCTGTCTGTTCCTAATGAATGCTACTGTTTTGCACTCAGTACACCGCGTTCAGATTTCTTGCATTCGGGCTGTGATTCGGGTTTACTTTTTTGTCAAGTGTTTCTCCTCTTCATTGTTATTCAAGTTGAATAAAGTGGAATTCGTAAAAAAATTATATTGCAACCTTTGAGTCCAACTTCATTCACTGAATTGAACAAACTAGATCAGTCAGTCTGCTCCAAAGGCGAAGACAAGTTGCTTTGTTGTATCGTTGGAAGTGCCTAAAGGGAGCATAGATACGCGTATTTAGAATCTTTGCAAAATCTCACCAAATAGTTCTATTCAGATGATTCTTTCACAGAAAATAAATTCAATTCTCTACATTTCATACGCTGAATGTATATGAAAATTATTGAAGACAAAAAAGTTTCTCGATACATAACTTTTCAATGTCATGAAAATTTCGATTTCTAAATTTTCTGTATTAATTGCCTTGTGCTAGGAAAATCTATGATTGAAATGGGATTTAATCGATGGTTATGGCATTCTCGAACTGTTTTTATTATATTACCAAAGTTTTATCGATTTCTAACGAATGGTTCGACAGTAGCTATGTTGGGAATCAAATGTGAACACATTTTTTGAATGAAGTCTGGTTTTTATTAAATTCCAAATATCTTTGTATTGAGTAGATTCTCGTTGAAAATGCAAAGGACAAAAATGATGCACATCGGTTAGTTCAATAGAAAGAACTTTTTTTTAAAACAATATTCGAACTTTTTGGAAAATGGTCAAATGTTTTCAGCGTGGGTAGTGTCGTACTCTCCTGGCCCTTTGCCGGTGGGCACAGCTACGTGGCGACTACTGTAGTAATATGCCATTTTTTAAAGGTTGATAATAATTTGTTTTGATGGTTGAAGCTTGCATTAAATAATTTTTATTTCAATAAAAGAATATAATGTCTCTGTAACAACTTTAACGCGCCCTAAAAAACCTTTTGAAGGTTAAAAAATATTGAAAGGACAGAATTTTATTGAAATATCAACTAGTAATGTGTTTGTCCACTCATTCCTGGCAGATGTATGAATTTGCCTCTACTTCTGTTACTACTGTATGCTGTGATATGGAGAATGACTAGCTCCCAGTATAGTCGCTTGGAACTGTATGTTATCAGGGATGCGTTGTGGGAATAGTTATGTGTTTCTGCGCACTGCCAAGAATGAGTTGACTGATTCTAAATACACTTTAGTCATGTTAAAGCCGTAAGGGAGCGTTTTCACAGGCATGAGCAGTGGTATGGGACATGCCGTTTCTTATGTGAATATTTTATCATTGAACCTTATATCATATTTATATCATTTTATCATATTTTATACTGACAACCGAATAAATTTTCAATTTGCGTTTTTCTAGCGAAGCTCTAGTGTCTACCAGATACAATGATTACGAAGATAAACCTCAGTGGCAATACAATCTGTTGCAATACATTTTATCTGGCATCGCTATTGAAACATACTCGAATTACTTCTCTTGATGTAAGAAATTGTAAAACCTCTCCATATAATCCAATGGTTCTTCTCAAACAGTTGAACAAGAACAATACTACGCTCGATTTAAGTTACAAAAATCTATGTATTTTCAGTTTATATTATTTAGCACGTATTTTGGGCAGTACAAATATTGACTCTCTCAAACTCCTAGGTAATGAAATAGAATGCGACAGCCTAAGAGATCTCTGTCAGGGACTTATTGGATCAAATGTAGTGAAACTCGATCTCAGAAATACATGTATGGATAATACTGGTGCCCACTATTTGTCCAAAGTACTGAAGAAGACTAATATTTCTTTGTTAAATCTTGCAAGAAATAAAATTACCTGTGAGGGTTTGAAGATTTTGACCCAGGCTCTTGAAGGTTCCCAGATAGAATCACTCGACATATCTAGTAATTGTATAAAAGATGAAGGTATCCTATACTTATCTAATGGTCTTGTGACTATTCAAAGGTTGAATAAACTTTGTTTAAGAGGGAACTGCTTTGTTATTGAAGCAGCTTGTTATCTACGTAAATGTGTTGAGCAGAGAACTCTTAACTCAATGCGTGTTGAAATTGATCTTTTCTCAAAAATTGATAACAGGATAGATGGCCGTTCGAATCTGTATAAATTTCAAGACTGCTTAGTGGATATTACAGAATCATTCAACTTACCAAATCTTCTTTTCAACAGTGTTTACCAGTATACAAATGGAATTACCAAACTGCTCTTCAAAGGAAGTAATTTTTCATATTTAGCAGGAGTATTCGCTAATATATGAACATTATACTGAAATCGAAGTTACGAATGAAACAAGATATGAAGAATTCATGCCTGATAGCGTTCTTGAAAATATTAATATTGTACATGTGAAACTGAATTGGCGCCAAACCTCTTTAAATTTGTTATCAAAGTTATCGAAAGCAATTGCACTGAGTGTTCAAATTGGATGGTCCATGCATCCCTTTGTCGAAGATATCAAACTAGTTCTCACAAATGGTAACATAATGTATCTCGATTTGAGAAGTACGGTAATGGCCTAGTAGATGATGATTTTGAGAGTCTAGTCGAAATTTTTAAAGGTTCAAAAATAATCTCCTTGAATGTCAGCGACAATTACCTAGGAGCCAGTAGTTGTAAATTACTAGCCGAAGTGCTCCCAAATACCAATATCAGCTACATTGATCTGAATGATAATAGAATCGGTTATTCAGGCTTCAATCATCTGATGAACATTGTTGAAAAAACGAAAGTATGTTGGCTAGAGAACAACAATATCGAAGAAGGATTGGGAAAAGGCATCCAATTAACTCCGTACATAGTACAACGCACCAATACTCCAATTGAATTTCAAATACGCTACATATTCAGAGAGTTGGTATCACTAAACATATCCAGCGACCAATTTGAATTCAATTTGCCCCGTGAAGATTCTGGATTGACTATCAATGATTACGCTATCTTAGTGAAAACTTTGCAGCAACCCGGCTTCAATGTACATGTCTACGACATTTTCCACATGACTAGTAAGAAGCATGACATATATAAATGAATAGGATCAATGTGTAAGTTCTGGGAGCATTTTCGGTGCACCGGTAGCTTCAACCGGTGCACCAGAGGCATGAGTTCCAAGTCCTTTGGGAGCTTTTGACAGTTCGTTAACCAGCAGCTGTTTCCGGTTTGGCCTGCTCCGGTGCAGGTTTCATGCACCGTACAAAAAGGTAGATCCACGGACTGTGAACCAGTAACCAGAGAGCTCTCATTGGTCGATGAAAAATCGTCTGCTGTTTCATTCCAAAATGGCTTCCAAACATGATCAATATTAATGCATTCAATGAGGTTATGTACAATATTCATGAAACAGAGGAAATTAATGCTCTTTTATGTGGTAAGTTTATTATAAAATATTTATTGAACAAAATTTTGTAATTTCAATGTCATATTTCCCGTTGTTTACCTTAATAATGATAGCTGTTTATGTAGAAATGAACTTCCAAACTGCATATTGCCTCCAATAATAATTATTCTTTATTATATGCACAATTATTCTATCAAAATAGGCGTATATTTCAATCGATAACCCTATAGCGACTTTCTTTTATTTGCGCAGCTAGTACAACAGTGACTTACACAGATTAATTTCAAAAGTACGCGCCTAACTGTACACCGGTGAGTGCTGTACTGCCGTCCCTGGGTATATATGTTGGTACACCGATCACGTGACTGGTTCGGTGCACCGAAAGAATTCTGGTGAACCAAACCAGATGCTCCCAGAACGTACACAATGCTTTTATAGAAGGAATTGAACAGAAATTCCTCGCATTTTTCGAAAGCAGAATTATAGAGTTTGAAAATCAATTTGGCTATGATAGTTTTGTGGACCTTGTTAAGGAATGTGATAGCCTCCAGTTCACTGATTTCATTGAATTTGTACTGCTGCATAGTTTTATTCTACGTAGACGACGCACAAAACATATTGCATCCATTCATCTACAAAAGGCCACTGTACATTGAATTCTTGGAACCGAATAAGAAACAGCAGATAATTTCCTATTTTGAGAAGCACAAGAGTGATGGTGCTCAAGAATTAATTGACTTTTTAAATGAGAAACGTGATAGATAAATGTATCTTCATTCCAGGGAATGATTATAATTATTTTTAAATACCTATACAGTATTATGTGAAAAGAAACGTTTTGTAAATATTTAAAAACTATTTTAAAATATAAAAATGAATAAGAATTGACTAATTATTTCACAAAGTCTGAGTATATATATTAGGACTATTAAATTTTTCTTGCTGATTGCGCCCACATGGGTTTGAGACTTGTGGGTAATGAGGGCATGTTACAATGGTGACCTAATTTTAGGTGGGTTCCAAACCACCTGGTAAGTGATAAGAAGGCTGTCATGTCATCGCAGCCCCGAACGCCCGTGACAACATCAAGATCGCCCTGACACCACGCACAGTGAGTGTCAAGATTACTTATTTTTTACAATCTAATATTGAAACTGACACTGTATTTCACTTCTGAAAAGAAGCTTCGTCAGCCTCCCTCTTCAGAAGTGAAATGCATCCGTCAAGCATCTCCAATATAAGTGAGTAAAACAATATATAAAAGTGAAATACAGTGTCAGTTTTAATATTAGATTGTTCATTAAGTATTTCGTCATGGAAAACATCAAAGATATTTTTTACCTTACATAATCAATAATTGCTTGTATTTGATGTTACAATGAGCTTTAATTCATTTTTATTGTTGTTTTCCTTGTCGAAATTGTTATTGATCAGTCTCTTCTATAAAATTTGACGCTACATTAACTCAAATTAATAAGTGTTTATCATGTCCTTCATGAGCAGATGACCACTTTTAAGAACTGTGTCGAATTTTATAGGAGATTGATCAATAACTATTTCGACATTGAAATCAATATATGGATGATGGAGTCAGCTTATAACGTACCACACAGTCGGTTGAGATACCACAGATTTGGCATCTGGTCAAGGAATATGCGGTTGAGCATCTGAACGAGATAAAGCGTTTGTAATATTATGTGTTTATAGAAACAAACAATCGAGGCTTAAGGAGTTGCAGTGGAAATAGAGGTGTAACAATTGATTATTGTAAGCCTGTAACCACAGATTGTCGAACTAGGGCTGCAGGCTCTCATATCAGGAGTCCAAAACCTAATTGCACTCTCTTCCAGAAAAAGTTCATGTTCTTGGCATTTAGATTTTTTAATGCTATGCCCCTTACCTTAAAGTCAGCAATCATGGCGTCTGATTAAAAGCAAAATTAAAGTGTGGCTATTGTCTCTTACACCCGACTACGTAGAAAGCTTGTTCCAGATCCTTGTTTGAGCTTATAGATTGAACAATTCCATTTGAATTTTAAACAAGTACATACTTTTATTTATATTTAATAATTTGTTGATAATCTTATGGTTGTACATCAACTTATCTGCAAATCCTTTCACTGTTATTCCTATCCTACTTACCTAGTAAATCCTAATTAAACCCTCTTTCCAGGTGGAATTTTTCCTCTGTTAACCTTCTATGATCACTTTTTGTAACTTGCTTCTTCTTTTTTTTCTTCTTCCAACTTATTATATTGTACAGTTCATTTGAATAATTATTTCAAAATATACAACTTATTAATAATGTTTCTTTTTTCGTTTTTCTTCTATCTCTTTCATTTAAAATAGGTTTATTTTATAGACCCCCTCCAGCGGTCCACAGGTTGCATCTTGTGTGCTGGATTGTATGTTCTCTTTAAGTTTAATTTTTATATTGTATTTTTTTAAGAATTGTATTTTTGGATCGAACATAGCTTTTCTGTAGATAAGAGAAAAAAAACATTGTATATTGCTATTTTTCTTTTGAGAATAAAATTCATCTATCTATTTATCAGTGATAGCAGGCGCTCCTGTATTAGGACCCGTAATTACTATTTGCTCAATGTTGGTGGGGGGGGGGGGGGGATCTAAGGGCTTACCGCCTCCGTGTTTATATAAACATAGAAAAATTTTAAGCCTAAGCAAACAAGTTTTAGGGGGTTCGGTCACTGGAAGCTGTGCTGTGACATCTTTTAAAACCGAACCAATAGTTGAGTTCATGGGAGTTTCACTGGTAACCGGTAAATGTTTGATCAGTGGCGTCTGATTGGTATGTTGAAATTTTTTATGTCAATTAGATGCCATCGGTAAAATTTACCGGTCACTGGTAAGGCTCCTATGAAATCAAACTATTGGTTTCCGATGAACGCCCGGCCGTTTCCCGAAAGATGAGCACCGTGCCAGTTTTCAGTGATCGGCCTTGAACATGTTTGATTTCATGGGAGCTTCACTGGGGGTGTCTGATTGGTCTATTCGAATTTTTTATGTCTATGAATTTGAGTAGACTAATCAGACGACATCGGTAACATTTACCAGTTACCGGTAATGCTCCCATGAACTCAAGCAATGTGGCTTCTATGGCTACAGTTTCCTCTATATTCTCGCCGAAATAGTAGCATGGGAATTGCGACCCAAGAGTTTGTAATAAATATGACATAATTTATGTAATGAATTTGTTTATATTATATCCTAATATAAGTACGTGTTATAATACAAATTGTCTAACACCTAGGCTATTTTAGGTTATCTCAGACAGCTGGTCCATTTTCTAACATGAAGACAATCAGCTGATGGTTTCCACTACCCGTGCATAGGTGGGCATATAATATTAAAAATAATTATTATTTATTGGAAATTCCAATTATTCGTTTTCAGTTCTTGTTGTCCCTCTGATCATATTAATTTTCAACCTGGAATTTATTATGAACCGCGAGGTATTAAGTGACGATTAATTTTTATACGAAGAATTTCTAGAGACTGAAACCTTTCAGTTGGTCAACCTGAATCTTACGAGGAAAACAAGGAGGGACTGATAAATCTTGAAATCAAAAAATCAAATCATAGAATGTCAGCCATGTTTCAGTTATGTGGTAGTGAGTTGATAATGTTGGCAATTAATATTTTTCAATTAGGTCTTTCTAATTGCAATCAGCTCACTTAATGAACAAACTACATCGTTTGTGCGTGTTATGGATTGTAAACTATCAATATGACAGTCGATTTTAGTGATTACTTTTGGGTAAGTTACTTTGTGTTACAGTACCTACATTAAATTGTTCCTAACCCTCTTTTACTGTGACAATTTGACAGTTCTCAGTTCCCTATTTGCCTGGCTTGAATTCAAATTTTGTAGGTGTTTCCAAATGATTTTTTATTAAAAAATATTTGATGAACGTTCAAGTACATCTTTCGTATCCATTGTCCAACTTTCTTTCATTCCGGGACTAATTTAACTTGGAATAGGAAATTACCTACCTATTGTAATAAGTTGCTACTGAAATTCCCTCAATATTCAATTGGAGTGGAAATGCATCTATTATCTGCAAAACAAATATTCTATTTTTGATTATTTTATTTCTATTCTGTAATGATTACGGTATGAGTAAGTTATTTAGCAATAGATATCAATTAATATTTCCCCGTACAGCACTCACGTTTGACCTATCGCACCTTTAAGATTTGTTGTAGCTCTGTCACATAACTTTAGAAACTCCATTATTTTAATACAGATGAATAATACGAGTAATACTGTATTTTATAACGGAAATACTCAATTGCGATTTTCATATTTGTAAACCTAAGTAGGCTAACATAACCTATGAAGAATGAATAATTCATCACTTTTTAATGAAATGAATAATATATTGTCATTTTTCCAATGACGAGCATCATAGTCTGTAACATACATATGTTTAGTAATCCTCGTATGCTACTTTTGTTCGTAATAAAAGGCTGCTAGTAATTGAGATATACTAGTGAAGAATAAAGTAAACCTGCCAATTATTGGTCACCTACCAAATACTCTTACACTTCTAACCTGTAAAATAAGGGTGCTAAAATAAGCATTTTACCAATACCAATTTCCGGTCGACTGGAATTGGGCAGAAGCTGTTTTCTAATTACCGGGAACTTATATATTGTACACAAATGGGATATTGTTTTTTCGAAATTGTCGAGATTAATTCTTAGCTGAAATACAGTAGAGCCTGTTGCTTTCAATTCAGGTATGTCAAGGCATGGGAAATGATAGCCGAGTGCCGTAGCAGGTATCTGTTTAATCAGAGATAAGCTACGAAACTCCTGGACGCTCTTTGTAAGGGTGACCGATTGGATTGGCCAACAAAAAAGACTCTGTTCTCTGCTGTAAAAACACTTCCCGGGGCCCGTTTCACGAATGTCACAAGTTACAAAGTAACAAGTTCACCTACTATCGCACTTGTAACTACAATTTCACAAGTACAGGCGTTTCTCAAAAGTTACAAAGTAACAATTTCACTAGTACAAGCGTTTACTTGTTACTTTTTAGATCATCTGTTACTAGAAAATTTTGTAATCTTATTCTTCTTCTTCTTTCTCTCCCCGATTTGTAATCGAAATCTATAATCTTAATCTAGGCTATATCTATCTTAAATTTTGGTTAGGTCAGTATTATTAGAAAATGTCTTTAAAGCGTGGGGGAAAAACAACAGTGCTAAAAGCAATTTTAGAAAATATAGATATATTGTTAGGGGCTTTCTCTGATACATTAACCAAAGAAAAGAAGACAGAGATTTCACAATAACATGATGTGTCAAAGGCTGAAATATTTTATTTTCAAATTCCATAGCTATATTTACTCAAAAACATAAATATTTGAAATATATAAATATTTGCAGGCTGATCTATTTCGCTTATACTCAATCAGTCTTGCAATATGGAATCAGGGCTTGGGATGGACTTGTGAATTCACCTTTCAGGAAATTTTTGCAATTCAGAAAAATATTATACAAGCTGCATTAGGGAGACCAAGAGACATTGTACTCAACAAGAGACATCTTTTCTTAGAATTTAACGTTTTAACAGTTAGAGAATTGTTTATAAAAAACTTATGCTTTACATAAATAAAAATAATACATTTTTTACAGTCCATGATCCACCGTTTAATCTTAGGCCAGTGTGAATTACTTTCGAGTATATTGAATTACTTAAATTTAATTAAATTTTTGTAGGCTAAAAGACAATTCAAGTTTACTGCTTCTAAACTAATAAATATTATCCCCACAGAATTTATTCAATTCAAATTGAATAAAACACTAAGCAGGAAGATGGATAAGTGGATTTTGTCCAGCAACGTTACAGAATTAATTTTTTAAAAGAACTTTCATCACACCACACCTTTCCAGAAGAAATAGTATTGCTCTATTATTCTATCACATTCTTTTCTCTTTAGGCTACTAAAGATTGATTTTGTTAATATAATATGTAATAAGACATTAATGTCTCTTAATCATGTTAGTAAGATTGTATCTCGGTTTCTTTTCTTTTCGTTTCTTCGTTTTATGTATAGTAATAACAAAAATTATTGTGCAGTCTAATCACAGCGTTAAACTATATTTTCAAATACAGTAACCTCGAAAGCACATTGCAGGATAAATAAAACTTATGACAAATAACCTCGAAAGAGCGGTAGTGACATCAACGACAAAACTATTTTTTCAAATAACATAACCACAAAAGCACTTGTGAAGAAAGTTACCCATGTATTACTATAGGTTAACATTTCGGATAATATTCACCAGTGTTTACTTGTTACTTGTGAAAATATAAATATTCACTATAGTGAACTTGTGACTTTTTACTAGTGAATAGGTGAATTTTCACTTGTAAATAAAAGACTGGTGAATTTCGTTCGCGAAACACTAGTAATTCAGAAAAGTAACAAGTTCACCGAAATTCTCCGGTGAATATGTAACTTGCGACTTTCGTGAAACTGGCCCCCGGTTGTTCGGAACCCACCTAAAACTGTAAGTCCAACTCTTCAATCACCATCATCCAATTCATTACCCACGCACAGGTATCAGACCTATGTGGGCTTCATCCTCCGAAAAAAGGGCAACTTAACCTTACAAATTTCATGTATCTTTTGTAAAGTTCATTGTATCTTGGCCATAAAACTGTTATGAGTTTTGAGTTAGTGCTATCATCTCTTAGTCATATTATTCTATCAATTAGTCCAGTTAAATCTTTAAAATTTGGACGAGGAAGGGAAAAATCTAACGCGGTTGAAAATTGGGATATATGACCGGAAATGCATGCTGAATAACATACTAAAAGTCCCCTAAAATCCTAGCTGTGCTTCGGCCGCAGTCTTGGAAAAACTAAAACTTTTCTTGCCATTTCTTTCAATTTTGAGACCAAACTAAGCATCAGACAGAGAAAATAACTCTTGGATTAAAATGGCTTTATCTCACTTATAGCAGGACCTGCATTTGTAATTCAAAATCCCTCTGGGCAAATGAAGTGTTCTTCTATTTGAAACCAATTTCACCTTTTTATCTTGAGTAGTTTTTGAGCTGCAGCTATTCGAAAACTTTCATGCTCCCCCAAATACCCATAAAATTTCGTTTGAGAGCTCAAACAAATCTTCCTAAAAAGGGGATTGGTGTTTATTTCTGGAATTTTGTTTGTGAAACTTCAAACTCTGAAATGCGATGGGGTTTTTAAGGGTTGCCCAAGGGGGCTCCCGAATTCGTGTTCCCATAAATGTTGACCGATTCATCGTATCTGATCAACCAACAGCTCATTGAAGCGGCCCAGATTCATGTATCATATTGTGAATTTGAACCAAGATTGTTGTTCTCTGGGGTACTCGGTGATCAGCCCTCTATATCTCAAAATGCCTATTTTTAACATTCAAATGGCTCTAACTTGGGAAATTGTCAACATAGAGATGTGTAATTGCTCTTAAATTGTTTGAAACATCATGCTCTTTAATTCTAATATAACCATCTCACTCCTCATTTACATACTGACGACAAAAATCCGAAATTAAACATTTTTGTCAATCATGAATAGCTCCACCACAGGATCTATGAGGGGTGGAATATTATTAGTGTCAAATTTTATGAAATTATATTATCTCGAAAATATGTTATCAATTTTTTATTTAACACTTATTTTGGTCTAAAATTTTGTAAAATTGGATAAAATAGTCATGCATCAACTACTGTTTGGGTCCTGATGGTTCAGCAATTATTAATTTTAAGAATATGCTTTTTTATGCAATTTGAGACCATTTTCATATTTCTATTCAGAATTTAATTGGGCTGATTATCTACTATCGAACATCAAATTTTACGAGTTCTATGAAATTATTTTGTAATATTTATTTATTGTGACAAAATTACAACGAATTTGAAGGCGCAACAGACTCAAGTCCAAAACTGCTCTCTTCACAAATTTCGAATATGTTATATTGTCCAAAATATTGAGGTTAATTTTAACACTGAGAATTTAGATTTACCAAAATACAGTAAAAGGTGATAAACTACAAAATACAGTGCATTCAACTTGATTCGTTTTTTCGAGATTTTATCAAAATTTAAAATACAGAATTCAAGTAATTGACTGTACTAGATAATTTTGTTGTGCACTTGTATGTTTGTTTGATGTGAAAATTGTTCTTAGTTCTGTTGTTCATGGAGTTTTGGTTTCCGTACGAACAGAATGTGTTTTATCACGTTGATTCAGCTCAAAGTGGGCCGAAAACTGTGTTGAGCCAAATACCGACGGGTATTAGTAACGTTTCAAGTTTCAAGTTTCAAGTTTTTATTAGGCCAGTTGAACATGAAAGTTACATTAAGCCAAGTCACAATTCATAATGAAAATATACAATAAACAGTCACAACATTAACAATACATATTACAGTCAGTATCAATAACAACAGATAGGCTACCTGAAATTAGTGGGAAGGAAAAGTTACAATTTTTACATCACATAATTAAGTTGGTCTCCTGTATTTGGGGATAGTTTTAAAAAGACAAAATATTCTTAATTAGATCATATGGACCATTGTGCTGTGATCAGCAGCTATAAATTCCTCTACTGAATAGAATGGATTCACAGTTAGCCAGTACCTAAGTACATGAAGAAATCGTTTTTTAGGCAATGCTCTAATTTGAGTTGGTAGTAAGTTGAAGAATTTGTAGGCTATTATAGGGTAGCTGGACTTTGACTTTTCTAGTCTGCATCTTGGAATATGAATACTCTCACGGTTTCTTGTGAAGTGGCTGTGAATATCAGTATTTTTTAGTAGATTGTCTTGAATCTGATATATTTCTTTCAAACATTGATAAATAAATTCATTGAAGACAGACAGAATGCCGTTTTTAGAAAGAAGTGGCTTACAGTGGTCAAGATAGCCCGCTCCAGAAATCACTCGGACTGCCCTTTTCTGAATTATTAGCACTTTAGAGGTGCTAGATGCATGACCCCATAATTTTAAACCATAGCTCAACCTTGAGTGAATTAGGGGCATGATTTCAAGAATTAAGCATTAATATGAATTGGACAATATTATTTTAAGAGGAAAAATGGCCTAAACTCAGCATAATTGCTACGCAAGCAATTTTAAAAAAATGATAGCTAAGAGTGCCCTTAATCATCCCTCAAAATTCCCATGAAGCCCACCTTTTCAATATGCTCAAAAATCCAAAATGGTTTATTTCCCCGAGAGGGATTACGAATTACGAATTCAGGTTCTGTTATTAGGGAGATACAGTCTTTTCAATTAGAATTCGAAATCATCAATTTTCCAAAAAATTGACCAATATTTCGAAACGTTGAAACCAATTCAAGGTACGGGGATGTTACTGTTATCAAATTGTTTGAAACGTAATTATTTTGAAATAAGGCAAGGATATTATTTTCTGTCCGATGCTTAGTTTGATCTCAAATTTGAAAAAACCCAGTGTTGTCGGACAATTTTAAATTTTCCAATATGGCGGCGAAATCACAGCTAGGATTCTTGGGTACTTTTAGTATGTTATTCAGAATGCTTTTCTGTTCATATATTCCAGTTTTCAGCCGTATTGGAAGTTTTTCCTTTCTCAATCAAAATTTATGCTAATTTTACTGGACTATCAAGCAACCTGTAATTTATTATTTTAATTTTCAATAATAGGAAGTATTCTTTCAAAGAAAATGTAGGTAGAACTAAAAATAAATAAAAGGCCTCGGTTTCTGTCCAGCTGTATAAAATTTTTATTTGAAGCCGAATTCCTTATCAAAAGGAGAGCAGCTTGATAAGTTTTCAGCCTGGTCATTTCCTGTACTCCAGAGGAACTGAAACTCATATCGTAGGAAGTCTAGGCCATTTCAACTAGTAATGTTGTGAATATGATATTGCACGCTAAGTACGAGTTATAAAAATAGTTCCATCTTTATTGATATCAATACCATTAGGCTAATTTTCTTGAAACAAAATTCATTTACAATTTTAAATACAGTATAATTAATATTTATCAAATGTAAAATAGCTTTATAAATTGAAGGATCGCTATAAGCGAGAATGAAGCTCACATAGGTCTTAGAACTGTACGTGGGTTATGAGTTTTGTTTTGGATAATGAAGCCCACATATGTCTGAGACCTGTGCGTTGTTAATGAATTGGATGATGGTGATTGATGAGTTGGACCTACAGTTTTAGGTGGGTTCCGAACCACCGGGAAGAGATTATACAACGGAGAACAATCTTTTTTTGCTGACCAAACCAAAGCGGTCACTCTTCCCAGAACAGCCCAAGCGCCTGTATCTTATCTGGGGACTTACAGATTTATCTTCTCTGCCTATACAGATATTTGGCACGGCTCGTGGCTAATCACTTCTAAATGTAAACTAGATTGTGGAAATTTGTTTATTTTAACTATTTTTCATCTCATAGATAGTACTTTGAATGTTTTAAATTTTATTAGGCTACTATTAATTTTTTTGTTTTTAATTTTTTTTTACTATTAGAATACGTAATTGGAATTAATTAAAAAATGTCTGTTCCAGAGTGATTGACTCTGTAACATAAAGATTGATGAAAATTTGTATAATGATAATTAAGTATTTTTAAGTTAAATTTTGCTTTTAATTTTCATTTAGTACTGCATCGAATCGATTTTACATATGATTTCTATAGGCTAATGAATATAATAAGAGGTTGTAAATCATGAATGAAATCTGTCAGCTCATCTATAAATTCTTCATTAGTCTATAGAAATATAGAATTTATCGCTTGATGTGACTATGATTATTGATAGATGACTATGGTATTGAGTTGAAGTCAGGTTAGGTTAGGTTAGGACCAATTTGACCCATATTGACCAATTTCTTGAACGCCATTGCTTGTGAAAATCCGTTTAAACTGTTTTATTTTCATCAGTTATTCAAAATTTATATTATCTTGAGGTTCTGGCCCGGCTTGGTTGAGATTTTCAAATGAATTCATAGACAAACTGAAACACATTTTGTTAAGCGGAAGGTTACTTGATTTTATCTCATCAATTTCAATGTAGTCTAAATATCTCAAATAATGCGTTTCTATATTTCAGGGTGACAAAAATAATGGCTTTGATGTATTGTATCATAATATGAAATATGGCCTTGTTGCCAGCAAAGAATTGACTGAATTTCTTCGAGAGAGGTAAGTTTAATATTAATTGATATAGATCTTTAAATTCAAGTTCATCATCTATAGAGATCATAAAATGCCTTTCAATATAGAATTCCAGTATAATGTTCTTTAGAATAGAAGTAGTATATATTATAAATATTGTAATAGGCTACATTGTCAACTCAATAGTCTATCAGTACATATTTTATATAACCATACACAATTAATCCTGTCTAGAAATCTAATAAGTTAATAGTGTCAATTCATACATTAATAGAGACTGTGGTCCTTTTTTGAATTCAAATCTTACTAACATATTTATTCCGTTGCTTCAGTGTCAACAGTTTTATAATTTTAGTTGTAGTATTTAGCAACAGATTCACATGTGACTCATAAACTATAAAGATCAAACTATCCAGGCTCCGAAACATTGATGAAGAATATGAAACTCTTGGAAATAATTAAGAAGCTTGGGATTAATAGATTTAATATATTATCAATCACTAATATTTTATGTATATAGTCATTAATATTTTATTGATCACTTACCGTCTCATTAGTTTATTAGCACATTACTGAACATATTAAGGCCCTTATAACGTTATATAAGTATTCTTTGGAAGATCTTTTATAAAAATTCTTTGAAAAAGATCATCGCCAAGAAGTGGCTGTTGAAGTTATGACTTTAATGTTATTTATATTTCAGCCGGTGAGCAATAAAGCCATCAATTGACATAGAAAAGCTAAGAATAGGCTGCCAGGTAACTTGGAAATGTAAAAAATCAAAATCTTGCATTGAAAATTGTAATTAATATTTCGATATTATTTATAACCCCTATTATAAATTGTTTTATTATGGACCATAATGATAGAAAATAGCCAGCATAAATTAATACCTTTGTAGTGAATGTGAACGCGTACTCACTATGCATGTGTGATGGCCATTTCGCATTGTAATGTTTCTTCAGACACGACTGGATCTCTTGTTTTCAATTTTTTTTCGGAGGATGAAGCCCACATAGGTCTGAGACAATGCGTGGGCAATGAATTGGATGATGATGATGATTGATGAGTTGGACCTACAGTTTTAGGTGGGTTCAGAACCACCGGGAAGTGATTTTACAGCAGATAACATAGTTTTTTTTGCTGGCCAATCCAATCGGTCACCCTTACAAAGAGCGCCCAGGATTTTTGTAGCCTATCTCTGATTGAATAGATACCTGCTACGGCACTCGGCTATCACTTCCAATTTGATTCAGTAGGCCATCATACATGTGTAGTAAGTGTTAACATTCACTAAAATAGTATTTCATCATTAATTTATGTTCAAATAGACCAGTGAAAAAGAAATATGGATCTACATCATCAAATAATTTCAAAAATGTTTCCATTTGACTTCACGATAATCTGTTGTCGTAGCTTCAAGTGTATAAAAATAGATTACTGCTTAGTTCTTGTCCTATAAATTTATTAAAATTTCTAAATTAGTTAATGATTCGTTTTATTTCAGATCGAATATTGAAGAAAGCAATAGTAAGTTACTTGGAAAATTGGCAAAACAAGCAGGTGGAGGATGTATGCAAGGTACATTCGCGCCATTGTGGCAGGTGCTTCGCTCAACAGCTGAAAAACTTGCATCGATCCATCTGCAGATGGTTCAAAAGGTTGCTGACTTGGTCAAAGATGTGTCAAAATATGCTGATGAACTTCAAAAGAAGCATAAGTCTGTAAGTTATCAAAATTCATTTATTCTTGTAACTTGGTGACTAGAGGTAATAGTCCTTTTCTAATAGTCAATGAGACTACTTAAAATGGACAGTTTCCAATAACGTAATAAATAGCAGCTCAATTTCATCTTACGTAAGGGTTTCATGATTATAAATTAGAATAACTTAATCATTCTATTTTATTTATTTATTCAAATTTTTGAAGTGGCGATGTCTTTGCCTACAAGTCTACTCAGCCATTTTTTTGATATAATTAGTAGTACGCCATTGATTCTTTATTAAATTTGAAAAGCTTCTGAAAAGCTCAAAAAAATTGTGAATAATTGTGCATTTTAAAAATTTGTTCTCAGACTTAGTGCATTCTAGTATTCAATCTCTATATGGGATATGCTTTCACATGCAGCAAACCATTCATATCCTCTAAATATTTTCTTCTCAACAGATCAACTTTCACTTATTGTAGGAAAAATTATATCATGCTATATCTTTGCTATATGCAATAGATGTACTTAATGAAATTACCAGTCGTTTCCACCTTCGATATGCAATATTCATGCATTACTATGCATTAATATGCAATATTACAATGCTGCTGGTCAGCCGGAAGGTTTAGATCACATTAATATTCATAATTTGAACTGTAATAATTTAGGCTTGATTGACTGTTCATGTTCCAAGTTGAAAAGAGAAAAACACGTTAAATATCTAGGCATAATGGTTGATCAACATTTACGATGGGATGTACACATAAAATACACTTGTAATAAACTCAAACATTGGATTAGTAAATTCCATAATATAAGCCAATTGAGTGACAAAGAGGTCTCAAGACTAATATATTTTGCCTACATCCAATCCTTCCTGCAATATGGAATGAAAATTTGGGGTGGGACTTATTCTAACCACATGGAAAAGATTTTTGTCATTCAGAAACACCTGATTAGAGCTATATTGGGAAAACCTAGACGTTATCCAAGTGTAAATCTGTTTTGTGAACTGAAGGTCCTAACTGTCCGACAGCTATACATTAAGAATTTAATCATATACATAAATAAAAATAAAAATCTGTTTAACTTGCGTGAATCAGCATATAACCTTCGACTCTCATCCATTACTTTTCAAGTTGCAGATACTAATTTATCTATTTGTAGAAGACAGTTTTTGTACATTGCATCTAAACTCATAAACAATATTCCAAATCAATTTATTTCAAGTAAGTTCAGTAAAAAGCTTGTTATGGAGTTGAATGTATGGATAGTTTTAAATAATCCTATTGTATTCTAATTATTGATTTTCGACAGAACTTCTCCTTAGTTTGGTGTAGAAGTTTTTAGTGTTGACTTATTTTTGGACTGTTAATTTATTGCGGTCTCTTTACATTTTTGTCTCGCCTTTCCATATTCCTTTCTTTTACGTACTCCCTTTCCCCTTCCCTGTTTCCTTAGTTTGTTTTATTGCTTCAGGTTTTTCAATCCTTCTGTTCTATAATTAATTGTAATGGCTAAATATATATCAAACTTTACCTTAGTTTAAACGTTTCCTTAAATTTTTTTCAGAAATTATAATTGTATAACACTCGACCCCTGCGCACAGGTTTTAACCTTGCAGGGACCTTCCTTATTATATTTTTAATTTAGTGCTTTTTATATTTAAATTGTATATTCAGATGTATTTCATATATATTCTTATGTTTCTTTTTTGTGAAAAGGATAAATAAATGATTTTGATTACTTGCAATTTCTATTCCACATGCAATGTAATATTATCTTTTCTTGTTTTAGGTGAAAGAAGATGAGTGTGGTACTTTGGAAGTTGTTCAAGCAATCCAGTCAACATCTGTAACACTTCAGAAGGCAAAAGATGCATATAATCAAAAAGGAGTCGAATATGAAAAACTAAAAAGAGAAAATGCTTCACCTAGGGATTTGGAAAAAGCGGAAGTGAAGCTTAGAAAAGCCCAAGAGGACTATAAGGCACTCGTGGAAAAATATAGTGTTGTCAAAGAGGAATTCGAAAAGAAAATGTCCCTAGCTTGCAAGGTAAATAATAAGCACAATACTACTAAACCTTGGTTGGTCTAGTGCACAATCTGTGGCTTTTTAGTGGATCTAAATTTCTCGATAACTGAGATTATTACATTTAATTTTTTTCTGAGGATGAATCCCACATAGGTATGAGACCTGTGCGTGGGTAATGAATTGGATGACGGTGATTGATGAGTTGGAACTTGTAGCGTTGACCAAAATAGGACATTACAAACTACAGTTTAAGGTGGGTTCTCAACCACCAGGAAGTGATTTTACAGCAGAGAACAGAGTATTTTTTGCTTATTAAATAGAAATTTCAACGCAATAGTAAATGTATTTTTCCTACAACTGCTCGTAAAGTAGTTCTTTACGTACTGAAAACTAATTGTAAAATACATCTTTACTGTTCCGCAAGCGGTAACGTACTTTACGCTCGCCAGCTGTTTTCTTTACGCTTCTGTTTTGATTTTGATGCCTTCTCATTGGTGGATCACGGAATTCGTGAAATTCACATAACCTCAACAATGGCGAACGCTAACCAAATCCGTGCATGGTCTGTGATGTTACAAACTACAAGCTTTTATTGTGTTGGAATCCAGAACTGCAGTTTTAGGAAAAATATTGTATGCAATTCGCGCGTGAAGCTTCTTTATCGCTCACGCAAAATTACTGCGCTCCGCTGTGCGTCGCGCAGTAAATGTTTTGGCTCGAGCGATAAAGTCGCGCTTCACGCTCTTAATACATAAATAACTATTTCGTTCAATTTTATCTCAATGGAACTAACTTTTACTGGGAATCAACTCAGATTAATTCTAATTTTTGCAAAAACTACTTTCTCCTTACAAGGAATGCGTGTTTCTATTTTAATAACGTATTGATTTTTACAATTTTATAAAACGATCCTTTTGGAGTTTTAATTATTGGGTGGAATTTTACTTTCAAGCATTGCTATTCATTGTATGAATACAGTAATTTACTCTCATAATACTGTATGTTTTTGGTAACTTTTCTTTAAGGTTTTATATTATTCTTGTAGTCCTTGTAGAAATGCAAGATTTCCAGATCGATAGTTATTTGTGTTTTGTTTCTTTGCTTTTGCAAGTTATAAAAGCTGATCTTTACAATTTTTTAAATTTAAAATTAAAGTTTGAAATATCTGTAACTTTGATAATCTAGTAGGACAGTTATCTTCAAATACGATGTTTTTTACAAAAAAATGTTTAATTTCTTTGCTTTCTCGATTTCATAAAATTTAAATTGATTTTCATCATTATAAGATACGAATTATTTAGTTAATAAATCAGATTTCTTTGATTAAAATCCACTGTTGACCAATGAAAGTGTTCCTGAATCTTTTTCGACAGCATTTCCAAGAAGTGGAAGAGGACCATCTTCGACACATGAAGGAGTTTCTGAATACCTATGCTGACTTAGTTGAAGCCAATCATGATCTAATCGGTCAAGTAAGTAGAGCTACTTAATTAATCAAATAACACAAATTTCATTCTGATTGAACAATTTTTTTCTAAAATTCTGTTTTGTTTACTCCATATTTATCCTTATCCGAATTTATTCCTCCATTGCTTTTTTCACGTGGTTGTTTTCAAACCTAAAATCATTTTTTTCTGTAATTCTATAAAATAAGGCGAACAACAAAGATTTGTGTTTTCGTTCAGTTTTATCTCAATGAAATGAACTTTTACTAAATAAAATCAACTGTGTAGGCCATCTTACAGGCTATAGGCCATTCAGAAGTTCCGAAATGTCAATAAAGGATTGAGAAATCAAGCATAACGTTTTTGAAAGCTAAATAAACCTTGTAATTTACTTGATTAGACATTTTTTAGGCATGACTTTTTTACTAATTTCATTAGCCAAGCGCAGTCTAGTTTTCAATCAGTTTATTGATTTTGATTACATTTTTACGTTCTTTATATTTAAATACGATTTTAAATGAAGTCGCTCACTAAATAACTATCATATAGAGGTCTTGGTTAAAAGATAAATATTTCTTTAAATTGGAAAACTTGGAATGATAGAAATGATGGTCTATGGTTTGATTTTCTTTCTTTTGCTTATTTTATTTCATATTTTTTCTCTCGCTTTTTGCTTGATACGAGAGGTTGGCTTGTAAGGGAAATACTTTTTTATTAGGTTTGAACTGTATTACTCCCACCAGCGAACAAGGTTTATCCTTCTGCTGGTTGGTGCGAAATATTTTAAAGGAAACATTTTTATTCTGTAATTACTCTAATAGTTGTATCAATTTCTGTTTGTATTAGAAAAAAATTGTGGCAATAAAGGAGTTTGAATATAATGTTTCTGAGAGGCCAGAATCCTTAATATAACAAAATACTGTTTGACAGTTGAAGAGGATGGTCAAGTAATCATGGAACATTTTCAGGTTCATATAGACTTCAAACGTCAGTGCTTGGAGATGACAGTAGAAAATCTACTAGAGCAGTTTGTCCGAAATAAGTATACTGGAGTTGACAAACCTGGTAAGAATCAAACTTTTTCATTTATTAATAATGGTGAAGATCATCCCTAGTCGTCAGCCTTGTCTGGACTTGAATTTTTTGAAGAATTACGGCTGGTTGCACGAAAGCCAATTAAATAAGGAGTTTAATGTCAGTTAACTAACTGTCGTAAGTGTAACAGCTTTATTTCTGTTCACAAAGATCCATTAGTTAATTTTCGTTAACCGAACGGGCACAATCTACCAACACTGTAATTTGATGAACATCTGATTCTGAAAATGAGAAAAAATATGAATTGGAATCATTTCATTGTGAATTATTTGAGTCATTATTGAACTATCTCACTATTATTATATTCTTAATAGATTTTATTCATTTTGAAAGGTTTTTAACACCTACGACCTAATTTGCAGTTCCGTGTTCTGGTACAATAAACATAATCTATAAAATGTAACTTAACTCCAGGAGTTCGTGACATTTAATTCTCAGTGAAAGGGCGGTTAAGCCGGTTAGCCTAATCGGCGTTATCGCTTGTAATTGTGCTTTGTGCAACTAAATATAAGTTAAATCTCCGTAGAATGACGTCATTCTGTGGAGATTAAATTTAATTGGCTTTTGTGCAACCGGTCGTAAAATAACCATCATAAATTCTTGACAAAAATGAGCAAAACTCGCCATTAATCTATTTGGTTTATTAACAAACTCTAAATGTAAAGTTCATAAACAACTTCAAAATTAAACAATATCAACTGTAATTAGGTTAGCTTGATTGTTGAGGGCTTCGTCTGCTATTTTTATTTGATTTTTGTTCCTGGGATCTTTCTCAAATGTTATTCACTCGGAATTTCTAAACGTAAACTAAGTTATTTATTGGGATAGTACGCTGTACTATTCTTATCATACAATAATGCGATAATGATGGGAGTATGTGTGTACAATTCCTGTATTTTCAAACATGTTTATTTATTTCAAAAACCATTAGGCTGGCAGTCCGAAGAGTTCGCTGAAAGAAAACACGCCAATGTTCAATATTAACATAAGATATGGTACGATAATATATGTACACATATTACTTTGAGTATTTACTTTGCTGACTGTGCCAAAAATGTGTTATACACTTTATATTGTGAATTTTCTTATATTTGTATTTTTGTATTTTGGTGAAATAAAAATATTATTATTATTATTATTATATCTTCACATGGTAATAAATATCATTTCAATAGCTGAATCTCCAACACGAGGAACTTAAACTAAAGTATTTCCAAACTTATTCCCTAACGAAAAAAAATAATAGTAATCTAGGAATAAGTGTCTTTAATCTTATTGTAAAAATTGGGTTGAGATAAAGCATTCAGTAGAAATAAAAATGTAATTCATCCACGACTATAAAGTAGTTAGAAAGTTGCCATAAAGAAGTTAGAACATAATGCCATAACATCTGACTTATTCACGTCTGATCAAACCCGTTGTATAATGAAGCTATTATAACACTGCTGTCAGTTTGAGTACAGGCTCTAGGACAATCAGAACTCAGGATTTCTCCAATTTCGTGTCGTATAATATGCAATAGTCACATCAGTAGATTTAAACATTTCCAAATCAAATTTCATTTCAAATCAGAACCGACCAATTCAATCACGAATTCTATGTTAGTTTGGGTAAGTTATCCCAATGATTGGTAAGTTAAATTAAAATAAAGTTATTGTTAGTTGTAGATGAAATATTCTACGCAACGATTGTACTTTGCATTTTTGTACCAAACATATCGTAACATGTTTAGAACATTTGCTTCGCTCGTGTCCTAACTTACTGTGGCTTAAAGGCACTCATAATACAACTGTTGCATAAACTACTACAGTATTAGGCTACGTTTAATCACAGTATGCTACAGCCATCTGGTATTAGGTTATTTTGATTAAATCACAAGATGCATCAGCCATCTGGTATAGTTAGTGATAGTAATAGAGCTGAAGGCAAAATCTAGAGACAAGACTGGAAAGAGTATGGCTCTCATAGAAAAATATATTGAAAGAATTTAATACAAAATATAATAACTCCGGAATAAAATTATATTTATAATCTATTGATATTTATAAAATAGCTGGCATATTTATTAGATAGAGGAGCTAAATGGCAGTGAGTGTATTAGTAAAATTGGTATTTGAGAGTAAATGAATGAAATGAAGGTTCACTCGTCATTAAAGAACGAAAAAGGACATTTTTTCAAATCACAAAATAATTTCAAGCTTGTATGAAAAAGCAAACTCGACACCACCCCGGAGAAACCTGTGCGGGGTCGATCTTTTTAATAAACATTAATATAATCAGAACAAATAGTATAAAAACAGTATAAAATAAACAATTTATATTTTTTTCAAAAGGCAGTACAGTGCAGTGCACATCTCAATAATTAAAAAAAATAAACAGGCTATTACCCGGTTGCACAGACCTATCATAATGATGATTCATTATATGTCCCACTTTTATACCAGGCTACAAGCCGTAAAAGTATAAAAGTGAGCCATTATTTGGTATAAATTTTTTCTGTTATTCGAGCAATGATAGCTAGATTACAATGTAGCTAACAAGAGTTAACTAGAAAGTTCAAATTACAAGATCAGCTGAGCTTGAAATATGGTATATAAATTAGTTAAATAATTCGATTTAAATGGGATGATGTGAATAAATCATATTATATCGTTTGGAGAATAATTAGCGTTTAGAATTATAAAATACATCCATTAGTGATCAGTATTGGCCATTAATATAAGGCTTGTTTTAGGTTATGTTGAGCTATAACAACATGGCACATGTGCGTGAATGATGGTACCACTTTTATCTGTTTATGGTATCTGTTTCACTGTTCAAGATATATAGATCATATGAATGCTAGCATGTATATAAGTATAATCATATGCTTTTACATAGCAGCTTGGTATAAAAGTGGAACAGATAATGAAACATCATTATGTTAGAAGTTTGTGCAAATGGGGGATTGTCTGAGAGCAGTTAACCGTCATTCAAAATACAGTAAAACCTCGATTATCCGTCACTTTCTGTTATCCGTCAATGTAAAATAGAGAATTTTCCGACGATTATCTCCATATTATACAGCCTTACTCTACTTTACTCTGTTTTTAGCATTTTACTGATCACATAAATATTTAAGTATAAATTGAATTATCTGTGTTATTTTCGTAACCTTCCCTAACCTTTTTTTAATTTAGAGACGGTACTTTGCACGTTCATGACATTTCTATTATCCGTTAGGGCCCCATTCCTAAAGTAAATTCGTATGGCTTTTCGTGGTGGGGATACCCTTACGGGTAGTTCCACCTCGCCGTTTTTTTTAACGACTGCTTTTTTTTTATATGCAACCGGGACCGACGGCTTAACGTGCCCCATTCCTGAAGGTGACGGTTAATAGAGGTTTTACAGTATTCAGTAATTGATCTAGTCTTCTATAAACTACAAGTACTATAACTAATGTAAGCAATGTTTTGAGTTGAATATTTGTGTGATATGCTTGTAATAATATGCGGGTGTGTGTGTGTGGGAAAAGGTGCAAAGGAGTTCGAAGAAGTGAAAGAGCTGAGCATCGGTGTTAGTGCTACAAGCGGCAACAATGAATCAGGTGACCGCATCTTCAGTAGCAGTAGCAGTAGCCTTGGAAATGCCGCCAGCGCCAACACAGGCCTCGGCACCAATGGAGACACTATGATCAACAAAATGAAGCGTGAAGGTAATGGCGGTGTATGGACTACTGCCACGACCAAACAGTCCCGTCGGACCACTTCCCTCTTGAACCTCTTCATATCTAACTCCCAGGGTATGTCTATGTCATCTCAGCCCAATCAGCTCTCATCTGCATCCTCATTTCCATTTCGTTTCTAATTTGAATAGCGAAAACCGATTTGAAACTATAGTTACATTCCTACTTCACTCAAACCTGAACTAAACTGTTGATTCTTAACACTGTTGAGTGGTATCAGCATGTATACCATGTCTGTCCATCTCCTTTCCCTCAGTATATGTAATGTGTGTAAAATTCAAATTTCCCCTGAAATAAACCGCTGATTGTAGAAAAAACTCAAGTCCAATTGTATTTCTACTTTATGCCGCTTTATGGTGTAATATAAAACCTCATCCGATGAGCAGAAAATCTACTCCATAGTTCATTGGATGAGGTGATCTGTGTTACATGATAAAACGACATAGTAAAATGTTTTTGCAAACAGCGATTGAATTGAACTAAAATATGGATTTATTCTTTTGATATAAAATTGATCACTCACATTTTGTTGTTAAATCTCCTACTACTTACTGTCTTGTATCTTCGGACACAGCTACTGTTTGTCAGTAGCCCGACAGCTGTGTCAAAAGATGCTCCAAAACAGTGCAAAACAACCGTCAATATATGAATGTAAATGATTAATTTCACATGTTATTAAATCAAGCCATATTTTAGTTCAATTTTCTTTTTGTGTTTATCCATATTCCCTTGTACAATCAGATAATTCATACCAGATTCATTCGAGTTGAAATCCTTTTGTTGTATTTGATCTAATGTCGTTAAATGTATCAATGTTAATAAATTAATCGCGGGGTCATGGAGTACAGCTTGGTAAAAAATTTCCTATTGGCTTTTGAGTTATTGATAGTGTTTAATTCGAATTTTTGTGGTTGTTACATACACTTAGGCTCTTTTGTGTGTGATGTCGTGTAATTGGACTTTGGTTGTTTCTACAAGAGCTTTCCCCCTCACATTTCTTGCATAAATGAATAATATCCATTTAATGTATTTCTATATCTTGATCAGCTGATTAAATGTTATGATATGTTTAGGGTTTTCAATGCTGCCGATCTAAAAACCGTCCTACCCTTTTCTAGGTTGCAAAAAAACGGAACAACCTTGCTTTTAAAAATCTTGATAATGCTGTACATGCAGTTTCACATTTTTACCGAATAATGCTAAGGCTTCTGATATAATATTTGAATTCCTCACCATTTCTTCCAATATGACTGAGGCGCTCTTAGAAAATCTTCTACAGTCTTGGAAATTATTTTCTCATAGAGTCTTATATAGTTGTTCCCAAGTTGAAATTACAAAGCTAATGCCGAACTCTATAGAATAAGGAACATTCATACAACATTATTGACAATCGGTTTAGGGATTTGGCCGTAATCTTGTAACAGACAGACGAAATGCTGAACGGTCGAGTTGGAACAGACCTGGCTACGTTCGGCCAATAAGAATAAAACTAGGCTACAATGTTCAATAGAAACTTGATTGGCTGTAGAAGTCATTCAAATGTCAACAAAAAATTTCAAACTTCCATGTTGGAATTATGATGATGTTTGTTAGTCATTGTTGTCCTAATACAAATCGTAATCAACTTATCGTCAATTAGATAAATTACTATCATTTGTAATTTTGTCTGGCTTACCAGAAAAAAATTTCTTTGGTCACCCAGCAAAAATCTCCCACTTAAGGATTTCTTTGCCTAATTTGATATGAGTTGAAATTCTATGATTTGAGTGAAAACTCATTCCAGTTCAATGACACTATAAAGTACACCATAGGAGGTAAAGAAAGGGTTCTCTAACAGAAATTTAAGATTATATAAACGATGGCTTAAATTCAAACCAGCGTATCTAAAGTCACTTTTTTGGAAGAGCGGGAAAAAGCAGAAATTTGGCAGCTTATCCCCCTTTACTTTGTTTTTTTTTTCATCAAAACTAATCTATATTATGCATTTTTTCAAAAACCAGATATTCTTTGTCAAATCGTTTTCTTAAAAATTGGAAAAATATCTGAAAAATTTGTTGTGTAGATACGTTAGTTTGCCGCTAGGTGCGCCACTAGTAAATCGAGATCTTTCAGTTCAATATTAACCTACAATAATGTCCACATTTACCTTCGTTGCTAGGTCGCAACATCTTGGATTGAGAAATCTAATCACAGCCATGATTACTGCTGGCGTACTCTGTTCTCTCGACAATTATTAACACTCAAAAATAATACAGATAATACCAGCAATAAATTGCTCTGCACGCATGTAGCTAAAATACAACTAAACGTGTTAGTACCTGTCCTGCGTCAACTCAATTTTACAGTGATCCTCACGGGTAGTAATTCCACATGATCTTTGAGTTTAATACTGGAATCTTCGCCTGGATTTTACCACATTCAAAGGATGCTTTCTGTCTGTTAAATTAAGGATCGTTCGCGTGAATTAAACTCCAAATGCGTGATTAATTTAAAAAAATTACTTATGCAGCAGAAACAGCCCTTCATTCATCGTAAAAAACATTTACAGTCCTAGCCCGCGCTTTATGCCAGTATTGTACATTCATTCTCCCTTTCGTTTTCCTTTCAAATGCAATTTTGTATTTTTCTGAAAAAAAAACCATTGCACCTCAGAATGAATCGGAAAGTACCATTGAGATTTGGAAAACCATTTTCTCAGCTATGTTCTTAGTAGATTTAACTGTAATAATCACAAACATGGAATTATTTTATTTGACTTGATTGTATGCTTTGAAATTTCTCATTTCAGATGTTGAACTATACAGGGTGTTTTGGAACTCTCTACCAATACTTCTAGGCAGTGTTTCTGGACCACTAACAAAAGTTAATATCGTAATAACATTTTTTTTTAAATCCCCAGTTACTCACACAGCCACCATTTTGTTTTTTCACTCATTATTTTTTTATTCGATCACCTCTGAATGTATAATTTTGAAATTTTGCATACAGTTTTATAACAATTAAAACAATCTAAAAAAATTAATCAAAATTTTCCGACATCAAAAAACAAAATGGCGGTCATTTAAAATCTTTGAACAGGATTAAATTAATAATGGCTTATGATATCAAAATTTGACTGGAATAACTTTTTTTAGATATTTCTATTGCAAATCCAACGATACCTCATTTTCCAAGATTGGCTAACAATTGACAGAGATATGCTACTTTTTAGGGTGTGCGGTGGTTGGAAGCGAAAACCCCGTTCAGTTATTATACATTCAGAGGTGTTCGAATAAAAAAATAATGAGTGAAAAAACAAAATGGCGGCTGTGTGAGTAACAGGGGATTTTAGAAAAATTTTATTACGATATTTACTTTTGTTAGTGGTCCAGAAACACTGCCTAGAAGTATTGGTAGAGAGTTCCGAAACATTCTGTAGAATAATGTTCAAGTTCCTTGGAGCTTCACCGACCACTGATAAATGTTACCGGTGGCGTCTGCTGGTCTATTCAAATTTAACGTCTATAAATTTGAGTAGATCAATCAAACGCCACCAGTAACGTTTACCAGATACCGGTAAAACTCCCAGGAACTCGGTTATTGTTGACATTTAAAATCAGCCCAATCACTGATTTTACTGATGACCGCGGGGTTGTCAACTCTATTATTTAAATTCTATAATGCTGGTGACTCGTTTAATTTAGTCTTTCATTTTCCATTGATATAGGTACATCTTCTTTTCCACGTACAATTCAACTAAATAAAATATGAATTAATCTACTCTGATATAGAACTGACTACTCTTATTTTGACCTGACGTCCTTTTCGCAATGTTGTCGTGCTTCTTAATAAAAATCGCTGATAATGTGAGCGATTAAAATGAAACTAATTCACTTCTAGTTCAACCTATCATTATTATGAATATTATTTTGAATCGCAGCAGTTGAGCATGCTAAAGTTATCATTGTATGAGAACAAATATTGAGTTCGGGAAGAAATCGCGACAATTGAAAGTCATTTGATTGAACTGGAGTTGAGCTTGTCTTGTCTGTGGTCGTCTGAGCATGCGGTTGTCTGTTGCGCCTGGTTTTGTGTCAGCGTGTCTGTGTTGCAGGATCAAAGGAGGTGGTCGGGACAGCCAACAGTGGAGTGGGGGCAGTGGCTGGGGTGGGGGTGGGCGTTCCCCCTTCCTCTTCTCCAACCGTTGCTACCTCTGCACCTACCAGTCCTACATCAGCCTCAGTCTCTGCCACTGCCTCTGCCTCTACTCCTAATGGGACAACAACCTCCACAACCTCGCTAGCCCGCAACCCTCTGCGAGGATCTAAATGTAAACAATTTTTTCTCATATTTTGTGTTGTATTTGTCTCTTCTTTTCGCTGTTTCCGCATTCCGCATTTCAACTCAATTTCAAATTAATCTGCTTTAAATGTTGTGTAACTGCGATGTTCGTTTCCAAGTTGCATCAAGGCATGTGCAAAGCATATCTTTCCTGATTGCAATCTTCACTGAGTAAGTAATCTATGCTTTAAAATAACTTCAAGGCAGTCCGCTCACGGGTCGTTATTCTATCGTCAAGCAACCGAGATTCCTACGCCTGGTCCCTTCATCAATGTAAGTGATTGGGAACCGTTAATCGTCCCCTATTCATTTTGCATTGGCGTGGGAATCTCAGTTGCTTGACGGTAGAATAACAAACAGTTTGCGGACTATCTAACAATGTTTGAGTTCCTGGGAGCTTTACCTTTAACTGGTAAACAATGTTACCGGTGACGTCTGATTGGCCCACTCAAATTCATTGACTTGATCAATCAGACGCCACCGGTAACATTTATAAGTACTGGTAAAGTTCCCTGGAACTCAAACTTGCACAGTGGAGCATTCAATTCTCGATTTATTTGTTATTAGACAATAGTTTGATAGTCTAATAACAAATAGTTTGAGTAAAACTACGATAACGATAATTCTATTCTGGCCACTGACAGCCACTCTACAGCATCTAGCATTTTGAACAAGTGAAGGCTTATGGCCGGTTGCACGAAAGCCAATTAAATAAGGAGTTTAATGTCAGTTAACTAACCGTCGTAAGTGTATTCGACGGATTTATTTCTGTTGCACGAAGATCCATTAGTTAATTTTCGTTGACCGAACGGGCACAGTCTGGCTACACTGTAATTTGATCAAAAGCTGATTCTTAAGTTGAAAAACATAAGATGAATTAGAATCATTTCATTGTGAATTACTTGAATCATTATTCAACTATCTCAATATTATTATATTCTTAATAGATTTTATTCATTTTGAAAGATTTTTAACACCTACGACCTAATTTGCAGTTCCATGTTCTGGTACAATAAACATAACCTATAAAATGTAATTTAATGGGCATTAGTAGGATTTAATCATCGGTGATCGGGCGGTTATATATATTTTACGACGGTTAACCTAATCGGCGTTATCGCCAGTAATACTTGTTCTAAGTGCAACTAAATTCTCTCCATTAAGTTTAATTTCCGTGGAATGACGTCATTCTACGAGGATTAAATTAAATTGGCTTTCGTGCTACCGGTTATCATCGTTATCTAGTTCAAGCTCTCTATTTCTTATCTCATACTTCTTTCCATGAATAGTTAATGAATACTAGATCGAAAATTGTCGCACAAAATTATAACAAATAACTACATAGAATAACAGCAATACTCGTAAGTATTGGTCTTTAAATTAATATATTTTTTCTTAAATATTGCTCATTAAATTGATAAATATACCATTATCACGAATTCACTGGCTTCGACATTCTATGATAATCACCATCGCAATATAAAACTCATGCTGTGGAGTGATTTATGACAGATTAGAGCAGTGTGAATACCACCATTCAACAGCATGTGTTTGATTTTGCCATGGTGGTATTGGATGCTCCACAGTGCAAGCACTCAGAGCTAAAAATATCTCTATATCTGTCCCTCAATACACAAAGGCAAAGCTTAAACTCTTTCTCTCACATTTAAATAAATGAGCTCACTGCTCTGAATTATATTTATGACAAAACCTTCAGCTATTTAACTGAATTTTTTATGAGTGAAATGTCAGCTATTTTCTCCTACTCCAAACCCAATGTTATTATAATTCGCGGGATTCGAAAATAAGATTGCCTAATTTCAAATTTGTTTCTTCTGAGAACGACTTTCAATTGATTTGGAAATCATACCTTGGCTCTTACTAACCTACGGTATACCTACTAACATACGCTTATGATTATGAGGTATGTTGATCTAGTGCATGTGTGATCTTTGTGCATGTTGAAACGAATTGAGTCCTCGACTGCCTAAGTTTTCAAAAACGAGAAACAAGTAAAAGTCAATTACTACTGCTTTGTTTATGTCTTCATAACACTGGTATTCATTTTATCTGATACTCATCTATTATTTTCTTTATTCAAAATTCGAAAAATAAAAATATTCTGTCATTGTGTTATTTCCAGTTATTCTTCAATAACCCTTTTAAATGTTCATATCATAATTCTTTACACTTACAAGAGGTGTGGGGCTATAACTTTGCTTGTGTCTGATCCTTTAAGAAATTCTTAGAAAGATGGTAAGTTCAACCACTTGAATACAATGAAGCTATTATTTCCATCGCTGATAAGTTTGTGCTTGGTTAGAGAGTTATTAAAATCGATATACCCTGGATATCCTTTTCACTTACGCCTCATCAAAAGATGGTTTTGACGGGATTGTTTGATTAAATATTTATATTTTAAGTATTACCCTATGTTTTCTGATGATTATTATTGTGTTTATTTTTTCAAAGCTTATGATTAGGATAGAAGATTTTGGTACAGACCGTTTCAAAGTGCATGGCGTCTCGCTGGTGGCAGGGGAGGCAGTGCGAGAGAGAGAGAAAGTTTTTCCCACCACACTTCCCCTCTAACCGTCAAGTACAGTCGCGTCAAATACACTCACTGCTGAAATTTTTAGCGTTAGCGGACTTGGGGAATATTTGAACTTGACTGTACTGCGAGGCAGAAGGTACAGTAGTGGGAGAAAGCGCTCAGCGCGCATGCTCCATCGAGACGCCACACACCGTGAAACGATCTGTACCAGAAGTTGTGTCAAGTAAGTTTAATTGTGTGTCGTTTCAAAAAAAGTTTTAAACTATAAGTATTGTGTCGTTTATTGATAGTGAATATATTGTACAGAATGTGGAGTAACCAAAAAACATAACTATTCCTATGGTTATTCTAATTATTCTCATTATTTCATCATTTTGTATGACTCTTACAGTCATCTTATTTATAATACATACATTGCGAAACTATCTTCCTACACAAGAATATACTTCATTGTAATTTTTATAGTTATTTGAATCACATTCTTAAATATCCTATGTGTGTATGTTTCCAAAACTAGTTTTATGAATGATAAGAATTCATCAACAACAATATAAAACAACAAACAAGATGAGTAGCAAACTCAGAAATTTATCTGTTAAGCTTAGTTGTTGTACGTTATAGGTTAACTTCCGTTTGCAAGTTATCGCATGAAGTGAGGATTGTTCCTCTACAATAGAAAAACATTCATTTACGTGATCATTTTACATAAATTAATAATGTATTTCCACTCCCCGTTAATGTACTTTTAAACTCATAAATGTGTTCAATAAAATATGATTAATATATAGCCACTTTTTCCTAAACAATCTTTTGCGTTTGCTATCAAGTGCTTTCACTTGTTAATAAATGTCGTGTGCTTCAATACTTTCTAATGAGATTTATCCATGACATTAATGTTTATGAATGCTTATGGCAAATGAAGTTATCTAAAAGTTGACAAGTTTTCACTATCAGTGAAGTAAGGATGGTGTCTATTTATTATTTGCCATTGAGAATATCAATGTCCTTCATTAATAAAGACAATAAGAAAGTTAATTCTGGCCAAATCGTTTTTGGGTTTTGAAACAGTTCTACGGTTTAGCCTTAAGGCTGGGCGCAGTGTTTTTGGTCATAATTTTTTTTCAACATTTCTTGTTTTTGATATTAGGTATCACATAATAATATTAATGTTATCAATTTTCATGAGTTTAATTCTTTTTCGTCAATTATTTTGTGAAATACAGGGGTTCAAAGTTGATTTTTTTGGTGTTTTTGGGGGCAAAGGAACTCACCTAAGAGTTATTTTAAACAGTTCACTTCGAGGAAGTGTTAGCCGCGTGCCGTAGCAGGTATCTGTTCAATCAAATAGAGATAAGCTGCGTTCTCGTAGGTCCTGTTTGTAACGGTGACCGATTGGATTGGCCAGCAAAAAAGATACTGTTCTCTGCTGTAAAATCACTTCCTGGTGGTTCGAAACTAGAGATGGGTCGTACTAGGTTTTTCTGATACTAAGTATTCCGAGTACTAGTACGTTCTAATACCTATTCCAAAATACTAGGTAGTATTTTATATTAGATAGTTTGCCAGAGTAAGAGAGTACACGTACAAGAGAGTATCGTACTGCGGTGCTGGTACTACTACTTTTTCTCGCGTTAAATACAGCACGAATCTTTATTACTCACGTTAAATAAAGCACGAATCTAATTATTGAGTTGCTCTCAGATGTGCTGTAGCGAAATGAGACGCGGACGGCAAGACTCGAGTCTTGAGACGCTTGAGTAACAAACGACTCGTACTCAAGTACTCAAGAAGTATTTGTACTGGAAAAGTATGCGCGTACGCCATACGCGACGCAACTAAGCATGCGCCTACAATCGAGTATAGTGAATAGAGAGAGAGAGAGTTAGAGAGTGGGCGAGAAAGAGTGAGTGAGTAGTTTAATAGTTCTATAATGAGAAATGTGCTACTCTGTGCAACTGCAAATTACAAAGCTCCACTCCCACTCCGTAAATTGGAGTGGGGACTTGAAGTCACTGCCCGTACTGAAGTCGCGTAGTTTACTAGAAATACTCAAAGATATCTGAGTATTTTGTTCTTCGAATACTAGGTGCTAGTCCGTACGTTCAAATACTCAGTAAAAATACCTGTTCCAGTAAATACGTCTCATCTCTATTCGAAACCCACCTAAAACTGTAGGTCCAACTCATTACCCACGCACAGGTCTCATACCTATGTGGGCTTCATCCTCAAAAAAAGTTGATAATTTTTTATAACTGAAAGACGACACCTTGGGGAATAGAATGACACTTTTTCTTTTTCAATTTAAAAATTGGTTTTATCAATATAATGTTTTGAAAAACTGAAATTATTTCCAGATTTTCAAAAAGTTATTTTGAGAAAACTAACTATTTGATCGAAATAAAAATGTGTCATTTTATTCCTCAATGTGACATCAGTTATAAAAAATTATCAAAAGTTTAAATTAACTTGTAGGGGAGATAAATTGCCCCCAAAACAGAAAAATTTCAACTTGGAACCCTCATATTCCATAAAATAATCGATGAAAAAAATAATTTCTCATTGCAATATTGCAATAGATGAAATTTCAATACCTTAATAATATTCAATACAAGAAACTTTGAAAAAGAAATGACCAAAAACCCTGCGCACAGCCTTAAAGCAAATAAGAGTAGACTTCAAAATCTATTGAAATGTTTTTTTGTTGTAAATTTACTCGTATATTTATTTATTTGAGAATAAACAATATTTAGAGAGATAATGGCCAACCGGCAGCTCATTAATTTCTTATTCAGGTGAAACACGTCTACACCAAAAATAATTATGTTTGACTGGTTTTTTTCGATTAGATATACTTTATATTGTCTAATTTATTATTGCGCCTGAGTATCAATTTTTGAACTAAACACATTTTTTGTAAAAAATAATGAAGCATTCAGATTGCACTACTCAGAGGAAAATTCAAATTTGAACATTTTTGAGTGTTTCCAAATAATTCTATGCAGTAATTTGAATCCAGGGTTTTAGAGGTACTCCAGATAATTTCACTTGAAATTATTCTTTAATGTACTCTTCTGTATAATCATGTTCAATTTTCATTTAATGAAATTAATTATATTATGTTTTATGATTTAAATTTTACTTAAACTTAATGGGCCGATAGCACACGCACAGGTCTACTTGCTGAAAGTTATCAGGGCTGATAATCGGAAATTTCAAGTGAATGTGGAGTAGTGGAAAGTGAAAGTTTTGTTGCTTTACAAAAATTTAAAAACAATGAAACACTAACTAGATATATAGTAAAATATACAATAAATGTGGGGTAGAAATAGAAATCAATGCTGTAGGTTTTACAAGCCGGCCCAGCACTTTTTCGCGTTTCTGAGATTTTTTTATTATTAAATTGGGAGACTGTAGCCACACTACCAAAAGTAACCAATAATACAACTTTTTTCTATCATTATGAAAGTAATAATAATAATATTTTATTCACCAAACATTACAAAAATTCAACTTTCATACCTTTACGAATGTAATATTGCACAGCCAGCAAAGAGATACTTGCGCGCAAGCTGCTAGTTTATTATAATACAATATTAATAGAAATACATAATAACTAATATTATAGTTGTGACTCATCTATACTATGTCGAGTGAGAATTCGTAAACTAAGCCAATATTTACTTAAAAAACGTTGATAGAGGGTACTCATTTTTTACAATTTGAACAGTGACTGCCAAACGATGCTATTTGTCGCTAATATCCGCTACCGATAGAGCATTATCCTAGAACAATCTATACACGAGAACCACCATAGAACAGATTACAGTGAAGCAAGTCTACACAAGTGTAGCGAATGTGTAGATTTCTCTACGAGAGCAATATTAGTGTAAAATTGTACAAGACATAGTTTTATCAAAATCAATTTTTTTTTAAATACATTTTATTCAGTGAGACAATTTTATTGCAAAATAAAAATTGAAATCGCACAACTGTTTAACAACTAGAAATCTATTCTCAGGTGAAAAATAATCTAATCAAATAATTATTCATTTTGACATAAATTCGTCCAAACATTTTTTACATCGTCATGCTGAAATAAAAAATGTGTTTTTTAAAGATTACTTCTTTAAGACTCCGGTTATGGAGTATAAGACAAGTCATGTCAGATCATCAATTATATACAATACTATCCTTTTTATTCACTAGTTACCACAATTACAATTGAAATTAGTTGAGATGAGGCTCAATTTTGATCTGAAACATGTAGGTAATAATAATATACAACACTCACAAAACAAGAATTCAAACTAAGACAAAAAAATACTGTTTGTTAAATCGATAACAGTTTGCAAGCAGTAGTAAAGAATATAAGAAAAGTTCATTCAAACATTCACACACCTTTCGCACTACAAATCGTGAATATGCTTGAAACTCATATCAAAACAGTATTTTTATAATAACATAATATTATTTCTCTTTATTAAAAACTGCAATGTATCATGCATATTAAATTATATTAACTTTTTATTGTAAATTTAACGCAGTCAATTTTTAATGTGAATAAATAATATTTGTTCTCTCTTTTGGCCAAACGTTTTCGAGTCATGGAAACTCATCTTCAAGTTATTAACAACGCATATCGTTATGGAACAAGAAATCCAAGAGTTGAATTATACTCATTAAATTGTAATGGTCAACTCGTATCCCGTGCACAGAGTATTTTTTATGGCGTACTAGTCTCTAATAGTTATTGATGTAAGTTTATATTTTGTTGTAACTAGAATGGAAGAGAAAAAAAATTGATTTGGTGAATTTGTTCTATCAAAGGAGACAGAGAAAATTTCAAATTCCATCTCGTAATGGTGACTTGAAAGATTGAAATACTTTTTTCAAACAAGGTAACCTGTTCGTGTGACTATCGGCTCTAGATATTATTCAATTTGTCTATAATTTTCTTCCAGACTAAATAAGCAAAATTGATTTGTTTGTACTTGTTTGTTCTGTCTGTCTGTCTGCTGGCACAGGGCAAGGGCAAGGTCCCAGGCAATCGTGCGATTCGCCCTCTCCCACAATATCCTATTCTAGTCTCACCGCTTGGACAACAGGTGTCTTTCTTTGTTCTTGTCAGCTCCTTCCGAGCAATCTTTCACTCCTATATCCAATTATTCTCCAATACGTGAATATTACTATTTAAAAAGTTGTTTTTCGTTGTTACCGCCTTCTGTAAACTCAAATGCTTGCATTATTACTCAGTTTGTTACTTGCTGTTTTCACAAACTGATGAAAACTGTTCACAGAATGCAAAACATTTTGTAAATTCAAAGCAAGCCTTATTATAATAGTTCAGTAAATTAAATTTCCTAATCATATCACTTCCAGTAAATGGTAAGTAAAGCAAGATTTTGTTTCACTATACGTATGAAAATGTAGTTTTCACTGTAGTAGCAAGCTCCCTAGTGCAATTTCTATCATTACTTTCAAATTTGTTTCACAAAATTTGAAAAATTCTAATGAATTTGATTAAGTGGATTAATTTATTTTTCCCATTGGGAGATTTTGTACTGTATTGGTCATATTCAACTTCAAGGACATTTTCAATTTCACAACTCAATTCAAATCAAAAAGTGAGAAATTCTTTTATATACTCTACCACACTACCACATTCAAGAGTTGAAGACAAAAATTAATGGAATGATAACAATAATAATATAAAAATAATTTCTCACTTTTTGATTTGAATTGTGAAATTAAAAATGTTCTTAAAGTTGAATGCCATCACTTTTTCAATTAATTTTTGGAATTTAGATATCATTGGATTTTTCAAGTTGGTTCTGAAGGAACTGACAATTTATCAAGCTGAATTTATATAGAACTTGATTTCATCGATATCCATCAGCTATTCAATGTTGTCGTCAATATCCGCCATTGCGGAAGTCTTCAGTATAATTCTAAACACTGAGTAATTCGAAATTAATAAATCAGGTTGAATTATTTCTTCTTAAATAATTGAAATCGCTCTTTATATCACGGAATATTGCATTTCATTGTTTCCACTAATTCTTATTATTGGAAAATAGGTTAACTTCCAAAATACTGGCAGCTTATTCTAGTAGAAGTGAAACTTTGACGTGCCTGTTTTACTTTATTTTAGTAGCGTTAATGCAGCACCAAAGTAGACAACCAATATTGGCTAGATGAACAATTTATGAAAAATACAATAGATAAATCTAATTAAAAGTCAACTTTCCAATATCTTTGCCTCTATTTTCATAGTAAAACTCTTGTTTGGTGAAGTAGCATTTATAACTAGGAACATAATTGCATACTGTACATTGCAGCAATACTTTGAGATGGACCGAGCTAAATAAGATTTTTCTATTCACCAATATTTTAGATCTCACATTTAAGGGTTGAACATTTCAAACTAAATGTTTGAAAGCTATAGACGAATAACTTGAACCCATTTTGAATTAATCTCGAAACCCAGCTCTCTGTTCTTAATCGTATTGACCATATCGTTATATTTTACAAATTTATAGTTTTTAGATAGTTTCTTTTCTAGTTTTATCAAATGTCATGTTGCCTGTCACATAGATCTTTTATATTTCTCGTAATCACCAATACTATAGTGCTCTCAGTGCTGTAGCAGTATCTTGGTAGCTTATTCGTTCACTTTTAGCCAATTTCATAGTTCGAAGTAGTGCTTTAATAGTTTCAAATAAAGTAGAAAATATTTTTATTTCTAGGCATATCATCTTTGTTTAAATTTCATTATTATAATAGCATTCAATAACTCAAAAACAAAAGTGAAGGTTTGTGTTCTTATATATTTTCATGTATAATATATTCTCAATTCAACAATGAAGTCTTATTTTAAATATTAATAATCTTTTTATATTATAAACACTGTTTTATGTAGAAACTTACCTATATCTACATTATGGATAACTTATTACTGAATGGCCTTTCTTCTGGCTTATCCTAGTTGAAGTCCCCTTTTTTGAACCGTGCTTTCACAGAAAAAGCAACAGTTAGAACATTTAGGCTATAATCTTAGAGTACAGTAATAAAGCACTTGTACATGGAAAAATGTGTCATTTCGATATTGATTAATACAACAGTATTTTCAAAATTTTGTTTTTGAATCCCCTTATTCAATTTTTCAAGTGGCCATTTTTAATAATCATTCAATTCATTATAATAAGATCAGTATAATAATTATGGAATTGTCAGTCAATTGTGCAGTAATTTAGAGTGGATTCTTGAATGTTGAGCAAAATTATTCTCCTTTTAGTTGATTTAGGGAAGTTCAATTAGAACTATTTATAAAATATTAAATTCTGAGGTCTTAATTTTTTATATTACGCTTGCTCCAGTCAACGAATCAGTTTTTTTAATGAAAGTATACCTTGTGTTTCTGGATCATTCTTCAGTGGAAAAGATTTTAATTAAATTGAACAGTGTGTCAAAATAATAATGTATACTTGAGTATCGGTAAATTCTGCAGAAACTTGATCAGTTTAGTTTGAATATTTGAAAAAATATATATTTTAATAATATTGTTTAATTAAATTTATTTCAGGGTTCTTGAAAAGCAGGAGGAAGCGCAAAGAGAAAACTGCTAAAAAGAAAAAAGATGGCGCTACTGACAATGCTAGTAATAAGGAGGAAAAATCCGACAAGTAAGCTCTGTTTCATTATAATTCTCATCTATTTCTTTTTTCAGTGGGATATATTTCATGAATATTCATATGTATTAAATCTTTGATATTGTTCTCTACAACAGTTTCCTCCATGATATAACTTACCACATCCATTACTACATTTTACATTTATAACATAAATGTTATTTTACGAAATAATGAAATGTTGATTTTTTTATTGTTTAAACATTGCTTTAGTGACAGATATTCATTTCTGCACACCTTGTTCGTAGTGAGGAAAAAGAAGACGTTGGTAATAAATCGAAAACGCCCACACCAGATGTCGATGAGGAAGGATATTGTATTAGGCCTAAGATTGAAAACTGGGAAAATGATAAAATTAGCTTCTACTCCAGTTCAGACACGGATTCTGGTAAGTACAGAGTATTATGGCTTTTTCCATTTTGATGAAAAGTAAATTCGTATTACGGTATACAAGTCAATTGGCTAAATACTGACTCGCTTATTATTTTCTCTTTTTTCTTCCCTTTAATTATCTTTATCTACGACCATGTCATAATGTATACATTACAGTTTCACAATTGATGCCAAAACAGCTGTCTTTTCGAAATGCTTTTTGAAACCTGTTGCATAAAGAGCTCATTATAGTACAGGTTCTACATTATAACATGGGTTCTGGACCAATCAGAAGCATTTTTGATGGAATCAATATCGTAATTCAATATTGTGAAACTATCAGCTGATTTGATCAAACTGCTACACCAGCTGCTTTAACCTAACAATCTACTATAACTTCTCGTATTTGAGATGAGAGGTTAGGTATCTCTGACAGTCACAGGTAAAATGAAATTGTTTTAATTAAATGTATACTAGTGGTCGTAGATAAAATAGTGTATGCAACGATTTTATTTGGCCATTAAAGCACTCTTGAGATATTTATAACACTCGCATTCGCTCGTGTTATAACTTACATCTAACTCGTGCCTTAATAAGGGTCAAAATAAAATCGTTGCATAAACTACTATTTTTTTTGTGGATTCTTTTCCTCCACATCTTCTTCTTTCCTTGCTGATTTGGTATTCTCTCCCCTTTCCTTCCTCCGGTCAAGTGTCAAGATTGGATGAATCTTTATCCAAACTTCGCCATTTTATGGAATTGCATAACTTAGATTTTCATCTCCGTAGTTAATATCATTAAGATCATACAAATGAGATGATTGTACATAATTTCTACCACTATAAAAAATAGCATCATCTGAGTTTGCTAGTATCTATGTGATGTTGATAATTTTGTTTTTAACTATTCATGCACAAAATCTGTAAATTTACATGAATAAAGGAAGATAATCTAATCTAATCCTGCTCACCGCACCACAGAGCCTGTTATTTATTTTTTTTAACTTTCTTTGTAGTGGCGAAGAATTTTATTTATTTTTTTGCTTTTTCCTTGTGTATATTTTGATTTGTGTGTGTGTGTGTGTGAGATAATATAATTGAAAATTGATACATTGCCCTAGTTATTATCTCATTATAATTCATTATTATTATTAGTAGTATTTTTTTCGAACCACCCACTTTGGTGTATGTAGAATCAATTATTTTTTCATGGATGCTTCTTTCCGCTTTTTCCAGTATTCCTTCATTTTCTCCGATGTTGTTTTTCTTCTCTCTTCTGATACTACAGTACCTCTTCTAGCTTTAGGGTGCTCTTGGAATCTTCTATTTTCATCTTTAAACAAATTTCTTAATATTGTATTCTTGATTGTATTCTCTGTAATATGAAATTCATTATTATTATTATTAAAAATAATATTCAAATTTTACTTCTTCAACTGTATAAAAAAGGAATCATGTTTTGATTTGATCGTACTGTATTCATCAACTATTATTATAATGATTGATTGCTGATAACGTTGTCTGCCTATTCCAGACGATGAGAGAGAGCGCAAAATTCATGTGGAAATAAAACCTTTGAGCAATGGAGCTGGGCCGATGAGTGCCAGTGTTGATGAATTGCGCGCTACAGTCGAAAATCTGTCTCTTTCTCCAATCGCTATTCTGCCTGTACGTATTCTTTTCTTTTCTTGCTTACTCTTTTATGTGAATGTTAATCCCAGCATTGATAGGAAAAATCATTTTACTTCACATTCAACCTTATTTTTATTTACCATCAACTCTATTTTCAGAACTCATTGCATCGATATTTAAATCTAAATATTACTGGAAGTACGTAGAATAGAATATTGGTCAACAATTAGTATGAAATTACGTGGATCTTGTCATACAGTTATTAATTAGCGCTTATTATTATTATTAGACCTAAAACTCCCAACGTGGAAGACGCTGAGTATAGATGGTTCATTTTTGGACTTCTTCTTGTTTGCCCACCAGCTTTTCATTTTGAGTGCGAATTCAGCTTTGCTCTCTTCACTCCATTATTATTATTTACTTTTTTATTTTTATGATTATTATTATTTACATAGCACTCAGAAAATGCAAGAAATAGGTAACGTTAAAATACATGAAGTATCTCAGGCAGAGACCCAGAAACATCATTTCCAATAAATATTTCTTGGAGAGAAAAATTGTATAACTACTGCAGTTATACTTAGCAATAGTATTTACAACTCTAGTCTTGAGACTAATGAGCAAATTTGTTCTATCCTAACTTAATAATCTTAAAATAATACTCTTATACTCTCATTAGAATCTCTTACTGCTAATGATAATTATGTACACAAACTTATAATAATAATAATAATAATAATAAAAATAATAATAATAATACTTATTTCAATTATACAACATCTGAAGACAATTGCCTGCAAAAGGAAACCATTAGCGCAGGAGTTGGCTTATGATTGTTGAGATATTATTGTAATTTTTCAAGTTGCATGTTATTTGGATGACAAATAGCGCCCAAAACAGTAGTTTAATAAATACTTGTGCATACTTTAAAAATCTGACTATCATAGCAGTTTCGCAAAGGTGCTTTGATAGTTGTAGTAAACTACTTGTATTATAAGCTTAAAGATGAAGTCTTATTATTTTCTGATGACGCTACTTTGAATAAAAACCACGAGTGTTAATGGAAGTGATTAGTCGCAGTAAATTACTTGTATTATAAGCTTAAAGATGAAGTCTTATTATTTTCTGATGACATTACTTTGAATAAGAACCACGCGAGTGTTAATGGAGCTGAATTGGCTGTTCGTGAATTGCATAACACGGTTTCCCACTGGTTCTGTAATAATAAATTCCCACTGACTGAGAGCAATACCCAGGCATTGAATTTCACTCTGAGCTTGGATAGGTTAGGTTAGGTCAGGTCTGACTTAATAATCTTAAAATAATACACTGAGACTCTCATTAGAATCTCTTACTGCTAATGATAATTTTGTTCACAAACTTGCCCATCAATCAGTCTATGAAGGATTCATTTTAGATGGTAAGTTGACCTGGGATGCTCATATTGACCAGCTCTGCACAAAGTTGAGCAGAGTTATTTTTCTTCTTAGAAAATTAACTACATGTCTCCCGGTGAATTATGTTTGTCAGGCTAACTTTGCAATTTTTCAAAGCTATGTATCATGTATTGGACTTGAGTCTGTTGCTCCTTCACATTCATTGTAATTTTGTCAAAATAAATAAATATTATGGGGACACTCCTCTAGTGTCTTCATAGTGCTGCTTCTACAAAAGAAGGCAGTAAGACTTGTCATGTAATATTTTATTATACTAATATAATATTTCATTATTAGATACAATATTATGACCGTACACAACTTTAAATCTATGAGTGTTTTCTGTCGGTGAAGAGGAGCATTATTAGTTTTGTAGTAGTGAATGAAGTACACCTTCATGCCACTTGAACTTATAATCATTATCTTGTAGTCCCAGAGTCAGGCTTGAAAATGCATAAAAGAGCTTTCCTGTGTCTGGTTGGTACCAAATTTGTTTTTGTCCTGCCTGGCATTGTATAAAAGAACTGCTCATGGAGAAATTCAAACCTGTAATATTGAAACCTGGCTTCTTCTTAATATGTTTTATTCATGGCATATTTCATTATACTTTATATACAATTGTATATTTTATCTGTGATCCTATCATTGACTTGCTGAAGATGCTTTAATGTCATATTTCATTATATTTTATATGCAATTGTATATTTTATCTGTGATCCTATCATTGGCTGAAGATGCTTCAATGCTTTACTGATATTTTGTTAACATTTTTTTTTTTTTTTTTTTTGTACTTTTTGTACTTACATTGTACTTTTCTTTTATGTATATTTTGCTATGGCTTGGCCTCCATTGTATCCTTGGCTGTAATAAATCATTGAACCTTTTTCAACTCACTGCCAGCGCACAAGCCTTATGCTTATGCTAGTTATTATCTCATATAAGCTAGTGTGCTTACATTAATTTGTTACTATTATTGTTATTATGTGTTAATTTTTAGCTATTAAGAAATGAAAACATCTAGGTAAATAAATTGTCAGAAAGAGAATAAATTGATTTGAGATGAAGTTATTTGAACAAAATTTCTATAAAACAAATATATATATATATATATATAACAATTACTAGATTGTCTATGCGATTCTTTATCCGTTTTTAATTTATTTCTATATAAATTGGTTTGAGATAAAGTTATTTAAACAAAATTTATTGGTGTGAAATTACTATAAAACTAGTATTATATCTAACAATTACTAGATTCTCTTGAAATTGCAGGGTCATCGAAGTTCAGCAACTGATGTAGAGCATCACATGAAACGATCACAGTCAGTTTCGCAACAGATTGGAGGGTGGGTATTCGTCCTTTTCTACTCAGAAATATGCTACAGAAAGGACTACTTTTTTTTGTCTTTTGTTCCACGAGTGGAAATTTGTTCCATCATCATCATCATTATTATTGTTGTTGTTACTGGCTCTCTTCTATTTTTTGTTTTTATTACCATTGAACATTTTTTTGTAAGTCATGGACGTGATTGAGTGACAGTGATAACTTCTCAGACGAAACTTTACTGTCAAGAAAAAATAATTCCTTTCTATAAGTACTGACATTGGTCCTTAATCACCTATGGGTTAACACTGTATTATTAAGTCGTCATTGAGTAATTGAGTTATACAAGCTACGGCGCTGCTCTACTAACGCACCACAGCTTGCCACCAAATTCATATTATTACTAGCCGGCAGGCTAGCTTTAGGTGATATGGCAATTTCAATTTTTGTTTTTAAAAATCAACAACTGTTTACCTCCCATAATCTTAGCCATACACGAAATAAAAGCCTCTTAGTCATTCCTCCACACAGAACAGCGCTCTTTCAAACTTCAGTTGGTTATCTAGGGCCGAAAATCTCCCAGAGACCGTTAGAAATGCTTCCTCACTAAATATTTTTAAGTCAAGACTTCGATCCTTCCTCGTTCATGGGTCATTTTACAGATTGAGTGACTTTTATGCCAGGTGAATAGCATAGTTTCTTAATTTCATTGTTTTTTCATTATTTTGATTTAATGACTGTACTGTATATGATATAGAAGTAATGTATATACAAAAATATTAATTTGTAGCTGCGTGCTTATTATGAAAATGTTCTATGCATTCTATGTCTTGAACAATAAAACATTATTGTTATTATTATGAACTCAGGGGAACATGTAGAACACGATGACAATTTAAAAAAAACTCAAGTATCCGAAATTTTATCAAATTTAGATTTTGGTTGAGACAGCCTTATTGCAAACAGTGGCAAAACCTACGTGCCACGGTGCCGCGATAGTAGTGCCACAGCTCTGCGGCTAAAATGGTAGCGTTGTTGTGGATATGCAAACAGCAACCGGCCACTGCCATTCAATTTTGATGGCACAGAGTCCTTCGGCACTAGATGCTACACTTATTGTGGCAAGTTTCTGCAACAAAGCCAACCAATGATAACGGCTGTCGTGCAACTAAATTAGTGGCGTGGCCTCTTGTAAACAGAGCATCAAATTCTCATGTAAGACAAAGCTACGTCTTCAGCTGCCCCGCAGACACGCCACTATAATTGGACCCGTGTGAACAGGCTAATATGAATAGGATAACAGTTAGCATTCAGTATAAAACATATGTTACAGCAATATTATAAACTATATATAACTAGTGAGCCCAACGGGCTGGAGAACTCGCTTGCAAATAACTAATTTTAGAAAGGGAAACTCATTTGGGAAGCTTACCGTAGGGGAAGGTAGTAACGAAAAACGGCTGTTTTGAAGATACTGATTTAGATAAAATTCACAAGACTTCTATTGCTTGTTGTTTAAGTTCATCGTTGCTCTGATACACAGATTTATTTTCCACAAAAAAGACCTACCTTACTCATATAACTATATATGAGGGCAATAGATTAGAATTATTTACCACATAAAAAAAACAGCTGTTTATATATCCATATATCAGGGCAATGAAATTAGTATACCAGCTGATACAGATTCTATAAAAAGCCTGATCGCATTTATTCACCTACAGTTGATAACAAAATATATTTTGAAATCTATTGCAAATACCATATGGTGAAAACAACTATTTTCTATATATATAGACATATTAATGAAGGGCTGAGAACCTATCCTTTTGTTTTGTCTCAAAAAGAATGAAGGAGTTGTTCAATTTCATTGGCAAACGAACTTCATCTGTATTAATGTTCCAAGAATATGTGTTTAAAATTTGAAGTTCATTGGTCAAAGCATTCAAAAGTTATCGTCGAACATACAAACAAACATACAGAAAAAGCCCCGAGCCTCCAGTCACAAGTCAAAACAAAGAACTCGCTACGCTCATTCAATAAAATTTGTTTGATATATTTTATTCGTTACAAATTGTGTGATATATTGTATAAATTTTCAACAAGCAAGTGTAACTACAGCAAGATACCATAAAGTACTATTAAATTGAGTAGTATTAAGTCATTTTTAATATTAGGTAAAATTTTCTTGACTATATTCATTTGCCTGTGCCTTTTTCTGTACTGTTCTGTCAAAATCAAAACAAAACTGTCCTTAAAAAACAAAATATTCATTTTTACATAAATATGGAAATTACACTGCAAGGTCGGGGACCAGTGCGCAGTGTAAGAGATGAATAAATAAATTATTGTTATGGGTTCTAATGGCTAAAATAAGGCTGGCAACACTAAAATTCACACTTGCACTTTATTTACACAAATTAGTCTATTTTCACACACTAATTGCAAGTTCAATTAATAAAGAAAAATAGATCAACAAATGACAAGCTAATACTTATTTTCAGTAATTATTTACAAGAATTAATGAATAATTAATTACAGGCTGATCAATAATAAAAGAAACAAGAGTCCAATAAACTGTACAATAATGCAGAAAGAAATGATAAAAAGAGCAACTAATCACTTACAAAACAGTCCAATTCGTTATTTGACAGTCCCAAATAATATCACTTGACACAACGTCTTTAAACTATTAGTAAGCTGCACAAATAGTAAACACTTGTCTCTGCACTATACACTGTAATCGAGCGCTGTTTACTCCAACAACACTGGATTGTCTCTCTCACGAGATCTGTAACACAATCTGTCACATGGGTTTGTAAAAGTAACTGTCACACAAGCTTTTGTAACACTTCACTCACTGGTTCATGTGAGCTCCTTTACATACGAGATAGTTGTCATAATTCCAAGAATTGGCGGCTTCTCAATGCTTCAAGAATGCTGTGGAAGGTCACAGAACACGACCTCGATTGTTCATGAAGTCTGTAGAAATATTGAGAAATTCAAATGAGTGAGAGAGTTGCACACTTGAAGAATAAGAATGACAGAGACATGTGAAAAGCAAGAGAATGAAGATCAGGTTTCAAGTCACATCCGACCATGAATGGAACGATCTACATAGAACAAGTTTGTAAATAACTACTTTGTTTGCTTTCGTAACATTATTATGAATTATTGAAATTTTACATGTTTACAGGAAAGTGAACAGTGACTTGGTAGATTTGAACTTGTTTCAAAGTGCTACCGGTTCCAGTGCTTCAACACCAACCAGCAGTCATCCATATGCTCCACTTCAGAGTCCAACTCTTAACAACCCGGCACCACCACCCCCTGCTTCTGCCCCTCCTCGATCATATGCAGGTTTGAGCAAATACGTCGCTTTATTTCTACTCCACAATGTCATCTACTTGACATGTTTAAAATAGGGATGAGAGAGCTAGAAGTGATTTGTTTTTTAAGTAAATAGTTATTTGTGGAACTATTGTTCAAAGTAGCTCTGTGCTGCACTAGAGAAATGCATTACATACGAGCTACAGGCGAGTGCGGTATACTTTCTCGAGTGCAGCAAATATACTTTCAGCACCAGTTACACATTACATTTTTCTTACAGTTTGCGCACCTGGAGTGCGGCAAAGTCAGATGGAATGCGGTAAAGTCAGCTGGAGTGCGGCAAAGTAAAAGTATGCAGGAATCAGAATTGCGTTCTATAATGAGTGCATAAATAGCCGTTTTTTGCATAACTAGGAAATAGTTATTTGTGTAACTAGTGCGCAAAGATACTTTCAGCACGAGTTACAGCTGGAGTGTGGCAAAGTAAAATAGTGCAGGAATCAGCTGTTTTGCGCACTATAATGATTGCATAATTAGCCGCTTTGTTGGAAAACTGTAGGAAAAATTTAATGTTTGATGCAAAATAAAGTAGTCGCAAATCTTTATTTGAAAAATTACAAGCATAAATTATGTCTATTTGTAAATGAGGTATTACATGGATTTAAAAACCATGACACAAATAAGGTTGATGCTTCGAAGCTGGGTCGTGCATCACACATCAAGAAATGGCGGCCGACCAGCAATTTTGCCTGAGGTGGAACAATCACCAAAGCACATTGATCTCCGTTTTTGATACTTTGTTAGCCAGCGAACAATTAGTAGACTGTACCCTAACGGCCGAAGGGCATTATTTGAAAGCACATAAGGTGGTCCTGTCAGCATGCAGCCCTAATTTAGAGCTTCTACTGGCACATCATTACGAAAAACATCCGATAGTCATTTTAAAGGATGTAAATTCCAAGATTGGATCATTAAAATAAGAAATAACATCCAGAAAAAAGTAGAACATGAAATAGAACATGAAACGATTGTATTATGACAGCCACAAGTGAAATATAAGATAGATTAGACAAGCGATGTGAGTGTAATAAATATCTCACTAGTGGCTTAAAGACAACCTTTGCATACACTATTTCAACTACGACTATTAATAACCTACTTTTAATTGTACGTATTAATTTGGATAACTTACTCAAACTGACGTAACTTAGAATGCTCAATTGTTGACGATCGATTGTGGGTTAATAATCAAAATCAAAATGAAATTGATTTCGAAATGTACAAATCAGCTGATGTGAGTGTATCATATTTTTATTATAATACAGATTGGGAGAAACGGTGACTTACCATTGATCAAGAGCCTGCATTAAAAAGTGACTCGAGTTGAATAACAGCTTCATTATTTACTATTATTATTTATTTATAAAGACAAATTAACAATAAATGCAAAGATGCAACAGACCAGAGTCCAAAAGCGCTATCTTCACAAATTTTGATTGACCTATTTCATCCAAAACTTTTAGGTTAGATGAAACAGTTATGATTAGGCAGTATTTAAGATATTACTTTTACACTCTTAATTATTAGTAAAAGTCCAATTTCACACCCTGTTTATTAATTAATAAATAATTAAATATTAATTTCCTTTTTACACTCATTTTATTTTCATAATTTATTTTAGTCAACATATATCATTTCACCAAACTGAGATTTCGAGCATTGAAACATCGTTCAAGATTATTATAATTAACACAAATTTTTCATTCAATTCTTACAGCCAGTTGCACGAAAGAAAATTAAATTTGACCACCGTAAGATGACGTCAACTTACGGAGCTCAATAGGGAAGTAGTTGCACTGGCTCCTTAAAATGACGTCATCTTACGGTGGTCAAATTTAATTTTCTTTCGTGCAACTGGCTGTAAGAATTGAATGAAAAATTCGTGTTAATTATAATAATCTTGAACGATGTTTCAATGCTCGAAATCTCAGTTTGGTGAAATGATATAGGTTGACTAAAATAAATTATGAAAATAAAATGAGTGTAAAAAGGAAATTAATATTTAATTACTTATTAATTAATAAACAGGGTGTGAAATTGGACTTTTACTAATAATTAAGAGTGTAAAAGTAATATCTTAAATACTGCACTCACATCAGCTGATTTGTACATTTCGAAATCAATTTCAGTTTGATTTTGATTATTAACCCACAATCGATCGTCAACAATTGAGCATTCTAAGTTATGTCAGTTTGAGTAAGTTGACGTCATCTTACGGTGGTTAAATTTAATTTTCTTTTGTGCAACTGGCCGTTAATGTTTTTGTCAATGGCGGCCCTTCATTCACTCAAAAATGTTGGTTAAAAATTGTATTTTTCGAATTCTTCATTAAAGTTGAGACTGTTAGGTCTTTTCTTCCACTTAACCTTCAATAATATACTTTAATAAAAAATAAATGAATTCATTATTTTTTCATTTGGTTTGTTTCAGACTTGGGAGATATATTTTCAGAAGTTGGAGAAATACAAGCATTGCCCTCTAAACCTGGCCCTGGAATGTCCAGGCAGACTCCTACGCCCACTAGTTCAATAGCTATCCCAAGGCCACCATCCAGAAGAGGAGAGGTTGTTTCTTTATTCTCATCTTACTTGAGCATTATTATCATCATCTTATTCCTATTGTTATTCGTTATTCAGTCTAAGGCTAGTTTGCGAGTATAAGTTTAACTTTCAGTTTAACCTTCAGTTTAAACCATGATTGTCACTGTCAATAGTTGCTTCTCTTTAGAAGCGAAATGCATCCCTCCAGTATAAGTGAGTAGAAATAATAATTTTAATAGGAATACAGTGTCAGTTTTGGTATTAGATGGCCATATTTCTCAGTGGACGTCGATAAAATCCGTAAAATTATTCATGTTTATCGATTTGATTGGCAGAGCGTCGGTGGAAGAGGTCGGGTTAGTCCATCTCCATCGCAGTCGCAGACGCCTGGTGGTATCATCGCACGGGCAGACAGCATTGGAAGTTTGGGCAGTTTGGAGTTTCGAACGGCTGGTGTCTCGATCGGATCCTCGCGGGGCCCTTCTCCTCTCACTATAGGCATGGCTGACACTATTCCTCTCGCAGTAGCATTCCATGAAATTATTCATTCTTATTTTAGAGGAACTGATGAAACAAAGTGAGTTAACCAAATTTAAATAAACCTTTTTCATGCTTAATAAATTACGTGAATAATTGCACAGGAAATGGATTCAATAATAAATAAATTAATTAAATCAGCAGTGGCGTAACTAGTGGGTCAGTCTGGTGGTGGTGGTGGAGTTAAGGGGGGGGGGGATGGCCAATCATTTTGGCTGTATCCTGCGATAATAGGAGGTAAAGGAGGATTCTGAGCTAATACAATAATTTAAGACAAGATCTATAGCTCTTTCTTTTGAAGGGGGGGGGGGGATGCCCCCGGGAAATATGTTTGAAAAATAATTCCTTTAAAACCACATTTTAAGCGATTCTAAACATGAATTCGTCCATTTCAACGTCATTTTAAGCCATATTGTGTGTCAAAGTGATTTTTATCTAGTTTTTACATCATTGCCTATGAGAGATCCAGACTTGTGCTAAAAAATATTCAAGTAGACAAACTTGAAAGCAGGCCTACTTGAACTATTTTCAGTCTACTATTTTTGATGCCCCCTCCCCTTTTGACAATTTATAGTGTGTAATATTCTTTAACTTCGTACTGCACAGTTTTTTTACTGTACTGTAGGCAACTTCACGTTTTGTGCTGTATTGTATTCTTTATTGTTTCAGTTTCATTAAAGTGAAGTACCAAGTAATACACAACAGCTTTAACTGTTGTTACCCTACCTGAATCAACCTTGTTCACCTACATATTTAAGTGAATTCTCAAGGTTTCAGTCGAGTTTCTATAATTTTATAGCATAAAACAGCCTATTTTCGAAAATCCGGATTTTTTGATAATCCGGATGAGGTTTGGTCCCAATTAATCCGGATTATCGACGCTCTACTGTATATTTGATTAAGAATATTGAGTAGAAAAATATTGGACGATGCGCTAAAACTATTCGCCGAATGACACTATAATAATTTCTATAATACCTACAATAGTTCATACTGAAATCCGATGTAAAATCTCAAAACATTCACAAGGGTTATAATGTTTATAAAATGAAATATGGCAGTTGATTGGCATATTTTATACGATATATTTGTTCTGTACACAGTGCGTAATCCACACATGTGAAATACACAAATATAGTTTGCACAGAGATTTTATAGGAAACCATGTTTCCAATTTTCATCAGTATCATGAAAGTGTAGGAATCAATTGCTATCAATTTTCTCGTCTTCATTTCCTCACAAATTTTATCTGTTCCTTTTTAATTTCTTCTAAAACTTGATTTAATGCAAAGTTCATTGTGATACAGGTGTCAAGTGAAGTTATCGGGAGATATGATGGTGTCATTCCCAGCAGGCATTGTAGCTGTGCTTGCAAATAATCCTAACCCGGCTCAATTAACCTTCCGTGTTCGCAATTCTGGCAAACTAGAGAATGTTCTTCCAAACACACAACTTGTTAGTTTGTAAGTATCAGTTTTACCTATTATTCTGTATATATTCCGTTAAATAAATGCCTGATGATCAATATTATGTACTGTATACGTAGAATAAAAATTTGTGAATCTTTGCCAATGATTCTAAATTTTCAAATGGTTATACAGAGAAAGATCGAGCGTTATTTAATTATCAGTAACAAATGGGCCGCTTAACGCAGTTGGTTGCGGCGTCGCAACTTCAGCTTGCTGTCGCTTCAGCGGTTGTGGGTTCGAATCCCGCTCCACCGTCAGGCATTTATGTGTTATCATTCACCTCATTACCCACGCACAAGTCTCTAACTCATGTGAGCATCATCAGCAAAAAAAAAAGCCGAGCTTTCAATAAGTACAAAAAGTCTAATAAGTTGAAAAGAGTTCGGCGTATGTCTTATTTTAAATTTTCCGTTGCATTTATGTTAATTTTAAGACGACCCTAATTGGTGGTTGGTCACGCAGTGAGCATGGTGTTCATGCGATCATGATGTTCAGTCACGACCGCTCAAGACTGCATTAGTATGGGTGACAGTGCTTCTATGACTTAATGTTACTGTATAAGCATTATTATCACTTTCCGGTAGTTCGGAACCCACCTAAAATTGTAGGCCACCATGTTCTTCATAACATGGCTCAAACGGCGAGGTGGAACTACCCGTAAGGTTCTCCCCACCAATAGAAGCCATTCGCTTATTATTATTAAAAGGTTATCAACTTTTACATATTCAGTTGTATCTTACAATTTTACAATACTGTATCTAACAATTATCTCCTTGTTGTATCTGGTCTCAGCTCACAACCAAACCCATCCATCACATTATAGTGCAGTTCAGTTCATTAGAGCCTCGTGTTCTTTATGAAAATTTCTTTTAAAAAAATCCTATTTTGTAAAATTGCTAGTCATTAGTATCGTTTCATGTACACTATAAGTGTAGCTGCGGAATAATTGAATCTCAGTTTGATTGCGTTTTATAATGGTGTAACTAGCAAAACTATAGTTTCTTGTTTCCAATAATCAATTTTAATGTGTAGTCAAATCTTAGTTATTGAAATATAGCTGATTTTAGCTGTAGGATATTCATTATTGATGTATCTCAAAATCAATCATCAATCAATCAAAATCTTTTTCAAGAGATCGAACTACAAATTGCAATATGTTACTGTATTTTATAAGTGCATTTGAAATGTCTGAAAATGATGGTCTTCTACGATTTAACATTGTAATAATTATCATTTATCAAAATTATAAATATAAATAATACAGTGATAAATACACTCATCAGTTCAACCTCAAAACCTGTGTGATAATCTGTTTTGATTGACATGTCTCTCAATTTCAGAGATAGTTCACAGACTACTAATGAAAGCAGTGTATATGAATTCAATATGTGTGCCTTAACATCTCTTCTGAGAAGGCAATCTGAGCAGAATCCTAGCGCCTCCTATTTCAATGTTGATATTCTCAAATATCAGGTAAATATTTAAGTATTATTTAATCAATAGTGATGTAACTTCCAAAACATAGTTTTCAATAATAAAAATGAATTTTATATTGATATGTCTTCGGCTCTTTGCTGAAAAAGAGATTTGGTAATTTTTTCCACTAATTGACATCCAACTAATCATTTTTCTCTTACTCTCGATAAATTAGTAGAAATTATTTGTTGATTTCTGTCTCATAAAATTCCTATTATAGCGTTCCCTTCATGATAATTATTAACGGTTGTATGAAAAAGTAGATTCTGTTTATAAATTAGTGGAGCGAATATATTTCGTCTCACAAATTATCAGCTTTTATTTCCTCGTTTCATATTCGTAATTCTATTCTTAAGTATAATACTGTACATATAAATAAAAACATAGAATTAAATTTTTGTTAAAGAGGAATTTTAATTCAGTATCTTTCTCAAGTTTTATCACAATCTGAATGAAGTTTTAAGTAGATTGATTCATAATCATAATCATTTTAATTATTTTTAGTTTAGATATTATTTAGCTTAAACATGTAGTAATACTTGAAAATAAGGTGATAGTTTTAGGAAATGATATAAATAAGTAGAAGATAAGTGATGCCAGAAATTTAATAAAGCTTACAGTATTGGAATAGCTATTTGTGTAACTAGAGTGCAAAGCACCGTTTTTCTGCATCGAGAGAAACAGTTTTTTTCACGAGCTGAAGGCGAGTGAAAAAAGTTTCTCGAGTGCAGAAACAATACTTTGCACTCGAATTACACATTAAATTTTTCCTACAGTAATGTATAAAGTAATTCAAACAGAACAAAACAGGGCATACATAACCTGAAAATTCCTCACATAACCTATCTTCGAATCAAATCGATTTCATCAACAACAACTACAACAACTATTCACAGCTGAAGCAGAGTAGCCAACCTATTTTTGAATGCAGAATAGGGAACCTGCGTATTACATGCTCACTATTTTGTGTTGTTAGGTTGCAAATTTGGAGTGCGGAAAAGTACTTTCCCGCACTGGTACAGGAATAGACTATTTTGCGTGCTACAGTTAGTGCAAAAATAGGCACTTTTTCGTGTCACTGTAGGAAAAAAATGATATGCAACCGGCACTAGCGAACATGTTTTATCTTATGCTAGTGCTGCCAAATCATTTTATGTTTGTAAGGAAAACTTTCTTTGTACATTGTATGTTTTTTATAGGCGAAATAAATTTCAAATTAAAAAAATAATCAGATTCTCTCATCAAAGGCAAGCAAGAACTTATTAGAGTTTATTGATAAATTTTGAATATATGTCCACTATATGCTATCAGTTTTTATTGTTGAATTTATTAATTGTTTGTTATCATAGCTGTCACTTTCTGGTACTTGAAGTTCTCTGCTTTTTTCAATATTTGTTATTGTATGTTCTTCATGTCCAGGTTTTTACCATTTTTCTTTTAGGTTTTGACTTCTGAAACGGGTGATAGTGATTTTATTTTTCAATTTCAGTTTCAATATGAATGGCATTTTTATTGGTATTTCTAGTAGAATTCTTCAAACATTTTTTTCAATATTCACTTTATAAGCTGTTGTGGAAACGGACTGCTGAACGATGAGCAACCCATCAATGGCAAAAAATTGAACATAATATATGTCAAAATGAATACATAAAAAATGTGAATAATAAATGCAAGTTAAATTTCGGGATACACTTTTGTGTTTTTAAAAACAATTTTTATTTTTAATACAAGTTACAAAATTTAGAGAGTGAGTAAAAAGTACAATAATAATATAATTAATACGATCAAGGAGATGTTCACTCTCCGCTACTGAGTCTCAGACTGACTACGAATGCTCCGGCGTGAGCTGAGGCATGAGAATTGTACAATTCCAAGAAATATGCATGGTTCGCAATAAAAATATATTGAATTCGTATTTTTCCAACATATAACTTTCATATAGCAAAATAAATGTAACATAGACAATTGCATTTCCTTTCCAACCGCGTTTATTATACAAGTGCATAAGGATTGTAGCTGGGGTGGGCTATTGGGAGAGCACACTGCCTCTGTTTTGTAGATTTGGAATTCTTCCACTGAGATACCTATATGTTCACAGGGTACTGTCAATCTTCTATCAGATGAGTGGCAATGATGGTGTCATGATTGACTATTGTGACATGGTTGATGGCCCTCATTGCACAAGACAGACCAACAACCACCACCTTCGTGGTATAAGGCCAAACTGCACACTGTTTAAAAAAACATTTATATTCTTAGCTCCAAAGTTTTTCAACATATTGCCTTTACACTTAAAGCTGTATATAAAATGTCATAATAAGAAAAATTAAATTAATAGCTCCAAAGTTTTTCAACATATTGCCTTTACACTTAAAGCTGTATTTAAAATGTCATAATAAGAAAAATAAAATTAAATTCCTCCTTAAGAGATGGTTACTTTCAAAGAATGTTCATGAGGTTGAGGGCATGTTTAATGTTGTGCTTTGAACTATGGTAATACTGACCTTGCTGCAATATTCAACCGGTGATCATTCCATGACAACATCATCAAATCATGTTGAGTTCTTTTAAAATTTCTACCAGCTATTAATTCGATTTCAATGCTTCAAGTTATCAATTCTATTGAATTAATGGTATATTTTTAGTCCTTATTGTTTCTACTCCTACATTTTCATACTATTATTATTCTATGTTTCCTCCAAGTGTTTTAATTCTATTATTCATTTTTTTTATTACATCAATTCATGACATCTTTGTTGGATCCTATGATGCTCCTGTATGCGGACATAATTTCACAATGAAATTATTTGCATACAGTATTATTTCTGCAGATATATTTTTTTTGTAACATTTTATTTCTTGTACATGGTAGTTAAGTTGATCTAAGTATTTTTTTCTTTGTAACTTCTTGGTTTCTTTCCTAATAATTGATTGTTTTATAATTATTATTATTTTCTATCATGTATAATTTTTTTTCCTGTGTATTTTTTTTGCCTGTTTGTATTTGCGGAAATGAAGATTATTATTATTATTAAGTACTGCAATATGTATTTAATTCTCAATGAAATTCAAAATATGTGAAATTAGATAAAGGAATGTTTCAAATCTTCATATAGCCACTGTATTGTGTTTTATTTACAGATAAAAGCCAAGTGTGGGGCGGGTTCCTGTCCTTTCCAGTTGGTGGCGTACTGGAAATGTGAAACTAATCAAACTGACTTGAAAGTAGATTATAAATACAATAGCCATGCTATGGCATCACCATCACCTCTTCTAAATCTCACAGTAACTGTTCCTGTTAATGGTAGTGTAAAAAGTGTCCAGTCCAAACCAACTGCTCATTGGTAATTATTATAATACATATTCTACTTTCATGAAACATTTTTCCATTGTAAGAATACAGTAAGATGAATTTATCAATGAGAGCTCGATATTTAATTAGTCAATTTTATCAAGAATATTTTCTTGTTATTCAGAAAATTCCAAATTAATATAAATACAAAGCATTGGAATTTTTATGTTAGTCATACAAAAGCTCGTCTGAATGGCTAAAACTCACTGCTAGAACTCATTGAAATGAAATATCTTTATTGAAAAATACAAATATTATTTCGAAATTAGATTAGAAATCGCATGTGCATGTTATCGATGGAGTTATCAATGGAAGCATGATGTTTAATTATGAATAATAAGACGAAATTGTCACAACCACATTTATTCAAACTTAGAGAAACTAGTTTCGGCTGTTACACCATTATCAATCTCAATCAAATTCGTTGATTGAGAAAACAATTTGATTGAGATTGATAATGATGTAACAACCGAAACTAGTTTCTCTAAGTTTGAATAAATGTGGTTGTGACAATTTCGTCTTATTATTCATTATGGATACCTTCCACAATATCACCTTCGCCACTACAAAGAAAAAAATGTTTAATTAATGTGGCCATGAGTAAACGTGTGTTTGAATTGACCTGACTTCTACATTTTTCGGCTCTAAAATCTCAAGTAAAATTCAAAATTATATTCACTTGCTTTGAACTATTGGAAGTTCTAGTAATTCGTTTTTAAAGTGAATTTCTAAATTAATATTCATGTTTTGGAAAGAATCAGGAATTGTTCTTCAAAGTGAAATTTCTAGTCCAACTTGGCCATAACTTGAATTTTTTTAATTGAAACTTGTGAAGAAAGCAGTACCGTAGTGGGCTGTGCCTGTTGTATCTCTACTTCATTGTGTTGTGTCCAAATCCAAATTTTAGGTTATGGCGAAGTTTAACTAGAAATTTAGATAAAAATAGATGAATAAATATCTCAATTTCATTGAGGATAATTATCTAATAATTTATATTGATTAATGCAGATACAATATTTGAATTTTCTATTATGTTACTCATTAATCTTGTATAAAACTTGATGTACATAGGTCACAGCAATAAGTAACGTACATTCTACGTTTTTCTAGATAAAGGTGGCGTGCCACGAGAATGGCATTGACCTCCATGATGTTAGCCGATGCCATTCTCGTGGCGTGCCACCTTTAGAAACCAAATAATAATTATTTGTTTGTTATTCTATGCACAGGATTAATGATAGTCAAAGAGCTGTGTGGAAGTTGACAGAATTGTCACAGCATTCGGAAAACCATGGAGTGGGTTCTCTGCGTGCCAGATGTGAAGTAACTGATGGGCCAAGCTCGCAGAGTACAATTTCTGCTCAATTCAACTGCGAGGGAACCACGCTATCGGGTGCTGAATTTGAGCTTATTGGATCTGGATATAGGCTGTCTCTTGTGAAGCGTAGGTTCGTCTCAGGTAAGCTATCAACATTTTGATAAAATTTTATAAGGATTAGTATTGTATGGGATTCACAACTAGTAGCCGGCATAAATATAATGAAATTTCGTAAGCTGTGTCTGAACAGGAAACTTATTGATATACTTGTCGGCAATGTTTGGAAAGAGTTTTTAGGATGCAGAAGAAAGCTGTGAGGGCAATCAAATGAGTTGAACCTATTTGGTCGAGTAGAAAATATTTTAAAGTATTCTGACTATATTCCCTTTTTATATTTAAGGCAAATACCTACTCCAAACAAAGATTATTAGTGACATACTGTAATACACACATAATTATAATACTAGAAATAGACAGAATTATGCCTCTCAGTATCATAGCACAGCTATGTACGAGAAAAAGCCTTCATATTTGGGTCTCAAATTGATGAGTAATCTGCCACAATGGCTGAGAAACTGTGATTTATGAGTTGGACCTACAGTTTTAGGTGAGTTCCGAACCACCGGGAAGTGATTTTCAGCAGAGAACAGTGTCTTTTTTGCTGGCGAATCTAATCGGTCACCGTTACAAACAGGACCTACGAGAACGCAGCTTATCTATCTGATTGAACAGATACCTGCTATGGCTCGCGGCTATCACTTCCCAGGAGAGGAGGACCAGACTGAATTTTACCAGGCAATTAAAAACGTATTTGATAAATGGAAGTGATAGCCGAGTGCCGTAGCAGGTATTTGTTCAATCAGAGATAAGCTACGAAACTCCTAAGTGCTCTTTGTAAGAGTGACCGATTGGATTGGCCAGCAAAAAAAAACTATGTTATCTGCTGTAAAATCACTTCGCGGAGGTTCGGAACCCACCTTAAACTGTAGGTCCAACTCATCATTCAATCACCATCATCCAATTCATTACTCACGCACAGGTCTCAGACCTATGTGGGCTTTATTTATCCTCGGAAAAAAAATGGTGTTTACTACAGTAATTTATGGAAACAAGGCATGTTTAATATAATGGGCTATAAAGACGTTTTGGTTTTTTTTTGACGATTTTCATACTCTAAAGAGTGACCAGGATAAGAAAACAAACAAACTTTTGCTAGACGAGAGATTAATCAATTGTTCATAAACTATTATCACTTATTCTATTTATTGTTTTTAGCTGAGAAAATTAATCGATATAATACTTTTGAATAATTTTGTTCCTACTAATTATATTTCTACAGCAACTGGTATCTATTTACCGTAGACTTCCGGTAATTCAATGGGACCAGAAGTACTTCGAATTACCAACAACTCGAATTACATGGAACACGCCAAGAAAAATAAGGCTTCTATTGAATCTTTGGTATTGCTAGTATGCCTTAAGAAATATGCTCTTATAACAGCACTTATACATTGTAAATTGAAAAGCACTGAAAATTGAATTATGATGTTGAAGACCCATCTTGTTTCCACTAATATATAAGAAAAACTTGAAAACACTTTCAAGTGGAAGTTATAACTCACGTTATGGCGTGACGGGCGTTTCACTCTGTTGTCTAGAGCATCGTCAGACGACTCACAGTACACTGCAGTGTCTGACGATGCTCTTGACAATAGAGTGAAACGGCCGTCACGCCATAACGTGAGTTATAACTTCCACCTGAAAGTGTTTTTCAAGTTTTTATTAAAAATTGAATACTTCGAATTACTTGGATCACCCCAAGAAAAATAAGGCTTCTATTGAATCTTTGGTGTTACTAGTCTGACTAAAGAAGTATGCTCTTATTACAGCACTTATAAATTGAAAAGAGCATTGAAATATTACTTGCAGAGATCAACAAATTTAATTTTTACTTGAAAAAGCTGTCCAGAGTTTTTTTACCACACTGCAGCTTTCTTTGCTCGGATTTAACGGAAACTCGGACTATTGAAATTCGAATTATCGGGACTACTGTACATATCAATCTATGAATTTATCATATTACAAAGGCTTTCATCTGTTAATTATCATTTTACATATATATATTTCTTATTTTGATATTCTAAGTTGTCAGTAGTTATCAGTCAGTAGTAGTTGTCATTAACCCGATATTTTTATTTATAAATTTCATTCAAATTGAAATTTTATCTATAAATCAGGCAGATTTCGTTATGCTTATATTCGAGAGTGTTAAAAACCAATTATCATACCAGATTTTATATTCTAATCAGGCCAATGATTCCTTTTCCTTGCTGGCTGATAAAATGTTTTTGAGCAAACTTTTTTCGTACTAGTCAGAATTATAAAACTGTGTCAGCCCAAGGATTTGATGAACTTACATAAACTACGTATTGGATTAGTAGGGGGTATAATATTTCATTATATATTTTATGTAATGAAAAGATGAAGAGGATGGAAAAGAAAAAAGTAAAGAAAAAAGGAATGAAGTAGATAAGGGAAAAATAAGTTGAATGTATGAGATTAAAGAATTGAATTTATTGAAATATTGCTGAATTGCTATTGGATCGTACCTAACCATCAATTAGATTTCTCAGTTGGAATGTCATTCGGGCGTTTATTATATTATTTGGTACAGACAGTTTCACGGTGCTTGGCGTCTCGATAGAGCATGCGCGCTGAGCGCTTTCTCCCACTACTGTACCTGCTGCCTCGCAGTACAGTCAAGTTCAAATATTCCCTAAGTCCGCTAACGCTAAAACGTTCAGCAGAGAGTGTATTTGACGCGACTGTACTTGACGGCTGGAGGGGAAGCGTGGTGGGAAAGACTTTCTGTCTCTCTCGCACTGCCTCCCCTGCCACCAGCGAGACGCCATGCACTTTGAAACGGTCTGTAGTAAATTAATTAGTTTATGACTTGTGTAAAACTGTCTCCTGCGTACGGTTAAATCTGTATTAAAAATTTCAAAACCTGGATATCGGATGTTGTAGTTTATTTCACGTGATATGAAAAAAAATTGTTTTTAATTATGAAAGATACTAGAGTTTTGATGTATGTGTTTTTAGTTAGTTCTGTTTTTAAGCCGTAACAAATATATTTTGTTCAACTGATGTTATATTTCTTATTTCAGGAAAGTATATCTGTGATGGCGATTTGTTGCGTTACACTCCAAAGAGGACAAGTTCCCCTTCATCTTGAGTGAGTTGAATCTCCATATTTCTGTATCATTATAAACTCTATTATTTATATATTTGGCGACTTCTGTTTATAATATCCATAAAGTTGCATATTTTAGTAAAATTTTATATTTACACCGCTTTTCACTGCAAATGTCTCTCCCTAGAACTTTTTAATAAATTATTCGTAGTCCCATCAAGGTTGTAGAGTTTATTACCGTAACATATTGCTTCAGCTTTGCTTCATATTTGCTTCCCCGTAACATGGCACAAACGGCGAGGTGGAACTACCCGTAAGGGTCTCCCCACCATTAAAAGCCATACGCTTATTATTATTGTACCATACGCTTCAGCTTCATCTTTTAAATTCAATTTAAATTTATTAAAAATGATTATTCAAAAATACAAATAAAAGAGAATCTACAACTTATTCATTGTTAGTAGAAGACCTAAAGATTAAACCTATAAAAATAAATTCTTACAGTAGTGATTACCAAATTTTATATAATGTTAGTATTGCTAAGTTGATTACTTAGTTGGAGCGTTTTGCTGGATATGAATGATGAATTTTGTAAGATAGATTATTGTAAATCCGGCAACACGGTTTGGTTCCTTGGCTTTGTTGCGCTTGTCTCGGGCCAGGACGATATACGTGCGATGAGTGATGGAATGATGTGGCACTAAGAGAAATATTTGAAATTTTTATGCTTTTAGTTATTGACCCTTTACCTGTTGTGAAAAAAATATAGGATTAAAAATATATTGACATGTCATACACTGTAAGAGCTGTGCTCATGAAAATAAAATGGTTTCACATGACGAAATAAAATAATTATAATAATTGTAGGAAATAGTTGTTTGTGTAGCTAGTGCGCAAAGTAGCTCTTTACTGCACGAGAGAAATGCATTACGCATGAGCTGAAGGCGAATGCAGAATAGTTTCTCGAGTGCAGCAAAGATACTTTCAGCACGAGTTCAACATTAAATTTTTCCTACAGCTGGCACACCTGGAGTGCGACAAAGTAAAATGAGTAAGGCAAAGTCAACTGGAGTGCGGCAAAGTGCAGTAGAAACAATTAGTCTGGGCGCGCGGCCGTTTGGTAGTCTGCCATGGCGAGGGGAGTGTTTATCGCTCATTTCTAAAAACATGTGGCCCGTGCGACGCTGCAGATGTCTTCAAGGTCAACTAGTCAACTTTTACAGGACGGCTAGTAGTGAAACCAGAGCCACGCGCCCAGACTAATTGTTTCTACTGTAAAATGGGGCAAGAATCAGCTGTTTTGCGTACTATAATGAGTGCATCAATAGCCGCTTAGTTAGATAACTGTAGGAAAATTGTATTTTTCCTTCATAGTTACAAATTCTATTAGTTTTATTTATTTTTTCTTTCGTTATTGTTAGGTGTTAAATTTGTTTTGTAATATTATGATTGACCGAATGGGCTTAGTTAAGGCTTGAGGCTGTTGTCCATAAATAAATCAATCAATAATATGAAAATTTCCCAGTGAATGAAACATCACTCATCGAACTGTTTTGTTTTCTAGGAGGCGATGTTTGAGTCGGATAATGACTAGGCATGACAGGATAGTTTGGTGACAGATTACTCGGCACTATGATAAAAACGTTTGAAAAGCACACTCATAGTCCTAGTATCCAATACAATTAATAATCAATCATCTAAGCTTAATCAATCGAAACTTATTCATATTGATTATAATGCAGTTATAAAAACTTGAAGTTTTTAGCGGACATATTTCTTGGATCTTTGCACCGACACATCTTTGTACATTACTTCATAGCTATGAAAGAAACAATTGTTGGTGGCGATCTTAATTGAATATATTAAGTGAATGAGGTCTGAAAGAGTTGTCAATGATACAAACCAAGAATACATTTACTGTACGTAGTTATCAAAGCCAAAAGGCTTCATCTCGGTTTCCATTGTTAACTGTTTCGCTAATATATTATATAATAAATTATATGATTGTTGAATTTTATAAATATATTTATAAATAAACTATATATATCACGTTAATCGATTGCCAGATATAAAACTGATATACATTTTTTATAAAGTGTATGAATGTGATATGAAATGTGTATTTCATAAATGAAATGGTTAATATTACTCGTTGTAAATAGTCAGATGTTAAATAATATTATCAATTGTAGAGCTTTGTAATTTTAAAGTGAGTTTTAATTATTGTTTCATAGCAATGAAATAATGATGTCCATTTGCTCTTGCTTCCAAACGGTGTTACAATTATGACACTGAAGTTCAACTAAAATTAAAAATCATTATATATTTTTAAACATTTCCTAGCTCATGATTTTTTCGATACAGTAACATAACTATAGCTGTAAGAATATCAGAAGAAGACTTATAAAATAGCTTTCTCTTATTTAACTATATTTGTTGTAATTGCATATTCCAATTTATTATATATGTTCTATAGCAAGGTAGAGCAATAATGACAATTAAAAATTATTGATCAATTTCCAATAACACTGCATAAAGTGCTATTTTGGAAATTATGTCTAAATCAAACTGAGTATTTCAATTATTGTGAACTCTCAATTAATGTTAACTTGGTGCTAAATCTTGAAATATTAAAAAGAGGTAGTTTTTCGCAGTACACCTTTTAGTATTGTATGATTTCTTGGTAAATCTTGAATATAATATAAATTGATACTTCCTATATTATCATTTGTTCAGTAGTTATTTATCAAACTTTTTCAAAGATTCACAATTTAATGTAAAATTACCAATTTTTTCACAGTATTTTTGTGGTCTTTCTTAGTATCTCGAGAAATACATGCGGAGTATTATGTAATCATCTGAAGTGCAGTACTGCATTTCTATGAGGAAAATCACCACATTTCATATTTAGTTGGTTTTAATTGTAAGTTTCTACGCCTCCAAGATGCGATTTGGCTATTTTTTTATTGGAATTGAAATTGATCCAATGCAACATGAAAGAGACTGCAACTGCATCCTTCACTATGTTATACACTACAAATTATCCTATCAAATGTTCTTTAGTGTAGTAAAATAATATATAACATTAGTGTGCATTGTTTGAGTCTTGATGGTTTTTTTAACATTACGCTTGTCCATCCCATTTCATATTGAGTATGAGGGGATAAAAGTGGAACAGCTAGCTTTCCCCCCAGATAACTGGAATGTCCGCCTTTTACAATGCACTACTGAGAGCTTACTTTGTGTTTACAGTATCCTGAATCTGGTCCTGATTAAACCCTACATATAGGTTTCTCCGGTATTATTATCATCCATTTAGTGATTTTTTTAGCATCTTAGCGTAGAATGCACTTAGCGAGATACTGAGTCTCAACCCTTAATTCTAGATCAATTATTCTAAGCACTATAATTACATATTATGAATATTCTGGTGTTTGGTATCCAAGCTCCAATAAAATATAATGGTATATTACTGTGCCTGTGCTCATTTGTATAACGTATTGCTTTAAGTTCTATATCTTTGTTTGCTCTCTATGCTGTGCTATATTCTCTTTCTTGTCATTTGCTATTATTTTCATCCACATTTTATTTGTGTAACAAATATAATTAAATTTATAATTTTGTAAGATATCCTTATTACATATTGGATGATAATATCCACTGAAAAAGCTACAACATTGCTTTTAGACCTTACAAAGATTGTTTGACTTGTATCTTAATGGTTCATTCTTGCTCCGTAAAAAATATATTTGAACCAATGAGAGTATTATCATTTTTTCTCTAGATTACTTATGTAGACTTGGAAGTCAGGTACATTTCAACAGGAATTGTCTAGGTATTCGATTGAATTATATAGATAATATAATTATATTTTTCAATCTCATATAGGTATTATGAAAGCACACAGCTTGATTGGCTGATAAACTATGTAACATTATATTTTTATTTAGTCTCAGTTGAACCGTATCCTTTGTTTTAGCATTTTAATTTTCTTAGCCTATTAGTGAGTTCCTAAGTATAACTATTACTGGCTATGATAATATAGAAGAATTTAATCTATCATTATTTTATTATAACAAATGAAAATCGTCTATTCAAGAAGTCCCTCCTTCACTATTTTAAGAACTCCTTTCAGTAAATTTGAACGAATTGTCAACTTTCTTTCTTTTGAATCACTTTCAGCAATCTCTGTTTAATTTTGTTCAATAATTGAGAAGTGTCATCACGACATTATCATATAATTAGAAAGATATGTGTAACAACTGGAAAAATGACATGTAAATCAGTAAATGAATAATTAATGTATTGTAATATAATTCAACTGTTAACAGAGCTGTTGTAAGAGGAAAGTTGTTCAAGAATACAATCTACTTGTAAAAGTTTTCCTCGCGGATATGTAAAACTTTTGATATTTATTCAGTAATTTTATGACTATAAACGCTCTTAGCCCTTAAGATATCCGTGAAATTGTAGCGCAAAATGTAGTTGAAAAACAGGAATTTTCCAAGATAAATAATGATAATTAAAAGAGGAGAAAGACAATTTTTTATGGCCTTAAAACTAGTTTCCCCAAATCACAACAATGTCCCGTAACGTATCTCAGGCGCCTAAGACCATAATTATAATCAAATCAGACATTGTAAAATTAACTCGCCCATTAAGTTTTAATGCGCCCAATGATTTGACGGAGCCAGTGCAGCGACTTCCCTATTGAGCTCCATAAGATGACGTCATCTTATGGTGGTTAAATTTAATTTTCTTTCGTGCAACTGGCCGCTAATCTTTGAAATCAGCTGTCAATTCCAACTGAACTTGTCAATCGTTAGGGATAACCTGTTAACCTATTATAAATTAGCAGGTTGCCCGATTCAATTGAATCTGGATTTCTAGAATGTGTAATAACATATCTACAAATTGAATTCAATAGTCTCTTTTTTCTTATCCCTCTTCTTATTCTTCTCTTCAATAATCATCATCATCATCATCATCATCATCATCTTATTTTTCTTCTACTACTTGTCTTTCTCCTCCTCCTCCTTTTTTATTCCCTTTTCTTCTCCTTCCTTTCTTCTCCTTCTTCATTTTACTCCTCATTGTTCTTCCTCTCCTCCTTCAATCCCTTAGGGTACGCGCATGTTGAGGGGGTGTAGGTGAAGGTGTAGCTCGCCATCACCGCTAGGTAAAACAAATGCATTATCTGTTACGGGTGCGCGCATAGTGAGCAGGTTCAGGTGGAGGTGTAGGTCGCCGCTTACAAGGTCTTGCTGGATGCTTTTCAAGAACAAACTATTTTGATTTTACCTCGCCGCTTAGCGCGCTGCTTCTTCGTGATTGGTCCGTTCAAGGCCACACACTCCTCCCCCTCCTGCAAACAGTTCACTTCTACCCAGCGAGCACGCTACTAGGAACTACGTACTGAGCTGTACCGTACATATGTGGTTTGATAAAGTACTGTGCGTTTTTACGAAGAAAAGTTTGAAATGAAGGAAGAAGTTATCATTCCCGTGCACTGTCTGGGGATGATCTAGCAAAAAAGGTAGTAAAACGTCAGCCTTGGAAAATTTTTAAACCCCGTTGTGTATGGGTACCAAATTTCAACTTTTTTGGGCTAGTAGTTCTTGAAAATTAGTGATGAATGAGTCAGTGGTATTTGACTTTCATATATAGGCTATTAAGCTATATAGATTTGGCTTATAAAACTCGCGGTTTATTAGTTATAATGAATAGTAAGACGAAATTGTCACAACCACATTTATAAAAAAAATAGTGATACTAGTTTCGGTTGTTACACCATTATCAATCTCAAACAAACGAATTTGTGTGAGATTGATAATGGCGTAACAACCGAAACTAGTATCTCATTATTTTTTATAAATGTGGTTGTGACAACTTCGTCTTATTATTCATTATGGATATCTTCCACAATATCACCTTCGCCACTACAAAGAAGTTATTAGTTATAACTTATATGAGTGATAATGAGATTGTAGTAGACATAGCCTTTGTAGGCCTATAATCATTGGTTTTTTCATAAAAGGAATGGTAAACATAATTATTATAGTTTAATATTTCTGCTTTGTATTTGTGCTTGTAATGGGAAATTTTATAAAGAAGTAATATAATATAAACAGTAAAAAGTAATATAATATAAAGAAGTATGTAGGAAAAAGTTTCAGGAGTCATTCTTAAGTACTGTTGAAATTTCTCTAGGTACGATTTAAGTTGAAACAAGTGATGATATTCGCCCAGTTTCTGCCGTACTTGGTTAATGGGATGAGCACTAAACTCTCAATTGCTTAATGTACTAGTAAACCACCTTTTACTGGCCGAAGACATCTTATCACTATCATCACTACTGTCTGTAATCATTATTACAGAAAAATTATGCACGAGACAATGAGAACGTACTATTGCCCCACACAGTTGGAGACAGACGACACACTGTCTGTGGACTGGAGTGGTGGGAGAAAAGCAGCACGGTAAACCTGAACATACGATACCTACCTCCACCTACACCTCCAGCTACACCTACACCTTCACCTCCTCAACATGCGCTTACCCTTACTCTTCAGTGTTAGACTTTTCTCGACAAATAACAGCAAGTAGAGCATTTCACTTGAGAAATAACTTTATAACTATAAAGTTAAATCATGACTTACATAATAGAATCATAACTATATGGTTGAAATCACCTTATAAATTCAAAGAAAAACTAAATATCACAAAAACCATTCGCTAAAAAGTGACTGCAAACATAGTGACAGTTAACCATCATTAATTAAAAAAAGAGATTACAACAGAATACAATTACTGCTCATTCAAATTATTACATTACCATTAGTGATTACAAAGTAAATAAGTAAATGATAAAAAATCAATTAATATTGTTTTATAAACTCATTCATCAGACATCTGAAATGTAATTTGTGCAATGGAAAACAGCCTTGTTGATGTAATATCTTCTGGGGTAAAAAAACCAATTGGCGAATCAAGCAGAAACACACAGTCTCAATGACATTTTAAACGAATCCAAGGAGGCGTTTCCGAGATGAGTTCATTCCAGAAACGAGCTGTGAAAACAGATTCATTATATAGCAGTATTGTACTTTGGAATTTGTGATTGCTTTTATACATATTGCGCATAAAAGTAGACGATTCTGCTAGGTATCTTGGTGTATTAATTCCAATATTTTATAGAGTAAGCAGCCAATCAAGTATTGTGGCGAGGGTGGTAGCTAGAAAAGTCAAGAAGAAGGGACAATCAGAATTGCTGAATGCAAATCGAAGAATCTGTGATGAAGATGATAGATGGTACTAATTTGGAAAATTGTTTGACATTCTGTGGATCAGCATAGCCCTTTTTATTAATATTGTATTTTTGTTTAATTTATTATAATAAACATTTTATTCTTTGTATCAACTATACCAATTTTCAACTACTGTATTATCTTGTTGAATAAATTCTGGAGGATTACCCTTCATATGAAAAGGACATCTATAGTTAATCACTCAAACTCTCATTGTACCTATACTAAAGGTTTACCTATACATAATATTGATGTAGATATTTTCGAACTTTAAAATGCTACCGGCTGGTTGCACGAAAGCCAATTAAATAAGGAGTCTAATGTCAGTTAACTAACTGTCGTAAGTGTAATGGGTTTATTTCTGTTGCACAAAGATCTGTTAGTTAACTTTCGTTTATCTACGACCATGTCATAATGTATACATTACAGTTTCACAATTGATGCCAAAAAAACTGTCTTTTCGAAATGCTTTTTGAGACCCGTTGCATAAAGAGCTCATTATAGTACAGGTTCTACATTATAACACGGGTTCTGGACCAATCAGAAGCAGTTTTGATGGAATCAATATCGTAATTCAATATTGTGAAACTATCAGCTGATTTCATCAAACTGCTACACCAGCTACTTTAACCTAACAATCTACTATAACTTCTCATATTTGAGACGAGAGGTTAGGTATCTCTGAACGGCCACAGGTAAAATGAAATTGTTTTAATTAAATGTATACTAGTGGTCGTAGATAAAATAGTGTATGCAACGATTTTATTTGGCCATTAAGGCACTCGTGAGATATTTATAACACTCGCATTCGCTCGTGGTATAACTTACATCTAACTCGTGCCTTAATAAGGGTCAAAATAAAATCGTTGCATAAACTACTATAACCGAACGGGCACAATCTGGTAACACTGTAATTTGATCAACAGCTGGTTCTGAAGTTGAGAAAAAAGATAAATTACAATCATTTCATTGTGAATTATTTGAATCATTATTCAATATTATTATATTCTTAAAAGATTGTATTCATTTTGAAAGGTTTTAACACCTACGACCTAATTTGCAGTTATGCGTTCTGGTATAATAAACATAACCTATAAAATGTAACTTAACGGGCATTAGTAAGATTTAATCATCAGTGATCGGGCAGTTAAATATATTTTACGCCGGTTAGCCTAATCGGTGTTATCGCTTGTAATTGCCCTTTGTGCAACTAAATTCTCTCCATTAAGTTTAATTTCCGTAGACTGACTTCATTCTATTGGGATTAAATTCGATTGGCTTTTGTGCAACCGGCCATATGATTATGAAAATCTCATTTGTATATCATTTTATTGTTGTGTACTGTATTTCGGAAATTAATTGGCGTATCCATCGATTGATGTCAATTCATATATTCGTTTGAATAAATGTAAATACAGTAAGATGTATAACTACTGAAAAAATATATTTTTTTCACAATTATACTTGATGAATATTGATACTAGTATTTGTTATGTAATACCAAGATTTCACCAATTCTTCAACTCATTATATTATTCAAATTTAAATACCAAGGTACTGAAACGCATCCACTACCATTCTAAGTTCTACTGTTAAAGCAAGTTTATATTCATTTACATAGATTTCAACCAACGGATCTAGTAAGGGTGAAGACCATAGAAGAAATTTAAAAAAGTTGCTACCGTTGTATGATAATTTGATGTACTGTACTATGTTTCCATATCCATTGCCAAAAGTTGAATGTCAGATTGGAATGTAGCACTTTCTGGCTTCTTTAGCCGTAGTAGTGCTATGGAATTCAATATTATTTATTAATTATTTACATTACTATAACTTTGGGGTATTCAAAAATGTTTAACGTATTCCAGGAAATGTAAATTTAACAAGAACATTATGCATTTCAATTATTTACATAGTTTAGTACGGAGATATTCAAATATTGGATAAGAATCAAAGAATGTATGAATGGGAAGTGATAGCTGAGTGCCGTAGCAGGTATCTGTTCAATCAGAGATAAGCTACGAAACTCCTGGGCCATCTTTGGAATGGTAACCGATCGGATTGGCCTGCAAAGAAGACTTCTCTGCTGTGAAATCATTTCCCAGTGGTTCGGAATCCACCTAAAACTATAGGTCCAACTCATCAATTGTCATCCGATTCATTACCCACTGATAGGTATCAGACCTATGTGGGCTTCATCCTTCGAAAAAAGTTTTTCCTTGTTTAACTTTAATTTACACACAGCAATAAACTAATAATATATTACACAACTTTCACTGAGCACTACTGAAAATTTACAACAGATATTATGCCTTCTTCCTTCTCAGTCTCAGTTCATTAAGAACTCATGATCCAGTTATATATGCAGAGTTCAAGGTAAGAGGAACAGATGTAAGCAATTAATTTGAAATTCTAAAAGTCGATATTTTGAAAATCGATTAAGCTCCCAGATGTCCACTGCTTCAAAATGGCGAACATTGAAGTCCCTTGGTGCAGGCAAAGATAAATCCAAGTTTGACATACTGCAGAAGAATTAAATCGCTACTTTTCTCAGGTACCAGTGAGTCTGGTTTCTTGCCTATGAGTATACCTGTAATTATGAAGTACTACCACATGATGATGAATTCTATTTCGCAGCTGTACCACAGATAGATGTTATTAAATCAATCAGTGAGATCAAGAGTAAAGCTGTTGGTGCAGATGCTCTTCCCTTGAGATTCATTAAAATAATATTGCCCCTTATAGCTCCTTTCATCACGCATCTGTCCAACACCTCCTTCATGACATCCATCTTCTCATCTGCATTCAAGTTCTCTATGATTATCCCTTTCAACAAAATTCCTAGTCCTGCTTCCCCTTCAAATTATTGGCCAGTCAGCATACTCTCTGTCTTGTCCAAGGGTCAGGAGAGACTTGCTCATGAGCAGATGAGTGGCTTTGTCACCCAAAAAAGGACTACTCAGTGAACATCAGTCTGGCTTCCAAGGAGGACACAGCACTACCTCAGCCCTGCTCTGTGTCTCTGATGATATCTGGTTGGCCATGGATAAGAGGCAAGCTACACTGATGGTCTTGATTGACTTGAGCAAGACCTTTGATTGTATTCATCACCCCCTGCTCTTGAAAAAATTGTGAAATTATGGTTTCTCAGGAAGTAGTGTGTCATGGGTGAGGTCATACCTTCTTGACAGGCAGCGGTGTGTTCGATTGGACAAGGTGTCTGGGTGGAGGGTGGTCAACAGGGGAGTCCCCCAGGATTCAGTATTGGGTCCACTTCTGTTCAGCCTTTATGTGAATGACATAACTGTCCAACTTTTACACTCAAGATATCATCTCTATGCTGTCAACTTACAGGTTTACAGACATTTTAAAATTGACAATTTTGAGGCAGCAGTCAGACAGATGAATGAGGACTTGACTGTGGTTTCACATTGGACAGCACAGCATGGACTGAAAATTCAAGAGACTAAATCAAAATCTATTATAATTGGTAATAGCAGACTTTTAAACCAACTTGACATGAGTAATGGACAATTTGTTGAAATTAACTCACATAGACTTGAATACTGTGACAATATTACAAACTTAGGGTTGACATTTAATAAACACTTGGACTTGGACTGGACTGAACTCATTACAAAAAACTTGCAACATGGTCTTTGCTGGCATTCACTCTCAGAAAAGAATAGTACCTTTACATGAGAGGGTGATGCTGGTGAAGACCCTAATATTTCCACAATTCTTCTATGGAGATGTAGTTATTCAAGACATGCCAGTGACTCTCTCTGAAAGACTACAAAGGCCCCAGAACTACTGTGTGAGATTCGTCTTTGGACTGGATAGGGATGCACATATCAGTTATAACAGGTCGTTCTGTGTGACCGCTTGCAGTCTGTGGAACAACTTGCCAGCATCTGGAGGATTGTGGAGAGGCGAGCATTGTTCAGCGCGGCGGTCTTGAGGTGGCTAAGGGAGGCATTAGATAGTGTGTGTGTATGTGTTTGGTGCGAGTAGGCATGCATTTTCCAGTTTGTGAAAATGTCCATTTTATCTATATTTTTTTATCTAGAAGCATTCCAAAGTTTTATTATTTGTCTTTCTCCTTTACTATCAAATAGATATTTATTTTCTTTATTTATTTAATTTTTTTTCTCTTTCTAATGAAATTTATATATTTAGCTGTAAGTCTTGGAAAGTAGTCATAATTGTATAGGAAGGTTAAGTGTAAGAGAGGGCCGGCTGCGCCCTAACTCTGAGGAAATAAATAAAGGCAGCCAATCAATCTCTTTACTGATGTTAGACTGTCCAGGAGCTGGATAGCTTTAACGTTCTGGTGGCAATGCGTGCAGAGCCTTTTCATAAGGCTGTGCTGGTCTCAATCATTTCCATGACTGTTTCAACCTGCAAATCTATGAAGATCAGCGTTTCGGATGTAATTAACAGCATTTCGTTAGAACTTGTTTTTGAACCTTTGGATGATGCCAGTATTACTCTCTCTGCAGTGCAACCCCAGAGTTGAGCATCATGCAACCAGACAGACATCAGAATTTGTGATGTAGAATTTTATTGTAAGTTGATAGGGTTGAATTCCTTCCTAGTACATTCCACTAATCTTGAAGTTCAGTTCATCTCTTCAAATGGCCCAAATTATTATGACAATGGTATTGTCAAATGCCAATTGCAGCAAAAGTTTTGTTTATTAGTTACTCATTGTCACAAGACGTTTCCTGCCTCTGTTGTCAGTGGATGAAGACGTTTTTATTTTTTGGAACAAAAAAATGCTTGAATTTGGCCAGCAATTACATAAGAAAGAAACTAGTTTCATTATTCAATATCAAAAGATCCACACATTGAAAAATAACTTAATAAAATTGTGAACTCATTTTTAAACCACAACAAAAAGGAAGAAATGGAGCATGGGGAGTCCGGTTCCACTAGGCGTCAAATCTGCAAGAAAGTAGAAACCAATCTGTCAAAACAATTCAATTTAAAGTTCTTAGTGAAGCCATCAAACAAGCTTTCACTTATCTGGAATCCATTATCCTCCACCTAATCAACATTTTCAATTAGGATTTTGAAGTTGAATCAAATTTGATCTGGATTTTTGCCCTCAATTGAGGACTAAACTGCCATTAGGTCGAAAGAGGATAATTGAACTAATATTTCTCTGAAATTATTTTAGTAGCACACAGATTACAGAAACGACTATAAATAGTCTGTGCTAGTAGTCATTGGCTTTTTTTGAATTACCGCGTCCTCGTGGACAACAGTAGTACCACTCCAAAATGAGAAGCAAAATTCCAGTGCAATAATTCAAGAAATAGTATTACATTTTTTTCACTATGAGTAACTCAATAATTTCGTATCATCGTAGAAATAAAAATGTGTCATTTTTGAGAATTGATTCGTAAGACATGTTTCCACTATTCTCAACACACAATATTTTCGATTTTCAAATAATTTCCTCATCTGTATCATTGCATTTCGTTGACAGATATCTAAAATGGTGGTCAGAGGATATCGTTTTTGGTTTGTAGCTTTCAAAGCCTAAGTGTTAAGTGTTTTAAGTTATGTCCTTGAAAAGAAAAAAATGGTCATTCAGATATTTAAAATCTTAGGACCATTTTCAAATTTCGATTATTATCCCTATCACTACTTCGATTTTGACTCTGTTCGTTGTGCTACGTTGAGCTAGTTCTTGATAACCTCTTCGCTGTTCTTTGCAAAATGTTGCCTTAGCTCCAGATTTCGAAAGGCCTAGTCTACGCTCATTATCATTCTTGTCATATTTCGAAGTAGAAACATTTCGATTGTGCAGTGTGAGCAAATGATTTGCATGTTTCTTGAGGTGGATCTCCGGGGACGATAGCTACGGCATTTGACGATTTGAAGAGTATGGATATAAGATCATTGACTAAGAGCTCAACATTCAATTCTTTTACCACAGGAAGCACCCATAAAATCGGAGCTTGGTTTGCTGCATTGAGTATCCGATCCAAAAAAGCATCTAAAAGTATAACTCTAGGTGAGTACCGATTATTATATAAACTCCTTTAGGTTATCAGGCTAACAAATAATAAATGTAGAAACTCTACTTTTCACTTCCAGGATTCAAAACTTTTAGCAATCATTAGGTACAATGAAAAAAATATTATACCATAGGCATTGTCAAGTATAGCTTTAGGGGGCTACCATGCTGTTTCTGGATGCCAGTTAGGAACTTCCAGGTTACCTGTCAAACAAGAGTTGTGATAATTCACTTCGTCTCTTTTTGTCATTTTCCTTGACAAGCACCATCGAGAAAAAAATGTTCTGAAATAGTATCTGGTGTTATATGAAAAGTGGCCTGCATTGCTGTAGTCTTTTTTCTGAATTTTTCGTGAACGTTTTTCTACTCATCATTTCAATACAGTCCTGTATGGCTCAGGTTAGGGGGGGGGGGGAGGGGGGAGGGCCCTCCCTCAAGGGTGGTCTGAGATTTTGCTGACCTTTTTTGCAAGATTAGCCCTCTCACCTTTCTTTCCGCCCCCTCAGTTTACGACCATTATTCACTTTCTTTCATAATTAAGCTATATTTTTTTAGCTTATCTCGAACAACTAGGCCGACAAAATTGAAATATTCCCTAAATATACACTGAAAACTGACAATTCTTGAAAATCTTATTAATATTTGGGCCCAGAATAAACTTTACCGTTTCTCAAGAGTAATGTGGCCTAGGAAGCTTAGTATTCAGGATAATTCAAGACCCAGTGTAGTTTTCAAATTTTTCCCCACAAAAAGGCAAGAATTAATAATTTTGAAAATTTTATCCAAACTCTCCCTTCCCATCACTGGACAGCTGCGAGCGAAGAGAGCGTGCTGACTCAATACTTTGAAGTTTTCACCTGGTGGTCAAGGGGCTCCCTAGCCAGACTCGTAAGGCGAGCGTAGCGAGATAGGTGACGGCTAGTTGTCAACAAACTGACATTATTTCCAACAATTTTTCTCTCATTTTTGCGTATTCTATAGAATACCTCAAAAAATTACGGACCGGCAGTTGAAGATTTGTAACAATTTTTATTGGATTTTCCTTCTGAAATTAAACCCATTCAATTCACCACATGAATGGATAAATGAATAAATCGCCCCTGGAGATTAAAAATAAGTAACATAATCAATAAAGATAGCTGTAATAACCCGCTATCTTTTCCTCTTCACTAGTGACTTCAATTTTCTGGTGAATGTCCAATGCTACTAGGCTACTCTGCCTTTTTCCATCCATGATATTAATATAGGCTACATCTTTTGTTGGATGCGGCACTGATGACGAGTAACTCGGTACGGTATGACTTCAAGTTTTACACACAAAATCAATCTGGACGCTTCAACACAACTCAATGTCCAAAATTATAACTTGTTTTTTGTACTAGTAACTTTGATGACTTCACCAAGCTGAAAAATCCCAACCTAGATTTCTCAATGTAGAGATCATAACAAATTGAACAATTTTGTTATTGAGTGCTGAATGGTTGGCATTGTTCCATGTTCTATTATTTGAGCCATAAATTTTCTTTCTTGAATTCTGACTGTCGTATATGTTACAGTCGATAGTTAATTTTGTTCAATAAAATTGGTAGAGGACTCAATTATGAAAATGATTTGTTGAATAACCCAATAGTCAAAAACGCAAGCTAAGTTCATAAAATAGGTTTTTAATGAATCGAAACACAAGAATAGTAAGTTGAACGCAGCCGTGCAAAATCAGTGAGTTTTGGTCTAATGAAACTCGATTTGGGTTCTTAAACATTTTATTTTTAGAATTAAATTCTTTCTCGAGAAAATTTATTAGTTTATCGACGGTCAACCAAGTTAACCTTGTCGTGAAAGGATGTGGTTTTATCACCATTTTTAGACAAATATTTAAATAATTACGGAATTGTAACATGTTTTATTAGATTTTTAAATTATTTGCATGAAACTATTTCCATAAACCAGTGGTTCCCAACCATTTTTGCCTCATGGACCACTTGCCGTAATTTTGATTTTGTGTGGACCCCTGCGTAGTTGTCATTATTTTTTATTTTATTTCATCAGTTCAAATGTGTTTTTGATAGTTGATAAAGTACGCCTACTACTACTGACAGTAACAGGTTCAAATTCTGCATTCTTGTGCAGAAAACATTCAAAAACGCCTATCTGTAGTTGGTACTGTTGGTACACTTTTGCTATGTAATCAAATATAAATTGAAACTAGCCAAATAGTGTGATATTGTTATTAGTAATAGTGAAATAGTATTAATGGAACCCAAGAAGTAATATAGATAGTATATTACTAAACAGCATTGTGTCTTCTGTGGCAGTTGCAACACCCGCATCAATTTAAAGCAGCTCAATATGGAAGAACACAAAACTCATTGATATTGTGATGTAATGAGTGGGTAGAGAATTAAGGAGAGGAAGTAAACAATAACAAACTCGTATAATCAATACGAATTTAATAAACATTTTTGTAAAATATTGCATCAAATATGTGACAAAAAGGGTGATTTTTCAGTATTTTTTTCAGAAAATTCAGTAATTGAGTGTTCTTGGTAACAAGAATGTTAAAAATCGATTCCAAGAAAGTTAATAAAAAGACCAGAACAAATTTATTGAAATTGGATAGCCTACTAAGATTTATAGTCCGATTTAAAATGATCAAACATAGAAGGAAAAATTATGGAAGGAAGCTTATTCGACGTTATTAGAAATTCTTGTAAACATAAAAAATATGAAATAAAACATTACTATCACTAAAATTTATTTTAAAAATAAATGCAATGTATTGTGTATAGATTTGTTTTCGATTAGAATATTTTAAAACTATAATCTAAGTAAGCAATAACTTACTATAATATTAAAGAAAGTCGGTTGGGTTTGATATATAATTGAAAGGCGTGATGCTCCTTTTGTTCATAATAATATTCCTGAAATATTTGGTACCTAAGTTGTTTAGTAACCTACTAACGTTTTAGTAAACGTTCCTAGTTTTAAAATATTGTGGTGGACAAGGCAAGAAAGAAGGAACAGTGATTTTCAACGTAATTACTGCTGTGTCAATATGTCTTCCGGTTGCGATAAGAAGCATGTTTTGTTCGCTGTTCCCCCATACTCTCCTCGCCTAGCGGTTTAACTAAATATCTTTAGAATGTTTACTTAGAACTTTCTGGGATTGTCTGGTTGGCTTTAGAATTTGATAGAATAATGGAGAGCCCTCTAGTTCTTTCTAGATTATCAGTCAGTTGTGATTCGAATGTTAACGTGATAAAATGACAGTGACAGTTCCCGCTCATACAAACCGGATTACCAGTGAGCGCTTATACAAACTGTGTTATATGAACGTTTAATGTGTTAAGTGATAACGCAGTATATTGTGACAGATTATTATTCAGGCTTCTTTAACTATTTATACAGTGACTAGTAAGTGCTTGTAGTGTTCCAACTGTTATGTTTTAGACGTTTCTTCCTGAATTATCGAACAGTGCATTGAACAGTTATTATTTGATATTTGATTAGCCTTTTAACAGTTATTGATTGATTTTTGTACAGTAATATTGCTAATTCTTTATATGACACTGATTAGTGCGTATTGTGGATAATTTTGTGTAAATAAAGTGCGAATGTTAATTTAAAGTGTTGCCAGCATTATTTTAGAGATAGAACCCCTAACAATATTATAGAAGATGATTAACATATATGAGGCTCCTTTTGCTCAGAATATATTTAAAAATAGCTTGAAATATTTGATACCTAAGTTATTTCGTGACCTACCAGTAAATGTTCCTAGTTTTAAAATATATGAGGCTTCTTTTGAAATAATAATATAGACTAGCTAAAAATAACAAGATATGTTTGGTATGCCTGAGCTGTTTAGTGACCTACCAGTAGAAGTTTATAGTTATTAACTAGTATCTATTTTATACTATTAATTTTAAAACCACGAAATATCTGTGATTTTTTAAAAATATCTTCATATTTTATTATTCATATAGATTTACTGTATGTATGGATTTATAGAACAGTATTATGCAAGTATATAGCTACTATACACCACACCCCGATCCAAAGTCACTCCCATTAGCATATTCATGGACTCCAATTTCTTTTCACTGACGGACCCCTAACAGGTCCCTTGCACTCCAGGGGGCCACATGGACCACTTAGGGAACCACTGATCCAAATCTGGGGGTATAGATCCCCCCATAGACCTAGATATGAAAAACATTTTGACAAAACAGTCAAAGGAAAGGTTTTCGAAAATCTCTAAAAATGCCGTTTTAGAGGGATTATTTTTTGAAAACTTTCTGGGGGATCACTCCCAAACCCCTTTTAAAAGAAATTTTAAATTACAGTACTATTTGGTACCCGGTTAAAGAAAGTTGAGGGATCAGAAATGACAGTGTAAATAGTGTGAAGTACACCTGCTTCAAATTTTTACTAAAACAATGAAGGTTCAGGTACACCTGAAGGTGTACACCAATGAAGGTCCACCTACTGACAAGGACTCGAGGAAGAACTGTATGAAATTTACTTTGACAAATAAAGTGGGTTGAAATAGATGAATTCATGTCTAGAACTGGTTAAATTGTGGGTATAGAGGGGTTATTTTTTTTTAATACATTCTGGGGGACTGGGGAATACTCCAAGCCTCTCATTTGAAAGATTTGTTTTTACTTCAATCAAGGAAGTTGAGGAATCAAAAATAGCAAAGTGAAATTAGTTTTAAAAAGGCAATTGAACATTTTTCTACCTATGCAATGAAGGTCCAAATCTCTTACTGACATTGATGCAAGAATTAAATAAAATCTATTTTTAACAACATAACATGTGTTGAGATAGATGAATTATTCATGTCTAGAAACGCTTAGAAAGTGGTTTTAAAGCAATTACTTTTCATAAACTTCTCGTTGGAGTATAGACGTACCTATATTAACTTCATACTTTGTTAGAGGTCTCTTCCTTCTTTCCGATTATTATTATTTTTTTTTTTGTAGATTACGTCTTGGAGACTCCAGTTAAGGAGTATAAGACAAGTCAGATCAACAATTATACAATCTTATACAATAGTTACCATAATTACTATATCAATTAGTTGGGGTGAGACTTAATTTTGATCTGAAAGGAACTCTTGTACACTATAAAAATCTTTATCAACTAAATATTTTTTAAATTGTTTTTTAAATATTTCTATATTTTCAAGACTCTTTAAAAACTGCGGTAGCTTATTGTAGAGTTTCCTACCAATATAACTAGGTTTTTGTTTGAATAAGCTACTATAGTGACTCACCAAGTGATAATCTCCTCGGCTTCTTGTATTATAATCGTGTATGTCAAGATTTTGGTTTATCACTCTTTTTTACATATAAAGTAGCTTCATACACATATAAGCAGGGTACAGTTAGGAGACCAAGTCTCTTGAACAACGGCCTAAATGAATCTAATCTATTTACTCTTTCCATACATCAAACCGTTTTCTTTCGGATCTTAAAACACCCTATCAAGGTTTTGTTTTGATAAATTACCCCATACTAAGAAAGCATACCTAATATGTAACAGTAAGAGCCCATGGTAAGCTGTAAAAAGTAACTTTTTGTCATTCAATCTAGCGAGCTGTCGCAGGACAAATACCCCAGATGAAATTTTACAAAATATTTACAAGCATTATTACATACTGCCTAGAATCTACCCCAACCACACTACAACCTGACTAGTTGTTATAAATTATCATTTCGGATAGCGATCGTAAAGATCAAGTTCAGAAAGGACGGAGAAGTGCTGTGATTGGTGACTGATGTCAACGCCACCTAGGAAGGTTAGGTTAGTAGGTAGTGGTGTTAGCACGTTGTTTGTATCTGCGCACTCTGTTGTCAGGGTTGGTTTCGGGAAAAGAGGTTATGTTTCACTATACTGTCACCATGCCGTGCAGAATTCTACGTTTTATTAGTTGTTGCAGAAAACGTTCTCCTTTAATGTCGTCAGATTCAGATTGTGGAGTGTCTTTTATTCCTCAAGGTAGTATTTAATAAGAAATGTATCGAAAATAATAATAGATTTTGACCAAAATTCATTGTATTTAGCTTAAATCCACTAAAATTTTAACTGAAATTGGGCATTCACAGCAGTTTTGTTCAAATAAGTTATTTCTGTTTCATCATGTATAATATTTATAGAAATATGTAATATTGTGTTTCCATAGAATGAACAACACATTAATAAAATTAATGTAAATTTTGCTAGTTTGGAACTTTGGCTTGTACAAAAGATGTACCAAATTGATGAGTGATATCATTTTTCTTTTTAGGTTTATAAGGAAACATATCAAACTATTGTTTTAAACTTTTCAAGTTGTGGTTTACTATGGTTTTATTGAAGTTTTAATGTTACTTTCATTATTAGAGATCTATTATCTGATCTGAGTCGCAAACCAAGCTTTTCAAACGCCGAAAGTAGCTTAAATAGCTCGAAACCCGTCTGCGTCTAGAATTAGTCATTGATTTGCATCCAAGTGACAACGTTTTTAAAAAGTCTTATATACAACAGAAATTATTCAGAAGTTTCAGGAGAAATACGAGATAATGACTGTAGTCATCCTTTTCGAAATATAGTGACTCATAAAATAAGCTTATTGCTCTCATCAAAATAATTGGGAAAGTTCTTGAAAACGTGGACCAGGAAACGCATTATTACAGACATAAAGATTGCAGTTATCCCTCTATCAATTCACTCACTTAGATACAAGTAGTGCCGTCATTTAAATTTTAAATCCGTTACAATTGATGTGCATTAACTGAAAAACTGAATAAAACATGCTTCAAGTGTTCAACTGTAGGTCTAGAAGCTATTGAAATATACTAAAAAATCTAAAAATGATCTTAAAACACGTTTTATTAACTTTTAAGTTGATATATTTGATCAATTGTGCAATAACCTTTTTTCAAACAAAACTTGTAGAGGATTCAATTCTAGAAATAAAATGTTGCTCTCAACAACCAAAAAATCCTTCCAAATTCATGAAGTTAGTTCTTATTGAGTCAAAAGACGCAATAATTGTAAATCTGAAGAACATGGTTTAATTAAATCAAACCTAATTTAATAAAGTTTAGGATTTTTCCTTTTGAGTTATTGCATATTTTATTTAAATATTTTATAATAGATCGCATTACATTTTTTTAAAATACCGCTTTATTGTACAATAATAGTTCAGTTCTTTGAACTTGAATAAACGTGTTTAGTGGAAATGGATAGTGAATTTCAATTAGATACAAGTAGTGCTGACATTTAGGTTTTAAATCCGTTAGAATTTATGTAAATTAACTGAAACATTGAATAGAACGTGTTTTATTCAATAGTTTCTAGAAGTGATAGCCGTGAGCCGTAGCAAGTATCTGTTCAATCAGATTAGATAAGCAACGCTCTCTTGGACCATCTCTGACCGATTGGATTGGCCAGCAAAAAAGTCTGTTCTCTGCTGTAGAATCACTTTCCGGTGGTTCGGAACCCACCTAAAATTGAATTGTAGGTCCACCATGTTTTCAATAGCATGGCTCAAGCGGCGAATTGGACCTACCCGTAATGGTCTTCCCACCGAAAAAAGCCATACACATTTACTTTTTACTAGTTAGATACATTAGGAACAAAAATGTTCATGTTAGAGGTTGAATTGTCAATTTGTTTGCAAGGAAACTACAGCAGTTGATTGCAGTTTTAGATCATCACTTTTTTTAGTCATTCATTTCTGTTCTGCGTTTGTCGTTTTTTTTTGCATCGCCAATTACAAGTGGAATGCTTGGATATTTTACAAATAAATGGAACAATTTAGTTAGTACGAGATAAAACCAAGTCTAGTCAAAATTCAGATAACAGGTTTCATAACAACTCACAAATCAACCATCAAAATGATAAACTTGATATCAGTAAAGAATATGAATTCGAATAAATGCGTTCTAATGCTGAAGAAGCTTGTTAAGTTCTCAGATTCTAGCATGGGTAGTTTCTCTCATTAAGTGATTCATTTTCATCACGTTATTCTTGTATTTATTATTGTGAATGGAGTTTAAAATAAGATGGATAAATAAGCAAGAGTATCAGGAAACAATGATGATTTGCTATAACTATAACCTTTGTTAGTATCATTATGCATTAGTACAATACTATGGAAAAATTGTTTTTATTTATAGAAGTAATAGTGTTAGAAATGCTACTATTTTTAATAAATTATTGGTTGTTGTCATTATAATTTATATTATTACCACACTTTATTGTTCTTTTAATTCCAAAAATGTTTTTTCAATTGACTTCATTTTTATTATTCGTTGAAAAGTAAATCTCAGAAGTATTAAGTATTTCAACAAAGTATTATGTTATCAATTACCGTATTGAAATACCGTATTATTATTAGTATATTTTCGCATTCTCGTTAACTTTTAATGAAGTTCAACACTTGAAAAAAGATGATTCATTGTTAATCATCTTTATCAAGAAAAAATCAGTAATAAAATATATTGATGTAGTGAAATTTATATCAGAAAATAAATTTTGGTAGCAATTCATCGTGCATATAATATTATCGCTTGAGTATTTTATCATAGAATAATAAATACGCAAATTTTAAGTGCAACACAATACTTTATCAGCTAAATTAGCAATTTAGTTCAGTTTTTTATGGACGTCAAACATTTCTTAGGCGTATGTCCGGTTCTAGTACTAGAACTAATTGAAGTAATTATGGTATCTAGTGTATAATATTGTTGATCTGACTTGTCTTATACTCCTTAACTGGAGTCTCCAAGACGTAATCTACAAAAAAAAAGAACTTAACTATTAGGTGTTCGCGTAATGTGCTTGGGGAAGGATAAACTAGATGATTTGGAGGTGGTGGATTGGTTGAATGTGAAGGATTGGGTGAAGTTGGGGCGTTATATAGAGCTGGCAGTTGATATCAGGAACACACTGATGAAGGAATTCAATTATTAAACGAGTTATACAGCTGAAGTTTATAGCTAGTGTATATGCAATGGTGGAATTTTTATTTTTTATGTTTCTCATCCGATTATTACTGGTTTTTTTTCATTTTAAAGCTATAGTAGATGCCGACTGTTGGCAGACAACCTTTTCGGTTATGTCAGATTTTTTCTTATGTAATTAGTTTATTTTGGCAGTCATTTCTTTGTAATTTTCTACATTGTATATTTGTCTCTTTTGTTTTTTTACTGGATTGTTTTTTTTTTTATTTATCAAATCTATTTATTATCTTCTATCTATCTATCAGTTTTTTATGAATTGGGATAGGAAAATTAGCTGGAACTAAGCGCTACACAACAGCTATGTGAAGAATCTTGAATTTTTTCTTGGTCTTGTCTAATTAGTTTGTGATGGTTAGTGATGACTTTTTCTTTTATTTCTGACAACATTTTCACGGTTCATATAACTTGAAAATGATAAGTTTTTCTGAAAGAATGAGTTTTTCTCACTGACTTCATTGAAGCGTTCGCAATTATTAATCTCTTATCAAACTCGTGCTGTGAGAGAGCATTATTGGGGTCCATCACTTTGACCTGAATGACATGATCTCAACTTTTTTCAAAGAGGGTTTACAGCATTTTCGTACTTTCGTATCTTGAATGTATAAATTATGCCAAAAATAGACTCCCAGTCCTATCTGCTTTTGATATGCAGAGTTATTCATTCACGTTATTTATTGAATTGCTACTGTCAGTGTAAGGTGATTTTCCTGTTGTATTTTCTTGAAAAAGTGATGCTAGAATGTTAATCCCAGTAGCTGATAGAAATAAATGCCTCACAGATAATATTTTATGGACTGCAAGTTAACATTTATCTCAGTTGAACCTAAGGCTTTCAAAGCAATACTTCGTGAGCGCGATTTTTAGAACAAAAGTGCAACATGATTCTGGTACCACTATTAGAAAATTCTCCTCTTACCTGTAAGTCACTTCCGATATTTTTATGGATATTTAGCTAGGTGATAAATAAGTAATTTAATTTCTATCAAGTTAATACTACACTACATACTACTACAAAAATTAAATCTACAATATTATATATTATACATTTGAAAAGCTGTTCTATTTGTTTTTATAAACAATTGATTGTTCCCTGTCATTCAATGCTAGATAATGGATCTGATTGTTCTTTTTTTGTTTAGTCTGAAGAAAGAGTTTCAATAGGAAATTTATTCCAAAATCATAAACCGGAATGAAAAATAAGACGAAATTGTCACAACCACATTTATTAAAACTTCGAGAAACTATTTTCAATTGACTCAATTTGATTGAGATTGATAATGGTGTAACAACCGAAACTAGTTTCTCGAAGTTTTAATAAATGTGGTTGTGACAATTTCGTCTTATTTTTCATTATGGATACCTTCCACAATATCACCTTCGCCATTACTAAGAAAGTTCGCCATTACTAAGAAAGTTTTCATAAACCGGAGCTGTTGGAGGATATTTGATTTTGATATACTGTATTTTCAACTTTCTTGATTTAGATATACTGTATTTTTACCTTTCTCTTAATTATATCAATCCACCTAATGTTTTTATCCTCAATTATTGATTAGAATGAGTAAAATCAACTTTTTTTTGATTACTTGTGGCTCTAAATACTCGTAAATTCTTCCCCAATTTTTTAATACACTAGATCTATTTTGGAAAATATGCTATATAGATGATACATTACTTGATAGTTACGAAATGAATATAGTTCGTTCAAAAAATTGAAATTACATCCCTCATATTGTAGACATTTGGACTAGAATATCAATTTTATTGCTAGAAAAATGAATTTTGGGGCTAGCAATTTTTATTTAATACTGTATTAATAAGTTTGATTCACCATAACTGTTTCGAAACAGGCCTATTGAAAAGTTTTGTTTTAGTACTGCTGACAAATTTAATAACTATCACTATTAGAAAATTTCTAATTGTCGATTTTTAAATTTCTAATGTCGATTTTTTTGGAGCATTCTTTCAACCAATATAAAATTGCTCAAATGGTTATAATCAAACCAGTTTATATATCAGTCTACATCTATTACATTGTTTCTTCATTTATTATCTATTTATATCAGGTTTGATCTATTTGTCGAAAACCTATTATATTGATTTCAATGTCGATATTTGATGAGTTTATTTATTATGGTCTTTGACGAATGGTTGTTTAGTACGGTAATAACAAAATACATCAGCCATCAATTTAATATTTAATAAATTCAATGAAACAAAGTTCAATAATATTGTTGTGAACTATAATTTTGTTAAACAGAATTTATTAATTTCTGTTTAATTAAAAAAAATGAATGCTGCTGTGCAGAAAGGTCTCCATGGTCTAGTGGTTAAGGCGCCCGACCGGCAATTGGGAGGTCCGTGGTTCGATTCCCGGTGGTGACTGATATTTTTGTACAGTAGCATTCATCGATTTCCATCAGCTATTAAATACTGTTGTCAATATCCGCCATTGCGGAAGTCTTCAGTATAAACTAATAGCAATTAAAGGAATTCGAAATTAATAAATTCTGTTTAAGTAAATTTGTCAGTTTGTTCAATTGTCAGTAACTTCGAACTAACTTATAATTTTGTATATTCGAACTTTCAACAGTTATTAGCGTCAATAGTAAATTCTTTTATTATTCCAATTATAATTATATTCTATTATTATGTTGTTTTTCAAATAAAATAATAAACAAAATTCCGAATGTGGAAAATGAATAATAATGCAACTATTAATTTACTTTGGATGATTAAATGCATTATCAACGTTGTTATTATGCTTTTGATAAAATTAGTCCGATTGAGAAATTTTTTTTACTTAGGCTATTCGATAGCAAGCGATATTCAGCCTCAAGTTGTTTGAGATTTGTAATTGTTAACTATAAATTGATGCTCTGTTGAAGTTTTGGTTTTTGGGATTTCGTTTTCTCTCTAAATAAATTTCACTACAAACACTGACTAGAAAAATACGCGTGCCAGAGAATTACACTGACTAGATAAGTAATGTGTATTCCATCTATGTGTAGGCTTCAAAACAATAGTTAACAATAAAATGGATGAATTACGAGTTTAGAAGTGGTAAAAAGAAGAAGCCCAAAACAAATGAGTGGTGTCATGTCATCTCAATATTTAAGAAATTTATATTTAAAAATATGATGTAAAAAATAATGTGTAGAACACTGGAGTCATCATTGGAAGTATTCGTAAATAAAGTGTCTTGTTTATAAAAATAATGAAAAAAAATCAATAACAAATTAGTCTAGGTGACTAAATCAACTTTTCTGTTACTTATGCAATGTAAAATAAAAATTTGAATTTGAATTATATGCATTCAATAACAAAAATCTATTCTCGATCAGACTGATTTCCTGCAAGACTTCACTATTCAATTAATATTCTCTTTGATTGTGTATAATGATCATGTATAAACAAATTGCAGCAAAAGTATTTTTTTTTTAATTTGCAGGTGTTGTTCCCGAAAATGGGCACATCGGATCGGACGGTGAGTCGGAAGAAGTGTCCGACGATGTTGCCGCATCACCCGTTAAAATGAGACCAAAAAACAGGCGTCTCAGTGAGGTAATAATTAATTTCAATTTATTGTAAATGCAATATCTCAATAATACCGTTAGTTACAGACTTGCAGCATATTTTACTCGATTTCAGCTCATTTCACTGTAACCTTTCAAATTCACCACCTAAATAAAGGCTTCGGAGATTGCTAGATTCTTAAATTGATAGGGATTTCTTCCGCCATCTCTATTTATAGGTTTTGGGACCTATGTTAATGTGAGCTGATTCAATATTTTGATGGGAGATATCATCTTGTGCAGTTTGGCAGATCCCTCCTGAAACACTGTACAACCAATCACTATTCCCAGTAGCTTACACAGGGTGACTAGCGACCGGGAAAATCGGGAAAACCGGAAAAGTCAGGGAATTTTTAAATTCTGGAAAAGTAATGAATTTAAAAAAAAGTATCGGGAAAACCTCGTAGTAATTATGTAGTTAATAATAATTATACTAATTATAGAAACCCTCACATGAAATAATCCAATGTCGAACTTGAAATGCGTTTTTAGATGGACAACCATACAAATAAGCTAGGTAGGCTAACAAACATAAAACTGTTTTGATTAATAGCCAAATACCCCTGATTCACTGACTTATTCATCAGCTTTTCTAGAAAACCACATGGCTAATTAAGTTAAAATTAGGTACACATATCCCGTTGGGGCTCTAGTTGCATGCTAAGAAAGAATTTTGAAAAATTCCAAAAAACGACCTTAAGTGAAAATTTAAAAATTAGATTTAATTAAATTTTTTGATTGATTGCGCTTGAAATAAATAATTTTTTAATTACAGCAGGATATTACCAAGAGACTATCCCTGCCGGCTGATCTCCATTTACCAGAGGCATTCCTTGCCAAGCAGAATCTTAGTTCTGGTCCTCTTTCAAGGTCTTCTAGAAGACAGTCTCTTTCAGAAATTGGATTTGGACGGACTGAGACCTATACAAAGCTCAATAAACTTGGACAGGTATAGTAGTGTCATGTTTCTCTACAAATAATGGTTGTGTATGGATGAAGATAAAATGTGCTCTATATGATTTGGAAAACAATAAAGATATTTATTATTCAAATGGGAACAACTTTGAAAATTAAATCATAACTGACCGAACGAAGAGAAGTCTCTGTTTTGTCAGTTTTTAACGAGTTTATGGCTAACCGGCAAATTTCATAAAATTTTGCATGGATCTTCCTTCAAGGAATGCCAGGCGATGTATGTGTAAGGATTTTCGAAATGTGCTTGCATTTAAAGGATATTTAAAAGGAAAAAAAGACTCTAGGGCCTTCTTCTATAGAAAACATAATTTTTAAAATAAGCTTCTCCATCATAAGCGATTGGAATCGGACTTCAAGATAGCCCTCGGGCCCTCTTGTTCATCTGGTTTTGTCTTCATTCATTAGAGATTAGAAATTTGGGTCTATAGATTAAGTTATCATTCATAAAAATATTTGTATGAGAGAAAAAATCTTTTCCAATATTTCAATTAAGCATAATAACAAGTGACAAATAAAATAATGATAGTTATTAAAATATGATTAATATTGTTCTATAAATTCATTCATCTGACATGTGAGATTTAATCTGTCACAATAAATAAATAAATAAAATAAATAATCTAATTCGAGAAATCATCTGCCTGGTAAACAGAATTGCAGCCTTGGTGATGTGATACAGAGTGAATTTTAGTGGAAAACAGACTAGAAATAGCAAATCGAATCAAGGGTTAGGTCTGATGATTGTGTTAAATTTTTCGATGGTGATTAGAATTGAGTACATGGAGTATGTTCCTCTGTGCAAGCACCCTTATTCTTGAGCATGAGGTCTACTGTTCACAGAACTACTAGTATTTATATTATGGCATTTGATTGAAAGCAATCTAGAAAACAGTTTCAAATGAAACAGAAGCTGAACGTTTTCTTCCAACATGCCTTTTAGTCATTTCGAATAAAAATTATACAATTATTAAAATTATACAATTATAATTTTATATTTTTATGTTTCTTCAGTTGAAATTTCATTTGTAATTCGAACCATGTCTTTTCTATTTAAGGGAACATATGCAACAGTATTCAAAGGAAAATCAAGATTGACTGATAACTTGGTTGCTTTAAAAGAAATTCGTTTAGAGCATGAAGAAGGTGCACCATGTACAGCTATCAGGGAGGTGTCACTTCTTAGAGAACTCAGGCACGCCAATATCGGTAATTTTTACAGGATTTAATTCAATTTATTTTATCATACATATGCTAATTTACATCAATATTCCAAAATATAGTATGATATACCACGTGGTATTTCCAGCAAAAGTCAATGAAATATAAATAAACAGTTATTATTTCAGCTAGTTGTAAACACTGGACAGTTACTAGTAGATAGTTACTACAGTTACCATAAATAGAAAGTTACTAGTTATTTATAGTATATAAAACTAAGGAAAACATATAAAATAGAGAAGGGAAAGAAGAACGCTCAGGGTAATAAAAACAATCGCACATTTAATTTAATAAGCTTCACTTGGAAAATAAATTTCCAACTATCCAGTATTTTACAGTCAATTTGTTTTTTGTATTGTATTTTTTGGAAACATGCAATAAACTATTGAGGATGGTGTTCGTCGATTTTGATAAAACATATATAAGTTGTTTCTTCAATATGGATTGTTATATCTATCGATTCCTCTAAAATTGTATTGCTGTGGTTATTTCAGTTCAAAAGTACTTTTGTATTGACGTATATAAAAATAATTATTTTAATATATAACAGTCATTTTGTTAGCTTTTCAGTCCTTGAAATAAAACCGTTTCGGCTTCTTTGCAAGTGATTCTATAATATATTTTTTGTAATGAATACCTTTTTGGTGGAGGTCATTTGCACCCACAAGAATCCCATACTGTAAGATCGACTGAGTTAGCGCATACTACACCGTCTTTAGATCATTCATGTGTAATATGTTATTTAATAGTTTTTGTAGTTATAAGACAGACTTCTCATCTCACCGTTCATTTGTATTTTGCATTCTATCAGTTGTCGTTGCTAAAAAAACTAAATGTGTATGGTTTTTATTGGTGGGGATATCCTTACGGATAGTTCCACCTCGCCGCTTGAGCCATGCCATTGGAGCAGCTGACTCAATTCAAAACACATCAAACTTATTGCGAATTCAATTTGATTTTCCAAAATCAAAACCAAATACAGTGATACAAATAGAATAATTGGACTACATGATGCACTGACTTCACTTCAGCAGTGTGCGAATTGATTGAACTGAACACATAGAGCAGTTGATTTGAACACTTATTTGAGCACCACCACGGCTTCTGCTTCTCCTGGGACTCTGGAGTAGATTATCCGTTCTTATCAATGGCAAAGAACCATCGAAACGTTTTGGTGCTTTAATTACACTTGTAATTACTATGTATTTGATGATCTGTCCATGATTTCCAAAATTAATAATTATATTCTCCCATCTGCGAACAAATATAGAAAGCTGTGATATTTCAAGTGAAGGTCAGCGTATCCCTTAGCCAATAGTATCATTCCGTGTTTAGTATATATATTAAGCTACTCTGTACTTGAGTTTTAGTTTGTTTGAGATTGATAATGGTATAACAACCGAAACTAGTATCTCCCTATTTTTAATAAATGTGGCTGTGACAACTTCGTCTTATTATTCGTTATTATCACGAACTGCACGTATTAATTAAACTTTTTGGAATAAATTATGACATTTCAGCCATTTTTACAAGAAAATAGCGATAATTTTTCACTTACATTTACAACCAGGAAGATGGCGTGACAGCTGAAAAATCTCGTCGTAAATGTGAATGAATAATAATTATTATTGTTTTATTAAAATGGCTGCAATGACGTGATAATTCTTAAAAGTTTAATCGATAATTAGTTTTATCCTTACTTTTACTACTCATACTTCAATGTTACTCATACTCATTGAAAAGTCAATACTGTATGTGAAGCGTATTGTATGCCAATACCCTTCTGATGAATCGATGCTATGTCAATAATAATATATTTTTATTTATATCTCTCTTTCACCTCCCCACTATTGGTCATTTCTTTATGATACATTTCATCAAGTGCAGTGACCTATCAGTTATCAACAGGAAAGATAACTCATTGTTAATGGCCTTGGCCCTGAATTAGCCGACATTAATACATTGGAATACCATATCTTATTGCTATTTCTTTCTTTCAACAATTCTTTTCTATCGCTCAATAATTAGTGAAACGTTCGTCATCTTGTGATGAACTTTTTCTCCTAATTAAAAAATGCCTTCTAAGCTTTATCAATTTTATCAACATATATCATAGTACATAATATAATATTGAGAAAATTTATTGACTGCATTTTATAAGTTTATTCATTTATAATTTAGAAATTGTTGAATCTTGTGGACATGATTTTAATAATTACCAAGTGGGTGGAGATTATTTATATTTTATAGAAACTACTCACTCACACCTATAACAATGAGTTTTATTCTATGACAAGTCACCGCTTGTCATCTCTTACTTGAGCTGATGAATTTTACAATTTTTATTTAAAAAAAAATTAAAATGATAAATTATGTGTATGAATCACAGCGGGTATCAAGAACGAATTCCATTTAAAGCTTGATAACTCTCGTATGGTTCAAACTACACTATATCGTTCCTAAATGTTTTTAATTAAATTTTGTAATTAAAGCTCATTGCCCTTAACCATACATTCATTACTAGCATTTTAACCGGTCTTGCCCGGGAATCCCGTTTGAAGATTTTCTTTTATGGTAACGGTCATAAAATTGAAAAGGGTAAGTGAAATACCATAGTGCTTATACCATATAGTTTATCTGTTTGTAAAGAGAAGTTCACAAACAAACTGTCTCTCGTGCTGATGATGCGAATCTCTAGTGTTTTATGAGTAAAATACCTTTTTAGCAACTTTGCAGCTCTACCTACCTACCTTCCTAGTTTTGTGTTTAGCTATTTAGATTAATGTATTATAGATAAAGCTCAAAACACAGTAAGGAAGCTTGCAAGATGCTGGGTAATGGGCAATATTGATACAAAACTATTCTGTTGCTTTGGCTTACGACATATCGGCATATCATTTATATTAGTGACATTATGTTATCAGCTGCTCTTTAAGTTTCCTGTATCCAACAAGTTTTACGAAACCCTTGAATTAAAACATTATTTTTGAAAAATTTAAATAAAAAATGATAAAATGAGGTGCACTGAATCGAATTTAGAGGAAAGTATGTGCCAAATTTAGTGTTCCAAATCGTTAAACACACACACGCACGCATGCACGCCTACCCTATTTTTTATTTAGATAATAAAAATTATACCTGCTATAAACGAATGCAATGAATTTTGTTATGCAATTTTGAAACATTGGTATCTTCAGAATCATGCAATTCTGAGTATTTGATTAATGTGCTCCATTCAGCCTCACTACTACTTTCATTACTACCACTTGACTATTTTCTGCTCTCTAATGGGTCATATATTAGACATTGATTTCAAGCCTTCCAAATTTTTAGTTGGTAAAATTTAAGCTCATGTTAATGTCTTATGTTTATTGGCTTTTCAGTGACCCTGCACGATATTGTGCACACAGAGAAATCTTTGACACTGGTCTTCGAATATTTAGAAAAAGATTTGAAACAGTACATGGATCTTTGTGTACCGAATTTGAAAAATGTGAAGGTAAATTACTTCATTCTTTTTAATTCTTGTATAGGCTACATTCTATGTGCATATTATTTTTCAATAGAATAGGGTTATATGTTTTTGAGAATTGATTTCTTTCAATGATTATTGATCAATCAGTAGTTTGTAAATAATCAGCTGCTGTCTTTTGTTTGAATCGTTGGTTTTCTCTTAACTACACATAGCATTCGTATTCTAGCTCAAGGTGGCCTGAGTTACAGGAAGTTGGTACAATTATTGGAACAATATTTTATGCTGGTAAGGGGGGTTTTTAGAGCATAATTTTTGGAACCCCCGTGCACACTTTATGCCCTGACCTACTTTCCTTGTAGTTTAGAGTTATGGTTGGGATTAGAATTATTGCCTCTATGAACCTATGAACTAATAAAAATAATTTGTTACAACCAAATTCATAGAAAAAATGCACAATACACGTCTATCGTCTAAATAGGAGACTCCAAAGGTAATCCTGTGTGGGGTTCCTTCTCCATACATTAAATCGTTCTAGGAAAAATAAAAGACAAAAAGAAAAAGAAACAATAAATAAAAATTATCAGAAAAGTACTTCATAAAAATCATTCTGAAAACAAAAATGATTAACTCATTTGAGAAATAGCCAGAGACTTAAAATCAACATTAAACCTTGAAAAATAACATTTCAAGAAAAAAGAGAGAAAAAACAAACAATATGAAAATGATATTGATTCAAATGTTTTGCTTTTTGTGCGGGCTAGAATCTATATATATATATATATATATATATATATATTTTTTTTTTTTTTTTTTTAATTTCTATGGAATACACTTAAATGATGAAACTTATAATTATTTGTGTGCTTCACTTTTTCTTCTTTTTTTATTTCATTCCATACCTTTTTCGCTGTATACAACGTACTACCTACAACTTAATGTACCACTGATACTTAATAGTAGGTTTCTAAGTCATCGATGTCAAAGATAAACATTTTCAGCCTTTGTTTAACTTTATTGCCATACTTGCACTGCTGAATATTCAATGGCAGAGTGTTATACTTTGCGGGCGATATAACTATAAAATCTTATGTTGAACTCCAATCTCGGGTACGGTATATCTATCTATATTATGTCTATTTTGAATATTATACGCGGTCTGTCGAAAAATGTGTATTTGATCCTTGTTTTTAAATAGATGAGCAATAGCTTTAAATAGATGAGCAATAGCTTTAAATAGAAAAGACTGTCTAATCGGAAGGATATTGAGCTCTTTGAAAAGTGGGAGAAAATTGCTTAGCCTTGGTTTTTTACATATAAGCCTGATTATATGTTTTTGGGCCAAAATAATTGGTCTTAAATTAGTTTTATAAGCACTCCCATAGCACATGAGGCCATAATTAATTCTTGACTACAAGGGCATGGTACATTTGAACTAGAAAATATTTTGGACACATATCCTTCAAGTAGTAAAAATTTCTTATGGCAATTAGTTTCTTTATTTTTTGAATATGATCGTACCATGTAAGCTTATTATCGATTATTAATCCTAGATATTTGACACATTCACTTTCAATTATTACATCACATTGGCAATCAATTTGAGTAACACAACTAAATTTGTGATATTGAAGCTGTGGATACACTTCATTAACTTTTTGGTTTTACAATTTGAATTTTAAAATACGAGATTTCTTTGCATTTAACATCAACCTATTTTTGCAGAACCACCAATGAAATCTTTTCATATCACTTTGCATGTTATTGTGAACAGAAAAATCATTTTGACCCTCAAAAAAATAGCAGTGTCATATGCAGAACATTTTTCCATCACATAAATGAGAAATATTGCAGCTGAAAGGACAGATCCTTGTGGTATACCGAATTTTATTAACCCCATATCACTGAGCACATTATTTATTTTCACCTGTTGATGCCTATTCTCAAGGTAGCTCCTAAACCAATCATTTGCTATACCTCGGATTCCTATTTTATTGAGCTTCTCTAAGAGCATAGAGGCTTGAAACTCAAAGGATACTTGCGAAGCCTTTGTTTTCTAAGTTTCCCTTGAGTAGGTTCACAACTACGAACTCAAGTGCTTGAACATTTTCAACTGCGCAAAATATAAAATTATTCAGTTTTTATTTATTGAAGCTGCATGAAGTAATTCTCTAAACACTCAAATCTATCCCCAACGTTGAGATTAACCTAACCTTTATACCGCGATCCATAGATATTTTTATCATCTATAAAAATGAAGTCCAATTTTGCCAAAATTATAAAATTTTAATTTAATTATTCGTAAATGATGACGTTTTTAAAAAATAAAATCACGTATGTTTCTTTCTTATTATTCTATCAGAACTAATATTCAGACTCATGCTTTATTATTCCAGCTCTTCCTCTTTCAACTTCTAAGAGGATTGGACTATTGCCATAAGCGACAAATTCTTCACAGAGATTTAAAACCTCAAAACCTGCTCATCAGTGATAAGGGTGAACTCAAGGTATGTTGTTTGACACACAAATTTGTTGTGTTCATGGGAGCCTTATTGGTAACCGTTAAATGTTACCGGTGGTGTCTGATTGGTCTATTTAAATCCATAAACGTTGAAAAACTTGAAAAGACAAATCCGACGCCACTGGTAACATTTCCGGTAAGCACCGGTAACTCCGGTAAGCCTTCCATGAACTCAACAATTATTGTTAGCTATTGATGGTTTTTTATGGCCTATTGTTTTGTGACTCGCTAATCTTTGTTTTATTCTCAAGCCTTGATCAATAGCATCAAATATATTTTAAAAGACTGTATAATCGATTAGTATTATAAGATTTTGTAGCCTATTTTAAATTATCAGAGGACTCCACGTCAACTAATTCCACGAATAATCGGGAGTTTAATGTATTAATCTTGAAAACATCACGTTTCTCAGTCTTTCGTTGGACATAGTTATTTTTCTTCTCCTCCTTTTCCACCTCCTCCTCCACCTTCTCCTCCTCCTCCTTCTCCTTCTTCTCCTCCACCCACTCCTCCTCCTCCCTCTCCTTCTTCTTCTTCTTCTCCTCCTCCTTCTCCTTCTTCTCCCTCTCCTCCTTCTCCTTCTCCTCCTCCCTCTCCTCCTTCTCCTTCTCCTCCTCCTCCTTCTCCTCCTCCTCCTCCTCCTCCTCCTTCTCTTTCTCCTCCTTCTCCTTCTCCTTCTTCTTCTTCTCCAAAAACAGTATCTTGACCTATTCACCAGAATTCCCTGAAGTTGACCATGAACTAGCTATACCTGAAGGAATAGACAACTAACTGGTCTCTTCTCTTGGTGATCATTTCTAGCCATCTATCTGAAAGTATAGAAATATCTTAACACAGTATACTTTGTGTTTTGTGTAGTTAGCAGATTTCGGGCTAGCAAGAGCAAAATCCGTCCCTACAAAAACGTATTCCAATGAAGTGGTCACTCTGTGGTATCGACCGCCCGATGTACTTTTGGGATCTACCGAGTATTCCACCGAGATAGACATGTGGTAAGATATTTTCAAATACATTCATTGATTGCACTCTGTTTATTCAATTGAATTATTGCCAAGTAATATTATTTCATCACAAGGTTTGAATGAATCATTTTTAGCAATTGTTTTGTGAAAGAAGCTATGTTCTGAAACATTTTTTATTATTTGGTGCCTTATAACAAAGTTTTTAACTAGATGACAAATTCCTATTTGGATTGGCCAAAAAGATACATTGCCAACTGAACATTTACTGCCGTCATTGAGCTATTATATCCACTGTTTATGGGTGAGCTCTTTTCACTTTGGAGAAATAAAATTTGTACTCAATTTAGTCAACTCCAGTGTCAATTGAAATATTGATTGATGCAAAAAACATGTGCTTTTTCTACTGTTTCGGTCGCCAGTTTCTAAATTTCTTGTGGAGATGGTTTTAAAATTTTAAATTTCTTCAAAAGTTCTCTAGCCTTACGAAATTATTATCTGTACTTAACGATCATTACTCTTGATAAACATGTGAAATACTAAAACCATTGTCATTGTCAACCTCAAGTAATACCTCTATATTTAGAGAGGCTTTTGTTCGTCAGAGAATGCAAATAATAAAGCTATATTATTATCATTATTATTATTATTATTATTATTATTATTATTATTATTATTATTATCATCATTATTATTATTATTAATTATTAATTATTATTAGACGTAAAACTCCCAAACTGGAAGACGCTGAGTAAAGATGGATCATTTTTTGGACTTGTTCTTTTTGTTTGCCCACCAGCTTTTCATTTTTTGTGCGAATTCAGCTTTTCTCTCTTCACTCCATTTTGTTCCAACTCTTGGAGGTTTTGTCTCTGGTATAACTTCCCATTTATAAAGTTTTATTCTGAAGTTTTTTCCATTGTAAATTTCTTTGTTGGTTATTTTGGCCATTAATTTTTTGGTTACTATTATTATTATTATTACAACCTTAAATTTTGATTATCTATTATCAATTCTTGATAATCGCATGTCAATGTTGGTCAAATTTGATCAAATTCATTGACCTATACGGCTCTTATTAAGTTAAAAATCCTAATTTGAATGTGAGAGAATCAATTGTTATTTTTGCATAATTTGGCATGATTTCATGTTGATTGGATGACATAGTTTCCGAAACTGTAGAATAAGAACGCTTGTTCATCTAAACAGACTGTAAAAATTCGATACCATTAGGGATGCTACTGCCTTCGACTGATTCATTCTTGGATTACACAAAATTCGTAATAATGAATTTAATTCTTTCGAATTCTTCTGTGTATCTAGAAAGTGTAGTAGCCTATTAGTGTAGCTAGGAAAGATGATAACTATATATTTATGATGTTCTGCTACTTTTAAAAGACTGTTCTATTCAGTTTCATTAAAAACATTATTGTGATATCAGTTAACGATCATATCTATTTTATTCATTATAATTGAAATGAAAATGCATTGATTATTATTATATTATAATGTATTAATTTCGAATTTCTCAAAGTGCTATAAATTATAATGAAGACTTCCGCAATGGCGGATATTGACACCAGCATTGAATAGCTGATGGAAATCGATGATCTCTACTGCACAAAAATATTTAGTCACCGCCGGGAATCGAACCAAGGACCTCCCAATTGACATCTGTATAACAGTGTATTTTATACGGCTTTCTTTGTAGTGGCGAAGGTGATATTGTGGAAAGTATCCATAATGAATAATAAGACGAAATTGTCACAATCACATTTATTTTTAAAAAATTCTCAATATTTTTTAATAAATGTGGTTGTGACAATTTCGTCTTATTATTCATTATTTTATACGGCCATATTGGCTAGTATATCACAAGTTGTTTTTGAATAAAATGACAAATATATAGGAATTCGAAATTAATAAAAATATATAGCCTAATCTAAACTAAAAAAAAAAAACACTTTTAAATGGAAATTAACTCACGTTATGGCGTGACGGCCGTTTCGCTCTGTTGTCTAGAGCATCGTCAGACGACCCACAGTACACTGACGATGCTCTAGACAACAGAGCGAAACGGCCGTCACGCCATAACGTGAGTCAATTTCCATTTAAAAGTGTTTTTTTTTTTTTTAGTTTAGATTACATATTAGTGGAAAACAAGATGGATCTTCAACATCATAATAAAAATATGTTCTGTATTTTTGGCAGTTTGAAATATTGTCAATTCCTTCAAAACTAACTTCTACTATATTATGTTCAGGGGTGTCGGCTGTATCTTCTACGAAATGGTGACTGGGACGCCTTTGTTTCCTGGCTCCACAGTGAGAGAAGAGCTGCAGTTGATCTTCAAGGGTCTAGGATCGCCCCCTCCTGACATATGGCCCAACATAACGATTCCTTACACATTTCCTCACTACACTCCCGATCCCATGATCTCCAGAGCTCTTTGTCTTGATCCTGATGCCATGGACCTTTTCAAAAAATTCTTATGTGTAAGTTGATAATCCTTATAATATTATTGCACGTTCTGTGTACTAGATGTCTCTTGAACTAACCAATTTCCAAGTGTGCCTCTTGTAAAATATTTTGAGAAGGTTTAGTTTCTCAACTTTGAAAATCAATAATTATTATGAAATGTAATAGAAAATTAGAAATTTGTACTGTACAAGTAGATCTTATGTAGCTTATAATGAAGATCTAATGAAGCTTTAGTATTTTCCAAGGAATGTGCACGAACAAAAGCTATTCTATACAAATTATTTAGGGAGTTACTTTTTTATTAAATTGCAAAAAGTATATTGTTGAAAATTATCTTCTTGAAAATTATCTTCTTGAATTATCTTGTTGAAAATTAAAGAATTCTTCGTGTCTATTCTTATCTCACTCCAGTTATCTGTTGTCAAGTCAAGATTGGACGAATTTTGTAAATGCGTCACTAGGATTTTCTTGGTTAATTGAACTGATATCATTTGCTGTGGAGATACAACTATGTGACGATATTGGTACTATTTTTAAACTCGTTAAAGAAACTTTGTAAGTTTACATAAATAAAGTATATGTAATCCAGTTTATTCACAGACTGGTTCAGTTCATGGGAGCCTTACCTGTTACCGGTGCACCAGCAACTAAGGAGTCTGATTGGTCTATTCAAATTCATGGACGTCTATAAATTTGAATAAATCAATCATTCGCCTTAGTTTTCGTTGACTTACCAGTTACCGGTGACCATAAATTCAACCAATATTATTTATTATTCACCTAATAAATTGATGACGTTCAACTGTCTAGTCGCCCTGCGAATAATGCTCAAATTAACATTGCCTTCGTGTTTCTATTCCAGTATGAAGCTAGAGAACGGATATCAGCAGCAGATGCTATGTTGCATCCTTACTTCAAGTCACTTGGTCCAGAGGTTCATAAACTACCTGATGGTGAGTGTTAACTAAATTGATGTCTTTCCAGCTTTCTCATTGTAGTTGTATGTTTTTAATTTCAATCCCATTGTTGCTTTTTTTTCAATGTCATCATGTTTAAATGCGCCTTTACTATTACTACTACTACTGCTACTACTACTACTACATTTGAATTAATTTTATTACTTTAATAATAAAGTAAAATAATAATTATAGTAAAGTAAACTTCAAAATAAATAAATCAACCCAGCTTTGAACAGTTCTAATAATAATAATAATATTCTCCTATACTGAACGAGTACTTGGGCTGAATAGAAAAGTATGATTTTGGTGTGTGACTGGATATCTTGAATGTCCAATGATAATGATTTTGAATCTAGAGTAAAAAATTACAATTTTTATCAGTTTGATGAAAAGCATGATAAGTACTTCTCAGTTACACAGTTTTGGAAATTATGAATTCAATATTGAAAACTCTTATGTCAATCCACACATACTACCAATATTTTCGTCTGCTTTGTTGCCTTGTTGATCTCTATTAACTATCTTCAATTTTTTGTTGAATTGCTCCAATGCAATAAATATTTTTATTTGTAAGTATTGACTCAATACTGATTGTAGTCTCCATTCATGTTTAGTTCGAGGTTTCGTTTAATCTGGTTATTCTTCCAAGTTTGTCATAAAACGAATTCCATAAAATTCCTGAAATATTTTTTGTGTAATCAACGATAATTTATTATAAATATTCATGAGTAGGAGAAAGAAATACATTAATACGTCATAGTGTCATGGCACATCTTAAAAATGATAATAATAATAACCCCCATTCTTTTTTGTTATGTTCATTTCTTCATGAAGAAGATAAAGTTTACTCTACACGTATGGAGCTGATATCCGAGAATGTCAATGCAGCGGACTGTGTAAAAGCCATAGGTATTACTGTATATTGCAGCTTTCACTCTTGAACGATCTTACTGCATTTTTTTTTGTGACAAATGCTGAATTGATTTTTGCCAGACTTCCCAAATTCCGATCAGTGCCCAAGTAGGCTACTTTGTTGTGGGGATAGTAGTAGTATTTGTCAGCGGTTCCATATGTATTTTCAAGCACTGAATCCGAATTTGATTGGTTTTTCGAAAACTTGCTTCACGAGATGTTTCCATTATGGCGGCCAAATTGGCATATTTCAGCAGTTTCTAGAAAAATGTGGATATTGACATATTTTCTGTATAGCGGAAATTAAAGGCCAGCTCTTTTTTTGTAGATTACGTCTTGGAGACTCCAGTTAAGGAGTATAAGACAAGTCAGAGCAACAATTATACTCTTATACACTAGTTACCATAATTATTACTATATCAATTAGTTGGGGTGAGGCTTAATTTTGATGTGAAAGGAACTCTTGTATACAATAAAAAGCTTTATCAACTAAATATTGTTTCAATACTAAATGGAAACTAGAAAACTCTATTAGGGTTGGAGTGAAATAACAACAAAGAAGTAACTTTCTCAAATAAGTAATTTTGGATGTTAATGAATTTTGAATCATCAATTTAACTATATTAAATGCACTGAAGACTTTCGTTATACGAATATTAACAACAGTAATAATAAATAAAAATGCGAAACTTCAATGAATGCCATTATCCATCTTACCAGTGCCGAGGATTGAATTCAGGCCCTTTTCTTTTGCGGAGATCGCTCTTACCAACTAAGCTGCATTGGGTCCTCTGAGTCATAGCATTCATTTGATATTCGAGCCAACTGGCCAACTAATATGAATTGATCAGTATAGAAAATATGCCATTTTGTATATTAATGGTGCAATAATCCAAGGATATTACAATTATTAATAATTGTTGAATCAATATTGTTGGAAATGAATTTGGAAATCTCAATTTAACCCTTTCAAGTCCACTGAAGACATCTGGTACACGAAATTGACAACAGAAACAAATAGAAATGTATGTGCATTCTAAGTAGGTACTAAACTTTGATATTTTGGATTTTTCACGCCAAAAGTCACATTTTTCAAGAAATAAAATTCTGTATGTTGGCCAAAATAAAATAATCGTACTAGTTTTGAATGAGTGAAAAGTAGATATATAATTTTTTAGACTACTTTTCATGTATTTTAGAAATCGGAATATTCTGGTCTCAACTTCGCGACGTCGAAAATTTTATGATCAAGAAAATAATTGCAATATTGCTGACAGAAATACCAAATTCACGATTTCGTCCGATTTTGATTAATCTTATTTCCATTAAATTTCTGGTGATAATGCTTTTTGACTCGTGGACACAACTACAATGCAAATCAAGAATGTAGGTGTGTTCTTAGGATTGACTGTCATGGTAGATAATGTCAGATAAGCTCAAACTTGCAGTCATTGCCAGTCTTCAGAACTACCTACATTCATGATTAGTATTGATCTAAATACTGTTATTGAGAAGTCTGACATGTATCTAATCAGCAATTGCGTGACAACAGGTGCAAGTTTGAAAATGGTTTATGATTTGAATCAGTTTTGCTATTGCTGACTTGAGTCAGGTTTGCCATGGCTTTATTATTCTTATCTATGGCTTTACAAACCAATGAATCTCAGTTTTACAAATCCAGTAAAAACCCCATCAATTGTTAGAAATTGAGGATATCTACAGGATATATGTTGATTTAGCATTTAAAAGAAGACCAACAACTTATGTAGAATTTTATCGAGGATTGTACTACCTACTATTCTTCAATGGTCAACCATATTATTTCATCCCTGATGGTGGAATGTAAAAACGCCAATGAAAAAAATGCCTGACCAATTTGATTTGAGATTTGCGTGGCAGAAAGTAGTCAGTTTTTGATCGACGATTTTGGTTTGACTAGAGATTTTGAAAGAAGTTCAATTTGGCAACATTGTACTTTTATATAAAAATATTTCTTTTGTAATAAAATTATAGTTATTAGTTGTACAATTAGGTTAGAAGTTGACATTATTATAAAACATTACAATATATTGGTTATTTTGAATTTAAACTCGCGTTTTAGTCAAATGTTTCAGATACGTCTAGTTACTATATGAGGCGCTAGAGCGCAGCATTCTATGGAGAATCAGTTATTTCATTCTCGAAAATCGGCCGGCCAAATCTCCAAAAATTTATTGGAAATCAGTCACTACCTTTTTATTTTGTCTGTCATCCAATTGAATTTATCCAACGAGATACAGCTGATCTAAGATCAGTTGGACCAGTGATCGGGGAAAAAATGTTGATTGGCGTTTGTGTGACTGGCCATGAATGTCTCATCGAATGTTCAAACTGACTAATATGTTGAACTGGCTATATGAACACTGATGGCTTTCCTAATCGGTTATATGCAATATATTGGATGCGTTGCTGCATATAACGAAATGGGAAGTTTCATCAGTGTGCTTGTAGCCATGACAACAGCAGACTAACGAATAACGGGAAGTCAAGTCCATTCCTAGATAAAATGCTGCATAAAATGGTGGCAAGCTTTGTTTAAATGCTAAATTAAATCAAAAGACATTCTGAAAGTATCCTCATTCAGATTCGCTTAAGATAATAGATTATTACAATGCTTGGATTTGCTCCTGCAGTTTATTTTGTTTTTATATTTTTGTAGTGGCATCCATCTTCACAATACCAAGCATTAAGTTGGGCAAGGATTTGCGACGCAAAGTTTATTCGAAGAACAGGGTGATCTATTACGGAGATAGGCGCCAGAGTATGTTATTATGATCTTAACTCATGTTTGTGAAGAGTCGACGAACACACTATTTTCTAATGAAAATTATTCATTTAATTATTTAACCGATTACTGTAAAATGTTGATAGTACCGTGAGATAAGGTAACATTGGCCCACTTTTTCGTGTTTCTTTTTTAGTAACAAGCTTTATTCATAAAGCTTATAATCATTTAATATTAATGTATTTTTAATATCCTGAATCCATGGTAAAATAGGTTTTTTCATGTATTGCAATAAAAAAAAAGGTAATTATTTAGTATCCGAACTTGTCGATTTTTTCAACAATTTTTTTTTTGTGACATCTACACACCCCACGAAGCAATAATCCGTTGAAATTTTTTGGGGGTCGCGTCTCTTTTACCCAAAAATTCAAATTTTCGAAAAAAAAATTTTTTTACGAAAATTTTATTTTTCATTTATAAAATTCATAATTTGCAAACATATTATGAACTCCCAACCATTAAACCATATAAATCAAATTAATAATCACATATCTGAAGAAAACTAAGCTTACTAACCTTTCAATACTTGGTACAAAATTTCCAACAATTGAACAGAAAAACTTCCCGGCAAAATGAATACCAGTCAACCACTGTTGTTGTCGAAATTCCCAGCTCTTCACAAATAAATGTTTGTCGGGGAGGCTTTAGGTGCAAAAGTATTGACACCAAATAGAAATATTTTTCTATTGGGAGTCTACAATTGTCCAAGAACGAGCCCACCCTTGCCGAGCCAGTAAAGCCACAAACCGCAGCCGCCTTCTTCCCAATTCGAATTTTCTTTTGAAAACGAAATTCAAAATTTGATTTATTCACAATCAACTCCGCACCACACTTTAAACATACAGAAATCTCTTTAAAAACACCATGCCTGAACAAAAATTCAATCACGTCCTTTTCGCCAAGGCGTATAGATTCTATGTGATCTAACAATAATTGTCGATCTGACCAAACACAAAATCTTTTCATTTCAAAAAAAACATATGTTATCAAACTATGATATTTTTGGATTGAATGGCTACTTGAATAGCTCTAAACCAAACCTATCCTAACCTAGCCTAGTCTGGCAGTGTTACAGTGTGTTCATAGTATTCATACGCGGGAGAAAAATAGTTCCATCAGAAAACTCTAATTTGAATGCCAAATAAGTGTTGCCCCCACAAAATATCAGTGTATTATTACTTACTAGTGTGTTTTGAGTGTGTGGGGAAAAAATTGTTGGAAAAATCGAAAAGTTCAGATACTAAATAAATACCAAAAAAAATTTGATATAATAAATTTATTGAAAAACTGGCCAACTTGCACAACTCATAAAACCCATAAATTCATAAATTGTTTAATATTAATATTTTTTTAAATATCATTAACCCATGTAAAAAATAGGATGTTTTCATAATTATATTTCAATAAAAAATTTCACTTTTATAACTATAATAAATTTATTGAAAAATTGGGCAATTTTACCTGCACTTTTGGGTAAATAACATTGCCCAACCCATGAAACCCTTCCTTTAAGAAGGTTCTAGAAGAGGCTGAGACAATGTTCGGCTTTCCACACAATTTTTTACCAACTTAATTGTGAATTGAACTATTTATAACAAAACATTGACTGTAGATTTGATTGTATTGCAGAATGTAAATATAGAATTGACTATAGAAAAAAATTATATTATAATTATTAATTAAATCATGCAGTCAGTTTCTATTGACAAATGTAACAAAGAAAGTTAACTGAAAATAACAAAGAAAGTCAGCTTCTCGAATTTTGCAAATCTGTTGTCACAATTCTCACTCTCAACATCAGAAAATTATCCACTTTCGCTTTCAGATCTATACTGCAATTGAACAAAGAAAAATGGGTTGTTTTAGTTGGTAATTAAATTTAAACTAATGTAATGAAATTAATAGAAAAATTCGTTTATCAGTAAATTTGGTGACCAAGAATTCTCAACTCAGACTGAAGTAGGCTTTTTGTAACAAAATTCGCAGGTAAAGCAGCTATCTCATTCCAAAGAGATTCAAACACTGTTAGTAAGCAAAGACTAAAAGATTCGTCTTTAGACTAAAAAATTTGAAAGAAAAATATTATACTAAACGAAGTGATGCTAGGGATGCACTATATCAAATGTGTTAGAAAGTATTTTAAAATCCCCATTCATTGAAAATCAAGAATACTCGAATCTCTGTATAGTTGAAGGGCCAAGTTGCCCACAAAAGGTCAGTGTTACCTCAATTTACCGGTACTATTATTTTGTTTTAAAATGTTTACTGTATATGCAAAATATTATGAATTAGTTGTTATGAGGATGATTAACATTGTGCTGTAATATTCTAGTTTGAATGCCAGTGGGACGAATGCATCCCCTAAATAAATACGTATACATGTAGTGGACTAGGTACTGTATTTCAAATTGAATGCAAGTGATTGAATTTGCATAATTGTTTAAATGAAATTAATTCAGTTTCATAACCAATAATGACGTATTCCAGGTTTTTTCACAATACTAAATTTTGTGTCTTTTAATAACTTTTATACAATTGTGTGTATCCAGTATTGACAAAATTTCTCTATATTTACAATGTTAGAGTTTCCAACTTTGAGACTTTGGGCCATATTTATGAATTTCTCTTGGCTTGAGAAACTCTTGTAATGCTATATCAGACAGCAAGTTTACAAAGTTACAAGTCAGCGAGTAGCTGTAACAATAAAATCCAACCCAGCTTCTCCAACAAACGTCTGACTCTTGATAATAATTTAACACTTACAATTTTCATTAAATAACACTAATTTGCATTAATATAATGAGTTACACGACATAAATACGACCTGATCAGCTGCGTCAGCTTGTGGTGCTGATACTCGCTGACTTGTCAGCTAGTAAACTCACCTCCACTTCAATTGAATTTTCAAATTCAATTTATTGAAATAGAATAAAACATTACATTCAATTTCTATTACATTTCAATGTAATTCACTGTGTATTTGACCAACTAAAACTATTCTCTATTTAGTTGATATGTAACTCAGGTTCTAACTTATAAACTTTTCTGCCCACCTGGAATAATGCTAATGAAGTTCTTCAGCCTGCTGTCAGATAGCGCTCACTACACTAAATCTATCTACCATTGCCCAAAAAATCGAAACAATAAATTAGTATTGAGTATGTTGGGGTAGTAATAATTACTTTACAGTAACTGTAAATTTACGTAAAGTACTTTATCTTCATCCATGGTAACTCATGTTTGTTGGCTTTTGAAATTATGTTTTGAGGTTAGGTTTGACAATGATAATGACTCGCTGGCGAGTCATCTTGAGAACACATTCAATGTAGAAGAGGCATTTGAAGAGTCCCTCGAGTCAAGAGGCACTGAAGGAACGTTCATAAATACATCCCTCACAAAAATACAGCCCTTTAGTCTCACAAAAGATACATGATCTAATTGCATGCCTCTTGAGTTTGTTACAAGTCATAAAATGTTGGATGCTATTCGTCACTCCTTCTAACATGAACCTTGCTGCCCTTTGTAGCATGCATTAATTAATAATTCACTATTTGATGTTGTTTTAGGCTAGTATTTATGAACCTTTTTGAGGCTTCCTTAAGTTAAGGGAGACTGGAAACTGACTTTTCAAGTTAAGGAAGCCTCAAGGTAAGTTCATAAATTAGGGGCCTCTGTGTTTTCTCTTCTAATCTTGGGCAAATTATGGAAATAATTTTTAGTAGGTTTATGAACCTAACCTAACCTAAACTAACAATCCCAGTATTATTAACTTCAAAAATTAAATCAAAATGAAATTGAATATTAAGAAGGTGTCAGAAACAAAGTGAACTAAGTCCACCAATCATAATCAATATGTGTCTACAGTTTACATGCTTTAAACAAGACATAAACTGACTTGAATGCTTCTAAACTTGTATATTTAAATTTAGAAATTCTTCTAGTAAGTGTAGAACTCGTTATGTAGACTTCTTTATCATATGTATTGAAGACTTGTCAAACAGAACGCTTTCTTAGCGCGCATGAAGACGTAATCAATGCTTACAAAGAAGTTTTAATAATATCCATAATTGTGAGCTGTTTTCATTCATACGTGTAAAACAACTTCTTTGGCTGGATTTAGTATTAACTAAGAACGCGTTTTGTTTGAACATTTAAATAAAAGATGACTGTAGCTTTATAATGAAATTGTTTTGATGTTATCAATATAGACATGATTGCTGGACTTGCTTCATTTTTAAAGTGAATGTTTAATAGGATGTAATTGGTCCTCTTGTTGAACTTTGACGCATGCTTCATTGAAATAGCAATCAACATGTGGCCGAAGTTTGGTTTTATATGTTGCTTCAGTTGAAATGTCATGCGACAGTGTTGTATGCTACATGTTACCTGAATAATCAAAGTAGCTCTCAGAGATGATTGAATTGCAGATTAAATCAGAAATACTCTTTGTATTTGTTTCAATGACATTCCACTTGCGTTCAATTGAAATATAACTTTTAAAAATAGATATGTATACTGTGATGTAGTGATAGTAATTTATGTTTCATGAACACTAAAAACCAGATGCTTGATAAGAAAATAAAGCTCTTCATAAATGGTCATTTTCATTTTCGAGTAAAGTTATAGTTGCATTGATATTATATCTCAGCATTTCCTATTAACTTGTATTACACAGTCATTTCCCAACATCTTTTATAGGAACGAGACTTGTTCAAAAAACAATCTCATTTTATATTAGAAAATTCGCGGAAGGCTAAAAATCGCGATTATAACTTTTTATTAAGAACATTCATTATGTTCGTAATAAGAAGTTGTCATTAAAACGTTCCAGTTCACTTCAATTTCGCTTCAAAATACAACTTTTCATGATAACTAAAAACTTTCCTCTATCCACTGTATGTTTATCTCTTTGTTCATATCAACTGATAGGTAGCTTTATTAGCAGCAATAATAATATATTATTAATCTTAATCCAGGCATCTTGAAAATTGACGTCTCTCTAGTGCTAATTTTTCTTCTAATACGAGAACTGCTTCAGAAAAATTTTGAATTCTTTAAATTTTACTGTAATAAAAAAATATGAATCATATCCATACACAATTCCAGTTTAAAAAATTGGTTGTAGTTCTATGACTCCAATAATATAATAATTTCTGTTCGGTGAATCATTTCATTCTTTCTTTTTTATGGTCTCAAACTAAAGATGTGCAATAATTGAAAAATAAATTTTAGTAGACCAATGAACTTTTATTGTTGTCATTTTATTCAACAAAACAATTTGAAAACTATCATTACCTTTTTACCAAACTTTTATTGCATTAACTTGTATAGAATCTAATCATATATTTAAACAGTAAATATAGTAAATTACGTATTCTTATTCTATACATTCAAGGGCTATGCATTTTCTATTGTAAACTCTATTTCTTATTTTTAAGAGGTCCGATTTTATTTTTCGAATAATAACTTGATTCTCGATAGCCTGGCAATTAAGTAATTTTAATGTCAAATATTGTTGTAAAAATAAACCTCATCAATAAAGGCCTAATTATACTCTTTTAATGTATGAGTACAAACGTGAACTATTTTAGCTCCTAAAATCAATGCACTATTTATGTCATTGTTTGAGAAAGCAATAATTCTATGGCTATGCTCACAAATGAAATTGTATCCATAAGCTGTTTTTTTCTGAAAATGTTCTAGGGTTCCAGATGTTGGTGAAAACTGTGTTATATCTTTGTATATTAGAAAGTTTAAATGGATTTTTAGGGACAGAATATTAAGCCTGTGATTGGATAATTATAAATTATGAAAATGTTAATAATTTGAATGATGAAATGGAACATATGTATGTTTTTAGTAGATATGAGATACGACAATATGCATACAAATAATGTGTTCAATGTCCCACCTCACATTAAAAATGCATATTTCACCTGAAAAATGTACAAGGTTTTCATACACATATTATTAACGAATAAATTATTGAAGATATGATATTTATCAATCCTCACCGTACAGACTACTCTTAATATTTTGCGTGATATCTGTGATAAATGAGAAGTCAGATTGTGTTGGAGATATTTCAGATAAGCAATGGACGGTGTCAGTGAAAACAAGGCAGCTTTTCTATTCATTCGAATATTCATTGTTATTGCCATAAGTCATTCAATCTTGTTTAAATGTACGACTGATTTAGAAATAAGTTGTAATAGTTTCATGCATAACTCTAAAAATGATTTAAGTGATCATTACCGAACCATTATATAACCATTTTATTTATTTATGCGATGAAATTTACAGGAGCAATTGTATTGTAAAACACCTTGTTACATCCTAATAAAATGAATGTAACGTCTCAAATATTGTGTATGAATGAGACATTTATTTTAGGAAAGATTGGAAACATTCCGTCTCTGTAAAATAGATCCTATGTAACACTGTAGATAGTCTTCGAATTACTTAAACTTGGTAATTTTGACAATACAATTTATCATTTGTAGATTTAAGTTTAAGAATGTATTATATTATTGTTGACGTTTTTTTTCTTGATAATAATTATTTGTTGTATTAGTAAATAACGCGTGTTTAAGAAGTTTATTTATTTTTGAAAAACTTACTTTGGATCGCTCAAGATATATACACTAATGATTTTTTAAAGTATTTTCCAAGTAGTATAAATTAAAATATGCCGACTGCAGGCAAGTTGATGGATAATGTTCATTGTATAAAAATGTAATAAAAAATGAATACATTTAGCATTGAGTGCTAAGTAGATGAAGTTTGCACAACGTTGGTGAATAACGCGTTACATAGTAAATTTGAAAAGCTGTTTTAGTCTAATCAACAATCAGATGAATTATTAATATTAAAATGCTGGTGAATATTTTTTCAGTAAAAATTAATGTTACTCAATTTTTATGTTGTAGTACTACCTAATACGTAGATATTCACGTATAGTTTAGTTGACAATAATTGTCCCACCATGTAGAAGATTGAATATCTAGTAATGTTGATGATAATTTATTATCTTCATAATATCATAATATTGAAACGGACTGGTAAAAATTGTGGTAATGTCTGTTTTATGTTTGGAGAATTGTTTGCATGTTCCTTTTGATCCATATGTGTAAGAAGTCATTTTTGTGTTGTATGGTTTTATAATGTTGCCTTGTCTCAATGTCATTTTTTGATATGTTTGGAGCATGTGTCTGTGTGTATATGTGTTTTGGATGAAATGTTCCAAAGAAATTTAAATAATCGCCAGGTAAAGGAAACTGCTTGTGTTTGACAACTTTGAATTCACAAAGTTTTTTTTAACATTGTTCGTTGGTTCTCCTCACGATCATGTCTTAGATTCAAACTGTTTTGCTTCTTGCGGTTCACGCGTAATCTTATGAACTTGGAGGATCCACTACAACTACTAGAGAGGTTCAAATTTGAGTAAAATGACATGAAAATATTCCTGGGATTATGAACTTGAATTTCTGAGATTACGCGTACCTGGAATAATCAATTAAATCGTTTTATTTTCATTACTCAGATTTTCTGACAGAAGTAATGCAGAAGGCTCAATTATCCTTAATTGGAAAGTATTTTGAAAAAGTAAATAAATTACTGACTAGAAAAAGATATAGATTTTTCAAAAATTTGAAATAGAGACAAAGCAGCAATACTTCTTGACATTATAATGCTTCAACTCATGGATCAATACTGAGAAGAATATTTGTTGGAAAAAAATTAATCGTTGAACAATAAATTATTTTATTGGCCATACAAATAAATTTAGTTTTTTAGTTTTACAAACCTAAAAACCTGTCACTTACAGTATTCGGTTTTTGTTGATCTTTTCATTGACCACTCTCTATATTAATATATATTTCTATTTTTGTTGAAACATAATTTTCTTCCTATTCTATATAAATCTAAATGTTATGATTTTAAATATCAAAGCAGCTACCATTTATTAAGCAAATATTGTAGCAGTGATTTCTCTTCGAAAATAGTTTATAAACTATTGTTTCGATTTATCTGAAAATTAACATTTGAGACGCATTCAGTTTTACTGAATAATCAGATATTAATTTATCTCATTAGCATAATCTTGGTAATTAGAGAATTGAAATAGTGCAAATTATTGATGATGTTTTCAATAAGTTACAAAAGTCATCTATGTATCAAGTAGAGTTATCTCAAAATATCAATAAAACATATTTTGCTACTTATCAGTTTGTATTGTTATTGAAAATGTGTGATAATTTGTTCCACTAATGTTATTCTCTCCCATAAAAATATGTGAATGATATTTTTTCAAGAATGTCTTCCGTAATATCTATTGGAAAAACGAATGAAGTAGTCATTCAATAGTTCGTATTGCATTAAGTTGGTTGAAGGAGACATGAAGGAACTTGAGAATATCATATAGATAACTAAGAAGAAAAACAAAATTAGTAGAACAATAAATGGAAGGATTTAGGTTATCTTCGGGCTACAGGAGACATTAAAAATGAGAAAATAATTGTATTTCAAGACTACTGATCCATAGAACAAATTCTTGAGATAAAAAATAAAAGACGCAATTTATTACCGGTTTTTAAAAATCGCAACGATTTGGAAAAAAGCGAATTATGGGAAACATATCCTGTTATCAGATTCAGAGACTCAGTGCTTTATTTTTTGGGGAAAATGGTGTGAAGTATGTATTTGTTGTTCTCAAAGTATGTGGAAAGAGTGGATATTTTCTGTTCTTTATTAGTTTTTCCAATTTTTTGAGTGGACGCCTTTCTTATTACGATGTTGCATGAGTTTTTCAATTTTGTTTTAAAATCATCTCCATCATTATTGAGAACTATACTTCTTTAAGTATGAGGACTGCTGCAGTTTGTATGTAATCACGCTTAATGAACAAGTTAGTGGTACTTTGGCTAGTGAAAAAGCATTCAGTTTTGACAATAATTAACAAAAATATAGTCTTTCCAATCAATGCGCTCAACTTCTAAGCAATAACTGCTTTGAAGCTACATTTACATTTTTATATCATCACTCAAATCATTAACGAGGTTGCTGTAATTTACACAAGAATGGAAAGAGCTGTTTCCAAATTGAAAGTGGCATGTTTATAGTAAAGGGAACGATGGAAGAGTCTCAACAATTTTTAAAGCAATGACTATGACTAATTTCTTTCAAACCTTGAAACTTTTTGAAAAAATAATCTCTAAAACCACATTTTCAGTGATTCCAGACATGTTTGACTTTTGTCTCTTAAGGCTCTGGACATGAATTCATGGAAGTTTTCTATCTTTGTCAATGGGAGATCCAGCCTCTTATAGATTTGGTAAAAAAATTGAAGCAGACATACTCGAAACTATTTTCACTGCTGGTTTTGAACCTGATTGGGATACCATACAGTACCGGACTTGAAAATCTTGAAAGAGTGGTTCGGGGGTACTCCCCCAGAAATATTTTGAAAAATAATCTCTAAAACCATATTTTCAGTGATTCCAGAGACTTTTGTCTCTTAAGGCTCGATTCTTTTTTTCGGAGGATGAAGCCCACATAGGTCTGAGACCTGTGTGTGAGTAATGAATTGGATGATTGTGATTGATGAGTTGGACCTATAGTTTTAGGTGGGTAACGAACCACCGGGAAGTGATTTTACAGCAGAGAACAGACTCTTTTTTGCTAGCCAATCCAATACAAAGAGCGCCCAGGAGTTTCTTAGCTTATCTCTGATTGAACAGATACCTGCTACGGCACTTTGCTATCACTTGTCATTTTCCAAAAATACTTTAGTCGCTTGGGAGGGATGTCACCCCATAGTTAAGTCACTTGAAATTCCCCGCTAATGTATTACCGGTATCCTGTTTATTCTCGTTTTTACAGTGTGATGCTCAATTTATCTCTCCATATCTAGTCTGAAAACAAAGAAACTTTCAAGGAATAATGAATGAACGGTGCAAGAGTCGGCTAATGATGAATTTTAAAATCATATTGCTTTCAAGTATTAAAATGGGGTTCTTTAGTAATTATTCAGGTGTAGGTGTACTACCATAGAGCTACTGTAACAAAGATTGTACAAAACTACATATTTGTTGTACTTGCAATTATAGAGCCGTACTGTGGAGGGCAGCTACCTCTGTTACTAAAAGAATATTTTTTTGAGAGCACGCACCGGTCTTTTGTCTCTTTTTTCAAAATGAACTTGCTTTGAAACAATTTTTTAACATTTTTAACAGACAATCTTATTCCGAAAACCCCCGCCTCTAAATCTTGCCGCTCTGGGCTGCAGCCCCTACAGCCCCCCCCCCCCCCCCCGTTAAATCCACTACTGTGAAAGGGTACTGCATTACTTGGTCTTTCACATTTTATACTTTCCAAGACTGATGACGACTGAGTTTAGCAAACTTAATTGAAACATAAGAATACCTTACAAAAATAATTTTTTGCTTTCTTGTCACAGATGAAACTTAGGCTTACATTACCAATAGTCTTCTTCTAGAGCTTGAAATGAATCCAGTCTAATTAAACAGTCAAAGAAGCTAATCCTAATTGCATCTGCATTAGATCAGAGTTTTCATTTTGAAAGTTTTTCTATTAACAGACTTGTTTGATAAGAAGCGGCTCTCAATTGCCCTGATGCCTCTTGCTGTGGTATTATAATTACATTAATTCCTATAAGACTAGACTGTGTTATACCTCTATTTACCTGAGACACCTTGTTCCAAGTTTAAGTTAATTACCTTCTAGTTGCTGCTTCACAAGGAATGAGTAAAGTAATTATTATGATCCAACTTTATTTCTTTGCAGAAAGAGATAGAAACTGTAGAATAATCTACATTCCATTACAAGTATTTCCAAAGTAAAAACCAGCTGATATAAGAAAAGTTGAACGCGAAAGAGGATTACAAATTATGGTCTATATTCTTATTATATAAGTTGAGCACTGAGCTTTCCGCCTGATATCATCCGTTATTCAGTGAAATAACATTGATTCTATTCTACATTGATGCCAATTTCACTTAATAAATATGTGTTTTCATTTAACACATGTGTTAAAGTGGAAATTTTACCCAATTTGGCAACGACGCTTCTTTGCTCTGGGCTCAACTTATAACAAACCCTGTAGGCTATGCCATGTTTTCTATTATGATTTATTATTAAAAAAACTGAGTGGATTAAGCTTCACATTAAAAACCAAAATAAATCCTTAGAGTGAAATTCTTTTCATATTTTTGATACTTAATCCACTTTTTAGACTTCTTCATTTACATTACCGTATCTATGTACAATAAATAAAATCAGTTTATAGAAACTGATATAACTAGACTGTTCTGACTTTTACAACAAATATTTTGTTGTCTTGGCAGAACTTTTGAACAATGTTTTTTGAAACATATGAATATAGGCTATTTTATTTTGAACTTTTGGTGTTATGAATGCATTATTCTACTAGAAATAGAGTACGTTTTGTGAAACAAGTCTGAACTTGTAAGGATAGCTTTTTACTTCTGTATAATCTGTATAAATTAATATAATAGGCTATAGGACGAGCTGCAAATTGGCTGCTGTGGCTGTTAATGGATGATGATGGCGACATGGTAAGAATGATTTTTATCGCTGTGTTTATTTGTTAGATGTTCATTTCCGAAAATTAGGCACCGTGCTTTGTTAAACGTGTGAGTATGTTGTGGTCTGACGAGATGATCCCTGGCCGATTCTTCCCCTTCTCCTCCAACTCTCTGCTACTGTGCGTTGCAATGACATATGCAGGCTAGTTGAAACGCAGAAAACCTGTTTGTCTCTGGCCGTAGTTTTCAAATTAGGAATAAAGCATGAATAGAGCATGCGCAGTTGGCTTCCTACTACTGCCGCCCGCTCCCGCACTGTAAAACCAGGGATCAGCTCGTCAGACCACAACTTGTAGGTGCGTAAGAGAGCCACTGCATTTATTATTTGTACCACTGCATTTCATCAGTTGAAAATTCAAATAGCCGTCGCAAGACTACAATAGCATGCATTGTACATTCAAATATACCTTGTTTCAACTGTTTAAATTTTAAATTATACGTCTATGTTACTTTGAGAATGCTTGATACTAAAACACAATAATCATAATCATTCTATACAGGTCACCTATATAATATTATTCTTCTGGAAAGTGAAGGATAGTTCTCATTTTTCGAATACTACCAATCTTGACAAGTTATAGAACATGAATATACATTATACAAAATAAAGAATATGCTGCTTTTGTGCCATATGAACATATAAGGACGAATAAAGTCGAAGGGCTTTTGTCTGTAAATTCAAAAGGACATAGAAAGTTAAATACGGTATAAGAACATTAAATTTATGAAGTTAAAGGGCTTTATCTGTAAAATTTGAATGTAATCTTCGATTTTTCTTGGGGTGGAACTAAACAGGAACGGTATGTGGTACTTACTTTATTTTTAGGTCCATAAGCATTTTGTGATATTGGCCCCTTTCTAGGGGTTTTGTTGGATAGGTGATTGCCCTGGGCTCCTTACATTCAGAAAATATGCTGTAAAATTTTATCTGGGGTATATGTCCTGCGACAGCTTGCTAGATGAAATGATAAAATTTACTTCCTACAGCTGTCTTTTATTGTCGCATATTGTCACATATGGTATCTTAGTACGGTATGGGGTAGCCTTACTCATCAAAACAATACCTTGATAGGATGTTTAAGATCCAAAAACGTTTTTAGAGGCTGATTATATTATACTTTATTTTTATTCTGGCAAGGTTAGCCAGATCTACCGATCTACCACCCATCACCTAAACAGCCCAACATAACCTATAGAATATCAAGCGAGTGATCACGAATATCAAACTAGACTGATCTAGAAGAGTGCTGAAACGTGTAGCACCACTCATCTTCTCTATGAGCTTCCTCGAACTGGCTTTAAATTAGTAAATGATATTGGTGATTTGATAAAGAGAAAGTGTGATGAGGTTATATTTATAGGTCAGCAGTAAAATGGGTCAGCATTATGAGTGAAGTGGGGTAGATGTGTTTTAAGGAAAACTAAAATGAAAGATGAGTGATTATGAGAAGTGGGAGGAGGTGGAATAGGAGTAGAAGGAGGAGGCGTGATATGAGGAAGAATTAATAGAATGATGAGGAGGAGGAGTGAACAGAAGGAGGAGGAGAAGGGTGATATTTTATGGGGAAGAATGAATAGGAGGAGTGAATAGAGGGAGAAGCAGGAGGTGGAAAAAGAGAACAAGGAGGAATAGGATAATGAGAAGGATTGTGATGAGGAAGAGGTAGAAGATGAAGAGGAGGAAGAGCTAGCTGATCAAGAGAAGGAGGAAAATAGTGTGAGAGAAGTGGATGAGAAGAGAAAAAAATACAAAAGGATGAGATAACATGAAGATGAATGTAAGACTAGGAAGAAGAAGTAGGAGAAGAAGAAAATATAAAGAATAATAATACAAAGTACATTGACAATTATTTTTAGCCAAGTACACGTGTCTAGTAATTTGAATAAGAAGTGGGACGATGATGTGAAGGCGGGGTAGGGGTAGATTGAGTAGAAGAAAAGAACAGCTGCTGATGATTGGAATGATGACGTCATTGATATTGTTGATGATGGTGATGTGACGTAATAGTTGGTTGGCAAGGTGATAAGTCGAGAGGCAGCTTGGATTAGATGTGAACTATGTGGGAAGGGTTGGGGTAGTTTGTAGCGTACGAGGGATGAGGTTTTATGGAAAGGAAGGGATTGGCAAGGTGATTGGGTGGGATTGTGACGTTGTTGAATGGCTTGATGGAGGTTGAATGAGTAGGATGCTGTTGGCAAGAAGGGGGTTCTGTCTGCTTTCAGATAAAGAAAGATGACAAAGAAGGTGAATGTGCACAAGTTTTTCCTCGAATTGTAGTTTTCTGCTTGTGTACTTGATGTAGCGATGCGCTGTTGTTTAAATGAATATTGATCTCTACTCAGCAAAGCTCTTTTGACACACTTGTTCGTTCAGGAAGTTTTAAAGCTCTCAGAACACTTATTTCACTGAGGATAGTTGTTGCGGTTGGGTCTATTATTGATTGAGGCAGCAAATGTTGTACTACAGAGCAGAAGGTTGTGGAACTGTAGTAAAAGAACACGTTGTTGTAGCAAGATACCAGTTTTCCACAGGATACAAATAATATTGTCTGAGATTTTCTTAAGAGATTTTTTATTTTTTTATCTCCTTGAAGTAGCTGCAGTTGATACTCAGAATGTAGACCAACTGAGCTTACACACGTGACCACTAGGGTACTCTAGCTTACTCAATTGATTGATGCGCAATTGTAGGTCACCGGGTGAGTAGTTCGCGCAGGCTAGTGGCAGCATGATCATTCCGTGAGGCAGGTTATAGCTGAAACTGAACCGCTTGCTCAAGGTAACCATCTTCCTTCAAACCACGTGTCATGCTTAAACTGTTGAAAATGATTGAAACATTGAATAAAAGCTGAACAAATCGTAAACCCTTCATCTTATCACACATCTTACCATGCATTTTTGGCGTGTTTTTTTAATTTCACAAACCCTGCACCAATCAAATTTCCATCAGAAAAACCATGCAGAACTAATCCATAATCAATTAATCCAACTTTCTCCCCAACTGAAACGGATTTTGGCCGACCACGTGGTATCAACAGCCTCATGGCCATTCTACAACTGTACTATAAAACTTGATTAATGAAAGATATGTTCTTCTAGAACTTATGGTGAGTTGTGGAAGCAGTTAAGCCATCTTTTGACTTTGAAAAAGTTTATTTTTCCCCAAAAACTTCTAAAGTTGACACTAAGTGTAATAAAGTAAATAAAGTAAATACGTATGGCTTTTCGTGGTGGGGAGACCCTTACGGGTACTAAGTGTAATAAACTCAGTGGATAATCATCATATTGTTGCATCAGCCAAAATTTCATATCATGAGAGTTAACTACTAGGAAGTTTTTCAGAAACATAGTGACTGTGAGTGACAACTACCGGAAGTAACCCGGTATCGAAAGGCAATGACACCCTTGTGACCTATTAAGTGATGATGAGAATTCTAATAAGGAAATTTCTCAGAAACATACCGTAGTGATTGTGAGTGTCAACTACCGGAAGTAACCAAGTATCAAAGGTCAATAACACCCATGTGTATTATGCTGATTTTTGACATTGACCTACATTTGTGAATATACATTCTAATCGTACAGTTTCGTATCCAAACTACTTTTGGTTTATTTAGCGTTAATCCACTAAATTTTCGAATGATTTTGACGTTCATTGTTGGAAGAAAGGAAACTTTTTCACCAAATGTGGCATGACGTGTCTTGAACGAAGCTCTCATTCAGTTTGATTCCTATCACATGTAATAGACTGCAAACTGAAGTCTACAAGAGGTCACAAACAAAACTTTCAAATTAAAAAAATACATTTAATTTTTTCACAAAAAGCAAATGACTAAACATGAATGTTGTGACTGCACTCATTCTTAAAGAGCCATTGTTCATTAAAATAACATCAAACTACATTATTTAGTACTCTACTGAACAGATGATTGATGTTCTCACCCTGGGTGACCTTGAACTTATGTAACCCAGAACCCACGTGACCTTGAACTCATGTGGCCTTGAGTACCACGTGACTTTGTTTACATTGTCTTTGAGGTTATGGAACAGACAGTACTATTTGTTTTCTTATCTAAAAGGTAATAATGAATAACAGCATTTGATGGATTTTTCATGATTTCAGAATATAATTGTTAAAAATGTATAGACTTTTAATATGAAAGTATGATCATCAATCATTATGTTTAGATCATGCTTGCAATCAATTGAAATTCAATTCATCCTTTTAACAGTTCATGGAAATTATATAATTTTGGGGGATTTAGTGTTAAAATTACTGATATAGCAAACCTACATAAGTTAGTAAATTATATCAGTGAGCTTCACTTGTACATATCCATACATCAGGTACATCTACACAGGCCCGTGCTGGCCCGCCGGGACACCGGGACGTATCCCGGTGCGCCCTCCAGCCAGAAAAATTTTGGCGCCCTCCTGTTCTGAAATTGACACGTTTTATGATGAGTCTTATCGTCGATATAGCTGAGCGGCCGGGTTGTGTTGCGACTGTAGGGTGTAGGCTACTACTGAATGGACTTGATTCTTCCAGTACCCGCACGGGGCGCCCTCCGCTAGGATCTGGCCTATTTAGACCCAAAATTATTCAAATCCCAAGAATCTTTTCCTTCAAAAGCATTGAAGGTAATAGAATTATAACCAGATTGAGATCGTCTTTGACAAACGAAAATTTAGAATCTTTACTATTAAAATGCACTCAGAAACTGATATTTTGAACTCCATAGATCCAGACACCATGCGGGGCGCACCCAGACTTATGGTTTGGTGGGGGGCTTACCCGTCCTACCAGGTAAAATTATTTTGGGAGGGGGAGGGGTTGGTGAAATTGCGATTTTTCTGAGCTTTTTTTTACAAGATTGTGGCCTGATAAAGTTTCTTGAGGGGGTTCATTACTTGATTTTTTAATGTGTATTAGCTATGGGAAAACAAAATGTGTCTTATTTGTACAGAGTGTTTCAAGAGTTCAAAATGATTCTGCCAGACTGCATAAGCATCATCTTCTCATGAAGATAAAAAAAATCAAATTAATGAAGGTCCGGAAACGCTTTGTTACAGAAATACGGAGGGTGAAAGATTGCAGCTATTCCATCATAAATTCAGAAAACTCCAAGGCCTTCATATAGGTGGTGTGAATTAAATTGAATTAATATAATATTGACTAAATGTGCTACAAGATCTATTATTATACATTTTAATGATGCCCACACCATTCAGAGACTTTTGCGTGGGTAATAAAGTGAACGAAAAATGCCAGTCTGAATGCAAATCGAGATTACCTAATCTTTAAATTGGTGGAATATTTTACAAAAATTCACAAAATGATCATAAAAACACGTTTTTTTTATTGTCGTCTTAATGGGTAAACTATAATTTAATTGGCAATGAACCAAATCTTTTTCAAATTCTCTTTCAAAACTTGTGAAATCATTTTTTTTTTTTTAATTGAATGTGAATGTACCTAATTGTTGAGAACCAGGGCTTAATTTCAGCCGGAGCACACTGCAGCGGAGCTCCGGCTATCTTAATTGATAATAGAATCATTTATTTTAAACCAAATCTGAACTAGCTGGAAATGATTGTTTTTTTTAAATTTAGACTGACTAAGTATTTAACTTTTGTAGTTATGGTTTTCAAGTTTTCGTCAAAATCGTTTAAAAGACCTTATTTTTAAAACCCTGAATGTTATTATTTTGTAACTTTATGTAATATTATATGTGCATTACTAACCATGTTCAAATGCGTTTAAAATACACCAATTCAAGTGAAATTTTCAACAATTTCCCGGAGGAGTACCCCCTGGTAAGCCACAGCTCTGGTACTTTTTTTTTTTTTTTTGTTTTTTTTTGTGGATGAAGCCCACATAGGTCTGAGACCTGTGCGTGGGTAATGGTTGGATGATGGTGATTGATGACTTCTCAGCAATTTAGAAATTAAGCCCTGTTAAGAACGATCGATCCCAAAGCTCAGCCTTCGTTTGGCTTTTTTGAGTATTTCATAGAATAACTCGATAATCATGGTAGTAATCATGGAGGAATCTAGGTAGCAGTGGTACTGTGCATACGTTGTCTGAACAGGCTCTGCGAATCTTGAAGCATAGAATTTTAATTCGAACGGATAAGTAGTATTTTTGTTTATTATTATTAGTATTTATAATATCTTAATAATTTACATCATTAACTTGTCTAATATAAGTTAAAGTATTTAAATAAAAAGTCAAATTCTATTTTCGAGGTTAGGTGTACCGATATTGATAAATTTTCTTGTAATTAAATAGTCTCAAGTTGACAATTGTAATAAATTAAGTAATAATTCATTAAACATTTAACTAAAATCAATTGAAAACAATTTTTAGCTAGGAAAATGAGTCCAAACAAGGCATCTAAATCTAATTGTTCAACTAAAACTCAAGTAGCTACGCGATCTCAGCAATTATTAACGAAAAAATCTCCAACAGCTCTTAAAGCTACTGTAGATGTAGAAGAAAAGGTTGCTAAACTATTGAGTGATCACACCAAATTGAAAACAAAATTAGAAACATCACTAAAGAATTCTGAGGAAGAACGAATAGGGTTAGTGGATCACATAAAATCTCTGGAAGTTATTGTAAAATTGCAGCAGGAAGACCATAAAACTGAAATACTAAATCTCACGAGTCAATGTAGGTCTATGTCAGAGGAAATCGAAATATTAAAATCAAAAATAAACTTGGCTAATGTAAGATCTGAACCTCTGATCAATACAAAAAAAGTAGAACCTAAATCAAATGGGGAAAAATTAAATAGAAATGGTCAAACAAAAACGTATAGTCAGGTTTTGCAAACAGCAACCAAAACTAAAGTAAGGGCAAATAACGATAGGAAAGGTAGAGTACTGCTCTTGACATCCAGTCATGGACGAGACTGTAGTGACCTACTAAATAAAAGATTAAAAAATAAGTATGAAGTTCAGAGCTTTTTCAAACCAAGTGCCCCTATAAACGCTATCGTAGAGTCAGCACAGGAACAAACTAAAGATTTTGGTAAAAACGATTTTCTAATAGTACTGGGTGGCTCAAACAATATAAATGAACCTAATCTAAAACATCTTCCTGAAATAAATGAAAAAATTAAAGAGATTGTGCCACTCAGCCAAAAAACTAATGTAATAATAAGTACAATTCCGTATAGGTTTGATAGGCCAGAGCTAAATGAAGCCATTAAGTCAACAAATAAATCAATTCATAATACAATGAACAGCCTAAAAAATAAGAATTCTAAGCAGTTGGGGATTTGTTTTCTAAATGAAAGGCTGAAAAAACAAAACTTCACTAATCATGGTCTACATCTAAATCAATCTGGCAAAGTAATATTTTGTAATAGGCTGGCAGAGCTGATTGAAAGTCGTTTGCAATCTACTGTCAATAATTCTCCTAAACAATCATCTAACGAACCTTTTTTAGTAAAGTGGCTCAAAACCGGGAAGGGAAACTAGTTTCAGATGATAAATTCATATCTTCAATTGTATTAAAAGACGTTAATCGATCAAAAAATCAGGATAGCATTAGTGGAAGGAACTCTTGTAGCAATCTGATAGGCTCTCAAGATTCTAAGAGATTAAGTAAATCTACTTCAATATGCAAAAGCAACGATAAAGTAATAAGGGATGATAGGGAAGTACCGGTACTCACTGTGTTCCATCAGAATATTCAATACATTCGTAACAAAATAGATAGAATCGAAGTATTTTTTAAAGAAGAGGCTCCTGATATAGCTATTTTCACAGAGCATGGTTTAAAAGAAGATGAATTGTCACAACTTAATATTCCAAACTATTCATTGAAAACGTCGTATTGCAGGACATCTCATCGAAGTGGGGGAGTAGCTATCTTCACTAAAAATGCTAAGAATATGCAAACATTTAATTTAGAATATGCAGAGAAATTTGCTGTGGAAATGGATTTAGAAGTTACTGGTTTGAGAGTAAAAATCGACAATAATTTCGAAGTAGCGGTGTTAGGTATTTACAGGTCACCAAATGGGGAATGGAACAATTTTTGTGAACTATTCAATAGGCTTTTAGAGATTACTACTACTCGTTTTACAAACGTTATTGTAGCGGGAGATTTCAATACAGACTTTGCAACACAGAATAAAATGACAGAAGATTTAAAGGATATTATATGCATGAATAACTTGGAAATAAAAGTTCATGAATATACCAGAGTCACAAGAACATCACAAACTATAATTGATAACATCCTTACTAATATAGATTACTCTAAAACAAGATTAGGCGGCTCGGAACTATCTGATCATGACTATCAAATCTTAGAGGTGGGGTTGCAAGGTCATAAATCAATTAAAAAGAGTAGAGTAATGAAAGAAATTCAACAATGTGAACAGGGGAATATCGATTGTTTGAAGCAGAATCTGCTACAAGAAAACTGGAGTAGGGTTTACAATAGCAATAGTTTAAATGACAAATATGATAGTTTCATTAATATTTTAAGGTTTCATATTACTATGAGTTGTCCAGTTAAAAAAGTCCCTGTAAAGAACAAATTAGACAAGATTGAAGAGTGGATAACTGATGATATCCTTGCAGAAAGAAATAGGGTTAAAGATGCATATGATGAATTCAAACTATCTAGAAATATGTTAAGTGAAGATAATTACAAAGCTCTAAAGAAAAACTATATGAAAAAAGTGAAAAGAGCGAAATGTAAGAAAACAGCTGAAATTTTGAATAATAGTGTGTACTTTAACACAGCAGTGTGGGATGTAATAAACAAAAATAGGCAAGTAGCTCATGTAGATGCTTATACTAGTGTCCCCAGAATAATTAACGAAAATAAAAAATATATTGATGATAGTGTAGACATTTGTAATTTCTTTAACAGATATTATCAAATGGTTGCTAAGGATCTTCAAAAATCTCTTAATACAGGTATTAGTGATGCAAACATGAGGAATACTGAGGGGATTCAGAACGAATTAAAATTCCACCCAGTATGCCAAGACGAGTTGTCAAATATCATTGATAGTTTAAATAATAAAAAAACTGTAGGAATGGATGGGGTATCCAGTAAAATTCTGAAAGAATGTAAAGATCAATTGTTAGACCCTTTGATTCATCTGATCAATCATTCATTAGAACAAGGTGTTTTTCCAGATAATTTAAAAGAGGGGAAGATCTTGCCAATATTCAAAAGTGGCGATAGAGAAAAGGTAGAAAACTATAGGCCCATTAGTATTTTAAATGTAATAAGTAAAATTTTTGAAAGAGTAGTTCTAAATAGGTTACTTCTGCACCTTCAAGAAGCTAACTTTATCTGTGATGAACAGCATGGCTTCCAGAAAGGGAGATCAACAAAAACAGCCATAGTTTCTCTAGTTGAAAAACTAATAGATATATTAGATTCAGGTGATAAAGCTACTGCAATCTTCTTAGATCTGTCAAAGGCATTTGATTGTGTTAATCATAGAACTTTATTGGAAATACTGCAAAATGTAGGTGTAAATGGGGTTGAACTGAAATGGTTTGAATCATATCCTATTGGGAGAAAACAATGTGTAGAACTAACTACAGTAGTTGGTAATAGTATAGTAAAGAATAAATCTAATAAATTAGAGGTGCAAGCTGGAGTGCCTCAGGGGTCAATACTAGGTCCATTGCTTTTTTTGTTATATGTCAACCGTTTACCTAAAGAATTAATTAGTGGTAGAGCCCTCTTATTTGCTGATGATACATCACTCATTTTCAGCAATTCCATTCTAGATAATTTAGAAATAAGTGCCCATATAGGTGTGCAGTCCATTGTCCAATTTTTAAACCAGTTGAAATTAACTATAAATAGTAAAAAATGCCAATACCTTCAATTCAAAAACAAACATAATTTAAATGAAGATAGGGCTATAAACGTGTTTGTAAACGATAATCAATTAGACCAGGAAGAAAAAATTGCATTTCTAGGAGTTACGTTGGATAGACGATTGACCTGGACTCCATACATTGAGAAAATATGTAGTAAAATTTCATCTGGGGTATTTGTCCTGCGACAGCTCGCTAGATTGAATGACAAAAAGTTACTTTTTACAGCTTACCATGGGCTCTTACTGTCACATATTAGGTATGCTATCTTAGTATGGGGTAATTCATCAAAACAAAATCTTGATAGGGTGTTTAAGATCCAAAAGAAAGCGGTTAGGTGTATAGAAAGAGTAAATAGATTAGATTCATGTAGGCCGTTGTTCAAGAGACTTGGTCTCCTAACTGTACCCTGCTTATATGTGTATGAAGCTACTTTATATGTAAAAACGAATGATATTAACCAAAATCTTGATGTACATGATTATAATACAAGAAGCCGAGGAGATTATCACTTGGTGAGTCACAATAGTAGCCTATTCAATCGAAAACCTAGTTATATTGGTAGGAAATTCTACAACAAGCTACCGCAGTTTTTGAAGAGTCTTGAAAATATAGAAATATTTAAAAATCAATTGAAGAAATATTTAGTTGATAAAGCTTTTTATAGTGTACAAGAGTTCCTTTCACATCAAAATTAAGCCTCACCTCAACTAATTGAAGTAATTATGGTATCTAATCTAGTGTATAATATTGTTGATCTGACTTGTCTTATACTCCTTAACTGGAGTCTCCAAGACGTAATCTACAAAAAAAAAAAAAAAAAAAAAAAAAAAAAAAAAAAAAAAAAAAAAAAAGTTAATGTTTCATATCATTTTTCAGCTCATTTCACAATGAATTAATGTATTGAATTCACCACCTAAATGAGAGCTCTAGAAGGCTAACGTTTCTGAATGAGTACTAATTTATTGATTTATTACTGAGAAAGATAGCTTCATTCTTCTACTATCTGTATTTCTGCAATGAAGCGTTTTCGAAAGAATAAGTTTTTGTTATCTGGAAGATTCCTTTCGGAATTTTTTCCCAAACACCTGTATACCTTCTTTAGGAAAGTGATAGCCGCGAGCTGTGGCTGGTATCTGTTCTGTCAGATAAGATGAGCTACAAATTCCTGGGCCCTCTTATTTGTAAGGGTGACCGATTGGATCAGCCACCAAGAAAGAATCAGTTCTCTTCTATAAAATCACTTCACCTAAAACTGTAGGTCCAACTCATCATCATCATCATCCAACTCATTACCCCCATGCACTGGTCTCAGAACTATCTGTGCTTCAACCTCCAAAACATTACATTATTACTGTAACGTTAAATTTATTACAGGTTCAGGAGGATCTAGAGGCTAGATAATTATCTTGTATTACATTACATGATTGTCAGATCGATAAATGAGTGAAGCGAATTATTTTTGTTATCTAAACCGAGCCACTTAGTCTAATTCAATTCTGCCATGCTACAAGCTCTATTTTCACCTATGGTACTCATAATATACCTCTCAATAATGTAACGGTATTGTTATAGCCGCTATCATATTTAAACAAGTGTAAAATGTACAGCCTGGAATCCATATTACACAGTTAATTCGCTTGAAAATTATCAACCTTTTGATAAGGATTTCAGGGCCTGAAGGTAAGGCTTGAGCCCCAAAGCCCCCCATGTCAAGCCACTAGTTATGAACTTTATTCTACTTTAAAAGTGTGAACACATAAAATGCACCAACACTAATCAGCCTGGAGCACATACTACCTACATTGAACTTTCTTGAAAATTATTAACAATTTTTTTAAGGACCTCGGGTTCTTGGGGGGGGGGGGGGCTTAAACACCCCAAGCCCCCCTGGGTGCGCCACTGGACACCGTTATTGATTGTATTGGCCAACTCCAGCTCCGAATTAAAAAGACTATCAACGTGTTATGTGAATTTAACGACTTGCAGTCAAATATTCATTGAGAATAAGTAAAATTTACTTACTCTGTAGGCCGAGCGCTTTCGAATCTTTGAGATCCGTTTTCAGAGGCGTTTTTGAAAGCGCTCAGCCTACAGAGTAAGTAAATCTTACTTATTCTTAATGAATATTTGACTGCAAGTCTTTAAATTCACATAACAAGTTAATATTAACAACGCAGTTCGTCATGGAACAAGAGATCCAGGAATTTAAAAAGACTACTTCAGGTTTGTTTGTAAATTCAATCAAAGAACATTACATTTGTGAACATATTTGTTTTTGTTACTTTCCTCATGTGCAATTAACACTCTATGATTATTATATTCTAGAACACCTCCCCCCCCCCCCCCAGTAGTTAGTCCTCCCACTGCATTGTGCTGGCGCCCTCTGGCCATGGCCGTCTACCGCCCTAACAGGGGGTCCAGCACGGGCCTGATCTACAGGATTACAACAGATTTATTTCTTTAAACATTTCTCCTACCTTGTCAGATTCATTAACATAGCAAATGTAGGGCAATGCTACAAAAATGTACTTTATTTTTTAGATGCTCTCCACCTGATATATCAAAATAACAGTTTTTCATTACAATTTCCCAGTTCTAATAGTTGACACATTGGAAGTAGTTTTGAAATGAGTTATTAGACCAAGAATTAAAAAATTCTAAAACAATAAAATTATTGTGATATGGTGATAATATTACACTATGATTTCTTAGTGTACACATCAGTGGTCGAAAATAATTGGAGAGGCATCTACTGAGTTATGGACAAGTCTTTTTTTTTTACATATCACATTAATTTCGAAGAGAATAAAAATTCATTTTTCAGACCACTGATGATTAATGAATCAATGTAAGTTTAATTTACAATTGGATACGTGCATGAAAGTGATATGAATGAATAGATAACTTCATGAAATGTGTTAGGAATAACTATTATTAACTCCCACACTCATGAACACAAATAGAGATCAATCGCATTATATTATCTCCTTGTATAAACTAGATCAAATTATCACTTAGTTATCATTAATAATCACGAGATAGGAAATGAAAACTTGTTTTGTGCCATGATTATAGTCATTAAACTCAATATAGGTCATGTTTACTCTAATATGGGTTTTCATTGTAAATGGGTTTTTCATTTTTATTGTATTCAAACATGGAAGCGTGACATAGGTGATGATTATTGGTCAATAAACTTATTAACATAGGTCAAGTTTACTCTAAAATGGGTAGATGCTTATTTTTGCAGTTTCTAAATTCAAGTAGATTAGGCTAATGACCCTATTATATTAGCTCTTTGCTTGAACTACATCAAATTATCGCTCACCATTCTTGATTCTCGGAATTATATGGAATAGGACTTGAAACTTAATATGTCACGATTGGTTATTGCATTGTATAAAGGTCATAATCACCCTAATATAGATCAATGGCCTGTTGTTACAGTTTTTTGCGAAAACAAATAGATCAGATCAATATAGCATTATTATATTATTATTAGTTCCTTACATAACCTAAATCGAATTTTCCCTCAATTGGGGAATCGTACATGAAACTTGATAAAGTTCAGGCCAACTTGATAAATATAGGTAATTATCACCCCAATATGGATGAATAGTAATTATTGCAATAATAATTATTGAAATCAAATAGTAAAATAGCTCCTCCCCCAACATAAATCAACTCATCACTTACCCTCAATTAGGGAATAGTACATGAAACTTGATATGTTATGGTTGGTCATTTAATTTAATATTGGTAATTATTATACCCTTTTTTGTGTCAATAGATAGGCTATTATCGCAATAATTGCCGAAATCAAATAGTTTAATATATCAAACAATCCACTTATCCTGAATGGATAAAAGCATTCCATTGTAACCATATAATTGATATTGCAACGTATAGTACACTCTTGTTATGCAGCAAAAAGGTTGAGAAAATATATAATTCCGTTTATAGATAGAACTAATATCAGGAATGTACAATGAGATTACATAGTGGATTAGAAAACGCATGATACCCTACTTTCCATCCACATAAAAGTACAATGAATTGAAGAGGGTAACAATCTACGAATATGAGGGATCCAAAATACTAGTAAAGTATTACATTGTAAGTTAATTTAGTATCATTATTAACGTATATCATAAACACTAAAAATATTTATTTCAATTAAAATATAGAATGGCCGCCGCCAATTATTTGAAAGAAGGCTACAAAAATGTATATTGCAAAAAAATAATACCTACCATAAGATCACAGTCATATTTTTTATTTTTTTGTAGATTACGTCTTGGAGACTCCAGGTAAGGAGTATAAGACAAGTCAGATTAACAATAATTATACTATCTTATACACTAGTTACCATAATTACCACATCAATTGGTTGAAGTGAGGCTTAATTTTGATATGAAGGAACTATTGTTAACTATAAAAAGCTTTATCAACTAAATATTTTTTCAATTGTTTTTTAAATATTTCTATATTTTCAAGACTCTTCAAAAACTGCGGTAGCTTGTTGTAGAGTTTCCTACCAATATAACTACGTTTTTGTTTGAATAAGCTACTATTGTGACTCACTGAGTGATAATCTCCTCGGCTTCTTGTATTATAATCGTGTACGTCAAGATTTTGGTTAATATAATTCGTTTTTACATGTAAAGTAGCTTCATACACAATATAAGCAGGGTACAGTTAGGAGACCAAATCTCTTGAACAACGGCCTACATGAATCTAATCTATTTACTCTTTTCATACACCTAACAGTTTTTTTTTTGGATCTTAAACACCCTGTCGAGGTGTTGTTTTGATGAATTACCCCATACTAAGATAGCATACCTAATATGTGACAGTAAGAGCCCATGGTAAGCTGTAAAAAGTTACTTTTTGCCATTCAATCTAGCAAGCTGTTGCAGGACAAATACCCCAGATGAAATTTTACAACATATTTTTTCAATATATGGAGCCCAGAGGTCAATCGTCTATCCAACAAAACTCGTAGAAATGCAATGTTTTCTTCCTGGTCTAGTGGATTATCGTTTACAAACACGTTTATAGCCCTATGAATATGTGCGCGCGCATAAGTTTTTCACTAAAACCTGTCTATCATGGCATGCGGGCTTATCAGGAAATAATTAAATAATTATCACACTGTTATGTGTGTTATATCTGAGCATTAATACATATTTCATGGTTTTAATATCATTAGGCCTATCATTATTGGCGAATTCACCCTAGGTATAAGACGATAGACAGAGATAACTTGGCCAAGAATTTGTTGGGTTTCTTTTATTGTCAGGCTTTCATAGTTACTGAGAAAGCTTTCATCTTATTTGCGTCCACTTTAGCCTGAACTGCTTCTCTTTCGGCTGCTCTATTTTTAATTATTAATATTTTAATTGATATAACACTTTGACTCGTTTATTCCAATGATTGTTTATTGTAGTATCACTATTGTTTACCCTGCAGTGCATTATTTAGATATTGTTCTAGACAAAATCGATTGTTTGAAATCAAGGAAATTCTTGTGATTTTATGAAGAAATAAAAAGGAATTCTATACAGAGGGTATAAATAATGAATTAATTGTCATTATGACATATATTTTTTTTTCTTTGTGGATGAAGCCCACATAGGTCTGAGACCTGTGCGTGGGTAATGAGTTGGACCTACAGTTTTAGGTGGGTTCCGAACCATCGGGAAGTGATTTTACAGCAGAGAACAGTGTCTTTTTTGCTGGCCAATCAATCGGTCACCGTTACAAACAGGACCTACGAGAACGCAGCTTATCTCTCTGATTGAACAGATACCTGCTACGGCTCGCGGCTATTACTATATATATATATGTATGTCATAAGACACAAATATGTCATTATGCACTCTGCATATATAGCACTTCATTTATGCCATCATCATCATGACACTAAATTTATTTTGTCTTCCACTTCAAATAAATCACTAGAGTTGGACTTGTTCAGTCTTCTATTACAATATTATAATCTATTGACATAGTATCTGGACTGTACGACTCATATACTAGACTATTCAGACATAATTATCAAATCAACAATTTGGATATACGAGTAATACCAGGATAGTTAGTACCAGATACTAACTTGTTGAAGTCTGAGAATGCAATCTCCCCTAATATAATGTTTTTCCTCAATTTCTTCTACTTCAAGTGATAGCAGTTTAAAATCGCACTTCACTTCACTCTCATGTATTGAATATTGTGTAACCAAGATAAAATTTATATTACAATTAGAACACGGGGAAAACGTTCTTTAATAAAAATATTCATTGAATGCAGTAATATAACAAAAGATAACAAGAAACAAGAATTAACAAGGAAACAATGAAAGGAAATAACTACAGAAACAAATAAAACAGTCCTTCGTTTTCTGTTGGTTGCTCACCCACTTCACTATCCTTCCTATTTAAGTTACTTCAACAAATCCGTCTCTACTTCCCACTCTCAGTCTCATGCCTCACTGTTTACAATTTTTTGTTATTTATGTTTTTCTAAACAAAACTCCGTTACTAGGCGACCCTGACTAATCAAGAAGATTTCATCTAGTCTCAGCTGTACAGCTGTGGAAGCCTGACTCTCAATTCACTTCAATCAAATTTCTTCATTATCTTACAATTATTGAAATATTGAAGAATAAGTCTAAGCTTCTACAACAACACCACAAAAAGTATCGTCTTTAAGATACTAAACACGGATTCTTATCAAAATGAAAGATATATTATTTTGTATTATATATCAATGCAATATATCTTGTTCTTATTGTGAATTTTTGTGGCAATAAAATTGATTTGAAAGCTAAAAAAAAAATTAAATATAAAAGGAATACGGAATTATCTTTAAGTAGTACAATATCAGTATTGTATTGTAGCATCATGAACGATTTTATCAATCAAGAAAGTGAAAATGCTAAAAGCTCCTTAATTTACAATCAAATATCTCTTACCTCTTGTTAAAACCGCTCTCAAAAATAAGCTCTACTCTCAAGAGGAAGCCGAATAATTTCATTTGGAAGTAAGAAGTAATCCATCTTGAATCGTTAAGCTTCTTTTCGAAGAATAAGTTCTTCAGCAAAGAAAATCCATGGTTTTTTGATCAGAAATTGAAGTCGGTATTCTTCGCTGTACAGAAATCGAGTAAGGAAATGCTTTTGAGAGAAGGGCTATCGTTCCGTTTCAATGCATCTTGCGATATTGAAGGCCACAAAGAATGGGCTACCCACATGGGGATTAAGCTTATCTAAGAGCTTTAATATTTCTACTCAACTTGTCTTTTTATCTCCGAGAATGCATAGCATCGTTCCATTTTCCTGTTTCCTTATTAAGTGGAGAACAGTGGCTGAACTTGAGGGGTTTTCATCAGTCTCTTATCGACTTCAAAAGAAAAAGAATGGTGAGAATACTGGCAAGACCAAGTTATATACCGTGGAGTACTTGGGAGACCAACGGTTAACAAAAGCAAAACATAAATTTGTGTCGCTTTTGTTCAGCTTAACAAAACAGTGAGTGTTTCAGTGGGAAAGAAAGTTTCCTTCATTTTTGTTCGTGAACAATACCAAGTCCATGTTCTACCATAAAAGACTTGCGTGGCTCAAATACACTTAATTCACTGACAGATTAAGAGTTTTTCTTTCGCTTGCTTTCAGGTGAATTTAAAAGATTAGGAACTTCAACACATGTAGAAGGCTCAATCAATATTTTACTTATAATTAAATCGATCAATATTCTACTTATAAGTTAATCGATCAATATTTTACTTAAAAGACGAGTAGCCTACATTTGCAAATTCAGCACAGCCGTCCCGATTCAAGTCTTACTACAAATAAGTGTCTCCTACAAATAACAATAGATTATAAACTTCTCGTGGCTTAACATGGACATGGACAAGAAAATCGAATGTGATTTACTAGCAGTAATTGATGTGATTAATTAACAAACCTCAATAATTATAAATCTTAAACTTCATTCGATGTTTATTGTAAGGCTCATTTATAATTTATACAATTAAGTAGCATATTAGATCATGATTATGATCACAATTGAATAAAGAAAGACACATATCATTATTAATACTTTAAAATTAAAATGTTTTTAGGCCTACATATCGTCATGTTATCTTAGCGTAAACGTTATAGATTGGCATCAACGTGCACTTTATAATAACTTGATAGTTTACGCATTTATTTTCGATTTCTGTTAATTTAATTATTTTGTTAGAAACTTTCAGAAATGTATTAACAATATTGCTATTGGAGCAACAGGCAGTGCAATCCATATGAAGTATTTAGTAGCTAGCATAAGCTTGTGCAAAGCGTAAAGCTTGTGCGCTAGCAGTGAGTTAAAATTTTTTACACTTACTATCTAGTAAACTAACCCTTGACATAATAAATTCAAATACAACGCATAATGAATAGAAGCAAGGGCGGTCCAATGACAGTGGGTGGGTGGGGGGTCAGCACCCCGGGGGGTCAGCACCCGGGTCAGCAAATCGGATTTTTTTTGTGAAGGGGTAGGAATGAGGGGTTATCCCGCTGAAAAGGTCAACGAAGCCCTTTTGTGACCCCCCACAAACTCCCGAGCAGGGACCGCTCCTGTGTCAATATAATTACAAGTATTATTAAATAGCATAGTAAATTCCAATAGAATATACACAATTTTTTGAAATATCCCTTCCAAACACAATAGAATTCCACAAATTTACATAAGAAATATCATTCCAGACTGTGAAAACATCATATCTTCCGTGAGTACGAAATGAAAGTAAATTACTTACAGTTTGAATCTGGTGTCATTTTGTCAAACTCCTGATTTTGGTGTTGATGGTGGGGGGGGGGGGGGGTTGACAAGTTGAGATACCACCCCGTAGCAAGCTACAGTCATCTGATGCAGTGACGTCATCCTGGTCTCGTATCACGTTTTCGCCTATCTTTTACATTTTAAATTTATAAATCTTTTTCTCAAAATATACATGTTTTTCAAGAAACTTGGACGTTTCCTATGGTTTATGGTATATTTAACTGTTAATCGGGGGCCCCGGGCGATCGCCAGGTAGCCACCCGGGCCAGACCGGGCCTATGTAATATATTTGGACTCAAGAGTACAGTAGAAACAATTAGTCTGGGCGCACGGCCGTTTGGTAGTCAGCCATGGCGAGGAGAGTGTTTATCGCTCATTTCTAAAAACATGTGGCCCGTGCGACGCTGCAAATGTCTTCAAGGTCAACTAGTCAACTTTTAACAGGACGGCTAGTAGTGAAACCAGAGCCACGCGCCCAGACTAATTGTTTCTACTGTACTTTCAGCATTAAAAGTGGTCTACGCAACCAAATTGTGAGGTAGGTTGAACCGTTGAAGGGATTTCTTTACTGATATTTAATTCTTTTCTAAAAGCATTTTTGTATTAGATTATGCATTTGCATGCAAATGTAGAGAGTAAAGATACAGCAAAAAATCAAAGGCTGCTTCCACTTGGATAGATTGCTCTGGAAACAAACAATTTAGTTAACATAGCAAACATCTTTCATGCTTTATGTTGTAGTCTTACATCATAATGTTTGATATTCAATTGAGCGGAGTCAGTATTTTGATATATTCCGTTCATGTTGACATATCATTATTTCGTGATGTTAGTTTCTCTGATTTGTCAGTCTCAAATTCAGTACGGTACCGGTAAAAGACCAAAGACGTTTTGATCAAAGATCAAAGTCTTGGCTGACTGACTGAACACAAACTCGCAAATACTTTTTTCTGTCTTCATTTATTCTAAATTAAAGCTTTTATTTATATTCTACGAAACATTCTCTGTTTTCTGAATCATGCCATTTTTTTTGAGTGGTCTCCATAAAAACTTTTGAATAGCCCTCGAATTATTAATGTATTATACTAATGCTATTATTGATATTATACATACATTATTGTATTATTCAATACAAAATAACTTATTATTTATAAATAACATTATCCCAAGAAATCAATACCATTTCTAGATTTCATAAAAAATTCTGCAATAATAAGTGAGAGTTAATTTCTTGGATTTGTTGTTCCATAACGATCTGCGTTGTTAATACTGTATTAACTTTCTGTTGTAAATTTGACGACTAGCAGTCTCAGTTTTATATTGTGAATATATAATAAATGTACTCACATTCGACCGAACGTTTTCGATGTATTGAATCAAAGCCTTGAAGATGAGATGAATGTGAGTACATTTATTATATATTCACAATATAAAACCGACTGCTAGTCGTTAAATTTACAACAAAAAGTTAATAAGAGTTAATTTTATCATAACCAAATTGTTTATTGTCAATGAAAGAGATAATATAGTTCCGGTGATCACGCCGTTTTCAAATCCTATCAATCAAAACTGAAATACAGAAAAACTCTATATGTACCAATAGCATATACCGTCCACGTATATTATTATTAACTCTAGTTTTATGAAACTGCTCTGCATTTAGTTTAGTTTCAGTTTACTTTGAAGTTTTTATTAACGTTCAATTTGATTGAGAATGGCGTAACTACCCTACCGGATCTATAGTATTACGTTTTTTTAATAGTAAACCTAGCTTTATTTATTTACAAACATTGAACATGAAACAGAAAGCTTTCTAGCCCAATACTGCCTCCTTCACAAGAATTTCATGCATGTTAATCTTAAAAAATCTTGTACTACGGTATACTTAATCCTAAACTGAAAAACCAAAATTTATGATCAGATACAATTTCAAGACAAAATAATTGCAAGATAATCTTAAAAACCTAATAATAAACTTGATCCTTAATTGGAAATCAAAATTTATGATTAGATACAACTTAAATAAAATAAAAAATAGTAATAGAAAGTAGTTTAAAGTACTACAGTAGTAGAAAATAGTTGTGACAACATTATTCATTATGAATACCCACTACAATACCATCATTACCGTTACACAGAAGAATTACTCTATGATAAAGTACAACAAGACTTAATATTTTCATAATAAAAAATTCCATTCATTTATTAAATGAATGTAATAATGAGCACTGCATAAGAAAATTAATCATATTTTCAAGAGGAATGGAGATAAAAAAACTTTCTATAGAAATTCCTTTTTCAGTTTGGTAAAAAATTTTAATCTTTTGGTTAGATGTCAAGCTTGACATACAAATGAAAGCAATCGTTTATATAAATTCAACCAATTGATAATAATTAGTAAGATGAAATTATACCAAACTAACTTGATATTGAACATTGGTAGTAAACTAAACATTAGAATAAAGCACTAAGCTTAGCTTTATGCATAGAAAGTTCATTTTAACGTAAACAGAATTAAATAAACAATTAAATAAAATAATATATTTTGTCTTTATTCATTCATTGTTTCATTTTTTGAAAGCAATCAGCTCTCTGCATTAACAACAAACTATTTTAATTCAAACATAATTAAAATACTATGCAACTGTTCACTGTAGTACTCAATTAAAAAGAAATGATGAAGCGCGTTCCTTATAAAATGCAATCTCAACCATGTTGAAAAATATGAATATCTCTTGTAGTTTATGGTCTACCTCATATCTTTATTCTACTTTTGAATGTCTATTAGGTTACTAATATTGTAAAAAATATTCTACAGACCTCTTCACCACTAATGTTGTTGTTATTTATTTATGTACCTTTTTTAATTACATACAAAAGCTCACAGAACACTCCATGAAGAGTCTTAGTGACATACAATAATATTTATTAGAAAATTCACAGAGAGAAAATGAAAATTTAGAGAATAAAATTAATTGATAAATAAAAATTCTGTAATATCTGTATAATTGAATAGAGAATGCAATATTGCAGTGTATTGAACAATCGGTTTAAGGTCAACATAAAAAATTACCTTTTTTGTCTGAGAATAATACAACCCTTTACATAAATCCTTTTACTAAAATCACATGAGCTCGATGTTTCCCTTATTGCTCATTATTCCCAAATGGGCGTGAGGTCTAGTGAGGGAAATAATAATAATATAAAATGTATTTTTCGTTTATTAACAAGACAACTTACACCTATTCTATTAAAAAAAAAACACGTTCATGAATCTATTTGAGATTGAAACATTTGGATATTCTAATTCACCAAGAACCTATTCCTAACTACTAATATTCAATTTTTTAACAATCTAATATCAAAACTGACACTGCATGTCTAAATTATGATTTTTACTCACTTATACTGGAGGGATGCATTTCGCTTCTAAAGAAAAGCTTTAAAATTCATAATTTAAATAGAAATACAGTGTCAGTTTTGATATTAGATTGTTCATCAGTATTTCGTCATGGAAAACATCAAAGACTCAATTTTTTTCTTAAATGACGTAATGTTTTTGAAGTACTCTTACAAATCCCTAATCAAACTTTCAATACCTATCAAATCCGATCAAAGATTGTTGGATTCTCGTTATGCTGAAATGTTCAGCAGATTAATTTATTATAACTTTATTGGGCATTTATTTTGCTTTTCTAAATTCTCCTTGCTGATGATGCTCACATAAGTCTGAGACTTTTGCGTGAATAATGAGTTTCAAATGCCCAAAGGCTCAATGTTACAAAGGAACTTTTTGAGTTTGATGTACCCTGAGGATTGGAGAAGTAGATATCTAGTGTTATCAAATTCAAACATAATCTGTGATGTTTCCCATGACGAAATACTTGATGAACAATCTAATATCAAAACTAACACTGTATTTCTATTTAAATGATGATTTTTACTCAAAGAGAAGCCTTCTCTTTAGAAGCAAAATTCATCCCTCCAGTATAAGTGGGTAAGATCATCATTTAAATAGAAATACAGTGTCAGTTTTGATATTAAATTTTTCAAACATAAATTGAATCTCAATCTCAAAAACTCTCCCATCAATGATGTTATGAATGGGGCACTCACGTTTTAGATGTGTTCCGAACCACCGGGGAAATTATAGTAGAGCAGTTATTGTGTATAATAAAGCAAAATAGCTATGGATTTCAACTGGTTATAATTTCAACCTTCATTAAGTTGATAGCCGACCTTATTCATTCAAATTACACATATTTTGAACTCATACCGATAGCATAATTATATGAATGCAGCGACTATGGGGGGGATCAGGGAGATAGTTCCCCCCAACCAAGAGACCCAGAAACAAAATAAATTTGGACCCTTAACAAGCCATGAGAAACGATAATTTTTGACAAAAGAATCGCTGAAAATATGGTTTAAGAGGGATTATTTAAAAAACATTCTAGGGAGAACCCGTGAGGGGGGCCCGGGGTACTCCCCTTTTGAATGAACAGGTGAGATACAGGATCAAAAGTAGCAGAGTGAAAATAGTTTTCAAGTTGAACTGCTTCAAAGTTTGAATTCTTGAACAATAAATTTTTAGCACGAGAGTTCGGATCTCCCACTGACAAAAATGCAAAAACTGAATGAAAATTTGACACACAATTTGTAGTAGAATACTGTTAGAATGGATGAATTTGTGTCTAGAATTGCCTAAAATGTGGTTTTAAAGGGATTATTTATCAAAAAATTTCCGGGGGAGTAACCCCGAACCCCTTTTGAATAAACTATACATTATATTATATAGTCTTGAATTATTGCCGGAGAACCCTTTCTTCTCCTCTTATGGTGTACTACATAATGTCTGGAGCCTACCCACCCTCCCCCGACCATATTGCATCATTAGTAGTCCCCCCCCCCCCCCAGACTGACGCTCTAGTTTCGCCACTGATGCAGAGCATTCAAAATTGTTTGCAATTTGATTCAAAATTAATTTTGGATTTGATTGTATGTGGGAGTAGAATTCTGTTGCCCACAGACAAACATAACAGTCTGAAATCCCCTGATTGTTGTGATCAGTGTAGTTTAATACCTTACCGGTAATTGAGCTGGATGGTAGAGCTCAGTTTTCGTATGCAATTGAAGTAGATTGAACCGTTGTAATTCAGTATTATTTGAGGAAAACCAAATACTGTCTGTTTTCAGAGTCGGTGTTCAACTTCCATCAACATCAATTACAGCACCGTCAAACTTTCCTGTAGACTGTAAACCACCACTCCAATTTCAGTCATGGCCGATTTCGACCTTAATTACTCCGGATACCTTTCAACTCTAATGTGTACTGCACACGTGTTATTTTAATTCATTCTATTTCAGTGGATTTAATTGATTTCATGTAACTAAGGTTATTTTTGTGTTTGATGTACCCTGAGGATTGGAGAACTAGATAAGTTCTCCAAGCATAGAAGTTGTAGTGTTATCAAGCTCAAACATAAATGGAATCCTAATCTCAAAAACTCTCTCAACACAAACAACTCACTAATATCAATATTATTATGAGTACCATATAGATATATAGAGGATATAGACCATCACCATTATACTATACATACCATACTATCTTTATTCTACAAACATAAACCAGTGTCGTAACTAGTGGGTCAGTCTGGGGTGGGAGAGATGACCAATGACGTTTATGGGGGGGGGGGGGGGATTAGGCTCAAAGCACTATACCCTGTAATATTAAGTGAGGTGAAGGAGAGTTCTTCAATTATACAATAATTTAAAACAATATCTATAGATCTTTATTTTAAAACGGTGGTAAGGGGGTGCTCCTCTGGGAAATTTTTGGAAAAAAATCCCTTTAAACCACATTTTAAGCGGTCCTAGATATGAATTCATCCATTCTAAAATTATTTTAGGCCACATTGTATATCAAAGTGATTTTTATCTAGTTTTTGCATCACTGCCTATGGGAGATACAGACTTCTGTGCTGATCATTTATTGTTTAAGTAGAAAAACTTGAATGCATGTCTATTTTTCACTCTTTTTTGATCCCCCTCCCCTGATTGGGTTAATGTACAGTAATGTATTTAAAAATGGCATTTGTAAGGGGGTCACTCGACCTGAATTTTTTGAAAAATAGTCCCTCTAAAACCATATTTTTAGCGATTCCAAACACCTCTTTTGTCAAAACTTGTTAAAATGCCAAATTTATTTTGTCTTAACTTTTCATGTGAAATTTAACGACTTGCAGTCAAATATACTTGCAGTTAAGAATAAGTATAACTCACTTAATCTGGCATTTTATTTTATTTAGTGTTCTTTGTAATTGAGAGGTCTAGGAAGTTTATTGAATTGTTTTGCTCATATTCAGCTGTGTATTGTATGTTCTTATGTATTTTGTTTATGTATGATCGAAGTTGTTCACATTGTCTTTTGTTTCCTCTGTATAGCAATAGATCATCATCTACATATCTGTGCCAGTATATTATGTTCTGTGAAAATTTGTTATTAAAGAGTATATGAGTGTTTTCGCAGTGTTGGAGATAGATTTCAGTAAATATACTTGAGATTGGTGAGCCCACAAACCAACAACACAGCTTCAACATCTACAGAAAACCAACAATGACAGATACCCTAATACACAGCACCTCCAATCATCCAACACAACACAAACACTCTGCATTCAGGTCAATGCTACACAGACTCAACAACACACCGCTATCCACCGACAATTACCACACTGAACTAAATACAATAAAATACCTAGCACAAAAAAACGGCTACAAACACGACCTAATTGACAAACTCAATCATAAAATATGAAACAAAAAACAAAACACCAACACCACTGACAAAAAATACATCACAATGACATACATTAATCCACAATCAAACAGACTAGCAAAAATCTTCAAAAAAGCCGGCCACACCATCTCATTCAGAACAAAAAACAAAATAAAAAATACACTTACACTCAAAACCACACTGAACACAAACAAATACGATCTCCCAGGGATCTACAAACTGAACTGCTCTGATTATAACAAATTCTACATAGGACAAACAGGCTGCACATTCAAACAACGTTACAAGGAACATTTTCAAGCCCTGACATCAAAAGCTGAATCGAATTTTGCCGACCATATCATTCAAACTGGACACACTTACTGACATCAGTACCAACCTACATATTCTACATATAAAATCTAAAGGACACGAACTCAACACCTTGGAACAATTTGAAATATACAAACACACCACACACAATAAACAAAACATTCTCAATGAACAAATAAATTTTAAATCTTACAAACTTTTTGATCACATTTTACAAAAACCACAACACTTCTAACCAAAAAACTGACATGATGATCTAGGAACCCACGCCTCTGAAGATGGATCTCATAGATTCGAAAGCGCTCGGCCAGATTAAGTGAGTTATACTTATTCTTAACAAATATTTGACTGCAAGTCGTTAAATTTCACATGAAAAGTTAATATTAACAACGCAGTTCGTCATGGAACAAGAAATCCAGGAATTATTTTGTCTATCTTCCTGATCCTCCCTTAGTTACACCACTGATTGAAACCAAACATGGCACATCGATAACCATATTATATCCATTATTCAATTCAATTCAATCATCAATTTCAATTTAATTCATCAATATTCAATTTTATTCAACCAATCAATAATGAGGCTCAATTTAGGCTAATCAACTCAGGCTCATCAATAGGGAAGTGGTAGCTGAGAGTCGTAGAAGATGAAAGACGTTGAAAATAGAGATATGTACTTGAATCATGAGCTTTAAACTATAACAAACTTCCACCTCATGGCGAATAAAAAACATAAATGAACGGGATTAACTTTAATAATTTCAAAATCATTTTTCAAAATCTCCAAGTTTTTGGTAACTTGTTACAGTGTATGTCTTTACCCTACAAAACAGTATCAAATTTAGTATTTTAATTTTTATTTAAAACTTCACTTTTTAATCTTATAATTTAATTGATTATTCTCCATATTATTACTTTCCCTTCTATTTTTACACACTTGATTACTACTGTATCGTTTTACAAGGGGAGTTTCGTTTAGGGGAGTGATAGCCGAGTGCCGTAGCAGGTATCTGCTCAATCAGAGATAAGCTACGAAATTCCTGGTCATCTTTGTAACGGTGACCGATTGCAGTGGCGGCGGCGCAATTCTAAATACAACCATTAGAATGTATCAGTATTCACAAAATGGAACAATCAAATCGATCATAGCGGCGTCCTTTGATCTAAAAATAGACAAAAATTTGATTTTCACACCTTTTTCGTTTGTTTTTTGCAATTTCAGCAAAAACCGACAGTGGCGGCGGCGCAATTCTAAAGACAACCATTAGAATGTGTCAGTATCCACAAAATAAATTAATCAAATCGATCATAGCGGCGTCCTTTGATCTAGAAATAGACAAAAATTTGAATTTCACACCTTTTTTGGTTGTTTTTTACCATTTCAGCAAAAACCGACAGTGGCGGCGGCGCAATTCAAATGACAACCATTAGAATGTGCCAGTATTCACAAAATGAAACAATCAAATCGATCATAGCGGCGTCCTTTGATCTAAAAATAGACAAAAATTTGATTTTCACACCTTTTTTGGTTGTTTTTTGCCATTTCAGCAAAAACCGACAGTGGCGGCGGCGAAATTCTAAAGACAACCATTAGAATGTGTCAGTATTCACAAAATGAAACAATCAAATCGATCATAGCGGCGTCCTTTGATCTAAAAATAGACAAAAATTTGATTTTCACACCTTTTTCGGTTGTTTTTTGCCATTTCAGCAAAAACCGACAGTGGCGGCGGCGCAATTCAAAAGACAACCATTAGAATCTGTCAGTATTCACAAATTGAAACAATCAAATCGATCATAGCGGCGTCCTTTGATCTAAAAATAGACAAATTTTTGATTTTCACACCTTTTTCTGTTGTTTTTTTGCCTTTTCAGCAAAAACCGACAGTGGCGGCGGTGCAATTCTGAAGACAACCATTAAAATGTGTCAGTATTCACAAAATGAAACAATCAAATCGATCATAGCGGCGTCCTTTGATCTAAAAATAGACAAAAATTTGATTTTCACACCTTTTTCGGTTGTTTTTTGCAATTTCAGCAAAAACCGACAGTGGCGGCGGTGAAATTCTAAAGACAACCATTAGAATGTGTCAGTATTCACAGAATGAAACAATCAAATCGATCATAACGGCGTCCTTTGATCTAAAAATGGACAAAAATTTGATTTTCACACCTTTTTCAGTTGTTTTTGCCATTTAAGCGAAAACCGAAAGTGGCGGCGGCGCAATTCCAAAGACAACCATTAGAATGTGTCAGTATTCACAAAATGGAACAATCAAATCGATCATAGCGGCGTTTTTTGATCTAAAAATAGACAAAATATTGATTTTCACACCTTTTTTTGGTTGTTTTTTGCCATTTAAGCGAGAACCGACAGTGGCGGCAGCACAATTCTAGAGACAACCTTCAGAATGTGTCAGTATTCACGAAATGAAACAATCAAATCGATGATAGCGGCGTCCCTTGATCTAAAAATAGACAAAAATTTGATTTTCACACCTTTTTCGGTTGTTTTTTGCCATTTCAGCAAAAACCGACAGTGGCGGCGGCACAATCTCAAAGACAACCATTAGAATGTGTCAGTATTCATAAAATGTAACAATCAAATCGATCATAGCGGCGTCCCTTGATCTAAAAATAGACAAAAATTTGATTTTCACACCTTTTTTGTTTGTTTTTTGCCATTTCAGCAAAAACCGACAGTGGCGGCGGCGCAATTCCAGAGAAAACCATTAGAATGTGTCAGTATCCACAAAATGAAACAATCTAATCGATCATAGCGGCGTCCTTTGATCTAAAAATAGACAAAAATTTGATTTTCACACCTTTTTCAGTTGTTTTTTTTGCCATTTCAGCAAAAACCGACAGTGGCGGCGGCGCAATTCCAAAGACAACCATTAGAATGTGTCAGTATTCACAAAATGAAACAATCAAATCGATCATAGCGGCGTCCTTTGATCTAAAAATAGACAATTCCAAAGACAACCATTAGAATGTGTCAGTATTTTCAAAATGAAACAATCAAATCGATCATAGCGGCGTCTTTTGATCTAAAATTAGACAAGAAATTTATTTTCACACCTTTTTTGGTTGTTTTTTGTCATTTCTGCAAAAACCGACAGTGGCGGCGGCGCAATTCTAAAGACAACCATTAGAATGTGTCAGTATCCACAAAATCTAACAATCAAATTGATCATAGCGGCGTCCTTTGATCTAAAAATAGACAAAAATTTGATTTTCACACCTTTTTCGTTTGTTTTTTGCCATTTCAGCAAAAACCGACAGTGGCGGCGGCGCAATTCTAAAGACAACCATTAGAATGTGTCAGTATCCACAAAATGAATTAATCAAATCGATCATAGCGGCGTCCTTTGATCTAAAAATAGACAAAAATTTGATTTTCACACCTTTTTTGGTTGTTTTTTACCATTTCAGCAAAAACCGACAGTGGCGGCGGCGCAATTCAAATGACAACCATTAGAATGTGTCAGTATTCACAAAATGAAACATTCAAATCGATCATAGCGGCGTCCTTTGATCTAAAAATAGACAAAAATTTGATTTTCACACCTTTTTTGGTTGTTTTTTGCCATTTCAGCAAAAACCGACAGTGGCGGCGGCGAAATTCTAAAGACAACCATTAGAATGTGTCAGTATTCACAAAATGAAACAATCAAATCGATCATAGCGGCGTCCTTTGATCTAAAAATAGACAAAAATTTGATTTTCACACCTTTTTCGGTTGTTTTTTGCCATTTAAGCGAGAACCGACAGTGGCGGCGGCGCAATTCCAAAGACAACCATTAGATTGTGTCAGTATTCACAAAATGGAACAATCAAAACGATCATAGCGGCGTCCTTTGATCTAAAATAGACAAAAATTTGATTTTCACACCTTTTTCGGTTGTTTTTTGCCATTCAAGCGAAAACCGACAGTGGCGGCGGCGCAATTCTGAAGACAACTATTAGTATGTGTCAGTCTTCATAAAATGAAACAATCAAATCGATCATAGCGGCGTTTTTTGATCTAAAAATAGACAAATTTTTGATTTTCACACCTTTTTCTGTTGTTTTTTTTGCCTTTTCAGCAAAAACCGACAGTGGCGGCGGTGCAATTCTGAAGACAACCATTAAAATGTGTCAGTATTCACAAAATGGAACAATCAAATCGATCATAGCGGCGTCCTTTGATCTAAAAATAGACAAAAATTTGATTTTCACACCTTTTTCGGTTGTTTTTTGCAATTTCAGCAATAACCGACAGTGGCGGCGGTGAAATTCTAAAGACAACCATTAGAATGTGTCAGTATTCACAAAATGAAACAATCAAATCGATCATAGCGGCGTCCTTTGATCTAAAATAGACAAAAATTTGATTTTCACACCTTTTTCGGTTGTTTTTTGCCATTTAAGCGAAAACCGAAAGTGGCGGCGGCGCAATTCCAAAGACAACCATTAGAATGTGTCAGTATTCACAAAATGGAACAATCAAATCGATCATAGCGGCGTTTTTTGATCTAAAAATAGACAAAATATTGATTTTCACTCCTTTTTTGGTTGTTTTTTGCCATTTCAGCGAGAACCGACAGTGGCGGCGGCACAATTCTAGAGACAACCTTCAGAATGTGTCAGTATTCACAAAATGAAACAATCAAATCGATCATAGCGGCGTCCTTTGATCTAAAAAAAGACAAAAATTTGATTTTCACACCCTTTTCGGTTGTTTTTTGCCATATCAGCAAAAACCGACGGTGGCGGCGGCGCAATTCGAATGACAACCATTAGAATGGGTTATTATCCACAAAATGAAACAATCAAATCGATCATAGCGGCGTCCTTTGATCTAAAAATAGACAAAAATTTGATTTTCACACCTTTTTCGGTTGTTTTTGCCATATCAGCAAAAACCTACGGTGGCGGCGGCGCAATTCGAATGACAACCATTAGAATGGGTTAGTATCCACAAAATGAAGCAATCAAATCGATCATAGCGGCGTCCTTTGATCTAAAAATAGACAAAAATTTGATTTTCACACCTTTTTCGGTTGTTTTTTGCCATTTAAGCGAAAACCGACAGTGGGGGCGGCGCAATTCCAAAGACAACCATTAGATTGTGTCAGTATTCACAGTATGGAACAATCAAATCGATCATAGCGGCGTCCTTTGATCTAAAAATAGACAAAAATTTGATTTTCACACCTTTTTTGGTTGTTTTTTGCCATTTCAGCAAAAACCGACAGTGGCGGCGGCGAAATTCTAAAGACAACCATTAGAATGTGTCAGTATCCACAAAATGAAACAATCAAATCGATCATAGCGGCGTCCTTTGATCTAAAAATAGACAAAAATTTGATTTTCACACCTTTTTCGGTTGTTTTTTGCCATTTAAGCGAGAACCGACAGTGGCGGCGGCGCAATTCCAAAGACAACCATTAGATTGTGTCAGTATTCACAAAATGGAACAATCAAATCGATCATAGCGGCGTCCTTTGATCTAAAAATAGACAAAAATTTGATTTTCACACCTTTTTCGGTTGTTTTTTGCAATTTCAGCAAAAACCGACAGTGGCGGCGGCGCAATTCTAAAGACAACCATTAGAATGTGTCAGTATCCACAAAATAAATTAATCAAATCGATCATAGCGGCGTCCTTTGATCTAGAAATAGACAAAAATTTGAATTTCACACCTTTTTTGGTTGTTTTTTACCATTTCAGCAAAAACCGACAGTGGCGGCGGCGCAATTCAAATGACAACCATTAGAATGTGCCAGTATTCACAAAATGAAACAATCAAATCGATCATAGCGGCGTCCTTTGATCTAAAAATAGACAAAAATTTGATTTTCACACCTTTTTTGGTTGTTTTTTGCCATTTCAGCAAAAACCGACAGTGACGGCGGCGCAATTCAAATGACAACCATTAGAATGGGTTAGTATCCACAAAATGAAACAATCAAATTGATCATAGCGGCGTCCTTTGATCTAAAAATAGACAAAAATTTGATTTTCACACCTTTTTTGGTTGTTTTTTGCCATTTCAGCAAAAACCGACAGTGGCGGCGGCGCAATTCAAATGACAACCATTAGAATGGGTTAGTATCCACAAAATGAAACAATCAAATCGATCATAGCGGCGTCCTTTGATCTAAAAATAGACAAAAATTTGATTTTCACACCTTTTTCGGTTGATTTTTGCCATTTAAGCGAAAACCGACAGTGGCGGCGGCGCAATTCCAAAGACAACCATTAGAATGTGTCAGTATTCACAAAATGGAACAATCAAATCGATCATAGCGGCGTCCTTTGATCTAAAAATAGACAAAAATTTGATTTTCACACCTTTTTCGGTTGATTTTTGCCATTTCAGCAAAAACCGACAGTGGCGGCGGCGCAATTCAAATGACAACCATTAGAATGGGTTAGTATCCACAAAATGAAACAATCAAATCGATCATAGCGGCGTCCTTTGATCTAAAAATAGACAAAAATTTTATTTTCACACCTTTTTCGGTTGTTTTTTGCCATATCAGCAAAAACCTACGGTGGCGGCGGCGCAATTCGAATGACAACCATTAGAATGGGTTAGTATCCACAAAATGAAACAATCAAATCGATCATAGCGGCGTCCTTTGATCTAAAAATAGACAAAAATTTGATTTTCACACCTTTTTCGGTTGTTTTTTGCCATTTAAGCGAAAACCGACAGTGGGGGCGGCGCAATTCCAAAGACAACCATTAGATTGTGTCAGTATTCACAGTATGGAACAATCAAAACGATCATAGCGGCGTCCTTTGATCTAAAAATAGACAAAAATTTGATTTTCACACCTTTTTCGGTTGTTTTTTGCCATTTCAGCAGAAACCGACAGTGGCGGCTGCGCAATTCAAAAGACAACCATTAGAATGTGTCAGTATTCACAAATTGAAACATTCAAATCGATCATAGCGGCGTCCTTTGATCTAAAAATAGACAAATTTTCTATTTTCACACCTTTTTCTGTTGCTTTTTTGCCTTTTCAGCAAAAACCGACAGTGACGGCGGCGCAATTCAAATGACAACCATTAGAATGGGTTAGTATCCACAAAATGAAACAATCAAATTGATCATAGCGGCGTCCTTTGATCTAAAAATAGACAAAAATTTGATTTTCACACCTTTTTCGGTTGTTTTTTGCCATTTAAGCGAAAACCGACAGTGGCGGCGGCGCAATTCCAAAGACAACCATTAGAATGTGTCAGTATTCACAAAATGGAACAATCAAATCGATCATAGCGGCGTCCTTTGATCTAAAAATAGACAAAAATTTGATTTTCACACCTTTTTTGGTTGTTTTTTGCTATATCAGCAAAAACCGACAGTGACGGCGGCTCAATTCAAATGACAACCATCAGAATGGGTTAGTATCCACAAAATGAAACAATCAAATCGATCATAGCAGCGTCCTTTGATCTAAAAATAGACAAAAATTTGATTTTCACACCTTTTTCGGTTGTTTTTTGCCATTTCAGCAAAAACCGACAGTGGTGGCGGCGCAATTCAAATGACAACCATTAGAATGGGTTAGTATCCACGAAATGAAACAATCAAATCGATCATAGCGGCGTCCTTTGATCTAAAAATAGACAAAAATTTGATTTTCACACCTTTTTCGGTTGTTTTTTTCATTTAAGCGAAAACCGAAAGTGGCGGCGGCGCAATTCCAAAGACAACCATTAGAATGTGTCAGTATTCACAAAATGGAACAATCAAATCGATCATAGCGGCGTTTTTTGATCTATAAATAGACGAAATATTGATTTTCACACCTTTTTTGGTTGTTTTTTGCCATTTAAGCGAAAACCGACAGTGGCGGCGGCACAATCCCAAAGACAACCATTAGTATGTGTCAGTATTCATGAAATGAAACAATCAAATCGATCATAGCGGCGTCCTTTGATCTAAAAATAGACAAAAATTTGATTTTCACACCTTTTTCGGTTGTTTTTTGCCATTTCAGCAAAAACCGACAGTGGCGGCGGCGCAATTCGAAAGACAACCATCAGAATGTGTCAGTATTCACAAATTGAAACAATCAAATCGATCATAGCGGCGTCCTTTGATCTAAAAATAGACAAAAATTTGATTTTCACACCTTTTTCTGTTGTTTTTTGCCTTTTCAGCAAAAACCGAAAGTGGCGGCGGCGCAATTCTAGAGACAACCTTCAGAATGTGTCAGTATTCACAAAATGAAACAATCAAATCGATGATAGCGGCGTCCCTTGATCTAAAAATAGACAAAAATTTGATTTTCACACCTTTTTCGGTTGTTTTTTGCCATTTCAGCAAAAACCGACAGTGGCGGCGGCACAATCTCAAAGACAACCATTAGAATGTGTCAGGATTCATAAAATGAAACAATCAAATCGATCATAGCGGCGTCCTTTGATCTAAAAATAGACAAAAATTTGATTTTCACACCTTTTTTGGTTGTTTTTTGCCATATCAGCAAAAACCGACAGTGGCGGCGGCGCAATTCAAATGACAACCATCAGAATGGGTTAGTATCCACAAAATGATACAATCAAATCGATCATAGCGGCGTCCTTTGATCTAAAAATAGACAAAAATTTGATTTTCACACCTTTTTTGGTTGTTTTTTGCCATTTAAGCGAAAACCGACAGTGGCGGCGGCGTAATTCCAAAGATAACCATTAGATTGTGTCAGTATTCACGAATTGAAATAATAATCAAACCGATCATAGCGGCGTCCTTTGATCTAAAAATAGACAAAAATTTTATTTTCACACCTTTTTCGGTTGTTTTTTTGCCATTTAAGCAAAAACCGACAGTGGCGGCGGCGCAATTCCAAAGACAACCATTAGATTGTGTCAGTATTCACGAATTGAAATAATAATCAAACCGATCATAGCGGCGTCCTTTGATCTAAAAATAGACAAAAATTTGATTTTCACACCTTTTTCGGTTGTTTTTTGCCATTTCAGCGAAAACCGACAGTGGCGGCGGCGCAATTCAAATGACAACCATTAGAATGGGTTAGTATCCACAAAATGAAACAATCAAATTGATCATAGCGGCGTCCTTTGATCTAAAAATAGACAAAAATTTAATTTTCACACCTTTTTCGGTTGTTCTTTGCCATTTCAGCAAAAACCGACAGTGGCGGCGGCGCAATTCAAATGACAACCATTAGAATGGGTTAGTATCCACAAAATGAAACAATCAAATCGATCATAGCGGCGTCCTTTGATCTAAAAATAGACAAAAATTTGATTTTCACACCTTTTTCGGTTGTTTATTGCCATTTAAGCGAAAACCGACAGTGGCGGCGGCGCAATTCCAAAGACAACCATTAGAATGTGTCAGTATTCACAAAATGGAACAATCAAATCGATCATAGCGGCGTCCTTTGATCTAAAAATAGACAAAAATTTGATTTTCACACCTTTTTTGGTTGTTTTTTGCTATATCAGCAAAAACCGACAGTGACGGCGGCGCAATTCAAATGACAACCATCAGAATGGGTTAGTATCCACAAAATGAAACAATCAAATCGATCATAGCGGCGTCCTTTGATCTAAAAATAGACAAAAATTTGATTTTCACACCTTTTTTGGTTGTTTTTTGCCATTTGAGCAAAAACCGAAAGTGGCGGCGGCGCAATTCCAAAGACAACCATTAGAATGTGTCAGTATTCACAAAATGGAACAATCAAATCGATCATAGCGGCGTTTTTTGATCTAAAAATAGACAAAATATTGATTTTCACACCTTTTTTGGTTGTTTTTTGCCATTTAAGCGAAAACCGACAGTGGCGGCGGCGCAATTCGAGAGACAACCATTAGAATGTGTCAGTATTCACAAATTGAAACAATCAAATCGATCATAGCGGCGTCCTTTGATCTAAAAATAGACAAAAATTTGATTTTCACACCTTTTTCGGTTGTTTTTTGCCATTTTAGCAAAAACCGACAGTGGCGGCGGCGCTATTCCAGAGACAACCATCAGAATGTGTCAGTATTCACAAAATGAAACAATCAAATCGATCATAGCGGCGTCCTTTGATCTAAAAATAGACAAAAATTTGATTTTCACACCTTTTTCGGTTGTTTATTGCCATTTAAGCGAAAACCGACAGTGGCGGCGGCGCAATTCCAAAGACAACCATTAGATTGTTTCAGTATTCACAAAATGAAACAATCAAATCGATCATAGCGGCGACCTTTGATCTAAAAATAGACAAATTTTTGATTTTCACACCTTTCTTGGTTGTTTTTTGCCATTTCAGCAAACACCGACAGTGGCGGCGGCGCAATTCTAAAGACAACCATTAGAATGTGTCAGTATTCACAAAATGAAACAATCAAATCGATGATAGCGGCGTCCTTTGATCTAAAAATAGACAAAAATTTGATTTTCACACCTTTTTCGGTTGTTTTTTGCCATTTAAGCGAAAACCGACAGTGGGGGCGGCGCAATTCCAAAGACAACCATTAGATTGTGTCAGTATTCACAGTATGGAACAATCAAAACGATCATAGCGGCGTCCTTTGATCTAAAAATAGACAAAAATTTGATTTTCACACCTTTTTCGGTTGTTTTTTGCCATTTCAGCAGAAACCGACAGTGGCGGCTGCGCAATTCAAAAGACAACCATTAGAATGTGTCAGTATTCACAAATTGAAACATTCAAATCGATCATAGCGGCGTCCTTTGATCTAAAAATAGACAAATTTTCTATTTTCACACCTTTTTCTGTTGCTTTTTTGCCTTTTCAGCAAAAACCGACAGTGACGGCGGCGCAATTCAAATGACAGCCATTAGAATGGGTTAGTATCCACAAAATGAAACAATCAAATTGATCATAGCGGCGTCCTTTGATCTAAAAATAGACAAAAATTTGATTTTCACACCTTTTTCGGTTGTTTTTTGCCATTTAAGCGAAAACCGACAGTGGCGGCGGCGCAATTCCAAAGACAACCATTAGAATGTGTCAGTATTCACAAAATGGAACAATCAAATCGATCATAGCGGCGTCCTTTGATCTAAAAATAGACAAAAATTTGATTTTCACACCTTTTTTGGTTGTTTTTTGCTATATCAGCAAAAACCGACAGTGACGGCGGCTCAATTCAAATGACAACCATCAGAATGGGTTAGTATCCACAAAATGAAACAATCAAATCGATCATAGCAGCGTCCTTTGATCTAAAAATAGACAAAAATTTGATTTTCACACCTTTTTCGGTTGTTTTTTGCCATTTCAGCAAAAACCGACAGTGGTGGCGGCGCAATTCAAATGACAACCATTAGAATGGGTTAGTATCCACGAAATGAAACAATCAAATCGATCATAGCGGCGTCCTTTGATCTAAAAATAGACAAAAATTTGATTTTCACACCTTTTTCGGTTGTTTTTTTCATTTAAGCGAAAACCAAAAGTGGCGGCGGCGCAATTCCAAAGACAACCATTAGAATGTGTCAGTATTCACAAAATGGAACAATCAAATCGATCATAGCGGCGTTTTTTGATCTATAAATAGACGAAATATTGATTTTCACACCTTTTTTGGTTGTTTTTTGCCATTTAAGCGAAAACCGACAGTGGCGGCGGCACAATCCCAAAGACAACCATTAGTATGTGTCAGTATTCATGAAATGAAACAATCAAATCGATCATAGCGGCGTCCTTTGATCTAAAAATAGACAAAAATTTGATTTTCACACCTTTTTCGGTTGTTTTTTGCCATTTCAGCAAAAACCGACAGTGGCGGCGGCGCAATTCGAAAGACAACCATCAGAATGTGTCAGTATTCACAAATTGAAACAATCAAATCGATCATAGCGGCGTCCTTTGATCTAAAAATAGACAAAAATTTGATTTTCACACCTTTTTCTGTTGTTTTTTGCCTTTTCAGCAAAAACCGAAAGTGGCGGCGGCGCAATTCTAGAGACAACCTTCAGAATGTGTCAGTATTCACAAAATGAAACAATCAAATCGATGATAGCGGCGTCCCTTGATCTAAAAATAGACAAAAATTTGATTTTCACACCTTTTTCGGTTGTTTTTTGCCATTTCAGCAAAAACCGACAGTGGCGGCGGCACAATCTCAAAGACAACCATTAGAATGTGTCAGGATTCATAAAATGAAACAATCAAATCGATCATAGCGGCGTCCTTTGATCTAAAAATAGACAAAAATTTGATTTTCACACCTTTTTCTGTTGCTTTTTTGCCTTTTCAGCAAAAACCGACAGTGGCGGCGGCGCAATTCAAATGACAACCATTAGAATGGGTTAGTATCCACAAAATGAAACAATCAAATTGATCATAGCGGCGTCCTTTGATCTAAAAATAGACAAAAATTTGATTTTCACACCTTTTTCGGTTGTTTTTTGCCATTTAAGCGAAAACCGACAGTGGCGGCGGCGCAATTCCAAAGACAACCATTAGAATGTGTCAGTATTCACAAAATGGAACAATCAAATCGATCATAGCGGCGTCCTTTGATCTAAAAATAGACAAAAATTTGATTTTCACACCTTTTTTTGGTTGTTTTTTGCTATATCAGCAAAAACCGACAGTGACGGCGGCTCAATTCAAATGACAACCATCAGAATGGGTTAGTATCCACAAAATGAAACAATCAAATCGATCATAGCAGCGTCCTTTGATCTAAAAATAGACAAAAATTTGATTTTCACACCTTTTTCGGTTGTTTTTTGCCATTTCAGCAAAAACCGACAGTGGTGGCGGCGCAATTCAAATGACAACCATTAGAATGGGTTAGTATCCACGAAATGAAACAATCAAATCGATCATAGCGGCGTCCTTTGATCTAAAAATAGACAAAAATTTGATTTTCACACCTTTTTCGGTTGTTTTTTTCATTTAAGCGAAAACCGAAAGTGGCGGCGGCGCAATTCCAAAGACAACCATTAGAATGTGTCAGTATTCACAAAATGGAACAATCAAATCGATCATAGCGGCGTTTTTTGATCTATAAATAGACGAAATATTGATTTTCACACCTTTTTTGGTTGTTTTTTGCCATTTAAGCGAAAACCGACAGTGGCGGCGGCACAATCCCAAAGACAACCATTAGTATGTGTCAGTATTCATGAAATGAAACAATCAAATCGATCATAGCGGCGTCCTTTGATCTAAAAATAGACAAAAATTTGATTTTCACACCTTTTTCGGTTGTTTTTTGCCATTTCAGCAAAAACCGACAGTGGCGGCGGCGCAATTCGAAAGACAACCATCAGAATGTGTCAGTATTCACAAATTGAAACAATCAAATCGATCATAGCGGCGTCCTTTGATCTAAAAATAGACAAAAATTTGATTTTCACACCTTTTTCTGTTGTTTTTTGCCTTTTCAGCAAAAACCGAAAGTGGCGGCGGCGCAATTCTAGAGACAACCTTCAGAATGTGTCAGTATTCACAAAATGAAACAATCAAATCGATGATAGCGGCGTCCCTTGATCTAAAAATAGACAAAAATTTGATTTTCACACCTTTTTCGGTTGTTTTTTGCCATTTCAGCAAAAACCGACAGTGGCGGCGGCACAATCTCAAAGACAACCATTAGAATGTGTCAGGATTCATAAAATGAAACAATCAAATCGATCATAGCGGCGTCCTTTGATCTAAAAATAGACAAAAATTTGATTTTCACACCTTTTTTGGTTGTTTTTTGCCATATCAGCAAAAACCGACAGTGGCGGCGGCGCAATTCAAATGACAACCATCAGAATGGGTTAGTATCCACAAAATGATACAATCAAATCGATCATAGCGGCGTCCTTTGATCTAAAAATAGACAAAAATTTGATTTTCACACCTTTTTTGGTTGTTTTTTGCCATTTAAGCGAAAACCGACAGTGGCGGCGGCGTAATTCCAAAGATAACCATTAGATTGTGTCAGTATTCACGAATTGAAATAATAATCAAACCGATCATAGCGGCGTCCTTTGATCTAAAAATAGACAAAAATTTTATTTTCACACCTTTTTCGGTTGTTTTTTTGCCATTTAAGCAAAAACCGACAGTGGCGGCGGCGCAATTCCAAAGACAACCATTAGATTGTGTCAGTATTCACGAATTGAAATAATAATCAAACCGATCATAGCGGCGTCCTTTGATCTAAAAATAGACAAAAATTTGATTTTCACACCTTTTTCGGTTGTTTTTTGCCATTTCAGCGAAAACCGACAGTGGCGGCGGCGCAATTCAAATGACAACCATTAGAATGGGTTAGTATCCACAAAATGAAACAATCAAATTGATCATAGCGGCGTCCTTTGATCTAAAAATAGACAAAAATTTAATTTTCACACCTTTTTCGGTTGTTCTTTGCCATTTCAGCAAAAACCGACAGTGGCGGCGGCGCAATTTAAATGACAACCATTAGAATGGGTTAGTATCCACAAAATGAAACAATCAAATCGATCATAGCGGCGTCCTTTGATCTAAAAATAGACAAAAATTTGATTTTCACACCTTTTTCGGTTGTTTATTGCCATTTAAGCGAAAACCGACAGTGGCGGCGGCGCAATTCCAAAGACAACCATTAGAATGTGTCAGTATTCACAAAATGGAACAATCAAATCGATCATAGCGGCGTCCTTTGATCTAAAAATAGACAAAAATTTGATTTTCACACCTTTTTTGGTTGTTTTTTGCTATATCAGCAAAAACCGACAGTGACGGCGGCGCAATTCAAATGACAACCATCAGAATGGGTTAGTATCCACAAAATGAAACAATCAAATCGATCATAGCGGCGTCCTTTGATCTAAAAATAGACAAAAATTTGATTTTCACACCTTTTTTGGTTGTTTTTTGCCATTTGAGCAAAAACCGAAAGTGGCGGCGGCGCAATTCCAAAGACAACCATTAGAATGTGTCAGTATTCACAAAATGGAACAATCAAATCGATCATAGCGGCGTTTTTTGATCTAAAAATAGACAAAATATTGATTTTCACACCTTTTTTGGTTGTTTTTTGCCATTTAAGCGAAAACCGACAGTGGCGGCGGCGCAATTCGAGAGACAACCATTAGAATGTGTCAGTATTCACAAATTGAAACAATCAAATCGATCATAGCGGCGTCCTTTGATCTAAAAATAGACAAAAATTTGATTTTCACACCTTTTTCGGTTGTTTTTGCCATTTTAGCAAAAACCGACAGTGGCGGCGGCGCTATTCCAGAGACAACCATCAGAATGTGTCAGTATTCACAAAATGAAACAATCAAATCGATCATATCGGCGTCCTTTGATCTAAAAATAGACAAAAATTTGATTTTCACACCTTTTTCGGTTGTTTATTGCCATTTAAGCGAAAACCGACAGTGGCGGCGGCGCAATTCCAAAGACAACCATTAGATTGTTTCAGTATTCACAAAATGAAACAATCAAATCGATCATAGCGGCGACCTTTGATCTAAAAATAGACAAATTTTTGATTTTCACACCTTTCTTGGTTGTTTTTTGCCATTTCAGCAAACACCGACAGTGGCGGCGGCGCAATTCTAAAGACAACCATTAAAATGTGTCAGTATTCACAAAATGAAACAATCAAATCGATGATAGCGGCGTCCTTTGATCTAAAAATAGACAAAAATTTGATTTTCACACCTTTTTCGGTTGTTTTTTGCCATTTCAGCAAAAACCGACAGTGGCGGCGGCACAATCTCAAAGACAACCATTAGTATGTGTCAGTAATTTCAAAATGAAACAATCAAATCGATCATAGCGGCGTCCTTTGATCTAAAAATAGACAAAATTTTGAATTTCACACCTTTTTCGTTTGTTTTTTGCCATTTCAGCAAAAACCGACAGTGGTGGCTGCGCAATTCTAAAGACAACCATTAGAATGTGTCAGTATTCACAAATTGAAACAATCAAATCGATCATAGCGGCGTCCTTTGATCTAAAAATAGACAAAAATTTGATTTTCACACCTTTTTCGGTTGTTTTTTGCCATATCAGCAAAAACCGACGATGGCGGCGGCGCAATTCAAATGACAACCATTAGAATGTGTCAGTATTTCCAAAATGAAACAATCAAATCGATCATAGCGGCGTCCTTTGATCTAAAAATAGACAAAAATTTGATTTTCACACCTTTTTCGGTTGTTTTTTGCCATTTCAGCAAAAACCGACAGTGGCGGCGGCGCAATTCAAATGACAACCATTAGAATGGGTTAGTATCCACAAAATGAAACAATCAAATCGATCATAGCGGCGTCCTTTGATCTAAAAATAGACAAAAATTTGATTTTCACACCTTTTTCGGTTGTTTATTGCCATTTAAGCGAAAACCGACAGTGGCGGCGGCGCAATTCCAAAGACAACCATTAGAATGTGTCAGTATTCACAAAATGGAACAATCAAATCGATCATAGCGGCGTCCTTTGATCTAAAAATAGACAAAAATTTGATTTTCACACCTTTTTTGGTTGTTGTTTGCTATATCAGCAAAAACCGACAGTGACGGCGGCGCAATTCAAATGACAACCATTAGAATGGGTTAGTATCCACAAAATGAAACAATCAAATCGATCATAGCGGCGTCCTTTGATCTAAAAATAGACAAAAATTTGATTTTCACACCTTTTTCGGTTGTTTTTTGCCATTTCAGCAAAAACCGACAGTGGCGGCGGCGCAATTCAAATGACAACCATTAGAATGGGTTAGTATCCACGAAATGAAACAATCAAATCGATCATAGCGGCGTCCTTTGATCTAAAAATAGACAAAAATTGGATTTTCACACCTTTTTCGGTTGTTTTTTGCCATTTAAGCGAAAACCGAAAGTGGCGGCGGCGCAATTCCAAAGACAACCATTAGAATGTGTCAGTATTCACAAAATGGAACAATCAAATCGATCATAGCGGCGTCCTTTGATCTAAAAATAGACAAAAATTTGATTTTCACACCTTTTTCGGTTGATTTTTGCCATTTCAGCAAAAACCGACAGTGGCGGCGGCGCAATTCAAATGACAACCATTAGAATGGGTTAGTATCCACAAAATGAAACAATCAAATCGATCATAGCGGCGTCCTTTGATCTAAAAATAAACAAAAATTTTATTTTCACACCTTTTTCGGTTGTTTTTTGCCATATCAGCAAAAACCTACGGTGGCGGCGGCGCAATTCGAATGACAACCATTAGAATGGGTTAGTATCCACAAAATGAAACAATCAAATCGATCATAGCGGCGTCCTTTGATCTAAAAATAGACAAAAATTTGATTTTCACACCTTTTTCGGTTGTTTTTTGCCATTTAAGCGAAAACCGACAGTGGCGGCGGCGCAATTCCAAAGACAACCATTAGATTGTGTCAGTATTCACAGTATGGAACAATCAAAACGATCATAGCGGCGTCCTTTGATCTAAAAATAGACAAAAATTTGATTTTCACACCTTTTTCGGTTGTTTTTTCCATTTCAGCAAAAACCGACAGTGGCGGCGGCGCAATTCAAAAGACAACCATTAGAATGTGTCAGTATTCACAAATTGAAACAATCAAATCGATCATAGCGGCGTCCTTTGATCTAAAAATAGACAAATTTTCTATTTTCTTACCTTTTTCTGTTTTTTTTTTGCCTTTTCAGCAAAAACCGACAGTGACGGCGGCGCAATTCAAATGACAACCATTAGAATGGGTTAGTATCCACAAAATGAAACAATCAAATTGATCATAGCGGCGTCCTTTGATCTAAAAATAGACAAAAATTTGATTTTCACACCTTTTTCGGTTGTTTTTTGCCATTTCAGCAAAAACCGACAGTGGTGGCGGCGCAATTCAAATGACAACCATTAGAATGTGTCAGTATTCACAAAATGGAACAATCAAATCGATCATAGCGGCGTCCTTTGATCTAAAAATAGACAAAAATTTGATTTTCACACCTTTTTTGGTTGTTTTTTGCTATATCAGCAAAAACCGACAGTGAAGGCGGCGGAATTCAAATGACAACCATTAGAATGGGTTAGTATCCAAAAAATGAAACAATCAAATCGATCATAGCAGCGTCCTTTGATCTAAAAATAGACAAAAATTTGATTTTCACACCTTTTTCGGTTGTTTTTTGCCATTTCAGCAAAAACCGACAGTGGTGGCGGCGCAATTCAAATGACAACCATTAGAATGGGTTAGTATCCACGAAATGAAACAATCAAATCGATTATAGCGGCGTCCTTTGATCTAAAAATAGACAAAAATTTGATTTTCACACCTTTTTCGGTTGTTTTTTTCATTTAAGCGAAAACCGAAAGTGGCGGCGGCGCAATTCCAAAGACAACCATTAGAATGTGTCAGTATTCACAAAATGGAACAATCAAATCGATCATAGCGGCGTTTTTTGATCTATAAATAGACGAAATATTGATTTTCACACCTTTTTTGGTTGTTTTTTGCCATTTAAGCGAAAACCGACAGTGGCGGCGGCACAATCCCAAAGACAACCATTAGTATGTGTCAGTATTCATGAAATGAAACAATCAAATCGATCATAGCGGCGTCCTTTGATCTAAAAATAGACAAAAATTTGATTTTCACACCTTTTTCGGTTGTTTTTTGCCATTTCAGCAAAAACCGACAGTGGCGGCGGCGCAATTCGAAAGACAACCATCAGAATGTGTCAGTATTCACAAATTGAAACAATCAAATCGATCATAGCGGCGTCCTTTGATCTAAAAATAGACAAAAATTTGATTTTCACACCTTTTTCTGTTGTTTTTTGCCTTTTCAGCAAAAACCGAAAGTGGCGGCGGCGCAATTCTAGAGACAACCTTCAGAATGTGTCAGTATTCACAAAATGAAACAGTCAAATCGATGATAGCGGCGTCCCTTGATCTAAAAATAGACAAAAATTTGATTTTCACACCTTTTTCGGTTGTTTTTTGCCATTTCAGCAAAAACCGACAGTGGCGGCGGCACAATCTCAAAGACAACCATTAGAATGTGTCAGGATTCATAAAATGAAACAATCAAATCGATCATAGCGGCGTCCTTTGATCTAAAAATAGACAAAAATTTTATTTTCACACCTTTTTCGGTTGTTTTTTGCCATATCAGCAAAAACCGACAGTGGCGGCGGCGCAATTCAAATGACAACCATCAGAATGGGTTAGTATCCACAAAATGAAACAATCAAATCGATCATAGCGGCGTCCTTTGATCTAAAAAAAGACAAAAATTTGATTTTCACACCCTTTTCGGTTGTTTTTTGCCATATCAGCAAAAACCGACGGTGGCGGCGGCGCAATTCGAATGACAACCATTAGAATGGGTTATTATCCACAAAATGAAACAATCAAATCGATCATAGCGGCGTCCTTTGATCTAAAAATAGACAAAAATTTGATTTTCACACCTTTTTCGGTTGTTTTTGCCATATCAGCAAAAACCGACGGTGGCGGCGGCGTAATTCGAATGACAACCAATAGAATGGGTTGGTATCCACAAAATGAAACAATCAAATCGATCATTGCGGCGTCCTTTGATCTAAAAATAGACAAAAATTTGATTTTCACACCTTTTTCGGTTGTTTTTTGCCATTTCAGCAAAAACCGACAGTGGCGGCGGCACAATCTCAGAGGCAACCATTAGAATGTGTCAGTATTCATTAGATGAAACAATCAAATCGATCATAGCGGCGTCCTTTGATCTAAAAATAGACAAAAATTTTATTTTCACACCTTTTTCGGTTGTTTTTTGCCATATCAGCAAAAACCGACAGTGGCGGCGGCGCAATTCAAATGACAACCATCAGAATGGGTTAGTATCCACAAAATGAAACAATCAAATCGATCATAGCGGCGTCCTTTGATCTAAAAAAAGACAAAAATTTGATTTTCACACCTTTTTCGGTTGTTTTTTGCCATTTCAGCAAAAACCGACAGTGGCGGCGGCACAATCTCAAAGGCAACCATTAGAATGTGTCAGTATTCATTTAATGAAACAATCAAATCGATCATAGCGGCGTCCTTTGATCTAAAAATAGACAAAAATTTTATTTTCACACCTTTTTCGGTTGTTTTTTGCCATATCAGCAAAAACCGACAGTGGCGGCGGCGCAATTCAAATGACAACCATCAGAATGGGTTAGTATCCACAAAATGAAACAATCAAATCGATCATAGCGGCGTCCTTTGATCTAAAAAAAGACAAAAATTTGATTTTCACACCCTTTTTGGTTGTTTTTTGCCATATCAGCAAAAACCGACGGTGGCGGCGGCGCAATTCGAATGACAACCATTAGAATGGGTTATTATCCACAAAATGAAACAATCAAATCGATCATAGCGGCGTCCTTTGATCTAAAAATAGACAAAAATTTGATTTTCACACCTTTTTCGGTTGTTTTTGCCATATCAGCAAAAACCGACGGTGGCGGCGGCGTAATTCGAATGACAACCAATAGAATGGGTTGGTATCCACAAAATGAAACAATCAAATCGATCATTGCGGCGTCCTTTGATCTAAAAATAGACAAAAATTTGATTTTCACACCTTTTTCGGTTGTTTTTTACCATTTAAGCGAAAACCGACAGTGGCGGCGGCGCAATTCCAAAGACAACCATTAGATTGTGTCAGTATTCACAAATTGAAATAATCAAACCGATCATAGCGGCGTCCTTTGATCTAAAAATAGACAAAAATTTGATTTTCACACATTTTTCGGTTGTTTTTTGCCATTTAAGCGAAAACCGACAGTGGCGGCGGCGCAATTCCAAAGACAACCATTAGAATGTGTCAGTATTCACAAATTGAAACAATCAAATCGATCATAGCGGCGTCCTTTGATCTAAAAAAAGACAAAAATTTGATTTTCACACCCTTTTCGGTTGTTTTTTGCCATATCAGCAAAAACCGACAGTGGCGGCGGCGCAATTCGAATGACAACCATAAGAATGTGTCAGTATCCACAGAATGAAACAATCAAATCGATCATAGCGGCGTCCTTTGATCTAAAAATAGACAAAAATTTGATTTTCACACCTTTTTTGGTTGTTTTTTGCCATTTTAGCAAAAACCGACAGTGGCGGCGGCGCAATTCCAGAGACAACCATCAGAATGTGTCAGTATTCACAAAATGAAACAATCAAATCGATCATAGCGGAGTCCTTTGATCTAAAAATAGACAAAAATTTGATTTCCACACCTTTTTTGGTTGTTTTTTGCCATTTCAGCAAACAATGACAGTGGCGGCGGCGCAATTCTAAAGACAATCATAAGAATGTGTCAGTATTCACAAAATGAAACAATCACATCGATCATAGCGGCGTCCTTTGATCTAAAAATAGACAAAAATTTGATTTTCACACCTTTTTTGGTTGTTTTTTGCTATATCAGCAAAAACCGACAGTGAAGGCGGCGCAATTCAAATGACAACCATTAGAATGGGTTAGTATCCAAAAAATGAAACAATCAAATCGATCATAGCAGCGTCCTTTGATCTAAAAATAGACAAAAATTTGATTTTCATACCTTTTTCGGTTGTTTTTTGCCATTTCAGCAAAAACCGACAGTGGTGGCGGCGCAATTCAAATGACAACCATTAGAATGGGTTAGTATCCACGAAATGAAACAATCAAATCGATTATAGCGGCGTCCTTTGATCTAAAAATAGACAAAAATTTGATTTTCACACCTTTTTCGGTTGTTTTTTTCATTTAAGCGAAAACCGAAAGTGGCGGCGGCGCAATTCCAAAGACAACCATTAGAATGTGTCAGTATTCACAAAATGGAACAATCAAATCGATCATAGCGGCGTTTTTTGATCTATAAATAGACGAAATATTGATTTTCACACCTTTTTTGGTTGTTTTTTGCCATTTAAGCGAAAACCGACAGTGGCGGCGGCACAATCCCAAAGACAACCATTAGTATGTGTCAGTATTCATGAAATGAAACAATCAAATCGATCATAGCGGCGTCCTTTGATCTAAAAATAGACAAAAATTTGATTTTCACACCTTTTTCGGTTGTTTTTTGCCATTTCAGCAAAAACCGACAGTGGCGGCGGCGCAATTCGAAAGACAACCATCGGAATGTGTCAGTATTCACAAATTGAAACAATCAAATCGATCATAGCGGCGTCCTTTGATCTAAAAATAGACAAAAATTTGATTTTCACACCTTTTTCTGTTGTTTTTTGCCTTTTCAGCAAAAACCGAAAGTGGCGGCGGCGCAATTCTAGAGACAACCTTCAGAATGTGTCAGTATTCACAAAATGAAACAGTCAAATCGATGATAGCGGCGTCCCTTGATCTAAAAATAGACAAAAATTTGATTTTCACACCTTTTTCGGTTGTTTTTTGCCATTTCAGCAAAAACCGACAGTGGCGGCGGCACAATCTCAAAGACAACCATTAGAATGTGTCAGGATTCATAAAATGAAACAATCAAATCGATCATAGCGGCGTCCTTTGATCTAAAAATAGACAAAAATTTTATTTTCACACCTTTTTCGGTTGTTTTTTGCCATATCAGCAAAAACCGACAGTGGCGGCGGCGCAATTCAAATGACAACCATCAGAATGGGTTAGTATCCACAAAATGAAACAATCAAATCGATCATAGCGGCGTCCTTTGATCTAAAAAAAGACAAAAATTTGATTTTCACACCCTTTTCGGTTGTTTTTTGCCATATCAGCAAAAACCGACGGTGGCGGCGGCGCAATTCGAATGACAACCATTAGAATGGGTTATTATCCACAAAATGAAACAATCAAATCGATCATAGCGGCGTCCTTTGATCTAAAAATAGACAAAAATTTGATTTTCACACCTTTTTCGGTTGTTTTTGCCATATCAGCAAAAACCGACGGTGGCGGCGGCGTAATTCGAATGACAACCAATAGAATGGGTTGGTATCCACAAAATGAAACAATCAAATCGATCATTGCGGCGTCCTTTGATCTAAAAATAGACAAAAATTTGATTTTCACACCTTTTTCGGTTGTTTTTTGCCATTTCAGCAAAAACCGACAGTGGCGGCGGCACAATCTCAGAGGCAACCATTAGAATGTGTCAGTATTCATTAGATGAAACAATCAAATCGATCATAGCGGCGTCCTTTGATCTAAAAATAGACAAAAATTTTATTTTCACACCTTTTTCGGTTGTTTTTTGCCATATCAGCAAAAACCGACAGTGGCGGCGGCGCAATTCAAATGACAACCATCAGAATGGGTTAGTATCCACAAAATGAAACAATCAAATCGATCATAGCGGCGTCCTTTGATCTAAAAAAAGACAAAAATTTGATTTTCACACCTTTTTCGGTTGTTTTTTGCCATTTCAGCAAAAACCGACAGTGGCGGCGGCACAATCTCAAAGGCAACCATTAGAATGTGTCAGTATTCATTTAATGAAACAATCAAATCGATCATAGCGGCGTCCTTTGATCTAAAAATAGACAAAAATTTTATTTTCACACCTTTTTCGGTTGTTTTTTGCCATATCAGCAAAAACCGACAGTGGCGGCGGCGCAATTCAAATGACAACCATCAGAATGGGTTAGTATCCACAAAATGAAACAATCAAATCGATCATAGCGGCGTCCTTTGATCTAAAAAAAGACAAAAATTTGATTTTCACACCCTTTTTGGTTGTTTTTTGCCATATCAGCAAAAACCGACGGTGGCGGCGGCGCAATTCGAATGACAACCATTAGAATGGGTTATTATCCACAAAATGAAACAATCAAATCGATCATAGCGGCGTCCTTTGATCTAAAAATAGACAAAAATTTGATTTTCACACCTTTTTCGGTTGTTTTTGCCATATCAGCAAAAACCGACGGTGGCGGCGGCGTAATTCGAATGACAACCAATAGAATGGGTTGGTATCCACAAAATGAAACAATCAAATCGATCATTGCGGCGTCCTTTGATCTAAAAATAGACAAAAATTTGATTTTCACACCTTTTTCGGTTGTTTTTTACCATTTAAGCGAAAACCGACAGTGGCGGCGGCGCAATTCCAAAGACAACCATTAGATTGTGTCAGTATTCACAAATTGAAATAATCAAACCGATCATAGCGGCGTCCTTTGATCTAAAAATAGACAAAAATTTGATTTTCACACATTTTTCGGTTGTTTTTTGCCATTTAAGCGAAAACCGACAGTGGCGGCGGCGCAATTCCAAAGACAACCATTAGAATGTGTCAGTATTCACAAATTGAAACAATCAAATCGATCATAGCGGCGTCCTTTGATCTAAAAAAAGACAAAAATTTGATTTTCACACCCTTTTCGGTTGTTTTTTGCCATATCAGCAAAAACCGACAGTGGCGGCGGCGCAATTCGAATGACAACCATAAGAATGTGTCAGTATCCACAGAATGAAACAATCAAATCGATCATAGCGGCGTCCTTTGATCTAAAAATAGACAAAAATTTGATTTTCACACCTTTTTTGGTTGTTTTTTGCCATTTTAGCAAAAACCGACAGTGGCGGCGGCGCAATTCCAGAGACAACCATCAGAATGTGTCAGTATTCACAAAATGAAACAATCAAATCGATCATAGCGGAGTCCTTTGATCTAAAAATAGACAAAAATTTGATTTCCACACCTTTTTTGGTTGTTTTTTGCCATTTCAGCAAACAATGACAGTGGCGGCGGCGCAATTCTAAAGACAATCATAAGAATGTGTCAGTATTCACAAAATGAAACAATCACATCGATCATAGCGGCGTCCTTTGATCTAAAAATAGACAAAAATTTGATTTTCACACCTTTTATGGTTGTTTTTTGCTATATCAGCAAAAACCGACAGTGAAGGCGGCGCAATTCAAATGACAACCATTAGAATGGGTTAGTATCCAAAAAATGAAACAATCAAATCGATCATAGCAGCGTCCTTTGATCTAAAAATAGACAAAAATTTGATTTTCATACCTTTTTCGGTTGTTTTTTGCCATTTCAGCAAAAACCGACAGTGGTGGCGGCGCAATTCAAATGACAACCATTAGAATGGGTTAGTATCCACGAAATGAAACAATCAAATCGATTATAGCGGCGTCCTTTGATCTAAAAATAGACAAAAATTTGATTTTCACACCTTTTTCGGTTGTTTTTTTCATTTAAGCGAAAACCGAAAGTGGCGGCGGCGCAATTCCAAAGACAACCATTAGAATGTGTCAGTATTCACAAAATGGAACAATCAAATCGATCATAGCGGCGTTTTTTGATCTATAAATAGACGAAATATTGATTTTCACACCTTTTTTGGTTGTTTTTTGCCATTTAAGCGAAAACCGACAGTGGCGGCGGCACAATCCCAAAGACAACCATTAGTATGTGTCAGTATTCATGAAATGAAACAATCAAATCGATCATAGCGGCGTCCTTTGATCTAAAAATAGACAAAAATTTGATTTTCACACCTTTTTCGGTTGTTTTTTGCCATTTCAGCAAAAACCGACAGTGGCGGCGGCGCAATTCGAAAGACAACCATCGGAATGTGTCAGTATTCACAAATTGAAACAATCAAATCGATCATAGCGGCGTCCTTTGATCTAAAAATAGACAAAAATTTGATTTTCACACCTTTTTCTGTTGTTTTTTGCCTTTTCAGCAAAAACCGAAAGTGGCGGCGGCGCAATTCTAGAGACAACCTTCAGAATGTGTCAGTATTCACAAAATGAAACAGTCAAATCGATGATAGCGGCGTCCCTTGATCTAAAAATAGACAAAAATTTGATTTTCACACCTTTTTCGGTTGTTTTTTGCCATTTCAGCAAAAACCGACAGTGGCGGCGGCACAATCTCAAAGACAACCATTAGAATGTGTCAGGATTCATAAAATGAAACAATCAAATCGATCATAGCGGCGTCCTTTGATCTAAAAATAGACAAAAATTTTATTTTCACACCTTTTTCGGTTGTTTTTTGCCATATCAGCAAAAACCGACAGTGGCGGCGGCGCAATTCAAATGACAACCATCAGAATGGGTTAGTATCCACAAAATGAAACAATCAAATCGATCATAGCGGCGTCCTTTGATCTAAAAAAAGACAAAAATTTGATTTTCACACCCTTTTCGGTTGTTTTTTGCCATATCAGCAAAAACCGACGGTGGCGGCGGCGCAATTCGAATGACAACCATTAGAATGGGTTATTATCCACAAAATGAAACAATCAAATCGATCATAGCGGCGTCCTTTGATCTAAAAATAGACAAAAATTTGATTTTCACACCTTTTTCGGTTGTTTTTGCCATATCAGCAAAAACCGACGGTGGCGGCGGCGTAATTCGAATGACAACCAATAGAATGGGTTGGTATCCACAAAATGAAACAATCAAATCGATCATTGCGGCGTCCTTTGATCTAAAAATAGACAAAAATTTGATTTTCACACCTTTTTCGGTTGTTTTTTGCCATTTCAGCAAAAACCGACAGTGGCGGCGGCACAATCTCAGAGGCAACCATTAGAATGTGTCAGTATTCATTAGATGGAACAATCAAATCGATCATAGCGGCGTCCTTTGATCTAAAAATAGACAAAAATTTGATTTTCACACCTTTTTCGGTTGTTTTTTGCCATTTCAGCAAAAACCGACAGTGGCGGCGGCACAATCTCAAAGGCAACCATTAGAATGTGTCAGTATTCACAAATTGAAACAATCGAATCGATCGTAGCGGCGTCCTTTGATCTAAAAATAGACAAAAATTTTATTTTCACACCTTTTTCGGTTGTTTTTTGCCATATCAGCAAAAACCGACAGTGGCGGCGGCGCAATTCAAATGACAACCATCAGAATGGGTTAGTATCCACAAAATGAAACAATCAGATCGATCATAGCGGCGTCCTTTGATCTAAAAAAAGACAAAAATTTGATTTTCACACCTTTTTCGGTTGTTTTTTGCCATTTTAGCAAAAACCGACAGTGGCGGCGGCGCAATTCCAAAGACAATCATCAGAATGTGTCAGTATTCACAAAATGAAACAATCAAATCGATCATAGCGGCGTCCTTTGATCTAAAAATAGACAAAAATTTGATTTTCACACCTTTTTTGGTTGTTTTTTGCCATTTCAGCAAACAATGACAGTGGCGGCGGCGCAATTCTAAAGACAATCATTAGAATGTGTCAGTATCCACAAAATGAAACAATCACATCGATCATAGCGGCGTCCTTTGATCTAAAAATAGACAAAAATTTGATTTTCACACCTTTTTCGGTTGTTTTATTCCATTTCAGCAAAAACTGACAGTGGCGGCGGCGCAATTCCAAAGACAACCATTAGATTGTTTCAGTATTCACAAAATGAAACAATCAAATCGATCATAGCGGCGACCTTTGATCTAAAAATAGACAAAAATTTGATTTTCACACCTTTCTTGGTTGTTTTTTGCCATTTCAGCAAACACCGACAGTGGCGGCGGCGCAATTCTGAAGACAACCATCAGAATGTGTCGGTATTCACAAAATGAAACAATCAAATCGATCATAGCGGCGTCCTTTGATCTAAAAATGGACAAAATTTTGATTTTCACACCTTTTTCGGTTGTTTTTTGCCATTTCAGCAAAAACCGACAGTGGCGGCGGCGAAATTCTGAAGACAATCATCAGAATGTGTCAGTATTCACAGAATCGAACAATCAAATCGATCATAGTGGCGTCCTTTGATCTAAAAATAGACAAAAATTTGATTTTCACACCTTTTTCTGTTTTTTTTTTGCCTTTTCAGCAAAAACCGACAGTGGCGGCGGCGCAATTCTAAAGACAACAATTAGAATGTGTCAGTATTCACAAAATGAAACAATCAAATCGATGATAGCGGCGTCCTTTGATCTAAAAATAGACAAAAATTTGATTTTCACACCTTTTTCGGTTGTTTTTTGCCATTTCAGCAAAAACCGACAGTGGCGGCGGCACAATCTCAAAGACAACCATTAGTATGTGTCAGTATTTCCAAAATGAAACAATCAAATCGATCATAGCGGCGTCCTTTGATCTAATAATAGACAAAAATTTGATTTTCACACCTTTTTTGGTTGTTTTTTGCCATTTCAGCAAACAATGACAGTGGCGGCGGCGCAATTCTAAAGACAATCATTAGAATGTGTCAGTATCCACAAAATGAAACAATCACATCGATCATAGCGGCGTCCTTTGATCTAAAAATAGACAAAAATTTGATTTTCACACCTTTTTCGGTTGTTTTATTCCATTTCAGCAAAAACTGACAGTGGCGGCGGCGCAATTCCAAAGACAACCATTAGATTGTTTCAGTATTCACAAAATGAAACAATCAAATCGATCATAGCGGCGACCTTTGATCTAAAAATAGACAAAAATTTGATTTTCACACCTTTCTTGGTTGTTTTTTGTCATTTCAGCAAACACCGACAGTGGCGGCGGCGCAATTCTGAAGACAACCATCAGAATGTGTCGGTATTCACAAAATGAAACAATCAAATCGATCATAGCGGCGTCCTTTGATCTAAAAATGGACAAAAATTTGATTTTCACACCTTTTTCGGTTGTTTTTTGCCATTTCAGCAAAAACCGACAGTGGCGGCGGCGAAATTCTGAAGACAACCATCAGAATGTGTCAGTATTCACAGAATCGAACAATCAAATCGATCATAGTGGCGTCCTTTGATCTAAAAATAGACAAAATTTTGATTTTCACACTTTTTTCTGTTTTTTTTTTGCCTTTTCAGCAAAAACCGACAGTGGCGGCGGCGCAATTCTAAAGACAACAATTAGAATGTGTCAGTATTCACAAAATGAAACAATCAAATCGATGATAGCGGCGTCCTTTGATCTAAAAATAGACAAAAATTTGATTTTCACACCTTTTTCGGTTGTTTTTTGCCATTTCAGCAAAAACCGAAAGTGGCGGCGGCACAATCTCAAAGACAACCATTAGTATGTGTCAGTATTTCCAAAATGAAACAATCAAATCGATCATAGCGGCGTCCTCTGATCTAAAAATAGACAAAATTTTGAATTTCACACCTTTTTCGTTTGTTTTTTGCCATTTCAGCAAAAACCGACAGTGGCGGCGGCGCAATTCCAAAGACAACCATTAGAATGTGTCAGTATTCACAAATTGAAACAATCAAATCGATCATAGCGGCGTCCTTTGATCTAAAAATAGACAAAATTTTGATTTTCACACCTTTTTCTGTTTTTTTTTTTGCCTTTTCAGAAAAACCGACAGTGGCGGCGGCGCAATTCTAAAGACAACAATTAGAATGTGTCAGTATTCACAAAATGAAACAATCAAATCGATGATAGCGGCGTCCTTTGATCTAAAAATAGACAAAAATTTGATTTTCACACCTTATTCGGTTGTTTTTTGCCATTTCAGCAAAAACCGACAGTGGCGGCGGCACAATCTCAAAGACAACCATTAGTATGTGTCAGTATTTCCAAAATGAAACAATCAAATCGATCATAGCGGCGTCCTTTGATCTAAAAATAGACAAAATTTTGAATTTCACACCTTTTTCGTTTTTTTTTTTGCCATTTCAGCAAAAACCGACAGTGGCGGCAGCGCAATTCTAAAGACAACCATTAGAATGTGTCAGTATTCACAAATTGAAACAATCAAATCGATCATAGCGGCGTCCTTTGATCTAAAAATAGACAAAATTTTGATTTTCACACCTTTTTCGGTTGTTTTTTTGCCATTTCAGCAAAAACCGACAGTGGCGGCGGCGTATTCCAAAAGACAACCATCAGAATGTGTCAGTATTCACAAAATGAAACAATCGAATCGATCATAGCGGCGTCCTTTGATCTAATAATAGACAAAAATTTGAATTTCACACCTTTTTTGGTTGTTTTTTGTCATTTCTGCAAAAACCGACAGTAGCGGCGGCGCAATTCCAAAGACAAACATTAGAATGTGTCAGTATTCAAAAAATGAAACAATCATATCGATCATAGCGGCGTCCTTTGATCTGAAAATAGACAAAATATTGATTTTCACACCTTTTTTGGTTGTTTTTTGCCATTTCAGCAAAAACCGACAGTGGCGGCGGCCCAATTCCAAAGACAACCATTAGAATGTGTCAGTATTCACAAAATGAAACAATCAAATCGATCATAGCGGCGTCCTTTGATCTAAAAATAGATAAAATTTTGATTTTCACACCTTTTTCGGTTGTTTTTTGCCTTTTCAGCATAAACCGACAGTGGCGGCGGCGCAATTCAAAAGACAACCATCAGAATGTGTCAGTATCCACGAAATCTAACAATCAAATCGATCATAGCGGCGTCCTTTGATTTAAAAATAGACAAAAATTTGATTTTCACACCTTTTTTGGTTGTTTTTTGCAATTTCAGCAAAAACCGACAGTGGCGGCGGCCCAATTCCAAAGACAACCATTAGAATGTGTCAGTATTTTCAAAATGAAACTATCAAATCGATCATAGCGGCGTCCTTTGATCTAAAAATATACAAAAATTTGATTTACCGACGGTTTTTGCTGAAATGGCAAAAAACAACCAAAAAAGGTGTGAAAATCAAATTTTTTGTCTGTTTTTAGATCAAAGGACGCCGCTATGATCGATTTGATTGTTTTATTTTGTGAATACTGACACATTCTAATGGTTGTATTTGGAATTGCGCCGCCGCCACTGTCGGTTTTTGCTGAAATGGCAGAAAACAACCGAAAAAGGTGTGAAAATCAAATTTTTGTCTATTTTTAGATCAAAGGACGCCGCTATGATCGATTTGATTGTTTCATTTTGTGGATACTGACACATTCTAATGGTTGTCCTTGGAATTGCGCCGCCGCCACTGACCGATTGGATTGGCCAGCAAAGAAGAATCTGTTCTCTGCTGTAAAATCACTCCCGGTGATTCGGAACCCACCTAAAACTGTAGGTCCAACTCATCAATCACTATCATACAATTCATTACCCACGCACAGGTCTCAGATATATGTGGGCTTCATCCTCCGAAAAAAAAACAAGTAAAGGTGGTCATCTGAATGTGCCTTATGCCAGACTCAAAAAACAGCAATGTCAATTAAAATTGTTATCATTGAAAGCATTTAATAGATTGCCACTTGTTAGAACCCAGAGTGCGTCTATATTTGATCTAAATGGTGTTGGGAACCCCTCTATATTGAGCTATGAATCTTTTGAGTTATCTCCCAGTATAATTAACAGTTATTTTTAATTTGATGTTACTGGTTATTATATCTATCTATTATTATTATATCTTATCATTTAGTATATTAAGTATCTAGAGTTTAATGTTTCAGACTGTATTTCAACATAATTCTGGATGAGGCCTAATTTACTTGACTGTATTTGATGGTCAATAAAAATATTTCTATTTCTATTTTATATTATACACTAGATTTTCCACTGAAATTGGTGGATAAGCTTTGATACTTCTTGGATGACAAAAAAATCACCTGAATTTTTGTAATGCTAATTAAAAACTAATCACTGTGAAAGTAGTTAGTTGTTAGTATTATATGAAAGTATGAGCTATTTTTCCACTTCAGAAGTTTTATTAAATAAATTTGAAAGAAATGAATTCAAAGTTTACTCATCGGCCTTGATAATGTTTAATTTGACTACATTGGTAGTCCCTGATTTATGGAAGTACAGCACAATATTATCTGAACTTATTACTTTCGTTTATTGATGATTAAAAGCAAAGACGAGGTCGCCGTTTTTCAAATTCCACAGCGGAATTTTTACATAATAATTACATAGTAGCCTAGAAACGCTTCTTCGAACTCAAAATGAATATTCTAACTAAAATTAATGGAGAAGAAAGAAGATGATTAATTTTGAATATTTCCTCCATGCATTTCGAAAAAACAAACATTGAGAACGAAATAAAGTGAACTACTTATTCTTTTTCTCCCCCTTATCCTTATTTCTCTTCCTTCTTTTCTTTTTATTCTTTTTCTCCTTCACTCTCTCTCCTTTTTCTTCATGGCAGTGGGTGGGCATCCTTAATACCAGTGAAGCTTTTACCTGAATTGAAATTCTAAGACATCTAATGAAATTCTATCTACCGAAAAGTATTTTCATTTGTCAGCGTACATGGAGCGTCTTTCTTCATTACTTTCAAGACTATTTCTTCAGAAATAGTTTTCCTCGAATTCTATCGTATTAAAGTAAAAATATATAAATACCTTTCAGTCTTGTTATAGCTATCTAAAAATCTACGCATTCATCCTACATTATGCTCATGATACTTGAGCAGCAAATACTCGTGAATCAATTTATAAATAAATTATATTTAAATTTTATATTATAAATAAATAAGTTATATTTATTTATAAATAAATTTGAAAAAGAATAAACAAATTCTCTAGCAAATAAAACAATATTGTTTTTTGCGATCTGCCTTTATTACTTCTTTACGTCTTAATTATTAGAGCAGTGAAGACCATTTTAATGATGAGAATAATAATAATAATTATAATAATGCTTTCCTTTTCCTTCATCATGGTACCCCCAGAAGAAAACAGTTTATTTACTCAAAAAGACAATAAAAATTGCAAATTTCTTTTTTAAAACTATAAAACAATATAGCCTATATTATACTGGAATGTTACTCCAAAACCTTCACAAGAAGGTATATTCGTATATTCAATTTTCTTTGAAGTGGTGAAGGTGATATTGTGGAAGATATCCATAATGAATAAAAGGTCTTGAAGTTGTCACAACCACATTTATAGAAAACCGTGAGATATTAGTTTTGGTTGTTAAACCATTATCAATCTCAAACAAACTAAAACTAAAGTACAGAGTACCTTAATATATACTAAAAACAGAATGATACTATTGGCTAAGGGTGAAAGTGCCTCTCATAGGCTGACTTCCATTGAAGGTCTGTGATTGGCGGAAGGCCCTAGCAAGTCACACACACTGGTGGGAGGAGCAACCAGGAATAATCAGTGTCAAAATCAGGAACTAAAAAATAAAAAACTAGTATAATACACAATAAGTAGGCTAGAATTAAACAATGAAAATAAAATAAAAAATGAAGCTAATTGAAATTCAGTCAAGGTCAACCGAGAAAAACAAGAAATTAGGTACCGGTACCGTTATTAAAGAGTAGGCCTGATGAAATTCAACATCTTCTTCAGCCTTGAGCTTGTGTCTAGTAATGAGATGATCTGCAAAATTTGAGTCTCCTTTTTGGGGTTTCCAATCTCTAATACGTTCATTTATTCTATGATTTAAACTTCTACCAGTCTGACTCACATAACAAGCATTACAATCACCGCGATTCAATTTATAAACTCCACTTTTATCCCAGATATCAATTTTATCTTTAGCCTACTACAAGCTCGGGCAGTAAAGGGTGGGTGCGGTCGAACTGCGCACGGTCGTTCTCAGAATTCAAAAACTACCCTAATTAGGTGGTCGAACTTGCACATGTAGTTCCATCCAGGGTAGTGTCGAACTGCGCACGGTCGTTCTCAGAATTCAAGAACTACCCTAATTAGGTGGTCGAACTTGCACATGTAGTTCCATCCAGGGTAGTGTCGAACGCACGGTCGTTCTCAGAATTCAAGAACCACCCTAATTAGGTGGTCGAACTTGCACATGTAGTTCCATCCAGGGTAGTGTCAAACTGCGCATCGCCTACAAATCATATAGCATGGCAAAATTTTGAAGTAACATGAAGATTTTTGCCTCAGAATTTTTTGAATAAATGGATTCGCTCGAAATTTCACCAACAAGTTGAAAACAACTTCAAGATAAAAATCTACACTATGATTGCTGATATATGATGTTACTCCAGAGGCTAGGTTAGGTAAAAGGTGTGATAGGGAAGTGATAGCCAAGTGCCATAGCAGGTTCTGTTTAATCAAAGATAAGCTACAAAACTCCTGGGCGCTCTTTGTAAGGGTGACTGATTGGATTGGCCAGCAAAAAAGACTCTGTTCTCTGCTGTAAAATCACTTCCTGGTGGTTTGGAACCCACCTGAAACTGTAGGTTCAACTCATGAATCACCATCATCCAATTCATTACCCACACACAGGTCTCAGACCTATGTGGGCTTCATCCTCCTAAAAAAAATGTGATCAACCGAGTATATAGTTGGCCGTAGGGTAACATGCGCAGTTGGACCATAGCCCCAGGGCCCAGAAATAATCAGCTTAGTAATTTCTTAACCACATGCGCAGTTTTACCCTATGCTAAAGGGTGGAGGAGCAAGGGTTACTCAAGTGTTCAAGGATTCAAATGTTTATTAATTTCGAATTCCTTTAATTGCTATTACTTTACACTGAAGACTTCTGCAATGGCGGATAAAAAAACTTTTTTTTTTTGAAAAAGGTCTCCATGGTCTAGTGGTTAAGGGCGCTCAACCGGCAATTGAGAGGTCCGTGGTTCGATTCCCGGAGGTGAATGATATTTTTGTACAGTAGCATTCATCGATTCCCATCAGCTGTTCAATGCTGTTGTCAATATCCGCCATTGCGGAAGTCTTCAGTATAAAGTAATAGCAATTAAAGGAATTCGAAATTAATAAATTCTGTTTATGTATATTTGTCAGTTTATTCAATTGTCAGTCACTTCAAACTAACTTGATTCAAATGTGTCGGGATTTCTAGAATGTGACGTATCATAAAATACAATATGGCTCTTCCAATCTCCAGAGGTTTTTTCTTTCTTCTCCTCTCTCTTATTTTTCTACTTCTGCTCCGTGTTCTTTTTTCTTTTCCTTCTTTCTTCTTCTCTCTTTCTTTCTCTCTCTCTCTCTTGTCTCTTTCTCCTTCTCCTTCTTCTGTTCTTCTCCTTTTCCCCCATATTTTCTTTGTTCTTATCCCGCTACTGTTTCTTATTTCTTTCACGTCTCCTCCTTCTCCTCCTCCTCCTCCTTCTTCTTCTCTTTATTAATCTTTACGTTTTTCTTATTCTTCTTTTTTATGTTTTCCGCTTCTCCTTTTACTTGTGATTTTCCTTTTTCTCATCCTTCTTTACGCTTTCTCCTTCTCCTCCTCCTTTTTTTACGTTTTCTCCTTCTCCTGAAGAAAAGGTTCAAGGCTTAAAATAATCAATTATCAATAGTAAATAATAATCAGTCATCAATATTGCAAATAGAAATTAATTATAAATAGTTCAAATAAGTTTTAGTATTAGATTTGTGACATAACCCGGTCAAGACGTTAATATTTTTATTAGATTAGTGTCAGAGCTACTGTAAAATGACAAGCATCTGGCTTAGATGACCGTTGAGAAATAAAAATAAACATATAAAATTGGTTTTAATTCGAAATTTGATTCACATTTGTAATCTCGGAAATTGAGAGAAATAAAGTTAAATTTCTAAAGAGCACACACTTTAAAATACTGTCTCGTAAGGCTACCACGAGATTCACAGTGACAAGCATTTTATGGGACATAATAAAAAATATAATATATAAAAGTAGGTGGAATCTTCATTCGAAGCTGAATGACTTCTATGGCCAGAGCCATAAACATGCAGCAATTCGCCTCCCATGCTCTTTCGCTAATAAAATGGAGCCTATAGAGTGGGAAATAAAATATCCTCTTGAATTGCACATCGTCTTACAACGTCTTGTTTATGGCGCGTATAGTGGAATGCCGTTTCCGCGCTGTCAGCCATTCAATCTTTGCTGGGGTTTATTACAGCTAGGGCAAACAAATTATATTCAATCTTGTTTTGAGTGTTGAAGTTTAATAGCCAATCAACATTATGAAAACTCCTTGTCTGACAACAGAGGCAGGAAACTTCTTTTAACAATGAACAAATTAATGAACAAAACTTTTGCTGCAATATACATTTAACAATAATGCCTCCATCGTCAGGTTAGGTTAGGTTAGGTAAAAATTGACATATGAGTCATCCCTGCCGATTTTCAATTGTAAGTGGTAGCCCAATTCATCAATAACACATTTTAAATTCTCAATGCAAACTCAGAAGTGATAATATTGGACTTGCAAACAAAAAAGCAACGAATAAGTAACCGTAATTTCAATTCAGCAACGCAAAATATGTCACACATTATATTAAGTATTTATTTGTTGTACAAAGGCAAGTTATTGAAGTATTTTAAGCCTAGGTGATAGATGAAGAGATGTGTTACAAAGTTTGATGAAATGGTGATGTTTGATGATGTTGTAAATAAATAGAGCATTATTAAACATATTAAAACCAAAAAAACTCTAAAACGTACCTATATAGCACAGTCAACTATATTATTTAATTAACATATTGCTAACAGAAAATACATTGAATATTATAGATTGGAATATTAGGATTGTCAGCCAAGGCTAGTGTTCTAACTTATTGTCTTATATTAAATTAACTAACTGTGTATTAATTTTATATCAATGTTGATGAATTCATCAAGAGTGTAGAAGGGATTGCTAATTAGCCAGTCATATATTTTTTATATTATCATTTATTTTATACATGTTTGATTTCAGTGTTTACTCAAAACCATATCGTGAGCCGGATTAAACCAGCTCGTGGGCCGTAGTTTACCCATCACTACCTTAGTGCAAAAAATTATCAAAAGGTTTGGCTAGTGATCGGGGGTCAAATATATTGAAACCATTAAATGCTTGAAATTGGTCAACAATTACAAAAAAAAGAAACTAGTTTTATTATTGATCATTCAATACTAAAAGGTCCTCAAATTGGAAATTATTATTATTTTGTTAAAAAGAAGGTTCAAATTCTTGGTCACAATGGAATTGAGGAATTACTCTTATCCAGAACAAAAAGAGAGTAAAAGCTTTTAGAGTTCTTAGTAAAAAAATACCAGACTTCAGTAAAAGGACCAACACATTAAAAAAAATCTTATTAACTTGCTGTCAAACTGAATATAAGAGGGAAACTATAAATATAAAAAGTCATTCATTGAAATGACCATCGTGATTATTAATGAGACATTCAAGATAGTAAATGATCTAATATCAAAACTGACACTGTATTTCAAAATATATGATTTTCACTCACTTTTACTGAAGATACTGGAGGAATGTACTTCAATTGAACAAAATCTACAGGAAACCAACTCTCACAGACACACACTCATCCACAACACTTCCAACCATCCACATCAACACAAACTTGCTGGTTTTAACACCATGATCTATAGAATCTTGAATTTTCCTCCATCACAAGCTGACCACTAAGAAGAAATCAATTCTTTCAAATACTTAGCACTACAAAATAAATCTAATAGAATCCTAAATAAAATGAAAAACAAAAATCCAAAACCTGCAAACCAAAACAGATTTGTCACACTCACATATTTCAACAAAAATCACACATATTCCAAAAATCCGGATTTAACACAGCATTCAGAACAACAAAAAACTTGTAACACCAGCTCCAACAAACACCTAACAATTCACAAATTCAACAAACCAGGAATATATAAGCTCAAATGCAACACAAGCCCCGAGTACTACATAGGACAAACAGACAGATCATTCAACACAAGATACAAAGAACACACCAAAGCACTACATTCCAACTCTGTCTCAACATTTGCATATCACTTAATCAACACTGGACACTCTCACACAATAATATTAAAACACCATAAGCAAGATAGAACCAAATTACTCAATGACCAAACACAATTCAAATCCAACTCAATTATATAATGACGGCTCATCCTAAACTCAACAAAACATGACCCCTGGGGGCAGGCTGACGAAGATCTATAGAAGTGAAATGCATTCCTCCAGTATCTCCAGTATAAGTAAGTAAAAATAATCACAATTTGAATAGAAATACAGTTTCAGTTTTGATATTAGATTTCAAGTATTTTCGTCATGGAAAACATCACAGATAATAAATGTGCACAAAATTAATTGCATCCAATTTGGGTGAGATTTAAAATTCAAATGTGCGTCAAAATGAGTGAATTTATGTCTATATTGTCTTGAAATACTGCCTTCTAGTGCCAATTTTCCATGCAATTCCCGTGGCCACCGTCCACTTTGAGAAGAATGAGTTATGATTGCCTGAAAAGCTGATCTTCTCAGTTGGATCACTGCCTCCCATCGTGAGTTAAACAAGAGTCACCTCCTATATTTTTTATTATTGAGGATAATCATAATCATTAAGGCAAAAAATTTAAAAATTGATGATTGAAATGTTAAAAACACTAGTTTATCTCATAAAAATGAGTACTGATCAATTTTTTTGGCCTGTCCAAAACTTTCATTCACTTTAGGAATTTATTTTATTTTTGTGATTGCTTGATACATATTTTTTTCACAGATTCAATTAAATAGTATTTTTCGTGTCTAGTTGTTTCACCGTAGTAGATTGTCTTTCCGATTATAATCGTTGACACTAGAGCCGTATCCGTATTTGCTTGCTACTATTTGTATTTCAGCGGTTAGAGTTTACAGTTTACAGTGGTTAGAGTTCTTATCGTCAGGATGTGACGTGTGCGTGGAATCAGCTGTGAAATGAGAGCTGCATTCAATTATTTTGGGCCGTACTTATTGTATTGAAAACTTGTTCAAACAGTGTCTGTTGCACACGTAGTGAATGGTTCTTTCATCAAAGAGAATTGGATTTCTAAGTTTTCAACAATTGCAATTCCACCAGAAATTAGAAGTGAGACAGAGGTGAGTGCTTGATGCCTTGATCAAAAGTCGTTCAATTTGACTTTTATTATTGAATACAATTGGATGCCAGTTTTATTTACTTTCCCCGTCAATATCATGTCAATGAAATCAAAGTGGCGCTTAATTATTGTCGTTAACCGTTTGAGTGTTGCCGCAATTTTGTTTGTATCAACAGAGAAAGCTGATAATTTTTACACTTAAATTCATTTCATTAATTATGCTAGCCTACATTTGAATGAAGTAGACTTTAAAAGCAATAATAATTGGAGTTCAGTGTTTGTGTATGGCTCAACGTTATTCCAAACGGTAGATGAATATGACAATATCAACTCTGCAACTCATTCCTATTTTTTAATTACATTACATTACATAGAATATAACAGAATTTCTTAAAATATTTGGCGCTGACTGTAAAAGATGTTCTTGTATTAAATTAAAAATTTTCTCAGTTTAAAGTAAATACTTAATTTTAATCTTTTTAGCACGTGAGTATTTAATTTTTGAGCATCATCATTTCATTGAAGTCGGTTTCTTTTTGTTTTAAAATTTGTTTTATTTTAAGCATTTTAGTTAAATCTTCATACCTTAAAAACGTAAGAAATTTCTTTTAGCTTACATTATGAAATATCAAATTAGCAAATCAATATGATCAATATTAGGCTGCTTTGTCTGTAAGGGTGACCGATTAGATTAGCCAGCGAAAAAACTCTGTTCCCTGCTGTAAAATCACTTCCCGGTGGTTTGGAACCTACCTAAAACTGTAGCCCTGCTCATCAATCGTCATCATTCAATTCATTACCCTCGCATAGGTCTCAGACCTATGTGGGCTTCATCCTAAAAAATAAATATCTGTTTTCAGGTTACAGTCCAGGTTAGGTTGGGTTAGGTTAGGTTCCGTTTAATTGGATTTTCGTATTAGCACGTGTTCGGATATTCGGATTTTAATAACTGTATTTATTTTGGAATGTGTACCTACTCAGTTTCTACCGTATTAATATGATGCTCAAGAACATCACTGGTCGACATTCATCAAATTTCTTTCAAGTCTATAACCTACACGTGTTTTTCAAATAATTTATTACACAACCAACACAGTAATGAATGATAACATAAATATAAAACAATAAAAAGTAGAGAGTGAATCGGCCGAATCGGCTGGGAATCGGCCGAGAGGCTTCTGAAGCTCTCATCAACTCACCCTACATGTGAAAGATCCTTTCTAGGCCTATTCTGAAACTTTAAGTTGATTTCTCTTTCGCGATGCAGCACTCTTTAACTTAACTGAAAAATTATTTGTGAATATTACTTACTGTATTATGAAAAACCCAGACCACTATATACTTCGGACTAGTTTAAGAAAACTAATTCCTTGTCGAATTATATTTTCTTCTTTAAGAATTTCCATATTGTTGTTTTAATCTATCAAATATTGTATTAATGACTACAATTTCTTATTTCTGCAGTTCTTTTATAATTATATTAGGATAAGAATTCTTTCCCCACGCACGGATCTAGAGTCCATGTGGGAAATATATATTTCCTGTACAATTGTATATTTATATATTTTGTAATTTTGTATTTTATTGTGGAAATAAAGAATTGAATTGAATTGAACATAAAATAAAACCTCAGAATAAAAAAATATAAAAACAGTACAAAATAAACAGAAAAAGAACAATTTAAGGGGAAAATGAGATATTTTATAATCAAGCATGGAATCACATTACGTGTCTATTCTATTGTTGATTCTTCGTGACTATTACAGATTCAGGCCCGCACAGAGGGGGGGGCAAGGGGGGCAATTGCCCAGGGGTCCGGGCTCCAGAGGGGCCCGGGCTCTGTATCGAACAACAGTCTATTTCAACAACACTAAACATACACAGATCTGATTCGGTATAGGCCTAGTTAGTTCTAGGATAAAAGGTAAAAGGTTTAATAAATATAAAGATTTAGATAAAGATCTTATTTAAAATATTGAAGACTTATAGCAATCAAAAAAGCTAGAGAAGTAATAATTGTTTAAAAGGGGAATTTTTCCATTATTCCAGGCCAATTATTCCCTTTTATACGATAATATCTTTTTCTTCATTTCTATTGTTTCATGAGTATCAAGATATTTATGTTTGTTTACTTCTTTCAACAAATTAATTTTGGAAACTGAGTGTTAAGAATCCAAAGCATGTTTGGCTATGGCCTGATTTTCTGACTGGTTATACTTCAGATTTCAAACTAAAAAAAGTGTTCTTTTAAACTGATATTTAATGTCCTGATATTTAATTAAACTGTTGTCAATATCCGCCATTGCGGAAGTCTTCAGTATAAAGTAATAGCAATTAAAGGAATTCGAAATTAATAAATTCTGTTTATGATATTTCATGTTTGGTTTGGCCTACATATAATTTGTTGCAACATTCACATTTTATTTCATAGATTCCAGATTTTTCTTCGATTTTAATTTTTTTTTAGGATTGCCAAGAATATATTCAAATGTGGATTTTGAATGAAAACTTATGTCAACATTAGCATGTTTTTTTTTTTAAATCTGTTTAAGCAACTTTTCATGGGATCCATAATAATTCATAGATTTCCAGATTTCATCTTTCTTCTCGTTTTGGAAAAATGTTGTTCTTAATAATTTAGAGATACGTTTTCTCTTCTTTAAAATCATTTTGTTAATCAAATTTGGTTGGAACACATTAAATTTTGCTATTTGTTTAATTTTCTGAGCTTCCAATCAGGGGCGAATCCAGGGTCGGGCGAGCCGGGCAACCGCCCAGGGCCCTGTGACGCTGCCCGGACCTAACATAACGCAGGTCGGGTCGGTCGGTTAGAACCGCTCAACCAGCCTATAAGCAAGCAAAGAGTAAAAGAGACATAGAAATCTGTTATATTGAAATTTCTCACTCAGAAATTATTGCGTCAGTGTGAAATAGCTTCTTCTTTAAGTATTGGCCAGGTGAGTCAGCGGGGCCCTGCGGTCTGGACCTAACCGAAAAACGCAGGTCGTTTAGAAGCGCGACCCCTTAAACCAGTCCCATAAGCAAGCAAAGAGTTAACCCCTCAAACCAGGTTTGTTATGCATAGCTTAAAATGCAAGACTAAATAAAATTAGAAGGTTGTATTTTTTTTTAAATAAACCTAACGTAATGTATTGATTTTTGAGTATTGGCTATACTTTACTGTTTTGACCTGGTATATTTCATGGCAAACCATGTCAGCTTTTTGCTTTTGGACTTAGCTAACCATTTTCAGCCCGTTAAACATGAGAATATACACAGAAAACGCATTATTTTGTATGAAAAATTCAGCCAATGCATACTACCTATAGTGCCAACTGATCAAATTTTTTAGGCTATTAATTTAGTACATTGGAAACTACTATAATACACAAATGAGGTTGGCTTTATAAGTTGATCATAACACAGCTAACTAGTTGAAAAAACGCCTCAAAAACGCAATTTTAGGGCTAATTTTTTCAAAAAATCATGGAGGAGCCCCAGACCACCGGTAAGTGTGGCCCCACCAAAGTCAATTTCCCAGGGCCCCGCAAAGCCTGGATCCGCCACTGCTTCCAATCAATATATTTGGAATGAAAGGCAAAATAATCTGCCTTCAATTTAAAATCAGAACATAGTTATCCAATAAGAAGAGCTTATCAAGATGACCAGTCTTATTTATTTAACAATGTTAACATTATAATGTCAGTTGTGAAATGATAAAATTTTCTACTTTCATAAACAAATTTGGTTTGATTTTAATTCCATAATAATGTAACAATACTTATTTATTCATAATGTGATACAAAATACAGGGTTGCATAGGCCCATATTGGAAGTGGTGATGAAGGGGGCCCGTACTCAAGTTTGCCCAGGGGCCCGGAATTTCTCTGGGCGGGCCTGTACAGATTATTATGAAAGAGATAAATAAAGGATATTCAGTTTATTCTTGAAAAGTGTGCTTGTAACAAACTAATTAAAAGTGTTTTGCTTTTATTTGAGCTCAAACTCTCAATCCTCTTCAACGCGCGTGGGTTTATACCGATGAATGTTTTTCCTGACAAAGGAAATAACATATTTTTTGGTTTTCCCTCTTTGTTACTCTTCGGAAATTAATTTACGTGTGTAAACGTGTGAGGAAAGTCTGTCAAATGCATGGTGCTATTCGTGTAAAGCATAGAGATGCTCGTGAACATACATGCTCACGTTTTTATTAGTTGGGTGAGTGATTGATTTGTGTTGTGGTTGTAATATCAGAGCACGGCTTGGCACTATTACCTTTTTGCACTCGTTGAGCTTATTGAAAGCGAGCGGACTCTTTATTAAACTTAATCTCGGTCTAACCAAATACAGACGCTTTCAGCAAATAAAAATCGAGTACTTTTTCCGGAAAGCCGCGGATGGCAGATAAATATTGTCGGATGAGAACGCGCAGCACTCGCTCTACTCTAAAAGCCGCATTAATTACTACATTTCAACATAGCCGCTGGAGCAACTATGACCGCACAAGCGGCGTTAAATATTTCTCTTTTCAGCAGAAATAATCACTCGCGCTTGTGCATAAACAATGTTCTCGCTTCGTAAGCAGCATATCACTCAGACTTTGTTTTCTTTTTAGGACCTCATATTTCAACGGAACATTTTTCCATTTTCGGATTTTCTAAAAATAAAACTAAGCTGGTTGGATATTTTTTTAAGTATCTCACGTGTTGATTATTCTGCAATATACTCTTTTCAACAACCGCATAGATCTTCATTTCCCACTCCAATGAAGTTAAGCACAGAATTCAATGACTATGCACTTTGGACAAATAAATAACCTTCTAAAATAAAGTTATAATAGATTCACTAGCATATTTGGCACATCAACTATTTGACGAAATTGCTTTTCTTGAAGAAAATGCGATAAAAATGTTTGATTAAATCAATTTTTGACAATTCTGTTCAAGTTCACCCTGAACTTGATATGATTTTCATTAATCAAAGATACAGAGACCCCTACAAATGTTGCAATAAATATATTTTTCCTACAACTGCTCATAAAGTAGTTCTTTACGTACTGAAAACTAATTGTAAAATACCTCTTTACTGCTCCGCAAGCGGTAAAGTACTTTACGCTCGCCAGCTGTTTTCTTTACGCTTCTGTTTTGATTTTGATGCCTTCTCATTGGTGGATCACGGAATCCGTGAAATTCACATAACCTCAACAATGGCGAACGCTAACCAAATCCGCGCATGGTCTGTGATGTTACAAACTACAAGCTTTTATTGTGTTGGAATCCAGAACTGCAGTTTTAGGAAAAATATTGTATGTAATTCGCGCGTGAAGCTTCTTTATCGCTCTCGCAAAATTACTGCGCTCCGCTATGCGTCGCGCAGTAAATGTTTTGACTCGAGCGATAAAGTCGCGCTTCACGCTCTTAATACATAAATAACTATTAATGAGCTTTTCTCAAAAAAATGGAGAATGTAAATAATTTTAATAAATTATGTTTATTTCATGTAAATAATTTATAACCTCATCGTATAAATAGGTTAAATCGTATGATATAAATTTGTACTATAAAAGTCACGTTAACTTTTTTAACATGACCGCAGTTCCCCAGCTGGCGTTAAGTAACTTTTATTTCTCTTTATAACAGAGAAATGAACCGGCTCTTGTAAATAAGGTTCGAGTGTATGATATCAATAACGTCTGATCATATCTTTTTCACCAATAACATTTAGCTGGTTTCAACGTCAGTCAAGATCTCTAGTATGGATTTTGTTAACATTCATTCTTGAATTAATCAATAAAATATTGAAGCGCCGTAGAGTGGTGGTTAACACACCTGACTGCTACTCTGCTGGTCACTGGTTCGATTCCTGATCTAGATTTGGATTTTTTTTTTAAATTTTCATTTGTCTCATTACCCATGCACAAGCATAAGGATTATTTGGAAATCACATGCATCAGAAAAATGAGCTAACCCATACTAATACTAATACCCATCCTTTTATTGTACCTATATAATTAATTATATCAGTTCTCTGCTGTAAAATCACTTCCCGGTGGTTCAGAACCCACCTAAAACTGTAGGTCCAACTCATAAATCACCATCATCCAACTCATTACCCACGCACAGGTCTCAGACCTATGTGGGCTTCATCCTCAGAAAAAAAATAAATATAGAACGCCTTTATCAATCAACTTCAAATTTGAAACACTGATTCTTGTTATCTTTAGACAGGTCAAGTTCGTTTGCCAATGAAATTGACCCACTCCTTTATCCTTTTTTAGGCGAAACAAAAGGATAGGCTCTCACCCCTTCATTAATATATCTATATATTACTATATTTAAGAAACGATTAATTGCTTTCACCATATGGAATTCGCAATAGATTTCAAAATATATTTTGAGCTGTCATCAGAAGTAGGTGAATAAATGCGATCAGGCCTTTTATAGGATCTCTTATTATTATTATAGCTGATATACTGATTTCATTGCCCTGATATATGGATATATAAACAGCTGTTTTTCATGTGGTAAATATATCTATTCTATAGATACAATTATTCCATTCCCCTGATATATAGGTATCTGAGTATGGTAGGTCTTTTTTGTGGAAAATAAATGTGTGTATCAGAGCAACAATGAAATTGAACTTCAAGTGATAGATGTCTTGTGAATTTTATCTAAATCATTACTATCAAAACAGCCATTTTTCGTTACCTCCTTCCCCTACGATAAGCTTCCCAAATGAGTTTCCCTTTCCAAAATTAGTTGTTTGCAAGCGAGTTCTCCAGCCCGTTGGGCTCACTAGTTATTGCCAAATGTCAGTTTTTATCTTTTCAAAAAAGTATTGGCCAATTCCATTAAATATATGACATGCGATACATGGTATATGAATTTTTATGTTTGTCTAATAAATTATATGGTTTATGTGTATAATAATATGTCGTATAAATTAAACGACAAAGGAGAGGAATATAATGAAGGGATACGATAATTTTTAATAGCAGAGACGATCGACAAAGTTTGGGAGGAAACAAGAGTTAGTAGGGGTATTCACAATGTTGGAGTTAGCCAGCTAAGTTGAGCTATTCGCTAACTACTGCTATTTGCTAATAAGTCAGTCCTAACTCAATGCTATAGTAGTACATTAGAAAAAAATTAGCAGACGAGATAGCAGATAGCGCAGGTTCAAGTACGCTAACTCCAGCTATCTCTGTATAAGCCGTGGCCATCTTGGTTTTCTAACCCTACTTTTTACAACCTCCACTATGAAGTTTCACGAATATCCACTTTGAGCGCTATTGTAGTTAGCATATAGCATTTGGTCCTAGTTGAGGTGCTCACAATCCCAAGTTAGCAAATAGCAGTTTAGCTAGTTAAAACGACATTGTGAATACCCCTACTACTTATTCAACGTTTTAGCTGTTAGTTGTTGACGAAGGAAAATAAAGCCCTTGAACAATGAATAAAACGTCTATTGTCTCAGTTTCAGAAGTGTCTCCCCAGCCTGTCACCAGTCGGCTAGTTTCAGGCTATCATACAAATTAGAAATAATCGAGAGCAAGTGGAGAAATTGATTCTTCCATAGTGGAGATTGCTAATGGAAGAAGTACATAAATTGAGGAGAGATTCAGATTAATTTATTTTGCGCAAATTTACGATATAATAAATAATAAATTTATTTCTTATCAGATACAAAGATACAATTTACTACTTTATAGTAAATTTACTACTTAGATACTTTATATACAATATAAAATAACAAAATAAACAGAATATTCATGAATCATTTTAAAAAATACGTTAAAACTATAGTGATACTGTTTATGCTGTGTATAAAACAGACAATGAAATGTATACATCAGAACAAGGAAATTACCTGATAAGAAATTAGGTAGGCTACTCCCGAGCACTTATAAAGAAAGTGCGATTGCCATTAAAGAGAGATAAAAAAAGAAGAAAAATTAAGATAATATAAAGAGTAAGAGAAAAAAAACAATAGTAAAAGTAAACTTAGCAAAAACTTATTATAAGTAATAAGTGCACTTATAGATATGATAGATATGAATGTTTAAATATTCTAAAGATTAGAAAATCTCAGATCCAGTAACTATAGTGACATATAATGATTTCGGAAAAGTGAGTGAGAGTGAGAGAGAGAGAGAGAGAGAGAGAGAGTGACCCACAAGTGACCATAGGACGAGTAGCTCCATAAGTCACCAGGCGCTAGACAGCAAGAGAGAGAGATTCAGATTCAGATTCAGATGACTTTATTTGTGTAAATTTACAATGTATTTGAATGATAAAGTATTATTAATATTAGCAACTCTCAGATCCACTAGTTGAAGTTAAGTACAGTTGATTTTGAATCGTAAACATAATGGTTGAATTTGAGAGAGAGAGTGAGAGAGTGAGGGTGTGAAAGAGAGGGTTGTTAGAGGGAAGGGTTGAGTGATTGAAAGAGTCAAAAGGAATTGAGATTCAAGAAAGTAAATAGCACTAAATGAAGAACTGGGTGTATTGTGTGCCTTGAACAGGGTGAAAACACTTTGTCGCTAACAATGAGTGATTGCAATAGAGCGATGGATGGAGAAAAAACGAGGGAAAATAAGGTGGAGTAGAAGAAAAAGAAAGAATTAGATGGGCAAAAAAGGAGGAGAAGTAAAAGAAGAAAGAAAAGGAAGAAGCCAGAGAAAAAGAAAAACAGATTAATAGAAGAGAAAGAAATAGAAGAATAAGGTGTAGCAGAGGAATGGAGAGGAGAAGACAGAGGAGGAAAAAGAAGGAGGAGGAGAAGAAGAGAAAATAAGAAAAAGAAGATGATGAAGGATGTGGAGAGGGGTAGGAGAAGAGGAAAGAAGGAGAAGGGGAAGTGGAGGAGGAGAAGAGAAAAGAAGAAAAAGAAGATGATGAAGGAGGTGGAGAGGAGTAAGAGAAAAGAAAAGAAGGAGAAGGGGAAGTGGAGGAGGAGAAGAGAAAAGAAGAAAAAGAAGATGATGAAGGAGAAGGAGGTGGTGAGGAGTAAGAGAAAAGAAAAGAAGGAGAAGGGGAAGTGGAGGAGGAGAAGAGAAAAGAAGAAAACCGCAGAAAAGATAGATAGATAGAATGACTTTTATTTGTGCTCTTTACAAGTAATAAAAGTGCTGTGGACGAAGTTGAGGCATAAGAGCCCCCTCAAACTCAACCCACTAAAGAGGGAGAACAGTAGAAAAAGAAAAAGAATAAGAAGTAGAAGGAAAATGGAAAGGAGAAGACACAGAGAAAAGAAATCAGACAAGAGGGAAAAGAAGAAACAGGGGAAAAGAAAAGCCAGTGAAGAAGGAGAAGTCAGGGGAAAAGAAAAGCCAGTGAAGAGGTAGGAGAATATTAAAAATAATAAACAGAGACCTGTGAAGTCAGAGAAGAGTAGAAGGGAGAGGAAGTCAGAAGGACAGAGGGGGAATCCGACAAGAATAAAAGAAGGAAAAAGATATAGGGGATGAAGATGCAAGTAAAAACGTATAAGTAGTTAAGAAGAAGGAAATGGAAAGGAGATGGCGGAGAGAGAAGAAGAAGAATTTGGAAGTAGGTGAGAGGGGGCAATGGAAGTGGTAGACTGCGAGTGAGAGGAGAAGTAGGAAAAGAAAAAGAAAAGAGAATGCATAAAGGGAACATAGAGGGTAGAAAAGTCAGAAGAAAAATGGAAATTCAAGAGAGTGTTGTTGAAAAAACTTGATACATAATAAAAGCAGAAAGAAATAAGCGATACCAAATTTTCTAATTCACTTTTCCCCACTTTTGCATTAAAGTGCGTTGTGTTGAAGAGTAGATACACAAACTTTACAATAATAGTTCATCTGAAAGTTGGCGCTGGAAATTTAATTAATTAAGCTTGTTTCAAGTTCATGTTCTTCATTTTGAAACGAAATAATTGTACACAGCACTAAGTAACTTTCGAGTATACTCTTACAATTTTCCCTGAACTAATTACGCTAACAATGAGCAGCTTTCTTATTTGTTGCTATTTTAATACTCTACTGGGAAAGGTGAGCAAAGTAATCGCAGCTACCTCAATCCTCGTTTTCTTAGTGCGCTTCACATTAGGCAGCTTAGCAGCGCTGCTGATAAGGACGGCACTCATTATCTTTTATTCCTCCTACAAATCCTTTAATTTTGCCAATATTCATCGAGCTTTCAATTAGATCGTCCATAAATTCCTTAAATTTTATGCTACAAGAAAAGTTCAAGCTGGTACATAATCAGTGGAGTAAATAAAACATGATGGAATTAAAAAAATTCAAATATCTTAAATTGTATGGGTTTTAGTTTTGTAGTGGGAATAAAAGATAAGTCATGTCCTTATCAGCAGCGCTGCTAAGTCGCCTAATTTGAAGGGATACGACAGCGCTGCTCAGTCGCTATCAGTAGTGACCGACCGGAAGTCGCGCAAAACGTAGTCTGAATGGGTTTTTGGGTTTTGCATTTAAATAGTAAAAAGTAATACAAGTAATGTGAAGAGTCACTTAGTTGGATCAAAATGAAGGTTAAGGTGCAATAGGAAGATTTTTGATTTAGGAATACCAAAAAATAGATAACTATTATTTGAAATTCATAGCCTGTACAAAGTATAACATGCTTATTTCATTTGAATACTTCAAATCTATTCTAGGAAATAGTTATTCAATTCTAGTAAAGTCTCTCAACCGAAATGCCTAATCATACTTATTGGACCGTTATAATTTATACGTAGGTTATTTGAAAGGTCACAAGAGTTCTTCAAAACTTTTTCAACTTTTTTTTTGGTTCTCACACCATCTAACATATTTGGAGAATTATCTAGTACAGTACATTAGGTTTAAAAACAAGAAAATTCAGTGGCAGTACAGTAGGATTGATATGTGATGAAACAGATGAGTGGATGAGCAAAGAAGCATTAACGACTAATACGCATGCGCCGTCAGCCCCCACACTCTACACGTCCCTGCGACCCTTCCACTTAGGCCACGCCTTCCTGCGCCAAGTGTTCATCGCATTATAGTAAGTTCTTCAGTATATTTCTAAAGATTGTTGGAGTAAATTTTCTTCAAGAATAAATTAACGAAGTAACAAATATCATTACACCGAGTAGAAACACAAGAAAGTTATTCTTATTTCAATTTATTTGATAATAATTATTTGACTATTTTTATGAGTCTCTGTACTTTCCTATTATTATTATTGTTATTATTATTATTATTATTATTATTATTATTATTATTATAATTATTATTATAATTATAATTATAATTATTATTATAATTATAATTATAATTATTATTATTATTATTATCATCAAATTTTCTATTATTATTTTAAATTCTGTATTGGATACTGATACAGTAGCGTTTCAACATATTTGTTTATGAAATTGCATTTTACCAGCTTCATTATTTTCTGTGTTACTTAGAGGTTCAATATTAATTTTAATGAAATAATTAATCTTAGCAAAAATTGTTTTAGTCCTTTTATTGCTCTATACTAACATGAAATTAATATTATAAATATATGTAATTATAATAATTGTACAAACATGTAAACGGCCCTCCACACACACAGACTTGTGTCTAGGCGAGGAGCATAATCATCCTTTGTTGTACTTTCCATTTTACTGTACTTTTTTTTGAGAATAATAAATATTTAAATTTAAATTTCAATATAAAACAGCTAAACTTCATTAATTCATTCATACATTCATTCATTACTGAAATTTTACTTGAAAATTCACATTTTCCAACTGAGATTACGATGATTTTTCATTTTTAACATTAATTTTTAATTGAAAGATCTTAATTATCTTTTTTGAGAGAGACTTTTCTCAGAAAAAATACTGAAACTCATCAAGTCCCTTTTATTTCGGTTGAGAGAAATTATTGTGCTAAGTCATATTGTTGGGATTTCTCTGCATATTTATATGAACCTGACAGAGAAAAATATTGTTAATTAGGAAATAGTTATTTATTCACCGTAAAATTTTCTAACCCAAGATTTCGATTCTTGTTGAACTCTGATTGCCTGGTTGATTCAAGACATTCTTCCGAGAAGATGCTATTCATGCCAATGAAATTAATATTTTTGCAAGAGGCATTTTGTAGAATATCATGATGTTGTGATGTGGCGAAAGTTATAGGTTGGCAGACTACGATTTGGTGTGTCGGGTAGACAGTAGACTGCCTCTGGAATCCCTTATTGGGTTTGCAACGATTCTGGAGATTAGAAATTCAGGCCCAGATACCGTAAGCAAATTTAATAAGTATAAACAGTTCAGAGCACGAGATATTAAATCTTGTATTACACTGAGGCGAGCATATTCTTGCAACAGCCGAAATTTATTATCTACCTACATATTTTTATTGCTCATGCTGTAAGTAACGGTTCCTGTTCCATTCATCAATGAGAATTCCAAAAGAAGGAAAGCATTCTCAGAATTGTTGGGGTAAAGATTTGAAGAAGAAAAAAATGATCTTTACGGAATCGAATTTCTTTTTTAGACAGTCGTTTTTCAATATGAATGAGCTAAAATGGTTTTTCCTACAGTGACCCGAAAACGTGCCTATTTTTGCACCAACTGTAGCACGCAAAATAGTCTATTCCTGCACCAGTGCGGGAATAGCTATTTGTGTAACTAGAGTGCAAAATAGCGTTTTTCTGCATCGAGAGAAACAGTTTTTTTCACGAGCCGAAGGCGAGTGAAAAAACTTTCTCGAGTGCAGAAAAAATACTTTGCGCTCGTATTACACATTCAATTTTTCCTACAGTAATGTATAAAGTAATTTAAAAAGAACAAAACAGGACATACATAACCTGACAATTCCTCACATAACCTATTTTCGAATCAAATCGATTTCAACAACAACAACTACAACAACTATTTCACAGCTGAAGCAGAGTAGCCAACCTATTTTTCAATGCAGAATAGGGAACCTGCGTATTACATGCTCACTATTTTGTGTTGTTAGGTTGCAAATGTGGAGTGCGGAAAAGTACTTTCCCACATTGGAATTTACTTTCCCGCACTGGTGCAGGAATAGACTATTTTGCGTGCTACAGTTAGTGCAAAAATAGGCACTTTCTCAAGTCACTATAGGAAAAAATACTTTGCACTCGTATTACACATTAGGCTAAACTTTTCCTACAGTAATGTATAAAGTAATTTAAACAGAACAAAACAGGTCATACATAACCTGACAATTCCTCACATAACCTATCTTCGAATCAAATCGATTTCAACAACAACTATTTTGCAGCTGAAGCAGAGTAGCCAACCTATTTTTGAATACAGAATAGGGAATTGCGTATTACATGCTCACTATTTTGTGTTGTTAGGTTGCAAATCTGGAGTGCGGAAAAGTACTTTTTGTTACACTTGATAGAAAGTAGCTACTTTCCATAGATTTGTCACATATGGAAAGTGCCTCTTTTCCGTACTAGATCGGAAAAATCAGCTGACAAATAGGGCCTTATAGCCGTACAAGATAGGAAAAAACATATGGAGTGCGGCAAAGATTTTTCTGTTGACTCACATATATATATATATATATATTTTATGGATAGATATAGTCAACTCATTACATTACTCATTCATTACCTATGACTCAATACCTGTCTCTAATATAATCCAGCTGATTGCACTAGGCTATCATTATTTTCGTTTATATCTGGGAATTCGCCCATCAAATTCTGAATCTAAATAAAGCAGCTGATCCACTTGTCTTGAATACTTTTGAATGTCTAGCATATTATCCAGCTGATTGGAGCATGCCTTTCTATCAAGTGTAACAAAAAATATCGTACATTACACGGCTGTAAACCTTTGCCGGTTCTCGCATATTCACGTTTCTGCACTCGGCTTTCGCCTTGTGCATCATATGCTCGACCGGCAAAATGTCTCTTTCCAGCCTAGTAACGTAATATACTATTCCCGCACTGGAATTTACACTATTTTGCGTGCTACAGTTAGTGCTAAAATAGGCACGTTTTCGGGTCACTGTAGGAAAAGTAAATTCCAGTGCATGAAAGTACTTTTCCGCACTCCCCACACAGCACAAAATATCCTCAGGATATCCTGACCAGTTCCCATATGTCCCATAAAGATCCCGGGATATTGGAATGTCACTGGGATCTCTGAAGGATATTACATATGGGATATGATATCCTGGGGATACCCCAGGATATCACATACTGGGATGGTATAACCCAGGGAGATCCCAGGATATCACATACTGGGATGATAAATCCTGGGGATATCCCAGAATATCACATGCTGGGATGATATATCCCAGGGAGATCCCAGGATTTTATATAATGGGATGATATATCCCAGGATGTCACATGCTGGGATGATATATCCTGGAGATATCCCAGAATATCACATGCTGGGATGATTGTATCTCCCTCACTCAGTCATTCTCTCACTTTCTCTCTCTCTCTCTCTCTCTCGTCCTCTCATCCCCTCACACTTCACTCACTTGCTCCTCACTCTCACAAACTCACTCATTCCCCCTCTCATACACTCTCTCTCTCTCCCTCCTAACCTAACTTCGAAGCACTTCGAAGCCACTAATCATATAATTAAGTATGAACACTCATTTTGTAGGGAATTTTATTCTCATTAAGATTGAATTGAACATTTTGTCTCAAAAAACTCATCTCTTTTGAGATAATAGCGGTTAAAATACTTTTGGGGGGTGAAGCCACCCCCGCACTAGGCTACCTTATCCTACCGCAATCTGTTGGAAGTTCTGGTAACTACCATCACATTGTATCAATTGATATGCAATTTCACAATGTTTATTAAATATCCCTTGTAATATTTAAAGTATAAATATTTTAACTAACAAGGTTGATAATTTTCCTATTCTTGGAGTATTTAAAGACACTTTTTCTATGATCCTAGAATCCTCCAGCCTAAAATAGCAGATCAAAGTTACCAAATTTTGTACCTCTCACTAGGATTTTTGTAGCTGTTAGATGGGGGTGTCACTAATGCACAAACTATTCAATTTACTTGAATTATTTACCTTAATAAAGTATCAAATCTCAGCTGTTGATTAAGATCACAGTGTAGTAACAGTTTTTACCAGCTTAATATCACACCTCTAATAATAATAGGATAGGGAAAGGATATCCCATACATATCCTCAGGATCTCCTCTGTGGGATTTGGACAGCTTTTCCCTTATCCCTAGGATGTCCCTGGGTTTTATTTGGGATATTCTTTCTGGGATATCCTTGTAAACTCAAAGTGGGATATTCTAGGAATATTCTGAAGATATATACTAGAAAATCTTGGGGTGGGATATTTCATCCCCAGGATATCCCATGCATATCCCCTGGATCTCCTTTGTGGGATTTGGGCGGACATTCAGTTATCCCTATGATATCCCTGGGATTTATTTAGGATATAATGGGATGTCCAGAGGATATTCTGTCTGGGATATCCCTGGAAACTTAAAGTGGGATATTCTAGGAATATTCTGAGGATATCCACTAGAAAATCCCATGGTGGGATATTTCATCCCCAGGACATCCTATGCATATCCCCTGGATATCCTTCACGGGATTTGGGCGGACATTCAGTTATCCCTAGGATGTCCCTGGGGCTTATTTAGGATATGATGGGATGTCCTGAGGATATTCTCAATATTCTTGTGGGATATTCTTGGGATATCTTGAGGACATCCTTGTGCTGTGTGGGTCCAGATTAGCAGCCTAACAACACAAAATAGTGAGCATGTAATACGCAGGTTCCCTATTCTGCATTCAAAAATAGGTTGGCTACTCTGCATCAGCTACAAAAACAGTCAGCTGTAGTTGTTGAAATCGATTTGATTCGAAGATGGGTTATGTGAGGAATTGTCAGGTTATTTATGTATGTCTTGTTTTGTTCTGTTAAAATTACTTTATACATTACTGTAGGGAAAATTTAATGTGTGATTTGGGCGCAAAGTATTGTTTCTGCACTCAAGAACTTTTTTCTAAAAATTGTTTCTCTCTGAGCAGAAAAACCTCACTTTTCACTCTAGTTATACAAATAGCTATTTTGATCGAGAGCTTTTATCTAACAAAAAATGATTTCTCACTGCTATCTTTTAATGAAGAGTTAAAAACTGAAACATGATTTTATCAAAACTTTTTTCTCAATGAACTGTGAAGAAATTAATTTCAAAGAGTGGCAGCTCAATTTTGTCAAAGCGTACAACAATAAATGGTTTCAAGTTTTTTACAAAAGTATAATTGTTAGTTACGTTAAAAAACTTTACATAATTGAAAATAATTTATTATTCCTGTAGCTGGAAAAAGGTACAAAATTACTAGCATTACTTAGAATTCCAATTAAAAATTGATCACGTTTCAGTATAATTATCAGTATAAATATCAATATAAAGTGAAATAGTTTCATTAATTATTCATAATAGCTACTGCACTGGTATTTGATGAAATTTCATTGTTTATCTAATTAGAGATATGGAGGTTTCTAATCAGAAATTAATCATGATATTGATTGATTCAATTAGGTTTGGGAAAGTACCCATCCCAACTGCACTAGAATCATCTAGGTTCAGACAAATTTCTAATCCCCCCCCCCCCCAATAGACACCCAACCATCCGCTTCATCAAATACTGAGTTTTGATTCATAGTCCGATTATAGCCTACGCAACGATTGATATTCCGAAAATACCGACGAAGTTTTCAGATGAAAAACTTGAAAAAAGCCGGATTTGAATGCATTGAATCGGAATGTTGCTAGAGATACTCAGTGCGCTGATCTTGATGATGCCACTTGATAAAGCGTGCATTGTTTCTCACTTGAGCTACATGCAATGGAAAATTGGAGAGTGTATCACATCTACGCTTACAACTTACGAGGGAATACTAAGAATTATTGGAGTGTTTTTTCATTTTCGTGATTGGTGTCTGCTTCTTCCTCATTCTCACACTATCCTGGCACTCTTACTCTCTCTCTCTCTCATACCCTTAGAATCACTCTTTTTTCGTTTTATTCATTTTCACGATGGGTGTCTGCTTATTCCTCATTCTCAAATTCTCTCTCACACTCACTCTCCTGCCATGCACACACACACACTCACTCGCTCCCTCCTCCTCTGACACGCTCTATCTTTCCCAATCTATCTATCTCATACACTCACTCACTCTGTCTCTCACTCTCTCAGTCTCTCTCTCCGATTAAATAAGGGTAAATGACGAGTAAACTCGTTACACTCACTCACTCACTCTGTCTTACTCTCTCTCTTTTTCTCCTTCTTTCACACACTCTCTCTCACTCTATTTCTCTCTCTATCTATCTATCTCTCTTCCTCACCACCACTCTCTTTTTCCCCACTTGAGGCTTAAATAAAGAGTACACTCGTCATAAATACTGAGTTCAGGATTTATTTTGCAGTTCTCCATCAATGAAAAATTTGTCATCACCTTTTAAAGTTATTGCGATTGGATGAATTTATTCATTGGACATTCGTGTGTGTGTGTGTGTGTGTGTGTGTGTGTGTGTGTGTGTGTGTGTGTGTGTGTGTGTGTGTGTGTGTGTGTGTGTGTGTGTGCGTGTGTGTGTGTGTGTGTATTTTATCCTGTAACCAGACCAGACTAAAAGCAGGAGCATGTGCATGACTATAATATCTAGCTCATACGTTTTTTCCCCAATCCTCTCAACAGTATTTTTTAGGATTCAGGTCAAGACCATCAAGAACAAGACCAACAAGAACATCTCGTGAACTGTAGCCGCCCACGAGAGTTTAAATTCGTTGGAGAGGATTTGCTAGTTGAACCTTATTCCAAACTACATGTGTAAATGGTTGGAGGGTTTAAAAATCCCCAAAGAAACGCTTGCCGTGAGCTATGACCAAGCTAACGTTATTATGTTTGCGCAACAGGCCCTAAGAAATTAAACGAGAGAGTTGATAATTGCCACTGCCACTAAATAAACAGCCATTTCAACGATTCCTTGCTTCGTTTACGAATGTGCATTTCCATTTCAATACATACCTATTTTCTATATGATTATATTCATACATGAATTTGCTAATGTGTATTTCAAGTTAGGTTGCATGTTTTATTTTAATGTTCATAGATGTGTATTCAGGGTTTGTTATTTTCGATAAACAATTACTGCAAATTTTGTAAATTTTCTACAATTATTGTGTGTATTTTATAGCTAAACAATGTGTAGATGAAGCGTTGTTGAAGACTGTTTAGTACAAAGTTATGTTGAACACATTCACATAAGTGAGTGGTTGAGTGGTAGAAAATAGGATGATTTAGTCTTCACTCCGCACTCCGCCTAATAAAGAATGTTTTCATTTTCATATTCCAATATTTCAAGTTAATTTTATTGTTAAAGAGCTACCAATAGTTAAATAATATGGGAGTATGCTCTTGCAAAGTGTGGTAACAGTGGAGGGGGGAGAGTCAATCTTCCAAAAAGTCAGTAAATTTCCAATTTGTTACCCTCTCCCCAAACTTCCCAGCTGAGACCGCCCTTGGATTCTGTGATTGCATCATTGCACCAATAAATGATCATTATTTTCTCATGTAGGCTACTCATGAATAGCACTTCCCGGTGGTTCGGAACCCACCTAAAACTGTAGGTCCAACTCATCAATCACCATCATCCAACTCATTACCCACGCGCAGGTCTCAGACCTATGTGGGCTTCATCTTCCAAAAAAAAAAAAAAAAAAAAATTATTCAACTCTGCCAATTATAAAGGAATTTAATCTTTCCTTTGAAGGAGGAGTTCAAGTAAATAGTATCCGAAAATCAATCTAAGCCTTCGAGTATTATAAGGAAAATCTGCATTTTCAAATGAAAAAGAAAATCCTTTGAGATTGAACTGCAAGAGTGGAAAGATCAAATATAGAAAAGTGAAAGTTTTAAGAAAGGTCCAGATCTCCCTTTGACAATAACACAAGAACTAGATAAAATTTACTTTGACACATAGCGTGGGTTGAAGGGTCAAGTTAGAAGAATTAATGCCTAGAATCACTTGAAATGTGGTTCTAGAGAGGTAAGTTTTAAAAATTTTCTCGGGGGTATCCCGAAGCCCCGTTTTGAAATAAATAGCCACGTGTATTGCTTCAATCTGCTGTTAGAGGTCTACTACTCCAAATTACAAATATTACTATTGTAATTTTATTGTACCGAAAGTCTAACCCTCCCAGCAACATCATTGGTAATCCTTCCCCCTAGACTGACTCTGTAGTTATGCCACTGCTTTGTGTGATGTAACGATACACATTAAAAGGTTATTAAAATTTGTGTTTCATTATTTTTATGGTTTCTAGAAACAAATACTTCATAATGTAATTATTTTTATAATAAATCTCTGTCGTTTATTGGCCAATAGTTTTATAGCAGACAGTAGACAGCCAAGAATCCAACATTTTTTGACTAAGGATTTAGGATGATCAATGATTGTAATATCTGGGTGAATGTAAAGCAGGGCTAAAAGGTAACAATGGTTGTCCCTGGAAACAAGAACTTTGACCAAATATAAGTTTAAAAAGATGATGAAGGGATTTTTTAGAAATAATTCTACTGTGTGAAATCTAGTCAGCTCCCAGGATTCATATTATCTATTTATAAAATATCATCATTTAATTCAATTGATGTCTGAACCAATAACATAATTTTTTTAAGCCCATATTATGAACATTTAAATGTGATATTCCCACTTTATGTGAGATACAAACAATAAATTATGGGTTGAACTTAAATTGTTTACTAAATTAATTATTCTATTTAGGCTACACTCAGAAATTATATTCTATTTACACCCATTAGTTTAAGTTTCAAGTTGTTTGGTAGTATTGGAGGTTGTAAAGGCATATCATCATGAATTATTTCGTAATAACAGTAGGCCTATAATATATCATTATAGTAAAACACCCCCCCCCCCCCCCGGGTAATACCTATATACCTAGGTATCTGTTGCTGGATCCACCCGTGCATGTGCTTGACTTAGTAATCACTCTGTATTACTAGTGATAATAGCCATTTACAAAAGTAGGACAGCCTATTTTGAACCTTATCAACAGCCTTTAAAGCTTAAGTTTTAATTTTTTTCAAACTTCTAAAAACTGATTTCGTTCGATAACAGCATAATTATATAGGATTCATAATATAGCCAGAAGCTATTCAGTACAAATCCTGCTGCAAACTTTGACATCTACGAGAACCATGAATAAGTGAGAAGTGAAGTGCTATTCTGCATTGTGCATGCAGTGCTAGTTGACTGGTCCTATCGATTGGCGCAGGTCTCAAATAAATTATGAATACGCTTTATTGCCAGCGGTATTGAAAGCTAGAACGTTATTGGAAGTGGCCCAGACCACAAGTCATATTAGCCGCAGATTAGTCAGTCAATGCCGTGAAAGCTTTCTGTGGCTTACGGCTTTGGGTGAGGGGATGCGGGCTAAGCATGCATTTTGAGTATGTGTGTGTAGGCTACCTGCTTGCTCTACTGTGAAGTTTGATAGTCGTATGTTGAGAGAAGGGCCTCACTATATATAGTGATACATAGTATGGAGGCCCAGTTGAAAGCCACACTAAGTCTGCAACTGTGTCAACCAAATACCTCAATACGCACGTGTAAGCTCTCATTAAACCTTACCCGTTCAATTTACCGGCCCCCTTCCCACAGTCTGCTTAATTAGAAATGATGAATTGCAATTTAATTAGAGTCGGGTTTGACACCAAGCAATATATCCGATCAACTCATACTCTTCAACAAACTATTATCAAGTTAAAGTTGTGTCTTTGAATTGAAAAGACTATTATCGAGCCCCCTTCCCACATTGTATAATTTTTATTATTCTTTTTTAAATTCAATTCTACTTCAATATAATTGGTGGAAAAGAGTATGGAATATGTGTGCATCAACAGCACGAAAAAAGATTTGAAATAGGGGCGTGGATCGATCTCCAAAAGCAGATGAGGAATATGAAGTATGCACATATTCCAGAAATATATATTTAAATAAATTTGTGAAACATTTTCAATAGAAAAAATGTCGAAATTCCGCACCGTAATATTGCTGATTTGTTTAAAAATGTTTTAGATTCTTTATCAGCTTCGAACTTTTATAAGTTTTTGTTAATTTTAATTAGGAAAGATCTACAATAACTCGATTATTTTGAAGTTGCATCGTAAACTTTGTACTCCCTTAGGAGTTGCAACTCCTATTATTCTTGTTCACATTGGAACCCTCAAAATGTGTTTAAAATTTAGGGCGGGTGTCCACGGACGACTATCGCATGTGGTATGTGGGTACTACTGACCGGGAATGCGAAGAATGCGTACCACAAAACGCGCTCACTGGTGTCCACGATGTGGTATGTGGCGGCTACTGCTCTGCTATTATAAGATATATTATAAGATGTGTCAGATGGGGTGGCAGTATTCCTTATAAAACAACCTCTCAATAACAAATACCTCCCAACAGCGAATTTTTTCTCAGAATAATACACTTCATTATACAGAGGTTCAACTGTACTTTGTCCAATCGTGATAAGTAAGTTATTGTTGAAAGTTGCATACAATATGCTAACTTTGTTTTCTCTTGGCATCTTTTGGAAAAATAACAAGTTTTTGTAAAATTTGGCAGTAAATAATTGAAACGGCCATCACTTTGGAACAATTTAAGATTTTTAAGAGAATTTTGTATGAAAATTTGTTTCTTATAACAAAAATATTTATGAAAAATTTCAACGTTGTATCTCAAACAGTTATTGAGTTATGAATTTTTTTGTAAACAATACAATACAGACAAACATCAGAAAACCAAGCATCTTAGATCCATGTTTATATTGTAAAAATCATTTGTCTTGACCTAAAGAACAATTTATAATAAAATGTTCCAGAGAGTTCCAGGACACGTTGTATATTTTATAATATGATTAGGCCTTTCAAATGATAAAAAAAAGTAAATTTTTACTCTACTGTTTTTGTTTCATTAATTTAACTTGTGTTTATATTTCACCACAAAGGCCTACTATCATTATTTCATTTTGCTTAGAAATAAGTAATTTTACAACAATGTTTTACATAAATTTCTCCACCTTCTCTCCACTTTTTAGCGACTCATATCCCGGGACCATGATAGTGCACAGATCTACCCATGCTTGATGTTTATTAGAATATTCCGGTGAATGAAAATTCCAAAGCGCCGGCCTATACTCAATTTCTATAATGAAACGTTCTGTGTCAAATTCAATCATATTTATAACATAACATCAAATATAATATAAACGCACAAACACTGGGACAGAACGCAGAAAAAATCGTCCAGATGACAAGGGAAACAGGCTGCGACTACCACAAAAGCTAGGGGACAGTGGTATGCACGGCGAGTCGGTACCACTAGCGCACCTCATAAAAAACCGACGACAAAACGCGTGGTCCGTGGACACCGATAGACGCGACTGTCATTGTTTCAAATGTACTGACCGGAGCTGCGATTCCAGAACGACAATTTCAAGAATTGTGGTCACTACGCCCTTCTGCGATTGTCGTCCGTGGACATCCGGCCTTATTTTCTTAAAATAATCATTATTTATCAATATAATAATTATATTATTAGACTACTAATCAATTAATTAAGATTATTCTGTATTCAACGCCAATTTTATTTTATTTTTGATGTAGTCTCATATTGCTTTTTCACTTGGTATTTAAAGACCAATAAAAAATAATTAAAATTGTTGAATATAATAATAATAATATAATTGTTGAAAATACTTTGTTAGTGAATATTTCACTCACATATTCCCATATTCGTGTGATGGCCATTTCGCATTTTATTTTAGTTCAGAATTATTTATTTCAAAGGAGATCGAAATACTCTAACAAATAATTAATTATTCTCAATTGTATTGTTATTTATCAATAAATTATTTTCTAAATTCAGTTCTATTTTACTTCAATATAATTGTTATAAAAATATGGTTTTACATCAACAAATAATTAAACACGTTTTGAGTTTGAATACCTAATATTTTTAATATAGACTATGATTTCTGTATTTCACTGTTGACGATTAAATCGACTTATGATAACACAATTTTTATTGTAAATTTTATTTTTGTGATAGAACCCATATATCAATTGGTGTCAGAAGTTGAAGATGTTCTGTGTTTTAAAAATAGCTGGCAAATTACATTGTGCGATTTGAAAGTGGCTGATCTCAAATGTGATTTAGAAGACCGTGATTTGGAAACAAGTCAACTCTATAAGACCAGCTTCGTGGGGTATTATTGGGAGAAGGAGAAGATCCAGTTACATACCTCTTTCAGACTCCAAATACAAAATTAATTTCTTCAATTCAGGATATGAGGGAGAATGTGGCATCCATAGAGGACAAAGTACAGGAGAACTTGACATCTGTGGAGCAGAACTTCACATCAATGAAGGGTGAACTACAAGGGAATATTCAGGTTATACAAAAGAATATGACATCCATGGAAGGTGAACTTCAAGAGAATATGGCATCCATGAAAATATTAAAACATTTTTTATTTATTTTTATTGCTGATACCAGTTGATCAGTTGATAACAGTCTTACACAGTTAGCCTCACCACTGCTCCAGTTAACTTCCTGCCTCAGTCACCATAGCCTGCTACACCAAGTACTTGGGAAAACTAATGACCAGTGGACGTACTGCCAGTGATGATGAGTCAAGCAAACATCAGTATCAAGCCAGGAGTGGAGCCAATGACTGCAATACTGCTGCCTTCTCCACCAGCTTTGGAGGGCAGTGAAACGGCTAGAAGTCCTCTTAGGAAAAGCAACATCCACAGCAGGTTAGCGTGCGGCCCCAACCAAACACTCACTGCCAGCCTATGGTAGCTCGGCTGTGTGTGAAGGAAGGATCCAGGCAGCTTTAGCAGCAGATCAGTCTGCTGACCCTTCTGGGAGGCCAGATGCCTGCAATCTTGCTTTCCCCAGCTACTATAGAGCTGGCTGACAAAGACCTAGCACTTTGCTGAATCTGGGAGCTACTAGAGTGACCCAAGTGGGCCCATCCCATCAGCCTGCTCAGCAGCCCAAGGATACCACCGCCTCCAGGGCCCTCCAGATGACACCAGGTACCATGGAGCTGCTCCACCACTTCACCAGAAGGACCAGCACTGAATCTTTGCATGACCAGCCTGCAAGCAACTGAGGCACTCCTATACTGGCTTCCTGGCCTCTAACAGCCACCTGGCTTCCAGCTGACTCCATGCTGCCACCTGCAGCTGCCTCCATGCAGCCCCCTGTTGCATAACCACCACCTTCAGGCACCAACATCGTCATTAGGCCTTGCTGAAGGTCCCCTCATGGCCTTCCCTGAGCCTAACCACTACCACCAACCACCATCTTCAGTAGGATTACCCTAGCTCACCAGCTACCTACTGGCCTGTATTTTATTTCAAATAACACTGTTCAGGAGACAAGCCAGCTACCTTGGACATGTGGTATCAGATTCTGGAGTTGCCCCTGACCCAGAGAAGATAGAAGCTATTAAAAAGTGGCCAGTCCCATGAGATAAGCATGAAGTGAGAAGTTTTGTGGGTCTTTGCTAATATTATTGGTGGTTTGTGAAAAAATTCTCTAATATTGCAAAACTCTTGACCAAGTCCACTGAGGACAAGAGCAGCTTCATTTGGGATGAGAACTGTCAGCAAGCATTTGATTAACTGAGGCATCTGCTGATAAATGCCCAAATCCTAGGTTATTCAAGAGCAGAAGGAGAATTTTATCCTGGACACAGACACTAGCAATAGAGCCATTGGAGGAGTACTTTCTCATAAGCAGGAAGGAGTTGAGGAAGTCATTGGATACTTCAGTAAGGTCTTGTCAAAACCAGAGCACAACTACTGTGTCACCTGCAGAGAGCTGTTGGCAGTAGTAAAGGCAGTTGGACACTTCCACTTCCACTTGGACACTTTCTGAGGAAAGATCATGCAGCTCCTTTGGTTTAAGACTCCTGAAGGGCAGGTGGCATGCTGGATTGAGCAACTTCAAGAGAATGACTTCGAGTCAGTACATTGAGCAGGGACCAGTCATGGAAATGCAGATGGACTCTCAAGAAGGCCATGTGAGAAAGATTGCATTGCTATAGTCTTTAGGAAGAAGTTTGGTGGTCTCAGAGACTTAGAACAGCAAGGACCAGCAGAGGGAAATGTTCTTCATCTACTGTGGCATGTTCAGCATCTCTTCTAAGTGGTGACTAAGGGGCAGCCTGAGATAAAGTCATCATATGGTACATTGTGGACTTGCTTGGTTCAAATGAGGGATGGGATGCAGGAACTGGGAGTGAAGAAACTTGGTATGCCAAGGCTTGGAAGTGGTTATGATGGCTTGGACTAGGCGATTATGCAGCCAATGCTGGAAGAAGTGTTACAATCCACTGGTATCCAGATCGCCATTTGTATCTATAATCCTTGGAGGATCAAGGAGGAGACGGTTAGTGGTCAAGGAAGACATCAACCATCCAACATGCCATTGTTCTGGGACAGAACAATTTCTTAAGGTAAGGGTAGTGTTAAGAACGCCAGACCAGAGAAAACAATAGTTTATTGTTTTGTAACAATACTTCCATTCTCATTGATGGAATGTGCTTCAAAGAGATTATAAATTGCTCTTGTTTCTTTACTCTCTGTGAATGTCTCTTCTCACTCCTATCTGACTCTGGCACAATTGAGAATCTACTAAAACATTTCCTATGTGATTGAGACATTGAGAAATTTCTAGTGTGAATGAAAGCAGTATAAAAGGGCTCTTCTTGTCTGTGTTGAGTCAGTTGTCATTTGCTCATCAATTTTCATATCCAGAGCCAGTTTATATTATCCAGTGCCAGTTTATTGACAGTGCACCTATATAGACATTGAGTTTATGCAAATCAAGCACTTGTGATCAGACTGTGCTTTTTAGACTAAGTGTTCCATTTATTAAGTGTTTTACTGTTTTTAGACATTTCTTTTTACTTCATTGAACAGTTTATTGGATAGTTGATTATTAAATTATTGATCAGCCTATTCATAGTCAGTAATTAATTTTTGTTCAGATATACAGAGAATTCATTATTAGCTGCACGTTATTGATCTGTTTTTTCTTATTGGTTTCCTTATGATTAGTCTGTGTTGTAAGAGTAATTTGTGTAAATAAAGTGCAAGTGTTAATTTAAGTGTTGCCAGCATTATTTTTGTGATAGAGCCCATAACAATAGTGTAATCATCCATATACATTGTTATTTTGCACAAATAAAGTCATCTGAATATGAATCTCATTTTCTCTATCACACTCTTACACTCAAGCTCACTCAGTCACTCTCGCTTACTCTCTTTCTCTCATTTTCTCTCTCACACTCTTACACACATGCTCACTCACTCGCTCACTCACACTCTCTCACACACTCTCTCTCTCTCGCGCCTCAATCTCACTCCCTCTCTCGTTCAGCAAGCACAGAATGCGTGTATGCGGTATATTTTCAATATTCCAAGGGATTCGCATGCCACCGAATACTTTAGACAGTTGAATCGCATCTTTGGCATTCCTTAATATAAAAGAGAAGTCTCCTGTTTATTTATATATAGAAAATTCTCCAGAATGAGCAATGTACATAGCTTTCAAACTAGAGCTGTGCACTGTTTGCTTCAAGTTCCGGCTCACAGAACTTCAATGTTCGGGCATCTTTCCTGGCTACATCAGTCAGAATTATCAATGAAATATACGAGAATATTTTCAACGCTAATAATTTAGCACAACTTTAAAAACAATACAAACAATTATTGTTGAGAGGATATGAAGTGTAATTTTCTTTTCTTTTTTTATTGTTTCAATGGAATTTTTTTCTTGTTAGCAGAATATTCATGACAATTTTCAAGCAAAATTTGACTTGTTTATATTTGATATATATTTTTTTTTGGCTGTTTTCATCTATATAATACTATTTTTTTCAGTAATAGTTAAAGGCGTAGAAGAGGACTACTGATTGTTTTATGTAATTTTATTAGCCTGTTTAGGTGGTATAGAGAGGACCTAACCTTGCCAGGAGATAAATTCAATCAGCCAATCAATCTCTTATTTTCTCTCTCACTCTCTCCCATTCTTCATATACTCACCACTAACAAAATACTCATCTCATGTATTGAATTCTTCTATGAGCTCAGAGCGATCTGTCAAAACAAAATAATAATTGAAAACACGAAAAAACAAAGACGCAATGAAATAACAATAAAAATAATTGAAAGGAGTACGGTACTTTGAGGAGAGGGTAGCTGTAATTTGCATTATTTGCAGTCAGGTTTTATGGCTTGACACTTTCTTTGTACATTCTTTTGACGAATATATTATGCAGTGTGTACTTATGCATGAGAAGGGGTGTGAGGTGCTTATGAGAGAGCAGGGTGGTTTACGCATGCGCACATGGCTGGTCAATGGGGTTGGTGAGAGCGATAGGGCGCAAGTCTCGCTTAAATGTATGTATCGACAGTTCACAAATAGGTCGTTCACAACGAAAATAAACATGTGTAGACAAACTTATATTATCGATTCTGTTTTGATTGGTTGGACAGGGTAAGTGTGTCAGTGTGTGAGTGCCTCAGTGTGACCGTAGGGTCGGTCGGTCTTATTCCAGTCTGAATCACTCACGTCTCTAGCTTTGTGCGGGGGTTTGGACTGAACGGTAGCGCCACTGTTAGTGTGAGCGAGCACTCACTTCGCAAACCTCAGTGCAGTGCTAGCTGATTGCCAGTCATACACGATTAGTGCTGCCTTTCATTGAACGCTCATTGCTCAAGTATCTGCTACTTAGCTGCTAGACACCTCTTGCCATAAATCGACAAGGTTTGTTCCAACATTTATTTCAATTCCACTTCAAAGCCAATCAGTTTTGTTTCAACGTGCCATCTTTTTTGATGAACTTCTAGTCTTGTTGCAGAATCCATTAGAATCATTTAAAAACTTCCGTGCACTTACCTTAGCTGTCTTTTACGAGAATTTATTGTATAAAGCTCCTCGTTGGAAACAAAAATGCATCCGTGAGTGACTACAGAACCAATGGTACGCGTATTTTTTGAACTAATTCTAAAATATTGGGGGAATGTACAGCTGACTTTGACTATTGTTAATCTTGAATCAAATCAATAATTACTCCCAATTAATACAGTTTCAGCTTGTGGGAAACTCTTGTTGTTCTAGCTTGATTCAGTGGAACTTATAATGTATTAAAATATCGTATAAAATATGAAGATATCGATGAAACTAGCGAACCATGTTTTGGTGTAATGGATTGGGTTTTTATTAAAATAATCCTGATATTACAGCGAATTGAATAGGCTTTAATTGTTCCCATCTTCATGTATTGGAATTCAACCGTAAACAACAAAAATAAAATGATATGTTTGTAACACTATTGAGCAAATGTTTGAAGCATGGTATACCGCATTTCCAGCTGTCATGAACTGGGCTGTACCAGTGCTCAGCTGTAGCTACTGAACAGTAGATGAAGCAGGTCATGCTTCTTCTGTAATTACACAAAATGTTACACTAATGTTGATTAGACTTTTCTTTTCATTCTTTGACTACAAATATTGAGAGTTTGAACCTTGTCCATAATAATTATTCGAACATTTCATGTTCTAATGAGAAGATCTACATGACTGCTCAATTAAGCTGACATCAACTTGTCTGTTTTACTCTGCAGTAAACTTGTATTGATTCACAGATTAATCTACTATATTCATTCATTTTATTAAAAACAATATCTTTTAATTAATAAAGATTGTAATACATATAACACCTAACAAGGTTAACTTTATTATGAGTCCTTGGGGAAAGTGTCCATCTAAAGTTTCAGTTTCTAATCCGATACACTATAGTTGTGTGAAAAGTGATCATTCTAATTCTAATTTTAATAATCGTTATTATTATAATTATTCAATTCGTATTTGAACTTATGACAGACTTTTCAAAGTGGTATTTGTCGGTCAGCAACTATGACACTAAATTACCAAAGTTTGCACTCAATTTATAAATTTTTACCCAATTTTGATGTTTAAACAATGACAAAACAACGGAATTGGCTTTCTATTGTTACTTTACTTAGCTCGATGAACAGTTGCACTCGAAAGTAGGTCAACAGTTACGGCACTAGCCGTTGTTACTAGATAAGGGTACGATTCAGAAGCTACGTTCTAAAGAACGTTGTTTGTAATAATTTGAATTCAACTTATCATTGAACATTACTCGATCAACGACTTTTAGTTTTGTTTATTACTGGTGAAGCACTTCGTAGAGAGAGAGATATATGGAGAGGTTATCCTCGCTGCTGTTGTGGAGAGGTTGGTGAGCTTCAGCCAGCATTGATCTATCCCAAAAGCCGCTTTTCACGACCTCTAGCCTGTATCTCCTCCTACAGTATTGATCCCCGAGTCCGTCCTGATGTGGAACAGGCCTATCGTTTTTCACGTAGGTACCAAGAAGCGTCGACAGCACTTTCCAGAACTTCACCAACATTTTCGCCATTTTTGGAATGATATTTTAGCAGAAGTTCACGTTTCCAAGTCATTTGTAAGTGCTCTCTTCTTGTAGTCCTATACAGTAATGAAAATACTCTTCCACACAGCTAATGGCGACATTCCACTCAGCTGGTAGTGGTCTTGTGCTTTGCCAATTTTCTTTGCCATTTTCTCTCATCTTTTTTCTGAATCATGTGCAAGTATGTGAATGTATGTTGTAACATACACGTGTAAGATATTCTGGAGGATAATGAACAACATATAGTCATCTAATAATGACTGTTATTGATCAAAGAAAGAGACGATTATAATATTTCTGTAATGAAAAAATACACATTCACATTGGACTTCTCCAATTTATTGACATTGTATTTATCTTATTTGTTGTAGCCTACATGTATTAGATATTCTGGAGGATAATGGATTATATATATTAATCTAATAATAATTGTTATTGGTCAAATAAAGAGACGATTAGAAGGTATATGTGATTAAAAAATTCACATTCATATTGGTCTTCTCCATTTTAATTTATTGACATAGCATAATCTTATTATGAACTATGGGGAAAAATAAACAATTGCTTCTTTTCATGTTATGTTTCATAACTTTCCATGTTTTTTTTTAAATATTATAAGCTCTACATAAATTGTATCAATTCTTTAAACATCTAAAAGGCAATATATTTCAATCTTTCAAATATTTCATAATTACACATATTTTTTACATTTTTTCTGTTTTTTTTTTTAAACTAACTCGTTAACCTAACTTATATTTTCTCTATAATTATTCATATGATACCAGGGGCGAACTCAGAATTTTTCAGGTGGTAGGGTTAATTAACAAAAAAGGTCTTTCATCTTCCATAGGTGGCACATTACACTCATAGTATTTTATTATTGTTTGAGATTACGAGGGGGGATATATCCCTTCTATCCCCCCCTCGGATCACCGTTGTACGGTAAAAGACATTTTGCCTATTGGTAATGGTTTCTTATGATTTCTCATGTGGAAGAGCATTTATTTACTCGTACTCTGTTTCATAGTTATTGTTCAGAAAACTCCACAAGTAGCTACCCACGCTGTGGTTGTCATGCTCTTATACCAATTTCTTTATTAAAATTCCAATATCGCCTTCATCCACTACCTCTGTCTAGCATCTAAATTAGTTCTACTAGTTTCTCTTTGAGAATTTCTTTTGGGCTCTATTATTTTTATTTTAGTCGTCAAAATCATATTTCATCTTTACCGACTATACACATTCATTCTCTTTCTTCATGTTGACTTCAATATTCATAATTTCTATGATTGAAAATGAGTGTTTCCTGGCGTAAATAGTCTGATAATAAAATTTTTTCCTATGAATATTTCCTTCTCAGACACGTAGCTAGGTCTCAGGGGGCCCCGGGGCAAAAATTATTTTCGGTATGACCTTTTTTGTAAGTTGAGACGGTTTCCCGGTTAGCTTTGGCCCTGCTCCTAATATACGCAAAGCCTGAAGACAGGAATTTTCCCTTATATTGCTGAATTGTTTGTGTTTTTTACTGTATTGTGAGTTAACATGGTTTTAGATGATGGGATCTCTTGCTATAGGGAAAAAGACCAGAAGAAGGATTTAATTTGAAATGAAACTCTTGACAGAAAGGAGCTAAAACTCATCAGATGACACAAATTTACCGACTACAATGAAATTTTTGCCTGAATGTGCATTTTTGGGAGTGTAGATGAAACACGTGGAGGAGCTTAAAAAAATGTTTTTAGAATTTTATCTTGTTTCCTTAAAAACAGGAAACAGGAAAACTGTTGCTTTTGATGGAATTACTTTCAAAGAAACGCGCTCGGTAAGCAATCTCAATTTTGAATTTCAAAGTTTTCATTCAAATTTAAACTTGAAAGAAGAGACGCAGCTAATTCAATGAAGCATTGCATTAAATGGTTCTTTTACGCCAGTCTTACAACGTCGTGACCAGGATCTGAAACGTGTGACAAATTATTAAAAATACGATAAGCCCTACATTGAAATCTTTCTATGATGAAAACTTTTCCTTGAAAAAGTTAAAGATTTCTCAATCTTCAAATCTTCCGGTGGTTCGGAACCCACCTAATACTGTAGGTCCAATTCATCAATCACCATCATCCAACTCATTACCCACGCACAGGTCTCAGACCTATGTGGGCATAATCCTCAAAAAAAAAAAAAAAAAAACTCATTGATTAAAAAATTACGTTCAACACGTCATGAGATGAAGTTTTTATGTTTCATGGTAAGTTAGCAATAACAAATTATCAACTAAGTAAACAAACTACTCTTTTTACAAACTTGTAATTATGCTCTCGAATATCACTTTCTAATTGGAATATCTTGTTCTGGCAGAAAGAAAGAAGAATGTTTTGAAAAATGTCCAGAGCAATCTTCCACTCTGAAATTACTTTTAAGTTCGGAACCCACATAAAACTGTAGGTCTAGCTCATCAATCACTCATTACCCACGCACAGGTCTCAGACCTATGTGGGCTTTATCCTAAAAAATAAAGAAATGATAAATGTTTTTCTTTAGATGCAGGGTACCCTGGGGGGATGTGAAAATCAACTTTTTGTGCAGAAATCCTTGTGCTTAGCTCAGGTGCTTATAATGAATAAAACCTCTCCATTTTATTATCTATTTTCTCTTTTCAAGGAAATAACCAAAATCCAGGGGAGGGGCGCCAAGAATCTCCATACCTATATATATAGTGCCCATGGGGATATATTTTACCTTGATAAATTTGTTTCAAAAAATGAATTTTAATACAAAAATGAACGAATTTTAATACAAAAATGAATGAGTTTTAATACAAAAATAAATAAATAAATTAATTCTTCGTTATTTAATAGTTATCAATCAACAGGCCTTCAGCTAGGTCTCTGGGTGTCCCGGGACAGGAAGTAGATTGAGAGGTCCCCTTTTTTCAAAAGTGAGACCTTTTTTACAAGTTTGTCTTGGGGTCCCGGGGCAGTAAGTAAATTTGGGCACCCTTTATTAAAATGTGAGGCCTTTTTTCAAGTTTAGGCCCTTTGGGGACCCCTTGATCGGGAGGGGGGGGGGGCTGCCTTGCTCCGATATCAAATTTTTCTCTTACCGCTCGTAAGTAGGTATTAAGGGGACTTCAGCCTGACCAATGAGAAGACAGGGGGGCGTGGCCACCCCCCTTCCCCCTCCCCCAGGTCAGACATTTTGTAAACACCCACCCCTTCCCCCCTGTCGCGGTCAGCCATTTTGTTTTTAAGGTCACATACCCCCTTCCCTATGTGCCCCCACTTTATTCCCAATAGATTAAAGGGGGACCCCCCGCAAGCACCAATGAGAGAGGACCTATCCCCCCTGACCCCACCTCTCACAGAAGGTTCCCAATAAATATAGAACATACAGCTTTATATCTATATATACATGCTTGCAATTGTATATCTATATATACCTGCTTGCAATTACTATATCTATATTTGCTCTTATCCGTAACCCCCCGCCCCCCGCCGCCAGATTTAGCTATTAATTGCATCTGCACACTTGCCACCTCCTGCTGTGATTCTCAAAGCCCTCTCTTTCGCACGTGCAGTGTTAATATACCCCCCTGCCCCCCACCCCCGGACAGTGCTTCAGATATTAATAATACTTCCGCCCCCTGCTGTGAAAAACTATTTCATAACGTTTAAAAGCAGAACACGTGCACAAGTTTTATGTGTGTGTGTGTGTGTGTGTGAGAGAGACGTGCTCTCAGGTCATTAACCTTAGAATTTAACGGTCGCAACACGTGCCTAGCAGGTGGGGGGCTGTACACAGAAATAGAATGCTTCTACACTCCCCGATTCCTAGATTGATAGCGTTGTAATAGGCGTTCTTGTTGAGGAGGTAAAAACAAACTACTATCATATTTTATCGTCGGCTCATCCATCCCAATAAGCCGAAGAAATTCGCTGACAGTATGTTCTGGCAATAGTCCTCGTCCCTCCAACTCTTTATAATCAAACGTTCTGGCAGCCATTACACATTTTTCTATCAAATAATAGGCATATCTATACATCAGATCATTTAAATGCCTCTTGAAATCTCGATTATTATGCACATAATCCATTAATAGGTCCTGTGATATTTTTACAGCTGTGTTAAGTTGTTCATATGAGATGAATCCTGCTTTTTCAATTATAAACTCTTTTTTAGTGAGTAAATTTTCCCTATTGAATTCATCTCGAGTGAGTAGTTTATCTCTTTCTGCCTTTGCCTCTTTGCTAATAATTTTCATCTCATTATTGAGGGTATGTCTACTCACCAGCACACTAGCCTTCTCCTGCTCAAATTCTCTCCTAGTTAAAACAACCTGTTCTAAATCATGCATGCGTTTTTCCAACACATTGTTAATTATACTTAATCCACTATTGAGATTTTCAAACGACACAAGTTGGCTTCTTTCATTGTTAAATTCTGTTCTAGTTAAAACAGCTTTCTTCAACTCACTCAATTCAAATTTCAACTTGTCAAAATTCGCTACTAATTTTTTTAACTCCTCTAATTGCTTCGCATGCACTGTATGCATCCTACCGAATCGATCGGTGTTCATTGTTCGAATGTCGAAATTAATTATCAACACCTCGGTACACCCGCTTTAGCGGAGAGGTTCCAACGGTCCGATTTGTGACGCTTGTCAAGATGACTCGCGCTGGCAGCACTGACGTCACCACCCCAGCTCATGTCTTTAGTCGGCTATTCTCACTTTACACGATGTTTCGCAGAGGGGTGAGGGGGCGCCCACTCCGCATTTCTTCTAACATACTCTTTCGCAACAGCCGGTTTCACCCAGCCTCATCTCTCTCATATTTCTTTCTCTCCTCTTTCGCTCTACCGAACAGCTTCCTGCCAACACGGCCTGTCCTCGCTTTTTTACTGTATAAAGTTAGCTTCTCGCAGTTCTTGTAATATCGAATCGATTTCAATATCGTGAGCTGAATTTCCTGCATTTTTTGAACCCATTAAAATAAATAACCGTTCGACTAGTTCGTTAACATCATCCCAGAATATGTAGTTTCTATCACGTGATTTATTTCTAACAAAATTCAATAATCCCTTCCCATACTTTGAACGTTTTTTGGGTGGAAAAAGTTTCTGTATAATTTGAGATTTTTTACCAGAATTGCGAATTACGTAACCCTGGTTATTAATATGTACAGATGTCAGTGATAATATTTTTTTATATTTCGCCAAATCTTTGTTATTGTAGAGATTTGAATTTGGCCTACTGTTAAACAATAGCTCCAACAAACCATGAGTCATTCTAAACCTTTGTTCGCCGACAGTTATAAAAACATCATCAAAACTTACGGGCTCATCGCCGATAAAATATAAATTTTGTTTATGATCAAAACGTATACCATAAGGAATAGAATTATCTAATTTCTCGTTATGAAACACACCTAAATAGTTGTCTAAAATTTCTTCTATTCGAGTGCGACGGTTAGTAATATTCAAAGTCGAATCAAAGAAAGCAGATTTATCATTAGCAGAAATATTTACATCTTCCTCCCCATCCTCCTCCTTCTCCTCCACCTCCTCCTCCTCCTCCTTCTCCTTCTCCGTTACCAACGGTTCAACCTTGTGTTCTTTTTCGCGCTTTACTGTTTCATTGGCAGAGATTGTGCTCTTTTTGAGTTCAATTAATGGAGTAATTATTGGTTCCAACCTTTTACGATTAAATTCTTCACTCTGTGTTTGAAAACCCAATAAATTTCTGTGTTTTTCAATAATAGTTTTTCTCAATTTTTTTATTCTATCTATTAAACTGCTTCTCTCCCCAACAGATGATGCTGCGGTAGGAGCAGCACGACCGCGTTTCTTACGCATATTAACTTTCTCCATTAATGCCGCGACGTTGAATGAACAAAAAACGTGCAAACACCGAAGTTACCTCATTGCAAAGGAATCTTTATGAATTTATCCAATTGCTCTCTGTATCTTCCATTTTCAGCCTTACATTCAGTAAAAATAGAAACAAATTTGTGAGCACCTTTTGACCACACCTCCCAACATAGTTTTCTAAACTCACTGAAACTCATATCTTCCCCTACAAAATCCCTATAAATTAATTTCAAATTTAATTGATCAAGTTTAAAAATAATTAGCATGTTTGCGTTATCTCGGATGTGATGTTTTTTAATAGATCCGTAACTTTGTACCAAGTAGGCTGTGTCAATTTCGCGATGTCTACCCATTGTAAAGTAATTACGAATTTGAGGTACATTGCTTAATTGTAAATCATCAAAAATGACAAGAGAGTTTCTCTCAACTTTGTTGGGATGCTTTATCATATCAGTATTGTCTGATAAATGAAAAGTAACACATTTTATCTTTGAAAACACCTTTTTCAAAAATTCATATTTATCTTGATACAAAGAATTACTAAATAAGTATAAATGTTTAAATTTCAATCCGTTTTTATTGAAAATCAAATTCAATAACGTATTTGTCTTACCACTGTTGGATCTTCCAATCAGGATAATGCGTGCATTATGCGGTAATAAACTACCATTTTTACTCTTGCCAATGTTCGGTTTACCTGTAATAACCTCATCAAAATTGATGATGGGTATGGTCGTATCCTTTACCATTGTATCACTATGATAGTCAATGGATAACTGAATAAAACACATGCTTCAACATATTATATCAATTTATTGATAATATTTTTCAGTTCTTTTCCAATATACAACATTTCGCTTATTTACAATATAATACATAGTATTTACAATATAATACATAGTATTTACAATACAGTTCTTAACCTAGTAAATTCTTTCTCTCGATCCATGTAGGTTCGCTGAAACCTAACCATTTAACCAATATTTTATCTTTATTTTTCCTTATAATTTTCTCTACTAAATAAACTTTCTGCTCCTCCTCATCCAGCTTTGTTTTTTTCATTTCTTCTTCGTAGAAACGGCCAGAAATTATTTCCCCTTTCAAATCACGCAAGATGTAAGTAGGTGGCTTAGTCGGATAGACTGAATGAATTATAAATAATTCCCCACTCCAATTAATATTATACGATTTGTCGAAAACCTGTCTGTACTCACTAATGCGTACAACATCGCCCAATTTAAATTTCGGTTTTATTCGTTTAGATTTCAAACGCAAGTTCTCATTGGCCGCCTTATTAAGCGATGCTATTATATGATTTCGATGTTTTTTGCGAACATCAGATGGCCGCATTTGAATTGTTCTGTGGAAAGCATTATTATACTCTTTAACCATTGTTGGTAATGCTCCCACCCATCGTTTTGTTCCATGCTGCGTTAAATATTTATAGATTTTTGATTTAATAGTTCTAATAAAACGTTCGACTATTGCAGCTTTTTTCTCACTAAAAACATGGTAATGTTTAATATTATACGTATCCAATAATGCTTTTACTTTTGTATTAAAAAATTCGGTACCTTGGTCTGTCTGAAAAAATTTAACATTTTTATTTTTACGAATAATAGGCTCAAGCGCAGCATACACAGAGCCGGCACTTTTGGATTTTATTGGCACACAATAAGCATATTTAGAAAAACAGTTAATTACAGCTAAAATAAAAGTAAAATTTGAATTATCTCTCGCCAGCGAGCTCATATCAATTAAATCTGCCTGAAGCAGATCCACCTCACTTTTAATCTCATATTTTCTCCTATTAAAATGTACTCTTGGCACAGAATGCAATTCTTGTGCTAATCTATGTCTAAGTTCATTCATTTTTGTCGACATCACACACGTGTGATATATCTCAACTGCCTCGGCACGCGTCCACGCGTCGCGTGGGTAATCTATTTTTAGCCACCCTCTTTTTGTGAAGCAGCACGCCTCACTTCTCCTCTCCTCACTCACCGTCTCACACTTTGAGAGGAAGGTTCTTCTTCTACTACTTCTTCTTCTTCTTCTTCTCCTTTTTCTTCTCCTTCTTCAACTTGGGGGATTCTATAATGACCCCATGCCAAGGTGTCAACCGAATTGGGCATGATGTATCTTTTATCATCATAGCATGAGAGCGCTGTTTTTGCACATGCAATCTGATATACTTTATGACAATAGCTCCTTATCATATTGAACCTCTCGTAATGTGTGCTTCTTTCGAATAAACATTTTTTGTACAAATCATATGTTAGACAGCGATCTTTAACAGATTTCTTTACACCCTTAGCTACGTTTTTATACAATTCATTCTCATCATCTACATATTTAAAACTATACATTTTGGGCCGTAAGCCAGCAAAATGTGTGATAATTTTTGAATTTGTCTCATCTTTAAATTTCCCAACCACTTTTTTATTTACAAGACTATAACATTTGTGAGTGGTTGGGTAATCAGATGTGTCAAACCACGTCAAATTATTCCTAATATCCTGGTACACATCCTCAGTTTTTATTTCATAGAAAAGACTATCTGTATCCGACATTAATAGATTCACATTTTCAGGACGATATATGTTCAAAATTTTGTTGTAGTGGAAATCAAACATTAGGTGTTTACTCAATTCCAAAATGGTGAATCCTGCAAAGATATATTCAAGCATATTTTCAAGCATATGTTCAAGCATATTTCAGATTTTCTTGAAAACACCCCAATTACATTTTCATCAAAAATCACCCAGCGTTTACACAATGGCCTGGAAACATATTTATCCAATTTTCTCTCATCTGTTATGAGATTTACGGTGCAATGGTGTCGATTACCCTGGAGAGATTTTCCGTATATTATATTCGATAAATTTTTAAAGTTCTGAACTTCAAATTTATTCCTGGCATTTCGCCTACATTCCGTATTGAATTGAATGTAAGGTTGTAGCCAACGGGACTGTGTAAAACTAATTACCCTATGAATCTTCGTTAAACGCATACCCAACTGAGTGTAAAGCTGGAGATTGCGATAATGAATTACATATTTTGTTCTATCATAAAGTGTTGCAAGGAGTTTTGTTGATGATTTTTGTGAATCGTGTTTTTGATATTCAGACATCAGGTGAAGGGGGGCTGCTTCTTTTGTGGGGGCAAGGGGAAACTGATTGTGAGAATCGTGTAAGTATTGTGGGTACTGCATATCAACCTCCAGAATGTAGCCAATTTCTGAATCGGCACTCAAGTTTAAAAAATCTACTTGTGCGATTTCATTCTCATTCAAAAATTTAAAATTTCCGCTCGGGAGAGGTTCACACATTGCGTATCCATATAAATTGTTAGCATCCAGGTAAACAAGGTAATTAGTAGGTTTACTCTCATCATAATTCGACATATATGGGTTGTTCGCTTCAGCGAACCTATGCGGAATGACCGATAATCCTCCTCTCACTGCACCCTCAATCATAAGATGAATATCAATGTCCCGAATCAAACCAAGCTCCACCTGTGTGTATTTTAGCATGCAATTCCATGAGAAATGTGCCAATGAGAGAAAGTGGATAGCATCCAATCCGTATTTGTCGAATAATGATGAGCGCATATCCTCAAAAACGTCGGCCAAAAGCAGAACATCCGTTAGAAGGTATAGATCGTGATATTCGCCAAGAGAGGAAATATTACACGCTTTCCACACCTTCTGTGCATGTTCATATTCAGCAGGATCCAATGGTGAATCGTTCAAATCATTGTGGAATGCTTCTATGGGTGGAAGACACGTTTCATTGAACTTTTCAGCACAATCAAAATAAGTGTATGGATACACACCCTTTTTGATTAAAAGCTGGTGCTGTTCAGGTGTTCTGAATACAGTGTACATCCTTTTAAATTTCGTTTCCAATTCAGTACTTTCTGACAAATTTTTTACAAGTGAATCTAATGAAGCATTCATGAACTTAAAACTATCTAAAAACCTAATTTTACCAATACTAATTGTCATAAATTTTTCAGAGGAATTGGCGATGCAATGTATTTTTCTTTTGCATTTCCCCAAAGCTTGCACAATAAAATGGGAATCGTACCCTGCGAAATTATGTATATAACATGGAATAAAATCGGGTGATTTAGCATTTAAATTACAGGCTTGGTGAGCTGCACAAATAAATTCGCCTGATTCGTGCGAGTGGTGTTTGCATCTCACCTCACCAATCAAGAAATCCTTCCCACATAAACCACATTGTTTTGCATCATCAAATACTTGTTGTTCACGCTCATTTAATGGAATCATCGGTATTTTGCATTTCATATCATTATAAAGCATTTCACCTAAATCTGTTACATCATCAACAAATTTTTTAATAATTTTTTCACTTTCATTTCGCGCGCGATAAAGAATGGGGCCGTGACAAATTTCACCATGTATATTTAACACTACGAAGCAATACCCGCACGCAACATGCTCACGCGTCTTTTTTGTGAAGCTACTAGTAACAGGGTCTGAAGCATCAGCTTCTTCTTCCCCCTCTTCTCCGCTTTTAATTGGTAAAATAAACGATTCAAAATCGGCGTAAATTACATATTTAGGTTTAAGTGTATAAGTATAGTTTGTAAATTTGATTACATCACCTTCTTTGGGTAGCACCGTTCTTTGCGCCGCGAACTTTGAACAAAGCTCTTGATGTCTTTCCAAATTTTGTTTTCCATCTCTATTTACCATTTTGTCAGTTGTGAAACGATGGAAACAAAATTCGCATATGTGTACTTGGGCATGATGTTTTGAAAGATGGCTCAAAAGACGCGATAAACCATTCTTTCCGTTCGCGGTATTGATCAAGCAAAAATGTGATTTATGTGGTGCGGTTTTAGTTGTTAAAAGCAAAAGATTCACCTGATGTCTGCGTTGCCTATATATACTACATCTGTAGGGATAGAATTTTCCATCGTCGTACGCAATTACATTAATCGATATGTTGGGATTCAAAATTTCAATTTTCCTAACATCTCTCATGGTGGCTGGAAAGTTAACACCGTTTGTGTTGAGTGTGTGAGCAAACTTGCTCAGATATTCAACAGTCATATTTCTGCGACGATGATGGAAATAAGCGAGAATTGACCACAAAAGGCATTTCTCGTCATTGAAATTTTTTATGTTAATCACACACTTTTTCCTTACAATAAAATCGGGAGTCTCTACAAAGGAAGATGAGGATGTGTACATAGGATTATACCGAATTATGTTTAAATCTAAAGAATGTATTCTACTCAAAACCCACCCACTACCAAATTTTGTAAAATTCTGGAAAGAATTTAAAATTTTCTTAATAGCTAATTCATAGTACTTGTTCAATTCATCTAAATTTTCACGAACATTCACACATATTGCCGAATAGCTGTGAAAGTTTACAGTACTCGAAATTTGTTCACTTTCCTCGGGCAAAACAATCAATTTTTGTAATATAATATTTAACACTAAAAACCATTTCACATTTCCGTGGAAACGGTCTGACTCCTCGACGATCTGGTTCAATACTATGGGTTTTGTAGCTTCCAAAGTCGATTCCACGTCCAGCTCCTCGTCTAGATAGGTTATACGGTGACGTATCGCGTTATTGTTCAATCCACGCAGATCCTTGATTGTATACCGCATTTTGACGAATTAGTGCTCTCTCTCTAAAACAAAACAAGTTAGTAGCAGATTAGAAGTTGATCACCACGCACTGTTCTAAATTACGAAAGATTGACTTTCAAAGGAAGCGATTCCACTGTGTTCTCCAACTGAAAGGTTAAAAAAGATTATGAGTGTGAAACAGATTATATCTATGGATATAAACGTGGCGGTAGACGAGGAAGAAGAAGAAAAGTTTATTAAAAATAAATCCTCGTTCGAAAAACAATTAATACATAAATTACGCTTCCACCGTTATGAGTGTTATGGAAGAGAATATGGACACTATTGCGTGTGTATAAATCCTGCGCTCAATGAACCATTACACCAATTTATTGGAGAATGTAATTCAGATACTTGTTTTTATCGAATAATGCAATTACATATTGCAGATAACCATCACGAATCGTGTAATGGTGTCTATCACACATTTAATATGTGTAACAACAAAATTGATAAATTTTTGTGTAATTCGTCCAGAAGATTTCGGTGTGGGAAAAATTGTAAATTATTTCAAACACTCAAGTGTGTTGGTAAAACTAAGTAGGAATACTGAACGCGAGTTTACTCCTCCAATGTACAACAATAGGCAGCAGAATTAGTTGAATGGAGATGCTCGCATGCGATGTGTTTTCTGCAGAATAATAGTTTCTACCGAGAAAAATAATTCGAAATAATGCACAGTCAATAATCGCTACTTACATTGTAAAAGGGTGATGGCAAATGATGAACTCTCTCTCTCTCAGATGTGTGCTCTCTCTCTCTCAGATGTGTGCTCTCTCTCAGATGTGCGCTCTCTCTCAGATGTATCCTCTCACTCAGATGTGTGCTCTCTTACACTCCGCTGGTACAACTGATCTAAAACAAACAAGTTAGTAGTGGATTAGAAGTTGATCGGCACACTATGGATCAATCACACGTTTTAATGTACGAAAGATTGAGGTTATTAAGTTTTGATGAGAGATGGAAAAAATTCGAATCTCCCCTTTTATCGCCTAAACATTTAGCTAAACTGGGATTTGTATTCAAGGCGCCACCAGACTCAGTGCAGTGCGTGTTTTGTTTAGTTGGTTTGGAAAAATGGCTAATAACAGACGATCCCGAAAAAGAACATGAAAAACATAGTCCGAATTGTGGATGGAGGAGAATGCATAATATTTCTATCGAGAATGAAAATTTTAATAATCTTCGGGATTACGACCAGCGAATAAAGACATTTTATCAAAGATCGATGCCTCACTGGTCAAACTCATTTAATAAGAGGATATTGGTTTTTAAAAGAAATGCTGAATATTTCGCGAGTAATGGATTTTTTCTACATAAAACGGGTTATTTGCAATGTGTATATTGTAAAGTAATTATTGCAGATTCGAAAAAACTGTGTCATGCATCATTTTGTATATATAATAAGAACAGTCTTAAAGGAGAAGGAGGAGAAGGAGGAGGAGAAGGAGAAGGAGAAGGAGGAGGAGAAGGAGGAGGAGAAGGAGGAGAAGGAGAAGGAGGAGAAGGAGAAGGAGGAGGAGAAGGAGGAGGAGAAGGAGGAGGAGAAGGAGGAGGAGAAGGAGGAGAAGGAGAAGGAGGAGAAGGAGAAGGAGGAGGAGAAGGAGGAGGAGAAGGAGAAGGAGGAGAAGGAGGAGAAGGAGGAGAAGGAGGAGGAGAAGGAGAAGGAGGAGGAGAATTAATTGAAAAAGTAAACAAACCTGCACGAGAAGGAAGCCGAGGAATCACTTGCGCTCTGTTGTAGACTTGAAACACCTCTAGTTGGAACTGAAACATACAAAATAGGGAAAATGGATCAGATTGATGTTTAAAAATTTGGATTATGCACACTTATTATCAGATTATGGAGATGTCGTCTGCATTAATCAGGTGTGAGAAGATTTATTGTAAATATTATTGAACAATTACTATTTCTATTACAATTGCTCCAATTTAATATGCAAGATTTTTTGCACTAACAGTATTTAGCCAAAAACTTGTAAAAATGCGTGATTGGGTTGAAGATAATTTTTATGAGTTTGATTATTTTGTGGCTTTATTTCGAGTTTGTTATAATTGATTAATGTAAATAAATATTTGAATTATTATTGCTCACCTTTGTTTCAAACTGATGTGATGCTTTCAAAATGATCACTCTTCTTGTTGTGCCGTTCAAAAACGCAAATGCTCTTTTATCGCTGTGCGCGGATAGCTAAAGTTCAAACTGTTGTGACACTTTCAAACTGATAAAGATGATCGCACTTTTTTGATCCGATAACTATGACGTTCAAAACGCGAATGATCTTTTAGCGGTGTGCGCGGCTAGCTAAAAAAGGATTGCGGGATGCGATGAGCATCCTTCCTCTTTGGAGTAGGTAAGCACCTAAAAGAAGGAAGCTCGCAGGAAGCTCTCGCTGGCACGCGCTCGCTTCTCCCCCTCAACACGGTGTTCTATTTTTATCAGTATGTTTACATCTGTCAACATGGAATGTGCTTTGGCGATGCGGCACGTGTGGAAAACGATAGTACTATTTATATTTCTATTATGCTGTCTAAACACCGTACTACTTTTAAATAAAGATAAATCGTGCAATCTGCATGAGAAACGAAATGATACGCAATTTCTTTTCAATTCCTTTGGATCGTCAACTTCACTGAGAAATCATACTTTATTCAATATTAAATCTTGCGTTAATTCGTATTATAAAACACCAATTTCCTTTGAAATTGGGTTGATACATTGGTATAAATTTATGGTTGATGAGCGAGAAACAGTTTGCAATTTCTACAAATACTATAGCGTTCTTGCAAATTGTGCCGAGACTTTTAATGAAAAATCGAATTTTCTTTTGAAGAAAACTAATCAATTATGTAGTAGTAGTAGTAATTACAGTTCAGTTTATGTTTAACCTTTAAAGGATGAACAGTGTTAAGAAAAGGCGCTGCTCTGTTCGTAAGCGTGGTAGAGGTATTTTATCAAAAATTGGCGATGTATTGGGTACAGTGATAAATAGGGGGGTTGACCTGTTACCTGTAGAAGCGCACCTAGATGGGTATAATTTCTGCGGTCCAGGAACGAGGTTAAGGTCGAGGTTAGCACGTGGAGATAAAGGAATAAACCGTCTTGATGATTTATGTAAGACGCACGACATAGTTTACTCCCGAGCGTCTGATAACAAGACGCGGGCGGAGGCTGACAGGCACTTGGCAGATGGAGCTTGGGAAATTTTCAAGGACCCAAAAACGGGGTTATCTGAGAGGGCATATTCTTATCTTGTTACAAACATTATGAAAGCGAAATCCGCATTTGGTGGCGGTTTGAGAAAACGAAAAACGAGGGGAGTTAGAAAAACACATAGTGATAGTATTAGGCAAAAGGCGATCAATAGGTTAAAAAATCATATTGCTGGTCGCGGTTTTTATCTGAAACCATATCCAACAGGCGGAAGAATACTAGTACCTCCCACCCAATACGGTGTAACACTATTTCCAAAGGTTAAAAAGAAGCAAGGAGGAAAAAAGCAGAGGAAAAGACAGAGAAAAACGCAAAGATGAACGGCCCGCTGTCAAACTATGACCTGATAAAATGGTGCAAATTATTAGATATTCCACTAAGGGGCATATATATGATTGATACACTTCCGAGTAAAATTCGAAATAATGAGCTCGCAATTGTTAATTTAGACAAACAGATTGGAATGGGAACACATTGGACCGCATATATTAAACGAGGGAAAAATGTGTATTATTTTGATCCGATCGGTGACTTGCAACCGCCACGCGAATTGGCAAAATATTGGGAAAAAGAAAATAATGTAAAAATATTCTATAATACCAACCAATTGCAGCGGGTAAACACAGACATTTGTGGGCACCTAGTGATTTTGTTTCTTGCTAACCAGTTGTAATTTTACGCTTGTGTTGAAAGCATTAGCTGAGTGAGTGATGGCTGTTATTACACTAACCTCAAAAACAAGTAATCTATATGAGAATTTAAACCACGCTCTGGAATTGGATAAAAATCGCGAATGGGAAATTGGATTGGTTAACTTGTGGACGTTTAATAGTATACCGAATATAATAAGGGGGAAAAATTCCAGTTTTAAATATGGAGATAAACTGGTGAATCTTGATACAGGATCGTACGAAATTGATAATATAATAAGCGCTATAAAGTTGAAATTGAACTTGAGCGATGAGAGTCTTGTTATACAACCGAATAATAACACTATGAAAGTTGGAATTTATTCCGATAAACCAGTAGATTTAACTTTTGACGATTCAATTGGTAAGACACTTGGGTTTGATAAACTTCTACTCGAAGCAAATACATGGCATTATTCAAATCATTTAGTCTCGATCAGTCATATTAATACAATCGTGGTGTCGTGTAATTTAGCATGTGGAAGCTTCGCTAACGGAGATGAAAAGCATATTATTTACGAATTTCTGCCGAGGGTACCGCCCGGTTATTTGATTAATGAAACACCCGCAGAAATTATATATGTACCACTCAATACGCGCAGAATTCAGTTTATTAATGTGACGGTAACCGATCAAGACGGATCACTTATCGATTTTCGAGGGGATAGTATAACTGTGAGGTTACATATTCGTGAGAAAAGTTAGAAGATGGGTTTTATTGTATTCAATGCCGTACCTAAGCGTCGAGATGAGAACAGAGAAAGCGTCAGTAGGAGTTTAAGCTCAGTAGCGTTAACACCTATGTTAACGCCGAAAAACAGATTAACAGCTAAAAACGCGAGAATACTAGAAAAATTGGGATTTATAGTTAATTGGAAAAATGTCGGGAGCCGCAATAAGTGAAATTCTAGATGTCGATAGTCAAATTCAATTTTACTCGGATATTACTAAGTACGAATTTCACACGCACACAACATATTCTGGACAGAAACTAGGTAATTCGGATGAAGTAAGGCTTCCTGTAAATCAGCAGGATATATACACACTGCCTTGTAAATCCTTTCTATTTATTGAGGGGAGTGTTAAATGTACAAAGCCTGGTGCGAAACCCGAGGATCCGCCAGTGCATGCCGAATATAAACTTGTCAGCAACGTGGTAGGCCATCTGTTTGATGAGATACGTTATGAATTGGCGGGACAGCAAGTAGCGAAATCGAGACTTGTCGGAATTACGTCTACAATTAAAGGATTGCTTTTGAAAAATGTTTTCGATACAAATACATACCAATTGGCAGGATTTGATAGAGATGGATATAAGTTGACGGATAATAAATTCATTTTTTGCGTACCGCTGAAACTTTTGTTACCATTTTTCGAAGATTTTCAACGAATAATTTTAAACTTGAAACAAGAGCTTGTATTATTGAGAAGTGCGTCGGATCTAAACTGCGTTGAATCGGCAACAGGAACAAATGTTTCTTTAACAATTGATAAACTACAGTGGAAAATTCCGTACATCCATTTGGAAGATCACGTAAGGTTGAAATTTTTGAAATTACTCGATTCTGATCGCCCTCTAAAACTTGCGTTTAGAAGATGGGAGATTCACGAATTTCCAAACATGGCCACATCGAGAATTCATTCGTGGGCAATAAAAACATCGTCGCATTTAGATGTTCCACGCTATGTAATTTTAGCCTTTCAAACGGCTCGGAAAAATGCTATTAATAAATCAATGTCTGATTTTGATTCGTGCGAGTTGTATAACGTTAAATTATTTCTAAACAGTCAATATTATCCCTATGATAATTTGTTGGGGAATAAGCAGATAATGTATCGTATGTTTTTAGATTTCGCGCCGAGTTACTATAACCGCTCTATAAATGCAGAGCATGGGAACGCTATTGATTTTAAAGCGTTTTGCGAAAAATCACCAATAATTGTGATTGACTGTTCACACCAATCTGATCATTTGAAAACATCCACAGATATAAGATTAGATATGGAATTTAGTAAAGAACTACCAAACTCGACTTCGGCATATTGTATTCTTATAAGCGATTCAATAATGGAATACACACCTTTAACCTCATTAGTTAGAGAAGTACAATAAATTGCCGGTAGGGGGATGTTTAAAAGGTGAAATGTAAAAAATAATTTATCATTCGTGTGGGCGTGTGTGAGAGAGCAACATGTCCACTTCTTCGCTGTTTCAAGAGGCGATTGGAGATTTTGAGGTTAGTGAAGACGGAAAAACACGTACAGTGGGAATACAGTGTGACATGGAAGAAAAGAAGAAGAATTTTGCCGTTGCGGATCTACACTGGTTTAAGGGAGATAATAATCAAATAATTTTAAAAGAATTCGCGCTGGTTGATCGGGCTGGTAATTATGTAGTACTACACTTTAAACCGCCTTTTCCGAAATCTACTTTGAGCTGGAAAATGTTTCGCGAGGCTACCTGGTTAGAACAACATTATCATAAAATATTATGGGATGAGGGGGAGACGGAGTTTACAGATTCATTGATAAGAGGATATCTCGGCTCGTATGATTGCATTTTTACAAAGGGAACAGAAAAAGCGGCATTTTTGAAAAAGTATCATAATGATGTACGTTGCATACCGGAATATTACGCGAAACCTAATTTCACAAAGTTTAAAGATACGTGGTGTTTTGAGGTTTGTAACATACACAAAAATGTAGAAGGTGGGAGGTGCGCTCTAATAAGTGCACAACATTATTTGCAACTATTAACATCTAACACGCTTCCAAAGATAGGAGAGGAGGGGGATTATACTTGTGAAAATAATCGAATGAAAAGTATGAGGAATTGTGCTTTTTATAGTAGAACAAGCAAAAGAAATTATGCGAGACAAGGATTTTACTATGATGGAAAAAAGGTCGTATGCGTTTACTGTGGTTATGAGTTGGAATCACACAAAGTGAGAATTTGTAGCGTGGGAGTTGGTAGAAGACCTATCAATTTTTCGGTATTAATCCCGCTGTATAAATAATTAGTTGTAGATAATGGATCCTCAGAAGTGGATGTGTGCGGATAAAGAATTAGAGAACAAATTACGAGAATATCTGCAGTGGTTTGATTTGTGTGAGGATGCCATTAGAAATTCTACTCGTGAAAACATTGGACTTGCGAGACAGTTGAAACAAATTTTTTTAAACACTGTAAATTTGAGCGATATTAACCATTATTTATCCTGGTACAGGCCGCATAGGCTTTGCGTTAAAAAATTATTACAAATTGAGGAAGAAGCTACAAACTGCGCTTGCGCAAACAGCGGTGGGGAGAATGCATAAAAGGAGTGAAATTGAGAAACTTGAATCATTAGGAAAGATGAGACGTTTCAACATGGGTGCATTCAATGCTTTGGCACGTGAGGTGTTGCCTCTAGAATCAGTACCTCTCGGTTCATATCTGACCGTTGAAAGCGCAATAATTTATGGTACAGGCAGAGTGTTACTAAATCTCGACGATCCCGACAGTGAGGGAGACTCTTATTTCGATTTATTACTATGTGATAAATTTAAAAGCGTATTAAATAATGAGAACTTGACAGATTTTAACAAGAGAAATTTTGTATTAATATGCGAACATGAGAACGGACAAGTAGAGTTGAAAGAAATGTAAATTTTTACAATGGGTTTTTCTCCATAGCACAGGTTTATGTGACCTAGCCCTGTGCGAACCTCTTTTTACCCAAATAAAAAAAGAGTGACCTCCAATAAGGCGGTGAGGTTGACGTTCCTTTGGAGGCTTTTTCTAACTAACAAACCGCCGGTCATTCAGTATGTGTTTAACTATCATAGAGGAAGGATGCGATGCTACAGCTATACAAAATTTAAAAAACTATCCCGTTTACTGATGGCTATTTCAGTAAGCGAGTTTGATATTATTGCAAAGCATATTAAATTTTCAACCGAGGCAGATGATGGAACTTTGTCTGCAACAAAAACTGAGAATTTTTGCTATCCTATTTTATCTGAAATATATGATCTCCTAGATATAGTTATAAGTGAGGAGGGACATTTGCACTATGGGTGTTCTAACGATTCCCCCATACAAATTATTTCAGATACAAACGAACTTTGGGATGCTCTATATGATTTAGCAGATAAAAAATGTAAAAAATTTTAATCATGAGGGGGAAACCAACAGAACGTGGCATGTGCATTCATGCAAAGGTTAATGACCTGAAAAAGTACACCAGCATTCTACACCTATTTGTGTCTAACAACATTTAATGATGCTAAACGCGATTATGTGTGTTGGGTTTGCCTAGAAACCATGTTACTAATAGCAGGTGCCTATGAATCTATTGGAGGATCCAGTTTCACTTGCACACCTCAAAAGGTAGTGCACGAGATTCAAAAGGTAGTGCACGTGATTCAATAATACCATGTTTTGGTCATTCAGTTTACTTATTGGTATAGCTATAGATGAGTTTAATATTATTGCAAAGCATATTTGAATTTTCAACTGAGGGTAATGAATGAGCTGAGAGAGAGTGAGAGAGAAAGCCTCTCTCTCTCACACAGACAGGTTAAAACATGTTTGTAACCTTCAAATGAGCTGAGAGAGAGTGAGAGAGAAAGACTCTCTCTCTCACACAGACAGGATTATTCATGCAAAGGTTAATGACCTGAGAGAGAAAGTAGATGTATGTTCATCTCTGTCATGTTGATGTAGATGGTTCACTCCCGCAGAGAACATGTTAAAAGTTAATGAGCACAATCCACAGCTTAATTAGTCACATAAAAAAAAAAAATCTACATAAAACTTGTGCACGTGCTCTGCTTTTAAACGTTATGAAATAGTTTTTTCACAGCAAGGGGCGGAAGTGTTATTAATAGCTAAATCGATGGGTGGAGGGGCAGGGGGGTATATTAACACTGCACGTGCGAAAGAGAGAGAGGGCTTTGAGAATCACAGCAGGTGGTGACAAGTGTGCAGATGCAATTAATAGCTAAAGCGGGGGCGGGGGCGGGGGGTTACGGATAAGAGCAAATATAGATATAGTAATTGCAAGCAGGTATATATAGATATACAATTGCAAGCATGTATATATAGATATAAAGCTGTATGTTCTATATTTATTGGGAACCTTCTGTGAGAGGTGGGGTCAGGGGGGATAGGTCCTCTCTCATTGGTGCTTGCGGGGGGTCCCCCTTTAATCTATTGGGAATAAAGTGGGGGCACATAGGGAAGGGGGTATGTGACCTTAAAAACAAAATGGCTGACCGCGACAGGGGGGAAGGGGTGGGTGTTTACAAAATGTCTGACCTGGGGGAGGGGGAAGGGGGGTGGCCACGCCCCCCTGTCTTCTCATTGGTCAGGCTGAAGTCCCCTTAATACCTACTCTCGTACAATAGACGAGGCATAAGTGTGGGCTTTCGGTAATTTTCAACTTCAAGATCTTCTTAAAATACTTCTCACTTGCATTTTACCCGGTCTTGCCCGGGAATCCCATTTCGAGTTTTTCTTTCCTGGTAGATAACCTATTTATGGTAGTGGTCACAGAATTACGATATTGGGAAGGGTGAGTGAAATACCATACATTTCATCTGTCTGAAAATAGAAGTTTACAAATAAACTGTCTTTTGCACTGATGATGTGAAAGTTTAGTGTTTTTTATAAGTAAACTAGGTACCTTTTTAGCAGCTTTGCAGCTCTACCCACCTACATAGTTTTGTGTTTAGTTCTTAAGATAGATCTATTACCGGAAAATACACACATTAAGTAATCTCGCAGGTCGCTGGGTTATTGTCAGCTGTAATATTGATACAGACCTAATTTGGCGTATCATCTATAATATCACTCACCATAGTGATGCATCAGCTGTTCTATAAGCTTCCTGCATCTAAACACATTTTGAAACATTAATAGTTCATAAGTGAAATTTGAACATTAGTTTTGAAAATTCTTAATGGAAAACCAAAATTCGGGCTTTGAAGTGCATTGAAACGGAAACTATGTGCCAAATTATATTTTTCAAATCGTTTCCGTTTTTGTGAAATCCATAAGACAAAAACACACACACACATACCTACTCATTTTTATCATGTATATGGATTAGATTTAGACCACGTAAAAAATGTTTGGACGTTCCCGCAATCTCACTCCTGATTTTACAGCTTGTCAGTATTTTTTCATTATAGCTCTATTCTTTCCATTTTTTTTCTATGTACTTCTCTTTTTCCATCAGCGTACACCTGCCTTCATTATTTTCCTCCCATTTATTTCTCTATAGGGGAAAAATGTAAGTAAAGAGTAATTATTTGAGAGTTAAGTGTGTTCATCATGCTCCGACCATTTTATCAGTTATTTGAGAAGAAAGGTGTGATAAAGATGGAAACTTGATACTGTACTGCAGCAGTGAACGTCATGTCTCTCGCCTTCCTAAGCGTTTCAAACTCAATAAGGAGAAAAGTGCATCTTGTCACAGCGTGAAAGGAATCAATTTAATCCACTTCCTCAATGGCTACGGTACCATTAGAGCCTTACACAGCAAGAGGCGACAATGAGCTGAGAGAGAAAGATGGCTGAATGACTTTGGAAATAGTGTGGTCTGCAGCCAATTTTCTTCCATTAGTTGTTATTAGAAGTGAGAGGATACAGATTCAGATGACTTTATTTGCGCAAATTAACAATTGATATGAATGATTAAGTATTATAAAGATTAGCAACACTCAGATTCAATAGTTATATGACGTACAGTGATTTTGGGAAAGTAAACTTAATGGTTAAATCAAATTAGAAATAAAGTAGAAATTATTGAGGTGGAAAAGAATGAGAGCTTGGATCTGAGAGATGAATTACAAAAAATGGTGACGTCTAGACCATTCCTACACTTGACCTGCTCAATTTGTCTTCTTACTATTTTACATTGATATGGTTGGACAGGACCGGTCTGGGGATGTTGGGGTCCCTGGGCATTAACTACCTTGGGGCCCCTTACCGGGGCTTTTTAAAAATATTACATAGAAAAACCGGTTTTTTACTGGTTATTTTTCCAAAAAACCTGCAGTACTCAACACTTTTTGATTGTAATAATCACACAGACAAGAAAGATTTTTATAAGGATGTAGTTTATTGCTAGAAGTTCAAACATACACTTTACACAGGTTAAATACTTAACCATGGTTAACTTGACCATGTAAAAACTTGCACAACGTTTTTATTTATAAATCGTTATTAAGGATTTTTTATTACATACTAAAATATAAAATATTACCTACTGCGTTTAGCCTTGATGTACCCCCTAACTATTTAAGTAGTTTTAATTTAAGTACATTATTAGAATTAGCCAACTCATCTATAGCAATATTTTTATCAATGTAAACAAATCTCATTCAACCGCTATTAGCATTAATGATGGCAACAAATCCAAAGAAAGAGATGACCTCTACCGGCTTTTAAACAATTTTTAATTTTCATCTCGCATCTCTCGCATGTCGCCCTAACAATGTTTTAAACAAATAAAATAATAAATTATCTAAAGCAGCACGTATTGTGGAATATAACAAGTCGTGGTTGGAATAAAAACATAAATAAAAAAATATTTCAAACGCTATTTTTATTATTCCGTTTTGGGGGCCCCCTAGCTCGGAGGCCCCTGGCAATCGCCAGGTAGCCACCCGGGCCAGACCGGGCCTGTGGATGAAATCGACTAATAGATTAGATCAAGGTTATTAAAAACAAGGTTGTTCCGTTTTTTGAGAACTAGAAAAATGGTGGGGGTATGACGTATTGAGAAATCCATATCATTGACAGCTGATCAAGATACAGATTCAAATCTGTGATACACAAGAAACTTTATTTTTGTACTGAAAAAGTGTAAAAATAGAGCAGAAATTTGCAAGTTGAGGGTAATTCTGAACAAAGTGACGTCATGTCTATTTTGCTAATTTGAGCGAGTTATGGAACAACCTTGTTTCTATTAACCTTGAGATTAGATTACTTTATTCATGATAAATTTCCATGTTTTGAAATGTGCGCTTACATACAATATTATAACATCACATAGAAAGTAGACTGGTTGATACTATATATACTTACATTCTGCTGGAAAATACTAATAGAAGAAAGAGAGAGGGAGAGAGAGACAACGAAGAAGATGGGAAGTAAAGGAAGATATTATAGGAAAAATTTAGAAGATAACATTAGAAAATTTAGTAGTGCAGAAAAGTAGGAATATTTAAGAAAAAGTTAAGTAGCACAAGAAGTGGAGATGTTGGATTGAGATGAAAATAAATAGTTAGAAGGACTAAGAACAAAAAGAGGAAGAAGGAAGAAGAAAATGAAGAATATGAGGAAGGAGAAAAAGGAGAATATGAGGAAGGAGGAGCTGTTTTAGGAGAAGAAATAGAAGCAGGAAGAAGAAGGAGGAGGAGAAGAAGAAGAAGAAGAAGACGTAGAAGAAGAAAGAAGAATGAGAACATGATGGATAAACAATTAGAGGAACAAGAACAAGGAAAAGATGACAGTAATCTTGATTAAGAAGAAAAAAGAAGAGAAAATAAAATTAAAAGAAAGAAACGGAAGAAGTAGGTGGAAAATAAGAAGGAGGATGAGGAGGAGGATGTGGTGGAGAAGGAGGAGGAGGAGGAGAAGGAGGAGGAGGAGTTAAAATGTTCAACAAACTCTCCCTTTCTATCGCTGGGGTCAGTCGGACAGCTGCGAGCGAAAAGAGAATGCTGGCTTAATAGTTAAGACTATAGGGTAGACGGCTAGACTATCAAGGCGAGCTAGATGCCGGCTAGTTGTTTTCTAAACAAATATTTCCTCATTTTTGTGTATTTTGCAGAATAATTATGGTAGACTTGTACCTTTTTTATTGGATTTTCCAGCTCTTTCAGCATTAAACCCATTCAATTCACCACATGAATGAAAGCCCTAGAGATTAAGAATAAATTTAACGAACTAGTAATTTATTTATCCAAAAACATTTTACAAATACAAAAGAAAGCCATGGGTAAAACCCAAATCTGCTTTCATGTGAAAAATACTTAAAAAAAAAACAGCTCAAGCTTGGTAAAGAAAATTAAATTAATTACATTATCTCAATATAAAAAACATTATCTTTTTTAATAATTCCGGTAAAGAATCTGAATTAATATCACAACAATCAAACATTTTATCATTAAATAACTGTAACATAATTGAAAAGGGAGAATTTTTAAAGCAAGAAGTATTTGGCTTTTCTACATAAAATGTTCTTTTCACTCTTAATGCTATCGACCTTGGAACAATAATATATTGCTCTCCAAGCAAATCTGTACAATCCAATAGATGATTACACAATTTAAAGAGTATGCAGAGCAGTGTAACCTTTCTTCTTACTTCTAAACTTTCTAATTTACAAATATCTCTCAAAAACTTTGTTGAATAGTCTCTAGGACAACTTGCACCATTAGCTTAAAAATAAATATACATTAACAAATAATTTTGAACTTTTTCAATTTTAAGAACAATCTTTTTTGTAGCTGAAAGCCAAACAGAACTGCAATATTCTAATTTACTCTCAACTAAACTATTATATAACATTGTTATTGCTTCAACTTTTGAATAACTTTGTAGATCTTTTCAAAAACCCTATAGTCTTGAAACTTACATTAACAATTCTATCAATGTGATCAGAAAAATTCCAATTACGGTTAAAAATTACTCCCAAATCTCTTTTAGTATTGATATATTTTAGTGATTGTAAACTCATTTTGTATGGAAAATTATTTCTATTTGTTTTTCTTGAAATTGACATAACTTCACAATTTTCAACATTTGAGAATTTCTTATTTTCAATACACCAATGATTCATACAATTGAAATCATCTTGCAAATTGTCTTCAAAAGATTTAATTTCTTTGTATATTTTCAACTCATCGGCATAAAATAATAAAACATCAGATTAAAAAAATTGTCAATATCATTAATAAAAATTCTAAATGACAAAGGGCCCAACTTTGATCCCTGTGGTACACCTGACTAAATTTTACTTGGCAATAAACGTTTTTTGAAAAAATTAAGAGAATATACATAGGATTCCCTCTCTTTCAAAAAGAACTGAAAAACCTAACAGTGCCATTTGAACAGCCGAAATTAATTTCAACAGCAATTTATCATGCAGAACAGTATCAAAAGCTTTTAGAAAATCTGTGTACACCACATCTACAACCCCTTTATTATCAAGAACCTTATTCACAAATATTGAAAAAGATAATAAGTTGAACTCTGTAGATCGCTTTGGATAAAAACCATGCTGATTCAAACTTATATAACTTTTAGCGTGATTCATAAGCTTATTATAAATTATATTTTCAAAAACCTTAGCTCCATCACTATTGAGAATGGCCACAGGCCTGAAATTACTTATTTAATTTTCTTGCCCTGATTTAAAAATAGAAGTGATTTCAGCCTATTTCCACTGGGAAGGAAATACATTTAACTGACAAATTGAAAATAAACAATAACGGTGTAATCAATTCGTTTTTCAATTCTTTAAGAAAAAATAAGTAAGTATGCCATCTGGACCACTGGTCTTTTTGTTTTTTTAAATTATCAAATGCATCAAATACATCTTTTCCAATCACTTCACCAATATTGAAACCCACAGTTTGAAAGAAATGGGCATTATCATTAAGTAAATTTGCAATATCATATCCCACATCGTCATCTGCATAAACTGATTTGAAAAAACATACAAAAACGTCTGGAGTATTTTTACCCTCATATTTTATATCCCAGTACATCTCATTCGAAATTTTGGCCTTCGATTTCAAACACTTTATATACGTCCAGAAAGAATTCACATCACTAGAAACAGAATTTTCAACATTCTCAACATAATTTCTGTACGCTAATGCAATTTTACTTTTAAGATCTGCTTGAATTTCGTTGAAAATGTTATTGAAAAAATTAGACATTTCTTTCTTTTTCGCTAATCTATTTTTCTTTTTACAAAGCTTAATCATATCATTTAAAAACCAGATCGGATACTTTTTTCAGGTTTTAATGTTCTGACTGGTATACAATTGTCAAACAATTTAATTGAAATTTCATAAAAATAATTAACTGCCTCATCTATATTTTTACAATTATGCAGCTCAATCCAATTAAATTCATTCAGTAGTTGTTTTAGATATGGAGCATTAGCTTTAATAAAAACATAATATTTATTATTTTGTGGCATATTATCACCTTTTGAAATCGTGAACTGGTTTTCCGTGGTATATCAACTAAAATATTTAAAGGAGGATGATAAGTATCAACGGCCACCAAAGCATCTAATTCCCTCTCAACTTTAACTTCTATGCTTGATAAAACAAGACCAACACTCTACCTGATGAATTCACAATATTATTGAAAGATTTCAAACTCAACAGATTGATAAAATTAATTAATCTATCAATTTATTATCTACATTCAATTCTGGAGCATCGCCATTATTCCAGCGATTAAAGTTTGCCAAGTTATAATCTCCCAGAAAAAGATAATTAAAATTATCATTGAAAAACATTTCATTTTCAAACATGGCAAAGAAATAAAAATAAACTTGTTTATCGCAAACGGGTCTAAAATACACAACATTAATAATAAAATTAATTTTTTTCAAATTAACTTTAACTGTAATAGAATTGCAGTCTAAAGTAGAAGAACTAAACAATAAATTAGTTGAATATTTCTTATTAATTGCTAAAAGAACACTGCCTTCTCTCTTACTAATAATGCGATCACTTCGCCAAACTATATATCTAGAATCAATAAGTTCATTATCAAAAATGTGATCATGTAGCCATGTATCAGTCAACGCAATCACAGGGAAGTTATTGTTCAATACAGATATTGAAAAAAAGAATTAGTCTTTGTCCTCAAACAATTATCCCTCTGACATTTTGGTAATAAATAATTAAATTCTTCAACTCTTGAGAACTCATAAAATCAGTGCGTAAAAAAAATGTATTACAAAATTAAGGTCTTTTATTATGTAAATCATACAGACTTTGTCTGATCTGAATTGTCAGGGAGAAATATTTTATCTAGTTCATCAAAATTAGTTACTGAATGAATTTTTGAAAAACTCTGCAATGTCGTGTCCAACAGTATTTCCACCCATGTTGCACTTATTAATTTGTCTCTTACATCTATCAACAATTCCTTTTCTCTGTTGTAAAAAAAAAAATACTAATTGATAATGCATACTATTCCGTGGCAGACTTCAATGAAATCTGAACAGAGTGATGATGCTCACATTTGTTCTATCTAAAGGACTTCACATTGTTTATAACATATTTGTATTTACTGATAATTTTTACTTTTACTTGTAAAATTCTTGTTTGTTTACAAGGACGAGCTAGTTTGACAAATCACCTATCAAATGGGATTATTCCCAGAAAAATTATGTAATGTGATGAAGAATGAAATAAAATAAATAAATAAAAATAAATAAGCACCTCGTTGATATATATAGGAGTTCCAGTATTAGATCCCAAATGAGAAGTAAAGTATTAAAATTAGGTCTCACTTTTTTACTCTCATAAACTCCTCTTTATCTGATTCTGATTGACTTGGGAATTTCAAAACAATTGGTTGATGGGGAACGGACCATACCCTTTTCAGCATAAAAGTCCAGCATATTCGAATTGAAATTAAAGTTCATTGCGACGATAATTTATTAATCGTAGATAAAAGGGTTTCTCCCTGTTCAATCGGCAAACCATGAATTTCTACACTATTACCTTTACTGCCTTGTAAAACTGTATCGAACCCTGATTTTAAAGTTTTTTTTTCTTTTCAAAGTATCATTTACATTTAAAATTTATCGATAAAAAGTTGCTGATTTTTTATTAATTTACTTTGCTGCTTAACCAAAAGTTCATTGTCCTCCACTTTTTATGACAAAACTCCATATGGACTTATTCATTTCACACTCCAAGTTTTTCAATTCCTCTTTCAAATCACTAATTTGAGAGCCAATTTGATCCTATATCCTTACGTCTTTGCTAGTGCCTTCAATATAAATAAATAAATAACAAATAAATATTTTTGGTGAATGTTCCATGCTGCTAGGCCACTCAGCCTATTTCCATTCGTGGCATTCATAAGATACGTCTTAGAAGTCTTGTAACAATATGAAAATTATTTTATTTGAACGAGATAGTGTGAAATCATGAAATCTACCAACACTAATCAACTTGATATTGAACTCATTGAATTGATATTGCTTAAAAAATATCTCATTTTGATGAAAACCGCACGTCCTTTGGAGGGGGGGGGGGTGTGGAGCCCACAAAGCCTCCCGCTGGGTGCGCTATTGGTCTCAGTGTTATTTGATGAAAGGAGTTCTAAATGTGCAGTGGCCACCTTTCAATAAATGAGGAACTGGCTTTTCAGTAAGCGATGTCAAATGGTTTATTGAAAGCGCGAAAGGTAGCCGTAGCGAGATGAAAAGTAACTTTGAGGTTTTGTGTAGGTTGAAGCTGGGTGGTGAAAGGGGTGGTGCCATAGGGCTTTACCGTGAGAAAGTATCCCATCGGTGAGAGCGGACTTTGAAAACTTAAATAATTGCGCCTAGTCGTTATTACCGCAGTCGTTTGATGAAACTGCCCAAGCAATCGATATCGAAAGTTTTTCAGTCAAGTAGTACTTACGTCATATCCAATAGATGCCCCACCACAACCATAAAACCAGCCTGAAATTTTTTCAATATTTTATTTTTATAATCCAGTGAAAAGAATAATTCAAAAACCAGATTTGCCCCACCACGATTACAAAACCGACCAAATTAACATTTTATTTCCTCTACAGAGCAATAAAATAACACAATAATATTTTTTAATAGAGGTTACAAAACCTGTTTGGTTGGGAAATGAAAACTAAAAAAAAAAAATAATAATAATAAACTAGATGAAAAAATAAAATAAAACTACAGAAGCGAAGAAAAACACTTCAATTTATACATTATAATAAAACATTTTAAAACTCGAAGAGAATGCTCCGGTTACCGGCCTATATCTTAAACATGATTAATTGCTTAAAACTTAAAATAAATCAAGTTACTCAAATACTAAATACTTGATACTTCCGTGTTAAGTAATGTTCATGTAGTACCTTTACACATCATCTTGTTGGTCAAAGAGACCTTGCACTGATAATTTGCAAAATTGTGTCTTTTGCCCTCATCTCTTAATATCCTCCGGAAGCAGTTTGAAAAATTTGGTGCTGGTATGAAAAGACTTGGTGTATATTATATAACAATGGCCATTTCGTATCGCATCGGAGCACCGTTCCGAAATGGCCTTCTGCTCAGTGAGTGAAATATTTTAATTTTCTACCCAAATATTTGACTGCATAGTCGAGCAATTACTTGTGAATTACTAGTGAAACGCGCAGTTCCTCATGGACACCGAATTCCAAGACTTTCAACTCTGTAAAACTAAACACAGTTGCACAACAGTGGCGTAACTAAAAGGCGGATCAGGGGGATAGATGCCTACCCCACAAATAAAATTTGAAAAATTGAGACAATTTTTGACAAGAGTTAAAAGAGGTGTCTGGAATCGCTAAAAGTATGGTTTTAGAGAGACTATTTTTCAAAAACTTTCCGGAGGAGTACACCCGAACATCCCTTACAAATGAAAATTTCTAGTATAGTGTTGTAAATTAACCCAATCAAGGAAAGGGGTATCAAAAATAGCAGACAAAAATAGTTCAAGTAGGCCTGCCTTCAAGTTTGTCTACTCAAATCATAAATTTTTAGTTCAAGAGTCTGGATCTCTCATAGGCAATGATGCAAAAAGTAGATGAAAATCACTTTGACACACAATGTGGCTTAAAATAATGTTAAAATGGATAAATTCATGTATTAAATCGATTAAAATGTGGTTTTAAAGGGACTATTTTTCAAAAATTCATTTAAAAACTAGTTTCCCTAACAACTTGATGTATAATGTACATATCTGTACATTAGTGATAGCCGAGTGCCGTAGCAGGTATCTGTTCAATCACAGATAAGCTACGAAACTCCTGGGCGCTCTTTGTAGGGGTGACCGATTGGGTAGGCCAGCAAAAACGACTCTTTTCTCTGCTGCGAAATCACTTCCCGGTGGTTCGGAACCCACCTAAAACTGTAGGTACAGCTCATCAATCACCATCATCCAAATCATAACCCACGCTCAGGTGTCAGACCTATGTGGGCTTCATCCTACGCAAAAAATCTAATCTTATTCAGTTTAATTCAGTATGATAATAAATTTCCATGTAACACACTGTTCTGTGAGAATGGGACGATTCAGATATTGCATACGTGATTAATGATGGCTTATATGCATACATAGGATGCATACTCATGCATTAAGAGGCGTATATGCACTCAGAGGATTCCTCTTCATTCATAATCATGATTATTTCCGTTCATATTCGAAGCACCATATAACTCTAAATATAACATCAGTCTACATGACCAAATGTATGACAACATCTACAGCACAGAATTATTTCAGTTGGCAACGAGTTCATGCAATGCAATCTATTGACTAATGCATTGTGTCTCATCCAATTTTCCATACTTGTGAAACAAGCTCATGTGTGATAACTTTAATAACGAGTAGCATGAGCAAATCATATGTCAACATGACACAGAGGCCATTCTGCCATCACATAATGCAAGCATGGAGATCTCAGGTTTTTAAATGTCTTGTTTATTATACTTGATCAGCCTGTGCTTGTAAAATTTATGAAAGAAACAAACAAACAAACAAACAATAATTTTTAATTCTTCCTTCAGTTTGACAATGAAGCTAGTTTTCTAGAATGGAACTTCAATAAAAGAATCAGAATTTTAAAAGATAAGGATACTTACTGTTACATTTTATCCGTGTTTGTAAACGATAATCAATTGGACCAGGAAGAAAAAATTGCATTTCTAGGAGTTTTGTTGGATAGACGATTGACCTGGGCTCCATTGAGAAAATATGTTGTAAAATTTCATCTGGGGTATTTGTCCTGCGACAGCTCGCTAGATTGAATGACAAAAAGTTACTTTTTACAGCTTTTACTCTTACTGTCACGTATTAGGTATGCTATCTTAGTATGGGGTAATTCATCAAAACAAACATCTTGATAGGGTGTTCAAGAGACTTGTTCTCCTAACTGTACCCTGCTTATATGTGTATGAAGCTACTCTATATGTAAAAACGAATGATATTAACCAAAATCTTGACATGCATGATTATAATACAAGAAGCCGAGGAGATTATCACTTGGTAAGTCACAATAGTAGTTTATTCAAACAAAAACCTAGTTATATTGGTAGGAAACTCTACAACAAGCTACCGCAGTTTTCAAATAGTCTTGAAAATATAGAAATATTTTAAAAACAATTGAAAAATATTTAGTTGATAAAGCTTTTTATAGTGTACAAGAGTTCCTTTCACATCAAAATTAAGCTTCACCTCAACTAATTGATATAGTAATTATGATATCTAGTGTATAATTGTTAATCTGACTTGTCTTATACTCCTTAACTGGAGTCTCCAAGACGTAATCTACAAAAAAAAAACTTAACACTAGTCTAATGTAATCAGAAATCAGATATAGTTTAACTCCATCAACGGTATTCAGTGTACGAGCCGACTCTTTACTTTTTTGAGTGCAATGCTTATCTTAGCTCGTGCATAAAACTGGATAATTTACGGCAAGCCATCAAGGAGGATGTCAGGCTTTGTCTGCACTAAAAGCTTGCTGATGGACTAGGAATAATTCAATTAGTCAATCACATTTAATTCTACATGACGAATTTAAATGGAGGACATTTAGTACATCTGACACTTTGCATGAACCAAATGGCCAACTTTGATGAGCTACTCTGATGCTTCACACCTTCAAATAGCACACGCTTCAAATTTGGTCCGAAATGTTACGGGGTCAAATCTCCATCCTATGTATAGAAGAGATACACCCATACTTGTACACAATGTAGTGGATCATTTCTAAACTACTTGGGTTGGATATATTAGAAATTTTCATCACAATATTATTATAAGATGATCATTAGAATCAATCATATGATATTGGCAATGTATTATGGCTCAAACTGGTCTATTTACACTCATCTAATTGAATACTGTATTAAATAATTACTTCTTTTTTTCTTTTCGGAGGATGAAGTCCACAATGTAGTCTTTCTGGTCATAGTCTTTGACTGGTGGTTGAGGTGCAGATCCCAACTTACACAATATATTCCAAGCTTTGCGACGAGTGCTGAAAATTCCGATTTGCAGTGGTTTCATGCCATCTCTCTTGTCTGTTTCTATTCATTGAGTCCAATAGTTTTTCAGCATTCTGGCTGCTGGGAAAGCTCTCATATTCCTTGTATAGGTTCTCAGACTCATCATTCCAAGTTGGGATGTATTCCTTGCGAAAACCTCTGGGGATATGTCCTTGCTGATTTGATCACCACACCCACAAATCGGTCATATGAGCTCACCTTGCTAGGTATGAACTTGACTGTCCTCTCTAATTGCTCTCGAAATCCATTCCAATTTGCTTTCCTGAAATTCCAGCGTGGCTTGGGCACTGACCTTATTAGGGGTATGTGGAGTCCATACTGTATAAGTACTGGCCTGTGCTGACTATTTGGAAAGTCATCTAGCACCACTCTTGTTGCCATAGATTCTGCACCATAGTTAGTGCGGGCAACAAAGCACAGATCTGGGGTGTAGTCCTTCCTCCAACGTGCTGAGTGGAAGGTTCCTCTGTCTTTTGCATTAAAGAGTAAATCAAGATCATTGTTGCTCGCCCATTCAGCCAATGCCTCACCATTAGAGTCACTGTCATTGTATCCCCATGAGTTGTGGTGACTATTGAAGTCTCCAACATATAATGTGGATGCTCCAAAACTTCTTAAAGGCGGGGAGGGCCAGTTCACAAGTGGTGGTTTATAGACATTTGATATTTTGATTCCATTGATTTCAATTGTGATGGAAGAGATATTGTCTGAAGTGAGAGACTGGAGGACCTTACAGCCTGTAATGTTTGATCTCACATAGGTTGCTATACCATGCACACATAAGCGTATCCAGAAATTTTTCAAGGGGGGTCCACTTTACCAGAGTTGTCCTCTCTCACCTACATACAACACAACACTCCTTGACTACCCCCCCCCCTCCTACAAACTTTTATTCTTATTAAATACTGTACTATACTTATTACACAATACATGTACTAATGTTTTTTTAAGATGTTAAAAAGAAAAGTTGCTGAACCCATTTTGCAATTTCCAAACTCCATGTAAAAGAGAACATATTTTTCGACAACCAACCCATGTGAGATGAAAGGTGAAGGGAATACGAGAAGACAACAATACGTTAAGAGGGTGCATTCTATGAGTATGAAATGAATGAAATGAAGAAACCAAGTAATGAGAAGAACAGAAAGCAACAAATGAGACACAGTGTACTCTTGAATTATGTTTGGACCATCCAATGTTGGAAAAACCAATACCGTTTTTAATTTATTATTTGCTGAAAATGGTGTTAAATTTTTACATTTATATGTACTTACCAAATCTCACCAGCAAGACTAGTATGAACTTCTCAAAGAAATTATGAGTCAAGTCCCTGAGATTGGATTTAATTTGTTTCAACATAATGAAGAAATCCCACGCCTGATTAATTTCTGAACTATCACAACTACTGTTTGAGGATGAAGTCGATGTTTCTTTAATTATTAATGTTTTAGCTGTTTTTGCGCAAAAGTAATGGATTAAACGCGAATATTTTTTTTTCAGCCAAAACAAACTTAAAATAAGAAATCAAAAATCCAATTCAAAAATTAAAAACTAATATTAAACGGCAGTAATTATTTTATTCACTATTAAAACTTGTATAAATGCACGATTAATTGTATGGCATTGTACCAGGACCGAGAACGAAATAATTAATTTCACTTCAACACCGACCGTGATCCACGCAGAAACTGAGCTGTCCACTTCTGGACAGGTCAAAAGCTCAAACGGAAGTCTATAAAATCATTTTGTTATTTTATCATGGAAAAAGAATTCACAATGTCAACATTTAGGTGCTATGCTACTATAATACGTTTTTTTTCTAGACTAATGACTTCTCCCAGTTTTGTTATGAAATTCTAACCCACTCTTTCTCGATAATGTGCCATACATTAAAGTTCTCTCCTCTATCATATAAAGATAAACATGCTACAATAATGGCTACAATAACAGCCGCGCCATGCTCAGTTCTCAACACTCCAATATTGTAATATTAATTCAGTCTAGATTAAATTTTGTTCACTAGAATTATTATCACTAGTAAAGAATTATTCTCAAGAACCTTTCCAACAGCAAAAAAGCATTCTATCTAGTGCTTAGTCATCTCAAATGGGGGGGGGGGGGGTCCGGACCCGGGGACCCCCCCTTGAATACGCCCCTGCATGCACACCACTGAACTCGGCGGCTATAAGACTGTATCCAGAAATGTTTCCTCGCCGGTGCAGGTCCTCAATGTCTTTGGCATGTGTTTCTTGTATAGCAATCACGTCTATTTTATGGTCTGCCACTAGCCGGGATAAGTATTCACTCTTGGCCGCAGATATTCCTTCTATGTTCAATTGAAATATTCTAATAGTATTTCCCAGTTTACATGTCAGAACGTTCTGATAGGTGTCATAGTTCTGAGAAGAACTGTTTGTTGTCATCTGTTCATTTTCATTCATTATGCGAGCCAGGTTGTTTTGGGAAGAATCATTGTAGTTCTGAAAAGAACTGTTTGTTATCCCTCATTTTCGTTCATCATGCTGAAGTTTACTGTGTGGCAGTCCAAGTTGATTGCACTTTTAGCGTTATCCAGGGTACAGCGCGAGGAGCTTGTGCAATCTTCGTACCCTAATGAATAATATATATTAACATTTTTTTTTAGTAAATTTGAAAAAGACGAAGTAATACTAACCGCGGCGCAATTGTAAGTTTGCAATAAAATTATTCAATCGGTATGATTATACTCTATATCTACATTTCTATTGTACAGACTAATAAATCAATTTTAATAATAATATTAATTTGCAAATATACGTGGAATAAAGTTTGAGAAAAACTAAATTTAATCTAAATTGACAATTTTATTAGATATCATTCAATATAGTATCCAAAGGCAGTGTACACCAAACCTCTCGTATGTATTTCGTCAATATTTTGTCAACGCCTTATCGTTAAAGGTAGTATTATACATTGCTTCAAAATTAAAATGAATTAAAAAACAATAATAAATTAATGAATCAATCAGGTCTATCACATTGAATAACACAACAATTCAAGCTTTTATGTTCAATAAAATTTCTCATTTTTAATGAAGGACTGAACTGAATCGAGGAATCGGCAATAGTGGCTACATGAATTAGGTTCCATTGTTACATTAAAACAACGAATTGTTATAACTTACTGTTTATATTATATTCTATAAAATAATTCTTCTATAAAAATATAATAAGATAAATAATTGGTACATTTGTGGAAGGATTTGGATTAGCCTATTAATGTTCAAAATGTATGGAATGTTACATGTTGAGCATGATTGAGTATTACCCTAGACCCTAGTTTTTTTTAGTAAAAGGCCTACGGTACTGTACTTATAGTAAGGAGCTCCATTCCAAATTTCAGTGATGAGCCATTTAATTAAATTTCGCCCATGAAATTAATAATATTGCAGAGCTGTCAGCAGTAGGCATAAATGAGAGAATAATAATAATACCGTACCCAAAGTTACTGTATCGTTTGATTGGCAAAAACAAAGCAAAGTTCAAAAGTCGATCACAAAGCGAATGGCAAACTCTACCCCGCATGCGTAAACGTTATAAACACTTTGTTCGAGGAAACAACATCGGAATTAAGGCGTAGCCTACGCTACGGTGTACGGTGAAGTTTTCATTGGAAAAGTCGTTGGCGATAGAGAAACAATATTGAGGAAAAGTGTTTCACTTCACGCTCAATGATTGATGGAAATTCAGTGTGCTCAGATAAGGAAATGCGGCATCTAAGAATTTATGAAAATGATCTGCCTCTATACAGACAATATTACTCAGTCTCTATTTGCCCAGTTTGAATTGCTTGTTGCTTTTAATTGCTGTTGATATTATATTTTTGTGAGAATAGGTAGGTATTAAAATCAAAAACAGATTTTCATCCCCTCTAGTCTACTCAATGATGAGCGGTCAGCCTTTCTTTCTCATCGTAACGGTTTAATTTCATTTATTACATTGCTCGGCATCCAACACTTTCCTTATGAATAAATGTATTCTCCTAGTCTCCTCCTCCTCCTCCTTTTTCTTCCTCTTTCCTACCCCTCCCTTCACCAATTACTGCTCTGCCTTTTTCCTCCTCTTTTTGCTCGTAGGTAAGGTAAGCTTTTATTATCGCAATCCGAATGAAACGTCATTATTCATGCTCAGAATATTTTTGAATAAGGCGCTCTTTGACCATCAGCTGATAGTAGTGATCAGCTGTTCCTAAAAGTCAATGCTTTTGTAATTTGTAAACATAGGAAGTTAGAGGTTAGGTGGAATAATGTTGAGTTTGATTGTTGATGATATGTGGTTCAATTATCGTATTTCATTGTATTTTCGTAAATAAAAATAATAATACCTAATTCATTAGCAGGAGTTCAAGTTTGCAGCTGAGAAGACAATGATAATAAATAAGTCTCGTCAAATCTACATGTGTCTCGTTAAATTTTAAATTTACGCTACTGGTCTTTCATTTTGTGATTCAACAAATTCTAAATCTGACTATTTTAGTGAATTGAATTTTTTGATAACCTGATGCCTATGGATAATTGGTATACCAGATAATTAATATAAATCAAAATGTATTATGAAGTCCTGTATAATATACGAAAAAAGAGGCGAACTTATAGTTCAACAAAATGTAAAAAACCGGTAAATAAGTTTTAATTTGTATTTATTTGAAAATCGGCTGTATAAAATGTGTTTCTTTGTATTTTTTGTACTTCTCTGTGTACTTGTTTTTCGAGTTTAACTTTTGTTGCACATCCTGACTTGATGTTTCTATTTGCTTCAGACACTGTCAAGGAGGAGTCTGGTGGGCTAGTGCGACCATGATAGACCCCAGCTCATCAGAGGAAGAGAGTGATGATGAGCAAGGACACCACAGAAGCCACCACCATTCTCACCAAGATGAGTCTCATTCTCATGGACCTTCTCACCATCCCCATTCCACACAGTCAAGTTCAGCCCCCCAACATCATGGTCACCACACTAGTTTAGATGTTCCTCCCCAATCCAATGCAGTACCTACAAGGTAAGAACTTCATGCCAATAATAAGTTTCAATAAATACTGAAAATACAATAGGCTACTGTATTGGACTCGTCTCCAAATCACATTTAAAAAAAAAACACTAGATAATACTTGGTCAAGCTCTGAACGCAGATTTTTCAAAAAATCACATATATAACAATTAAATGTTATTTAAGACACCAAGTGCATTAAAATAAGTGTCGAAAATACCTGGAAGTGTGAAAAACGCATTCAAAGTCACGGTTCCAAGGTTATCTTATCACATTTTACCATTTAATCTAACTATTATTTATACTAATTTAGCTCATACTTGTTGAGATTGGCTTTGCTAAACGAATATACACTCAATATAAAATTATAATGACTCATTTAAACCAGCTTTCAAACTCAACTTCAAAAAGCTGAGGGTATCAATAATCTAACCTAGCACAATATAGCATAATGAAGTATGGTTAATTGCATGGATTAGAAAACAGCATAACTTTTTGATTTGATGTGTGTATGTTTATGATCTAGTAACTGGTATTTCACTAGTGATTTTATCAACTTTTCAGAATTAATTTAATTTTATCTTTTATTAATTTTTTTTTCGATGTAATGGTAGCGGCTCTGGTAGCGCATTTGGTTGGAGCGCTTGTCTGTGATAAGATAAGGATCTGGCTGGCTTCGTTTCCTACAGCCTTGGGCTCGTTTTTTCAATAGAGTAGCACCTCTTTTTCCCGACCTTGAGTTCTACGACTCGCAGGTAAGGGCGGTCCCAGGGGTGCATGACCCCAACAAAATCGGAAATTCACTAGAGGGGAGGTAGGAAGGAGGGGAAAATTCGCAAAAAAGGCTAGCAAAATCCTATCAGTCACCCCCAAACTTCCCAGCTGGGACCGCTCCTTCATCCAGGCTCATTCAACCTTGTAAATTTGAGCTTCCAGCAGGAACAAAAAAACATTTTGGATTTTTTAAAATAGTTTTAACAATACCTTATTCTTCACTTATAACTTCATTCTTTATTTGACATTAAAGTGAGTACATAATGTCTTTGAGTTAGAGTTAAGTATTTTTCAAATCAAATCAATTTTATCTTATTTTTACATCCACATTGAAATTTCCTTCATTTCAGAACAGACTTACAATAATGAATAAAATAGTTATAAATATTAGTGTAAACACATACGTTAAGCCTATCTTGATAGGCTTTATAGCTCGATACTCCGTTTATTTCCCTATAAATAACATACGGTTTTTCTATATTCCTTGATTATTCGTCCTTCTTACCTTTCAACCATAGTCCTGTGGGAGCCTGATAATCGAGGTGCTACTGTAGATACGCTAATAACAATATCAGTGAATACTGAAGAAGCTTGGGAGAGCTGCGATGTGGATAACCTACATCATAATGCAGTGGTTTTTTATTTTAAAAAATGTTGCTTCCTCCGCAATATTCCCAGTCTTCACCTTATTCAGCACTCACTTAGGAATAAATTCAGGTTGATAGTGCAGTGATTTTCCACTCTCCACATGGGGTTTTACTAAAAAGCTCACCAAAATTTAATGAGTAGAAGCACTGCAGTTGTTCATGTTATAACCGAAAATGTGGTACGTTATTCCAAAGGGATTCCGTTCCTACTTTTGTAAAGACAGTCCTTGCGGTGAAGTTCATCTTCTTGTACTTGAATTTCTGAGAGTATTCTCCTTGTTGTTTTTATTCAAGTCTAAATTAAAGACTAATACAACTTTGCATTCTAGAAACTTTCTCATAAACTTTGCAAGGAATCACTTTGTCAATTCTACTTACAATCGAAAGTTTCCACTTTTCACCTAACACTTCCCACTTAACCTAATTTATTATAACTGAAAGTTTCCACTTTTCAATTCATGCATTCCTTTTTGAAAGCATCTATCCGCATGAAGTCTTGTATTGAAGACATTATTTTACACTTTAAGAGTTCTTATATGCGTAGTGTCGACGTTCCATTCTATCAAATTCAGTTAAGCTACAGTTTCCTTAATGGAACACGAACTGAAACTTAGTGTTCTATTACACGAAAGGTCCATTGTCGTCTGTCAACAATATCTTCCATTGATAACTTGATGCAACTGCTCGATTGCAAGAAATACCACTCAATGACTGAATGAAATAGTATGCATGTACTTTTTTTCTCTCAACTTCGCCCTCCAAGAAAAATAAAGGCAGCTATCTAATTCAATCCAATTCAACCTTGAAAGACCTCGACAAACTAAAGACTCAAAGCCACGAAATACGGAGTAGAGCTTGGCAGAGCTGAGCTAAGTGGTGTTGAGTCAGAGGTAGAAGTCTTGAAGTATTGAACCTTTATTATTATTATTATTATTAGCCGTAGAGCTCCCGAAGTGGAAGACGCTGAGCAAAATGATGATCACTCATTGGACTTGGTGGTGTTCCTCCTGTTCGCCAACCAGCTTTTCATTTTCTGAGAAAAAGCAGCTTTTCTTTCTTCACTCCATCTTGTTCCGACTCTTGGAGCTTTAACCTCTGAAATAATTTCCCATTTATTAATTTTTGTTCTAAAGTTATTTCGATTGGAAATGTCATTATCAGTAATTATTATTATTAGACGTAAAACTCCCTAAAAGTGGAAGATGGTTCATTTTTTGGAGTTGTTCTTCTTGTTTGCCCACCAGCTTTTCATTTTTTGTGCGAATTCAGCTTTTCTCTCTTCACTCCATCTTGTTCTAACTCTTGGAGGTTTTGTCTCTGGTATAACTTCCCATTTATAAAGTTTTATTCTGAAGTTTTTTCTATTGTAAATTACTTTGGCCAGTACTAGGTCTTTTCTAACATTTCGTATCCATTTTCCTCCATTGACAAGTGACGCTTCATAGTTTACAATTCTTTTTGTTAGTAAACCTTTATTATTATTATTTTTTTTTTTTGAGGTGTACATTGACGCAAGAATGCCAGGCTCTTGTCAGTGTTAACTCAGCAAACTACTGGCTAAAAACCGCCTCTTTCTCCTGGACCTGACTGGAACTGTTTCTCACAATAGAATGGCATAACAAATTATTTCTGCAAGTATACATTCTGTACGGTTATAATTTCTATAATGCTATTATATATTTTTTTACTGATTTTCGAACAAAATACTACAATAAAAAGAAATATCAGGTACCCTGCATTACATTGTATTGGGGTTACCTAGGCAAAAAAGATAAGCATGTTTAGCCCGGTACTCTGGGTTAGCTCAAACTATTACTTTTCATACTTGAATACAAAGCAGACAGAAAAATCTCCACCCACTAAGAGCCTTCAACCTAATAGAATGATTTCATCCAGTTTTCAATGTCATGGATATATCTTAGTTCAAACCTTCAAAAATTTTGATGTTGAAGATCCATTTTGTTTCCACTAATATATGATTAAAACTTGGTAAGCACTTTTAAGTGGAAATTTCAGTCACGTTATGGCGTGACGGCCGTTTGACTCTGATGCTAAGAGCATCGTCAGATGACCCACAGTACACTGAGGGTACTATGGGTCGTCTGACGATGCTCTTAACATCAGTCAAACGGCCGTCACGCCATAACGTGAGTCACAATTTCCACTTGAAACTGTTTTTCAAGTTTTTACTTCTAAAAATACTTTTTGATTTCAAGTTTGTCTCATCCGGTTTTATTTTACTCCATATTTTTTGATCTAGACAATGAAGTGATTTTTTATACAGTTCTGTATAGGGTCTTGGTACATCAGTTGCCTTGTAGTTCATAATCTTTGAGAGTATGTATTATTCACATTACTTACATTATTACTACTTCTTGTATAAAAGGTTCACATTACTCGAAAAACATACATTTCACTCCAAGTGAACCTTAGCTGCGTGGTAGTAAACAAAATAATAATACCAATAAGAATAAGTAGCAGTCCTCCGGCCGTGACTACTGCCAGTAAGGTCTGGTGGGGAAAACTGAGTGTACATACAAAATCGGACGGACATCAGTCGGTTCAAAGCTGATTAGGCTGGGTTCACACGAGCTACAAGTGCGCGATTGTAGCCAGAGGAATTATCGAGAGTTGCGCGATTCTAGTAGAGCACAGGATCAGATTGTGCAGTACCCACGAGCTACACTTCGCTGCGATGTAGCCGATTCCACTAGAATCGCGCGTTTTTAGCCAAGGTCATTTCCGTTTTTAACTCAGCTATCAACAAAAAAAAACATAAAATTTTCGATTTTTGAATTTTTTTAAATCCTAGCGTTCTCTGCTCATTGTCGTGAATACGTAGGAACTCGAGATTTGTGTGTAATGCTTGGTGGATAAAATATTATTTTATAGAGTTACATCCTTCATAGGTTTTGTCCTTACCATCATCCGTTGAAAATACCCCTGATTATTTATTACAACTATTTGAAACTCCTGAAAGCAATTTTCGGCTCTTAGTTGGAGCGCTTGTCTACGACTAGATAAGACTCTGGCTGGCTCCGTTCCCTGCAGCCTTCGAATTCAAAAGAAAAAGAAGAAGAACAACAAAAAAACAAGAAGGAAGAGGATAAGAGAAAGAAAGAAATTGAAAAAATGGGGATAAAAGAAGATGATGATGATGAAGAGGCAGAAGGGGATAGAGAAGAAAGATAAGGAGTTGGAGAAGAAGAATAACATTTGTAAAAAGGTTTCAGGTAAAAACTTTCTATAAATTCAATTCAATTGAATCGGGCTACCTGACAGTTACCGATTAGTAATGAGAGTAACGAAACTAATCAAATACAGTAGTATTGGGCAATTTGGAAAGAAACTATTGAGTAGTACCAGATCCAAGCAGTCGTTAAAGCATAATACATTGTGTACGTTCATGGGAGTCTGCACCGGTTGCACCACTAGGGGTATGATTGGTCTATTCAAATTCATAGACGTTTATCGACCATTCAGAGCCTAGCGGTGCAACCGTTGCAGACTCACTCCCATGGACGCTCCATTAATGAACAGCTCTAGAGCTCTAGGGGTCTAGAGCTTCAAGTGTGACTAATTGCCAGTTGATCAGGAGAGATTAATAATCTTCAAACAGAATAGTCATTAGTCAAACTCGTATTTCCTCAGTCAAATGCTTGTACCCACAGCTTTATGGAAGCTATATATCTCTGAATTAAGTAATAGGTTGAAGTATTACAATGTGATGCTTCAAGCTGATAACCTTCACCAGTCAGAAGTGACTAAGTAGCAAAGCTACTTCCAAGTGAGTCCTTTATTTTATAACGAATAAATTCAGCACTCAACATTCTGATTACGCAAAATAGTTAATTAATGAATCAATTATTTTGGATAATACTTACTGAGTATTACTTGCTGTACAGAGCATAGATAGAATTGTGTATCAGTAATAGAATATTCAACTGTACAACGTAAAAGCATTTTACCGTTCATGTAGTTATAATTTACTTAGTATTTTATTTTAGAATTGAATTGAAAAAAATCTTTATTCATCAAATTCATGTACAAGTACATTGTAACAGTTTCATAAAGACGCTTAAAACTAAAAAAGAAATTTTTAATTTTAAAAGCTTAAAAAAAGAAAACATATGAATTCAATAATATTGTCGAGTACAGAGATAAACAAACCAAATATTCCTTTAATTTTATTCTCAATTTTTTAGAATCTTCTAATAATTGTAAATTCATTGGTAATTTTGTGAAATATTTTCTTCTCCTGTAAATTGTTTTTTTCTTGAAAAAGTCTAATCTATTGCTTTCCACAATTCTACCAAAGCGAGTATTGTAGTTGTGAGTTTGGTTTCTCAATTCTAATCCTGAGTATTCCCTAAAAAAATACATTAACATCAGATACGTATTGACCATAAATTGTCAAGATTCCTAGCTGAAAGAAAGCTAGTTTTACTGAGTCTGTTCTATTAAGATTTAGCATTATTCGTATGGCCCTTTTCTGCTGTATACGTATTTTGTCAAGGTTCCTCTTGGTTTTAGTGTCGTATATACAAAGTCCATAAACCAGATGAGAATGTATTAGTGCATGATATATTGATTTCATTGTTTGAATACTGCATACATTGGACATTTGTCGCTAAGCATATAGGCAAGGGGATATCTTTTTAACTACCTGACAAACATGACTATCCCATGAAAGATTACTATCCACTAGTAGATCTAAATATTTAGTACTTTCCTCCGGCTCTAAAATTTCACTATTTATTGCTACACTTGGGCACTATTCACTCCTTCTTTCCTTAGCTAGACTTAGTCGCATTCAAAAGAAGATTTCGGCTACTGAGATAATCTTTGATAGAGGGCAGGCCCATAGCATATGAAAGTTGAACCTCCTCAACAGATTTCCCCGAGAATATTATATTTGCATCATCTGCGCGTTCTCTTACAATTCCAGGCAAGCCCCTGATATAACACAGGAATAATAAAGGACCCAAGATGGACCTTGAGAAAGACCATATTGAATACTTCTCAGATCAGAGCGATATCTGTTTTTATATTTAAGTTTGTAGGTCTCTTCAATATTCTCTATTTCAACAAATTGCTGCTTGCCTCTAATGAGTGTAACAGAACATTGTGCAGTACACTGTCAAATGTATGAGTCATATCTAAAAATGTCCCAATAACCTTTTCATCATTGTCTATACGTCTATATCATTAATGATAGAATTAATGAAATCTACTTCTGTTAAAATAGTAGACTTTTTTGATCGGAAACCATGCTACTCTTTGTCCAATATGTTATTTGTCCAAATATTAAATCAACTGAATATATACCATGCATTCAATGATTTAAAAAAACCCCGATAAAATCGATACTGGCCTACAACAAGCAGGATCTTTGATATTACCCTTCTTAAAAACTGAATCGTGATATCTAGAACACGTTATAACCCATTTACAAATGTAATAGACTCTTTTCTCCTTTATCCCTGTTTACCTTATTTTCCTACTTCTCCTTCTCCATCATCATTCTCCTCCTCCTCCTCCTCCTCCTCCCCTCCTCCTCTTCTTCCTCCTCCTCCTCTTCCTTCTCCTCCTCCTTCTCATTCTCCTCCTCCTTCTCCTTCTCCTTCTCCATCATCATTCTCCTCCTCCTCCTAGAAAATGCATAGAAACCAGTGGTGGTATTATGAGGGGCAATCTGGGTGGTTGACCCCCTCAAAGACCCAGAAACAAAAGATATTTTGAAATTTCAATAAGCTCTGTAAGATAATTTTTGACAAAAGATTACAAAAAGACGTCTCGAATCGCTGAAAATATGGCTTTAGAGTGATTATTTTTAAAAAATCCGGATTATTACCCCGTACCCCCTTTTTGTATGAAAAACCTACAAAAAGTCTTAGATTACTGTTAGAAAACCCCTCCTTCCCCTTTTACAAGTCATTTTTAAGTACGGTACTATACTGTATCCCAATAAGTTGAGGTGGTGGAATGAAAATAGTTTTAAGTAAACCTGCTTTTAAGTTTGGCTACTTGGACAATAAATGCTTAGTACGAGTGTACAGATCTCCCACTGACAATGATGCAAAAACTAGATTAAAATCACTATCTTTGATACACGATTTGGGTTACAATAATGTTAGAAAGGATGAATTTGTAACCAGACTCGCATAAAATGTGGGTTAAAGGAATTATTTTTCCTGGCGGAGTACCCCCGAACTCCTCTTTTAAGTAAACTGTACATTATAGTCTTGATAGAGAACCCCTCATTCTCCTCTTATGGTGCATTACCACCTCATAAGACCTCCTCTTATGGTGCATAAGGCCTCATATAGTGGAGCTATAGTCTTTGTGGAGCTTTGATACTAAAGCTAAGTGTGATACTAGAGTCAAAAATGAACAAGTTTTGTCAATAAGCCTCAACACAGTTATCTCTTGAAGTTCCACTGTGTTTCAATCTACTCCACACCATGTGTTTGATTTCTCATCTAGACTAGGTTCTAGTGTCGAAGCTCCACTGTGTAATCACCCTTAGCTCACGACACGGTTTTTGCCGTATGGGTTTAGTTGCAAAAACTGATACGACAAAAACAGTGTCGTAACCGTATCGTCGGGGCTTAAGACGCCTTAAAAGCTCTTAGCAACGAGTGTGGATCTCAGCAACCTCACACCTTCTTTTTTGCTGTTCGAAATGTTAATATTGATCACATATTCGATGTTGTACTTTAAGCACTATATAGTACACCATAAGAGGAGAAGGAGGGGTTCTCTAACAATTCAAGACTCTAATGATTATTCAAGAGTGGGTATCGGATCGGGATTACTCTCTTTTCAAAACAATCCCTTTAAACCACGTTTTAAGCGATTCTAGACACAAATTAATTCATTCTAACATTATTGTAACAAAATTGTGTGTCAAATTTTCATCTAGTTTTTGCATCATGGTCAGTAGGAGATGCGAACTCTCGTACTAAAAATGTATTGTTCAATTAGCCAAACTTTAAAGCAGGTTTACTTCAAAGTATTTCCACTCTACTATTTTTGATCTACCATCTCACCTGATTGGGGTGCAGTATAGTACCGTACCTAAAAACAGTAACTCATGATTTTATGTAGCTTGTTCATTCAAAAAAGGGATTCGGGGGTATTCCGCCGGAATTTTTATCGAAAATAATCCCTCCATAACTATATTTTAAGCGATCCTAGATACAAATTCATCGCTTCTAACATTATTGTAACCCAAATTGAGTGTCAAAGAAAGAGATTTTCGTCTAGTTTTTTCATCATTGCCAGTGGGAGATCCCATCTTCAAGACGTCTTTTTTACTCTTTTGTCAAAAAGCATTGTCTTTCAGTGCTAGCTAAAATTTTCAAATTTCTTTTATTTCTGGGTTTCTGGGGATGGGGATCTATCCCCCCTGATGCCCCTTCCCAGAGTTACGCCACAGACTTGAAATTTTGATTTTTGATAACACGTTTAAGACTAATATTTGAAACGTCCTCGTAATTTATTCAAATTTGCGTATTTCTATGGTATAAATATTTGATTTGATTTTAGGTCGCTTTCCCCGGCGAGTATCGGATCTGCAGAAGCTACAACTCTTAGTGCTGGCACGGGAGTTACTTCCAGAACGAACTCACTGCCGAGGCCCACCAGTCCCAGTCCTTCAGTTGTCAGCGAGAAAGCAGAAAATGACCTCCAGGTAAATTTCATTACCTAAGGCCGGTTTTATACACTGCGTTTCCTGTTGCGTGACTATAAGCGCGCGTTCAAAAGCAATTACAGGCAATACATTTAGAATTAAAATGAAGGAAGAATTATTAAATATCTGTGTATACAAGAATGAGGAATTTCAGGCTCATTATGACTTGCAAAACAGATGACAGAGTTTTATTTTCTTGACTTGAATGTCTTGACAAATGTATATACCCATTTATAGGAAGTCAGTGAATGAAAATAAACAATAATAATTTTAAAAAAATGTGTCGTTTAATGCATGTCGCGCGTTTCAGGCGCGTTTTTTTGTTGTTGAGCTTTTTTAAGATTAAGCGGCAAGTAATTAAAACGTGCGAGTTGAATACTGCCGAGGAAAGGCTCAAATGTATTGAAACTAAATGGGAAGTTGTTTGTTCGGTTTTATGGAAACGCGCGTTTTGTGTCGCTCGAGTCTAGCCCGGCATGAGATCAAAGAAATATGATCTAGGCTGCCTCAAGACCATTTCAACAAAAATAAAAAAATTGCTAAAATCTCGTATGTTTGAGTTTTTTAATTGCCATCGTATTCACTTGAGTAAATATATTTTTTAAATTTTCTTTTATAAGCAAAATTACCTTTTTTATTAGTCTTTGAATGTCAACTTCTCTGACCCGCGTTTTTCGTTGCATGATCAAATTGTCACCGCGTTTTTTATCGCGTTGGGTTAGGTTAGGTTAGGTTAGGCCTTAGGTTCAGGCCACACGGACGTTAGAAACGTCAGGTCTCAAGTTTTTTGAACCTCACTACACACTCTTTATCTAACTTTTTACTTTCGTGTCGTTCGCTTCTATAGAAGCCACAAATTAAACTCATATTGTTTATTCTCAATCATCACTAACTTAGAGCCTTCTTATCCGAAAATAATAATAACAAGGGTATGGCTTTTATTGGTGGGGAGACCCTTGCTGGTAGTTCCACCTTGCCGTTTGAGCCATGTTATGGAGAACATGGTAGGCCTACAATTTTATGTGGGTTCCGAACCACCGGGTAAGTGATAATAATGCTCATAACATCAAGTCATAGAAGCACGGTCACCCATCCGCGATAGACTTTCGCACAATCTCTATGAAGACTCTTGCAAGCTTCTTTTTTTGGCTTGAAGTGGATAAAATTTGTTAAGACTTGTAGTTTTTTTAAACGAAACTTTTAAAATGTTTTATTCTGAACAAACATTGTCTGGTAATTCAATTGCAAAAAACACCCAAATTTAATGAAATCATCTTTTATTGAATCGAAACACACTGATTTTGCACAGCTTACTATTTTTATGTGATTTCATAATTGAGATCCTAATTTTATGAGATTTAGGTATTTTTTTGTCTATTGAGTTACTTAAGAATTGAGTATTTCTTAAGAATAAGATTCTCTACATGTTTTGAAAAAATCTGCATGTTCGCTGTGCTTTTAAACAATGTCTGAATGAGTAAATTGATAAGGCTATTTTCTAACTTTGGCAATTTTTAATTCTGTAACAAAGCATTTCCAGATCTATGCTTTTATAATCTTTCAATTATTTCAGTGAGTACAACAAGCCTTACAGCATGTATACACAAATTGTTTCAGGAATAATCTGCCATATTGATTTAATTCATTACTCTCATCAAAATTAAAAAAAAAAAATATATAAACATAGGTCCGGGAACGCTTTGTTACCGAAATAAAGATTGCTTTAGTTAGCAGATATCTCCATTATTTTACTTGATCATAACTCTCAAGGGCCTTCATTTAGGTGATAAATTGGATAGGTTTCATGTAAAGGAGCTGTGAATTCTAATGAAACGTGTTGCAAGTTTGAAACTTGCGTATTTTCTGAGATATTTCATTATAAAGGAAAAGCAAATTAATTAAAGACAGAGGTTTTCAAGTTTGAAGTGTATTGTTTGATGATTAAAAAAAAATAATTGGGAGTAGATGTTAATGACACAGAGACTGAAGGGTCGTTTTGCTATCGACGTTTTACTCGACGCAAACCAGAAAATTGACGTCATAACCTCTTTAAGCTACATTCTGCACATGCGCAGATGGTGTCTAGCATACTTAGTGTGTAACGTACGGAGGCTGTCACGTCAATATTTCCTTACAGTATTGGTCTAAACATCGCATGAAAAACGATCCTTGAAGGTGAAATGAGGTGTTGTAGAAATTCAAAAATTAAAGAAATTAGAATAACGTCAAACGCTTCTCACGTCCTCGTAGTTGAGGCCTTGGCGCTGTATATGGTTTTGTGAAAGTGAACTCTTAGTAATAAAATAGCCCAATAAATAAATAAATAATCTAAAATCTTCTTATACATAGCCTATGAAAACTACATCTTACTAAAAATAATTTAAAAAATTAAATACATTTTTAATGTGAATGATATATTTTCAAAATTAAATAGCTGGTAATTATGATTAAGTTGAGTTAAATAATAATAAACCTGAAGTTGATATAGCTTATGATAAACTAGCAGGTTGTCCGATTTAATTGGATTCGGGTTTCTAGAACGTTACAACTAATTTACAATTTTAATTTAATGGTCTATTTTTTCATGTCCATCTTCCTTTTCTTTTTCTCTTCTACCTTTTCTTGATTTTCTTCTCATTTTTCTTTTTGTTGTTCTCCTTCCTCTTCACATTCTTCTTTCTCTCTTCATTTTTTCTCTTTTCTTCTCCGTCTTCTTCTTTTATTCTTCCTCTTCTACGTCTCCTCTTTCTTCTTCTTTTCATCCTCCTCGTCATTATTCTCCTTCTCTTTTCTTTCTTCTTCTTCTTCTTCCTTCTCTTCTTCTTCATCTTCTCTCTCTTCCTCATCTTCTTCTCCCTTTTCTTGATTTTCTATTCTCTTTTTTCTTGATGTTCTTCTCCTTTTCCTTCCCCCCTTTCCTTCATTTTTCTCCTCATTCTTCCTCCTTTTCTCCTCCTTCAATCATTAATTTATTCTCCAGCGCTAGGGTTTTATCGACAAAGGACAGCATTAAGACGTTTATATATTAGAAGATATTTCAAATTCAGATGAATTACTGACATTTCCACTATTTATTATTTATTTAAACTTGATTGTAAAGCTGTGGGCAGCAGTTGTCCACTTTTTTCTCAACTCTCAACAAAATCAATACGGAGTTTCTGCATTGCATCACAATATCATAACGTGGTGCTATTGACTCGTCGCGCATGCACAAAAGGATACATGAGCGGAATGAGCTATGTGCGCATGAGCAGCAAGCCAGTTGCATCACTTTATGATGGAACAATACTAGAGGCATATAATACTTTTAGGCTGAAATCTTTTATATACTTCATGTTTACACTTGTACACAGTGACGTAACTATTGGGTCAGTGTCAGGTTAGGTTAGGTTAGTCGTCTGTGAATTTACAGGCATAACATGTGGTGAACACGTGCTTATTTTTTAATTTACGATTTGAAGATTTTTTTCAATAATCCTTCCAAGAAAATAGTCTTGCTGCAAAATCTGCTGTAAAACTTTGGGCATTTTATTCCTGTAACAAAAATTCCAAAATACAGTTGAGAAAAACTGGGGAAAAAATAAAACTAAGTTACCCAAACATCTAAATTATGTATAAATAAAAAAGGGGATAAAAAATTAATTCGAATGTAATTAAAAAATTGAAAGTGTCAGTAGAGAGAGAATTTAATGTAAAAAATCAAATGGAAATAAATTAAATAAAAAACTTCGAGGCAGCACCATTTTCTGCTGTTTACTTATTATATTATTTCGTTATGGTTTGCTCCAAAATGTATAGGTAGCTTCTTTATTGTTTTAAACTAATTTATTAATAAACAGGCATAATATTAAATTTCAAGTTTTAAAAGAAGAGTGTTATTTTAGTATTGTGAAAGTAATCTATTCCTTAGGAGGAAACAGACATACTACGAAGAAAGTCAAGAGAATTTTTTGCTATGCTCTCAATTCTCTCTTTTAAGCTCCTTGCTTCTCTTAGCAAACAAATCTTATCGCAAACATCCTTAGACTTTTGATAATTGCGTTATTAAATATGAGAAGTCAATAATGTGTTCATAAGGATCTCTTAATAATAGAAATCAGATGATCACTATACGTTGCATAATGATATTTTTAGCTTAGAGGTGATAGAAATATTCAACAGATCTCTACAGTAAATAGATGATAAAAATTAATAGTGATATAAATTATAAATTCTACAAAACTATTTTAATTAATGCATATATGAAAATAATGCAACAAAAATATTTTGCATCGTCACAAAAAAAAAAACTGAAAACTACTGAAGACACTGTCAGTTTATAAAATCCAATAATAAAGTCCAATTAAAATAGTCAAGCCTTATTATACTGAGTCTAAAAGTTGAAAGTTATTTCCCTCAGATACTTGCAATGCAATACAATTTGGGTATGTTGTAACCTTTAGAGTATTTATACACGGTAAACTGTAAAGTACGTTTAAATGGTACTTTACAGTCTATGCTGTAAACATATACTTACCCTTGGTTTCACAAAAGTCCTATCATTAAGATGGTTCATTATTCATTCTACTTTTATACCAAGCTGCTAAGTGATAGCATATGATTATACCTATCCACATGCTAGTATTCGTATGATCTATATGTATTGAATGGTGGAGCACATATCTAGTATGAAATGTATAAAAGTGGTGACATCATTCATGCACATGCGCCATCTTGTTTTTACTCAACATGACCTAAAACAAGCCTTATATTAATGGCCAATGCATTTTATAATTTTAAAAGCTAGTTTACTCTCCAAATGATATAATAATCTGATTTATTCACATTTAATTTATAACAAATTATTCAACTAATTTATATACTATATTTCATGCTCAGCTGATCTCGACATTTGAAATTTTCAGTTAACTCTGTTGGCTGCATTGCTATCATTGCTCGAATAGAATACTAAATAATGGTTCACTTATATACTGAATGGTGTTTTGGAAAGTAGCCTGGTATAGAAGTGAAACAAATTATGAACCATCATTAGAATAGTGCCGTTCTGCAACCAGGGGATAATGTGTAGGGGTATGAGCTGAGAAGTATAGTTATGGAAGATAATAGAGGCATACCAACTGAGGCAAATCAAAATTGAGCAAAAGCTTTTCGAAACATAGGGAATTGGCATATTTCAAAGCTGTAGAATCAAAAGAAAACAAGGAAAGTAGGATATGTACGCATTGTGGTTTTATGATAAGAATAACAGCAGATCAGTGTAGCAGAATAATTGGATATGTGGAAAATCGAGTGGTATGGCTATTTAATGAAGGAAAAGAGGACGAGGAAAAGACAGCAGAAATTCGAGTGGGAATGAGAAGGTTGTGGGAAGAGAAACAGTGGAGGATTTCACTCTACCAACAGGTACAAGTTGATTCTGGAATATTGGCCAAAGCGACCTTTCTGGAAAAGGTAAAGCATTTACGGCTAAACGTGTGGACCAAATTCAATGAAATTTTGTATTGATCTTCCTTTTAAGGAATGCACAGCGACGTACGTGTAAGGATTTTCGAAAAAATTCTTGCATTTAAAAGATATTTAAATGTAGAAAAGGAAATGCACTCAAGCCTTCTTCTATAGGAAACATATGATTTTTAAAATGAGTATCTCCATTATATGCAATTGGAATAAGATTTCAAGTTAGCCCTCTTATTTATCTGGTTAAGCCTTCATATGAATTAAGTCCTGTTCGTAGGGTCCTGTTCGTAACGGTGACCGATTAGATTGGCCAGCAAAAAATACACTGTTCTCTGCTGTAAAATCACTTCCCGGTGGTTCGGAACCCACCTAAAACTGTAGGTCCAACTCATCAATCACCATCATCCAACTCATTACCCACGCACAGGTCTCAGACCTATGTGGGCTTCATCCTCAAAACAAAAAAATACAAAAAAACAAAGTTATCATTCATAGCAATGACATATTTGTTTGAGAGAAAAACAAATTATTTCAATTAAGTATAATAACAAGTGATTACTAAGTAAATGATAATCATACTAATTTAATTAATATTGTAATATAAATTCAATCATCAGGCAGGTGAAATCTGATTTGAACAATTAGCTGTCTCGAAAATAGAAACGCAGCCTTGGTGATGTAAAACAGAGTGACTTTTTGTGGAATACAGACAGGAAATAGACTACGAAAATTGAATCAAGGGTTAGGTCTGATGATTATGTTTAATTTTGCGATTGTGATTATGATTGAATGCATAGAGTATGCTCCTTTGTGCAAGCACCCTTATTCTTGGGTGTGAGGTCTCCTTTCGCAGAACTACTAGTTAAAATGATGATTGATATGATGAATAATTGATTCATTGGTTTATTGTATGGGTTCATTTTTCCATGTTAATCAGTTCCTCGTGATTATAAAAAATCTGATTGATATGTGTTAGAAAGGAAACCTGTGCAGAGCAGTATTTCATTTAGAAATGACAGCTATGTGCTGCAGACATATATAGCAAGAATCTTTTGTTCTTTGCTGAAAACCCGCATTTCCCTGCTGTCAAGCACATTACGATAGGCGCTTTTTGCATAGTCCCATGTTTCCTACAATGGCGCTTGTCAGATACAGATTCTCCAGCCAGTCACAGCTGGCCAGCGCTTATTTTGAACCGCCAATTGAGATGTCTTTTCAATACCCTGTCAGGTTTATCGTTTCAGGGAAACTAACTTGAAATTTCAATGAAAAATCACTGTCAAAGCGATTACTCGAATTCAGAGGCCTAACATTGTGATACCTGGAAAAAATCATTGAAGCTCACAAGTCAAAAATTTGAAATGACAGCTGTCCATACATATGCTATAAATGATGAGGAGATAAGCCTGGTTTCATGTGTAGGAGAGAAATATTTTTCAACTAGAGAATTCAGTAAGAGAATATTGTATGAAATCATTATCAATGGTTGAGTTCCTGGTACCTTCAAAATGTTACCGGTGGCGTCTCATTGGTCTATTTAAATTTTTTAACGATTTGAGTAGACCAATCAGAAACCACTGGTAACATTTACCAGTTACCGGTAAAGCTTCCAGGAACTCTACCACTTGTTTATCCAAAATTCTCTACAATAGAAATGAAAAATAGGCAGAATTATACATAATAAATATTTTTACATAGAATATTACAACCATAAGAAATGAAAAAAATGTTGGAGGGTATATTATTTTCAAAAAAGAAAAAAAATGTAATAATTATTCAAAAAGGACAGATCTATTGGTGATGAAATAATATCAATTGAAGTCTTAATTAATACATTTTTTTAACCATATAAGCATTATTATCACTTATCCGGTGGTTCGGAACCCACCTAAAGCTGTAGGTCCACCATGTTCTCCATAACATGGATCAATCGGCGAGGTGGAACTGCCCGTGGGTAACCGACTATGGGTCGTTACCCCACCAATAAAATCCATAAGCTTATTATTATTATTATTGCGATTAATAACTAGGTTAAAACTAAAAAAATGTGATTTTAATTCAATTTAATTGATTATAGTTTTCCATTTAATAATGTAATTTCATAGCTTGTGAACTTTCTGGAAAAGTTAAATTCGAATAAGTTGTGAATTTCATTGTCAAAAATTAATGTTGACCTTTAAAAAAATAATTGAATTAAAAAAATTAAATAAAATTTACTGCTCCAAACCATTCATTATTAAGTTAAAAATGATGGTACGCACTTTTAAGACGCAGACTTGATGAAATATTATGAATCAAATGGTTTTACAATGAGTAGTTTCTTTTAAATTAAACTATCGATAAAAACTAATAATAAAATCTCACCCTTATCAGTAGATTTTTTATTGATACGTTATAAGTAAGTCCATTCACAATTGCAACTCAAATTAGTTGAGGTGAGACTCAATTTTGATCTGAAATGAACTCTTGTGCACTATAAAAAACTTTCTACAACTGCTTGTAAAGAATTAGTTTATGTGCTGAAAACGAAACATAAAATAGCTGTTTACTGAGGCGCGAGCAATAAAGTTCTTTACGCTCGCCAGCTGTTTACGCTTCTGTTTTGATTTTCATGTCTTCTCATTGATGGATCACAAAATCCATGAAATTCTCATAACCTCAACAATGGCGCATTCAGCAATGGACATGAGTTCACTCTAGAATCTGTGATGTTAAATGGTAGAGTGGACATTACTGTCCAAACTTCGCCACGTCAACAAATAAAATAGTCATTATATTCTATGTTACAAACTACTAGCTTTTATTGTGTTGGAATCCAGAACTGCAGTTGTAGGAAAAATGTTGTATGTAAGCTTCTTTATTGCTCTCGCAAAATTACTGCACTCCGCTATGTGTCACGCAGTAACTGTTTTGGCTTGAGCGATGAAGTCGCACTTCACGCTCTCAATACATAAATAACTATTATCAACTAAATCATTTAATATAATTATTGTAATAGTTTTCATTTTTAGAATAATTTCACATGAGTGTATTTTATAATATTACTATTTTTTAAGCTATTGGAATGTTATCTATAGCAAAGATAATTTTTGTATTAAATATTATATTTTTTATTAATTAGTTTATTTCAATATATTAATTAAATTAATCCATATTAATACTCGTTAAACCAAAAAACCTTGTCTCTTGCTACTCTTGCAATACAATCAATTCTCAGTAGAGTTTAAAATTACTATGAAATAAAATCTATGGGGAACTGGGACTACTTCATGTGAGACCCTAAACATGTATGCTCTCACTAACATGTGATCTTCATATATATATATATTTTTTTTTGTCCTTGAATATAGTTTAAAATGCGTTTATATGCCACTATGATCTTTGTGTTCATTTGAGCACATTATGCTCTACCATATTATTTACCTATTTTTGTGTTCAGAATTATAGTGCTTTTGTACATTTTTGTGTGTTTTAGGACAAACAAGAACGGGAAGAAGAAGAAAGGAAACGAAGGATTCAGTTATATGTATTCATATCAAGATGTATCGCCTATCCATTCAATGCCAAACAACCCACGGACATGACGAGGAGACAGTCGAAAATAACCAAACAGCAATTAGAAGTGATTCAAGGCCGCTTTCAGGTAATTTCAACGCTCCATAGCATATTCATTCTTAGATGTTAGAAAAAATTATCTTCGAATTTACTATATAAGATTAACAAAACGTTTCTTGTTTCAGACTCTATAACTTTAATTAATAAGACATGCTGTCCAAACCACTTTAATTACTAACACACGAGATACTATAGTTTCGACTGTCACGTCATTTACAATCTAAAATGAAAACTGAAATACAGAGTTCCCTAAAATAGGCAAATACTATTTATTCTTCAGACTGGAAGCCTCTTATAGGTTGAACTCTACGTTTTTAGTACTTTTTTTAATTCACCATCGAAATGATATAACATAGAAGGTGCCCCACACAGGAATACCTTTGGGGTTACCATATTTAGAAAATAGGCAGTTTATTGTGTAGTCAACATAGTTTTGATTACTGTTTGTATTATATTAATATCCAGACCGAAAATTGTTGTTATACTGTGGATGTTCTGTTGGTCGAATAAATTATTATTAGAATAATAGATAAGTACCTAGTTAACCTATTAACAAACAAAAAATAAATCACTGTGCAAAGTCCTGCTGTAGCTGAAATTTAATGATTGACCTTGACCTGTTTTATGATAGAGCATGATTATTTGATCATAACTAACAGAAGAATCGTTGTCACCCTAGTTATTTTCAAAGCTTCTAGAACGTTCAATAGTCTGCCTTTTTCATTGAAATGAAAAAATTCAACATTTTCCTCAACCTTGAACTTTTGGTTAATAATCAGATATTTGACAAAGTTTGAGTCCCTCGACTATACATTTATAATATATTATTTGATATACTAAAACAGGTTGAATTGAAAACCTCCTTCTGTATTGGAAGTCGGTTAAAAAAGGGCCAATTATTTTAATGCAATATATTCAGGGGTAGTATAGTGTAGAGTAAAATGCCGTGGAGCGGCGATCATGATGTTCAGTCACGAGCACTCGGGGCTACGTTTGGAAGGGTGACCGGCCAAAAATAACATGGCGTTATATTCTCTATTATCATATATATTCAGCCCATAAGAAAATGTTGGTCAACCTTCCTTCATTATCATCCATTCACCATCCATTACTCACGAACAAGTCTCGTACTCATGTGGGCATTATCAGCACAGAAAAATGTAGTGTAAAATAGAGTTCAGATTTGTTTGAAATGGAGAATGATTAATACATTTTGAAATTAAATTGAAAATTTCAAAGTAATTGGTGTCAAGTATTCTCAATTTTTGCATTTAAGCATAACCTTTTTACACTCCTGTTCTTTGTACTAGTCGAGGATGCGAAATTGTCTGAAAGTGGAAAAGTTGAAAATGTTGCACTGTAGGAGAACTTTGAAACTTTATGGCGCCTGTCGAAGGTCGAGCTTGGAAAGTTGAAAATCAGATAGGTAGAAGAAATTCTATACAGAATCTGTTTGTAACATCTTATCGACTTATTATTTCTCAGAAAGTATCGCTGCTCTATTTGGATTCAACAATATTGTCGGTCGATGACTTAATCTTTAGTGTTTGGTCATTCCACGTCAAATCAACACACTATTTCGTTCACCATCCCAGATTTTATAAAAGCTGGTAAACTTGTAGTGAGTGATGAGACTAACAAAAATAAATAATGTTAGATTTTTATTTTGTAATTTGTTATTTATGTCTACGAGTCTTTCGAAATTGAAAAAATCCCCAGAAATGGGATATCCGACATGTTTCAAATGGCTCTAGCAGCTGGAGCAATCGAGTTAGAGGGCTGTAAGTGGTATCATTTTGCTTTGGAACCACTGGTCGGAGAATCAAATTAGACCACTCATTTTGTAGGAAATTTTAGCGCCTTTATAAATTGTTGTGAACATTTTTTTTCGAAAATTCCATCTTAATCGAGATAATAGCGAAAATCTGAAAATATTATGTGTTGGCATATCTTTGGGGTGAAACGGCTTTAGAAACTCAAAATTCGAATTCAGCGCCCTGAGATACATAGAGAACCGTTAAGGAAACAACTTTTATAATTTTAGTTTGGAAAAGCTACCTTTAAACTGAAAAAATATAGACATCTATTATTATAAATTATAATTATAATTTGTTTTAAACTATGAACCCATTTCCAGATTCTAGCATGTGTTCAAAAAAACTACAAAGTATATATGAAATTTTTTGAACATTTTCAATGTTGAAAGTTTTAGAAAATCAAAAAATAAATGTGGTATCTTTGGGTTTTGCATGAATTTTTCAATAATTATAGCACATATCGTGTTACATATCACTGCAAAACGCTGCAAAATGATACTATTTGCAATGCTGCAAAATGATACTACTTACAGCCCTCTTGATTGATCTTGATTGCACCAGCTGCTAGAGAAATTTAAAAAAATGTCAGATTTTTTTTAATTTCGAATAGCTGTCACTCGTAGACATAAATAAAAAAATACAAAATAAAAATCTAATATCTATTTTTGTTAGTCTCATCACTCACTATGAGTGTACCAAATTTCATCAAAATCTAAGTTGTTGAACGAAAAAAGTTTGTTGATTCGATGTGGAATGACCCTGTTAGCAAAATTGAAAATGTATGGTATTCAAAATTGAAACGCGGAAATTTTAAATCATGCTATATCACTGATAAATTCCACCTTGAAAAATTGTTATACCATACCACTTGGAGTTTCCAAAGTTAGTGCAGAATTCATCCAATAGTAAAGTTATTCATCTATCTAAGAAAAAGTATTCATTAAATCTTTCATGTTAAAGTAATCATTAATCATCCATTAATGTAAAGAATTCATTCATTCATTAAATTAAAATTAAAGATCATCTCAACCTTCACTGATATTAAAGTCACAGTTCTTATCAGTGTGAGAAATCACGGTCTGTTGTGATGTCTTATGTATGTCTTATATAATAACGCAAAAGCTGTGAATCAGGGACATAATGATTAAAATAAATTGAAAATAACAGTACATATAAGATGAAAAGTTTAGTCAAATTTGAGAAATCATTCCACGATTTATGTATAGGGTATCACTATTACAGAAACACAGTAAGGCCCTTCGAAAATAGAAAAGTTGACGTGACAAAGGGTGATTTTTCGTTCAACATAGAAATGAATAATTATACCTCACACACAATCTTATTTGCGTTGTTCCTATTCCCTAAAAAAATCACGCTTCGACACGTCACTTCACTCTCTCTCACACACACTCCTTTTTTCATTTTCATTCTCTCTCTCACACTCTCCCATTCTTTCTCTCTCCCTGGGAACCTTCATCTTTCATTTTGTAAATAATATCCTATCTGTATTGTTTAGCAAATATAAAAAACACCATTTTAATTATGTTAAATCACTTCAGAAATTTTTAAATTTGTATTTAAATTTTATTTTACTAATACTAAGACTTATATAGTCTCTCAGTTCGAAATTATTAAGGTTAAGTTTGAATCGACGAATTTTTGTCCAGACTTCGCCCTTATCACGTAAATGCTTTACATAAATGTCATTGTTAATATTCAAACTTACAATATACAATCTATTGCGTTGTTAATAGTGTGCTTTTTGATCAGTTACAATGGAATTTTGTAAATTTACATGAAGTCATTTTATCTTATCTTTATCTTATCTCTCTGTATGTAGGTGTAGGTAATGCTATTTTTCTTTTTCATCTTTATTAATTTTAGTTATTTTATTATCTTTATTTTCTTTAATACTGTGGGTTAAGTGGAAAAGGGCACTTTGCATTGAAAAGTGAAAAAATAAAAAAATATCTATCAAGCGTTTCTTTTTCGCCTGGCCTTTCTGATAATTTTTTCTCTACATTTTCCTACTTAGCTTAGCATAATTGCTAATGATGCTCTTAGTTTAGACTAGGGGTTCTCAACGTTTCAGGCTCTGTGCCCCCTTTAAACACTGATGTGAGTTCACGTCTCCCCTAAACCCCACCCCATCACCACTACCATATGTGATACAAGTAGTACAATTGAAATATGAAGCTGGTTATTTAATGAAAATATAGATAATTTTATACACAAAATTTACTATCACTATTGCATAGGTTTTTTAATTAATTAATTTATTTTGTTTGTTATGAGTACTGTTGAACAAACACCTATTTAATACCCTTTGCCTCACACCAGCAAGGTATGCAGTGCCCTTAAAATTCCAAATTATATTACTATTGTAAAGGCTATTTTATAGATGAGTGAACTGTACATGAAATACTTGTATTTTTTATTTATTTACCCAGCTACTTTCATTTTGCATTGATTTCCTTATTAAGTGTTAACAGAGTGCAAATATCAAGGCTGCTGCTCTATGATGTATGTATATGTACTGTATATCGCTAATATGTGTGCCTCTCCTTCTTGGTATGCCACTAAATATGGAAGCAAATGAAATTGTTATACTTGCCCTCAAGATTAATTTGCGTTGTACTAGACAGAAATCTAGTTAGAACTAAGGTATTAATGTAGAAATATAACAATCCCAATATCAAAACTGACACTGTATTTCTATTTAAATCATGATTTTTACTCACTTATACTAAAGGGATGCATTTTGCTTCTAAGGAGAGCCTGGGGCTGATGAAGCTTCCCTTTAGAAGCGAAGTGCATCCCTCCAGTATAAGTGAGTAAAAATCATAATTTAAATAGAAAAACAATGGTAGTTTAAAAAAGATATTGATCTTTTTTTAGGTCATGTTTTAAACATAAATATAACCAACCTCTTCTATCTGAGTCTTCTTAATGACAGGAAAAATATGTCAATCCAATTTGTTTACAACATGGTGGCCTTAACCAAACCTAACCTAGTAAATTAGAACTAGAATACGTATGTTGGCAACATCTCCCATCTTTTGTAAACAAATGGGATTGACATCTTTTTCTTGTATTTAGGTAAACTACTTCTGTCTGTGACTTATCAAACTACAACACATGTAGATCAACTCTGCTACTTATGGCTGAGTTTTAGGGATAATGTGACAGATTCATTTGCTTTTCCGCCTTGTAGCAGTGCAAGAATCATACTTACTGGCAGTGAACAGTGTTGATGTCAATGTTACTTATTTGTCTTTAATGATATTGATTGCTAGATTTGTTCTATTAATTATGATATTTATTTTATTGGTGTTTGAAATAATTGTAATTGTAGGTTATGTTTATTTAGCTGCAAATAGGAGCCAGTGCCCTAGGGGGTCCGGCACTTGGAGCGATATGCCCTCTGGTAGTTACGTTACTAAATATCTTGTTGTTTTATCTTATGCTATGTGTGATAAGTTGACGTTCAATGTACTCTGTATGTGTAATGTATGTATAAACGTTGTATGTGTTAATTAGTTAACTAACCAACTTACTTTCAACATTGTTTTTCAGGTTACTCTCACTCTATTTTAAGGTTTTACTTTTACAAAATAACGTTTTTTTAATGTAAACTAATACTTTTTTACTGGTCTGATTGCAGGCATTTTTAAAAGGTGATACTCAAATAATGGCTGATGAAGCATTTCAAAATGCTGTTCAAAGTTATTTTGAAGTGTTTCTTAAATCAGAAAGGGTCATGAAAATGGTCCAATCAGGTGCCTGTTCTCAACACGATTTTCGTGAAGTGTTTAGAAATAATATAGAAAAACGTGTAAGGTGAGTGATCTATTATATTATTTTTAATTGTGACTATCTTGTTGTCTTTAAAGTTATCAGCTTATCCAAAATATTAAATTTGATGTTGATTAAGAAGATTGCAAGTTTTGAAATTGTCATAAATTGAATTTTTAAACGTCTTAAGGCCGGTTTCATAAACGTGAATTAAAGTTCAATCACCGATCACTCATAAGTATTCTTTTTGGTGATCGGCGATCAAAATCTAATCGACATTTGAGCAATTGGCCATTTGAGCAATATGTCGTTCAGACAAGCAAATAGAACTCATGGCCTCAAGCACTATTTAGAGACTAATAATAATCATAATAATAATAAATTTTATTTGTCATCAGGGTCATCCCTATACAAAGAGTTGTGAATCACATTATAAACGTGTTTAAATAAATTCAACAAAAAATACCATTAAAGTTCAACAAACTGATACGAACTAGTGTGTATACACATTAAGCACAAACACATTAATTGTTTTAAGCACGTCACAAAATTCTTGCCAAATTTCAGTATGTAGTTTCAGTAGTAGTAACTTCTAGTCCATTGCTTTTATTTCGTTTTTCTATACTTCCTACATTCCATACCTAATCAAATCATCCCTCAGATCTCTCTCTATCACAGAGTAAAATTCAAAATTTTTTATATCAACTAGACCTTAACAACATATTACAAACATTATGTAGACCGTATTTATATAGCAACAATAAAATATAACTAAACAACCACTAAAAGAATAATAGCATAAACAAGCAAAACAACAGATGAGGTGAAATATTCTAACCAAATCAGCTTAATCGCCAGTTATACAGTAACTTAAATATTTAAATTCATCTTAATTCTCAACATTGTATTGATCTGCTTTAGTTTTTTCTCAGTAGAATCACGGTACAATAAATAAATATTACTCAGCTATTATTTCCACTGAATAAGTAAATATAAAGTGAGGTATAACACAGTAGAAAAATACTTGTACAAGCTACTAAGAAACATAAACCTGATAAAGTTACCAGTAAAACGTTCAGTCAACATACAAAGGATTGCACTGTCTAATGATTCAGTCGTGTAGGAATATATGTTCAGTGCTTTTATTATTGTGAAATTGGATAGAAGAGACTACTGTGACTTGTTGTCATTAGCTAAATAAATTATACTTGGGTACGCTACTATTTTTATTTCTCTAGATGAAAAAATAAACTGCAAAACCAATTGCTATATTGGCACGGAATAATTTTGTGTTAAGTATAGACCTTAGCACAATAGATAACCATTAAATAGAGCATAGAACACTGTTAGTTCAGTGAGGAAATCAATCGCAACCTACTTTACTCTCTTTTGCAATGTCCGGAAAAACATACTTGTTTGATATTTGAAGAGTCATGTGCAGCCGGTATTGGCTAAATAAATGATATTTATTGACTATAAATGATATTTCGAAAGATTTTCAAAAGCTAGAAGAGTTAATTATTTAATAATGCAGTTTGAACCGAATATGATGGTGAAGTATATACATAAGTCATTAATATTCCCGATATTGCATAATGTTTAGAATCAGAATTTTCAGTAATGTATTTTATCTTTGCAACTTGTTGCATACCCCTATTACTTAAGATACACTCCGATATCTTCTTGAACTAAATGTTTGGTTTTCCGTTATTTTTTTAATAATAATAATAATAATGTCAACTACATAATATGAATTTAATAAAAAAACAAAGTCACTAATATTTTCCAGTATGTTCTAGTGCTTAGGATCATTTAGTCATTTAGTTTTTTCTGAGCCACGTGATTGGTTGTCCGTTTGGTAGATGTTTGATTCAACTTATCGATTTAAGAATAATAATAATAATAATGATTTATTTGGATATGTAACTCACATTTGACAAAAGATAAACCTCCTATTATGCTTTACTAGAGAAAAATGTTGTGACTGCATGGCTCACTACCATGACTGGATTTCTACCAATGTATTTCATTCATAAAAACTTCCAGAATAGTCAATTTATAGAGTAAGAACGTTGATTTATCAATGAAAGCAGCTTAATCGGGCGTTGCCGGATCGTTTGTGAAAACTTGAAAACTCCAATACTTCTACATGAGTTGACTTGGAGGTTCAGTGTTATCCGCGACAGACCGTGACGTAGAATACGCTGGTGTTTATTTCAACATAAAACAGAAATAAAATAAGTAGATCTATTCCAATTTAATGTGATGTGTGTTATAAACCTTCAAGGCCGCAGGCTTATGACATGTTTCGCCTCAAACCCATGTGCAAGCGGTTTATTAACTGTTTTATTGTGGGCGCAAATAGTAGTTTACTATTAGTATTAGTAGTAACTAATTATTACTATTAGTAGTTAACTATTTTGATTATTATGATTGGCTTGAAGCTACGAGTGAGATGTCTAAACATATCAGTAGGTAGTTGCCTTAAGGCAAACTACAATTGTTGCATACAATATTTTGTCTCCGACTACCAATAATTCACGGTTAATTTACTGTACCAATAAATCCAATAACTTGCCCAAAATATAACACAACCTACAGTGCTTGATTGTTGTCAATAGTTCCGATTTGAATCCAGTTTGATTTCGAAATGTTTAAATCAGCTGATGTAGCTATTACATAATATCAATTTCGACACTAGTTGAGCTCATGGGAGCCTGACTGGTAATCAGTAAATGTTACCAGTGACGTCTGATTTGTTTTAAATGTTTTAAAGTCTATAAATTTGAATAGAGCAATCAGACGCCAACGGTAGTATTTACTGGTTACCGGTAATGCTCCCATGTCCTCAAGCATTGTTTTGAAGACATCCTGGGTTCTGGTTGTTCTAAACTCCTGTACTGAAAAGTGAAAGTGACAGTCGTGTTGAAGTAGCTTCATTATGGCACTAGTTTGATAATACGTTGAATAAGTAAGCTGTATTGACATCACTTTCCATACTCTCATATCTAATTTATAAAGTAAGTAGCCTTAGATAAAAACTACGGTATGGTCACTCCTTGTACATGAACAAGTATTTGCGCCCTCGATACTACAGTTTTTGAAACTTAATTGCAAATTGTCACAGTCTTTTTAAAGCAATTGTTTTTACGAAACTTTTGTGAATTCTGTTGACTATGAAGTCATGTTTCACTTTCTAAGATAATTCTTTATTTACTGTTTCGCAGCAGCATCAAATTTCATCCTCTCTCCTTATCTATTATGCATTATTTTACTACACTAGAGGCGTTGAATGTTGTTCCCCAATAGAAAATAATAAGTTGAAAATAGAAATTGTGTATGCGATTTCAACGGCTGTTACATTCGTCTTCCTCTGCATAACTACTTCTCTTTAGACCACAATCAAGAAAATTGAGAAATTTTAGCACTGGAGCATTACATTCATCCACATCAACATGATAGAATATATTCCATCCAATTCAACTCTTTTCTAATTTCTTTATTAATGAAGTTGTTCTTCCTTGCCGCCGGAAATTGTAACTTTTCAAATAAAACCTTTGTTACAGATCTCTACCAGAAATAGATGGACTGAGTAAAGAAACGGTCCTCGCTTCGTGGATGGCCAAATTCGATTGTATTTTTAAAGGTTGGTTGATGAGTTGTTTCTCATGACACCCTTTTCAGAAATTTATATAGTTATTCATTACTATTTTTTCCACCCTGAGTAAAGGCGGATTCAAAGATATCGAGGTTGGATGCGGAACTCGAGGTGTTTTCAAAATTACTCTCAGAAAAATGGCCAAAACCCCGAAATCGTTCATGTACTCAGAAATGCTTCATCTTTGTTCTTGCAAGCGCTTGTTTGTTTCTCCTCACCTAACTCAGTAAGCTCCATCAAGTTCGGTTGATTGTTTTCTACGATCTAAGAAACTAAAACTACAAATATTATTCATTAAAAGTTACACTCCGTGACAGCACTGCGCGGTGGGAAGTGTTTATTATGCAAGAGTGTGCGATATCCCAGCTTTTAAAATGTCTTCTTTACACACAGTGAGACTCAATAAATAGTTATAAAGACACTAGGCTCAACACAGAAATCAGCTGAACAGTGAAATGAATTGTATTTGAATTTGACGTTTATCACATAATCAATCAAACCCCCTTTATATGCGCATTTGCTGGAGGATGAAATTTTATGCTGTTTATCATTATATTATTTTTCAATCCATTAAATTTTATGTGACATTTACCACATAATCAACCAATACCCATTCGTATGCATTTGCTAGAGGATGAAACTTCATGCTGTTTATCATTATATTATTTTTCAAGATTTTCCAAATCCAATTTTATGCATTATTTTTGCTATTTTTCTTATGTCATGATATTGTTAGTGTTATTTGTATTTTTTATATTTGTATCACATGCATTGTTATGGATTGATTTTTACTACGATTAAGTTTTTGTCATTATTTTCATTGAATCCATTTTTATGAATGAATGATTTTATAACGTTTTTTTATGCTTGTCATTATCCAAAACTCTTTGGTTAGCTATTGAATTCTATCTTATTGAATTGTTTGAAATATGATGGTGATGCTTAATAACTTGTTGAATCATAATTGACGGCCACAGTGGTTTTTAATCGATTAGGGCTGCTACTCGGTCGAGTTTTTGATTCCTGTTCAGCCTGGCATATTTTGTGTCATCCTCCACATGATTACCCACTCACTTATCTGAAACATATATGGGTGTCACCAGCAAAAGAAAATATAATAGTATATTATTGAATTTAAAATTAGCTATCACTTTAAATATGAATTGTTATTTGTCACCGCCGGGAATCGAACTACGGACCTCCCAATTGCCGGTCAGGCGTCTTAACTGCAAGACTGCAGTGACCCTTCTGTATAGCAGCGCTCATTTTAGGCTCGTACATCGCAAGTTGGATTTGAAGGATCTGACAATTTTGCAAACTGCCAAATAAACAGAATATAATTTATCAATTTGGAATTCCTCAAAGTGCTATTAATTATACAGAAGACTTCCGCAATGGCGGATATTGACAACAGCATTGAATAGATGATGGAAATCGATAAATGCTACTACACAAAACAAAAATATTTAGTCACCGCCGGGAATAGAACCACGGACCTCCCTATTGCCGGCCAGGCGTCTTAGTGATCCTTCACATTAGGCGACTCAGCAGCGCTGCTGATGAAAATACATTAAACGTGAATTCTTGCAAAATTCGAAAAACCCTTCTTACTACGTTTTGCGCGACTTTATTGGTCTCTGCGACTTCTGGTGGGTCGCTACTAGTAGCGACTAAGCAGCGCTGCCGTATCCCTCCACATTAGGCGGCTCAGCAGCGCTACTGAAAAGGAGCGCAAACTCATGATTTTTTAATCCCACTGCAAAAGTGAAAAACTGAAATTTCAGATTTTGTATTTTTTTTTAAATTCCATCATGTTTTATTTAATCTACTGATTACAAATCAACTTGAATTTTTCTCGTACCATAGAATTTAAGAAATTAATAAACGATCTAATTTAAAGCTGAATGAATTGAAAAAATTAGAAGATTTGATAAAATTTTCAAATTTAATGCTATGAGAAAAATGTAAGCTGCTAAATAGGTCCTCAGAAAAACTAGTAAAATATTTTAGAATTTGTAAAAACGCGAATATCATAAATAAATTTGTTCAAAATTTCATGTTTTTTAACCGAATCAAGGTTTCAACCGACTTAAAAGGTTTTCAATTCGACCTAGTTTTTTTTCGTGTTGGTACATCAATTACTGAAGCACTATTGAACCAATTTAAATTTTTTTTCAAATGATAAAACATTCAGTGGTGGTTCCATTCAAGTTTTGCAAGGGTCGGATCAATAATTGTACCGTCTCATACCAAGCCCACAAGTCAATAACGTTTTCATTTGAATTTTGTCCGAATATGCCTAATACTCAGCCAGTACCATAAAAATGTTTCCGCGATCGTTAACTTTAAAAAATAATAATTTAAAAAAATCTCTTAAGTTAGGTATCAATTTTTCAGTGTAGTTATAACTATAAAAGGTTATAGTCTACTTGAAATTATTTTAAAAAAATCCTTTGAGTTATTAAATTTCCAGTGTAAGTATGCTCTGAAAGGGACCCAATTATAAAATGGAGAAACAAAAGCCATTTCATTTTTATGAAGCATTTCGCTATTATAATTTTCCTTAATATAATATTCTACTTTCAATGTAAAATGGTTCATATATTGTTTAGTCTAACCTGGACACGGGAAATAAAATAAAATGTAAAATGGTAGAGCTTTTATTAGTTTATCAATTAATTACCATTTTCTAAATCTAACTAATTTCATAGTTAGATTTTTAAATGAAAAATAGTTTTTCTTCTAATTTGATACAAGTACTCTAACTTCTTGAAGGTGGCGTCAAAATGTTTATGAATTTATAAAAAAATTAATGAATTCACAGACGTAATCGTCCATATCGAAATTGAGCAATACTAGCATGTGCAACCAGCTGCAGTGCTGCTTACTATTTGTACGGAGTCATAAAGTCGCACAGAGTTGACATTAAAGTCGCGCAACTGAGTCAAGTTACAAAATTAATTTGCCGCGACTTTTTGCAGCACTGCTGAGTTGCCTAATGTGTAGGCGCACTCAAGCACTAGACTACAGTGTACAGCAGCGCTCATTTTATACGTGGCCATATCGGCTCTTACATCACAAGTCGCGTTTTAAGAAACTGGCAATTTACCAAACTGGCAAATATGTAGATCAAAGTGCTTGGCGGAATTCGAAATTAATAAATTAGGTTCTATATATTTGTCAGTTTGATAAAATATCAGTTCCTTCAAAACCAAATTCTCAATCATTCAATTTTTATTTAATCCGTATCCTAAAATGTCAATTATTTTAGGTGAATATTTTTATTTGATCGGTGTCTAATAATTAATTCATTATTTAATAATTATTCGTGTGTTGCAGTCGGTGACGATGATTCAAAAAGGCCGTCACGTATCCAGCAACAAACTCTCAATAGTGAACTAATTCTTTCGAAAGAACAATTGTATGATATGTTTCAACAAATCCTGGGCGTCAAGAAATTCGAACACCAATTATTATTTAATGCTTTACAGGTAAGTCAAAGTATCTACTAGTTTCTAGATAGATAGTAGATTCTAGATAGAAAAACTCAGTTTTTCTATCAGTAGCATTGAAGAGTTCTTGTGCAACTGTAATAGCGATAAGGCCGGTGGTCACACAGAAGTAAGCATTACATTGAGGAGAGGCGCCTCCCACCACTTTCTTGCCTTGTTGACTTATCAAACACCCACACACAGCAGCAGGCCTGACAAGGCAAAACACATGACATGTATGAACATTGACTAGATTTTATATTACCCTCGCTCCTTTTGAAAGTAAAAGCCCAAAGAAACTTACAATCAACAGCAGAGTATGAAATAGACTACACCCTAAAGTTCTTAGACCTTACTATCACAAAACTAAATAAAATGCACAAATTCAAAATCTACAGGAAAACAAATCTCAAAGATGTAGAATTTTTCTACTCATTCACAAGTCATCCAACCATCCACCTCAACACAAACGTACTGCTTCAACGCTATGATCCATAGACTCTTGAATGTTTCACTATCACAAGCTGACCACCTAGAAGAAATTAATACAATTAAATACTTAGCCCAACAAAACGGATACAACACAAATCTAATAAACAGAATCCTGAATAAAATGAAAAACAAAAATCCAAAACCTGCAAACCAAAACAGATTTGTCACACTCGCATATTTCAACGAAAAATCACACAAAATAGCAGACATCTTCCAAAAATCCGGATGTAACACTGCATTAAGAACAGCAAACAACCTGAAACTCCAATAAAACAAATTTCACCTATAGTCTGTTCAGGGAGCCTACGGAGTGAAGTAAACAAACTTTGCATGTGTGTGAGTGAGGAATTCCGAGAATTGTACTGGCATCGGTCGGTCGGCCTATCCACACTCACCTACAGTTTATTATTAACAGCTGTTGTCGCACTTCCAGTTTGTGAAATAATTTAATTATTATTGCATTACTTAAAGAACATATTAAATTTTAAATTTAGTTATCAATTCAGTATTTTCATTTCAAATGCACAGTATAGGTAAAAATAATTCAATCGACAAATTTATGAACAATTCTAATAATAGTGATACCAGTGATTGCTGAATGTTTGGATACATTACCTAAGCATTGAAGGTAAGAAAATAGCCTTCTTATTCATATGCAGTAATTCATTAATCTTATGTAACTATTCCCATTTACAAAAGAAAAAAGTATTATCCAAGTAGCTGTTTCAAAATGATTATTGAAAGTCGTTTTCAAAGGGTAGGCCTGTTGCCTGTTCGATGCGTTTCGAAAACTAGGCTATCTGTGAATCAGGCTTCGTTGAGTCTCGGCTTGCACGCACGCACATGTTTGTTTACCCAATCCGTAGGCTCGCTGAACAGACTATAACAAACAGTACAATTCAAAAATTCAACAAACCAGGAGTATAGAAGCTCAAATTCAACACACGTCCCAAATACTACATAGGATAAACAGGCAGATCACTCAATACACGATACAAAGAACACATCAAAGCAAGCACTGCATTCCAACACAGACTCAACATTTGCAGATCGCTTAATCAACACTCGACGTTCACACTAAACCATCCAAACTGACTTGAAAAGCCACAAACTAAATACTCTGGAACAATTTGAAATATTCAATCACCATAAACAAGACAGAAGCAACTTACTCAATGTCCAAACACAATTCAAATCTAATGCATATTTCAATTACATAATGGTGGCAGGCTGACGAAGCTTCTTTTTAGAAGCGAAATGCATCCCTCCAGTTTAAGTAAGTAAAGATCATAAATTAAAATAGATTTTTTTCAATTCAATTAAATTTTTTATTGCCACAACTTGACAACACAATAATTTAAAGGTTACAAATTAACATAAAGGAAATAAAAGAAACCTAACTAACCAGAAATAAAAAAAAACTAAAATTTATGTTCAGGCACCACCAGCAAAAGAAAAGACTGACCGCTGGTGGAAGTCGCATAAAGTCCGATTCAAATGACATTCAAGATAACAATTTCAACTTACAGAATTAAATAACAAATTTGAACCAATCCCATTCTATTACACTGTATAGAATAGTGCAAATAACAAAAGAGAAAAAAATATTTTGAGAGAAAAACAAAAATACTTTTCGAAAGGAAATACACAAATAAAATAGACATACTAATATCAGCGTGCTCAAAAAACAAGAGGAAGTAGAGAAGGCATAAACAGTCAAAAGAAGTTACCACCATTCAGCTCCCAGAGAAAAGAAATATTTTTCCTTAATCCAAGTTTCTATTCATATCAATTCTTTGTTGAATATCAATATTAGTTTTGATATTAGACTATCTATGTAACTTTACAATTCTGTCACGGTCATTATTGTTTAATTATTGATTGGTTTTGAATTAAATACAGGGTGACTTGCAGAACCGGACGTTTTTCAAATGAGCAGTGCAGAGTTGATTTACTTATTAATATTATTTAATTGATGAAGATATAATGGTGAAAACATACCATATGATCACTTTATGATCACTTCTTGAAGATGATGTCTTCTATGTTCCGGCCATCCACTTGAATGCAGATTTCCGTCCTCTGTTTCCGCGTTTTGGTGACGTACCGTGGCCACCAAGGTCACCGGATTTGTCTCCCTGTGACTACTTCCTATGGGGATATTTGAAAGCACGTGTCTACGCTCGCAAACCACGAAATTTATTAGAGTTGAAAGATGCAATTACGGAAGAGGTGAATTTGATTGGAGGAGATATGTTGACCAGAGTTTATCATGATTTTCTAAAGAGTGATTTCAAGTGGATGGCCGGCACATAGAAGACATCATCTTCTAGAAGTGATCATAAAACTTGTGTTTTATTAAGTGGTATTTCATCTTATCAAATAAATAAAATTAATAATTAAATCAACTTTGTACTGATCATTTGAAAAACGTCCGGCTCCCACAAGACGTCCTGTATTTATTTTCAATCTTTGATCTTTAAATTATAATTTTAAATCTTATAATCTTATTTTTCAGTTGGATTCAGCGGATGAACAAGCAGCTGCGATAAGGAGAGAATTGGATGGACGGATGCAAAAAGTGGCTGAAATGGAGAAAGTAATTAATATTTTATACAATAATTTCAATTATATATTTGAACCTTGGATGAGAACAAACGTAATATTTTCATATTCCACTGTTTGCCATAGCTCATAACTTTTATGAAACAGTATCCCTAGAACTGCAATCATTTGAAAATATTTTTGATAATTTGAAAGCAGAAACTTGAACTCTCCATCAAAACCAAACATCGTGATAATTATATTATCAAAATATTACTTTTAGATTTTGTTGGCTGCTCAGTGGTACTAAGGCTGTTTTACAAAATTTCTTTCAATTGTCAAAAATTAACTTCTCTATTATAGGAACTACGTATAAGAAGTAAGGTCAAAATATTGTTGCTTGAATATGAATTTCATTCTATTCAAGCACATCAGGAAATAATGAAAGTAGTACAGTAACGCCTAGAAAAAGCGAAAAATCATGCATTAAATAAGATTGGTTGCTAAAGCTTAACGATCACTATTGTGATCGAGCTACCACCAAAAATAGTCGAAGTTATATTTTTAAAATGTGTAAGTTTAAATATATCACTATATGAATTTTTAACATGAGTAAAGCTTTACTACACTCAATGTGGTCAACTAGACCACAAAACTTGCAAACTTATTTTAATTGAGAATAATACTTAGGCGTGATACTTTTAGTAAAACATATTGATCAATGTTAATATTTTACAGTACAATTAGACAACGTACAAGATGATAATCACTACCATTATTGTTCATGATGATTTTAAAGATTTCTTAATCAGTTATTTTACAAGCGTATCAAAGTATTTCTTGAATATTTATTTTCAGGGGTATTTTCGATTAACATGCATATGTGAATTTATTCAGTGAAACCTATACTAATCTTTGGACCAGTATAATACCATAGGCAATCAATTGAAATGTTATCACATAAAGTTTACAGTACAATAGCTAAATTGAAAGTTGTTTTGGAGAGAAATTGAAAAAAGATCGTTTACAAAAGTATGATACTATTTGTAATTAATTATAATATAAATTGTATTGTCACTGTCTAAAATGATCTTAACTTCAAAAATGTTAAGAGCTACATATTCTGAAGCCAATAAATCGTAAAATTCTCAGTTTTTCGGCAATGAATGATAGAGCATGATCGAGGTTTCACTACATATTAAAATTGTTATTATGCTACTTCAATTATGTGGCAGCCATACATTCTTATTATGAACAGACTTGTTTTTTTTGGAATTTAAAAAAATAAATAATTTCAGGTGTGGATTAAGTTTATTTTTGACATTAAAATATATTTTTATATACCATGAAATGTATTTGGATTATTTTCATCTACTTCTGCTATTATAATAGATGACTATTCCTGTCAACAAGATGGTTGAGCAAAGAGATGCAATAATTTTCACTTTCAGTATATTTTTGCTTGAATTTGTTGTTTCTTCACACCAAGAGTGTTCCATTTAATTATCATGCTACGGTTGACCTTGATGACTACGTTTCCCTTAATTATATTCAAAATTCAATCGTTATTTTTGGGCACGGCTATTGTCATAATGTCTTTGTCTTCTATGATTTCCACATTCTTGTGGAATGAAACTACTATTAAATAGTAGACATAGATTGATAAATTTTATCAATCAAAACTGTAAAAGTATAAAGTTGATTTAATCCAAATATATGCATACTTTAAATATATATCTGAATACATGAATTGAACACAAACATTAAATTTGAGGTGCAATAACGTGTTCATAATAAACAGCATTAAGCCACTATATATATATATATTTTTTTTTTGTTTTGTTTATACTACTACTGTTTGTTTACTGTATATACTTTAACTGTTTGTATAGACAATTTTAAAGTTCTATGAAATAATATTTCAAATAAAATATATACAGATAACCGTACTACAATGTACATTATAAAACATGTTTTTATGTTTTTTCCCCCAATTTGTTAATAGCTTGTCATTTGATAAATATTATATTACGTTTTTTTCTAATTTGTTAATCGGTTGTTTTTTCCTTTTGATAAATATTATAAAGTAATATGTATAGTTCTTACGGAAGAACATTAGTACAATTGACATTACAGATAATGTATTTTTTGCGTTTATTCTTTCGGTTTCACTAATTTAGAACTGAAAACTGTCGAAACGCTTCGTTCCCAACGTTATTCTCAAGGTCTACTGTATTACACTTTCATTTTAAAATGAAAAGCCAATATCTGGATATTGGTTTTTCCTCACACATGTGATGTAAAATATTTTAATATTATATTAATATATATAATATTTATTTGCCAAAAATTATCAATTACTTAAATTTTTACTTATCAATTTTTTTAGATACTTCTTCTAAGTCTGTCTTATTAGAAAGGTGTTGATTATTATTGACTGTTGTGTGCGTTTTTTATTCTTTTGGTCGCTCCCAATCACTCTTACTATTAGATGCATGAGTCCAATTTCATCTTCTCCACTTCTTGAACGAATTTTCTTATGAAACAAATCTTATCATTTAAGTAAATCTGTCCCAATTATAGTTCCGTATTAATTAGTGTGATCATTTGGGAAGAAATATGCTCCTCTCTGTTTTGGGTCAATTTATCAAGGTAGCGGATACTGCTACGTTGCTCAAAACGTTCATTAGATCTAGTCGTTATAGTAGCTTTATCGGAAGTCAGTGGTGGTAACAAAATCTCTGATCTTCCACGATTATTAGAGACTGCTGCGATCTGACCTACACAATTTTTCCACAAAATTATATTGTTACTTGCGAAATTATATTTCTATTTTAATGATAATGATACATGACTCTGTGATATAGAACTTTAACATAATGAATGAAGTCATAATAAAACATACACTCTTCATTCTTAGTTTACAGTTTTTTATTCTCGTACTAGAACTGTGGTCAATTGCACAAACACCAATAAAAATACCTGATCCCTGATCACCAGACCTAAGATCAGTTTGATTTGAGATTTTCTTTGAGAATGTAGAGGCAATTCTGGTGTGTACAGGTCACATTAGGTTTGTAGTATAGTTGAAATTACAATTCGGTAAAAATGACTTTTCCCTGAAGAAACAAGTGCTCTTTGTTCAACAGTATTTTGTCAGTCGTTCATAATCTCTTTTGTGATCTTTATTATTTTCAGTCATTTCAGTGGATGAGACTTATTTTTGTTGGGCACTTATACATATGGTTATGTTACACGAAATTGATCTACTTTCTTATGAATGACTGGCAAAGTGCGTATTTCACAACAAGAAACTATTTTTTGCAAAAATTGAGTATTCACAATAATACAGACCTCATCTAATTAACCTGACAATAGTCTCTCTGTAGTTCACATCGCAACACTACAACTAATTAAACCACTGTTATTGACATAATCGTTTATTTGAATTTGTGCGTCTTTTATTATTCCGTATTACCCAGGTGGGAAAAGGTAGATACATATCTCATATATTCTGTGAATGGTCCTGCTATAGGTCTTTTGCAAGTTTCTTGGTTTGATTTTCACTTATTTGACACATTTTCAGATGAAGAGAAAATAACAGCACATCTATCTAACTGCTTCTCTAGTAGACAATATATAAACCTTTTGCTGATTATAGTAGTGGCCAGGACTATATGGTCGGATGGAGTAACAGACTTACAGGCTTTGAGTCGGCTATGGAGAGTCAGCTCACTACAGCCTGCTATGGTGAGCCGCCTTTCCTTGAGATGACTCAAAGTCTTCGACTCTGCTACCCCATCCTCCAGCCATTTCCGCTACTATAGTACCATGCAATATTAGTAGTTCTGTAAACAGGAGACCACACGCCCAAGAATAATGCTTCCAGAGAGGAACATACTCCATGTGCTCAATTATAATCACCGTCGAAAAATTAAACACAATCATCAGATATTGTTACTTGCGAAATTACCTATTAGATTGGCCAACAAAAAATACATGTTCTCTGCTGTAAAATCACTTCCCGGTGGTTCGGAACCCACCTAAAACTTTAGGTCCAACTCGCCATCATCCAACTCATTACCCACGCACAGGTCTCAGACCTATGTGGGCTTCATCCTCAAAAAAAGATCTAACTTGTTTCAATTTGCGTAGTCTACTTCTTCTCTGTTTTCCACAGAAAGTCACTGTATCACACCAAAAATGCTGTGGCTCTATTTCCTAGACAGTTGATTGTTCAAATAAGATTATATTTCTCATTTTGATGTAAGAATCTATAGAATAGGCTATTTATTAAATTGGTAAAATTATTATTTACTCAATAGTCACTTGTTATTATACTTAATTGAAATATTATAAATGATTTGTTTCTTTCAAACAAATATGTAATTCTTATGAATGACAACTTAATCCATTTGAAGGCTCAACCAGATTTAATAAGAGGGCCCGAGGGCTATCTTGAAATCTGATTTCAATTGCATATGATGGAAAAGATAATTTTTGAAATCACGTTCCCTATGCAACAGACTTGAGTGCCTTCCCTTTTTTCCCCTTTTAAATATTCTTCAAATGCGAGAAAATTTTTAAAAACCTTACACATACATCGCTGGGCTTTCCTGAAAGGAAGATCCATGCAATATTTCATAGAATTTGGTCCACGCGTTTAGTCGTAAATGCGTTACAGATAGACAGACAAATGCAAAACGGTCGACTTGAAACAGAGACCTCTCTTCGTTCGGTCAATTATTTGTAAGCCAAAACAGAGTAGTAATTATACCAAGTTGGAGCCGAACATGAGATTCCCAAGTGATTGCATGAACCTTTGCAAGCTACAAAATTAGATATTGATATTTACATATTGTTGAAAGATATTCTCTTCTAGATTCTGTCGATTGAAAGTTTTATGTATACTAGTTGATGAACAGATATTGAATTCTCTATGTTTTATTCTCGTTGGTAATATTCATTGAAATATGTATTATTATGAATATTGAACATAAAAATATTTAAATATTTATTATTACAAATATTGATTGATATTTAAATATGTCCACGATAGAAATATTTAAATCCATTCTTCTGTGTTTTCAGAAAATATTCCAAAGTATGATTTTATAAATTTATAGTGACACTTGAATTGATCCAACACTTTTATGTCAAGTTTTTTTACTATATTACTGTGATGATACACCAATATCACAATGATGGTGAACGTGATTATTATGATAATTTTCTTTACAATAATTGAAATATAAACAATTATTATGACAATTTCACAATACTATAACGATGGAAATTACTATTTTTCAACAGTAGTTGAAATATTACAAAAAATTCAAAGCAATTCACAATGATGATTATTTTTTCACATTTATTAAAACATTATAAAATATTTAAACCAGTAATTTAGTTGAATAAGCGTACATTAGCGTTTTCAATTATGGAAGCATCTTGAAACAAGAAAACCTCAGATGATTGAGTAATTTGCTCATTACACGTCTCCCATGTATGAAAAAACTTGAAACAGTGATAGCCGCGAGCCGTAGCAGGTATCTGTTCAATCAGATAGATAAGCTGCGTTCTCGTAGGTCCTGCTGTAACGGTGACCGATTAGATTGGCCAGCAAAAAAGACACTGTTCTCTGCTGAAAATCACTTCCCGGTGGTTCGGAACCCACCTAAAACTGTAGGTCCAACTCATAAATCACCATCATCCTACTCATTACCCACGCACAGGTTTCAGACCTATGTGGGCTTCATCCTCAAAAAAAAAAAAAAAAAAAAATTGTTCCATGACAAACAATCTTTCCTAGTGGAAATGTACCCAAGTAATTATTGTAGTTTAGCGGATTTTAAGATACTCTCTATTTGAAGCTCACTTTTGCTGACCGGACATATTATGTCTCCCGGGCTAATTCGTCACACCAACCCTAGAGGTACCTAGTGACACTTGAATTGATCCAACACTTGCCCATCAAGTTTATTTACTCTATTACTGTGATGATACATGATGGACTGATGGTGAACGTGATTATGATGATGATTTGCATTAACAATAACTGAAATATCATGTCCAATACAGGTTCAGATTCCATAACCCAATGAGATACCCAAGGAACAAAAGACTCATTACAAACAATTTTAATGGTTTCGGCCACGTTCTTCTCAAGAAACCGTTAACAATTCAAATATTTATTAAAAAATAGAGATCTTGAAGAAGGGAAAGGCGTAGGTTAGTTGGTCGTTTCTACTCTGCATCAGTCATACTGTGCTACAAAAGCATATAGCTTATATTGCACAGGATTCACTAGAGTTTAACAATTACATTAGTTTTCAATATAACTACTTTAAAATAATTTGTGATGCTTCCATTACAACGGTTTCCGTGAAAAACGTTTGGATGTTGTCTTCAAAATTGATTATAGCCTATTTATTGTATTTCGGTTTGTCTACACCTAAATGATTCAAAGTTCGGATGTAGTAGAATTCAAAGATTGGATGCGTTTGATTGTACTGTAGTCAGAAAAATGTACGTCTGTTGTATTTCAGTATGCCTGCACCAACATCATTTTTTTAAAACCCACATTTGGATGTAGTCTGCAAAATTGATAATATATTCCAGTATGCCTATGACAAAATAAAATTAAAAAATTCTGGATTTACTCAGCAAAATTGATGGTATTCATTGTTTTTTAATTCATGTATACTACAGTACAGTGTCTACACCAAAATAATTTGAATTTACTAACCAATGTTTATGGTCATTAAGCTATGATGATAATTTATGGTATTCATTGTATTTTAATAAATATATACTATAATATAATATGTCTATACCAAAATAATTTAAACGTGCTAACCAATTTTCATAGTCATTAAGTTTTTCTAGGCTCTGCCAACTTATGATTTCTCTAGATGTTTGTGTTTTTTGTTGTAGAACAGAAAACTAATGCCAAAATTTGTATTGAAAGAAATGGAATCGCTTTACATCGATGAACTGAAGACATCAATCAACCTGCTGATGGCCAACTTGGAATCACTTCCTGTATCAAAAGGCTCAATGGACTCCAAGTACGGACTTCGGTTAAAGCGTTACAACCACAGGTAATTGTCGTTATATTTTCACGAATCTACAATATTTACTCCAAGTATCAACTTTTCAACTGCTTAAATCCATCAATGCTATCAATTACTAATTATTCATTTTATAATGAATGGCTTCATCCAATTTACTGAATAGTTTAATTTACTATCTACATAATAAGATTGTACAGACGGTTTTGAGGAGATAGAACATAACTTCTGAAATCAATAATTCAGTATTATAAGGCACGACAGTAATAAAGGATTAATCCAATAAATTTTCATTCTCATATCCTAAAATGCATGTTTATAAATACATTTTATTTCTCCGAAGAAATTATCATTTAAAAATCATGAACATTTCATTTGTTTTGCTTTTTTAGTGTATAATCATTGCTTTTAGAAAAATAGATTATTCTAACAGATACCAATGAAAATAATTAAAGTTGTAAGTATAAACTAAATTAATGCATTTTAATCAATTGTAGACCTATAATTTAGAAATTATTAGATTTAATTTTCAAATAGTCTTCTAGAATGATCTTTCTCATTAATCAACAACTAATAAAATAAATCCACTCATCTCAATGCTTACGCACTCCATTAGGTATAAGTTTTTTTATTTAGTTGTATATTATTCATGCTAGTAATTTTCGCTAAATTTCAAATCATACACATATTGAATTTCAGATTTCTAGAGTAGGAATCTTAAAGTTGTTTATGATATAACTCACGAAGAATATAAAAAATCTACTCATCCCCAGTCGACCCAATATCAGATTCTCATTGTCACATGCTTCAGAATTCTGCAAACTCATAATTTCAATTTCCAATGTGAGTAAAATAAAGCACTCCATGCTTTTCTTGTCGTGAATAATTGCAAGGTGCCAGTAAAGTTTAGGTGATTTTTTTCAACTTACAAATTAAGATTTTATGGTGTTTATTCATTACCAATGGAAAATTAAATTATTTTTTTCAAGAGATCAATTTCCAACTCATTATTTTGGTTATATAGAGATAACTTACTCTCTTATATGAAGTGAATAAGAATAAATAATAAATCAATTTCTAAAATTAATTCTCTCAGAAGAATGTATTACCTGTATTCGAATAAGAAATTCTTCAATATTATTACAGACTTCTTATGTAAGAAATACTTATAAAAATGATGAATGTAGAGTGGACGAATAAAGAGGGAGAAACCAGTAAGAAAATATTAATAGAGATAGGTAGATTATTGTCTTCATTTTCTTATCACTGCAATACAAAGTGCCTTAGGCACAGTATTAAAGAAAATAACTTTATTTACAATGAAAAAGAGAAAAAGTTTTCAATAAACAAAACTTTGATTAACATAGCTGAAAAAGAAAAATATCATACTCTCACACACGCGCGTGCGCGCACACACCTAGAGAGAGAGAGAGTGAGAACCATAATGAGTCCAACCTCTGCCAATTTCGCCCATGTAAGGAAATAAGTTGAGAATATACGGGTGAATAAAAATTGTAAGAGGGAAATTAAGGAATAGAGGAATCAGGAAAATCAGGAGGAAAATTGGGATAACAGATGGTTGATAGGCCTATGGCGGCTATACTAATGATATGGCCAGATACGGGTGTATCAATTAGGAGGATTGGAGAAGGCGATGCTACCCCTTATAACATGGAAGTGAGACAAAGTAAAGGAAAATCAATATTGAATAACTTGTGAGCCCAACGGGCTGGAGAACTCGCTTGCAAACAACTAATTTTGGAAAGTGAAACTCATTTGGGAAGCTTATCGTAGGGGAATGTGGTAACGAAAAACGGCTGTTTTGAAGATACTGATTTAGATAAAATTCACAAGACATCTATCTCTTAAAGTTCAAGTTCATCGTTGCTCTGATACACAGATTTATTTTCCACAAAAAAGACCTACCATACTCATATACCTATATATCAGGGCATTGGAATTAGTGTATCTATAAAGTAGAAATATTTACCACATAAAAAATCAGCTGTTCATTATATATCCATATTTTATCAGGGCAATGAAATTAGTATATCAGCTGATAGAGATTCTATAGAAAGCCTGATCGCATTTATTCACTTACAGCTGATGATAACTCAAAATATATTTTAAATCTTAAGGTGAATGAATAAAACAGATGTTGTCCATTCCACATTAAAGATTTCTATTATTTGAAAAAAACCAAACTCGAGTTTCAATGCTCATGGCATCATCATCAGTGGTTGAGCCTAAACTGAATTTCTAATTCCAATTCCAAAACACCTAATTCCATTCTGAACACCTATTCCAAATTCAGTTCAGGCTCAACCACTGATGATGATGCCATGAGCATTGAAACTCGAGTTTGGTTTTTTTAAATAATAAAAATCTTTAATGTGGAATAGACAACATTTGTTTTATTCATTCACCTTAATATGGAGAAGTTCCACAACATTTCTGAATCAAGTGTGAATTTTATTTTGAAATATATTGCGAATATAGATATATTAATGAAGGACTGAGAACCTATCCTTTTGTTTCGCCTCAAAAAGGATGAAGGAGTGGGTCAATTTCGCAAAGTTATCGCCGAACATACAAGCAAACCCACAAACATACAGAAAAAAGCGAGCCTCCATTAACGAGTCACAAGTCAAAACTAAGAACTCGCTACGCTCGTTCAATAAGACTTTAAGTTGTCACAACCACATCTAGTGAAAACAGTACTAGTTTCGGTTTCAATTGAGTGGGATTCGTTATGGTTCTCATTTATTGACATTTTCTCCTTTCATCAATGTTTCTTATTTCTTCTCACTGTTTTCAATAAATGTGGTTGTGACAAATTCAAGTCTTATTATTTATTATGGTTATCTTCCACAATATCACCTTCGCCACTACAAAGAAAGAAAATCAATATGTTTATTATGTAGGATATTAAACAAAAGTAACTGGAAAAATGTTGAATATCACTGATAAATATGAGTTTGAACATTATGGTGAAATTAGTAATTCAGTATCATTTATGGTTCAGATTCTATATTCGTGAATTTTCATTTCAATTATAAATGTACTATTAACTAACTTTTCTGTTTTAATTTCAAACTCAGCCCGTTAGACCGCAATAGATTCTCGCTTCATTCCTCGCTTACACAGTAGAACATAAAAAACTGTGCATGGTGTCTTTCTAGAGGTTTTTTCATAAGTTCTGGTTATAAAATAACGCCGTTTCCACGCAATTTGGGACCACTAACTAGATTTTCAGATTTGTCATTTTCATGAATAAGCACATTAGCCTAATCCTGTAAAAGTTTCTGATTAATATCTCATGGTAAAACTACAGTGACTTTATCAATTTCGCAATTGCTTCCAGCCACCATAATATTGTCTCCAATTTATATTTGATTCTATATCTATATAGGCTAAATATCAGTTATGCATTGTAAACATATTATGTTTTCTCCATAACTGTATGTCTCCGATTACATAGTACGCGTGTAAACTTTTGCGTTCCCATCATTAGCGTAGCCTAAATACAATGGGATACCATATGGTTCATACTACATTGACTTTGAATAGATAAAGATAAGTATAGATCTCAGTCACTGTAGTCAACATTTTATTTGGACACCGAATGGCGAATTTGTACCACCTGACCCAATTATCCAATCGGAAGCGAGGCTTTCAATGGTCTTTATAGAGTTAGTACTGTTTAATCAATTTTTATTGTAATCCATTAGTTTTCAAGTCTTTTTATAACCGAACTTATTATTCTAAATAGATGAATTTTTTGCCATCTATCAAAAAACATTAATCTTTTCGATCTTCTCCATATGAGTGATGTTGATATTGTGGTAGATATCCATAATGAATAACACTTGGTGTTTTCCCAACTTTATCTATTATAAAAGTACGAGAAGCGGCAGAAGAGACTGAAATATTGACTGAAGTGATCCTATGTGGCCTCAATTCATAAAAAAAATGACGAGAAATTATAGTTTCGGTAACCACTCTGAAATCACTAAATCTGTCACCCGAAGGCCTGAATTAAATATACACTATCAAATATATTTAACATATTTTTGATCAAATATTTGACAGTGTTTTCATATTCTTATTTTAGCTGTTTTATATTGATAAAACAGCTAAATATTTGTATATTTTTTCATATTTTAGCTGTTTTCCAGGTTGATCAAACTTTTTCGATAAAATGTTCTCTTGAGTAGAACCTTTGTTTACATCTTTGATACAACAGCAGATATAACTGGACAGTAGCTTCTTCTAAAATATTAATATAATGAATGATTATGAAAATTGCGAAATGGTGTATAACACTAAACAGTCATTCTCAAATAGGTAATATAATGTCGCTGGTCTTCCAACTGAAGTTTTTTATTTCTTAGTAGTGGCGAAGGTGATATTGTGGAAGGTATCCATAATGAATAATAAGACGAAATTGTCACAACCACAATTATTAAAACTTGGAGAAACTAGTTTCGGTTGTTACACCATTATCAATTTCAATCAAACTCAAACTTGTTTGATTGAGATTGATAATGGTGTAACAACCGAAACTAGTTTCTCTAAGTTTTAATAAATGTGGTTGTGACAATTTCGTCTTATTATTCATGAAGTTTTTTCATCAAATTTTTATGGAGGCCCAACTTGTTACGTTTAGCAATCCACTGCCTAACCCACAATCAGTTTTCTTAATTTTATTTCTTTTTTCATTACTAAACAACAGCTGCACTGACATAAGCTGCACGAGCATATGTTCATCCATGTTGTTTTTTTGATCAAATATGTAATATGATGGTACTTATAATTTGATCAAATAAATTCTATCAAATATTTTATCAAATTTATTTGACAAACATATTTAATTGTGTGATACAGGCCTTAGACTAAATACATAGCAGCTACATATAAACATATATGGACTACTACTGTTGGCTAATTCGTGAACACAGGGTTTGTCAAGTATATTAAATTAACAGTAAATCTTTTTTTCAAGTCTGATGTTTCTATGTTCCTATATTCTTCGTCTTCTTCTTTTCTCTTGAAACTTTTTTCCTAGTACACTTTCATAGTTTAAACCCTAATTAAGGCAATTTTTTCTGTAGCAAGTTATTTATATATTTGCTACTTTTCCTATTTCATCCCTTTCTAATTGATGATCTCTTAAAAACAAAATTGTATCATTTTCTCTTACTTTTTGTCAATTTGAATTTTTTATTTATTGTATTTCATCGATGCTTTAAATTTCTGTGAATATTCTATCAGATTTTTTATACTGTGTTTCAAATAATAATAAAGTCTCAGCCCTGATCCAATCACGAAGTTTTAACGTAGCCTAACGTGTTTCGGAGGACACGTTAAGCCATCGGTCCCAGCTGTCTAAAAACAGTCGATAAGTCCTGCCAGAGGACTTGAACTTTGTTCTGGTGTGACCTGATAGCTCTGACTCCAGACCTGAGCCAGCCATGTCACTCGATAGTAGCCTAATTAACGTTCCCATTATTTGAACCAATGTTATTAGTTCATATATATCTGCTATGTATTTTAATTTTAGTGTGATATAGATTGAAAATGGCGTGACTGCTGAAACTATAATATCTCGTCTTTTTCAATAAATGTGAGTTGACAATACCAAGTCGTATTTCCCATCTATTTATGTGATTAATGTACATTGGACTTGAATCAATAACGAGTTCAATAATCAAATCTCTTCCATCTCATCATTCACTATAAAACAAACAGTGCACTTTGACTTACTGCATGTGTAGGCCTATAGAACACTAAAGAAATAGTACATTTGCCACACATGTAGAATGCATGCATTATCTAGGCATGAAGTCTTAGTTTTTTAATCGAACAAAAATTGGAATTGAAAACGCAATCCTAACAGTCTTTTATTTCATCATTCAGCTGAAGATCCAGGTCATCGTATTACAAGTTACAAATCTACAAATCTAAAATATTATTTTATATTTTATTTTAGAATATTATTTTATAATTTACAAATCTAAAATATTACAGTATTTTTACATTTATTATAATAAACAGCTACTCAATCATGAAGTTGCTTTGAGAATAAGTGGAAACTTTAATATCAGTCCTGTTATTACCGGAAGAATTATTTGTTCTTCGACTTGATAAATTTACACAAAAATAAATCATATACTGTACAGCACACCAACAAGACACCAACAATTTATTTTACTTATTAAATTACTTTATTAAAAAAATTAACTGTGCCTTGCAATATTTGTCTGTAACTCCCATCAAAGGAATGGAATTATTTACTACTGTGAAGTTACGCTTGAACCCCTCTTAGAGCCTCTTTCTTATTACGGTACAAGCTATTTAAGGTATCTGAAGATTTTTTCTAGCTCAAGGAACCATATTTTACATTATTTTTCATTTCAAATTTAATATTTAAAAGTTCGGGGTAATTTTCAAACACATTCTCTAGGCATATTACCTCTGTCTTTTTTTTCTATTCACTGAATGTATAAAAATCTAAAAAATAAATAAAATTAATTTTCATAATCATTTATTTTTATTTGAAGTGATATAAATCAATTCAGTAGTTCCCAGTGTATAAGAATAACTATCAACGTTTTTGCACTTATCCAGGCTACAAAACTTGTCAGTGGCGTAACTATGGGGGGATCAGAGGGATAGATCCATCCCCAAAGACTCAGAACCAAAAGAAATTTAAGAATTTTAACAAGCCCTGAGAGACAATATTTTTGACAAAAAGACGTTCTGAATCGCTGAAAATGTGGTTTTAGAGGGATTATTATCAAAAATATTTCCGGTGGAGTACCCTGAACCCCCCTTTTGAATGAGCAAGCTACATAAAGTCTTGAATTACTGTAAGAAAAATCCTTTTAAAATACATTTTTGAGTATTTTACTATACTGTGTCACAATCAGCTGTGGTGAGGATCAAAAACAGAGTAATATTTTTCTAGCACGAGAGTTCGTATATCCCACTGACAATGATTCAAAAACTAGATAAAGTTTGACACGCAATTTGAGTTAGAAGAAAGTTAGAATTGTTGAATTTGTGTTTAGAATCGCTTAAAATTTGGTTTAAATGTAATATTTTTTTCGAAAATTTCTCCCATTTTGAATAAACTACATTATAGTCTTGAATTATTGTTAGAGAACTCCTTTTTCTCATTTTATGGTGTACTATATAGTGCCTGGAGTCAATTCCCCCCCCCCCACACTCTAGTAAAATCATTGTCATCCCCCCTCGCCAAGACTGTGCTATTTTATAATATCAACAGAAAACTAATAACCCAGGCGATGAATTTTTTGTGTTTTAACAAATTAGGGGAAAGCTGAATTTTTGAAGAATGCTAGTATACAAAGTACTTATTCGAAAAAACCAAAGTCCCGACCACACCCCGCTTGCTTCCCCCTCCACCCCTCAAAAAAAACCAAAGTCCCGACCATACCCCGCTTGCTTCCCCCTCCAGCCCCTCCACTTCAGTTAAAGGCTTACAACTCGGTAACCAATCAAGGTATCGTTGTAATTCTCAAAAAGGTATGATCAGTTAAAGTTGATTTTTGTGGTTTGTGGTGACATTTTTTTGTATAAATTAAATGATTACTGAAAAACTAGGCTATATACATATAAAATGTATGTAACATTTTTTTGAAGAATAGTTTTAAGTATCAAATGGGATGAGAATTACAACGATACCTTGATTAGTTACCGAGTTGTAAGCCTAACTGAAGTACTGCTCTTGCAATGTTGGGGAGGGGTAGCAAGCGGGGTGTGGGTCGGGGCTTTGGTTTTTCCGAGTAAGTACTTAGTATACTAAAATCCTGCAAAAATTCAGCTTTCCCCTAATTTGTTACGCCAATGGCTATTTTTTGCACTCATTGCCTGTGCTATAACATAAATCATGTTACTTGGATCTCAACAAGTTGAATTCGTCATTACATACAATACATCATCTCCCATTAGTTCATTAGTTATTCATACATTTTATTACTAACTCATTTGGCTATGTGATATCAGGTAGGCCTATCACCTTTGGCCTTCTGCATAAGAACATTGCCTTTTGACCTCAGAGAACAGTTAGAGAACAGATTTTCCAAATCCCTTTAAACTTTTTACTTTCATTTCAGTCATTAATAATTTTTCACATCAAATTCAACTTCACCCTAAATTTTCAATGACCAGCGAGTAAAATGAATTTGTCAACTTTTCAATTACAGAAATGAATTCTTTTTTATTTCTGTCCAGTAGCCTTCATAAAAGGTTTAAAGATACAAATTCAAGGCATTCGCGTTATAGGCTGAGCAGTACAGTCTTAGTCAGTGATTTATTTTGTTTTTGAAGATCACATCTTGAAGACTCCGGTTATGTAGTATAAGACAAGTCACATAAAAAATTATATACCGTACAATATTACCATTCTTATTCACTAGTTAAGGTAATTACAATTTAAATTAGTTGAATTGGGGCTCAATAGTATGTGGGCGGGGTGCTCCACTGTACCACTTCATAACTGAATTTTCTTTGTATAGAGTGCTCGTTGCGGAAAATCCCGTTTCTATTTTAGTGGTGATGATATCACAAGGGGGAGGGGGGGAGGTCGTTCGACTGTGTGGAATAGTTCATTAAGAACGTAAACAGCGACTCTATTACTCGAACTAAACAGTTGAAACACGACGCATAGCAAAGTGCGATAATTTTGAGAGAGTAATAAAGAAGCTTTACACTCGGAATTACATAAAACATTTTTCCTACTTATGCAGTTTTGGATTGCCATCCAATAATTGTATGAAATCATCATTTTCGTTGAGACGCTGAGTTTATGAAAATTTATCTGGTAATAATCAGCTAGAAAGCTTCAGTGTTATCAACCGTGTGATAATTATCATCTTTTATATTAATTTGGCTCTTGTATGTTGTACGATCTGCACTTTCGTAGGATAATTTAAAAGAAATCTCATTTCAAATGTAACTGGAAGTGATAGCCGTAAGCCGTAACAGGTATCTGTTCAATCAGATAGAGATAAGCTGCGTTCTCCTAGGCACTCTTTGTAAGGGTGACCGATTAGATTTGCCAGCAAAAACGACACTGTTCTCTGCTGTAAAATCACTTCTCGGTGGTTCGGAACCCACTTAAAACTGTAGGTCCAACTCATCAATCACAATCATCCAACTACAGACCCACGCACAGGTTTCAGACCTATGTGGGCTTCATCTTCCAAAAAAAATATTATAAAATAATTAAAAGATACATTTTCTGTATTGAAACATAGATAATTGTAAAATATTTGGTAAATTTTGGACGTCAGGTTTGATAATCTAGACTAAACGGTTGGCAACACTGGCTAGCGTAAAGTAAAGCTATGTTGTAAGCAAGCATAATAGTTATTTATGTATTAAGAGCGTGAAGCGCGACTTTATCGCTTGAGCCAAAACATTTACTGCGCGACGCATAGCGGAGCGCAGTAATTTTGTGAGAGCAATAAAGAAGCTTCACGCGCGAAATACATACAATATTTTTCCTACAACTGCAGCTCTGGATTCCAACACAATAAAAGTTTGTGGTTTGTAACATCACAGACCGTGCGCGGATTTGGTTAGCGTTAGACTTTTTTGAGGTTATGTGAATTTCACGGATTCCATGATCCACCAATGAGAAGACATCAAAATCAAAACAGAAGCGTAAAGAAAACAGCTGGCGAGCGTAAAGTACTTAACCGCTTGCGGAGCAGTAAAGAGGTATTTTACAATTAGTTTTCAGTACGTAAAGAACTACTTTACGAGCAGTTGTAGGAAAAATACTTTATTGCTTGCTTCCCAGTAAACAGCTGTTGTATGATTGTAGAAAGAAAAGAGTAGTTTTGTATTATTATTTTGAATTCTCAGTATCTTGTTATGCTTGAGCTTTTCAAGAACGGTGTTCTATATTTATCCTTTCAAGTATTTTTTTTATTATTTGGTCAATTTATAAATTTTATATTTGAAAAAAATTGTGTTAATTTTCAATTGGATGACCTGTTAGGTGTTTGGGATCAAGCTCTATAAAGCTGTATTCATCTTCAAGATATTCTATTCTTTATTCGCCCTTTAAATAGCTTGGTATTCCATTATACTTGAAACCTTAATATTCATTCATGCTTTGTCAGGTTAGGTTATAGGCTATAGAAAAACATAGGTTATCAACCTATAACCCATAAATGGGTTATCAACTATAGGTGGGACTCAATTAATTCTGAAAATTCTTTGGCTAGGTTTTTAGGCAAGTTCTATTTCAAAATTTATGTTTCAAAGATACCGTATGTAATGTTTTCCAATAAGCAATATGAGAAAGGGCCTATTGTCCCCCCCCCCCCCCACAACCACACAGTGTGGCAATTATGAATTTTAGCAAATCTGGCCATTAGCCTAATCGGGATCTTAGACAAAGTTAAATAAGCAATACTTTCATTCTTCCTATAGAGAATTCGTGGCTATTGATATTAAAATTTTAAATAGTACGAGAATATTTTGTAGTTCTTGTCCTTTAGTTCTATATTTTGATGAACTTAATGAAAATTAGAGCCTATTCAATAACCATTCCACAACTCTTCTTTGTCTCAAGATACACTTTCCTCGATATTCAATCACTTTGTTTGATTTTGATTCCAGGTGTAAGTTATTAAAATTCATTGAAATTCTAAATCAGTGGAATATCAATTTAAACGATTAACACATTATTTCCTTTATTCTAACTTTATTGATCAAACGCCCTTCAAGCGTTCCACCACCAAAGATGAACTATGATCATCATCAAAAGTTTTCATTTCAATAGATTTGAAGGTTACATTTATGTATTAAACATAAACATCTTAATTTTCTAAAATGACAAGAACCGTAGCTCGAATATGCCATGCTATGAAATAAATGCCATTCAAGTATTCAGATCGTTCATTTATCATATTATCGTATGCATATAATATTGTACTATATTAATATTGTAATAGCAATTAGAGAGTTATGGCTGCTAGCCGAGCGCGGTGATCATGATGTTCAGTCACGTGCGCTCAGAACTGCGCTTGGAAGGCTGATCGGCAAAAAATGTCATGACCATGACGTTATCTACTCCACTATCACTGACCTGATTGTTCGTTCGGAACCCACCTTAAACATGAGGTTCATTTATAACATTATTATCATCCACTCATTACCCACGCACACGTCTCGTACCCATGTGGGCATCATCAGCACGAGAAAAGTATTTATATAGATATGCAGGATAATGAATATCTTGATTTTTTTAATTTACAAGAACATTAGCCCAAACATGCCAGGTTAGGCTCGGTGCACTCTTGCGTGTTTTCAAGCGGCGTGCACGCAGCTTGCGAACGCCGGCGGTTCAGCGGTAGATGAGTTCTAGTGAAGAAGTACACACTTGAGCGGAGCAAGTGACTTGCAAGCGGCGTGCACGCGACTTGCAAATTGAGCACGCAGCTTTCTGCCCCACCGCCGCGTGCACGCAGCTTTCACAACACGCCGGGCGGTCTGGCAGGTTGAAACCGCTTAAAACACGCTCTAGTGTGTATTGAAGATAGAAAACACGCAAGTGTGCACCGAGCCTTATGAAATGAACTCTATCCAAGTATTCAGTTTATTATTCATTTATAATCATTTCATTTTGATATTTTGTTATATTCTATTGTATTATATTAATTTTTTTATTGTACTATATGCCCAATAAGCATTCTATGATGCATTTTCCAATGGCAGAACCATTTTTCGATGACACTGATAATCAAGTGAGATCTGGCATATAGAGATGCTGCATCTATTGTCTATGTTAATGCATGGATTATAATGCGATCTCATTCAACTCATATTTTCAAAGAACGTAATAGTTTCTATTGATTTCATGATATTGATATTTTACAATATCAATCAGATTGCAATCGATTGGAGTAGAAGAATTAGGATACCCAGTGAAATCATGAAGATTGAATTAGTGAATCAGTGAAGATACACTACATTTGGCTGTGTTTAGTGAAACTCAAAAACCTATTAATGAACTATTGTACTCTTATTTTATATCTAATTTTTTCTACAAGATTAACAATTTTGAGGAAGAAATGTACACAATAGCCCATCGGGTATGAATACTTGTAATTTTTGCATTCATAGATTTTTCTATGGATGTGGGAACAATTGATTCATTATGACTCAAATAAATCTTGCTCGAAATATGTTTTATCACTGGATATGAACTAGTTTCATTGCTATGTGGAAATATTCTTTTCACTTATTTGTGACAAAATATTTCCAGTACGATAACCAATTTTATTTCAAATAATAATATTTTGAATAGAACTGACAACTCTTTTTATAGTTTTTATTGGTTAATTTTCAAGTTCCTAAATTCTGGCATATTTCTTGTTACTGATCAAAACATTACTGAACTGTGTTTTGAACAGACATTGCCTGTTCGTTTATGAGAAACTCAATAATTCCCAGTAAATCAACTGCTCTGATTTATTGTCATGTCTGTCTATGCTAGCTCAAGCCGGAGACGAAGCTCTGTTATAAGGCAGGTAGAACCTAGGCTTCTGTTCGGACCTGATATAATATTCTAGCAATCTGTATTTATAATTTGATGTGTGAGTGTTGCCGTCAGTATTATATCATTGATGTTATAATAATTTTCATAGATTATCTTTGCAAATTGAATTGCATCCACTCTTTCAAGAAAAAAGGTAGGACACGAATATTTAAAAAAATATCGATGTATCTTTTCAACTGCTGCCTGTTCTGTGTCAGTCTTTTCCCAATTTGGCTTCTACTGTTCTTTGTCGTTCCCCACAATTTAAAAGTATATTAGGTGACTATGTGTATTTTTTTCAACGCTCTGATAACATTCTATTCAATTACAACCCATTCTTTCAAATTGGTTCAAATATTATTAAGTTACTTTGCCTCAGAAACAAACAAATATTATAAGAATCTTCCAAAATGTACTATTTAAAAATTTCTCATTACACTTCCAAGACAAACTTCTATATACATTTGCATTTTTCACATCACATCATCAATTTTTGAAATGGAAATTATTGTACTGTATATGTCTCAGGTCACATATAATACCAAAGTAAATCCTCAATGTATGCTGTACCTAATATTCTAGAAATTTATTCATGATATGTATTGCAAAATTATAAAAGACAAGCTGCAATATTATTCGATGCGCTATTGCCTTTATTTTATTCTTTGTAATTCGTATTTCATCGTTAATTTATTGCATATGGAATTATTCATGATCGAAGAAACAATAGTACAACCACAATTATTGTGCTTCAACAAGTACAAAAAATAAAACAGCATCGGGTAAACAAATTCGGCTACATATGTGTGTGCCTGCAAATTGATAACACTACTTCATAAAAATTATTGAATAAAAAATCAATTTCTGCTATCATTTTTCTCAATTAGATACTGCAATTTTCCATTATTATCATATTCTCATAGAGCCTGCACATTTTATTCTTCTTAAATACGAATTTAGTACAACACTAAAAAAATCATGTAAATAGTGGTGAATCTTCTTACCCAAAATATATTAAATTTATCATTTTATTTTCAATCTTGAAAATTTAAAACACCCTGGGATCGATAAAATGAAGTTGATTGCTTGGCTTGAAGGTTATTCATAAATTCAAGCACATTGTGTCTTATGCACTCATGATTAGACAAATAGAAGTTTTACAAGTCGCACTGTATAACAAGTAGTACAGTTCTCTCTGTTGTCCCAAACCGGAAATACAGTCATGAAATCATCTTCAATTTTATATTAATCATTGGAATATAAAAAAAGAATTTTCGCCAAGCATTCTCTTAGCATTCATTAATCTTGATCCGTATTGGTTATTAAAGTTCATAATTATTGCTATTGAATATTTTATAACTGTATATTTATTGAATAGAAAGTTATCAAACTACTAATACTTTTTATACAGCAGTGCTAACATGTAGGAAGATGCATATCAGTGTTCAGTAACTAGTCCAGTAACTATGTGTAAAAAAATTGATGGTTCAAGAAAAATATAGTGTTGATTTTTTTAGAATTTTTAAATTTATAATCACTTATTACCCCAAAAAGTTTTTTCTACCATAACTGCATATTTGAGGTCTTAATTTCCAATCTTGTCAAGTGTCAGTAGAGAAAAATTACACTACAATATTTTTTCATTGAATTTCATGCAGATATTTCTTTGACATATTTCCAATATATTCTCATATAGAACCAGCTTTCTTGTTTTTTAAGTGAAATATATTTTTTCATGTATTTTGAAGCCTTAACTTCACACTTAGTGAAACATTTATATTTCACAAGAAATTCTAATAGTGTTACCAAACAAAAATAACTTGAACCCTTTGAATGGGAACTATAGCCATATTAATTCCTAACTAGATACTATAAATCTTAATTTGAACTTTTCACATCGAAACAGCAATGCTTCTGAAGATATTCCTAATAAAGCAGGCCAAAATACCATATATTTGGGCATATGCCGATTTTGATGGAACTCAATATTTCTATGTACCTGTGTTGGTGTTAAAAATACATAAGAAACAGCTAAGAACAATAAATATTTTTCTACACCAAATTACTATGTTACTGGACTAATACTTTCTATCCAACCTCTTCTTCTCGAGCTCTTCCCCCTTTAAATTTTATTTTTCCACTAATGCAAGACATGTCTTCAAAATGACTAATTTGCATGTAATGTTAACAGTTTCATGTTTCTCAGTTGGTTAATATCTAAGTGTCGTGGTATGTATTTGTTTCTTTTTCTTTGAGCCTTTTCACCCTGCTGTAGGTTTTGAGCATGTGATATATTTTCAATTAGGGTTTCTCAATCAATCACTACCATATTGATGTATTTTATTATTTAAAAGATGGTTATTCTTCAGCCATCAATTCTATGTTGTTGTTGTGTTGAAGGGCTTAAGTGGAGAGAAAAAGAGGAGCGATTCGAGAGCGTAGTGACAAAGAGGAGCTATCAGAGCGTATAGCGGCAAAATTCAACTTGTCTTCGCTCACTCCTCCTACATTCCACAACACGTTTGATTTGGTCGCTATGCTCTTTGACGCTACAATCTTTACTCAATGATCACTACCTTTTATCGCTTCACTTTGTAAGCACCATAAACATAAGCAACTACAACAAAGAATAAATGGCTCAAGAATCATAATCTTTAAAATAGTAAAATACAACAATAAACTCTCAAGCAACCTTAGGCAGCATAAATGCAGAAAAAATCAATTAAGTTCGATGTTGTAGTTCCATGTTTCTTTTTCACTTGATACATAAACATAAATGATTATTGAAATTAGGACTTTTAATTCCTAACTGAAAATACAATTGGGGATCGCCAAAATTACGCTCACTTCGAATTAATACTCTTTTCCACAATGTGCATTACGGCTGTAATTATTTAAATCCAAAATTAGATTCTTCAGTTGACATGGAATTTCTCAATTATTCCATTATGTCAAGGTTCAAGATATGATAATTCTGCATGATTATTTTATATTAGGTAACCCTCTTTTTTTTAGAGGACTGTTTTCCCCCTCCTGGAACCTACCTGTTATTAGTTAGCTACCCGTCTTTAGATTCAACCTTTCATGGCTACTCAATATGTCCTATTCTAGCAGCAGTCTTGAATGTTTATGAGTTTACCTAAATAAAGGAAAAAGATGTCAATCCCATTTGTTTACAAAAGATGGCGGACGTTGCCAACATACGTATTCTAGTTCTAATTTACTAGGTTAGGTTTGTTTTGGTTAGAGCCGCCATGTTGTTAATAAATGGGATTGACATATTTTTCCTGTCATTAAGAAGACTCAAATGTTTACAGCCACAAACTCGGACTTATTAATCTGTATTCTCCCAGTTTCACACTTTTTGCGGAGTGCACTGCACACCAGTTTTGCCAGATGCAAGCTGAAGAATTGTGGGGGATTTGGCTCAAAATTACCGTGCATTCAATTACTGAGCTTTAATTGAGCTAGGAAGCCCCTGCTTCAAGAAAAATAAATGAGAGACTTTGTATGAAGGAATGAAGGAAGGAAGACCTTACTTACAAACTCGTCAGTCTCATGCTCAATTTCCATCACTTTTATAGTCACCAACTTCCCCAAACAAGTTCAACCTATTTCGGATTATTTCACAATATTATGATTTAACATTTTCAAATATTTGTTCTATTTTTACACAAATCTTTCCATTATTTTTATCATTTTCTACACAGTTACTTCCTTATTTAAATTCCAACAATTTTAAAGATTATTTCAAAAGTTCCCTCAATATTTGAAAGAAATTAGAATATTTTTTGTCAATGTCTTTTATATTTTTACATAAATCTTTTCAATAATTTGTTTATTTTCTAAATAATTATTTATTATTTTGGATTCCTATAATTTTCAAGATTTTTAAAAACTTCCAAGTGCACTTTGCTGTACTATTACTGTACTTCCAACACCAATATTAAGATTTTTATTCCTGCAACTGAAGGGCGGTGAATATTGCTCTTTTCAATGGCCCGTATTTATAAACCTAAGTTGAGACAAATAAGACTTGAAAAGCCATTCAAGTGAATGATTTTCAAGTCACCCTTGAGTTAAGGAAGCCTCAAGGTAGGTTCATAAAAGCGGACCTAGAAGTAAGATGTTTGCATGATCATGCATGACACGGGTACGATCACTAACAGCGCACGCATTTTTCTGTCACAAATTGTGCCAGTGATGTGATGAACACCTCACATTGCACAACCCCATAACTGTTTTCATAAAATGAGCGCATACAACCAACTACCCAGTGTCCAAACTCAACATTATGGGTACCTTCCAAGTTCTTTTTATTCAGCTCAACCATGGCCTAAACTCTTGAGGCACAGACAGACAGACAATTGATTGTTTTCATTGCATTAATAATATCACCGTCGGTGAAGTTGGGGCGTATAATTAAGCTTCCTCTTTATTAATAAACTAGAGTTTCTTTCAAAACTTCCTTTAGAATCCCCTACAATTGGAGACATCTGTCACAGTAAAGCGCATCTATTAGTAGAGCAATCTGGATTCATCCCAGACTTTCTAGTTCTAGTCTACAAGTAGCAAGTGTCTAGACTGCTCTAAGAGTGCGCTCCATCGCAATAAATTTCTTCTTTTGGACCATCCATTAGCTTCCGTATTCATATAGTAACTAAATAAAATAATGCAAGTGGAACAGATCTGCAGATCTGGCAACCAGACATCACATTTTAATACCTTAATACCAAGCAATTAAATTCCTGGATTTCTTGTTCCATGACAAACTGCGTTGGTAATATTAACTTTTCAAGTGAATTCAACGACTTGAAGTCAAATTTGACTGCAAGTCGTTGAATTCACTTGAAAAGTTAATACCAAGCAATTTGTTACATTAAAGTAATCTCATCATTTGGTGAATAGGTAATAGGGAGAGATTTATGGTACACGGAAAGCATAAAAATACTGAAATTCAATTTTATATAGTATTTCCTGAAGCCAAGCCAAGTGGCGTAACTATGGGAAGGATCAGGGGGATAGATCCAGAGACCCCCAGAGACCCAGAAACAAATGAAGTTTTGGAATTTGACAAGCCCTGAGAGACATTAATTTTTGAAATAAGAGTCAAAAAATATGTATTGAATTGCTGAAAATGTAGTTTTAGAGAGATTATTCTCAAAAAAATTCTGGGGGTGGACCCCAGACCCCTACAGGCAACATAAAGACTTGAATTACTATTGAGTAACCCCTTCTTCTCCTTTTAAAATGCATTTTTAAGTATGGTACTATACTGTACCCCAATCAGGTGAGGTGGGGGATCAAAATAGCAGAGTGAAAATAGTTTTAAGTAAGCCTGCTTTAAAGTTCGGTTACTTGAACAATACATTTTTAGCTCGAGAGTTAGGATCTCCCACTGACAACTATGCAATAACTAAATGAAAAGTATAGGTTAAAATGGATGAATTTGTGTCTAGAATAGCTTAAAATGTGGTTTTAAAGAGATTGTTTTTCAAAACTTTACTGGGAGAGTACCCCTGAACCCTGCTTTTGAATAAACGATACATTATAATCTTGAATTATTGTTAAAGAAACTCTCCTCCTCTTAAGGTGCATTATATAATGCCTGGAGCCCCCACCTGTTACATCATTGGTCATTATCCTCCCCCCCCCCTCAGATTGTCCCTTAGTTATGCCTCTGAAGCCTCCACATATGAATCCAATTACGGCTGTGTACTTAATTTAGGTAAAATATCTTAATTTTTGGTCTTTGAGTTTTGATAGTTTTTTTTAGGTTGGAAATTTTTGAAGTTGGGGACAAGCAAGTTGTAATGAAGATACTAAGACTTGTAATAAAAGCACTCAGACACTGAAAGCATTGCTATGCTGTTCTGTGCCAGTGGTCGGGCGTTTATCAAAAGCACCGCTTTTGGTGGCTGGTTGCCCTATTTGGCTGGCTTGGTCAGTCCCTCACAATCTTATTCCGACCAGCGCTACACAATTGTGCGGCTATGCAGGATGCTCAGAGTTTTGTAGGACTTTATACCAATTGACCTGATCAGGTCCACTTTTGCCCAGATATTTTTTGTTATCAGCCAGTTAGTGTAATATGTGTGCCCAAAGCTTTAATAATCTTTTTTATCTCAACTGTTTATTCACCATTCACTATATTTTTTTCAACTGTTCTTAATAGTTTGTTAATCACCAGTGATGATATTGACGCAGTTTGTATTTCAATTGAAAGTTGAGTTTCTACATAAGTTCTTCAAATCAAATTTTCTTGATGATTTTCAGAAATCTTTCACAAAGGAACTAAACTTTCAATGAAACCTCACTCAATGTCATTTTCATCTAAATTGTTTTTTTCATTTGGCACTATTGAATCTGGCATTGTAAGCATTCAAATAGTTGCTATATTATCGAGTCAAGGTTATTTCTCAACAGCTGATGCATAATATTGTGTTCTTCTCTCTTTTGTCCTGTGTTTGAAATTAAATGAAAGTGCTAGAAATGTTTCCCAAGTATTTAGTATGGCTGATTGAAGTTCAGCTTGAAAATATTTCGAATGTAGTATGAAAAATAGTTGTTTTATATTAGTCATAAGATCCGTTATATTGGCACAATTTGAATTTCTAGAAATCAACTACGAAATTAAATAGAGTTTGCTAATAAATTCAGTTTTTCACTTCATTGTCATCAAATTTTGAAGTATTTGATATTGAGAAACTAGTGATAAAATTCAATTTTAATAATGTCAAGATTGGCTTAGCTAATCACAATCTGTATCTTATGCCCGGTGTCTCAGTCGTTCAGTAAATCATTCTGTAGCTATTAAGTCAATAGCGGCCCTAAGGCTTGTTCCATACATACCCGGCAGTCAGGTAACCGCTGCTGTTTACCCAGCTGTAGGAGCATTTTATGATGTGAAGCACTTCTCACTTACCCGATTTTGAAATAATATGACACAATGTACTCATGCTGGTAAACAACACCAGTTGCCCAACTGCCAGGTATGTGTGAAACAAGCCTTATGGCCGCTATTGAATCAATTGCTACTGAAGAGATTTTACCAAATGACTGAGAATCCGGGCATTAGTCTCAAATTCAATTTGAGAAATATCAATCATGTAATTCTATAAATTTAGTGTAGAACATCAATCTAACAAGATTCTCAATCATTTTTATTTCCTATTATCGTCAGCCATTTCAATATTTAAATTATTTTGAGCGTGTTGTAAAATATTTGAAAGTATGCGACCTTCTCAGGAAAAAAATATGATCTTGTAGTAGGCTAGGTGATTTTAAAATACTGCAATATCTTTTATCAAATATTCTGAACTATGATTTGTATTTATTTCCAAACTTCAGATGAAACTATTTAGTCCATATAGTGAGCTAATTGAAGTCTCCCCTTGAAACCTCAACTTATACTCGCAAATGTCCTATTATTTTTTTATCTTTTGTTGAATTTTATAGTTTATCTTAGTTATGTGAGAAATACGTGAAAATAAATTTTTCATTATGCAATATAAAAATAATAAAAATAAATAAGAGGTACTAAAAGATCGAATAAATCTTGTTTAGATAGCTTTATAAACATAAAAAAGGAAATTTGAAAGTTTCACAATTTTCAAGAATTTTGAAAAAAATAATTATTTGTTTTATCAATGAAGAATATATATCCTACAGAAATAAGCATCTAACTTATTATTCTTCTAAGAAATTTTCCATACTTTGCATTAACACCAAGAAATGAATTAATTAGCAACGAAATTTGATTAATCAAAAGCCTGGCTACACCGCATAAGTGTAGAAGAACAGGGATTTGTACTACAGCAGTTGTTTAACAAAATATTATTATTTATACATTACACATCACTGGATTTGGAACTCATAAGGCTAGAGAAACTGCCTAATGAAATTTAGTAAAAAGGATTATAAACTGGCAACTAACTAAAGGTCTCGACTCATTTTAGATTGTAAAACAAATTGGTTTTGAACCATACAAAATACCCCAAAATATTATTATGAAATCTTTTTAGGTTTTTAAATCTCCGATATTAAGCTTTTCATTTTACACAAAAGGCCGATGCAGCCGACAAGTGAAGAACAATTAAAATGCATGGGACTCACAACTCACATAGAATGATAGAACATAATGCTTGACTAATTTATATTCATGTTACCAATAAAGTCTGTATTGGTGACATTTAGCAGTTGAAATCACCCCTGAGGATTTGTTCGCTTCAAGTGCATATTTAATTCGTACACATTTCACTTGACATATTCAATACCATTTTTCACTTATTACATCACATGCTGCTTTTTGTAGGTGCAATTTGATAGTTACATGATGCCACCCTCATGTAACAAACTATGAATGTCATGATGTATTGCATTCCCCTCATCTGTCAGCTATTTTACATATTTCATAAATATCATTGCACTTGATAGATCTTAGAAAAATAATTGCTAATATTCAAATTCTATATTCAGGATCGACAAACAGCTTGACAGATAATGTATTGTTAAATTAGTAATATTGTGAGTGTATAACTTTGTATTGATTGTTGGAGACATTTCGCACCGATATAGTGTTGTTTTGGGTCATCTACTAAAATGAAATTTGCAGCAAAAAATGGTTTTGTGTATGATCTATGCTTAGTTACTTGAAATAATTTTCACTTCAATTTCGCATTAAAGAATAAAATATGCTGCTTATAATTTCCATGGATAAAACATCCAAATTTAAGATCACATTTACATTTGCATTGTCTTATATATCATTCAAACTTATTGTAAATAATCAATAAAATATTGAATTTTATGTTGGCTCATACAAGTATATCTGAGAAATTATAAAAGTATTGGAAAATTTTTTTCCCAAGTGTTCAACAGGTTTGCAATTCAGTTTTCTCAGAATAAGTATGGTATGCTTACTACTACTACTACTACTACTACCCTATACTCACGCTCAGACATTACGTCTTTTGGGTATTTATTCATTTCATTGAATGTACTTAGAGACTATTTATCTTGTAAGGAATTGATTTATTCTTAACAAATATAATAAGAGATAAATTTGAATTATCATACCCAGTAAACCTTTAATTATTATCAATCACATATTCAAAAAGTAGAGATGTTTTCCAGCTTTCTTTTGACTATTAGCAGAGATTTATTGAGTTTTGATTTGAGGGAAACTTTGTATGTTGAAAATACATAATCTTTGCTGTTGTATGAGGTAAAACTCAAATTATCTACAAGTATGTCACAAAATCTTCAAAACATGTATCATTCATGATCAAGTTGTAAAAGCATTTATTGTGCTTTAGAGGCCAACATCGTTTCAATTTAATAAGTTGTCATTCATACTCACATAACAATGAAATTCAAAATGGATAGAATGAAAAATTGTAGTCATTGTGTATTTTCAACCAGTGTGGTCTGAGTGAAGACACTGTATTGGCACTATAACTGTGTGAAATGAATCCGTCTAATCTTAAGACATCAAAATTCCGAATTGGGAAGTGTTAATTCAACATGATCTTCAACTCTGCAGCTCTGGAGTGGATCACATCTATAAGAAAAGGTCGAATAATATTATTCTACATAGAATGAATACAGCTACCCCTGCATGCCATACTTCACTTTCCCTTCAAGCTCCAATCTGATTACCATCAGTTCAACTTTATCTTTTTTTATTGTCATAAATTGTTTGATGCATAAATTATGTTAACTGATTACATCTAAACTGTCTTTGTGTGCAAGATATCAATGATTGAGTTCCTGGTAGCTTTACTAGTAACTGGTAAATGTTACCGGTGGCATCTGATTGTTTAATTCAATTTGTTCAATGTCTATGAATTTGAGTAGAGTCAGACGCCACTGGTAACATTTACCAGTTACTGGCAAAGCTCCCAGGAACTCGACCATTGTGTATAAAAATATATATAATTGATATCATTGAATACAAAAATGAGACTCTCCCAAGCACAACATTTTTATATATGTTCTTCTTATATTATCTCAATTCTTATGGTTTGTAGATTATTGAAAGCTGTTAAAAGAACTTAATTCGTTTTCAAGTTATAGTGATTTATTGAACAGTCAATTTATTCTTAACAAATATTTACAATACACATTTCCTATTGAACTTTTCCAATAGTGTATTCAATAGTGTTACACTAATGTTATCAATACGACTTGCAAATATCATTCATGTATAGTGAATTCAAGTAAAGTGAGATGTACTTGACTGCAGTAGTCTCTACAAAATTATGTATGCCAATGTACAAATTAACGTTGTACAAAATTACAAAGCTACAAAATTAATTGCCATTGACAATGAAAAATGAAAAGTTATGGTCAATTCTCCTGCTTTACTGGAATTAAGTTGATTTAATTTTGGAGTTTGAGCGGGAACAAAAGCCTCTTCACCCATGAAATTTTGTTGCTTGATATTTTTTATTCTCTACCTCCTGTTTAAAACTTATTGGTGTTCAATTTGAGTTCCCTCTCTAATGTTGCTTTTTGACATCTTCGTGTGTGCATGTTTGTATACTGTTCAATATTAAGTGTCAAGTTACAGTTACACTTGCTATGTGGAACCATCCCGAATCAAGTGCTGACCAGCTTTATTTGTACTTCTTTTTGATGTTTATTGATCTGACAGTGTTTTGGACAGATGAAGTGTCTTAATAACAATATGGCTAAACACTAGCTAGCTATATACTCTTTGATGTATATATCTAACTCAAGAGAATGATTGAAGAATGAATGGAAGCGAAACTATCAATGTGCATTACCAACTACTGGTTTGTAAAAGAGTGGCATAAAATTTGATTCTGCCTCTAAATAACAAATTTGAAGTATCTATCACACTATTTCAATGTCTATTATTTCTGTCAAGCAGAATTTGTTTCGGTGGGCTTGGCATACTGATACAATTCTGTTAGCTGAGTTAGGAAAGCAATCACTCCTCCTTGTGAGGAGGACACTTTTTGGCCTAAAACATAGCGTTGAGGTTTAAATAGTCACCTACAGTCGAATCGGCTATGGTGCTATATACATGCATACATACTTTATTTTAATGCTGCAGAAAAATCAATTATTGGCTACATTTTTTCAGACATTATTTCCTTTTAAGAGTTATTTATCACCAACCTAGATAGATTATTCTCAACTCATGTTGAATCTAGACCTGGAATTTTTGTGTCATGATCTTTTCCTATTTATCATCAACCCACAAGCTCCAATCTTGAATGTATGGACCATTCGCAATGGACCAAATATTTTGGCTACTTATCCAATGTCAAGAGCTAAAATTATGTACCGATTCACAAATTAATGCAAGTTTTGTTATAATTACATTGCCAAAAATCAATCATTTTTTACCCTCATATTAAAGCCAATATTGTCCATAAGCCAATAATGTCAATTATTTTTTTATTTCTTCTGAACGTTTTAGTGTAAGAGAAAATCCCAGTATTAATTTTTGGCTTCATTACAGCAGTTTAATTTTGTTCTCCAAGAAATAATACTTGCACTCTAGTCAAGTCAATCAATTATTATCGTCACTTCAAGTCCTAATAGGTATTCTGTGAATAAATAGCCAGTTATTATAATAACTAACTTACTCGAAAAGGGTCTCCATAAACTCATTGCGTTATTAGTATTTGCCTTATCATTTTAAATACTATGTCAGCTCTTCAACAATTCAGTTCTTTGTTATTCTACCCACCATCATCTTTCAAAAATCCTCTTTTCATTGGTTATCAGATTTATATTGGCTAGATCAATCTATAAAAAACAATTTATCAGTTGTTTGATGTGGCTCTCTAGAATTTATCCAATTTCAACTTTCAAAAAAATAAATACGTACATGGAGCTCTGTACAATTTTATCTTTGAAATTCGGGTAAATTGAACGTTGATGCGTTCACCTTTCAGTAAATCTTTGTTTTATTGTTCCACCTATTCGTCTTTTTACTCCAACATTTATAATGTGTGTTTTTTAAATTATTTATTAGATTAGATTACTTGTCAGGATAAATATTGAAACGAATTGATTGAAAGAACTAATAATTTGATGATGCACTTGTGTCACCTTATTCATTTAGCAATTTTTTCAACAGATTTTGCTTGTGTAAGTGTGCAGTTCTATGTGAGTGTGTATATGTTTGTATGGACTGTTAAGGTTATCTATCAACTGTACTCGTCAATGCCAGCTCGTTTGGCGTTTTGTATAAATGTTACCATTAAAGTGTATAATCCATTGTCCTAGTACCCAACTTAAATAATCAATTAAATTTTTTAAGAAAGTTGTACTCCATGCTTCAACAATTTTTTATTCCATAGAATACATTCAGTTGAAGTGTACAATGGAGCGTTCATGCATAAAAAACAGCTGTCATGTATTGGTTGAAAGTTTTTCAATGGAGCAGCCCAGTCAAATTAGACAAAAATTTGGCCATCGAGAGAAACAATTGATAGAGAAATGTTTTTTCGCCAATCGCTTCATCTAACCTTAAATAATAACATACCAAAAGCCCCCATGGGGGGGGAGGTAATCTCGCTGAGGGAGGGGGGTGGAAAGGTACAATTTTTTCAGTTTTCTGCTTATAAATCAGTAACGATAACTCAAATCTATTTATTTTTTTTTGTTCTTATCAAAGTTTAAGTTGACAAAATTCTCTACAAAAATGACCCCCCTGCATGTTTTTTAGAACCATCCGAAAGCGCTTTACGGGCTTCCCAAATTAAGGATTATAATAAAGAAATAATAATGATAATAGAAAGAAGAATAGAAAATCGTTTAATTAAAAATATTTAACAACCTTAAATAAACCTCTCATAAGGTTTACTGCTTGACAATTATTGTTTGAGCTTACTGCTTGACAAGATGTAATATAATACTTAAAAACATTCTGAATGATAATAGTAATAGTGAGATAATTTGTGAATAGTGAAACGTGAAAGTGAAAATAGCATGGAAAGCGCTCATAACGCAACCACACATTAATAAAATTAATAAAAAAACCAGTGTAATTCCTAGAGCGTTCAGAGGATTTTTTCTATGCAAAGAAGCATTTTACAACAGGAATGTAGTTTACTCGTTTAATGAATGAATTGATTAAACATTTTTGAGGGTCAAAAAATGATGGTTTAAACTCATGCAAAATTGATTACGGTTATTGCCCAAGGAGTTCAAATTTAGCATTGGTGCATTAACTGCTGCATTTTGTTATGTTGCATGTTGACAGCAATCATTTTAGCAACAAATGATAACTTTTCCACGGCAGTATGTTATTACTTATGCTTTATAAACAAAATACAGTATTAATATTTTTTTCTAGGACTTGTGCGTAGAAAATGATATAAATAATGATTAAACAATACCAAGCTCAAACGGGAATCGAGCCCGTAACTGATTGAGTGGCAGCCAGACGCCCAGTATCATTGTCAATGGGGTCTATTAATTATTCATATAATTTCTAATGAATTGTTCAGATAAATTTCAATGCAGATTTACACTGCTTTAGAGTACCATAAATGCTGTTCTTTTGTGACATCAGTCACAGTTTCTGACAACGTTCTTGACCCCAGTAGATATTTTCAAAATCCTCAGAGCATAACATTGCGAATTGTTAAATATCAATATAATATTTGCTTCAGATATTCGACTATGAATGTTGACCCATTTCACACTTCAACTGACTATTCTTCCATGTGTCAATCGACAATATTTAGTATAGAATACTTGTCATTCCTATAATAACTAGGTGAAAAATGTAGTCATTAACTGACAGCCTGCGATTTCAGAGAATAATTTTGAAGTATTCTATGGAATGATGCATAATGTTTTCCACTTATGTAATCTGCTATAAAAACTGGCCCTGCATTTCTTTAATGTGATTGATTTTACTTACTTGCATCAGAAAGGTAACTGAATTCCTAGAGAGCTTAAACATCAAAGTTTACTCTTTATGAGCGAAAATGCATTCCTGGTACAAATGAATCATTCCTCATATTGGATTGATTCCACTTATTTCTACCAGGAATATTTGTTGCTCCCAAAAAGTTGCTAATTTTGATACTTTCGAGAAATAAGAAGTCAGTTTTCGTAGAGGATTGGTCTATAAAATGGATTTGAATTATACACTCGAATGGTAACATTTATATCTATTTATATGTGAATTCTATTTATTAGTTTCTATTTCCAAACTCCAAGTGATGAAAACAAAGCTTGTTAAAATCAACTAAATTGATCAGGCTTTTGATGGCGATTCATAATGTGAATTCAAATAACTTTCCCTTACCTGCTTCTTTGATTCAAGTCAATAATAAGACTCGTGTTGTTGTGTCCCTTCTTCATAGTATACACAGGACATCCATAGCAGGTACATTACTTCAAGTAATGAGGTATGCATTAAGTCTGTGATAAACCTTTAGATTTGTAGACCAGGCATGAGTGCATGCATAGCAGTCCGGTGCATTTACGCTTTTCTGCAGTTGAGAATTCTGTGCATCGTTCTGGCTAGGTACAATTTGTGATCACTAATATTAGATATTTATTCATTCAATGTGTGAACAATAGATAGATTATTCCAATTGAACGGTTTTATTGCCCAGTTACATTAATATGTTTGGTCATTTGTTGGCTAGATTTGTTCGTATATGTTGATTATAATCTGCGTTACATTGAAATTGATTTTCTTCGGTATTATTAGTTGTAAGTGGGTGGTTCTTTGTTTTTCCTTAGTGTTCAACAAAACTATTTATTAGATTATCAAATTGCAATTTTAACATCCACTTTTTTCTCATATTGAGTTTGTAATCTTTTATTATTGATAGTTCAAATATCATTATCAAAATTCATCTTTAAACTGATATTCGTTATCTCAACAATGATTTTGAAATATATCATTAATGTTAGTACACATATTGTTATCAAAATTTATCTGTATAACTGAAATTCCCATAACTTAGAATCTAAGATTCTGCAACACCATATTTGGAAATGGTAGAATCAGTTTGAACATTGCAAAACTTTACCTGTCTCAATGATAGTATTCAGTCATTATTGCAATAAAACATGTTAATACCAAATCTAAATCAATTTCAATCATTCTAATAGATCACTTGCTAGACTAGATACTATAACTAAATTGAATAAAATTAGTTTAAATGTATGGTTCATAATGAAAATTGACAACACTTATTAAAATAAAACTAGTATTCTAGTATTTACAAGCAGTCCTAGTAGAGTTACATCAGTACCAAATTACTATTCATATGTGTAGATAGATTAAACTATATAATTACTTGAAATAAATCCATTTATCACTAGTTTATGTGCATTTAAAACTAAATTTTTTGAAATTGTCAAATTTTAGAATCACAAGTGCATTGTAGATGTCTAGTGTGATCATATGGTGCACAAAATATCTACTACAGTATTGAGATGATCTGGATATGTGATTTCTTATTGATTTACATCACCTGTTAATAGATTGCGTTACTTTGATTAGACTATATTCTATGTTAAACTGGTGAACTCTTTTCTCCATATTGCCAACACCTTTTATTCCTGTAGAGTTGATACTAGTAATTTCACAAACTTAAATCATTGTATCAGCAATTTTGAATTTGTTTCCCTAATTTGAAATAATGATAATTTACCAGTTAATAGACTTCAGCAAGTGTTTGTATGAATTTGGAAATTTTTGAACAATATGCTCTAAGGTAAGATCTGTTTCAAATATTGAAATCCATTCCTGTAGAGTTCATATTAGAAATTTCACAATGTTAAATCGTTATATCTGCTAGTTCGAATTTACTCCCCTTGTATGAAATGATGAAAAATTCACAGTTTTATAGAATTCAGCAAGTATTTGTTTTAATTTATAAATTTTTTGACAATATGCTCTTATGTGAGACCTGTTAAAAATATTGAAATTCATTCTTGTAGAGTTGTTTCTAGGAATTCCACAAAATTAAATAATTGCATCTAGATTTGTTCCCCTAATTGGAAATAATTTCAAATAACTGGTTTATTGGATTCAGCAAGTGTTGTATGAATTTGGAAAATGTTCAGGCTCCAAGGTGAGACCTGTTTGATGTATTAAAATTCATTTGCACAACACGTTTACTTCATAGTAAAAGTAAAGTTGCCAACTGAGATAGTCTCAAGTAGTAGGCTATTTTAAAAACTATTCAATTCTTGCAGTCAATTCACTAGTTGTCAGTTTCAAATAGAAAGATCATAAATCGATGAATTATGTTCTCAGTTGATTGTATAAATGCATTTAAATACTAGCAAATTTATTATAATTTCTCTCATTGAAAAGAAAGTGGACATTTTGTGAAATGAGCCTTATCTAATCATGTTTAGATTGTTGTGTCCGAATTTGTGTAGTAAAACGATTCCACAATATCAATAGGAAATGTGCAGTAATGAATCTTGACTTTTGTTTTGATATTTCTTAGCACTCCCTACTTCTTTATTTATTTGATTCTTCCACACTCATGATCACATTAATTAGTCTTAATTCTTATTTACTACCAGTAGTAATTTGATATTTATGTTTTCTATTCAAGGAAAAATGTTGTGTATTTTTTCTTCAGTCCAGCTTCACGGCAATTCCCAAAACTATTTGAATATTTCACTTCACTTTGTAGTACATTTGCTTTTACTACTGCTTGTATGATTTGTAAGGGAATCTTATCTTCATGTAGTAAACATTATAAAAATGTTGTTATACAAATCCTTTTCATTGGATACTGCTGACATTTTAAAATGTTGAGATCTCTCGAACGCTGGCCTTTAACATAATTTATTTATAATGAAGGTTGTAGAGAATTTATTCCAATTGAAGCTAAAATTTATAAGAAATTATCTGTGAATGTCATTATAGTCCACTAGAATTAGATAGGAAAAAGACTGTGCTTTCCAAAATCTTGAGCCTAATTTTACCAGGCTAATGTACATTTAAAACAGTTGGCAGTGGTAAAAATAAATGCATTGTTACCTGACAGGCTCAGGTCTGGTGTCAAAGTTTTCAGACAGCACCTGATCTAAGTAAAATCGAATCAATAATTATGATTTATAAACTTCTCTGTATCAAAATTCAGTGTCCTTAGAAATTCTGTATAAAAGTCTTAGCAGAAGCAAAAAACATACAAATTTACATTTTGTTTAAATAAAATGTTGAGGATAGTCAACTCACTTCTGTATGCAATATTATGTGTTGATTCACATCTTATTATCTCTATATTAAATTTCATCGTGATCTATATGTTGAAGCTATTGGGAATGCAGAAATCATTTTTAAAATCTCCAAAAGAATTTAGTGAAATCGAAATCACGACCTTCTTTTTCATCCAATTCATATTATTCCTTCTATACCTTCTCTATTTCCCTAAAAACGTGATCTATTCAAATAGAAGAGTGATAGTTTTAGAACGAAATACTCTATGACTTTTTAACCCTAAAATCACTTCTAAGTAGGATGTATGAGGTGTTGTTTATGTAGGATACTTTGATTGAGCTAGTTATCAATAATTCAATATCTATTTTATATGTAGTTAGTAATTATGCAGGTAAAAAAGACACTTTCTAAGTTCTTAAAAGTAATCATATTTGTAATTTTTGTTTAATGAGCTTGGAATGTGTCGGAATTCAGATGAGGTAAAACACCCTGTTTTGATTATACGATTAATTCATGTAAAAGGTAGTTAGTTGAAAGAACCACGACTAGACTCTATTGAAAGAAAATTAGTCTAGGCAGAATTGCTCTTTACACTACAGTAGTTTTTTTATATTATAAACTATATTTATTGAAAAATTATTATAGTTTTGAGAATGAAATCGAAATTTTTGTCTCGAAATAGTAAATATATCCTTTAATGTCGATGGCTACATTGTAATGCGGTTGAGGAATAAATTGTTTCTAAGTGCATATCAAAATGCACTTGAAACTAATAATATGCATTCGCTTTTGTGAACTTCATAGAATGAAAATTATTCTTAAATCTCAATTTATTTCGTTCTTTTATAGCAGAAATGTGAACGATTATATTATGTACTATATAGCATATGTTATGCAAAATTTCTGAGTTTTCTTAGCTTTTTGTGTCAGCTGCGCAATGTTTCCAATATTTGCTGAGTTTTTTATCGAAGCTTCAGTATTATATAGTTAATATTGTTGTCTGCATGAATTTTGTTGATTAGTTTACAATTGGAACAAAAATCTTTTTTATTTCAATCTGATTGAAGCAAAATTTTTAATTATTCTATTCCATGAACCATCGCTGCTTTAGTTTGAATCTATCTGATTAATATTCAAATGTGAAACGGAAAACATTTTCCATGTCTTTTATAATACAGTGTATCATCCTAGGTCATCAACTTTAAGACAATTCAGCAAATTTAAATTCAAATGAACGGCTTTAAAGCTCCAAACAAATTTTCTCGGAGCTAGCTCATTTGTTCAATAAAGTTTATTTACAGAATAAAACAACTATTATTGAAAATTCTCAATGCATTGTAGAGCTCTTACACACCCACAAAGCAATATTTTGTGATATTGCATACCCACTACCATGTAAGCATTAGATTATCTTCTCCCATTTATAAAAATCAAACTCTGCCAAAACTCTTCTTCTGTCATTATCTAGCAAACTTCTGCAACCTCACTAGTATGTTCATTTATGGTTGTATTTTTTTATTCAGTTCAGACCGTTAAAAAACTCTGATATGACAGACACATCGATCTATTGTCAACTGATGTAGTAAAATCTATTCTCCTCTCAAATCCCAAACCCCTATTACAATCCAGTTGTATTTTTTCTGAATCTCAAATTTAATCAGTTGCTCCTTTTGTTAATACAGCATGTTTTATTATATTTTAATTAAAAAAAGCCAATGCATGTGCTATTGATATTACTCATAATATGGTATTTAAAACCATTACTTTTACATTGTTTTATCACAATGTCTAGTCTGTATATTTATGAACAAATCATTCATTGTTATACCTGTGATTTCCATTGAGATTGTGGAACCGTTACATGGTAGTGAAACAATATTGTTGCAATTCCTTTCAAACTAAATTGGTTTATCATGGATTCTATATCCGTTTGTATTCAAGGAAGCTATTTAGATTTGAAACATACTCAAACCCCTCAATAATCTTTAAACGACTGCTTAATTTTTTTTTTCAAAATAAATATCGAGCATAAGACATATTAGTCTTAATTATGATACTCCAGATATTACTACCCATAGAAATATAAAGTTGTTCATAGAACTTAATCTCTTCATTCAAATAATTCAGAATGAAATATCAGAAGTCTCACAGATAGAACCGACTATCTTCCACCAATCTCGAATATTCAAATTTATTCTCTGAAGAAAAATTGTTTTTTGAAATTTTTAAAATACTTAAATTTATTTTCTAAAAAAATAATGGTTTCTTGAAATGTTTGTGTCCTGTACATCTCGTTGATTTTGCGTTCCTATATAGTCATAAAGTCTACCGCATCTTGTCATGCTATTTAGTTATTTTTTACCACGAATAGCCAAAATAATAACTCTCTAAAAATAATAATATTTTGGCCGATGCAGTTATGGAATAATATGGCCATTAATTGCTATATAGGTTTGTCCAGCAGTCCAGCTTTATAATTATTTGCACTTCTATAATAATATTATGAAAGGTCTATTGCATTTCAAGAAAGTTTAAATAATTTATTACTCTCAGCTATTTAAACAATGAATATTGAATATTCATAATCAAAATTGTCTTTATCAGAATCCTTTTCTAAATTGATAACAGTTTCACCTTTTTATTGTCTTAAAAAAAATAATATACGTCAAAAACAGAATTAATGGCAAGGTTGAGCATGGAAGGGCCTGAACTGTCATTTCAATTTTGAAAATGTTGAGTATGACTTTTGCAGAGCAAAGACTGTTTGTGAAGCAATTTATAAAACAAACGCTTCTTATTACACATAACTGTATACAGTTTTACCCTTAAAATCTCTGTTCTCTGCTGTAAAATCACTTCCCGGTGGTTCGGAACCCACCTAAAACTGTAGGTCCAACTCATCAATCACCATCATCCAACTCATTACCCACGCACAGGTCTCAGACCTATGTGGGCTTCATCCTAAAAAAAAAAAAAAAAAAAAAAAAGATTTCGATTATTAATTCTCCATTTTTCCTGAATAAATTTGTTTCATCCGAACAAAATAACCACCTAATTCTTCTGCAATTATCTTGGCGATTGGAAAACCTTCCTTTTATCTTTCATAATATTTTTGTAGGAATACTTTGGTATTTTCCTAATACTCAGAAAAGTTACAGTTCTGCCATAAAGATATATTTAAATACAAAAAAGAGCGTTTTGAAAGAAGTTATGCATTTGCAATGATTGTTCAACAATAACAATTGTTGAACTGGCTTTGCATAAAGATTATGACAATTACTGATCGGTAACCTATTAAATTCCCGAGAAGAAAATATTTTAAATCTGACTGAAATATCACTTTTAAGTGACTATGGCATTCGATAGAAAATTATTTGGATAGTATCTTATGATAGTTGACTATTGTTTATGATGATAGTGGTGATTATCGTGGTGAATGTTGACCGATTTCGGTTCATCTGTGAAAAATGTAACAAAAATCTATTCTCCTAAAAGTGCCGCTATAAAATTATCTTTGCCTCATCTGTTCAAATTCGAAGAGGATGGGAGTAATAGTTTTTTATAATAAGTTATTATAATGAGTTTTCGTGGCCCAAATAAGCGATTCAGTGTAGCTATAGCTATGGCACAAAGAGTTATAAGCTTAAATAGGCCCGCCCATACTCTGGCGATTTTGGCAAAGTAAAAATATAATGCACCAAACTCAAACACAAAGAGTTGTCTTAAAAATCTACAATTTTTATGTAAATCGGAATCTAATGGAAATTGCATAATACCATTGCTATCCGAGTAGGCTTCTGAAGTAATTGATTATTTAAAAAAATACAATGATTATAATAGTTATGTAGACCTGATTTAAGTGTCATAGGAATTTCCTAGAAGGATAGAAGCTGACTACACTTTTTTCGTGAGTAAGTTAATACCCAAAACTATTGCAGTTCAAAAATTTATTAATAATTATACTGTTATATCAAAGTTTGATTCCATTTGTTTATCAATTCTCAATTCGACTTGAATTTTCATTTTAATAAATTTCAAAGCATTAAGCATAATTTTGAGCATTTTTGAATTTGCTCAATATAAATTTTGTGAATGAAGTTGAAATGGATTTCAACACATTAAATCACATTGATACTGGAGTATAATGTGCGGTCTTAATTAGTATTATTCGGTTTGTGAAATGCATGACTACTTTCTTAACGCACTGCATTCAAAAAGCGCAGTGCAATAGAGAAAATCTCAATTTTCGAGCTCTTGTTAAGCACAGTGCATGATAATCAGTAGCGATACCATTAATTTTTTAGAAATCTCTTTCTGGTGAAAGCTGATTTAAAAACAAATGCTGATGAAATAACATAAAGTAATATAGAATAGTTATATAATATCAGTTTATTTGTAACTAACATGGTTGAAATTAGCTTAGAATCTCCAACTACTTTAATGCAACTAGTTCCTACTTAAATGCCTAGTTTATCAATAATTCTTTGCAGATAACTTTCAGGAAGTTTATTGTTGAACCCCTGTAGAATTTTATGAAATATATTTTGGTGATTTCAATCTAATCCATTTAAAAAAAATAAATTTAGAGTCTTGACATACTGGAAATAGCAAACCAGTTTCCAGTTGATAGTTTCTTGAAATTCTAGATAGCTTTAACCAATTATAGTACTTTTCGAATACTTGAAAAAATCACCAAAAGCAGGTGTGCATTTACAACTCACAACCCATTATAATTAAACACATAGCAATGCATGAAGTTCATAAATTAGTAAAACGATTAAAGAATAATACTCTAGATAGATTTCCAAACTAACTGAGAAAAGATTTCTAAGTAATTAATTTGCAAATAACCCATTTTTGAAGTATTGATAAATGAAATTAATTAGATAAGCATGTCAGTATAGTTCAGTATTGCTGGGAAAGAATGTCTATGAGCTCAATTTAATATTTTTAGAAATTTCTATCGAATGATTGCAATAACATCATTTTGCCTGATTAATAATGAATAATAGACAAGTTTTTATCTAGTCTGAACAGTCCTTTTGTTTTCAAGTAATATAGATGTAGACTAGTTGAAATATTTACTATATGGAAATTACTAAAAATACTGAAACTAAATTTTTTAAATTTATTATGACTAGCTAAATGATGAGCACTTCAATATGTTTTAATGGATCAAATAATTGTCCTGCTAATCAAATAAGTCGCAAGATATTAGTATTATAATTGTATTAGCTTTAATATTTCAGGTTTGATTTGCTTGCAAATTTTTATAATTTTGTTGACTTACTATAGAATTCGCAATTAAAATAGACCAATATTTTATATTATCATTCCACTCTGGCACGAAAATATTTGAATGCTTCATAGCTGTCTTCACAAATTTTGAAAGTCTTTTTCTTTGTGACTTCTGACAATGTTCAGGCCCTATACCATGCTTCTTGTCCATCAAATAACACAAATTCTAGTGAAATGTGATCATAAAATAGTCAAATTTATAAAAATTATTGGTGAATTAATAAAATTACACACAGCTACATCGATTTGGTTATGGGAATTTAAGAAATAGTTTTACTTGAAAAGCTTACAAATTTATTAGGCAATTTTGAACAACATTTGGAATATGCTTCAAAACTTAATTATGATACTCTGTTTCTTCATGAAAGAAAGAAATTCTCTTCTTTCTGAAAGAAAATAATCCTCCAATTTAATAAAATAACTCGAATAATACTGGAGTTCCTAGCTAGTTTTACTAGCTTACCCCTATTCTGTCGCTGATGAAAATCGATAACTTCCAATTTAGAAGCCCGGTATATGAATTATAAATAAGTTTGTAAAATTGAGTTTGCTATTTTGTGTATGTGATCAGTACGAAAAAGAAATAGCTTATCCGGCCTTATAAATGACCACATATATTACCAATCTCAGTTTATCCACATATACTTCTTTCATCTCTTATGTTTCCAAAATTAACTGAGAAGTAGCTTCTTATGGAATTATTTTATATTCTTGGCATTTATGCTTTGTATTATGTATGACCCAGGAAATTATTGTCAAGCCAACAGGGTTAGGGTTTAATAGGATAAATACATATTCGTAAGAATTGAATCAATCTACAAAATCCAAATATCGAAATTTTCATTTTTTACAGATCTCAAGGATCATTAGCCAAGTGTGATGGTGATTCAGCAGACAACGATGCCACTTTGTCCAAACTGGATGTGGTTCTCACGTTTCAACTGGAGGTAAATACCGCTTCTAATCACATTTCACAAAATTATGACAGCTCTCTATATATCCAAAATGAAAATGATCAGTTTGATTCATTTTGAATTCCCTTTTAAAACAGTTTACTAGAAACATGAGAATGATTACTAGAAAATAAAAATAATCAGTTTAATTAATTGTGAATTTTAAAACTGTTTATTAGAAACATATTTTTAGTGAACAATCAATTTTAGTAATTTGATTAATTAGAGAAATTATCTTTTGGTCACCATATTCATTTTCATTCTTCATCATCATGCAGTATTTTTGTTTTCTCTCCTTTTATATATTCTTCTGTTTTTATTTCCTCCTTTTCTTAACTGTGACCTGTTTCAAGTTAATGTTTATTTAGTTAGCTAAGTTTTGGTTAGTATAGTTAATTTGTATTTCTTAATAACTACTGGTATAATTGCTTTTGTAAACTGTATATTTTGTAAATGATATGCAATAGAGTTTTCAAGACCTTGCAATTAAATAAATAAATTTTATTTTAATTCAATTACTATATAATAATTATTTTGTGAAAAACAGCTTTGTGTGCAACTTGAGTTTAATTTCAGTTGGGAAATCGATGAAAACGAAATCTTGATTTATTCTTCTTATTCATTTATAAGAAAAAACGTATTGAATAGCTTATATAAAACATTCAGCGGCGTAACTATGGGGGTGATCAGGGGATGGATCCCACCCCTAGAGACCCAGAAACAAATGAAATTTTAGAATTTTAACAAGCCCTGAGAGACAATAATTTTTGACAAGAGTCAAAGAAAGACGTCTTGAATCGCAGAGAATGTGCTTTTAAAGGGATTATTTTCAAAAACATCTCCGGGGGAGTACCCCGGACCCCTTTGTTAAATGAACAAGTTACATAAAGTCTTGAATTACTGTTAGAAAGCCTCCCTTACTAGTATAGTTGAACTTACCATTATTTTTTTATTATTATCTTTTGTTTTGGTTTGTATTACTGTATATATTCATTGTAATTCATGGACGTGGTTAAGTGGGAGAGTAGACTTTTCAGTCTAAACTTTGCCACGTCAAGGAAAAATAAATAAACTATTCTATTCTATTCTTCTCCATTTAAAAACATTTTTAAGTACGGTCTACACTGTACCCCAATTAAGTGAGGTGCGGGTGCAAACATATCAAAGTGTAAATAGTGTTTTAAGTAGGCCTGCTTTAAAGTTTAGTTACTTGTACAATGATTTTTTAGCACGAGAGTTCGGATCTCCCACTGACAATGAAGCAAAAACTAGATGAAAATCACTATGTTTGACACTATTACACACGTGGTACGTTATTATATACCCCAAAATTAAATTCTGGTCACTGAGGATCTTTTGTGAACATTTCTAGGGGGAGTACCGCCGAACTCGAAATCGATGAAAATGAAATCTTGGTTTATTCTTCTTATTCATTTATAACAATAATAATAATAATAGTAATAATTATAGTCGTGAATTAGTGTGAGAGAACCCCTCCTTCTCCTCTTGTGGGTGTATACTATGCAGTGTCTGGAGCCTCTCCCTCCTCCATTACATCTTTGGTCATCCCCCCCAGACAGACCCTCTAGTTACATCACTAAGAACACATCAATATGCTCAAGGTTTTTGCAAAAAGAAAATGTTATTTTTTCTATTCTTTTCTCACGTTTTAGTTTTACATTTTTCCAGGTGCTGGTCACCGAGGTAAAAGGCTTGAAATCGTTGGCTCCAAACAGGATAGTTTATTGTACAATGGAAGTGGAAGGTGGTGAAAAACTACAGACTGATCAAGCGGAGGCATCAAAACCAATGCAAGTATTTAATTTATTGTACATATTTTCAACCATGGTCGATTTGAGCTCTTATTCTACATTTTTGTGAGACATACATTCTGTCTTGTTGATTTACATTTGAGGGACAAATAGTAAGCAGTGTCAGTAATCCTAAGTAATGGATTTTCTATTTGTTACTAAGCCTAAAACAGGGCCTGCTTCTTCCACCAGGTCGTTGTTTTACCTTCACTGCCTTTGAGGTCCAGTTATTACTAGTGTAACCCTCTCCACTCTGTCTCATACTATTATGGTCACTTTAAAAGCGGTAATGTAGACTCAGTTAATGAAAGACGAAAGTGTAATTTTCATACGTTTTATTAACAAACCTTACTTTAAACTTTTCTTAGACAATTCAAAATAAATATGAATTAGAACTTAAATGTTATAGATACTCTATAATAATATTAAAATCCTACTCGTCTTGGCTGCGCTTAGGACCATGTGAGGACGAAAACATAAATAAATAAATCCTACCTCAAAATCAGGAAGCTAATGAACACTTTTTCCGACTCTGTAATTGCCGAGATAACAGCTCCTTTTCGCCCTGCTAGATTCTGGCTATTCCCAAAATATCGACAACTTAATAAAGATTTAAACTGCTTGGTCTGTGACAGTCCTTATTAACTTCCCACAAATCTTGGGTTGTTACATCTAGAACCCCACTAAACGAAGGAACCCTCACACTCTAGAGTTGACTCCCGGTCAAAAATTTAATCAACTATTTATACGGCCCTTTCACACCTTTCAATGACGGAAAAGAAGCTTCAACCTTCACAACATAGATTAGTGACACGTTTTTACATACCCAAAAATTAAATACATTCAATCAATTCGATTGAACGAATTGATTAAGTCGACCTTATGACCGTCATCTTTCATACAACCCTAGTATGTGACTTAAAAAACACAAGTGTTTAAAATTAACACCTCGGTTCCCTTTTCTTGAATGAAGAGAAAGAATGAACGAAATCCTCTATTTCTTAATACAAATATCATTCATGACAGTAGTATAATTATCAATTTTAGAATATTGTGGATCAATGATGGTTCCTTGGATGACTAATTTCATAGAAAAGAGATGGTTCATTGGATTATTCTCAGCTATTGGCTAGGTTGGGGCATGTGAAACGAACATTAAAATACAGTAATAAGGACTTTCGCATGTAGAATTTATTGAAATGTTTAGTTAAACAGAATGCTTTTTTTTTGTACGAAAAATAACATCTTTTAACTGATTTTTCAAATCATATTTATTGACACGAAAATATGGACGATAATATACACAAAAACTTGAAAAACAGCCGTCACGCCATAACGTGTTAATTTCCACTTAAAAGTGTTTTTTAAGGTTTTATTACATATTAGTGGAAACAAAATGAATCTTCAACATCATACACAAAAAGTTGACAAAATATCGATTTTTTTTCGTTTTTTATATCACTCTTCAAGTGAGTCAAAAAAGGAATGAATTGATGGCCATTTTCATCAATGAGAAGTTCACAAAAAAGTTTCACTGTGAGACATTGAGTCAGTGGTATTTGGCTTCCATGTATATAGATAAAATTCTACATACAATATTGCCAAAATTCTGATTAATTAAACCCCACGGCGCCACTATTTATAAGGCGTGGCTCATAAAAATAAGTTACATAAATTATTAATTCTTGATTTGAAATCTAGCTGTAATCACTTTCATCGGAGCCACGGAGTTACTATTATTTTCATCGCTCATTAAAGTGCTGCATTTTTCAAATACTTGTTACGAGTATAATATTTTAATTTTCATTATTGTTCAAGATAAGAACGATGTGAATGTTTGAACGATTACATAAAGATTTTTCCCATATACATCGGATTCATAGAATCCGACTTTAGATAGAATTTCAAAGTCTGTGGCAAATATTCGAGTATTGTATTGATTGGTCGATCTTTATTTTGAATTATTCTTCGTTATTTGATATCTATTTGTCTTTGTTGTTTCTCAGGTGGGATACGCAAGGCGATTTCACAACCACACATCCTCTACCAGCCGTTAAAGTTAAATTATACACAGAAAATCCAGGAATGCTAGCATTAGAAGACAAAGAACTAGGAAAAGTAATTTTGAAGCCTACACCTCTATCGTCCAAGGTAAATCTATGGTTTCAATCTCATTTATTGAATTTCTCCATCATTCTTGCGTTGCTATTGAAAATCGTGCAAAACTCATCAATATCCATAAATATGTATAGCTGAAATTAGAAAACTGTGCACGAACTATACAACCAGCTATCAACTTGTCAACTCAATAATTAAAATTAATTTATAATAAATTAAATTTATAAGAAGGAATACCTGCTAGCAACCAACATCATAATCTGATTAACTCTATAAACTTGTGGCGTAACTATGAGGGGGGGGGGTGGATCAGGGGGACAGAACCCCCTTCCAGACACCCAGAAACAATCAATTGAAATTTCGGAATTTTAACAATATTTTATGACAAAATAGTAAAAAATACGTCTTGTATCACTGAAAATGTGGTATTTAGAGGAATTATTTTCCGGGGGAGTAACCCGGACCCCCCCTTTAAAAGTACAAGCTATATCTTGAATAGCTGTTGAAAAACTTATACTCCTCTTTTTAAAATACATTTTCAAGTACAGTACTACAATGTACCCCAATCAGGTTAGGTGGGGGATCAAAAATAGCAGAGTGAAAATAGTTCTTAAGAGGCCTGCTGTAAAATGTGGGAACTTGAGCAATAAATTTTTAGCACAAGAGTTAGGATCTTCATCTTCCACTGATAATGATAATGATTGATAGACTAGACGAAAATCACTATCTTAGAAAAACAATTTGGGTTAGAATAATGTTGGAGTGGATGAACCTGTGTCTAGATTACCTAATATGTTTTAAAAATATTATTCTCCAAAAATTTCCCGGGGGAGAACCCCTGAACCCCTTTTGAATAAACTATACATTATAGTCTTTATTATTGTTAGAGAACCCCTCTATCTTGCATTGTCTTCAAATTTTACCTCACGTAACTTATGACACTATTTTGGTGAATTTCCTCCAATATTAAATACTTAAACGGGACCTAGATATAATTGAAGTTTCAAGAATAAGCTTTAGTTTTAGCAGTCCAACAAATTAATATCTCTGGTAATGTATATTATTCCTATACATAGTAGGTGCGGGTCCTCTACAGTAGATGTATCCTGTTTATGTTTTGATACAATAATTTTTAAGCAATCGTAATACTTTCTCTTTTAAAAAGTTTTTTTTTAATTGAAATAATTTTAAATTGTAGATGCAACTAATGTAAAGTAATACAAGTGTATTAAAATGAGTTCTGAAAAATTCTTACCATTGTATCCACTCATTGTTTGACCGGGAAAAAACTTGAAATAGGCATATCTCTCGAACTGACAAATTTAAATCTAATGAAAACTGCGTTATGCAAGTTGTTTATTATTGAATTCTCTTTCAAATTGATCTTTTATCCAATTTTTAGAAAACTTAATAATATAGCGAGTGATTTTTTGGGTGTCGTATGCTCAATCTTGTAAATATATTCTTAAAATTTGAAATAATCATTTTGATTTCAGGTTCCGGAATGGCACAAAATGACTGTTCCAAAAAATGCTGCCGACCAGGATTTGAAAATAAAAATAGCCTGTAGAATGGATAAGCCACTGAATATGAAACATTGCGGGTGAGTGAAGAAATTAATAATAAAATTTTACACTCTTGTAGTAATTCAAGTTTGGATTGAATTCAAATTTATCATTGATCAGAATTGTATTAATTGTTCTCTATTAAATCCTCAAGTGATTCGTTATCTTGCTTCTTTTTTCAAATCAATAAAAACTTTTATACGATAGTTGATTAATGATAACATTATTTGGGAGGTGGGTCGTACTACAGGGATAATCCGTTCTCAGAAGCGCGACCTTATAACCTAATTTTTAATTTAAAAAATTGATTTTTTCTAGGTTCTTTCTGTATTATTGTATTATAAAAATAAAAAATTAAGTTTCAAGATCTCTTCTTGAAAACAAATTTTTAGCTCACATTTTTTATTGTTGTAATCATTCACTTCATATTAAACGAAATTTTTCTTCTTCCTTTTATTTCAAGGTATCTTTATGCATTAGGGAAAGCTGTTTGGAAGAAATGGAAAAAGAGGTACCATGTATTAGTTCAAGTATCGCAATATACGTTTGCCATGTGTAGTTATAAAGAGAAGAAATCTGAGCCTTCGGAAATGATGCAACTGGATGGCTACACTGTAGACTACATTGAGCCAGCTAGTGGTGAGTAGTTCATTTTATTAATTCATTCATTCGATGAAGATGAATAGGAACAATCACTTCATCCTTCATCTTGTATTCTGTTTGTACAGCTTGAAATATTTGTTTTTCTCTGGAATAGGAACATATTTGTGAAGTAATGAAAGTACGGAATGGGACAACTCGCCGCGGGCCATCTCGCCGCGAAAACAAAAATTAACACTCCAGTAGACGCACCCGTCTCCGTGTCATAAGTGGTCACATATGTACACCATTTAGGTTTTGTACGTTAAGGCGTTTAATACACGATCAAATTTTTCATCGAATACATCAAATTGCTTCAAATCTTGTCCAAGATTTGACAAAACTTTCAAAGATTGGACAAGATTTATTGGATGTGATTATTTGAAGAAAAATGTTATTATCTACAAATGCCTTTATTCATCAATTTTGTCCAATTAAACTATTATTTCGGCTTTTTTAGGTTGAAATAATTGTTACAAGCATGTTTCAATGTACAATGTAAAATGTATTATGCTATGTGAGGTTGTAATCTACAAATATGAAGATTTAAATGATAGCCTCTATTGTTTGCTTTTATCTGCTTTTTACATTCTGAATATTTTTCATTTCAAGTCTATTTTGTTTTTTAATTGACTGAGTTTTTAGTTTTTTCAGTTATGCCCTTTCAAAATCACTTCCCAGCGGTTCAAAATCGGAACCCACTTGAAACTTTAGGGCCATTCATATCTCATCATCATCATCATCCCCCCATTACCGATCCTCATGTTTTCGTTGTTATTATACGTACTTATTACTCCATACTTGTGCGTATTTATACAAGAAAATATCAGTTTATGTCAAATTATTACAGGAACATGTTACTCCACACTTGTGCGTATGTATACAAAGAAACATATATGTCTTTGAAAAATTATTATAAGTATTTCCTAGCATTCTTTGCTACTATAAAATGATTGTGATGAGCAGAATTGGTATGTTAATGATTAATATTTGAATAATATAATCATGATAGCCTATAAATCTAATATAAGAAATTTTGCTATTTTTACTTGTCAATAGTAACTAATATTACTGAAAGTTGATCTATCCAATATTCCCCCTTGAAAAGTCGCATCTAACTCATATATTCCAATGTTCCAAAATCCGTGAAATGTTTATAATAAAATTTTTTATAGATTTCTTATGATTCCCTGTAAAATATAAATTACAGTTTTCTCTAATAAAATTACTCAGTTCAATGAAATAATTTAGCTGCATGTCCGTGTTACTTATTGAATGAATAATTCATTTTTTCCTAATATGCTCTTCTTTTTTCAGCAAACCTGATGGTAGGAATGGGTGAGTAATGAATTTCAAACATCCCTTTAAATCCACATAATTATTATTCTAGGGCGCGGAGGCTGATTGTCCTTTACATTTTCAAAACTATATAGAATTATTTAGGATTCAAATAAAGAAGCTCTTTTATGAATAAGTAAACATTTAAACCTTTCTCGATATGGAATTTTCAAGTTTCTATTGCTAGACAGGACTTTTAAGGAACAGAACAAAAATTACTAATAGTGGAGTTTATATGTTTATGTCATATCATAGAGTAGTCCTGACTAGATCCTATAGCTCTCTGAAACTACAAAATGAAAAAACACAATAGGACAGACATTTTTTAATGCAAGGGAAATTCACACTGAACAAGCGAATGTCTTTATTATCTTATAAGTTTGTCTCAGTTTCTTCCCATTTTTTATTATTTTTTGTTTTCTCATTTTTTTTATAAAGTAGGGAACAATAATTATTTTTACCATTTAAAATGAAATATTTAGATGCTGCATGCATGTAAAAAATAGTTATTTATGTATTAAGAGCGTGAAGCGCGACTTTATCGCTCGAGCCAAAACATTTACTGCGCGACGCATAGCGGAGCGCAGTAATTTTGTGAGAGCGATAAAGAGCTTCACGCGCGAATTGCATACAATATTTTTCCTAAAACTGCAGTTCTGGATTCCAACACAATAAAAGCTTGTAATTTGTAACATCACACTATGCGCGGATTCGGTTAGCGTTCGCCATTGTTGAGGTTATGTGAATTTCACGGATTCCGTGATCCACCAATGAGAAGGCATCAAAATCAAAACAGAAGAGTAAAGAAAACAGCTGGTGAGCGTAAAGTACTTTACCGCTTGCAGAGCAGTGAAGAGGTAATTTACAATTTGTTTTCAGTACGTAAAGAACTACTTTACGAGCAGTTATAGGAAAAAGCTATTACAGTAATAATTGAGCTTTTTTCTTCCATCTCGGGCAAAAACCTCCCCTTAAAAGTGTTTCTTAAGGTTGAAAAATTATTTTCTAAAATAGATTGTCAATATTTCAAATTGTGGAATATGTATCAGATCATAACTTTTTTCAGCTATATTACTATTACAATATTTTATTTATTTATAAAATTTTAGATATTTTATCTTACTAGGTTATCCCGGGTCGCACGAATGTGCGACTTGATTAAACTTTGTAAAATACATTCCAAATGTAGATTTTCTACATACTGAACGACAGCATTGCCTATGATGATAAGTTTAAGCACAGTATGAGTTGCTCCATTTCTAAGTGGGTATCAAAGATAGTTATTTTTTTAAAGATAATTCCAGATTGAATTATGAAGTCAATGCTCTCCAGCTGCTCCCCCGACGCAAACGCCCTGATGCAATACCCAGTCAACAATGAAAAAGTATCACATGGCTGGCTATCTGAATAAAAAATATATTTTGCAGTATTGTTGAACAGCCGATCAATATAATATTTTTCTAACATACCTGTGCTGGCAAAAATCTCATTTTTCAATTCTTTATCAGCTGATAAATATAAAATTTTCTTAACACACCTGTGCTAAAGAAATTTTTCAATTCTTCTCTCTTTCTCTTATTCTCCTTCTTTTTCTTTTTCTTCTTCTTCCTCTTCTTCTCCCTCTTCTTCTCCCTCTTCTTTTTCTTCTTCTTTTTTCTCCCTCTTCATCTTTTTCTTCTTCTTCCACTTCTTCTTCCTCTTCTTCTTTTTCTTCTGCTTCTTCCACTTCTTCTTTTTCTTCTTCTTCTTCCTCTTCTTTTTCTTTTTCTTCTTCCTCTTCTTCTTCTTCCTCTTCCTCTACTTCTTCTTCTTTTTCCTCCTCTTCTTCTTCTTCTTCTCCGACTTCTCCTTCTTCCCCTTCTTCTTCTTCTTCTTCTTCTCCTTCGTCTTCTCCTCTTCCTTCTCTTTCTCCTTCCCCTTCTTCTTTTCTCTCTCTTTCCTTTCTCTCTTCCTCTTTATCCTATCCTCCCACCCTCTCTCTCTGAATGAACAATGAAAAATAAACTTTTTGTTTCAAAACAGCTGATCATCAAATCATAAGTTGAAATGTGAAAATGTTCAGCTCACCGATCCCTATGTTAAAGCAATGGCAAAAATTGAAACTTTGATCGTTCATTGCTCATGTCCACGATTACTTTTTTCAAAATGTAAGACCTTATCAAACATCTACTCGATGAGATCTTTCAAATGAGACGTGAACGAACAAAATCGGTCGAGAAACCACGGAGGAGTTGTCATCACAAAAAAACATGTTCGCCTATTTTATATAAAGATTACAGAATAAATACAATTTTAAAACATTTCTTGCTATCATCCCATTCAGTTGTACACTGTAATTGTCTTTTACATGTAATCCAGGCTTACATGAATAAGCTTATCTATGTTTTCAATCGTACAATATTCCAAAATAGCTGCGATGGAATTGAGTGGATGCTTGGAATTTTATACACAAACCGACTACTCGACTACTGTCATGAATGGCATTTTTATTTAGAAATAGAGGATTTCGTTCATTCTTTCTCTTCATTCAAGAAAAGGGAACCGAGGTGTTATTTTTAAACACTTCTGTTTTTTAAGTCGCGTACTAGTGTTGTATAAAAGATAAGGGTCATAAGATCGACTTAATCAAATCGTTCATTCAAATTGATTGAATGTATTTAATTTTTGGGTATGTAAGAACGCGTCACTAATCTATGTTGTGAAGGTTGAAGCTTTTTTTTTAAATTAAATTCTCAGTCCAAGAGTCGACTCTGGAGAGCCATTGTGAGAGTTCCGTCATCTAGTGTGGTTCGAGATATAACCACCCAAGATTTATGGGAACTTAATAAGTACTGTCACAGACCAATATTTTATATTAATTGAAATCTTGATAATTTAAATATTGATATTTTGGGTAACAGCCAGAATCTTGTTGGGCGAAAAGGAGCTTTTTCCAGCAATTCAGAGTAGGGAAAAGTTTCCATTCGTATCCTGAAGTAGCTGGACGGAGGAGCTTCCTGATTTTGAGGTAGAATTTATTTATTTCTGTTTTCGCCCTCACACGGTCCTAAGCGCAGCCAAGACGAGTAGGATTTTAATATCATTTAAAATTTATAACATTCACGTTCTAATTCATACTTATTTTTGAATTATCTATGAAAAGGTTAAAGCTAAGGTTTATTAATAAAACAAAATTAGTTTTATCTTTTCTTAACTGAGTCTGCTCTACCCCTTTTAAAATAACCATAATAGTGTGTGTGTGAAGTAGGTTGCATTACACACAGCTTTGCTGCTGCATCCCTACACTAAATTAAACCTTTTTCCCACTTTGGTAATTAAAATATGATTTATGAATGTCAACATTTTTGGTTTTAAACAATCTGGGTGTTTTCAAAATGTGTTATATCTAGTTTGTTTCTTTTTCAACTTACAGATCTAGAAGGTGGTAGGTGTTTCTTCAATGCTGTGAAAGAAGGTGATAGTATATTGCTAGCATGTGATGATGAAAGCGAGTGCCATTTATGGGTTATGGCAATGTACCGGGCAACTGGACAAAGTCATAAACCTACACCTCTCATATCACCGGCCAATAAAAACTCTACGATATCGAAAATACAGGGAGGTAAGTGATATTTGGTTTACGCCACTTCAGTGGCGTAACCAGATCTTTTCTTCTATTTTTTTTACTCTTGTCAAACATTATTGTCTCTCAGAGCTTGTTAAAACTCAAAAATTTCTTTTGTTTGTGAGTTGTGGGGGGATTTATAGTTACGCCACTGCGCCTCTTGCAAAGATCGTTTTCAGTATGATACTGATCAGCATATATTCACTTTTCAATGATGAGTTATCACAAAATTCAATTCGTAACAGCACTAAGAGAGCCAGGCCTAAGAGATGATTACCATTATTACAGATGGTTAACCACCATATAGATGATTAACCAGTACATGAGTAACGTAAGGAAAAAGTATTGATTATTTTTCAACATAATGCCAGTTGGTTGGAATTTATAAACTTCTATGAATTTGAATAGACTAATCAGACGCCTCGGTTTCCAGTGCACCGGTAACCGGTGGGTCTCATTATATTATGAGCTTCTCAGAGCATATCACAGGTGCAATCAATAAGGCCGCAAAGGTTGAAACAGCTCTCAGCAGACTCATGGCCAATGTTGGAGGTCCCAGAGCCAGCAGAAGGCGATTGCTGATGTCAACTGTGAACCCCAGTTTGCTCTATGGGGCTGAGGTGTGGGCGCCAGCTCTTAGATGGGAGTTCAACCAGAAAAGGCTTTTGCAGGTCCAGAGGAGGGCACCTCTGACAGTTGCATCTGCATACCGCACGGTGTCAGAACCTGCTGTGATGGTGTTTGCAGGGGTCATCCCAGTCACCCTTCTGGCACAAGAACGTCCAGAGGTATAAAACTGGAGAAAGAAAAGAGGATGCTGCAAAACAAGAAAGGGAAAGAACCTTCCAAGCATGGCAGAACAACTGGACTGCAGAAACACGTGGGCGCTGGACTGCAAGGCTGATACCAGAAGTCAAGCCATGGGTAAGCCGCTCTTTTGGAGAAGTGGGGTATTTTGTGACCCAGTTTCTTACTGGGCATGGGTACTTCCGCTCTTTCCTCCACCGGATGGGCAAGGCAACCTATTCCGAATGCCTCTACTGCCCCAAAAGTACAGATGATGTAGAGCACACCTTCATTCTGTGCAGCCAGTGGGATGAGGCAAGAAGAGAGGTGAAGGAAGACCTTGGTGAATTGTCCCCGGAGAATGTTGTAGCTGTAATGCTTCAAGGACAGCAGCAATGGATAAAGGTGGTCAGGTGTATCACCACCATACTTAAAACAAAGAAGATAGATTTAGATGCAGCAGGGTAGCTGAAAAGCTCTAGTTAGAAGGGCCTGTTCTGCAGTAATGTGACGAACGTTCCAGGCGGGCCCAGAATCTGGGGGTGGTTTTAGCCAGTAGTTCGCTTTGCCAAGAGTCTGGCACATCGTTCAGAAAATTATTTCCACCTCCAATAAAAAAAATTATTATTATTATTATTAATATTATAATAGCATGTAGGAATGGAAAAATATTGTTATCAATAATGTCATTGCAACTCTTTGTATGAGCTAATGCTTCAAACAAATAAAATTGATTCATTTACTTATTATTTATGGACCGAACAGCTCATTGCACAATTATCTGAGTCTCGTCTTAATCATTCCACTTATACAAAATTTACTTACTCTGATAAAACTAATCATATTATACATATTAAACAAAAATATTACTTCTTTATAAATTGATTTATATTTCAAACCTTTGGACACTGATGGATTTGTTCATCAAATCGGATGAGCTATGATATATTAACAAAATAGGCTGGATCACCTGATTGATGAAGAAGGACATTACACTATTTCAATCTTAAATTTCAAATTCAGTTCCACTTTTTCAAGCTTACTGATACATTTTTTTAATTGTTGTAGCTTTTATAATTTGTAAATATGAAATGAAAATATGCTTTATTAGGCGGAGTTGGGACTTGAGAGTCCCCTCTACCACTCAACCTTGAATAAGTACCTTAAATATCACTTTATCGTAACATTTTTAGAATTCTTAATTATTTCTGGAATATAACTTTTGGAAAATATCGTGTTACTTCTATATAATAAGAGAGAGAATTACTGCAATTTCACTCACCCTTCCCAATTTTGTAATTTTGTGACCGCTACCATAAGTCATCTACCAGAAAAGAGAAACTCCAAAATGGATTCCCGGGGAAGACCAGGTAAAATGCTAGTTTGGAATAAAATAGTTTTGAATGATAAGACAATACTTTCGTGACTTCTCGCATAATCGGCTGTTCCTGTATCGATATTCAATTGCGATATTAATCACAAATATCTAATTCACTACTATTTTTTTGCAGATGCTGACCGTGCTAGAAAGCATGGTATGGAAGAGTTTATATCGGCAGACCCCTGTAAATTTGACCACGCTTCATTATTTAAAATGCTGCAAACCTTAACGTTAGATTATAGATTAAATGATCCTTACTGTTCACTGGTGAGTACCGAATTAGATCATTTTAATAATCCTTCTTCTGCATTTAGTTCAGCGATTCATGTAGTTATCCAACCATTACAAACATTAATTGTGTGTACATATATCTCTAGCCACTGTAGTATGAGTGGATTTTTCTTCTTCTTGTTTTAAGACGTTAAGGAGTATAAGACAAGTCAGATCGACAATTGTTTTCTATAAATCACATTTTCCTACAATTACAATGCCAATTACAACACCCTATCAAGGTTTTGTTTAATCCATTACCTAGCTAATCATAGTAGCCTATAAGGATGTTAAAGATAAATTAAAAGATGGATTTAACCCAATTTATTCGAAGTCTTCGAATTGAAACATACGAATTCATTAAGTCGCGCACATCAGAAGGTAATCGAATGGTAAAAAAGTAAACCAAATAATATATGGACAAACATTAACTATTATTAATATAATAAATACAAATTTCTTGAATTTTTACAACAAATGCTCAAAATGGCTACCTCGCCCAGTACTGAATGCATGAATTTCATCCTTGATTTTTATTTTCTGCTCTTGAGAAAACTATCTATTTATAAATTAGTAAACTCTACAGACTTGATGTAGCCAGTATACATTTCAATGGTGTCTAGATTTGTTGTCGGTACTAGATGGGATGCTATCTTTCAGAAGCCACCATACTTAGTTTAACGAAACTATTTAAAGAAATGGTTATTTACATGTGTGCGACTTAATGATCACACTGTATTACTATTACAGTGGAGCATCGATCTTATATTGAAGAGTGATACTACTACATTATATTTTTGAGTCAGTTGTAGTGCTGTGATTGGTTATGATATCATTTAAGATATAATAAATCGATGGTGTTTTTATTGGCAGGGCTGGTTTAGTCCGGGACAGGTGTTTGTTTTGGATGAATATTGCGCCCGGTATGGCGTTAGAGGCTGTTATAGACATCTGTGCTACCTCAATGACCTTCTAGATCGTGCCGAGAAAAACATTATGATAGATCCTACGTTAATACACTTTAGTTTTGCCTTTTGTGCCAGCCATGTTCACGGAAACAGGTAAGACTATTGTCATTTTTTAATTTAATTCGATCTGAATATTGAAACCTGTATTGTTGTCACTGCACATTTTTTTGCTATAACACTAACAGCACATCCTCTTCTCTTGAGGTATTTTGATCCCTGATTAACCAACCAATCTGCGGAGATAGTCCATAGTATCAGCCAAGTGGTTTCAGATGCACACTGAGGGTGATGCAGTGAATCGGGACATTTTGAAATAACGTTCAAAAACTATTGCATTAGTAGAAAAAAGTAATTAACATAATCACAGTACACATAAAACAAATTTACATTCCGCTAATAATAATTGGGGAGTCTGGTCTCACAAGAATGATTTATTTATTAATTTAACTAAAATACGCTCAGTGTGATGCTTTTCACAAAATTTCAATGTAGAATCAAATTCTTAGGTTAGGTTTGTTTCACTAGGAATTTAATCTTGAAGTACAATAATTCTCGACTCTTCTATCTCTAGAAAAACAGCAAAACTTCAATATTAATACATTTTCAAATATAATAGGTTCAAAATAAGTTCAAGTATGTACTTGCGATAAGTTCAATTGTAATTTGTTTTGTAGAGTGTGTGTTGGGCTTTGCCTGCTACATACGCATGATTTAAACTTTTGAAAATAAATTGAAAATGAAGTATTAGTCTTACATCAAAACTGCCTTTGTATTTCTATTTAAATTACGGTTTTCACTCACTTATACTGGAGGGATGCATTTCGCTTCTTAAGAGAAGCTTTATCAGCCTGCATGAAGTATTAAGTCGGAAAATTTCCAAATGAACGCTGAGAATAATGGGGTCAGTTGGAATTAATGTCTATAACGTTCCTTGGTATCCTTCAATATTTTTGTTTTGTTTATGTTGATTCAATTTTTGTTGGCCGTTTATTTAATCTGGAAATGTGTTCGTTTTTCAGAGGTGAATATTATAGGCCATTTCTAATCAGCGCTTTGCCACATGAATATCAGATCATTCTCACCCTGGTGAAATAAATATGATTTTTGAAAGTCATTTCAAAATTGTCCGATTCACTCTTTACCTGCATCTAAATGAAAAGCATGCAACATACTAATCGCATGACACTGACTAAGAATTCCGCAATATCTCAATCTTGTCTGTCACAATTTTCAATAAGGGTTATAACTGACATTCAAGACTTCAAAAACATGTCGTAAATTAATCTACACATTTTCAATATTAGACGGTGCTTTTATTTCAATTATTCTTTCGAATTTCCATTCGAAGAATAATGCCACATTTTTCTTAGAGCAGTATGTTGGTGTGTTTCAAATATTTCCTATATCATGTGAGGATTTGCGATGGGACAATTAACCTCACATGGACCTTGGTGTTTTGAAAACTTTAACACTCACTGTCCTCACTTTGTTAGAAAGTAACTGGCCCAATTCAAAAGATACCATTAAGGCTGAAAGGCATGAAATCTTCCGTGTTCAAACTGTTGCATTTTTGTATAAAAATTGTTCGTTATGCATCCTGAGTAGACAAGAAGGCGACAACGTGAAGAATGATTGGAAATTGTTGAGGATTTTTATCTTATTTCGTGTTCAAAAGTTTCAGCTTCCAGATGAGGAGTATCAATTAATAATTAGGTATAATTTCGGTATTTTCTCCAAAGAGAGCTACAATGTCGTTTTTATATCAACCCTTGTTGATAGTGCTCATATATCACTAGTCTGAAATGCGTAGTCACTACACAGCTAATTGTAATCTAATATCAAAACTGACACTGTATTTCTATTTATACTCTTATTTTACTACTACCTAGGCTTTAACCTAACAATTGAACTCGAAATCTTCAAGTATAGAGGATTCCACAAGTGGAAAGGAAAATGATTCAAAATTGATGGGATGATGATCAGGCATAAGAAACCAATTCTAGATCTGTTATTTCATTAGTTGAATAGATCACTAACTGCAAGCTAAACCAAATTGAATTTTGATTGAGATAACGCATTGGCTTCTGAACAGAAATATGCAATGCATTTGTGAAAATGTATGCCTTTATCCAAAATTCAATCCAATATTTTGTTACCATAGAAATATGTGTGATATCTATACCTTGTAACTGATCATCAATTAAGGCCCAGTTCAGACAATGCGGGTTTTTAGCCGTATCGGTTTAGTGAAGCATGTATAACTGTATACTATATCAACAGTTGGATTGTATGAACAGGACTCACTCATGCGCCACTAAACCGATACGGCAAAAAACCCAAACCTAAACAGTATCATCTCAACTAAGCCTCAGTTGACAGTGGGAAAAAACGAACTGAGTAGCATCTAAACTTATAATGGGCTCTACTAAGCATTTCCATCTAGTCAAGCCTCAAGTTTATTAGCTGATTGACGAAAAACACTAGTTCTTTAATTTTCCTCTTCGCTAGAACGTAATTAATTTAAGCATTATTGCAATATATATCTCCTTAGGGACACTTTTCAAAGAATACACCAGTTGTAAGGCCACAGTAAAGTGCGTGAGATACTAGAGGCGTTTATTAAGGAAGGTTTAAACGGTCGACTCAGGCAGCATGCGCTGAGCTAAACGGTGACAGCACCGTGTGGCATAGGCATGTGAACATGAATGCCTCATAGCAGTGGCATAACTAGAGGGTCATTCTGACGGGGGGGGGGGGTTCATTATGTTTTAGGGGAGACTCCAGACACTATACAGTAAACCATAAGAGGAAAGTGAAAAGGAGGGGTTCTCTAACAATAATTCAAGACTATAATGAATAGTTTATTAAAAAGAGGGGTTCGGGGGTTCTACCCCGGGAAATTTTCTAAAAAAATAATCCCTTTAAAATCACTTTTTAAGCGATTCTAGACACAATTAATTCATTCTAACCTAAATTGTGTGTCAAATTTTCATCTAGTTATTGTCAGTGGGAGATCCGAACTCTCGTGCTAAAAATGTATTGCTCAAGTAGTCAAACTTTAAAGCAGGCCTACTTGAAACTATTCTCACTGCTATTTTTGAACCCCCACCTCAGCTGATTGGGGTACAATATAATACCGTACTTAAAAATGTATTTCAAAAGGAGGGGATTTCTAACAGCAGTAATTCAAGAATTTATGTAGCTTATTCAATTAAAAGGGGGTCCGCGGTGCTCCTCCGGAATTTTTTAAAAATAATCCCTCTAAAACCACATTTCAAGACGTCTTTTTTACTCTTTTTCAAAAATTATTGTCTCTCAGGGCTTGTTAAAATTCCAAAGTTGCATTTGTTTCTGGGTCTCTGGAGGGGATTCCACTCATAGCTGCACCACTGCCTCATAGAAAAAATTTTATCTGCACAAACAACGGAGTGGCTCAATGTGTGTAAAACGTGCTGCCTGAGTCAATCCTGTGTTAGAGTAACATTAACACCGGTGATTATTTTGTGTACTACTTGTGATGCGGCATTTACAACACATGTTTCCATCCGAACAACTTTATTATCACGTTTTGTAATTTTGGAAATACATTCTAGTGAAGAATGTTGTATTCTAATAAGCTTAAACTCGAAATTATAGAAGTCAGGACTAAAGTTCGTCGCAAATATAAACGCAGGCTTGGTAACGAAGCAGGGTGACTTTTTGTTGGACTTGGAAATGAATTATACTGCTCAAATAATTACTATCAATTGATGGTGAGGTTAGGCTCATTTCTAAGATTCACGGTCTATCTGTGTTTCTATTTGCGTCGGGTATAAAGCCCGTATTTATGATCCTGCCTTGAAGCACCCTTAATTCAAGAGAGACTTGAAAAGCTTTTTGAATGAATGTTGTTCAAGTTTCAATTTACTCTAGGAAGCTTCAAGGTAGATCAATAAATATAGGCTTAAGAGACTAGGAAACAATTTCCTATGTCAAACAGCTATCACTGGTGTTTTCCCTATTAGTTAGTGTTCAATGATAGTATGTTTTGTTATTATTAGCTCATCAATTACTTCATTATTGGTACTCAAATTAAAAAGTTGAATGGGAATGGGTTTTTTAAATGTTGGTACCCTCTGAAAAATCACCATTCTTCATGCGTTATAGTAATGTAATATTTCAATATTGAGATCCTTGCTATTTTCTAAAAATAGATTGTAAATACAGTAAGTAAAAACAACTATTTCAGTATATCATATTAGAACTAGAACTCTTTAAATATATATTTGATTTCATATGAGCAACCAATCAAACATCTTAGATTGCAAAATCCCGAGTCTAATTCATCCCTCTTCTGTCTTATCTGCTGTGTTTGCTTAATAGTAGATTGAAACTGAATTGGTTGCCAATTTCGCACTTTTTATAACTTATCTCCCCTTCAAGTAACTTTCACTCCTCGCCATAGTTTGTAGCTGATCACATTTTCTGCTACATTATCACACTATTCATTCCAAATAATTGTAATATAATTTTTATTATTGGATATTTGTTGAAAATTCTAGTTAGGTCACGATGAAATTCCGCTTCAAGTGTAAATCTGCAATATTGCTTTCGCTTGAACTCGATAATAAGCAATATTTTCCACTTTTAATTTCCTACATTTACTTGTGACTTTTACTAGTTTTTTAAAGCTATAAGATTGAGTCCTAGCTTGGCCCCAATGAACAAATATTCCTTCTAATACAAATGATACTTGTCAATTATATTTGTCTGCTTTAATCACCTGAAAAAAGTTTATCTTCCTTGATATGATCTCCCACAGTGGCGTAACTAGAGGGGGGATGACCATTGATTTAATGAGGGGGGGGCAGGCTTCAGACACTATGTAGTACGCCATAAAAGGAGAAACGGGTTTCTCTAACAATAAGGGTCCGGGCTACTACCCCGGGAAATTTTTAAAAATAGTTCCTTTAAAACCAAATTTTAAGCGATTCTAGACACAAATTCATTTATTCTAATATTATTTCTTTGTGTGCCAGAAGATAGTGATTTTTATCTAGTTTTTGCATAATTGTCAGTGGGAGATCCGAACTCTCGTGCTAAAAATGTATTGTTCAAGTTGCCAAACTTTAAAGCAGGTTTACTTCAAACTAGTTTCAATCTACTATTTTTACCCCTCACCACACCTGATTGGAGTACAATATAGTACCATACTTGTAATAGAAGGATTAAAAGAAGGAGGGGTTTTCTAACAGTAACTCAAGACTTTATGTAGCTTGTTCATTTAAAAGGTGGGTCCTGGGTACTCCCCTGAAAATGTTTTTGAAAATAATCCCTTTTAAACCACATTATCAGCGATTTAAGGCGTCTTTTTTGACACTTGAAAAAATTATTGTCTCTCTAAGGACTTGTTAAAATTCCAAAGAAAAAATTTCTTGGTCTCTGGGGGATCTATCCCCCCCCCCCCCCTATAGTTACACCACTGATCAGACAACATAAATTAATACCTCCTCGGAATTTCCACAACTGTTGCAAATTCATTCTAGATTTGGAAAAGATCTTGATCCTATGCTTTTATTGAGGCTATTGCATTATTTGTATACTTTCATTCCTACTCTCATTTACTCATAGGCATTTTGTAAAATATCAGACCACGAAGCTATAATTTTACACCATAATGAACAATATACGTACTGTTTTGTACTATATCGAATAATGGAGAGATTAATAGTTTGAAATTTTAAATCTTTTATTATTATAATTCTCATTGATTTCTCTTCAAACAAACGTCACTTTAAACTTGAAGCTTCCCATGTTACACTCTTGTGATGATTACGCTGTTCTCCAAAATACAGTATGCTATTGTTTAAGAATAAATTCCATTTTTTGTTTATTTCAGTATTCAATCGCAATTGAAGATACGTTTTCTGTTAGGAAATATTATTTTCTGCACCAGTAATTACTTGAAACTATTGAATTTAGCTGTTAATTGCATTTATGTGTAACATAGTGATATTATACCCCTTTAATAGCATTCTAATGAAATACATGGTTTACCTAGCACGGAGGTCCTTGAAGATAATACCCATGTTGCCAGGTCTGTACACAATTTGCACGCTTCTATTTGCAGTAATTCAATTTAAGCTTCTTTTTTTTAAAATGTGAATTAGCTTGCTTTATTTGTTTATGCAAATTACTTGAAGCTCAGATGATCTCCAATTGAGTAATCTAAGTTAAAGTTACAAATCACATCCATCACGATTGAATTTCAAAATTTAAGAAATATAAGATATGTTTTTTATCAGCTACCATTCAATTAATTTTCTATCACGCTGTGATTATTTGTCCATAAAAAACAGTTGCATTTATCTAAATTGAATATATCATTCATTATTCCATTCAAATGTGAATGCAATCTACCCAAACATATCATTCATTAATTCATTCAAATGTTTCATTGATTCTTGTTCTTGAAATGCCAATTTTGAGCATTTGTCTTGTTCACACAATATAAATTTATATGGGAATCTACTTCATCACGATTTGTGTAAATGAATAAATTAATAATCATGATCGTTTAATATTCATTCAGATTTTTTTGCATGACTCACAGTAGTTGGCATGCTTTGTAGATATTTTAAGTGCGCTGCATTCATTTCATACATGCTAATTGCAAATAAATTCTCCAATGATAATTATTGAATATTGATAAAATGGTCAGTATGTTGTAAATGTGTTTTCATTTCATAATCTACATAGATAGTGTAATTTTCTTTGTTTTAGTTATTAATTGGAATCTGTCAAATGAAAATGTTATAAAGTTAGAAATTAATTCCTGGTTGAATAATGTGTTGAATAATCTTACTATTATGAACGTTTGTTATTCAAACTCAACTGGATTATTTATAACTTTATACGATGAATAAATCGGTTTACTTATCCTTTTTGAGCTCCCAATAGCAAATATATATATATAACCGCCAACATGCTACTAAATAAAATAGTCCAGTGGGGTTTTTTCTCGTCAATAAATTAACATAACTAATTGTTGATAATATTTTGTAACAGCATGTTACTTTCCATTTCCTTGTCTCTAAATGTAATTCCATACTATGAAATGTTCAATTTTCATAGTTCTTCGACTTTATAATAATTATCTACAAGTAGTGTCATTGATTCTTTCCAAATTTAACTTGCCTTCTTGTCTGGAATATCTAAGATTCTCTCAAAATCGTTTATTTCCCTGTAAAGTTATTGAATCTTCATCTACATCTAAGCAATAATATTTCTATGAAACTATTTATTCCAAGAATTATTTGAGTATTTCAATAAATGTAAATATGATTACTAATTATCGGTTGTGAATGGTATTGATTAAAACGTTTGTTTACTCTAATTAAAAATATTGGCAAACAATCTGATTTCTCATTGTCTAAGTTCTCTATGTTCTATTGTTATTTAATAATTCTGTATTTGGATTGCTGTGCATTATTTTATTTTTTCCAAACTTTCTACTCGTTCAATTTTGTGACATTATCAATATCATATTCTCATTTTTTTTTTCACTGCTGTTAAATGCATTATTATAAATACATCATAATTTATTCATATCATTATAAACTGAAATATAGAGTATTTGATGATTGGGAATATAATCATATAATTATTTTTTAATAGCAAATTAATACAGATTTAGAAATTGAAGTCGTATTTATTAATGTAGCCTATTTATTATTTCAAAAATAAATGTGCTGGAATGTGAGCCTTGTTGTTATTTCAATGTGGGAATATCACTTATTGAAAAAGTTCTAGACCATATTTACAAATTTAAATAGCATTTAGTATTTAGTGCCTTGATGAATAGTAAAAATAGTCAGGCATCTGAAACCCCATCTTCTTTCCTGATTAGACCACTAATAATTGAAAGAAAGATCGTTTTTTTTTTTTAATTATCCTCTATAATCGCTACTAGCTGTTTTCTGTCGACGATAATCTAACGCAATAGAGTGAGGGATTGAAGGGGGAGAGAAAGAAGAATGAAGATGCAAATGAAGAAGAAGGGAAAAGAGAAGACGAAGAAGAAAAGGAAGAAGGGGGAGGAGAAGAAGGATAAGAAGAAAAAGACTAATTAAATTTGTAGATAGGTCATTCTAGATATCGAGATTTAATGACATCGGGCAACCTGCTAGTATTTTATATTTTTATACAATTCCTTATTATGAGCGTGTATTGTGTATGTAACTGGACTCCTAAACGGATGGACCTATTTTGTTGAAATGTTTTGTATGTGCAAGTGGATTCGAGAATGGTTTAAATTCGTAAATCAGGACACAATAAGGACAAATTTATCCTTGAAGAAAAGTCTGATAGAAGTCAACAGTTTTTAATCATATGGCAGGCCCCTTAGTGGCGTTATTTACGCTGTCTGGAATGCAAAGAATTGCATGTACCGTGTAGTCGGAGCCTTGCAGTCATGTGGGAACATATGACTGGGTATGATGTAATTATGCCGGGTTACCAATGCAGCTAGAAATGTAGCCTCACTTGGAGGTGGTGACTAATAAAATAAAAAACCTAGCTTCTACCCTAACAGTCGTAGGAGGTTTAAATTTGAAATGTCCCTTCATTCAGTGGAGGTGAGTAAGAAAACAACGAAGGAGGCCTCTCTGATCAGCTGGAAGAGCCCTAGGACTAACTTCTTTCCTAATTTGAAATGTAACCTCAGCGGGAGGTGGCGAATAATAAAATCAAAAACCTAGCTTCTACCCTAATAGTCGTAGGAGGTTTGAATGTCCCTTCATTCATAGGAGGTGAGTAAGAAAACAACGAAGGAGGCCTCTCTGATCAGCTGGAAGAGCCCTAGGACTAACCTCTTCCCTAATAGTCCTAGAAGGTTGAAATTTGAAATGTAACCTCAGTTGGAGGAGGCAAATAGTAAAATCAAGGAGAATTTTTAATGTTTGTATTCCTTATATATTGCTTATATTCCTCCTTATATATTGAGTTTGATCTGTTTTTATGCAAGAGCGTATAGATGTTTATAAATAAAGATAAAATCAAAACAAATTGAATTTACAAAGAATAAGAAACACAAAAGTGTCTAGTCATCCTTGCTTGTAATGGCAGTAAGGACTTAAATACGTCCTTTAAACAAGTTTAAAAAAGAAAGGAGTAAAATTGTTTAATAAATACAGTTATGTGTCTGTCACAAATATTTAAAATCAATTTGCAGTTTCAAGCCCTATCTACCGAAAGCGTTAGTTCAACTCATCTACTAATATATTAGGCACTTTAAACTTTGAAATTTGAAATTTTCTTTTAATTCGTCAGTTGCATAATAGTGTCTATTAATATTACCCACGAATGAGCCTCAAGACTCATGTGGGTATCATTCGGAAAAAATAACTTGTTTAAAAGCTTTGCTAAATTCTATCATTTTCTATGTCACTCACTTCCATATTGTCATCTCATACATCTCATCGAATTTCATAGATGTAATTGTATATAGTAACAATATTTCCAATTTTTTATTGTTTTCTATTCTATTATAGTTTTGAATTCTATCGAATCACAAAATGTACTTTTTTTGCTTTGTGTTGTAGAAACATAATACTATTAATTTTGGAGCTATCATAGGCGTTACAGACATCTCGTTGGATAATTTTTGCTTATGAAATACATTTTAATTATGTTTGTGTTTGTGAATTATCTGTTAAATTCGATAATACATATCATGGCATCATTCTTGTAAATTATGTAAATATCTGCTATTATTATTACCAGGGTTGTTATAAATTTGTCTTTATTTCAAGCTTAATAGATTAGAAAGTGGTGATGATGATAATTTGCTTCAAGTAACATAGATTATTCTGTGTCTTAGCTAGAGACTACCTATAGACTATGGCCTAATATTACCATTATGTGCCTGAATTATTAGTATTGATTGGAGAATTCCAATGTAAACAGTAATTGTTGTTTCAGAACTTTAACATGGGAGTACTGATTCTTTATGGTTTGTGTTGGTTCTTGTGCTATTTCACTCAATATTTTTTTATAGAATAATAATTCGAACAGTGAAACAAATATCTCATTCTTCGCTCTCTTGAAACATTGACAATAAAGATACAACAATAAACTCATTGGCTAGAACATTTTTATTCTTATGCTACAATTTTTAAATTTTTTATAAATAATTGTAGTGCATAATATTATGTTAGATTACTCTGTAAATGGAGAATTTCAATCCAATATAATGAAGTCAGGATATCAAACTGTTATTTTATTGATAGTTTTGTGCTATTTTATGAACTAGGCATTCTGGAAGAGTTCAATACTTTGATCATTTTTGAAGCTATTATTTTTTTATCAGAGAATATTAGGTTTAAATAACTATTCTACAGTTAATTTTATTGATTTTTCAAATTTATTCTTCACATTTCAGTTAGTAGGCTGTTCAATTTTCTACAGAAATTACGAATAATTAATTAATATGCAATTGGGAATATGTTCAGAAGCACTAAAACAAGCCAGTGAAGCAAGATGCATACGTATGCGAATTGAATAACTATGGCATTCGTGTAAATTTTTGAATTGACTTAAATAAAGTAATTAATTTTATCCAATTTTGCATCTTCACAATTGCACATCACATTTTCTCCTGTAAGAAGCTAGCAGAATGAATTAATGAATACGGTATAACCTAGTATTCCTATACCAGTACCCAAACTCTAAAAAATATTTGGAATGAGAAAACATTATAACTAGCTCAATTTATTTTCTAATAAGAAAAATAAATAAGTTGAGCTTGTTTTTGAAGTAGGCAAATCAAATAGAACTGTAGGCCTTCCTTGTGGTATTAAATAAAATGATTTACAAATTATTCCGAATTTTATTATTATTAAATAATTTATTTACTATTATCAAATAATTCAACAAATTATTTCAACTTTCCAACAATTTAGATTTTTTGGAATTCTGTTGTTTGTGAATGGATGTTGTGGTACTTTTCCATGATGAATAATAAGACTTGGATGTTGTCAAGCCACTTTATTTTGAATACATTATTGAAAAATTACAGTACCATGGTTTCGTGGCTTAACCTGCCACATCCTCAGCTGTACCTTCCCTCAAGTCAACAGTACAGCTGAGAATGTGGCAGGTTAAGCCACGAAACCATGGTACTGTAATTTTTCAATAATGTATTCAAAATAAAGTGGCTTGACAACATCCAAGTCTTATTATTCATCAATTTAGCTTTTTTTATAAATTGTAGCTCTAACTATCCAGCATTTAATTAGAACTAATTCATTCTCTATTGATTTTAAATTAGGTTATTAACAGGAATAGACTGTTTTAGCATTAATTTTTTTGGTTGTTTAGACTGTTTTAGCATTAATTATTTCGATTATTGAAGCAGTTTAATATTGAATTATTGGAATTGTTTTTTTTTTTGTAGAATAGCCTCTAGAGGAAATAAAACATCTTAGTATGCAAAAACTCAACTAATAGTGATATCGTATTCATTATAAGCCTGTTGACTCTGTAGACTGATTCCTAAAAGTTGCAATTGTTAATTTTCCATTCTAATTGTATGTTTTTGACATTTCCAGGCCTGACGGAGTTGGAACTGTTACCCATGAAGAAAAAGACAAGTTCCAAGATATTAAAGAGAGATTAAGAGTACTTTTAGAATTTCAAATAACAAATTTTAGGTAAATATCCATCAATAATGATTTGTTTGTATTTGTGTATCATTACTTTATGATTATTCAAGTTTAAGATTCAAGATTCAAGATTTTTATTCGCCATTAAGTACAGTACAATTATATCTTATACTAGCGTACAATAGGACTTAGTCACTAAACTATTAAGACTTGAATTACAGTCGAGTCAAAGGAAACTATATTAATTAGAGTAAGCATATACAATATGCTAATATAGACTCAGTCTGTGCGTAAGATACATAGTACAATTACTGGCAACATATTTGTAAAAACATAACATAGTGTATAATTCGTATAATAAACATAATATAATATAACATATTTGCAATACATAACATATAAGCAAAACACAGCATATTTTATCTCTGATAGCGATTCGTCAAACTTCTTAAGTCATGGTCAATCACCATTTGGAAAAATAATATATTCCATTAAAAAAATATATTTCTCGCATCATCGGGTTGATTGACAAGTCTAAATTAATTGACTTTGTCTCTTTGAGTGAAAACAAGTTATCAATTAATCACACAAAATGTTAATTTGTGCGTTTCTATCGTTTTACCACCCTTACAATAATAGTAATTTCAACGTGATTGTGATATCAGTTCCTGATCCTGGAAATATCCTGGTAAAATTCTGATTCTTCTATGACTGAAAAAATGACTGTGTTTTTGTAATAAACCGGAAACTAATTCGCTTTTACAGGTATTGTTTTCCTTTCGGAAGGCCTGAAGGTGCTTTAAAATCAACTCTGTCCTTATTAGAAAGGGTGAGTAATTTTCTATTTTTTTTTTTAAGAATAATTTCTCATATTTATAATAATTTAATAGTTAATAAATTGATCTGAGTTTCATCTGACATAGTTCCATGAAATTTATTTTCAAGTTTGGAGTATTCTCTTCAACAAACACAATACTATTTCGGAATTTATTAATTTCGAATTCCTTTAATTGCTATTACTTTATACTGAAGACTTCCGCAATGGCGGATATTGACAACAGCATTGAACAGCTGATGGGAATCGATGAATGCTACTGTACAAAAATATCAGTCACCACCGGGAATCGAACCACGGACCTCTCAATTGCCGGTTGAGCGCCCTTAACCACTAGACCATGGAGACCTTTCTGTACAGCAGCATTCATTTTCAACTTGGCCATATCGGCTCGTATCTCACAAGTTAGTTTGAAGTGACTGACAATTGAATAAACTGACAAATATACATAAACAGAATTTATTAATTTCGAATTCCTTTAATTGCTATTACTTTATACTGAAGACTTCCGCAATGGCGGATATTGACAACAGCATTGAACAGCTGATGGGAATCGATGAATGCTACTGTACAAAAATATCAAACTAACTTGTGACAATACTATTTTATTTGTTGTATTATTCTATTTTATTGTAGATTGGAGTATGTATATAAAAGTATTCATAATAATTTCTTAGTTAATAAATTGATGTGAGTTTCATCATCTGATCTATAGTTCCATAAAAATTCTCTTCAAGGTTGGAGTATTCTCTTCACCCAGCATATTATTATTTAATTCACTGTATTATTCTACTCAATTGTAGATTTGAAATATAATTATAGATCTGACACTCAACAGCCGAACTTGAAGTTATTTTAAAAAGAGGGGGGGGGGTAGGGTTTTTCAACAGCAATTCAAGATATATCTTGTTCATTCAAACGGGTGGTCCAGCGTACTCACACGGAATTTGTTTTAAATAATCCCTCTAAAACCACATTTTCAGCGATTCAATAAGTCTTTCTTCACTTTTGTCAAAAAATTGACTCTCAGGGCTTGTGAAAATTCCAAAATTTCTTTTATTTTTGGGTCTTTGGATTCAAAGAGGATTCAAAGTAATTATGCCAGTACATTGTCTACTATGTAGTATATTGTCTTAGTTTGTGTCTAGCCAATGTGAATGAATAAATATGATAAATTATGTTTTTTAATATTTTTTTTAGGTTCTTATGAAAGACGTAGTCACACCAGTGCCTCCTGAAGATGTCCGTGGTATGATTAAGAAATGTTTAGAAACAGCTGCACTTGTAAATTATACTAGATTATCAGCTGAAGCCAAAATAGAAGGTAAATTTCATTTATACAAAGTTTTTATGATACGTTACGTTGCATTTTTTAAGAGATGTATTCGAAATCTCGAGATGTATTTCCCTCTCATTCTTCATCTCAATGTAAGAATAAGGGTAATAATTAGTCAAATATATTTCTTCTATAATATGTTCAAATATGCTGAAAAAGCATCTAAATCGTGGTTTTTTAAAGTTTTAGCTCTGTAAGGGGGTATATTCTTACTCGTTGTCAGTGACACTACTGTAAGAAAGTACATTCTTAATTGATGTTGATTACAACTGGTTGAAAGTTAGTAACAAAATTTGATACATTATACAACAGGTAACCTAGGAAAAAACTGGTTTTGTGTTGAATGGAAAATATGACCATTTGTAAAAAAAGTTGATTTTTTAATGTGGCGGGGTATAAATTTATTTGCGTTTTAAGAAAGAATTAAGATGATAAAATTCTTCCTCTATGAATTGAATTCATTTAGGAAGATTAAGCGCTTAGGTAGAACAGGAAGAGTAGCCTACATGTAAATTATGTTACTGAAATTCAACGTAGGCTACTCAAGTGTGGTACATGACTAGCAAAGAAACTATAAAACGAGTAGTTTGAAGATAAAGAGCTAACAAAATCTATTACTTTGTTTTTTCAAACAAGGTGGAGAAGGAACAGTTCAAGGTAAACATTTTATAAAATTGCGAGTATTTATTTTGTTGAATATAGAGTTCTGATTTAATAAATTAGCCAACCTGTGCTTTGTGCAACTCCATCGTATATCACATTTTGGTGCTTGAGCTGAATAGTATTTTCACTTGTGATCAATTAGAACTTACCTGCCCCAATTATATAGACACTTATTTCACGATTATTCACATGCTACCTTGAAAAAAATTTTATTCACTAAGCTAGATTGCATCGCTTTAGTTTTGCATTAATTTAGCTAGCTGACCAGCTAGTTAGAGCGTAATGTTTATAGACATTCGTATTTCTATTCATAGATAGAAAGGTTTTATATTTTATATGGTGCCATTATGAAATCTGTAACTTACGAATTATTAAGAAAAAAGTTTTTAAAGTTCATTTTTTCTTTACTTATTCATTCATTAACTAAAATTCATTTATTAATTTCGAATTCCTCAAAGTTCTATTAATTCATACTGAAGACTTCCGCAATGGCGGATATTGATAACAGCATCGAATAGCTGATGGAAATCAATGAATGCTACTGTAAAAAATTTCAGTCACCGTCGGGAATCAAACCGCGGACCTCCCAATTGCCGGTCGGGCGTCTTAATCACTAGACTACAGTGACCCTTCTGCACAGAAGCGTTCATTTTAGACTTGGCCATATCGGCTCGTATCTCACAAGTTTGTTTGAAATAACTGACAGTTTAACAAACTGACAAATATACAGAAACAGAATTTATTAATTTCGAATTCCTCAAGTTCTATTAATATTCATACTGAAGACTTCCGTAATGGCGGATATTGACAACATCATTGAACAGCTGATGGAAATCGATGAATGCTACTGTACAAATATATCAGGTTCCGCCGGGAATATTTTGATCTAGTAGCATTCGCCGATTTCCATCATCTATTCAATGCTGTTGTCAATATCCGCCATTGCGGAAGTCTTCAGTATGAATATTAATAGAACTTTGAGGAAATTGATAAAAATTCTGTTACTGTATATTTTTCAGTTTTTTAAATTGTCAGTTACTCCAAACTAACTTGAAAAATTAATTATTGGAAACGGAAAAAATATTAGATTCAGTACAAGGTAGAAAGCTTGATTACGTAGCATTAAAATTAGAAATAATAAGCATGGTTCCAACTTTCGCATAGTATTTAAAAATTAACTATTATCAAAGCATGCTATTGCAAGTATTTTGCATAGTGATCGAAATATCTGCATACGTTTTGAAACGCATTATATTACATGAAAATTACCTCTCAATCCCCTCACAACTGTTTACCTACACTTACTGTATGAATATTGTTTAAATGAGATATTATATTCAACTTGTTAGATATAGACGTTTTCCTCCATTAGTACCTTCTTTATATTAAATATATTGATCGATAACCTCAAATATTTGTAGATCTCCAATATTGTAATGCAATCTCAATATTTAAGTTTGAATTAAAACCAACCGTCTTTCGTTAGTGGGTTGTATTTTATTGTAATAGTATATAAGTTATGAAATTCATAATATACATGATTAACTATTTTATCATGTCTGATAAAATGCTCAATTATCCATCTACTTGAATTATTAAAATGAAAAGTTCTTCATTGAGCGCAGTTGAGAATGTAACAATTAAAATTCCAGTAAATCTTTCTATCTTAAATCGCCAATTTTTTATCTACATTTCTTTGAAACAGCTTTTCCTTATCTTAGTTTCCTATTGAATTTCGTATGGAGAATTATTCATAATAAATATTTAGTTGAAGAACAGTACTTATTAAATTATTCTCAAAAAGATTGACAAATGATTTTCGAAGATATGAGTATTACATTCCCTTCCCATCACACCTAGATGCACCTTTGACATCAGCACTTAGAAGACATCAGCGTAGCTACAAATTTCTATATATATTTTTTCACTATTTAATGGTAGCCCTAATTCATAAAATTGTGATTCTAGTTATAAACAGTGCTTCATTGGCTATGTTCATCCTCTCCGTAATAAATAGATTAAGAATGCTTCCATTGCTGTACAGCTGTACAATTATATTCAATTATTGAATAAATCTGCTGGCTTTAAACTGAAACTAATATCAATTGTAAATACATTTAAAACAAGTTATTGAATGAAAGCATAGCATGAAATGGCTTATTTTTAGGTGAATAAATTGGAACGATATCAAGCTTGCAGCTAAACGCTAATACATCGTTAAAGTTACTTGGTATAAAACTGAATCTATGTAGGACTTGACTGATCAAATTATTTCGTTCATTAGCTTTCAAGGCAACTTTATACAAAACTACAACCATCTCATACTTCACTCATCAAATTATTCAAACTGAAACTATTGTCCTTTTGAGCTTTACTGGCCTTTGCTCAGTTAAGTAGTAATAATTCTGAATTCGAATAATTCGTTGTAGTTCTGAATAAAGTTGGTTCAGTTGCGAATCAAGAATAGGCTAGATATCAACTCGTCAAGTGACTGATTAATTCAGATTAAAATCAGAGTTGCATTTGATGTATATTTTTGGGTGGTATTTAATTTACACGATAACAATTTGTAAAAAGCTGAAAGAATTCTGACTTTAGGAAGAAAACAGGTAAAGTATTCTGTAATAAAATAGTTTCGTAAAAACATCACTTTACGTGAACGATACGCTAAATATTATCATTCCGAACAATCTAGCATGATTCGAATTATTAAAGCATGTTCTATAATGAAAGCAATATGCAAATTTAGTGTTGTAATATTATAATATGTAAAGTGTGTTGTGTGGGTCGTCTGATGATGCTCTTTACAACAGAGTGAAGCGGCCATCACGCCGTAACGTGAGTCACAATTTCCACTCGAAAGTGTTTTTTAAGTTTTTATTATATGTAAAGTGTTGAGTATTGTAATGATTTAGTAGAAAACTCATACAATTTTATAAAGATGAAACCTAACATATCCTCAACTTATTGAGAAGAAAGTTGAATTTATCAAAGAATATTTTAAATTGTCACTGATCAAAACAATATGAATATGGCAAGAAATGGAGGGATTGAAAATATTTCTGATCTAGTACAGCACTGAAGGAAATTGGTAGGTGTGCACTTAGGAAAGCCATAAATTTATATATAATTTATAGTTATTATATAATGACTCTATTATAATTTATAAACATTTTATAATTTTATTGAATTTTCCAACTTGACGATTAAAATAATATCCATCATTATAAGAGTTTCTATTTCTGTATCAAATTATTATATTTGATCATTTCACTCTAGTAATGGATACTAGTGGTTAAAGTTCCTGGGGACTAAGTTCCCATCACTGTATCATTCTTGTTCACACTCACCATGTCTTGTACAGTAGTAAATTAGTAATATACAGTAAGTAGTAAATGCACATTGCACCACTTCACAAAAACTATCTCTTTAATCGATAAAAAATATTGTTTTTTTTGTAGTATAGTTGGAAAGCACAAGTAATTGAAGTATGGGTACACCATATGGATACAGGACATATATATTTTATTATATACATATATATTTAACCGATAAAAACCGAATAGTAAACGCATTACCTGAATTGGGTCAACTATTGTGCGGACAGCCCCATAATATGATCAGATTTAGAAAACAGTACCAATTTCTATAACATAGTGATATAGCATATTTCTTCTTTTTTTTTCTTTTTATTTTCTGAGGATGAAGCCCACATAGGTCTAAGAGACCTGTGCGTGGGTAATGAAATGGATGTTGGTAATTGGTGAGTTGGACCTACAGGTTTAGGTGGGTTATGAACCATATTGAATAATATAATTATTTTCAGCGATGGTCATGGTGTTGAAGTTAACTACTTTTTGTGAAATAAAGCTGTTCGATAAATTAATTAAAATAATACTGAAGGCTGTAAGAATCAGCCAGACAATAACTTGAGGTTTTTGAATTCAATAGATTATAAAATAAAGACTAAATTTTTCATTGGTTTGACAAGTTTTTAAAATTGCAAGATTTACAGGATTCTTCTATTTCTGTTAAAATATTTCGATTTAAAAAATTTTAATTACAGTGGATATGATCATAGGCCTAATGTCTTGACACATTTCAAGTAGTCCAACATTTATATTTTTTTACTACTGGCTGTAATAGAGCTTTTTTAAAATTACAAAATTTTCAGGATTCTTGTATTTTTGTTGAAGAGTCAAAACAGACGTTTTGAATCGCTGAAAATGTGGATTTGGAGGGATTATTTTCAAAAATATTTTCGGGAAAGTAGCCCGGATCCCCTTTTGAATGAACAAGCTACATAGTCTGTTAGAAACCGAGTTACTGAGTTACTGTTGGAATAGATTTTTTTTTAATTTCTCGGGGGAGCACCCCTGAACCCCACTTTTGAATATATATGTATTATAGTCTTGAATTATTGCTAGAGAACCCCTCCTTCTCCTCCTATGGTGTGCTATATAGTGTCTGGAGCCTACTCCCCCCCCCCCTCCAGACTGACCCTCTAGTTACGCCACTATACTGTAACATGATATCAAAATGATGAATATTATAGTTTTATCTGCTGATCCTATTGATTATTTTGTTTCTGTTTATAATTTGAATATTGTTACAGATGACCTTAGTGGTGAGGTAGTGGTACCTCCCAGCAAAAAGCTTGACGACCTCATCCACCTTGCTGAACTCTGCGTTGATTTGCTTCAACAGAATGAGGAACATTATGCTGAGGTACTCTATTATTTTTTAGATCATTCACCCGTAATGATTGATCTTTTTCCAATATCTGTCACTGTTTGACTAGGAAGCCTCATAGTCTACCATATACTCTCTAATGATTAATCTAATAGTGAAGGACATGAAGCTAGCACCTTTCCCTCTGTGGAATCCGTGTTGGAGTGCGTTATTCGAATTTAATAAATGTCTCGATTTTATTTCAGTAAAAAATATTCAGCATAATATTTTATTTCGATGGCAGACTGCTGAAAATAACAGCATCCCAAATAACAGCACTTTTTTACTTCTTTCAAAAAGCAAGAATTATGAATATGTTCCGAAATACTTCGTAAAAACAAAAACTCCAGTACAATTAGTTTCAATTTAAGAATTGAATCTTAGGGCTATATCTATGAACGTTCCTTCAGTGTCTCGAGGGACTCTTGAGATGCAATTTATGTATTTATACAGGCATTTCAAGAGTCCTTCAAGGAGCGTTCATAAATACGGCCCTTACTATTTTAGAATATTGGAATAGTAATATTCAAGATTGGTGAAGTCTCCAAGATGAATTCATAGTAACTATCGACAAAATATTTAATTTATTTCAAATATTGTTCGTTTTCAATGAATATTGGGCGCCATTGTCTCACGTCTGCAAGCTCTTGAGATCATTCTGAGTTAAAATTCCCATTTTTGTAGATTAATGTTTTCACTATCCAGTGGTCATTGAGCCTGAGCCTATTATGTACTAAGGAAGTATGAAGGGTTTATGGCATTGCAGTAGTGTGTGGATCATTTATTTCGATCTATTAAAATGTTATCACCACACCATAATGGCTGATTTTCACTCATCATCATCCTCATACGGTGTTGTTTTCTAAAACGTATTCAATATATACTGCAGATCACCATCAAAAATGTAAATAGCTTCATTGATTTCTTGATAGTATTAATTCTTTGTTGAAATATCTGATGTCTCATACAAGCAAATATTTAGTTTGTCATCTATTCATCAGAATTTCATAATTTAATCATTTCAGTTGCAGTCTATGGTGTTGTCAAACATATTCTGTTCCCAGTTCAACAATAAGTCAACTTTTTTCCAATTTTTATTTTTACCTCTGTATTATGATTTACGTGTCTTTGTATTGTTGTTGTTTTTCGATGTTGTCATTGTTGATGTTTTGTTGTCTCACACAGAACTGTCACTTGATGTTTACTGATTGATTGGTTGATTGATAGTGAGGCAGATCTCTAAACAAAGCATTACAAAACCTTGCATGTAGATGTGTTTGTGTGTACATGGAAGATCTGCAGAAAATTGTTTGGCATACTTTGTTGTTTTTCAACAACCTTGAAAGAAAAGATTGAGCACCCATTGAAAACTAAGGCTTTTCTTGCTTTTTTATTTGTTCCCTCACTTTATGGCGCAAAAATGATGGAACCCTGCTATTAGGCGACAATATAGTAAGTCATTTCATTATTAAAAATTGCAAATTAACTTCGATAATGCAGCTAACATACAATTTCAATTAAATTATTACTACCAGAACACAAAATGCATTCTGGTCGTATCAATTTCAATTGGCAAGGGTCGTCCCTGATAAAATCAATGTCATTTTTACGCCACCTTTATCTGTATAGTATAGTAAACCTGCATTCGAAACATTTTTCGTTTCTCCATTTCTAAATGTGATATCTAGTCAATTTCTGATCTTTATTATCACTAAGTAATCAATTTTCTCCCGTAAACGGATCCGTGGTATATATTAAATGCAACAGTCCGTACCCCAACTAGATTTTTGCTTCTAATGACCAAAAAGTTATTATTCTTAACAGACCGTTCAGATTATTAAAAGTCAGTTAGTGAAGTGGACTAATTCGTCGCTAGTAGCTTACTTATAAGCAGAGCAAGAAGAAGACATGCAAGACCTTTTTTAAATCATCTAAAACTATTACTTTTTCACTATTGAAATTGATCTTGGAAGATGATCAACCCAAATGTGGACAAGAAATATAATAATATCAATATCAATCAACCCTTTCCATTGGATAAGTTTTAGCAATAAAATTATCATTAGAAAATTCCATTTCTTTGTAGATTTTTACGAAAATATTGTACTCACAATTTCTGCCATCTTCATTGAAGCAGAGGAATATCACGTTTATTAAGAATTTGCTTATATTAAGAATTTGCTTAATTCCAAGAGCTTTTAAGATTTGTAAAATTCTAATAACGGGCTCAAAATTTCTAACAGTCTTATAATTGACTGAAAGAGTTCAAAAGGGTGTAATAACTGGGCCTAATTTTAAAAATAATTATTTAAACGTACTTCCAAATAGTACTGGATTTGAGAGAAAGAAGATTTTCCTTTTTTACTTTTCAATCTTCTTTTTCATTGCCTTTTCGCCCTCCCATTTTAAAAGTGGTTAGTATTTTATTTTCCAATTAGTACCCTCTACTCATTCCTATTCTCTTTTCCAACTTTCTCCCCTTTCACTCTATTTTTCACCTTGTTTTTGGTTTCTCAACTTTTCTTCAACATCAGAAGGTTGGCCGATTCAATTGAATCTGGATTTCTAGAATGTGTAGTAACCTATCCACAAATTAAATTGAATAGTCTCTTTTTTCTTCGTCTTCCTTTTCACCTACTCTTCCTCCTCCTCCTGCTCCTTTTCCTCGTCCTGCTTCTCCTCGTCCTGCTCCTCCTCCTTCTCCTTCTCGTACACATCCTCCTCCTCCTCATACACATTCTCCTCCTCCTCTTTTTCCTCCTCCTCCTCATTCATCACCTCCTCTTTCTTCTCCTCATTCTCTTTTTCCTCCTCCTCCTCCTCTCCCTTTCCTGCCTCCCCTTTCTTCTCCTCCTTTTTCCTTTTCCCGCGCCTCCTCCTCCTCTTCCTTCCCTGCCTCTCCCTTCTCCTCCACCTTTTTCATTTTCCGCGCCTCCTCCTACTAATCCTTTTTTCCTCCTCCTCCTTCTTCTTTATTTTTGTCCTCATTATTCTTCCTCTCCTCCTTCAATCCCTTATTCTCCAGGCTGGAGTTTCATCGACGGATTATAGCAAGTAGCTGTTTATTATATAGTAGGATTCATTCTCATCTCATTCATTTTCACGGCCATACTATCCTATCTACTTTCAGAATGTCTTCCTCAACTTGCTCTGTATTTTCTTAACGATTCCTATCTACCCTCTAATCTAATGAATAGGACTTCCCCTTATGGCCCCACATATTCAACTTGACTTCTAGGGTTTTTTCGCCTCTTATGGGCAAGCTAATGGCGATGTGTCTCAGAACCATTAAAATATTGCAGCACAATATTCTCCCCTTCTTGAAAAATCTTCCTAAAACCCTTTTGCAAGTTGGTCGACAGAATTAAGTTGCATGTTGTTACCTGAAGCTATTGCAGAACCGATGTGAGAAAGTCAATATCAAAAAGCATCTCACCATGATACCATTTTGTTGTTTGGAAATTGATTAAAATTTGTTTTAATATCACAGACTAAGTGTACCCTCTCCTATTCCTTTTTCTGTGCATTTCTTTTTTCTGATTCTTTCTTTCTTCTTTTCTGTCTATTCGTGTTGGCTGTCTGAACAAATATAAAGGCTTACAGATCGGTGAGTGTTGTGTCTCTGTTCTTTTCCTTAATTGAGCAAGGTTATACACACGTTTTGGTAAACACCTGAACAACGCATGTGCATGTACAGAATACATTTTTCAAAACAACAGGGACTTACTTACTCGATACAGTTCTATTCATAATAAATAGTTTTTTATATTTGCAGAATGCAAGACGTTTCTCTTTATGGGGAGTCGAAGACCTTAAAAGACTGACTGACAGTTTCGAAAAAAAATCATCAGGGATAAAACAAAGCATTACAAGTATGGCTTATGTCTGCTGTCAATAATTCTCCGGTTGTTTCACACTCATAAATAGCGTTCATAATTACCTTATATTTTAGACAATCGTTTGGTTTGCTTTGAAGCACAAACGTAAATCATGCTGAGGTCGCATATTTTATAGAAAACCCTCATTGGTCTGGATTGCCATTTTCCTATTTTTGTTGTCGTTTCTACTTTTAGAAAGTATTATTACTGTATCATCTTATCGAAGAAAAGACAAAAATATCTAAACTTATTCAATATTAGAAAAATATGAAACCCCTCTTTTAGAAGAATTTAATTTTGTTTCAGTTTCAAATCAACAAAGATCGTGAAAGTTTACCTCGTAAACATAAAAATAGATTAATAATAGAAAAATCTGGAAGGAAATTGGACAAATGTGTGGAACTGTTTTTCGTCAAATAAAAGAAAGAATTTGCGGTGCAGTATTATAGAACAACAGTAATAATTCATATCAGCTTCATTCAACTTTTACTCTAGATAGGGCTCTGGCTACATGGGTGATCAGGCGTGACTACATGGACTACGTGACTATGCAGCTTTCATCGATTAATAGATGCTAATATTACTAATTAATTAGTAGTAGCAATTTACTATTCTGGAAGTATTTACCAATGAAAAACAAGATTTGAAAAGTCTACAAGCATAAATGGATTGTTCATCTAGTCGAACCTTTATCGATATAATGTAGCATATTTATGAACATAATAATTATCAATAATGATAATATTGAATTAGTTCTTATTCTTCCATCCAAATGCAAATGAAAGTACAGAAAAAACTATGTTTCGATTATTAGAAAATCCTTTATGAAAACTGAAAAGTATCCTTCACATTATTCGTTCACTTGAACTCTTGCAATAAATCTAGGAGTCGTTGATTATTCAAATAATTACTATATCTAGCAGTGAGTGACGGGAAAATACTGGTTTAGATTTTATAGCATTCAAAGCCATACCTGAACATTGCTTCAATTAACTATAGGTTGTAAATAGTAATGATCTTCACGGGAATTCTGGTTTTCACTTTCATGAAGTTTAACTAATAATATTTTAGTTCTTAGTTGAAAATGCCAATAATTCTTAGTCTAAAATATTACAATAGGGCTGTATCATTCTCTAGTGGGAAAATTATAATTTCAGTGAAGTGGTTAGAGACTATTTTTAATTGAGAAAGTCATTCAATTCACACATACTGTTTTTTCTGCTGATTTATTAACAAATACCAAAAAATGGTCTTTACAGTATTCTCTCAAATTTTGTAGAAATATTGAATTTTAAATGATTTTTCTCAAATTTAGTGAAAGAGAAAATTTTAATACAACTGATCCAATTTAAGCGTTTTATAAATCAAAGTTGAAATCCTTTTATAGTACTATCAATTGGAATAATTCTATTTGTCAGAGAATAAATATTTTGGACAAGTTTTTGAAAGTAATTGGAATTATTCATAAATCATAGATACTCGCTCTAATGAGAAACTACTGAGATTTTGAACCGTTTTTCAGGTCATAGAAATTGAATATTGTTGATATTCAAAATATTTTCAACGTACTGTTAATGATAGCGAGTTCTAATTATATTGGATATTGACAATACTAATATCAATTTGAACTTTAGCTAATAATCTATTCTCAAACAATATTTTTTCTATAATATAATATATTCTACAATAATTATTCTTCAGCCAGTATGAGCTGGAAAATAAGCTTACTGTTTTCTTTACCGATCGACAGATTTATTAATCTCTTGAATTTATTGGATAGTAGAATTTTGAATAGTAGAATCAATGTATGGATTCAGCTTGATTCAATAATACCCATCGGACAAGTCTCAATAAAGTGGGCCTTTTTATAATTCTCTCGATTCCTTCAAAGTGATGAAATTTTACGGATAGTTCTATTACGTTTCATGTGTTTCAAAACGATGTTATTGTCTAGCTTGTATTTAAAGTCATGTCAGATGATTTCTCGTGTTTCAAAACGTTTTCCTTTCTTTTACAATATGTGATCAGGATAAAGTAAGTAATTGTAAATGTTTGTCTTGCATGCTCAGCAAGCTTGCTTTATGATTTGCAGCCTTTAGCACCTTCTAGTCACATTTATTTACAATTTATTTCTGTTTTCTAGCAATGCCTTTTAAATTTCATTATTTTTCTCTCATGACTTACAAATTTATTTTAAGTAATCTCTAGGACAATTGAACTAAAAATTATTCTTATTTGAATCTCAGCCTTAGATATGGTTCAGTAAACAAATGTTTAACTGCAATAAAATTTTGCTGCTCTCATATCGCTCAGAATTGTTTCATTAGAATCATAAATTTCACAATTGCTATGGACTTCATCGATCTCATTTTAGTCACGAATATCAGTTTAGAGGCTTATTAGCATTGGTAATAAAGGAGTTTCGAATTGTTGCATTATTTTTCTAGCATTAACATTATCATTTCAATAAGCTGCTGCAATTTAGTAACTGCAGTGCTTAGGTGTATTTCTTGATAAATTGAGTAGAATTTGAGTAGGCTCATAATATCTTTAAACGTAGATCTTTTGTTTGCAAAATATTCTATTGGTAGCTTTATATTGTAGTGATAAAATTTTGCATTGAAAAGTGTCTCTATTAAGACAATACAATCAAACATTGAATAAATTCAATATCTTCCAAATTGATTCTTATAATTTTTAGTACTTTTACATAGTTTATTCATAAATAATTTCTATAATCTGCCTACTATTAGGATCATTCTAGAACATGAATGTCCCTAAAATCGTTGGGGTAGTAACCTATATTGACTGCTGAAAATACTTCAATTTAGTTCTGAACTGTTGATTAGCTACCTTTTTTAGATTTGTTAACATAAATTCTACACATTCTTATGATTATAAATTTCTTCTCAAAATTGATCTTGAAAGTGTAGAGGTAAGTTTACTTTGGAACGAAAATTTTCCCTCCAAAAAATTACATGGTCGAAATCATTAAGCCACTCTTATGGCATTCATTATTATTATTATTATGATTATTATTATTATTATCATTATTATTATTATTACAATCATCGTCAATATAAATTCCTCATTACCCTATATTCAAGCATAACATGCTTTACTACAATAAGAAAATAACCGAATTCTATTCAGCCAATAAATTAACATCTGAACTTTGCTGAAATTGAATGAACAAGCTATTCTTTTTAAAAAAAATTGTCGTTGAATTTATATTGTCGCTATCCCTGTATTGAACTTAATTTCCTATTCTATTTTTCTTTTTATCAGAATTTCAGTTATTTGGATTTTTATCTCCAAACTAGAACGAATAATTCTAGCATAATGCCAAGCAATCAATATATAGGTATTGTTTAGACAGTGAGCGTAATAATTTTCTTTTGGAAATTTATAAGTTCAACAATTTTTTAATTTACCGATCAACTTTACACAATTCATCAAAACTATATAAGTTAGTATATAATTTATCTATTATAAATAAATTTTTAAAAACTTGGAAAGAAAATCATTGATTCTAATGCCTTCACATGTACTAACGGGCTTAACTATGTAAATTATGTAATAACATTCTTATTGTGGTGTATTTTCAAGTGAGAGTGTGACCTTGTAATAAAAATTCAATTCTATTGCACAAATATTTGAATAATCCACTTACTGATTAACTGCTCTCCACTTAGATGAGTTTCAAAGCATTTTGTGCAAGTATTTATAGTGCAGTTGAGTTTAATTTTTAGTATTGTCTATGAGTTTTCATTTGTTTACTTTTTGATACACTATATTGATATTAGCAAATAAATTTTTTCAGGAATTATTTCAGTTATTTAAATAATGTATTCGAAAACTCGTAACAGACCTACAATATATAACAGAATTCCTCCACTCAGTTTTCTCAATTCTTCAACTCCAATTTCAGTTTTGCAACTTCTGTCATTTTTTCAATTTTGATTTTTTTCAAAATCGATATGTAGGCCTAGAATTTAATAACAAATTCATTTTATCAAATGTTAGGGATTTCATTAAATATCAAAAGGAAGAATACATAATGCGCCATAGCCTGAGCGAGCATGAGTCCCCATAGAAGGTCTACAGTTTTGCTTTTCAATCTAACCGATTCGTTTAAAAGTTCTGATTTATATCATGTTTTCAGCTTTATACGTCCATTTTCATCTTCGGAATTCGAAATTTCTCATGGATGCATGTTTAATAAATGGATGCTATTTTCAAAAACTGAACTGATCACTCTGCATGATGAATTTGAAACACTCTCCTAGCTCGTATTAAGGAGTTATTAGAGTCTTCTTAATGGAAATCTTCATTATTGCTGGAAAATATTTTGGCATGGAGATTTTTTATTCCAGTACAATAAGTACTTGAAAAACTTGGCTAAACTCTCTTCTTAAAATCTGTCTTCCACACTAGAGATTTTAGAGTATGATATTAAATCGCCAATTTTAGATTCTGAAAAGACCATATTCATACTTGCACCACATACAATAATATATAGGCTACTCAACTCATAAATTATTAATATATGCTTGCACATGAGTCGCAAAAGATAGTAGCATTCTATCTTTGAAGACGTTGTATCGTGATAGAATTTAGAACAATTGTTTTTCCATTTGAAAGTATAAAAGAATATTTATACTTCATTAAACCTATAGATGAAAAAAAAATTGTATGCTTTTGAAATACAGCATGGTTTATATCAAAGTATTAGGCTATAATATTTATATTCAATCTGCATTACAAAGTATAAAAATGCAATTTCTCTTTGACCTCAACAGGAATGCTTCAAGTACTGTATCAGGATATAGGCTTTTTATTATACTGAGTTTGATGTGCTCCTCTTTAAAAACATAAGTGAGTTTTGTTATATATTGAGTGTTTATGAGTAATTGATAATCAAGTGAGTGTTCATTAAAAATTATTAACAAGTTTCATCTATTCCAATACAAAGAAAGTTGACAAAATCTTTCGGTTTTATAAGCATAGAAATATTTTAATCAATCTATTACAACTTGAGTTAGAAAGAAAGGTGATCGCGTGTCTTGTATCTCTTCCTTATCCAAATTTTTCGGTCAGTATTCTCATATTTCAATCTTTAAACAAATATAGATTATTTCGAGTCAACTCGAATAATACTATATTTCTTACAAGTGTAATCTATCATATGCAATAACATATATATTCCGTTGAAAACATCAGTGGCTATTTTCAAGCACATTTACATTTCCGGAACTAATTCCACCAAGTAATTTAGGGAATCATATAATTCATTTTTTATTACTTACATACTATTGCAAATGTTTCAACATCATCCTTGGATGAGAAGTTTAGGCAAGCCTCAAATCGATAAGGAAGTGATTGCAGACGTAATGCTTCATGATTTTTCATCCTTAAGGTATCACTTACTGTACATTGTAGTTGTATCAACTGCAATAATACATTATAACTACCTACTAATAGCCTTCTTGAAATTCATGTTTCAGATAAGTAATATTCAATATAAGCCAGGAAGTGTGATTTTAAAATCATTGACTTAAAATTGGGTTTATATTTTTACATTATTCAATAACTGAATAATTATTCTCTCTTTCTTATCTCTTATTTTCTATTAACCCAAGTGTAATATATCTACATCCCCTTTATTTCATTTTCCTATATATATATATATATCTTGAACCTAACTCAGACACTCATACTATACCATTTGAATAATGTTTGTTTGTTGACTTTGCCAGGCTTTTGCATGGTTTAGTGATCTGCTGGTTGAGCATGCTGAGATCTTCTGGTCACTCTTTGCTGTTGATATGGACCAAGTTCTCGGCGATCAGCCTCCAGATACGTGGGACTCCTTTCCGCTCTTCCAAATCCTCAACGACTACCTTCGAACAGATGGTAAAACACATAATTATTATTCACAAATGAATTACCAAACTATTGCCCGGTTTCTCAGTCATTCAATAAATCATACAATAGCTAAAGATTCAATAAATTCATAGATTCTATGAAACTTTGTGAGTTTCTTGAACAAGTTGATTTTGAAGGAACTGGCAAATATATAAAACGAAATTTATTAATTTCGCAGTGCTATTAATTATACTGAAGACTTCTGTAATGGCGGATATTGACAGCAGCATTGAGTAGCTGACGGGAATCGATGAACGCTACTACACATATTTAGTCATGGCCGGGAATCTAACCACGGACCTCCCAATTGCCAGTCGAGCGTCTTAACCACTAGACAGTGACCGTTTTTTATAGCAGTGTTTATTTTAGACTTGTCTATATCGGCTCTTATAGAACAAGATTGGTTTTAAAAGAACTGACAAATATATAGAAAATAATTTATTAATTTCGAATTCCTTAAAGTGCTGACAAATATAGGCCTATAGAAAATAATTTATTAATATCGAATTCCTCAAACTGAAATGTAGTCACTGGTGGTGACTAAATATTTTTGTTTTGTGTAGTAGCGTTTATCGATTCTTATCAGTTAAGTTTGAAGTGACTGACAATTGAATAAACTGACAAATATACATAAACAGAATTTATTAATTTCGAATTCCTTTAATTGCTATTACTTTATACTGAAGACTTCCGTAATGGCGGATATTGACAACAGCATTGAAAAGCTGATGGGAATCGATTAATGCTACTGTACAAAAATATCAGTCACCACCGGGAATCGAACCACGGACCTCTCAATTGCCGGTTGAGCGCCTTAACCACTAGACCATGGAGACCTTTCTGCACAGGAGCATTCATTTTCAACTTGGCCATATCGGCTCGTATCTCACAAGTAAGTTTGAAGTGACTGACAATTGAATAAACTGACAAATATACATAAACAGAATTTATTAATTCAATATCCGCCATTGCGGAAGTCTTCAGTAAAAAGTAATAGCAATTAAAGGAATTCGAAATTAATAAATTCTTATCAGTTATTCAATGCTGTGTCAATAACTTCTATTGCGGAAGTCTTTAGTATAATTAATAGCATTTTGAGGAGTGAAATTAATAAATTATGTTTCTTGAACATTTATAGAATGTATAGCTATCAAGCTATGTAATGGTTCATCGGCTTAGTAAATCTGGTAACATGGCAAAGTGGCCGCCTTCGTAAACAGAAGCATTTATTTTTTTTGTATGATGAAACCCACATAGGTCTGAGACCAGTGCGTGGGTAATGTGTTGAATGAGTTAGACCATCGATTTTAGGTAGGCTCTGAACCAGCGGGAAGTGATTTTAGAACAGATTTCTTTTGCTGGCCAAACCAATCAGTCACCCTTACAAAAAGGGCCCAGGCGCACGTGACTTATCTAAGTAAACAGATGCCTGGTTCGGCTCGCGGCTACCACTGCCCTTATTGCATAGATATATTAATAACATATGGATAACCACTATCCCCAAACAGGTAGCAGCTGCTTGCCCAATACAATCCAAAGCATTGAAAAAAGTACTATCATGAACAGAACCCCTCCATCTGACAGTGTTTTCGGTGAACCCAAACTATCTAACTATTGAATCTATAAAAAAAAATTTAAACAGATTTATCCATTTGTAGAAAACAATTCATTTATAACTGCAACATACATTTTAATATCATTCCAAAGAACTTGATGATTTCAAAGCCAGGTAGGCATCTGAAAAAACATATTGATGATTGGATAGGCTTCGACTTCAATTCTATTATATCATTCAATCAATAAATTATCATTATATAGTTCTCATTGCCATCTTTTCGAATACAGTTTTGATCGTTTTATCTATTTTATTCATTTATTATCAAAAATTCTTGTATTCCATTGTCTGTAGGCTAAGTGAATGCTATTTTAACATTTTGCTGTAATTTTGCTATTGATGATACTAACACTTGCAAAAACGTTCATTTAAGTATCATTGTAATGCTTCACCATTGCCGTTGTTCATAATAATTAAATTTTCTACTACCTTGTGTTGATAAATGTTCTCATATTTTTCTAATTAATCCATATTGTAGTGTATTTTTGTTCTCATACAATTTTTACAACTTGTGCCCATGCTCAGACTCTATGTCTTGTGGGTATTTTTCTCTTTCCATTGAATTGAACCTTTGTATAACAATCAACTATTAACTATAGTAAGTTGAATCAACTATTGTAACTTCTGCATCAATAGGCTATTTTGTATATTTGTATATTTCAGATGTATTTTTGTGTTTATGATGTTGATATGTTTCTTTGTTATGAAAGATGAATAAACTCATTTTACCTTGAAGCAAATCGTGAGATGTTTAGAACACGAGTGAACTTACATCTCACTCATTGCTTCAAGGCAGGTTAGGTTAGGTTAGGTTAGGTTGCATAAATCGATCATTGCATAAACTACTTTTACATCATTTTTTTCAGATAACCTGAAAAATGGTCGATTTCATCAGCATCTCCGTGATACTTTTGCACCCCTTGTTGTAAGATATGTTGATCTCATGGAATCGTCCATCGCTCAGTCGATACACAAAGGTTTCGAGAAAGAGCGCTGGGAAATCAAAGGAGATGGCTGTGCAACATCTGAGGACTTGTTCTGGAAGTTGGATGCTCTGCAGTCCTTCATTCGCGACCTGCATTGGCCTGATGCAGAATTCAGACAGCACCTTGAGCAACGCCTTAAGCTGATGGCCTGTGATATGATTGAGTCCTGTATTCAAAGGTAATTTGTCTCAGTAAATATTTTCACTCAGACGACATTTGTCTGTTTGAAATAAATAAGAAATTTGAAATTTTCTTTTTTACTTGTTGAGAGCATATTTATGAGCAGGATGCCCATCCTCAGTGCCTGGTTGATCTTACAGAACTCCTGCAATGCTCTGTATATTGTCTATATTGAAGTGTGAAGATTTATAGTTATTAACCAAGAAATAACACACAAATTACATTCAGTTCAAATATTTTACAAAAATGGACATAGGTATCACGTATGACTATGTGATAACTTTTGAACATTGCGTTATGAATTCTCCATTCATTAGAAATCGCAAATGAAATTCCAAGTGTTTACTCCACCTATACTTCCCATTGAAAATTGGAATAAACACATTTCGAGATTTTTCATGAATTAGAACTTATTTAACAGCTATTGAACTATCAATGAGCTGGATGATTCATTTTTGTCTATTATCTGTATATTCCATTATGCAAATTGTCACATTGTGGTCCATTTAAACAATTTGGGTTTTATGCACAAATTTTCAAATGGTAATTAATTGGTTAACTTGTTAAAGTTGATAAACTTGTTGCATAAATAGTTTTTTATCAAGTCTCTATAACCTTTTTTTTTAAGATCAAAATTACAAAATTCTATTCTTATTCAATGAACCATAGAAACTACCACTTTCTTCATCGAGGAGCATTCAATATTTGATGTTATGCAGGATATTTATAGTTACAGACATAGTTAGTTTCTATAGTTATTTTCGTTTTTATTGCTCGTTTTTCAGTATTTTGAAAAGTTGGCCTTCAATTTTCTCCTACAATCATTTGTCCTACATTTGTGGGCCATTTCTAGGTTTCAATTTATTCCACTGAACATAGTTCCATAGTTGCTGAAATAATGCATTATTTTTTCAGGCATTCTGAAATATTGTTGTATTAAGACTGTAATAGATAGTGCATTGGATTATTAAAATTTGTAATTTAATTAATTTTTGTGTTCTAGGACTGAAAATGCCTTTCAGCAATGGTTGAAAAAAGGTGTGACGTTTATTTCTACAGACTATATCATTCCGTCTGAAATGTGTGCTATGGTCAATGTTATCCTTGATGCAAAAAGCAAATCACTCAAACTATGTGCGGTGGATGGTGTTGATGTTGTAAGTACATAATTTATTGATGTAAATAAATGAATTTGAATTATCATTCTGCCCACCTGTCGGTGTTTCATTCTCCATTTCTCTTCTCTCTTTACATTACTTCATGCTAAATGAAACAAGGAGGAGTTGTCTTTCTTCATATTTTTATTTTATTTTGTTTCTGTCTCTTCTACAATACAGTTAATCATAAGGATAATGAATTACCTATACCTCATTTATTAATTGCATGGCTCTTTTTCTCTAGATTATTATCATATTTTTTTCTTTATTCTCTAATATTGATAGACCAATTATATAGTTTACTCCTACATGTATATATATTCTGTAGACTAGTATTGTATTATTTAATTTGTTTTGTACCACTATGGATCTCATCAGACCCAGTGAAAATCATCAACTTGTAAATAAATAAATTACTTCATCACTCATTACCATCTATTCATTTCATGACTTTGCAATCAGTTTCCATCAACTAAATATCCACATTGAGAAAGTCATTTATGTATTAAGAGCGTGAAGCGCGACTTTATCGCTCGAGCCAAAACATTTACTGCGCGACGCATAGCAGAGTGTAGTAATTTTGCGAGAGCGATAAAGAAGCTTCACGCGCGAATTACATACAATATTTTTCCTAAAACTGCAGTTCTGGATTCCAACACAATAAAAGCTTGTAGTTTGTAACATCACGGACCATGCGCGGATTTAGTTAGCGTTCGCCATTTTTGAGGTTATGTGAATTTCACGGATTCCGTAATCCACCAATGAGAAGGCATCAAAATCAAAACAGAAGCGTAAAGAAAACAGCTGGCGAGCGTAAAGTACTTTACCACTTGCAGAGCAGTAAAGAGGCATTTTAAATTTTGTTTTCAGTACGTAATGAACTACTTTACGAGCAGTTATAGGAAAATGGTATTTCTATAATAAACGTCAATTTACAAAGTGTCTATCCATTGAACAACAGCATAACATTTCAACAACCTCTTGCTTTAATTATTACATATTTTGTAACGTCTATGATAAATGCAATACTTCTGTGATTATTTTATCTTTTTAATATCTAAAGAGTTCCAGTGGTATGTAAGAGTTCCTCTTGTTGTAACCTTCATCATTATCATAATCATTAGCTCATTAGAAATGCAGCTTGAAAATTCTATAATATTTCTTACTTGCTTTCTCATCAATAATACCATCCAGTGATATCGTGCTCCACCTATTCCATAAATTATATTAGACTTTACGTAATTTAATTATAGCATAACGCCCTATTTAACATGTGAGAAAAAACTTCACAACTGATTATGGGCTTCATAAAAAGACTTTTAAAAAAGGTCACACTCCAATCACGTAGTTTTTCACTTGATTTCATTTGATTAAGAAACTTTTCAATACAATAATTGGTACTTTTTTAATTTGTGTAAAACAATCGTTGGATTCCCATAAGAAATCAGCGATTGTTTTACATAAATTGAGAAAGAACCTAACCTAACCTAACCTCACACCTAATCGTATTCAAATGTTTCTTAAATGAAATGAAAGCTTGTGAAAAACTAAGTGATTCTTCTGTGACCTTTTTTATGTCCTTTTATGAAGCCTGCAAATAGTTGAGAGATTTTTTCTCCCATGCTAGATTGAGCGCTCAGTGTTTTTCTGGCAGACTCACTCCTCTCACCTTGATAGACTGGGAGAATCTCATTCAGCTGCATGATAGTATTATGAAGGTAAAGTACTTTCTGTAATGGATACCTTCTGATATAGCTGTAAATCTTCACGATTTTAGGGAGAACACCTCATCCTTTGACGAATGTCATCCTACTACAGCACTGTGGTAAACAAAAGTATATAGCTTTATTGTTTTTTATAGGGCACGTTATTTTTAAATTGATGTACAACGATGTAGAATCACTTTACCCTATTCCAAATGTGGATACCTGACCTAACCTAACCTGACCTTAACATCAATAATGAGTTTTATTGATTTTGAATTCTAATGTTTTTTTCCCCAGCATCAGTATCACACAAAGATTGATGACCTCATCGAAAAAACTTCAGCAAACATGAGTCAAGGAATGATCGGCAAACTGGTTTCGGTACTAGAAGCTACTTTATCGAAGTTATCTCGTTACGATGAAGGAAGTCTCATAGGATCAATTCTAAGTTTCACGGTAATTCATAAAAAATGTCCGCAATTACAATGCAGAATGTCAAAACTATATTTTGTGTACATCTTTGGAAATAGCTTTAGACTTTTTCAATATTTAATTGTGTTTGTTATCTCTTAAACAGCACCAAGATTGCACTAAAATTCTAAAATCATAATTGCTTGTTTATGTAGTAATTTATTCGTATTAAATGACAGACATCTCACCTCTTTTATCCTGTTTGAAATAGGTAATGCTATTTGTACTAGATTCATCTTTTTACATACCCTATTTAAGCGAATTGTTCACATTACAGCGTTATTGAACAATGAAATCCGAAATACTTTATTTTCAACAGCAAGATATAAAACTATATGAATGAGCAATAAAATTCTTCAATCCAACTTTTCAGCTCCACATTCATGATTATACAAATTAGTTCACTTTCAGCTCAGTGACTTTTGGCGAAAAATAGGTGACACGATTTAATTTTTACCTTAATTTATCCAGTACTATAACTGATCTGGATTTATTATCATGAAAAGAAACGCAAATGACCGCATGACTCCCTAGCCACTGTGTACTGCAGTTGACTTACTGTTTACAATATTCATTTTTTATTTATAAATTACATATAATATATACCTTTAATATATATATATATATAGCTTCGTAAAGTAAAATTATATATATATAATGTATACAAGACATGCAAAAAATGAAAAATATCTAAATTATTGTTTATACTGTACTCAGTTTGATCCTTCTTGTAAATTTTGTGGAAAACAGTTTTCGGCAATAGCCTGTTGTATTTACATTGATATCTGATCTGTAGTCCATGTGGGGAAATATATGTCTTTCTATTTTAATTGTACTTCTATTATGATCGTAATATGTTGTGTGGAAATAAATAAAATATTGTTATCCTAAAGTATTACATACTCTCAATTCATTGGAATATGAAATAAACTAAAAGAACCAATACATAATCCAACTCAAAATTTTAAATAATTTTCTCAGTTGATTTCATCCTTCCTCGGTAATTTTTTTATTGTAAATGTGAAGAAAACTTTCACTTTATAACAAAACTCACTTTAAAATAATGGATTCAACATAATCCATTGATTCAAGTCATAATCACAATTGAATGAAAAATTTTAAACACTCCATTATCTGCAATTAACTTGTACTCAAAAATACTAATATATACTGAAAATACCAAGCTATTCATAAAGAAGGAACAGATTTGAATAATTTATTTCTTCCAAACTACAAAACGTTGAAACACAATTTGGAAAGAGGAAAGCTTAAAGCTTTAGTCAGCTCAAGTAGAAGTTAGAAGTTCCAATCACGGCAGCATTGGCGCTTTGCTAGACTGAGATCCAACAGGGCTGAACCTTTAGTGTTTTTGAGCCCACGGAAATCCACATAATAAGCAAGAAAGGAACTCAACAATACTCAACCAACTTTAGTTCTGAAACATTGTCTGCACATGAAGCTATATAAACTTCGTGGTTATTGCTAATTTATTGTAATTGCTGATTGCCGTATACAAAATTATTGTTTCATATTGTCATTGTAATTTTACTACAGACAAACAGCAGCGCCAATTTTATCGTGATTGAAACATCTACCCAGGCTGTTAGAAATTTTAAACTTTCCTTTTTCAATGAACGCTGGAATTATGTTTCTATCTTCTGTAGTTTGGAAAAAATAAATGTGTGAAATATGTTCCCTTTTTTAAATACCTATTCTAGATATCATAGTTGTAACCAAGGGGGCGGTCCCCGCCGGGTCCGGACCGCCCCTCCCCCACCATTGACGGCGACTCAAGATAGAATTCACTTTGACCCATGATGCGCGTTAAAATTGAAGGATTTATATCTAGAAACGATCAAAATTATGTTTTAGAAAGGCTATTTTTCAAATTGTTCCCGGAAGAGGACCCCCGTACCATATTTTGTACAAGGGAGTCGCATATTTTGTCAAAAATGACGAAAGACTTTTTGGCATATTCTTATTACACTACTACTATTCCAAAGGTTCCTTTACCAAAATCAAGGGTTGATTGTGCTTATCGGGACCTGTCACTCAGTTAGTACTGTATGGTCTGCTTTATTTCTCCTTTATTAAATTCATTCACATGATTCATACGTATTACAGTTTAATAAGTTGTGAAGTTAATAGACATCATTGGTTGAGTTCACAGAAAGCAAGTCATAAAGTAATCTAGATTTCAAGACATAATATTATTTTAGTAAAAAGTTTAAATTATCAAATTTAGAGTAGGCTGTAACAAATTTTTCAGAATTACTTTTAGGACTTATTGGTGAGTAAGGGAGGGGGTTTTAATGTGTTCTAGATATACTAATAAATACTTTTAATCAACAATACATTTACAGTCTTTATAATTATTATATGTCATACACTTCTGATTTATGGGCTCTATATTTTTCAGAATGTTTCTGGATCTGGTAAAGACATTGGACAAGCATATGTCAACTTCACGAGGAACTGTATGGATCAAGTGAGGAGCAAAATCACTGATGAATTATGGATTCTCAACTTTTTCGAGCAATGGTACACTGCGCAAATTCAGTTACTTTGCAACTGGTTGTCAGAAAGACTGGATCACTCTTTGCATGAGTATCAGTGTACTTGTTTGGCTTTCATCGTCAAGGTGAGTCCTCAATATTTTGTTCTGCAGTTGAGTTTCAGGGCCGTATTTGAACGTAACTTGAAGCTTTTTTATCTAAGTACGACTTGGAAAGGTTCTATTACATTGAACGTGGCACAAGCTAACCCAAACTCGAATCGTAATTTTAGACACTAACAAACATAAATTAACATAGATGAAAAGATAAAGATAATCAAGCCTTTGTAAATTTACAATTAATGTTACGTAATTATTACACACAAATTTCCTTTATATTAATATTTTATTTTTCGTTCTTTTTTGTATAATGGAATATTGATGTAGTGTCTGGGGACAAGTGATTCCAAAAAAGGCTTCTGTGGGCCCCTTGAGTGTACAAGTGTGACAGAGGTGTCAATCTCTTCCTTATGAATAGTAGAATAAGAATGTTCATGGTGATAAGTTCAAATCTTGCTCATTCGCCTAAGAAACAAGATGGCGGCCAAAATTGACAGAGTTTCACTATATCGACTTGAATTAGGTAATCGTTGAAGTTATCGAATTGATTTTTTCACCAAAATTTTCCTTGTAACATTCTGTACAGCCTGTCAGAAACAATTTTTTCGTAATGTATATTTCATGTGTTATAAATTTTTTTTAAATTCTCTTTTTTTTCCTCCATCTTTTATTTCATTTTCTACTTATCCTTATTTTTCTTCTCCTTCCCCCACCTTCATTTTTCTCCTCATTCTCCTTCTCTTTTCCTCCTGAATCTCTCTCTCCAGCATTAGAGTCTCGTCAACAAATAACAGCAAGTAGTTATTTTATGACTATTATATTTGTTACTATTGATCCTATTTTATTACTCTCCAGAAACTGTACTCTGATTTTGAGCTTCACGGTGTGATGGAGGATAAACTCAACTCGAAAACCTACCAGACGGTTTCCCAGAGGATGCAGACCGAAGAAGCGACCTGTGCCCTAACAATGAGCACGCGCAGGGAAGAGGATTCTGAGTAAGCTATTTCAAGATTTATTAATATTTTTTGTTTGAAATATTAAAATCGGTTAAAAAGTTATCGAAGATAGATAGTTAATTGATGTCTTCAATCAAATGGGAAATATGAAAGCAATAAGCAAGTGATAAGACAATAAGATTAACATGTCCAGGTTGTCCACCCAATGATATTTTTTGCACTTCTCTTGCTGCACTCATTTAGCATTGACAAGTTTCATTCAAAGCAAAAGTGGATAATACATTATGTAGCAGCATACTCTATCACATAATCTATATAATACGAGAGAGAGAGAGAGAGAGTAGGGGTGTGTGTCAGTCTTACAAAGTTCGCAAAAACGGCAACGATTTGGAACACTAAATTGGGCACAAAGTTTCCTCCAAAAAACAAAATGGCGGCCATTTAAAATCTTTGAGCAGGATTAAATTAATAATGGCTGATGATATCAAAATTTGACTAGAATAACGTTTTTTAGATATTTTTATTGCAAATCCAACGATACTTCATTTTCCACACACCCTAAGAAGTAGCATATCTTTGTTAATTGTTGGCCAATTTCGGAAAATGAGGTATCGTTGGATTGGCAATAAAAATATCTAAAAAACGTTATTCCAGTCAAATTTTGATATCGTCAGCCATTATTAATTTAATCCTGTTCAAAGAGTTTAAATGGCCGCCATTTTGTTTTTTGATGTCGGAAAATTTTGATTGATTTTTTAAAGATTGTTTAAATTGTTATAAAGCTGTTTGCAAAATTTCAAAATGATACATTCAGAGATGTTCGAATAAAAAATAATTAGTGAAAAAACAAAATGGCGGCTGTGTGAGTAACTGGGGATTTTAGAAATTTTTTATTACGATATTTACTTTTGTTAGTGGTCCAGAAACACTGCCTAGAAGTATTGGTAGAGAGTTCCGAAACACCCTGCATATATATTTTATTGCTGATGATGCCCACATGAGTCCGAGACTTGTGCGTGGGTAATGAGGTGAATGATTACACATAAATTCCAGATGGAGGAGCGGGATTCGAACCCAGCACCGCTTAAACGACAGCAAGCTGAAGTTGCGACGCCCCAACCAACTGCGCTAAGCGGCCCGCCGGTCATATAGATGTCATATTCTAGGTACTCCAATTCAACTGAATCAAGTACCCTGCTAGGCTGCTAGTGAGTTAATATGAAACCTGAGACTAGGTACAGATACTCAGGGGTAAATCGATAGTTGTCCCTTTAGCTTGTATCAATAAGGCTGACCCTTATTAATAATTCATAAATTGAAAAGAGTTAAATAATTCATATTTATAAATTTCGAAAAGAGATAAATAATTCATATTTATAAATTTCATGTCGACTTTACATTGTGTTGCGTGTTTTATTATGTTACATTTTTTAATGTGCATTGTTAGGTAGATATCCGTTATTATACACAATAATGTGGAACACAATTTAGACCGGGTTCATACGTACTGCAATTTCGTAGCAACACTGCAATTTCACTCACCCTTCCCAATTTTGTAATTTTGTGACCGCTACCATAAGTTATCTACCAGAAAAAAGAAACTCCAAACTGAATTCCCGGGCAAACCGGGTAAAATGCTAGTAACCTATAATCCAGAGGTTCTTTCGGCTCTTCTCATTTTTCTTTCTTCTTCTTCGCTTTCTACGTCTCTTTTTTCTGCACCTCCTTCTCTTCTTTTGCTATTTTTTGGTTCTCTACTCCCTCTTTGCCGTTTCCTCATCTTTTTCCCTTCTTCATCTCTTCCTCTTTTCTCTCATTTTTATTTTCTTCGTTATCTATTTATTTCCTCCTCTTTCTTCTTCAATTCTTCTTTCTCCTTCTTGTCCTCTTCCTCCTCCTTTATCTCCAGGAAAAAATCATACTGTCTACTGTTCACAGAACAAAAGGGAAGTGATAGCCGAGTGCCATAGCAGGTATCTGTTCAATCAGAGATAAGTTACGAAACTCCTAGGCGCTCTCTGTAAGGGTGACCGATTGGATTGGCCAGCAAAAAAGACTCTGTTCTCTGCTGTAAAATCACTTCCCGGCGGTTCGGAACCCACCTGAAACTGTAGGTCCATCACATCAATCACCATCATCCCATTCATTACCCACGCACAGTTCTCAGACCTATGTGGGCTTCATCCTCAAAAAAAAAAAAACTACTAGCCCTAAAATGAATGCTGCTTTGCTTAGTAAGAGAGCGTTGTTATTTGTTTGTAGGGGCTATCCGGAGAGCGGAGTAGACGAAGACAGTGAACGCAGCAAGCCGAAGGTAACAATAAGAGAGACGCTGGGAGAAGATGGCAACTACGTGGCCAAAATCAGCAACGTGACGGCCAACGTGGCGGGCAGATTGGGCAACGTGTTCGGCAAAGGAATTGGCGGGCTCACAAGCAAGTTTGGAGGCGGTAGTTGGTTCTAAGGCTTCCTTAGTGTCTGTTTGTCTGTCTGTCTGTCTATGTTTCACTTGTTGCTATTACCGCCATCGGTCATGCCATTGCCTACTTTGTACTCTTTGACCGCATGACTTACTCGAGACACATCTCGGCATTTATTTTTTCTTTCTATCCGCCTAATTATTGTATTTGTATCTTTTTGTACTTTAATAGTTGTTGATAAATACTGTGATAAAATGAAGCTTTCATTTTGTAGTCATCGTAATAGAATTATGCTTGGAAGATCTTGCTTTTTCATAATAGTTGTACCCCCGGTTGCACAAGCGTGCTATCATAATTATCCGTTCCACTTTCTTGCCAAGGTGCTATGTGAAAGCATATGATTATACCTAGGAACAGATACCTAGTATGGAATGTATAGAGGTAGTTTCATTATTCACGCACATGCACCATCTTGTTATAACTCAACTTAACATAACCTAAAACAAGCCTTAGGCCCTTATTATGTAAACTACTCAGTCGCAAGCAATTAAGGAAAAATTACACCAACCGGGTCAATTTCATTTTTTTTTTCTTATGATAATGCCCACATGAGTCTGGAAACTTGTGCGTGGGTAATGAGGTGAATTGTGAGAAACATCCATGGCTGATTGAGATTCGAACCCATAGCTGCAGGAAACGAAGCCAGCCAGAGCCTTATATTATCACAGACAAGCGCTCCAACCAATTGCGCTACCAGAGCCGCCAAAAAATTGAAAAATATAGTTGCATGTTAATGCCTACTTGTACTTTGACATTGTTGAGCTCGGTCAGACGGTCAGCTGTTGTAATTAGCCTAAATTGTGGCTCGCGACCGCCACTGAAGTGGGCCTTATATTAATGGCTATTTTGATGTGACTATGACAATTTGTAATGCTTCTGACGACCTCAGGAGTTGCTGCAATAAAGATTTATTTATTTATTTAATACTAGTCACTAATACATGTATTTTATAATTGTGAAAGCTAATTTACTCTCCAAATTATATAATAATATGATTATTTCACAGTATTCAATTTATAATAAATTATTTAACTAATTTATATACTACCTATATATCAAACTCAGCTGGTCTTGAAATTTGAAACTATTTTTGGTAGATTACGTCTTGGAGACTCCAGTTAAGGAGTATAAGACAAATCAGATTAACAATTATACACTGGTTACCATAATTACTGTATCAATTAGTTAAGGTGAAGCTTAATTTTAATGTGGAAGGAACTTTTTTACACTATAATTTTTTCTATCAAAAATGAATAATAAGACGAAATTGTCACAACCACATTTATTAAAAATATTGAGACACTAGATTGTTATACCATTATCAATCTCAATCAAACTAAAACTCAGTTCTCAATATCAAACATTTTTATTAACGGTATAACAACCAAAACTAGTTTCTCGATATTTTTAATAAATGTGGTTGTGACAATTTCGTCTTATTATTCATTATGGATACCTTCCACAATATCACCTTTGCCACTACAAAGAAAACTTATCAAAAAACTGCGGTAGTTTGGTGTAGAGTTCCCTACCAATATAACAAGGTTTTTGTTCGAATAAGCTACTATTTTGACACTCTTAGCTGCATTGTAATCTAGCTATCATTGCTCGAATAACTGAACACATTTATACTGAATGGTGTGATGGTATAAAATTAGCAAGGTATGATAGCAGCTTGGTATAAAAGTGGAACGAATAATGAGCCATCACGTTTGTGCAACCGGGGGATACTGTTGGGTGATTTTGCTCGAAACGCGCATCAGGATGTCTGCCAAATAATTGTGCATCGATTCTACAACTTAATAACACCCACACAATTATCTATTTCTTTTTTACAATCCATTGTCCGTGCAGATTACAGTACAGATACTTATGGCAATGTTATTTCAAATGGGAATATAAGTGCACTTTTATTTTACATTTTGTTGCTCACTCACTTTGAAAACGTGACCGCTTGACTAGGCTTGCTCGGCATAAGGTTTGCACGAACTTTAGAAGAGCTACAGGCATAACGCCCAAATCAGCATTCACTGTTATAACACAAATTGTACCATTTCACTTGATTATTTATAAATATTCTTAAATAAAATAGGAAGTAATATGGATAATTTAATATGAGATAGGAAAACAGAAAAAAATATATGAGATATGTTAAGATAAAAGAAAAGACATAAGATGAATGAAAAAATAGGATAAATTGATATGAAAGGAAGAATGCATATCAGTGTCATAACTATGATTGAATGATTTTATTGGATTTGCTACCTCTATTTTTCCTGGGAGGGTGAAGTTAAGGCTCAGCCTTATTCTCTTCCACTTTACCCTCCCATACAATTCTAACGTAAAATTAATACTTCTCTACACTTATTATTATTTTAAAAAGTAAGTATGTACAAAATATTAGAAGAACAAAGATTTTAAAAATGATAAAAGATGAAAAGAGAATTATAATATAAATAACTGAAATGATGAAGCTTGAGATAGCAGAAAAATCCATATTTAGCTAAGAAAATGTCTAATCATCATTCACCAAGGGAAAAAAGAATAGTATATTTAATCTCACATCGCAGTCTACTGTTTATAGCAGACTGGCATTTTGTGTAAGAGTTATTATTATCAGATGAGATAAATTAATTCAAAACCTTCTTTTATTTCTCTGTTAGATAATCTATTTGTATATTTCTATTTTTAATTAATTATTTAAAAACAAAATAGTTAACAATTGCCCCTAGATGTTGAGCCTGTACACTCCATTAAAACAATAATATTTTCAAATCACATTAAATTATTCGTTTGAAAAATAACAATTTTCATATTTTAACATGTTAAACAAAATTTAATACTGGATGATAATAATTTACAAATTAAAATTCAAGATTTATTATTGAAGATTTTTTGGTCATTATCACTGTATAGTAACGAGAATGCAGAACTGCATGCGCAGAAACAAAAATGATTGAAATGAACTCTGCATGTACGAGCAGAAAGCCTGTAGCATTTTTATTGTTATGGGTTCTAAAAATAATGCTGGCCACACTTTAAATTAACACTTGCACTTTATTAACACAAATTACTGACAACTCGCACTAATCAGTTATATCACACAAAGAAATCAATCAGAAACAGATAAATCGATAATGTTCAGCTAATAAAGAATTTGCTACATTAGTTTACAAAAATCAAACACTAACTGTTGAAAGGCCAATCAAATAATAACTGTTCAATAATTCAGGAAGAAACGTCTAAAACATAACAGTTGAAACACTACAAGTCACTGTATAAACTGTAAAAGAAGCCTGAATAATAATCTGTCACAATGTACTGCGTTTACCACTTAACACATTGAATGTTCATATAACATAGTTTGTATTAGCGCTCACTGATAATCCGGTTTGTATAAGCGGGAACTGTCACTATCATTTTATCAGATTAAGGTTCGAATCACAACTGACTGACGTTTACAAGAGCTTCTGCTTTTTATACATTTCTCATAATCCAGAAAGAATGAGAAGGTTTGATATCCTTCTATCAAATTCTAAAGTAACAGATAAGAATATTCTCCATTCATCGAGGCTATTTTAATTGCTGAGATAAGAACATTCTAAAGATGTCCCGATAAACCGCAAGGCGAGGAGAGTATGGGGGGAACAGCAAACAAAACACGCTGCTTATTACAACCGTAAGACGTATTGACACAGCAGTAATTATGTTGAAAATCACTGTTCCTCCTTTCCTGCCTTGTCCATAACATTATTATAATAATACCTGCGCCTGCGTAGGTCAATACACGCGCCTTCGTGTTAATGAGAATAACGAGCGTGAAAAATAGTGGAATGCTTTGCTTAAGCTATTCACTTACACTATTATTACGTTAAATCTTGGCTACTTATATGGTCGATTTTGCACAATTTTTTGGTGAACATCCTTCAAGTACAATGTAATCAGATATAGTTAGCTCACTCACGAGAATGCTGTTTTTTTTTTTTTTTTTTTTAATTTTATTTAGAGCTGGGGAGGATGAATACAGAGCTGTTATCAACTACAACAGTGGTGCACTTTTAATCACTAGTTGGATTTGAAGGAACAGACAATTTTGCAAACTACCAATTACCAAACTACCAGAATATAATTTACTAAATTCGAATTCCTCAAAGTGCTGTCAATTATACTAAAGACTTCCGCAATGGCGGATATTGACAACAGCATTGAATAGCTGATGTAAATCGATGATCGCTACTGCACAGAAATATTTTGTCACCGCCGGGAATCGAACCACGGACCTCCCAATTGCCGGTCAGGCGTCTTAACCACTAGACTACAGTGACCCTTTTGTACAGCATATGGCCAAATCTAAAATGAGCGCTGCTCTACAAAAGGGTCACTGTAGTCTAGTGGTTAAGACGCCTGACCGGCAATTGGGTGATCCGTGGTTCGATTCTCGGCGGTGACTGAATAGTTTTTTGCAGTAGCATTCATCAATTTCCATCGGCTATTCAACGCTGTTGTCAATATCTGCCATTGCGAAAGTCTTCAGTATAATTAATAAAACTTTGAGGAATTCGAAATTAATAAATTATGTTCTGTTACTTTTAATCTGTTTTTTAAATGAATTTTGAAAAACTGGATATAATTTCGCTATTCGAGATTTTGAATCAATAATTTGATAGGTTAATGGGATAATTTGGCTGCGGAGTCATATAACTAACATTCATATTGATGAATAATCTTAGGGCCTTGGTGGGAAGATCCTGCAGGTGGTAAGCATAACTGCTCTACAGTTTAACGTGGATTTGAAACCAACGAATTGTTGAAGTTTTTAAGTTTATCTATTAAAAATATTTTGTCTTGTGAGTCCCAACTGCCCGCAGCAGATAACATCATACTTCACGCCATGAAATTAGGCGGCTCAAAAATTGCGATGTAGCAAAAAAAACCACTGTGGTGACAAATCATATATGATTGCTATTATCAGACTTTTAGACTAGGTAATACCGTACGAGGAGTGTTGTCAATTCGTGCGTTGAGGTCGGCAATTCTCTTTTATCAGATGGTGGCTTGATCCCATATCTGGCAACACCGCAGTTTTTCAGAGCCGCCTAATTTGGTGGCGTTAACTATAGTCAGAACTTCTCGGCCACCAATTGAAGCGCTCGAACACTCGTGACTCAATGAGCTTTATATGAATAAAAAGAAGTAAAACCTTTTACTTGCAGTTTTGGAAACAAATGCCATATGAATTTGCAAATGATTTGCTTCAAAAACTGGAAGTAAACTTTAGAACTTTAGGACTTATTTATAATATAAACTTGAAAAACCCACTTTTAAATGGAAATTAACTCACGCTATGGCGTGACGGCCGTTTCGCTCTGTTGTCTAGAGCATCGTCAGACGACCCACAGTACACAGTACAGTACAGTACAGTACAGTGTACTGTGGGTCGTCTGACGATGCTCTAGACAACAGAGCGAAACGGCCGTCACGCCATAACGTGAGTTAATTTCCATTTAAAAGTGGGTTTTTCAAGTTTATATTACATATTAGTGGAAACAAGATGGATCTTCAACATCACTTATTTATAATTGTTTTGAATAGTATGATTTGGACTGTAACTTGAAGCGTATAATATTGAATGGTAGAATGTAAAGCATGAATTGGTGAGTAGAGATTTTACACTGTAATTGTATCGGTCATTTATTGTTGTATGTATATCAATGGAAACTGAAGATAAGTTCTTGTTTGGAAAAAAACGGTTTCCTTACTTTTTGTGCTCAGAACTTTGAAAGCGAAATAATTTTCGAAATTGTAGGGTACAATTGATGATTTAAGGGATGAATTTTCGAAATTTTTGGGTATACTTGATGATTTAAGGGCTGAATAAATTTAGTGGTAGGTCAGTGTTTTTAGTCACTTTGTTTATCCTCTCTACTTGGTCATTTAAGGGGTGAAATGAATAAAGTTGAAGGTTTTTACTTTTTTGTTTTCTTCTTTACTTTTCCACTTGGTGATTGATTCAAGGAGTTGAGTCAATAAATTTTGAGATAGCTCAAAAGGTTTTCATTTATTTTCCCTTTCACTTTTAATCAATCAGAAGACGTGGCACTCTCGTAATTGAACTAATTATTTTTGTATTATGTGGTGCGAATGTGGGCCACCGCGAGTAAGAGTACAAAGTAATCCAATACCATGACATGCAACTGTGATATAAATGTTTGTGTACAATATAGTGTGTTATTAAGTTAGTAAGTACAAGAAGTGGACTCAGCGAACCCAACTAGCATCGACTGAGCTTGCCTGTGATTTTTATCTGGCTGTTTTCCCGTTTCTTGAACCAGAGCGAGATCCAATATAATATTTGTATGCATTTGTTGAAGTTTGTTGTTTTGCTGAAATGATTTATTATCGAAATCGTAAGGGGAACACAACTTAAGCCATAAGTTAGAATAGTTGAATCTTTGTATTTATTTATGAAATAGGTTATGTTTGTGTAGATGTGAGTGATTGTTTCAATGTGAATGCATGTACTTTAGTGGGTATTGTTGTCAGTGGGAGAAATCATATTCTATGTCATTCAAAATGATATGATAATCAATGAAACAATATGGTTATGTGTTATTACCTTTTATAAACATTTATAGTCTTATGTTTGTCTTATAATAGTCTTATCTTTATGCATTTTATAATCTTATGTTTGGGTGTTATTATAGAGTTAATCCGACTACAGAGGAGACTACTGTACCTAGTAATTCAGTTATCAACCAATTACCAATTTATTAGTGATTTTTAGCCTACAAAGTTTAAAACACCAAAAAATGTGACACAAAGTTCGGCTGTTACATTCTTTATCCAATCTCAGATGAATATAAGCCCTTGATCTAAAATCCTGACAGCTATAGAATTTTATAGTCCATAGTCGGCTTTGTAACAATTCTCTGTAGTAGCATCTAAAACTCTCACAAAATAGTATAGGGAGGTGATGATCACTCTGTAGGTATGGTCTTCAACGATCGTCAAGTCACGAGCGGTCGGGTCTGCACATGGAATGGTGACCGGACAGCTCTGGCTATATATGTTGTCTACCTTATTATTAACAAGCCAAATGTAACGGAATCCACCTAAATTGTTTGTTTCAAAACTGGAGCTTGGTTTTTTATCTCTAACAGGTTAATTGTAACTAAAACTTTGTCGCTGCTGTAAATTTCTCACTGGCTATAAACAATATTTAAAGAACACGGGAAACCCTACCCCAAATTATTTCCATTTGCTTTCTAATTATTTTTGTCTATTGATTGTGCTACGTTTTAGTGTATGCTTCAATTCACACTTTCCTCGAGTTAAAATTTCAATATATAATTCACTCCGAATTTGTCGATTGCACAATTTGAGAAAAGTAATTATATTGTCACTGATAGAAATACGCTAGATATTATAATTAATCAATTAAAAGAAATCTACTTTTCAACCGGTTCAAAGTTTTTCAAATTTGGCTCTCGATAGGGACAATAAAAAATATATAATCTATCGCTAATTCAAACTGATGTAAGGAGAAACTGATAATAGAATTTAATACAGCCAATTGGTTCTAATAAATTCATAGGATATCATTTTTAATTTACGAGTAATATTTGAATAGCTAACTGTAACTTATTATGCCATTTTGTTTGAGTCTACTTGTTAAAGGCAAGTGTTTCGTATTTCATAATAATGCCAAGTGCGAATTACCGTACTGTACCATTCTAGTAATGAACGAGCCCACATTATTTATCTCATGAATAAGAGAGTAGTTATGTCGAAGAGTTATCACTTTAATCTATTTATTTGCCAATAACTCAATACTCCGAAGTACAGAGTTTCTCTTGTGAAAACTCTGGTTTTATTACATTCATTCTCAGCAAACTGTATTATACTGTATAAAAAGTGATAGAAAAGTCTCCAACTTGTTTATTTTTTGAGTGTGAAAAGTTGGAAAAAATCGTTCAAATAGCCTGCGTATTTTTCGGATGCCAGTGCTTGAATTTCCTAGTGGATGGCATTATTTTTGAAATTGTATAATAAATTATCTCTTATTGCTGTTTTTCACAATATACTTCGTCAGTTCAATACACTTCGTTGAATTAATCTTCAACATCTATAATATTATCATGTGATACTCCACTTTCATAATAATCTTGAAATATTGTTGGCCCCATTTGACTGTATAGTGCAATTGATGAATTCCGTCAAATATTTATGGTCTATGTTACGGGTCAAATTGCCTTTTTTATAAATATCGTCTTTTATAAGCGTAAAGTTATCTGTTTCAAATAGCTGTCTCTTGTTTGTAAACTTGGAATAAATCATAACTCATTAAGTCACCAACTTTTTAGAATGATATAATGTGTATGAAGATACTACTAAAAGTATTCGATGTTTGTGAACGTATTTTTTTCAAGGATTTTGGAAATGTATATGAATTTAAGGATGTGATAGATATGCACTTTATTGTGAACTAATTACATAGTACATATTGAAATGAGGCTATGTTCTCATCACACGGTTCCAAAAATCGCAATTATTATTATTTCAAGCTTTATTCTGGATATTAACAATTTCTTGTTACTATTGGTCTGGAACCCTGTGTCTTGCTACATTTTTCATAATTATTAGCTTGGTTTTTTTTTTTTTTAATTCGTGCTGTGTTCAATTTTAATATGGACTATGTATGATGTTGAACAATAAACAAACCACGTCCTGCATGCTTGTTTCCAATGAGAGATGCGAATGAGATATTTAATAATTGTGAACGAGACGGCTTTAAACCTGACATAAACAGGTGTCTCTTTCTCAAATTATTGAGTGTACAAGTGGACATTAATAGTTGCCTGAACTATTGTTGATACTTTTTCCTCTTGGCTATTTACAGTGCATGATGTTTATCACAAATAATTAGAATAAAAATATTATAAATTTTGTTAATATCCAAACATGGAAATTATATTTATTTTTTGCAAAATCTTATTGTATTCATGATAGCTATGCTGCATAGTAAATAATTTCAAAATTACGCTATTAACACATAAATTCTAACATCACCTTATTTAATATCATCATCATTACTCTGTGTTTATTCAGTCAGTATCTGTTTATATTCTTCATAGATAGTATAATTTTTGTTTTCACTTGGCCAAAATCGAGATATATTTAATTTGCATGAGCCAGACAGACTGCTAAGTAAAGTTGACTTTAGCTTGAAGTGAATATGCTCACAATGAACTATACTAGTCTAACTAAGCTGTACTCATCTGTTAATAATTTGGCGATCGCTTCACTGCTTTTATTTCCAAGCATAAGGCAACAATTAAAATTATTTCATTATTCATTTTGGAATTTCTCATCATCAGTCTTAGATTTTCAGATAATCATGGGTGATATATCTATAGAACACCATAGTTACTTACGATAGGCCTGTGCATATACAGTGATTAGGTAATCTATATTTTAAAGATTTAGACAATAATTGAAAAAAAAATTATTTAAGATGAATAATTCGACTAAAAATATCTTATTTCTCCTCTAGATTTTTATTTAACTAAAACTAACATCACCGTTAAAAATGTTAAACACAAAAAATGTGTTGTCATTTCATTCAACTAACTTTATCCGTTCATACTCTATTAGAATTATTTCATTTTACATATTTATTCCTATTAAATTTGATTCAAATTCAGCGCATATGTTTTGTATTAATTTCACTTATGTTGGTAGAAAAATAAAGAATATTTTCGTTCATTCACTCATTTATTCAACCATCATTATAACAAATGGCAAATGAAAAGGGACTTTCTAATCATGGATTTTCTCAAATAAAATATCTCTGAAATAAAAGCTCTACTCTGTTATTCAAGTTCAATCACTTCTCACTGACCAGAATACAACATCTATATAATGCAATCAATTTTAATGTAATTTCAGAAAAGAATAATAATTCCACTTTCCCTCCACCCAAACCTTTCTTGACTTTCCTGACTGCTTGTTGAACCGATACAATAGTTCAATAGTATTTTTCTTATAAGATGATGCTTGGAGCAATATTCAAATTGTGATAGAAGAGTATGAAAATTTGAAATACATGTGAAATGTATATTTGAAATATGATTATTGCATTATAGGAAGTAAGACTTCCAAACTATGAACTTTTTCCCCCCACATGGATCAGCAGTCCAAGAGAGGGAAATAGTTTTCCAATAGGGTTTCCAATAAAACTTTCTAATATCAAAACTGACTGCATTTCTGTTTAATTTATGATTTAACTCACTTATACTGGAAGGGTATATTTCGCTTCTAAATAGAAGTTTCGTCGGCCTGAATGAAATTATGTTGAGGTCAAAAGAGCTCTATCCAGCTGTATCAACTGAAGATATCATAATTATGTTAAACAGTCGAAACATGTATAAAATTTAACATTTAAAAACAGAATTATCTCACAGTAGCAAAATTCAAGTTTTTCATGAAAATTTCGTGCTTTGAACTAATTTTCTCGATTTTATATAGTTGGCAGTTATGATTATTGATAGCTTATACTATCCATTCATATCTCTTCAAAGCTGCAGGGTGGTCAGAAAATGTAATCAGAGGCGTGAAGCAAACAATTACAATTAGATACCGCATGTGGGCTATTGTGTAAGGCTTTTCACATACGGTGTACGATGAGTCAAACTTGTATGGATGAATCATCAGCAGTGGCGTAATTATGGGGGTGGGATCGGGGAATGGATCCCCCCCCCCCCCAAAGAGTCCAAAAAGAAATTTTGGAATTTTAACAAGATCTGAAAGACAATAACTATTGCCAAAAGAGTAAAAGAGACGTCTTGAATTGCTGAAAAAGTATTTAGAGGTGTTATTATTCTTTTAAATCCCCCGGACCCCCCCCCCCCTTTTGAATGAACAACCAACATAACGTCTTGAATTACTGTTAGAAAACCCCTCCTTTTAAAATATACTTTCAAGTCTGTCACTATACTGTACCCCAATTAGGTTAGGTGGGAGATAAAAAATATCAGATTGAAAATAGTTTTAAATAGGCCTGCTTAAAAGTTTGGCTACTAGAACAATAAATTTTTAGCAGGAGAGTTTGAATCCCCCACTGACAATCATGCAAAAACTAGATGAAAATCACTTTCTTTTATACATAATTTGGGTTACAATATGTTAGAATGGATGAATTGTATCTAGAATCGCTTTAAATGTGGGTTTAAGGATCATTTGGGGGGGGAGAATCCCTGAACCCCCCTTTTGAATGAACTATACATTATATTCTTGAGTTTTTGTTAGAAAACCCCTCCATTTCCTCTGATGGTGTACTGTATAGTGCCTTGAGCCTACCCCCCCCCCCCTCCATCGCATCATTGGTCATCATCCCCCCAGAGTCATTGTGACTACCATAAAAATAGAAATTATACAGTATATAACTATATTTCTCGATGATTCAAGTCGTTCTTTGGCATAATTAAGCCTTTGCATACACAATGTGCAGTCTTGAAATTTATATAAATTAATAAGCTTTGAAAGAGACTTTATAGTCTTGGTCAGTGTGTCGAATGAAGCCTCCATTATATTCTATAGATTATGCGAATACCAAAAACAAGTACCATTCAAAGTTTATTTTTTCAATATTTATTTGATGGGAAAAACTATCATCTAAGAGCTCTGGATCCTATTCATCAAGTACAAATCATTAATCTCTTTACTACATTGAAATTCAGAAAGGCAAGTACAATAGGTCATCAATATAATATAATATTGTACCGTAGTATAGAATGCGATTCATACATTTCCTGCTCATTTAGAATAATGCTTTAGTAGAAATTTGTGTGCTTTATAATTATATAAACTATAATTTCACACAATTCTTCTTGTCGTAAAAGTAACAAAGTATCATCGAGTTTTCTTTACCATCTTACACTGATTTTACACGTTATTGTAGCTTCGAAAAACACTTCACAGAAAATAATTCCAGCATTTGTAAAATAATTATTAAGAAAAAACGTTTTGCTTAGCATTCAAAATGTACTTTCTCACTCTTTAGATATAATTCAGATTAAGAATGTAGATCCTTTTAGTTAATATAGTTTTCATTCGTGCATACAATTGAAAAGTCAGTTATTCAGTACTTAGTTCTAAAATACAGTTACAACCAAATGTATAGCTTTTGCATATCTTGAAGCATTATAATGTTGAAATTGGAAGGTAGCTCTTGTAATAGGTTTCTATATACCGTAGACAATACGTAGAAATCTCAAGTACAAATGATTTTCGCATTATTGACATGATTTAGTATTCAGCAATAATTATGCTAAACTGTGTGTAACCTACAAGTAAGTAAAAAAATCGATCATGATATAATATAACTTCTATAGTCGCTTATGTAAATCCATCTATAATCGCTGATCGAAATTTCAAATGCAGAAGATAATTTCTATATAATCAATCGATTTTCTCATAGACATTGGTTATCAAAGTAGATGGTGAAAAAATAACGAGTTCTCTATTTAATTCTTTAATTGCGCTGAAGATGTTCGATTTACAAAAATATTGACAACAGTAACAAATAGCCTACATATGCGAACATTTGTTGAATGCTATCATCCAAAAATTCATGCCACCGCTGGGATCCGAACCCGGGACCTTCTCTTTCATAGAAAATGCCCGGATTTTTGAGATAATTAGATGATAGCATTCATGGCCTCCTCTAACCAAACCTTTGGAAAACCTTTGGAAAACCTTTGGAAAGCCTTTGGAAAACCAAACACTTGGACATAGCCCTCTCTTTTTACCACACTTTGGTAATTGCTGCTACACCTTGGAGCAACACACTTGTCTGGCATAATAATTGCAGTAGTCTAAAGTAGTCAAATCCATCCTAACAAGCATTTAAACGTTAGCACTGCATGGAAGCTCCATATGAACTAGTGCTACAGCGGCTGGCTCGATAGGCCGGGACTGCAACGTTGCCACATTTCCCTCGCCGCGGCCTTGTTAGAGGAGGCCATGTAGCATTCATCGAATTTTCGCGTATTTATGTGTTACTGTTGTCAGTACTTGTAAATTGAAAGTTTTTGGTGCAATTCATAGAATTATTTGGAGAATTCGTAATTTTGATGTTGAAGATCCATCTTGTTTCCACTAATATGTATTATAAACTTAAAAAACACTTTTAAATTGAAATTGACTCACGTTATGGCGTGACGGCCGTTTCGCTCTGTTGTCTAGAGCATCATCAGACGACCCACAGTACACTGATTCAAGGCTTGAGTTTGAGGGTTATGTACCCACATAACCCTCAAACTCATGCCTTGAATCAGTGTACTGTGGGTCGTCTGTCGATGCTCTAGACAACAGAGCGAAACGGCCGTCACGCCATAACGTGATTCAATTTCCATTTAAAAGTGTTTTTTAAGTTTATAATTCGTAATTTATTACCATCTACATTTTTTGGAGGGCGAGGCCCATATAGGTCTGAGACCTGTGGGTGGGTAATGAGTTGAATGATGGTGATCGATTAGTTTTAGTTGGGTTACGAACCACGGGGAAGTGATAGAGTACAGCAGAGAGCAGAGTTTTTTCCAATCGGTCACCGTTACAAAGAGGGCCCAGGAGTTCGTAGCTTATCTGATTTAATAAGGAGTATCTAAGGACTATTTCCATCATTAGGTTATCAAAGCATCTTATTCTGTGCATTATTTAAATGTAACAGAATTCTTACGAATAGCATTATTGAAAACTTGGAAACCCGAAATCTTAACACCTCTATAACTTTCTTCCACAAATTGTGGAAGATCATATTATTTAAATAAAGGCGTGAGTTGTAACTAATGCGTTGTTGATTAAAAAATGTCAGATCTTTCCGGAAATCGAATGCAAGATTTGCTTTCCACTGCACCACAATTTCAGTGCTTCACTTTGAGAATCGTTGAATGCAATTATTTAAAAAACTATGAATGCTTACAGATTTTTTGAAGCATCGTATTAGTGCAGTATGTAGGGGGTGATAGTGAGTCTTTGGCAAAGATTTTGCTCGCCATCTTGTCGTCACGAAATTTGAATGAAAACTATCTCATCTGAATTGTTTCATAATATAATACCATCGCAACAGATTCTTCATTTACAATCACGCCTACATCTTATGTTCCTTTCTATTCAATTTAATTTTTTCGGAAATTGCAATTCATTTTTTTCCATATCTCTGTTCCCTGTTCAATCCTGAATTCTCTATAATTGATGTATTTTGTTCATTAGCAGTATTTAATTTTTTGAACGATTAACCGATTATTTTCTACTTTAGTATTAATTTTTTATTATATTTTTTCCAGGGAAAAATGATTGATAGGAATACGGTGTTAAGAAGAGCACACGAGCTGATAATACAGTGATAGAGATATTCAAAACAGTCACATTCATCATCCACAACTTTATTCTACGGGTCGGTCACCTGATCACATCATAGTCCTACACAACACATGATTTTTTTCTGATCTCAACATTAATAATATCCATTTCCATGCAAGCCAGAACTGTTATACATACATACTTATTATACTAAATCTGTAAGATGTTCCAAACTGAACATTGAATTAAGAGCCCATACATTCTCTTTAACTATGGATAGTTGAGGGAAAATGTTCGTTAAATATACAATATACTCCCAAATTATTCTGTTAATTCAATTTAATATTTAAGTATCATACTGCTTTAGTATAATACTTAAGTATCATAACTTTGATGCTTCTATTGTGAAATCACTTTTCGCTGCAGTTCCCTTCTCTAATTTGTCAATATTCCACCAATGATTCGAGCCAAAAAATGTACTGCTATTAAAAAAATATTAGAAATTTTGTAATCTTGTAATACCGCTATATGTATTACTTGTTTACTTACAGAACGCGTTCAACAGTTTCAATAAAAACTGTGTTAGTTTATACATTAAATAAATGTATTAAATGCGTTTAAAACTACTGATAAAATTCAGATAGGAAAAGAGAGATTTTTGCCTCTCATTTCAAATTACAGCGTCAGTCCTCTTCAATTTATTAGGTGCAGCATTTATTTTACATAGAACTATCTTGTCAGATGGAAAAGTATGAATCAAGAATCAAGAATATTTATTGGTCATTAAGTACAGTATCATTATACAATAGGCTTTGTCAATATTGAGGAGGTCGCAATGCACAGACCAGTCACATGTTTTCACAAATAATAGTCACAGTCACAAAGTATAACATACATTGACTAGAGTTACAATTCACTCTTGTATTAAACTATATCAGATTCTTGTATTCAACACAGTTAAATAATACAATTACTTCCTGTTTACAACTAATTCATCTAAAACTAATAAATAATCTAATATTAAAACTGTCACTGTATTTCACTTTTATATAATATTTTACTCACATATATTGAAGATGTTTGAGGAATGCATTTCACTTCTGAAAAGAAGCTTCGCCAGCCTTCGTCTTTTCAGAAGTGAAATGCATTCCTCAAACATCTTCAATATATGTGAGTAAAATATTATATAAAAGTGAAATACAGTGTCAGTTTTAATATTAGATTGTCCATTAAGTATTTCGTCATGGAAAACATCGCAGACCTAATAAATAATGATAAATCAATAAAGTCAAAAGGGAATTAAAAGAATGAGTAGTTTGCAAATTATTTCTACTTCCCAAGTGAAAAATAACCATTTAATTGAAAGAGGCAAATACAAATACAATCAGGCTAGTGAGACATGTTTTTTACAATTTTACTTGAAATGGCTTGAATTGTGAATTAAAAATGAACGGTATATAAGAATTATATTTTTAGAATAGAATTGCTTTGAATTGGATATGTGGATAGTAGACCAGAAGGGTCTCTTTTTGGACATACAATATTCTACCTTACCAATATTCGACACATCACCTTAAATTTGAAGTTTTTTCAGCATTATTCACAAGATTACATAAAACCTTGAATGAGGGTTGGATTCTTAAATTAAATCCACCAAATGTGACTCTCGATGTCTGGATCACAATTATTATATAAGCGTTTTTTTTTTTGTTTTTTTTTACTTTCTCGAAAACTTTATTAATAATAATTAAATAAGACCATATTAGTTGTTAAATCATAATTTGCAGTGTTTTAATCACGTTCATCAATCAGTAACTTATTTTGGACAATTCAGTGTATTTAGAGGGATATTGTTACAATCTAGAGAGAACTTGTTTTTTTTATATATTTCAAACCTCTTGATTGTATTCTTGGCAATATCTGGAAAAAGACAAAAATTAGTAGATTATGTTTGAAGGCTGAAAAAGGATGAGATAAATGGATATGATTGAGGTTTCTGAAGATTAAGAAAAAGATATAGTTTAATGCGTATTAATTATGAATTATTTTGTTTTTATACAATATTGTTATTAATATTGGAGGGCACCGCTCTGACATCTTTTTCAACTTTAACTTTTTTCACGTGTTTAAATACTTTATATCTAACAAGTTTGTGGCTTTCGTGGAAATGGTCACGTTTACGAGTATATAGCCTAAGCGTTTCTAATCGTATAAAACTTGGTAATTATTAAATAAGACCATATTAGTTGTAAAATAATAATAATAATCGAACAATGAAACTGTTTTCCATTTGAACAGCAAAGGGTTATTAGATAATTAATTGTCCTTAGAACAATAGTTCTGACTAATAAATATTATACAAATACAAACTTGACTCTTCCATTTCGAAAATACCAAATTTTTACGAATAGAAAATTTTAAAATATAACTGTTCCATAAATGCACATTTCTATGAAAAAATTAGTACTAATTATTGATTTTGTAAATTGTACAGTTGTAATTTGCAATGTTGAAATTAATCTTAAGGAAACTTCACAAAAATACTGGCGTATTTTTGAAGTACCTTACTGGTGAATTTCAAAACTTATTCACTCATGTCCTTACGTCAGTTGAAGATATTTATTGTAAAATATTTAATTGTGCGTTTGTATTTACAAAGAATATCAATGATATAGATCTTTCTTGTTTTCCCAACACATAATTCAGGTTTATCAATAGGTGTTTTTTGATAAATTAGAAGATATATATAACATTTGATGCCTTGACTGTATTCCTAGTTCAGGATATGTTTTGCAGTTAGCTAATATAGAATCTTATTTAAGCTAATAATAATATGATTTATATGTATCATATGTAATATATATTTATAGGTGAATCAGAAATAAGGCTTTCGGCCTTGTGATATTGAATAAAAAGTACAAGTAAAAATGTTATCACATTAATTGAATTCATAATATGTCATAAACGGATAGTTGAAATTGGTAAGTTATTATTTGAGCATCTCATTTTCTTAAAGTCAACTTTGTTTCACTCTACTCGAGTACAGTAGTGGAATTGTTGGGGAGATAAAGAATCAGTTGGTATTGATCTGTTCGTATTTGTTGATATTCCAGTTAATGTCGTAAAAGCCTTTTCAAAAACATAATAGTATGTGTTTTATGGAGAATTGTTCGATGTGTTTCATTTTTCAGAAAAATTATTAATAATAAAAATATTGCAATAATTAGTTTCTAAAACAAATGTGCTATTGCCTTAGTAGTTCTATAGAAACCCAGCTTTAAATTAAGCGTTTCTTAGAAATGTATGAAATGAGTACAGTATAATAAGTTCGCCCTAGATGTACCAAATCATTTTCCAACAAGAATTCAAATATTAATATTATTATTGACTCACTTGTGAGTCAAAATTTATAAAACGTAATAAAGTAATATTTTTTGCAACAGAATTGTCTGTCTGACAATTCCAGTCCTTGACTTGATTTGCTATGGAAATTTCATAGTTTATCATGAATGTAAATATTTTGAAATGTGATGATATAAATAACTCATCTATTTCTGAAGAGTGATAACTATGATACAAAAACAAACAATTTTACCATGCTGGTCAGGTGGAATTAAAAGCTAAAAAGGTGGACTTTATGTTAATAGTGGGCAATGATACTAGATTTTTTAGAAATTTGAATAGTAAATAATAATTATATTCCTGGATTTCTTGTTCCATGACGAACTGCGTTGTTAATATCAACTTTTCATGTGAAATTTAACGACTTGCAGTCAAATATTTGTTAAGAATAAGTATAACTCACTTAATCTGTAGGCCGAGCGCTTTCAAATCTTTGAGATCCATCTTCAGAGGCGTGGTTTCCTAGATCATCATGTCAACCAAAAAACCACTTCTAACCAAAAAACGGACATGATGATCTAGGAACCCACGCCTCTGAAGATGGATCTCAAAGATTTGAAAGCGCTCGGCCTACAGATTAAGTGAGTTATACTTATTCTTAACAAATATTTGACTGCAAGTCGTTAAATTTCACATGAAAAGTTAATAATAATTATATTATTAGAATTTTCTGTTTTATGGTGAATAGGTAGATTAAGCAGCATTATTCTTGACGCAGTGCTGTACTTCAAGAAATAATATTTATTTTTCAATCATTAATTTAAAAAAAAAAACAATGTAAAAGTCATTGAGAGGTTTTGAGATTTCAGCAACTTGGTTGAAATGGGATTTTATACATAAGTGAATGCCTATTTTTGTGTATTGAAAATATTATATTTCCCATCTCAGGAATGGAATTATGGATCCATTTATGGAATAATAATAATTCCATGTAAAATGTATTTTCTGCCTTTACGAAATTGTAATTATAAAAAGATTTGTATGTTCAATTTAAGGAATAAATATCGTTTATTTTACTGTATCATGGATGTTTAATGTAATTTTGTATTGTGTACAGTTCCTTTCGAATGAAAATATTGATTATGCAGTCTCAAAGTGAAAGATGACTGTACTGTTATAGCCATTTTTACCTTATATCATTAAATATTATTATAATGTCATTACTATAAAATATCATTGCATGTAGGGATATAATGTTGTAACTAATTATTAATACAAATTCATAAGTACGTACATACATGAAACACTGACGATTGTGTATGGAAATGTAAATTACAGAAGGGTGATATAATAATTAATTTATTATATTGTAAGCGTTCATTTTTCAAATATAAAAGTAAATGATGAAGTGCTTTGAAATTTCAATAAATAAAGCTCTTGAGCATATTGTTATGAACTGAAACTTATTAAAGAGAATATAATAATATTAGATGCAAGTACAGTATGTTGAAGGTAATGTTTTATAGAGAATTGATTGTTTTCCAATTGTTTGAACCCAAAAAGATATCAGCTATACTCTTATATTAGTATCAAAAACGTTCCATTATCTGTAAACTCCAATTTTCCCAATTAAGATTTCTCATCTCATACATTTTTCTCTCAACTGATTTCAATTATCAGCCTCTAAATACAACTCAATTTTTTGTTTAGGCTGCATACCTATACGAGTTACCTAATTCCTAAAGTAATAGTTGGCCACTTTGATTTTTTTAATCTTATTCTTGTTTCACGTTGACATTCTCCTATAAGAAATAATTTATAGTCTTGGTTGAATGCCTTGTCTGATTTTATGAGCACCTGTTTTTTAATTTGAGTAGAATATTTTCTGTTACAAGATTCTTATGTCATAATCAATCAATATGGTGTTGCAAAATATAGACCATATAGATTTAACAGTTAGTGAAGCGCGATAGCCAATAAAACTTGGTCTGTTAATTTTCATTTTACATGAACATAGAATATGTAATTTGTTTGCCATTGTTGTTAGCTGATTTAATGTGATTAAAATTCTTGTCATTTCTAGATATAGAATTGTTTAAAAGATTATGAAAATGTTGCATGTTCCAATGCAAATGTTACATTGAATGTATTATATTGAAAATGGAGAAATCAGATGTGTGCCCTTAGCATGTTAAAAAAACAAGATTTCTTGCGTGGTTAATGATAATTTATCTCATAAATAAGTTATGGTGGTAAGAAACTTCAATTGTGCCTATATAATTTTTATGGATTTTTACTTGTTCGTAACATGTAACCCAAAATATTAGTATTATTACTTAGAGTACTGTTTGTGTGTGAGTGCACGTGTGTATGAATAAAATTGAGTGCTTGAGATAGTTTTGTGTACATGAGTTTACCAATGTGTAATTTTTCTATCACAGTTATAAAGGGAATTTGTACACAAAACAGATCTGAATGCTTAAATTTTGATGAGGTTTTGCCTCAACTTGTAAAATATGTATTTCACTAAAATAAGAATTACATCTTGCTATTTACTAACTAAACTTTGAATAATAATAATAAATAGTTCACTCTTTACAATTTTTAGAATTGTAAATCTTCTGATTTCTCTTGAAATATTTACTAAACTGAAATTTCAATATCTACTATATCACTAAGCAGACATAAAAAGATATTTCTTGGGGCATTTTAAATTCAAAATTGAAGTTCATGTCATTTAATGTAGGTATTTTAACCTGTCACTGGATAATTGACAGTTCTTTTGAAAATACTTAGTAAACCTCACACACTTTCAACTAATAAATTTATATTTTTCCATGCATAATTGAAACAGAAGAAATTAACTGAAAATTATAGATCGATTAACAGATTATAAATTTAGATAGCATAATGAAATATTTGTGTGTTAACAAATGGCAGATGTTTTCAACCATGCCGATAAAATTAATCTATGCTGCATCTTTCTAATAATATTTCAGCTTCTGTCACGAATGCTTTCTCTAATGAATGTTATACCTACTGTTGTACTGTCGTGATGTTATGAAAATATAAACACAAGACTGAAAGACTGTTATGATGTAGTGAGCAGTAGACCGGTAACCATTCAGAGTAAATCTATTATTATTGTTTATCTGTTACTTAGTTTGTCACCTCCTTGTTTACACCTGCTACTGACTTTCTTTCAGCCTAAGAAACTCTGTAGTGTCGTTTTAAACGAAACATCATTAAACTTGACTTTTTCATATTGTTATCTCTTATCATTTCGACCGGAAATGTTAAACGGATGAGTTCTGATCCCTTTTGGAATCATGTAGATACTTGTAAAATTATGGGTAACTCAATCAAGAGGAAATATTACGGATATAGCAAATATTATTATTGATTAATGAATTGAATTGTTGTTATCGAATACACAGTTAGTCATAGGATAAATTTGTTGAATTATTAATGATTATTATCATCAATCGTATTATTTGAAGAATCTTGTAATTGAAACATCTTGGACTAGAATAGCATGACCGTGCAGGAGATGCATGCAACTTATACTATCAAATACACTCTATCAGATATGGTATATATCTATCGTATAGGATAGTTTATTTTAATGTACTAATCAGATTATTAGTTTCACAATAGAGTTTTCGAAGGCAATAATATTAATACTATTCTAGCTACTTACCACTATACTACTATTATTCCTAATACTAATATTTTGTGTCGACATTTATAAATTAATTGATCAGTATCATTTTCTCTTGTCAAATACACAAAATCATTGTAAAGTTTCAAGTGAAAATACATAAGATCTATTTATTAGTAGTAAGCAACATTCACTGTATCATTACAATAATAATGATGATAATAACGTAAAATTATAACGAAAAGAATAAAAATTTTTGCCTTCATTGTATTGTTGTATTATACTCATCAACTTCATTAATGATTTAACATGATAATTTTTTTATCTTGTGCCACAGCTCCATTTCATCCCTAAGAAATGAATTAAAACAAAGTTTTACCTGTGATTAGTTGATAATCAATCTTAGGCCCTTATTATACAGAGGCACTTGAGTCGCGGTAGCGAGCCACAATTTAGTCTAAATTACATCAGCTGAGCGTCTGACCGAGCTCAACAATGTCAAAGTACATGAAGGCATTAACATGTTTAGAACCATCAGCTGAGTTTTTAATCAAATTTACCCAGCTGGTGTAGTTATCCTTGATTTTGGCTTGCGACCGCGACTGAAGTGGCTCTGTATAATATGGGTCTAAGGTTTCAGGGCACCCGGCCACTGAAAGCTTAAAATAGTTCTTCAGATGAAATTTAAAGCTTACTAAATTTACTTTAACTTTGTTTCTCTGCATAATTACTAAAATCCGCACAAAACCTCACCGTTTTTTAGATAGCCTATAAACAGAAAACTGAAAAATTGTACGTTTAAACCCCCTCCTCCCTCACTTACCATGCGCGAAACCGTTTTTGTGATAGAATAATTGTATCCGTTGTTTATATAACCCATCACTACACATTTCCCGAGAAATTGGAACTGCATAATTTAATTGCTGTAATTTTCCTTTTTTTAACTGGCCTATGAGATAAAGTCTCTTCTGAGATTCTACCACTGAGGTGAGGTATCTACTTTCATGTGTATGAGTTGTTAACTTTTTGTTGTAAATTTTACGACTTGCAGTCAGTTTTAGATTGTCATCTAAAATTGATGAAGACCTGTGCGTGGGTAATGAGTTGGATGATGGTGATTGATGAGTTGGACCTACAGTTTTAGGTGGGTTCCGAACCACCGGGAAGTGATTTTACAGCAGAGAACAGTGTCTTTTTTGCTGGCCGATCTAATCGGTCACCGTTACAAACAGGACCTACGAGAACGCAGCTTATATCTCTGATTGAACAGATACCTGCTACGGCTCGCGGCTATCACTTCCCTGTCATTAAATTTACAACAAAAAGTTAATATCAACAACGTAGATCGTTATGGAACAAGAAATCCAAGAATGTTTGAGTTGGTTGGAATGCTTGTCTGCGATAAGATAAGACTCTGGCTGGCTTCGAATTTCATTCAGCCATGGCGCTGCTTCTCATTATTCATCCATTTTCCTCATTACCCACGCACAAGTCTCTAGACGTATGTGAGCATCATCCGCAATAAAAAATTAATACTACCTCAGCAACACATAGTTAAACTTAAATAATTTTGGAATAAACTTTACTAGTGAATTCAACACTTACTTATTTGTGTGATGGCCATTTCGCATTGTTGGAATGCTTCGTCAGACCTGGCTGGAGGCTTACTGAATCAGGGCGACATCACACAAGTAATAAAAGTAAGTGTTGAATCAGGAACCTGATTCAGTAGGCCTCCATCAGCCGAGTCTGAAGAAGCATTCCAAGAATACAAAATGGCCACCACACAAATAATTAGTAGCCTAAGTGTTGAGTTCGAATCACTAGTAAAGTTTATTTATTTATTTTGCTTTTGCTTTGTACCACTGAAGTCAATCATTTCCCGGTTCTCTTTCCGCATTGTCCAGTACTTTTTCATTTGTTCTGATCTTCTGCGTCATTCATCATCTGTAAATATACAGTATGTCGGTTGTCTATTTTTGTTTAAATCTTGTTTTTATTGCTTTAAGTTTTTTCAGATTCTTGGCTTTGTTTTTCAAATCATCCAGGGCTATTTCCAGCTCATTCAATTCTCTTCAACTTCCCTAATCCAGCCTACTTGTCAGCGGCGAATTCTCTGAGCATGAGCCGCATGCCTAACAAATAACGGGCAAATAAAAGAGAAAATATTGTTGCAAAACAATAAAAAAAATCCGACCTCGCAAGCCTTATTATGGGATTTGGGTATTAATGTGTTATCTCAATGGACAGAAGAAGGACGACACTGTAAAAGTAATTGAGTCAAGCAACAAGATGGATATTAATAGTGACGATGGTGTGATTATTCTTTGTCCTAAGGAACAAGAAGAAAAAACCTGCAGACGGTTTTTTGCTAAGCTAACTTATAATAAACAATTAGAGCAAACTAAAGAACATTGCTAGAATATTATAGCTTACTTTCCATTTCAATCCATAACCATTTCTGAACTTGGCCTAAAGAAAATTTCTATAATGTTTGAACTTTCTACGGATGGAGAGAAGGACCGTGGAAGGTTTATTACAATAATTATTTATGTTTGAATATGAAGTGAAAAAGTAATATTTTTTTTTTGTAGATTACGTCTTGGAGACTCCAGTTAAGTAGTATAAGACAAGTCAGATCAACATTAGTCATATACACTAGATACGGTACCATAATTAACTACTATATCAATTAGTTGAGGTGAGGCTCAATTTTGATGTGAAAGGAACTCTTGTACACTATAAAAAGCTTTATCAACTAAATATTTTTTCAATTGTTTTTTAAATATTTCTTTTTTTTTAAGACTCTTTAAAAACTGCGGTAGCTTATTGTAGAGTTTCCTACCAATATAACTAGGTTTTTGTTTGAATAAGCTACTATTGTGACTCACTAAGTGATAATCTCCTCTGCTTCTTGTATTATATAATCATGTACGTCAAGATTTTGGTTAATATCATTCGTTTTTACATATAAAGTAGCTTCATACACATATAAGCAGGGTACAGTTAGGAGACCAAGTCTCTTGAACAACGGCCTACATGAATCCAATCTATTTACTCTTTCTATACACCTAGTCGCTTTCTTTTGGATCTTAAACACCCTATCAAGATTTTGTTTTGATTACCCCATACTAAGATAGCATACCGGTACCTGACAGTAAGAGCCCATGGTAAGCTGTAAAAAGTAACTTTTTGTCATTCAATCTAGCGAGCTGTCGCAGGACAAATACCCCAGATGAAATTTTACAACATATTTTCTCAATGTATGGTGCCCAGGTCAATCTTCTATCCAACAAAACTCCTAGAAATGCAATGTTTTCTTCCTGGTCTAGTTGATCACCATTTACAAACACGTTTATAGCCCTATCTTCATTTGAATTATGTTTGTTTTTGAATTGAAGGTATTGGCATTTTTTACTATTTATTGTTAATTTCAACTGATTTAAGAATTGGACAATGGACTGCACACCTATATGGGCACTTATTTCTAAATTATCTAGAATGGAATTGCTGAAAATGAGTGATGTATCATCTGCAAATAAGAGGGCTCTACCACTAATTAATTCTTTAGGTAAATGGTTGACATATAACAAGAAAAGCAATGGACCTAGTATTGACCCCTGAGGCACTCCAGCTTGCACCTCTAATTTATTAGATTTATTCTTTACTATACTATTCCCAACTACTGTAGTTAGTTCTACACATTGTTTTCTCCCAATAAGATATGATTCAAACCATTTCAGTTCAACCCCATTTACGCCTACATTATCATTATATGGATCTACAACATCACATATTTTAACTTTCCTCCAAATTGACGCCTATTGTGTGATGAATGATAAACAAACTATCCTCACACTAGTTATACCATTATACCATAATAATAATTATTATCTTTCGTTGAAATAAACTTCTTATGCGCCTGTCTGAATTTTCAACACCGAAATAGCAGCTGGATATTTCAAAGGTTTCGCTCTAACATGCTCAAAAAGGCTTCGCCTCATTCTATTAAAATATTCCATCACTTCAATCGAAAAACACAAAAAGAGAGTATGAATATTTATTTTCCATTGGCGGCCTCATAAAAGGTAAAGTTATCAATAGTTAAGTACAGTATATTTAGATATAAGTATATGGTATCATGCGAGTATGTTTTTCTTCCTTTCAATCTTTAATTTTCCAGACATGGAACAATAATGCCATATTTCAAAATTCTATTTTATAATTAAGTAATTTCGAATTCACCGAAGTGCTATCGAAATTCGAAATTAATAAGTTATTTCTGTATATTTGGCAGTTTGCAACATTTTCACTTATTCCTTTAAATTTTCACTTACGGTATTCCTTTAAATTCAACTTGTGATTCTATTTTTTAATTTCAGCTTGGATTCATAAATTTCGATTTGCTAATTGTAATAAAATACACTCATTAATAATTTTAAGATAATTGCATTGAATGCTATTTTATCACATACAGTAAAAATTATCTGAAATACAAAATAAATTATAGAAGACTTGTCTGAACCTGTGAACTGTTGTAAAGCAATTTTTACAATATTATTCAAGCTAGAACTAATGTTCAAGCTAAGCAATAATATAAGTCACATTCACAGTCTACTTGTTTTTTCTTTATGTCTTAGGCTAAAATAGCCTATTGACTTTTCAATACCAGTCTGTTTAGTTTTTATTATAACAATTTGAGTACAAATAATTCAAAATTACAGGAGCTCCATATTTACTGTATTGAACAATACTTTATTAAATAATAACTGTATTCAATAATTCAGATTTTATCTGGAAAACCCAGCTCAAGATAAGTAGAGAAGTGCAGATGTCTTTAAGGGGTCTTTCTATACCGTACAAACTGTAGCACAGTTATATTCTCCAACGTATTTTATAATGTGTCGATAATAAATGCTGATGAATTATTATTTTATTCATTGATAGGTTGTAGTCGATATTATTTATATTATATATAAGAAGGTGTATACTGTGGTATATATTCCTTATATTAAAGTTTTGCCTATTTTGTGGCAAGGGATAAATTACTTGTTGTCATATGAGACACAAAAAAGGCTACATGCATGAATTATGTTGCTTCCCAAACGTTTCTGTCTAATAATGGCTTGAAAACAGGAAGTTGCCAAGAAGTGTGCAATACAGTATACACTATTTCCGATGCTGCCACTCCCTGTGGTGAGAGTAGCCTGTCAAGAATATTTTTTAAGAAGAATATATTTTCATATTTCAAGAAGATTTTTTGTTTTAGTGACTTCCCATTTTTCAGTGGTCATTTTTTTAACTTACTAAGGACCGAGTGAAGAATGTTAATGAATTTTATCTCATAACTTGAAAGGAAAATTATTTTTTTTTTTTTAAATCTATTTTGGATAATTTTGTTTCTATATGATACATAATAAAGTTGTTCATTCATGAAATTTTAAGGCCATCTTTGATATAAAAAATATTTTTCCTACTAAACTGTTCTTTAAAATATTTTTCCTACTAAACTGTTCTTTAAAATATTTTTCTTATTATTATCATCTTCTTTTTTTGTGGTTTACGTCTTGGAGACTCCAGTAGTATAAGACAAGTCAGATCAACAATTATACAATCTTATACACTACACCGTAACCATAATTACTAATCAATTAGTTGAGGTGAGGCTATAACTTCGATGTGAAAGGATACGTTTAGACGATACTCCAAAAATGTTTTAATGGTGATGGTGGGCCTAATTCGTACTTTATCTTTGCTCTCATTTTTTTCCATTTTCAGTTCTCATTACCTACCTATTTTAATTCACAAATAAGGCTCAAGTAAAATGTTTAAAATAAACGGAAGCTGATATACAGTTTAGCCTACTTAAATATTTCCTAATGTTTAAAAATTTAGCGTATCTCATCAACATTCACGGAAAGAAGCATCACCTACTTTATCAACTTGTTTCTGGGTTAGTGAATGTCAACAAGTGGTTTAGGAATTTTTATAATTTCGTTGAACTCCAAAGTTGCATGTCCGCTTGTCCTGCATAGCCCAGATATATTTCCGACGTAGATATGCAAACAACTGAAACTAATTTTTGTTATTCTGTAGATAATTGATTTGATAAGGAATAATAACTCCATTTTCTAATCGAAAAGAAATTTGAGCCGCGCAGACAATGAACGAAAGTTTTGATTTCTGGTGTCAGATCGCGCCCTCAAATAGTTGTTCAAGTTCATCCTCCAAGCCAATTGAATGAGTGCCATGTGGGATGTGGCAACGCTGCAATTGCTGTTCTATCAGTTTCAGCTATCATGCATAGTAGCTATCGAAGTTACTCATTTTCGTGATTAGATTGTGGTTTACCTTAATAACATCTGGACTCCAGAAAATAAGTATGAATTGACTAATTGTGCATTTATTACGTCTGTTCAATGTAGGCATTCTGTGTTTTGCTCTTATTTTTCTGAAATTTGTGAACTTCCGTCTTATTTGTGGAATTGCAGTGACATTTGTGGTTAGATTGCGTTCAACTTTGGGATTTGCAAGCTAGAATAGAAGTGATTTCGATGAACTGTGGTTTAAAGTTTTTGTTGAATTTGCGTGAAACTTGTATTATGTATGTTCTTAATATGGAATTTTTCTTCGTTCTATAGAAATGAATATTATTCTTGGATATGATTGCATTTCAGTGCGCGAATATTTACAGAACGATTAGAAGTCAACTCTTATTCGGTATGAATTGAGAGCGATCTGAAATAATTATCTTCTTTGCGATATGCTTACTTTTCACAATAAGTTTTCGCTAGCTCTCGAGTTTGCTGCTTATAATTGGTGTAGATCTTCGTCATGACACTAATTACGGCACCGTATTATCGCTATTACGAGATAGTTGCAACTCTCAATTTGGATGTATTAGAATGGGTACGAATGTGATTTTTTATTGAAATAAAAATTTGGGAAAATGATCAAGATAAAATCATTATTTCGTAGAGGACACAATGGCCCCAGTGGTGGAAAGAGACAGAATCGGCCAGACGATTTTGGTGGCCATCTTGGTGCATCAGCTGTTCCTAACAATAACGAGCCACCGATGCGACCGGCAGCGTCTGTGAGCAGTTTGGATAGCAAACATTATAAAATTGGTTCTTTACAGCCACAGCCACAAAAGTGGCTGAAACCAGCTCTGAATGCCGATAGTAATTCCAAGAAAATGGATGTTGAATTTATGAAAACAGAATTTGACACGATGGTACAAGAGAAAGCAAATTTGGAGGCTAGGGTTCAGGAGCTCATCCGTTGTCATGGAGAGGTTGAAACTTTGAGGATGGAGATTGCTAGATTGGAGGTATGTTTGTAAAGCTATCAGTATTTTATAGTCACAACTTATTAGTGATTCTTAGAATGATTACATTCTTTCATGAATTCAATCCATTCAATTAAATACAACTTAACCTATACAAACAATCAATTTATTCTGTATCAAACCTTTGGCTATCAGTTGAGCGTCATGCATGTTGTTCTGACCAATTGAACAATTATTCATTTTATGTTCATTGATTTAAACCTAACAGACATGAAGCCGATAGAAAATTTGTTTGATAGTCAGTACGAACTACCTTGTCACATTGTAGCTTGAATAAAAATTCCAAACTAATGTGCTAGTTTATTGGCATTTTTAAAATCATTCTCAAACCTTCACAATGATGTGTCACAATTTGTTTCAGATACACATATCTAGTTAGTAGCTAGTAAATTTGACAGTCATTATGGGTTGTCTTTCAATGCATGTTTATCAGTAATTCAGGGAAGAGATCTCAAGGTTTGAGTATGAACTTCTTCCGTCCACCATGTGTTATTTATTAAGGATGATTCCTACATGAGCCCAAGACTAGATCGGGCATAGAACCCAAGACTGCCAGTAGTAGACATGTGCATCAACTACTACAGTAGAAACAATTAGTCTGGGCGCGTGGCTCTGGTTTCACTACTAGCCGTCCTGTTAAAAGTTGACTAGTTGACCTTGAAGACATCTGCAGCGTCGCACGGGCCACATGTTTTTAGAAATGAGCGATAAACACTCCCCTCGCCATGGCTGACTACCAAACGGCCGTGCGCCCAGACTAATTGTTTCTACTGTACACCACGGCGGTCGCCGATTTATTTGAATTTTCCTGATTCGAATTTACATTGTACATCCTTTTATTATCTGAAACACACCAATTACTGCATAACAATGCATACAAATGGCATGCCTTACTAACTTTTTGCGGGAGGCATAATCAAAAGGAAAATCCCCACCTATCTTCCTTCCCATCGTCCTGTCCTAAAATTTACTGCGCTACTCTGCATTAACTCGAATTATCATGACTAAACTGCACCAAGTTATGATGATAATGGTAAAAATTCAATACAGTTGGATTGTATAAACCATCAAAGCTGGAGCAATATTGAAGGCGCAATCTCATAGTGTATAGCAAAATAAATTTGGATCGATAGGTTTCTCCTGAGAGGCATTTTCCCAAGCATTTGCACGTCATTTCTGTATGTTTTATGTTTGGTCTGTATGGCCTGTGTTCTGTTCTCATTGCTTTTCAAGCCATTATTCTCACTTCATGCAAGACGGGCCAGATGGGAATTCATTTCCTCCACAGCTACAACTGTGTCAGAAGTTTTGAAATGTATATAGATTTGCAAGTCGTCATCTTACAAGTTATACAGAGTATGCAAAGCTCGAGTCATGTCATTTATGTAAACATTAAATAGCAGCGGACCCAGAACCGACCGTGAGGAACTCCCCATCCCACTGGTCGTCAGGGAGAAAAGGAACCCTCAAGCCTTACACACTGAATCCTAATCTGCAAGTAGGACCGCACCCGTGCCACTGTGGATCGTGAGAAGCCCATACCTACCAGCCTGTAAAATAAGATCGGGTAAAAAGTTCAATCAAAAGCCTTGCTGAAATCCACCGGGACCATGAGTGTAATGACAATGGTAAATCAAGGAAAATTATGAAATTTTTTGGATATTCTGTGTATAGTGTAGTATATTAGTCTTGAAATTTACTCTTTTAATTTTTACAGGAGAAAAAGGTTGAAGCTGAGCAGATTCTACTGGATAATATGCTTGTCCCCCAGCCTCCTACAATTCCTTCTCCTTCGCCGCCACCACCTTTACCACCGAACCCTCCCCCTCTCCCTCAGCATAATGAACTGGTTAATCAAATATTAAATGATAAGACTGCGTCTCTTCCATCAAACGTCTCGGTGAGTATTGATCTTTTTCATATGAATGTTTCAAGTTTATTTCAAAGTAAGCTCTGTAAAAATGTTGAAACAAAACCAAAATGCGTTCATATTTAAAATAATTTAGATTTCACTGATTCTTATTGATAATAAGAATAGTATGAATAGGAAAAAGTAAAATCAAATAGAATAACAGAGCTGATGAAAAACAGAGCAGAGGAATCACCCATATTAACCTTGAGGGTGTGTTATTGGGCAATAGTAATTATTCTGTGATTTTCTAGTTCTGTGTTACTTATTCACTTTATATTTTAACATAATTAAATAATTGTTGAAAATAACTTTACTATTGAATTCAACACTTTCTTATTCGTGCCATTCCGCCATTGTTGGAATGCTTCCTCAGACACGACTGGAGGTCTACTCATATTTGTTTAATTATTTTGCATATGGTAATTGGTTTGTTTTGTGTATATCATAAAATTATCTTGTATATATAAAATTATTCAATAATGCAATTTTCCTCATGTCCTCATTGTTTATAATTTCAATAATATATCATTGTTTATATTTTTAATGTTAGTTATATTTTAGTGATTTGGGTTATTTATAATTATTATAATTAAAATATAATATAATAATTAATTAAATAATATAATAAATAAAATATTATTATAATTAAAAATAAAATATTAATTTTAATTATATTATAATTGAAATATGTTGAACGCTATAATTAGAAATGGACAAGCACATGTAGAGGAAAAGATTTGTCCAGGGATGAGTTACTCTCAAAATAAACATTCCATTACAAAATATGCCTTTTCTTTTTTGAATCAACACCAGCACTTTTCAAAATATTTTGATTTTCCACTTCATTTTATCAATTATTTTTTTTGTAGGCCTTAATTTTTAAGATTATTCATATTCTATTATTTTAGATTTCATTATCATATTTGGCACCTTTTTACATTTACAATATGTTAAAGAGACATATGAATTGACACATATAAGAGACATATGTCTGACACAAATGAATTGAATATTAAATTGGCTGTGAATTTTTCAATAATATATATTGTTGCATAACTCACTATAGGTGTATCAGCTGTTGATTTTATTTTGGGAGAAGGCAGAGCTTTCTGTCGAGTAAGAACGTCAATGAAAGTTGTGAAAATTATGATGACAGAAGGCCTATTGACGGTGTGTTTCATGGAGCTAGTGTAGTATCGGGTTTGTACGTACAAAGAACTGGAACTGCCAATGTGTTTTTTTAGACATTGTCGTAGGCATTTTCTTAGACATTTAGACTTTTTTTTAAATAAGTTCACGATTGTTTATATTTTTTAGTCCAGCATTGGTGATTTGATTCTCATTTTCTTTTAAATTGAAACATGTGGGTGTCTGCGTCGCTTATCATTTGAAAAAATATTTATTTCGGATAAAATCGTTGAATAGTGACTATTGATTTGGGTTTGAGTTGAGAATTTATACACAACAATATTGAGTACGGTATTAATATATCCGCTCATCAAGAACCATTATCTTGCATCCTATATCTTTTTTTTAATTTTCTTTCGAGCTGCATTCATATTTTCCAATGCTAGCCCTCAATTTATCAAGTTTTTATGTTTTAAGTCATTTCTTATTTTCAATTTGATAAGGAATAATACCCACCCATGCGTATATTGCACTATTCTTAATTCTGGGTTGCGTTCTTTGAAAAATACTCGTTACTATTCAATAGCTATTTTTAATGAGATGTGAGTTCAGTTTTATGTTTTAAAATCTTTTTATACATATATAACATGATGTTAGCAATGTACCAATTAGACTTATCGGTAAATCAATTCCAGTTGTACGCTATGGAATGTTTTAATAAGTTTTATGAGTCATATGCTTGAAAAAGCTTGATTGGCAGAAGTACTGTATGAGAAGTACTGATTGAGTCAGCTAGGATTGGAAAGGTTTTCTACCATTTTATATTCTCAACCTTTGTGCAAAAGCTAGGCATTAAGCTTCTTTTTATTACTCTTTTTTGTAACTATTTAAGTCTAGACTTATTTCAAAGTCTTTTTACATTTTCATAGAACTACATCCTTGATCCAAATCCATGTTGCATTTCTATTCGCTATGTAATTATAATTTATCTAAATCAATTAAACATCTTAATATGGAAATTTATAAACTTTTATTGATTATTTTTTTACTTTCTAGGAATTGCCTGAATCAAATGATTGGGACAAACATTCTACTAGCAGTTTGAGTGAAGTTTCTGTTGCGTGTCTCCAAGATAGAATTATGCAAATGGAAGAAACACATCATAGGTAAGTTTCTTACACAATTGGATAATTTATGATAGATTATTCACTTTTAGAGGTAACATTATCGCTTTTATCTGATTCACATTATTGCAAATAAGTGCACTTCAATAATAGAATAATATAGATTATTTGTGTATTCAATAAATTAATTTCAGCTTTTCACAACGTGGGTTGTCTCTTTATACTCTCTAGTTATGCTCTAGAAATTATATTCTTGAATGGGAATCATTGTTCTAATTTGAAGTTATTACAAATGCATTTCCACTAAGAGTTCAAATTCAGCTTCTTTATTGCCTTGAAATACATTTACAAAATACATAATAATTACACAATGTGAAGAAAAAAATCGAAATTTTTTCAGGCCCCACCAGCGAAAAGTTAGCAAAAAAAACATTTGCCCGCTGATGGGAGTACTGCAGCTCTTATACTGTATTTTCATAGAATCTGATCTTTAAATCCCATTAGTATTATCGAATAACTGTTGTAAGAGCATTTCTCGGTTTGTGAATTAAATCGATCATATTGGCATTCATATTGGTATAGATTTTATCAAATTAACCAGAATATATCTTCTTTTTTAAAATAATATTGTGGAATGAAAAATTGCTTAGTCAATTAACTAGGCTTCTGAAAACTGTAAACATTAATAATAAAGCATAAAGAAAATACTGTATAAACAATGAAATATACCTTATCTTTACTGCAGTACTAGCATTCTGCCGGTAATAAGAGTATTATTGCTACATAAAACGTTTGATTGTGGCAATGAATCATGATAGTATCAACCAATAGAAATTGACAGTATGGTTTAAGTGACTCAACGTGTGAATAACCTGGAATCATTACAAAAAAATTACTGTTTATCAACATTACATTTTGCATCCTATTCAGTTCAACAGACTAGATGTTGATTCTAGTTTCTTTCAAATTATTGTATAGTTGTTTTCAAGAAGAAACGTTACAATCGTTGATCAATTGGTGATTAGTTGACTTTAAGAGTAAGTTTGTCAAAATACATAGTTTCTTTGGCGTAAATGTGGCTAGTGGATCAATGACGAGGCGAATGCATTCACAACTTTACTGTTTTCTTTTTCAATTCATATTAATAGTTTGTAACATTTTATATAATGTAATCAAATGTTGTTTAGATATTTTAATAGAAAATATTAGGAATGAGCAAATGGAACTCTGTTGCTATCTATGGAGTATGGATCCCGGTTATTTAGAGCCAAGTTGGATACACGAATTAATGTTTTGGTTCAATGGTTAGTGAACTGAGTATACAACTTGAACTAGTACTACTGTGAACGGCAGACGTCACGCCCAATAATAAGGGTGCTTGCACAGAGAAACATACTTGATGTACTTAATGATAATCACCATCGCATAATTAAACACAAGCATCAGGCCTTACCCTTGTATCACATCATCAATGCCACGTTTCTATTTTCCAGACAGCTGATTGCTCAAATCATATCAGATTTCACATGTCTGATGAATGAGTTTAAAGAACAATATTTTTACGGGTTCTATCACTAAAATAATGCAGGCAACACTTGAAATTAACTTTATTTATACAAATTACTTACAACACGCATTAATCACAAGAAAAGTTAATAAGAAACAAGCAAATCAATGATGTTCTGCTAATAATGAATTTTCGGTATCACTGTACAAAAATTAATTACTAACTAAGAATAGGCAGATAGATAATTAAATAAACAACTATCCAATAAACTGTTCAAAAATAAATGTCGAAAAACAGTTGAACATTCAATAAATGGAACACTCACGAAGCGTAGTCTGTAACGGTATTTGATAATTCCAATAAAATCTTTGAGTATTGTCAAAGAATTTACCACATAAACTGATCACAAGCACTCAAACACACACTTAAGCAAATAAACACAATGTCTATATACACTGTCACTGGACTGGCACTGGATATGAACGTTGAAGAGCAAATAACAAGTGACTCCTGCTTACATGGACTACTCCTTATATAATGCTTGAAAGTATTCCAAGAAACTCTGGAAGCCGTTAGCACAATCTAGAACATTCTCCATTGTGCTCGAAACACACTCGCCAAACAGGAGCGAGAGAGACATGATTGGGAGAAAGAAGAAAACAAGTGTCAATTTACAATCTCTTTGAAGCACGTGTCGTCAATGAATGGAAGCGATATTTACAAAAACAAGTTGTATCGACCATTTTTCTTCTTGCATTCATAAAAATATAAATTAATTTTGTATAATTATCACTTATTTAGAGTCACTTGTTACTGTACTTAATTGGAATATTAGGAATGATTTGTTTCAACAAATATGTTATTCTTATTAATGATTACTTAATCCCTAAGAAGGCTCAACCAGGTGAATAAGAATACCTGAGGGCTATCTTGAAATCTTATTCCAATTGCTGCCTAAGATGGAGAAGCTCATTTTAAAAACTTAATGTTTTCCATAGCCGAAGGGAGTGCTTTTTCGTTTATTTTCTCAATAACCTGTAAATTTTGAAAATCCTTACATATACATCGCTGGGCATTCCTTAAAGGAATTTTTTTTATAGAATTTAATATTTTAGCCGTAAATCCGTTACAAACTGACAAATGCAAAACGGCCGACTTCAAACAGAGACCGCTCTTCGTGCGGTCAACAACTCATTTGTTAAAAATTTTCAAACCAGCTTCTATTCTCACACATTGTATTCATATTCATCTTTCAGTACTAACGAAGAACTTCAAGCAACCCTTCAAGAGTTGGCAGATCTTCAAACGCAGCTCTCGGAATTACAGACTGACAATGAAAGACTGGTCGATGAAAAGGGTGTACTATTAGAAAGTCTCTGCCGTCAGACTGAGCGACTAGAAGATGCTCGCACCAAAGTCGATACACTGCAAGGCCTTCTGCTCGACAGTTCACCTGGTTGTCCAGCTAGTAACTCAGAACGAGAACAAAAACTTGTCGAACTTCTCAAGGTATATTTGATCTGTGATGTTTTCCATGACGAAATACTTAATGAACAATCTAATATTAAAACTGACACTGTATTTCACTTTTATATATTGTTTTACTCACTTATATTGAACTTTCTTAGTAATGGCGAAGGTGATATTGTGGAAGGTATCCATAATGAATAATAAGACGAAATTGTCACAACCACATTTATGCGGTTGTGACAATTTCGTCTTATTATTCATTACTTATATTGGAGATGCTAGAGGAATGCATTTCACTTCTGAAAAGAAGCATCGTCAGCCTGCCGCCAGGGGTCATGCTTTGTTGAGGTTAGGATGAGCGGCCATTGTGTAGTTAAAAATTGCGTTGGTTTGAATTGTGTTTGGTCGTTGAGTAAGTTGGTTCTATCTTGTTTATGGTGTTTGAATATTTCATATTGTTCCAATGTATTTAGTTTGTGGCTTTTTTGGAATGTGTGTAGAATTTCTAAGTCAGTTTGGATGTTATTGTGTGAGTGTCCAGTGTTGATTAAGTGATCTGCAAATGTTGAGTCAGAGTTGGAATGTAGTGCTTTGATGTGTTCTATGTATCACTTGATCAACACTGGATACTCACACAATAACATCCAAACTGACTTAGAAATTCTGCACACATTGCAAAAAAGCCACAAACTAAATACACTGTAACAATATGAAATATTCAAACACCATAAACAAGATAGAACCAACTTACTCAACGACCAAACACAATTCAAATCCATCGCAATTTTTAACTACATAATTGCCGCTCATCCTAACCTCAACAAAGCATGACCCCTGGCGGCAGGCTGACAAAGCTTCTTTTCAGAAGTGAAATGCATTCCTCTAGCATCTCTAATATAAGTGAGTAAAACAATATATAAAAAGTGAAATGCAGTGCCAGTTTTAATATTAGATTGTATATTTCATGTTTCTCATTATGTAAAAGAATTAAACAAGTTTGTCATAATAGCCCTATTTATGTAGCAGCTAGCAATTTTCCTTCTGATTCTCAATACACTGTTTGATGAGTCATCCAGACAATAGCGAATTTTCTATCTTGAAATTGTATGTGTATTGTAAATTATAATGTAGCTTTAATTGTAGCCGTTAGATGAGCCACCCGCATAGTTTCAGCAATCATGATAATTTTCTATCTTGAAATTGAATTTCTCAAATTGTATTTGCACAATTTATTGTAGCCTTTCCCAGTAAACGGGTAACCACAGTTGGAAAGGTTTTTAAACTCCACATCTTACCTTGAACTTTGTCATCAAAATATTGTTATTTTTCCATTTTTATTGTCTGCCTGTTCATGTTGTTTGAGACGTTTTTATTAGAGTACTTCAATATTCAAAGTTACTGTACAATTGTTACAATAAGTAGTAATATCAATAAACCCTATTAACCCTGGTATGATATCTATTCGTATTTCTCTGCATGGAGCTAGATTTTTTGTTCTAGAAGTAGGAATGTTACTCAGACTGTGTCCCCCCTGGAAGACAAGGTTATTTTTTTTTATTCAACTACTGCATTTCACCAGTTGACATTTGGATATCCTGTAAGAGCTATTGTTGCAGATGTTTTACAAATAGATACTGTGTGTGACACTTTCGCGTGGTGTATTCTTTTCGGTTTTTAGTTTTACCACTTGCATATTATCGCTCATTGTGTGAGTGTCACGTGTTTTGATTATAATTGAGACTGCCTTCTAAGAATTATTCAAATTTGGAAAAAATTGAAAATGTGTGACTCTTCTGCCTGGAACATAGAGTGAATAGAGTTACTATTAAGTGAACATGTAACAAAGTCTGATAAAGTTTCAATTTTTCAATTATTAGTGGCTTTGTCAAGTCTGTGACATTAGTTTTTGATTCTTTTATTTGAAAAAAACTAAAGTTTTAATGATTATTTCCTCAATTATGACTTTACCACTTGTAGTTGAAAGGATATTGTTGATGAATAGAATTTTTGTTGACATAAACATTGTTTTTCAATTGAATAGCCTACAGTCGTAAAGAATACGGGAGAAATTAGGGGGAAGTGATAGCCGTGAGCCGTAGCAGGTATCTGTTGAATCAGATAGAGATAAACTAAGAACTCCTTAGCCCTATTTGTAAGGGGTTGGATTGGTCAGCAAAATAGACTCCGGTCTCTGCTGTATAATCACTTCCCGGTGGTTCGGAACCCACCTAATAGTAGATCCAACTCTTTATTATATAGTAGATTGGAACCCACCTAAAATATTAGATCCCTCAAACTATTTATTATTGGTACAACACATTGAAGATCATTTTCAATTTGTTTTAGAGCGGGCAAGATGAAAGAGAAACACTACTGTTGAAACAGGAGGAACTTTCAAATGAACTGAGTGAACAAAGAAGAAACTGCGAAGTATTGCGTCAAGAATCTAGTCGACTGAATGAGCGTGTCGAGTTATTGGAATCAACAATTGATGCCACTCATGCCGAGAGGAATCAACTGGACTTGCAGTTAGCGCAAGCCAAAGAAGAAAGTTCTTCACGTCAGATCGAAATTAGCCGCTTGAACACTTTGCTCGAGAATGCCAGAGCCAAAATTGAAGAACTGGAAGCTTCCAGAGATAAGATGCGTGACCGATCGGAAATGGATGAACTGCTTCACAATGCACGTAAAGAGAAAGATGTTCTTGAAGGACAAGCGGCTTCCCTTCAGGAACAGCTTTCACGAAGTCGGTGTGAAGTTGCAAGGCTTAAGGAACAAATCTCTGTCTTACAGGAAGAATGCAAGGTAAGCTTGGTTTTCTGTTCGTCATCGTTGTAACTCTTTTAAGTGTATAAGGTTTGCGAAATTCGAAGTCAACATTTTTTCCCATCAACCCTAAACATTGGTTGAGTTCTTGGGAGCTTTACCGGTAACTGGTAAATGTTACCCGTGGAGTCTGATTGGTATTTTCATAAACGTTGAAAAATGTGAATAGACCAATCATACGCCACCACGTAAAATCACTTCCCGGTGTACACTGTTCTCTGCTGTAAAATCACTTCCCGGTGGTTTGAAACCCACCTAAAACTGTAGGTCCAGCTCATCAATCACAATCATTCAACTCAGACCTATGTGGGCTTCATCCTCCAAAAAACAAACCGTAACATTTACCAGTTACCGGTAAAGCTCCCAGGAACTCAATGTCAGTCATGAACTATAATTATTTATACAATTGATAAAATCGAATTTGAGGAAACAACAGCTTTTCTACCAAAAACGTTCTATTCAAAAATTTTCAGCAACCCTCCACATTGCCAATCATGAGCTATATATATATATTTATTTATTCAATTAATATATACTAATGTGCGGAAACAGCAGGTTTTTTATTCCAAAACTGTTTAATTCGCAAAATTGTAACTATATAAACTAAATCTTTGTATGTTAGGTCAATCTTACTGGAAATTTTCTCTTGAAAAAACTTGTCATTTTTAGCTGAAGGAAAATAATATTGAAGTTCACTTGAAACGAAGCAGCTCAAAGAGATTTAATAATGTTAAATTTTGGGAAAATTTTGTGCTGAAAATATAAAAGTTCACTGCTCTGTACAGCTGATTAGTGGTACAATAACTTTGAGCTCCTTTCCATCATATATTCCTGATGTAGACCAATAAGAATAACAGTTTTCATAGAATATTGTTAAATGGTCTCAAATAATCACTCGAAATTTTCTCTGTAATTTTTGGTTTGTTAAGCTTTGATTTTAAGCTTTTAGCGTTATTGAGAGTTTGAGCAAAACGACGATAACAATAATGCTAACTCTGACCTGACCACTGTATGACACAGCTTGCTTTAAATGCAAAATGCTGTAGAGCAAGCTGAGACATAGAGTATTAGCGTTATCATAACTTTGCTCAAACTCCATTATTTTTAATTATAACATTATTATTCTTGCAGACAAATTATTCTGCAGTGAACAGTAAGTAGCCTATTGTGTTCAATGCCTTTCATGTATACTTTTTATTTGCATTACTTTGTGAAAAATTCTTCGAAGTCATTGAGTAACTGAAATTTGATGTGATTGATTAATCTATAAAAATATTATCTGTTTCATTTTCAGGTTACAAGGAATAATGCCAAATCTGCCTTAAGTGACTTGGAGTATGAGTGTCAGCGAAGTAGAGAGGAATGTGCCCGTTTAGCTAGTGATCTTCAAGCCTTGCAGGTATTATTGACACTTTTTGTCACGTGCTTCGAGTTTCCAATAAATTATTCTCTAACTTCTTCAATGGAAGCTGATTTAGTTTTAACGGTTTTCAGCAGTCAAGTTTTTTAAGAAGCTGCCAGATGCTTCAAAAATAACTCTAACAATAAATTCGTAAACTTGGAGACTTTCCTGAACAAAGCTCAGAGTATCTGGAGATGTCCAAAGCAGCAAACTCCCTTTTCGAGTTCTTTATTCGTTCTTACAGTACCCACTGATTGTTATGAGCTTTAATAAGCTCATAAGCCCATTTTTATTAGCACGCTCTATTGACGAATGATTTTTAATAGCATTTATTAGACATATCCATTGAAAGTTGACATACTTTCATCATAGAAGAATACAGTAGTTTATTTCATAGTTCTTGAAAAGTCAAGTCTTTATGTTCAGTTGAACGCAGAACTTATCTTCAGTACTTAAGGCTGCTTGGACAGTGGAACATCCAATACTCTATTTCAGTGGTTCCCAACCTGTAGGTCGTGGAAGGGGTACAGGTGGGTCGTAACTCGATCCTAAAACTATCAGAAACCATGGAATAAACCCCAAGAAAAGATAAGAAAAGTTTTGATTGTTTCCTTGGTTCTTGATTTTTAGCATCTGGGGTAGACCATAGAACAACTACATCCCTTCCAGATGACTCACACAGTCACAGATGTTCGTGTGAACCTGCCAATTTCATAAATTCCCAACCTAAAAACTCAAGAGTCTGGTGTGTTGTGCGATGAAATGGGGAGTGAGCATAAACAACTACTCCTGCATTGTAAAGTCCATTGGCTATCCAGAGGAAAAGTTCTGGCCAGGTTGATGCTTCGTGATGAGGCACGGTTGTTCTTATCATAATTGCAAGCAGAAAGAAAGTTAAAAGCTCAAGGTTTTTAGACAACTGCTTTAATGATATGAGGTTTGGTTAGTAAAGTTAGCTTACTTAGCTGACATTTTTAGTTCTCTAAATACTCTTAATGTGACCTTACAAAGAAAAGATATCCATAAATTCTTTGTGCAAGACAAAATTTATGCTACTATCAAAAGATACAACGGTATCTGATAAAGATCAGAAAAATATATTAGATGCCTTCCCACTTCTGAACGAGTTTTTGGACGAGAACGATCTTAAAGTAAATGAAGAAACTTCCAAAATGATCTGTGATCATCTCAAAGCTTTGGCTTCTAACCTAAGATGCTACTACCCACCTATAGAAGAAGGAAAGCAGTGGATTAAAAATCAACTTAAAGAACCTTAGCCTCATGACCTCCCGGGTAAGCAACTACTCTTTTAAATCGTTAAATCTAACAGTAACTAAACATATGTTTTTTTTTAACAATTTTAAATATTTAACTCGTATTAACAAGCATAAAATGTAAGTGCATCAATTGAAAATATCTTGACAAAATTGAATTCTTTCTAAACATAATATTTTATTTATCAAATTTTTTATTTCAAAATAAGAAGTCATTTTTGTGAAGCTTTATATTCAACTACTAAGTTCGAAATGTGTGGCTATTTAACTTTCCCTTTATTTTTTGTGTGTTTTTTGAAAACCCAGTAATTAACTATTTTGCAGGAAAATTAACTCATTGTCTTGTGATTCTATGATCAAGTCAGTGTATCAAGAGAAAGATTCAACAACATTTTGGATGTAAACGAGAATAGAATATCTAACAATATCCGTAATTGCATTGAGGTTTCTGATCTATTCACCTCTACGTTTTTATGTGAACGCACTTTTTCAACTTTAGTTTTCATAAAAAACAAATACAGAAATCAACTCAATGTTGAAAGTGACTTAAGCTTATAAATATCTTCATTCAATCCTGACATTGACATGTTAGTGCTAACGAAAAAGTCCCAAATATCTCAATAATATAGCATCCTTACTCAAGAACAGCAATTTTACATATTGAAAGATTGTGATAATATTTTTCTAAACTGTAATCATTTCAAAGGTGTATGAATTTTTTAATTGAAAAATTCAAATGGTCTGAGTACTTTTATAATATTGTAGTCCTCGTATTCCTCGAGCTCAAGCACCCTAAGAATAGATTTGAATAACTTTGAAGCTTCAAACAAAGGAATGCCAGGTGTTTTAGATTCAGGTTCCTCCTGTGGCGTAACTAGAGGGTGAGTCTGGGGGGGGGGATGAACAATGGTAGGCTTCAGGCACTATATAGTACACCATAAGAGGAACTCCTCCTGGTTCTCTATCAAGACTATAATTTATAGTTTATTTAAAAGAGTTGTTGGGGGTACTCTCCCGAAAAATAATCCCTTAAAACCACTTTTTAAGCTTAGACACAAATTCATCCATTCTAACATTATTCTAACCCAAATTGTGTGTCAAAATTTCATGTAGTTTTTGCATCATTGTCGGTGGGAGATCCGAACTTTCGTGCTAAAAATTTATTGTTGAAGTAGCCAAACTTTAAAGCAGATCTACTTAAACTATTTTCACTCTGCTATTTTTGATCCCCCACCTCACCTGATTGGGGTGCAGTATAGTACCGTACTTAAAAATGTCTCTTAAAAGGGGAAGTAATTCAAAACTTTATGTTGATTGTTCGGGGTACTCCCCAAGAAATCTATTTGAAAATAATCCCTCTAAAACCTATTATTTAGCTATTTAAGACATATTTATTGACTTTTGTCAAAAATTATTGTCTCTCAGAGCTTTTTGAAATTCCAAAATTTCTTGTTTCTGTGTATCTGGTTGGGGGGGGGGGATCTATCCCCGTAGTTACGTCACTGGGTTCCTCCCTGTATTGAATTGACATTGTCTTTATATAAATTGTTTGTTTATTAAAGTTGGAGGTAAGATTTGTTGAATTTATTTGTAAAAAATTCACACTTGATTCAGAAATGTTGTGGAACTTCTCCATATTAAGGCTGTGCGCAGGGTTTTTGGTCATAATTTTTTTTCGAAGTTTGTTGTATTGGATATTATTAAGGTATTGAAATGTTGACTATTGCCATGATAAATTATTTTTTTCATCAAATATTTTATGAAATATGGGAGTTCAAAGTTGAAATTTTTCGGTTTTTGGGGGCAATTGATCTCCCCTACAAGTTATTTTAAAATGTTGATAATTTTTTTTAAATGAAAGACACATTGAGGAATAAAATGACATATTTTTCATTCCGACCAAACAATTAGTTTTCTCAAAATAAATTTTTTAAAACATGCAAAAAAACTCAGTTTTTCAAAAAATTATTTTGATAAAACCAATCGTTGAATTGAAATAAAAAATGTGTCTTTCTTTTCCCCAAGGTGTCTTTCAGTTATAAAAAATTATCAAAAGTTTAAAATAACTTGTAGGGGAGATCAATTGCCCCCAAAAACCGAAAAATGTCAACTTTGAACTCCCATATTTCATAAAATATTTGATGAAAAAAATAATTTATCATGGCAATAGTCAACATTTCAATACCTTAATAATATCCAATTCAATGAACTTCGAAAAAAAATTATGACCAAAAACCCTGCACACAGCCTTAAGGTGAATGAATAAAAGAAATGTTGTCTATTTCACATTAATGTGGAATAGACAAAATTTGTTTTATTCATTCACCTGAATTTATTTTATTTCTGAGTATTGTGCAAGTGAATGTGCCAGTAAAGAATTGAATATGATAGTGTTCAAATTTCGTTTTCAGGAAACCACCTCCGAGCTACAGGTTCAAACCCAATGCCACCTAGATGACAAACGTCAACTGCAATCTGTGCTAACTGAAACACAAAAGCATCTTGGCGAATGTGCCAGAAGCCTAGCTAGCACAGAAAAACAATTAGCTGATGAAAAACGTCTCAGAAATCGAGAGGTGAGTTGCAAACTGCTTCAAACTTCTAATAATTTGATTTCGTTGTATTTTTAAAACAATTGTATTGTCTGTTAGACTGACGACTTTCTTTTGAGCAACGTTGCTATCTACTGTACTAACGTGTTTGGTGTGGGTTCTGTACAACATTCGTATTTACTTCTTTACTAGTGGTTTACCCATGCTTTGTTACGGGATCTTAAGTATAATACTCGTTGTTTTCAATAATAATAATAATAATAATTATTATTATTATTGATCTATATAACTAAAAATGCATGTTTGGTCTATGGATCTGGACCGCCTTTATAAGCTGAGTAATTAAACTATTGCACATTGTACCATTAAAAAGTGGATTTTACCACCATGCCTACCTCCATGTTTACCTCCCCTTCAACCTATTTTGAATTGAAAATTTTCAAACTTGACACCAAAGATTTTTTATATTGAACATGATGTGAAATGTGGAAGCTATGTGCCAAATTTAGTGTTCCAAATCGTTGCCGATTTTGTGAAATGCGTTTCTTTCATAACATTTCAGAACGAAGAATGGGAGCAATTTCAATCAGATTTGCTGATGACTGTCAGAGTGGCAAATGAGTTCAAGACTGAAGCGCAACATGAATTGGAGAAACTCGTCATGGAAAACAAATTACTACGAGATAACATCAGAAATCTTGATGCTCAAATTGAAAAATTGAAACGTAAGTGAACAGTTGTCATTTTTTCCAAAAAATTTTAACCGTCCATCCTCAATTTCTTTCAACCTAAATTATTCTGATGAACTTGTTTCATTATAGAAGACATAAAGCCTTATATCATAGTTTTGAAACTAGCAGATGTTTGTTTGTAGCTGAATAGTAAAATAATATTGCTATAGTTTGTGAAATTCTTGTAGTTTTTTTAGTTCTTGGCAGTTGTGTGAATTTTCCTCACGCATGTGGGCACTCTACTAATGACTACTGCTCTATGCTGTGAGATGTTCTCACATAATTCGTCATAATGTTCTTAGTACAGTGGCGTGGAATACGGTGTTAGCGGCTTAGGCAAAACAAAATGTGTTTCTGCGCACTGCGCAGAATGAGTTAACAAACTCCACTGTGTTTTATAACCACTCAATAATTATGTTCATTGCTTATCACCCAACTATGTGAACAGCAGCTTAAACTGTGACCAGAGAAAGGAGTAGTTTGGACTATCACTTTATTCCATTGCTCAATTCATCTATAGTCTCTAATATAAAGTAATCCTGAGTTACCTTTTAATAAAATTGGTCGTTCCTCTTTTTTGATTGATGGTCGTTCTCTGTGCTTGTCCATCTTCAGTCTATGTTTACGATTCTCTTCTATTCTTCCCTTTCATTCATCTCTCTCATGGTCAAGTGCTAAGGTTAAGTGCTTGAATGGACGAATTTTTGTCCAAACTTCGCCTTTTCATGTAAATGCATCACTTAGAATTTCATTTCATTAGCTCTACTCATTAGATCACTTTTAATATTTCGAACACTATGTAAATAGTATCAACCAGGTCTACTTTCTATGTGATGTTAAAATATTGTATGTACGCGCACATTTGAAAACTAAGTTGTAAATTTACCATGAATAAAGTAATCTAATCATCTTCAATCTTCCATCTTCACTCTCTGCTTACGATTCTCTTCTATTCTATTCCCTTTCCTTTATCTTTCTCATCTTTTTCAATCTTTTCTTCTTCCTTTTTTCTTCTTCTGATATTTATTCTTATTTCTATTGTATGTTGAGTATGTAGTTTTTTCAATATATATATTTACATACAATTTATATACACTATAGCACAAATATGAGACTCATTTTCGCGCACAGGCTGTTTTTGCCCATGCGGGTCTTATTATTTCATTGTATTAAGATAATTGTGTCGTATTTACTAAAGTTGAAATAAACGAATTTGGAATTTTGAATTTGTTGAGGATCCTAGTATTTTAAGAATTCAATCAGCCATTATAATATTGATACACTTTTCACTCCCAACTGCTCCTATTGCCAGATCTAATCATATGTGTTGCCTCTTTTTAGTTCTGGTTGATATGGCATCAGAAAATATGCTAGCTTTTGTATTTTTCGCGTATCAGTTGTTGACAATACTTCCAATATGGAAAAAGTATATACTGTACACTTTACTATATATCTCTCGTCATTCACGTTGTTCGTCTTTGTCTTATCTTTCTTTTTCCCATTTTTTACAGAGTCAGCATTTCTTAGTCTCCTCCTCCACAGCCTCTGTCCATCGTATCCTCCCTCCTCCAACCCTTCTCCTGCATCATCAGCTATTGACAATAATTCCAATACATTACTACAATCGTATAAAATATTACAATATTGTTCGATTCATTTATAGTTTATAATACAGTAGACTCCGATTACAACGCGGTTGAAGGAACAAAACGTTTCTTAGCGCTGTAACCGAAGTTCGCATTTATCAACAGTGGGTATGGCTTCTAAGAGAATCAAACACTAAACGGCTATGTAAATCACTACGCCATTTCAATTTATCATACACTGTAAACACTTTAGCATCAGTATACACTTTTAAGTGAATATTGTAACTCACGTTATGATGTGACGGACTGAGTACTGTGGGTCGTCTGTCGATGCTCTTGACAACAGAGTGAAACAGCCGTCACGCCATAACGTGAGTAATAATTTTCACTTAAAAGTGTCTTTTAAAGTTTTTATTGTAGATTTTTTCAGCTCGTACATAATAGATTCAGCCTGTATTAGGAATATGAATACTATGGGCGAATTATGAACTTACCTTAAGCCTTCCTCAACTCAAAGGAACACATAAAAAGGCTTTTGAGTGAATGCTATGCAAGTCTCTCTTGAATTAAGGAGGTGAAGGTCTGAATTACATTGAAATTTGTAGAATTTCCAAAAATGTAAGAATTTAATACTGGAAAAAAGTGTGCCTTAATGAGGAAAACTGGGTTCAAACTTACCTTGGAAATCGTGGTGCAGTAGCACCTCGTTTATCTGGACTAACTGGGACCGGAAGCAATCCGGATGATCGAAAATCCGGAGAGTATTTAAGAAATTAACAAAATTGTAATAAAAAGCAAAATTAAACATACCCATTGTTGTATTGATCTTCACAAACACGAAATAGTAAACAAAATGTAGTGAGAATTGAGAGAAAGAAGTCGTTCTCGGTGTTATCTGCTCTGTCAATGTTTACTTCTAAGCAATTAATTACTCTGTTTTTGACACTTTTATGGTGTTTACTTGGACCTTTGTTGAATGTTCTAGTTGTTTGATTAGAAATTAGTGGAGTCTTATCGAATATTGTGGAAGGCGTGAAGGTCTTTCATTGTTTATTTTAGAAATCGGTAGAAGTTGATAGAAAAATCAAGAGATATCTCAATTATGAAAAATTTTTAAATAGAGGGAGACTTTTGTAAATTTGTTCAGTCTTGTTTGAAACTCGTCGTGATAAGTGGCAGTAGTGACAGTTCCCGTTAATACAGGCAGTGCAATCCCGTTGGCGCTATTAAAAACCATCTAATGAACTTTCGTTGTCAGTAGTGATAATTCTTTTGACAGTTCTATAGTGATAATTCTTTTACCTATTACTGTATTACGGACTTGTGCTACGTGAGTTAATTGTTCTTCCTCGACGTTTCTTTTTGAATATTATTGGACAGTTTATTGTACAGTTATTATTTAATATTAGATCGGCCTTTTAACTTGACCTTTCGGCCTTTTTAGTGATTGATTTTTGTACAGTTTATTGAAATCTCTCTATCAATTGAACAATATCGATTTATCTGTTTTTAATTGCTTATTCTTCTGTAAGGCATTACTGATCAGTGAGTGTTGTGATTATTTTTGTAAATAAAGTTCGAGTGATAAATTTAAGTGTTGCCAGCGTTATTTTAGACATAGAACCTGTAACAAAAATATAACATTTTAAAACACACAAACTATTTACATTATCTTTACTGTACAGTATTTACATTTATACCCTAAACTTATGGAAATATTATTACATTTTTCGTCCAGCAGTTGATCCGGATGGACGGGGTCCGGATAACCGAGGTTCTATTGTACGTCAAAAAATATATCATATCGCAAAAAGCTAATTGGAATGTATGTTTTTGAAATCTAAATTGAAGAGAGGCAAAAGCTGCATGGGCACTGTTTCTTGACTAAATAGACTTCGGTATATCAATTGGCAAGTTGAAGTAGGAATTGGCTTTACTATCAGCACATAAAAACCAGTGCCTAAATAATAGATGCTCAATTTTTCACTGTAAAAATGAGAAAAAATACTTTATGATCTACGTATTAAAATAGTCATTGATAGTTTTTTGAATTTTTATTGAATTTAGAAATTTGCTGTCAATATCACTTGAAATTGTATACAAATTTGACAGTATCGTGTCATCACTATCATTCTCCCTTCTACATTCGTAAAATGAGATTGTTTTACTTGATTCATAGTCTGAGAATGAGTTGGAGGCTCTGCAAATTCGTCTTCCACTTCACCATCTGCTTCAAAATCATCTGCATAGTGTTATTTTCTCCCAAAACTTGACCGTTAAATTCTTCATCTGTTCCAATCTATGTCATAAGATTTTTGTCAAAAGAAATGAATGAATATAGCTCTTCAGGAGTGTTGTACTGTTGAATCAATTGGCTAATGGTTTGTTGTCTTCGTCATCCATGTCATTATTTTCGTTCTTTGTAGATAGTGTAAAATCTAATAATCCTGCATGGTTTAAACAGTGCGCTATTTACTATTTTAGATTGGGTAACTTCATTCCACGCCTTTTGGAGAAATCGGCAAGCATAAAGTAGAGTGACTTTTCCAAAGTTTAAAGTTTCTTCATCTTAGATGATAATACTAAGGGAGTTTCATTTTTAGTTAAGACATGTATTTATTAAATAATCAAAAAGGATATTGGATCTGAAGTTTTTCTGTTCATTTTTCTATTATTCGTTTTTAAATGTTTGCATATTTCATATTGTTCTAACGTGTCAGTTCTAATCCTTAGTTTTTATGTGGATGATTTAGAGGTCGCTGTTTTTGTTTTATGCATGTAAGCTTCTTTATCACTTGCAAAATTACCGTAACTGTTTAGCTCGAGTGATAAAGTTCTTTAAAGCTCTCAATACATGAATAACTATTTCACAGAGTGGACTCTTTATTGTGGACAATTCAATTTAGCTGTACAGTACTTTCGAAATAATAGCAACAATATTATTTATAAGATATTTTTGTTCTGGCAGATGCCGTATCAACTCAATTGAACGTAAACAAAATTCACGAATTTATTTCTTTGTCTTCTTTGTAGAAGCTGCTGAAAAACAGGAAATGGTAATGCCGGAAAATAATAGCACCAATGGGCCTTGCGTTCAAGAGATGTGTCGAAGACATAAAATATCTCGTCAGGAGAGAGATAGCCGTTTGTCCGTCAAATCTCTAATTGAAAGTATCGAAAACGCTACAAAACAGGCCAAAGCAGGTACTTCATATTTTTCATTTGTACTCTATACATTTAATTTATAATTAGTAGTTTTTTGTAATCTGTTAGTGCACGGTCCTTAGTTCAAATTGATCGATCTATCACTGTATTATCTGTATCATTTTGATAGTTTATTTTCCTATTTATATACAGTACTTGAACAGATGACAAAATTAAAATGTTGAGTTTGTTTTAGCATGCCTGCTTGAGGATGTATTTTGCATTATCTTGTAATAAGCTGAAAAATAATGAATGTTCATCTGAGATACTTTTTTGATGTTGGTTGGAATAAGTTCACTTCTTTACTGTTCCTCAATAAGATTTTTGTTAAGTGTAATTTGCCTTATTGTAGAATGGTTAGTTCTCCGATTCACAATTTAGAGTAGTCGAAAAAAGCACTATTTCCATTTAGCTCATGTGAGAAACACTCGTTGTAGCAGCATGAAGATGCTTGATTAAAAAATTTCAATATTATGTGTTTTCAAATAGCTCGAAGTAATCCGGTTCTTACTTTTCAGTTTTTTTCCCATTTCTTTTGATAAGGGACAACTAGTTTCAATTTTGTAATCAACAGAAATTATTTATCTCCTCATCTAAACGATAAATGAATAACAGATTATTTATCTCCTCATCAAACAATAAGTATGTCAATGCAATGATAGATAGAGCTGTAGTTGTTTCAGTTTATTCTATTTTAGTGCCAAAGAGCAAGTTGAAATTCGTAAAATAGAAGTTTCGAAACATGGATATATGAGTAAATGACCTAACTGAATTATTTAACGTTTAAATATGACATTCCAAGAAAAATACTAGTTTTTCACTTGTTAGATATCTTGAATAGATTATTAATAGATCAGTTAGATTTAACTTGTTAGAGTGAGCCACTAAAACCATGGGTCTTCAGCAAATTGTTGGGATAAACAGAGAAATAATTGCGTAATCGGATAATGTTGATATAATACCTATAATATCTATCTATAAAATTTCCTCTGATATTCTCATTCCTACTCACAATCAGCAACATCACTCCCCCTTTCATAATTGAAATGTCAACGCGCCTGTATGGGTGAGCAGTGTAATCGGTCCCTAACGCCTAATGCAGATTTTTGTTGATCTGTTCATGTGTATTAGAAAGTTGAATATTAAGTTTTGAGATATGAGCTTGTTGACACTAAGTTCGATCATAATATGGGGCCAACCTGTTATTGTATTACTAGCAATTAGACCAAACTATCTTCTTCTCCCTCCTCCTCTTTTTTCCCTCTTCTTCTCTTTCCTCATAATCTTCCTCATATCTCCCTTCTTCCCCCCCCCTCTTCTTCCTTTTCTTCTTTTGCTTCCTTATTTTCTTCTTCCATATCTTTTGTCTCATCTCCTTCATCCTCTCCTTCCTTTACGTCTTCCTCTTCTTCCACTACTTCTTCTTCTCTTCCTCTTCTTCATCTTATTCCTCTTCACCGTCATCTCTCTTCTCCTTTTTCTTCTTCCTTTCCCCCTTCAATCTCTTATTCTCCAGCGTTAGAGTTTCATCGACAGAGGACAGCATCTAGACGTTTATATATTATATTTTACGGTGAATGGGTGATGGTTCAATGGCACTGTTATAGATTGTAGTGCCACCATAGTGTCTGATTGGTCTAATTTGATGTACTGACCAGGTCCAGGAGGCAGCAGAAGTAGCTCAACGTCTAGCCTCAATAGTATTGCTAGCTTAACTAGCATGGCCGTCAACCAGAACATTAGCACTTCCCAGCAGACCGGTACTAGTCCTACGTCTCCCATTCGTGAAGGAGAAATGAAAACCCCTCTGCCCTTGCGTGACAGAGATCAGCAATTGACAACCACCAAACAACCTTTGAAATGGACATTGTTACCAGGTACTTGTCATTTCACCGTTGTAGACGGTTCAGACTCAAGAATGCCTTTGAATCTGTTTGATTTTAAATGAGAAAAATGTAAATATTCGCATACACTTTAAAATACAAGTGTAAATACTCATTGGTGTGGTACACGTCTAGTCAGCCAAACTAATGTTTTGACACTAGTCTGCATTTGCAATTTCAATTTAATTCAAAAAGATTACATCATGTGGATGCGACAGGCAAAGCCCAAAACCGCACTCCACAAAACATACACAATAGTTTGAACTAATAAAAAGTTTTACAAAAAATCAAGAATAAAGATATTGTTGTTTTTTATAGTGAATAATTTCGGATTTACAGATATAGAAATATATACACCAATAATATATAATTAAATATAGAAACATTACAAATTCAGAAATATATAAATCTAATAAAATTGCATACTGTTCAGTTGGATTTGAAAGATTCAAAGAAAAGGAAAAAGATGAAAGATAGGAGGAAGAGAGCTTCAGTTCTACAATCAATCAACAAAAATTCAGATTGATACTAAGGGCCGTATTTATGAACATTCCTTCATTGTCTCTTGACTCGAGGGACTCGAGAAATGCATATAGAATCGAGGCAAGAGAGACTGGAGGAACGTTCATAAATACGGGACTAAAATCTGAAATCCACTATACACTCACCCCAGTTACCTTTAATAACGGGTGTTTCAAAAATGACGCAACCCTGAGATTAAGTAGCGGAAGTCATGCATGCGGGTGAATTTTCTGCGCCCTAATCGATATTTAAACAACATTTAATTCAATGCCAACTATCTGAGTCTATCTAGAATGCACTAGTCGAGCATTAGTTTAGTTACAGCAGTCGTTTCATAAAATTGAGTCAGATCTATTTTTTAAGATGATTCTATTCTTGAGATCATTGAAAATTATCCGCTCTTTGCATTACGAAGTTGATACAAAAATTCTTATACAATATAATTGATTGGCTTGAAACTCAAACAACATTCAAAAGATTATTTAAAGTGAATTAACAAAGAATCCTTGAAGGAAAGTTGCTGAAAATGTTTTAAAATAATTACAAATCTATTTTAAAGTAACAGGGCATCAAATCTATCATTTAACTTCCTAACATTAGTAAAAGATTGAATTTTAATCATGAGCATGTTGAATGTGGTTTCATATATTATACCATGGGCTGCGTCATTTTTGAAACACTTTATATTCATTTATACTGGGGTTTTCATAAAATTTATGGAGTAAACTATCGCTTCTCACATTCATAATTAAGTGAAACATATGTGGCGTTCTCCGAACGAAGCACGCTTTTCAGTACCATTCCTAGATCAAAAAAATTAAACGATTTTTTTTTTTGAGGATGAAGCCCACATAAGTCTGAGACCTGTGCGTGGGTAATGAGTTGGATGATAGTGACTTATGAGTTATTTTTTGCTGGCCAATCTAATCGGTCACCGTTACAAACAGGACCTACGAGAACGCAGCTTATCTATCTGATTGAACAGATACCTGCTACGGCTCGCGGCTATCACTTCCCGAGTTATATCTCAATTCATTTTTCACTTATATCAAAAATACATTTTCCTGCAACTGCTCGTAAAGTAGTTCTTTACGTACTGAAAACTAATTGTAAAATACCTCTTTACTGCTCCGCAAGCGGTAAAGTACTTTACGCTCACCAGCTGTTTTCTTTACGCTTCTGTTTTGATTTTGATGTCTTCTCATTGGTGAATCACAGAATCCATGAAATTCACATAACCTCAACAGTTGCGAACGCTAACCAAATCCGCGCACGGTCTGTGATGTTACAAAGTAAAAGCTTTTATTGTGTTGGAATCCAGAACTGCAGTTTTAGGAAAAATATTGTATGCAATTCGCGCGTGAAGCTTCTTTATCGCTCTCGCAAAATTACTGCGCTCTGCTACGCATCGCGCAGTAAATGTTTTGGCTCGAGCGATAAAGTCGCGCTTCACGCTCTTAATACATAAATAACTATTTCGTTCTTAACGAGGAACTTTATCAGCTAATTCAATTTTTCACATTAATATTAACGATTTGCAGACGTTATTACTGTTTTGACAAAAGGCAATAATTTCAAAATAGGAAAGTCTCGTTTGCCGATTAGATAATTGACGATTAGGCAGTTATCTAATCGTAGAAGTAAAGTTGCTAATTAAGTATGATGATAATATTGCTGATGAAGTATGACGATAATATTGATTGATAATAATTGACGATTAGATCATTGAAAATACTTTTTCATCGCCTGTCTATATTCACCTACTAAAGTATAATACATCATATTTCGGCTTACCAGGATTTAAAGTGAGGACACGTCCATTGTTGAATTAGTTGAAATTTCTTTATCACTTATTCGTGGTTTGGTACCCACCTAAACGTGTAGGTCCATCATTGTATAACCATTCACGATTTACTCACGCACAATTCTCAAACTCATGTGGGCATCATCAGCAAGGAAAACATTTTATTGCCTTCCTCATTTATTCTGGCAGCCTCGAGAAGCTCTGTAATACGTTCATGCTTTGTTTCTTCATGAATAATAAGACGAAATTGTCACAACCACATTTATTAGAAATGTTGAGAAACTAGTTTCGGTTATTATACCATTATCAATCTCAAAAAAACTAAAACTAGTTTCTCAATATTTCTAATAAATGTGGTTGTGACAGTTTCGTCTTATTACTCATTATGGATATCTTCCACAATATCACCTTCGCCACTACAAAGAAATTTTGTTTCTTCAGTTTCTAGCTACTAAATTCGTGATCAAGAAGTGTCATGAAGCAAGTAACAAAACATTGATATTCTATTGATAGTTTATGAAATTGAAGTTATAATGATATGATTTGTCACATTTCATAAGACGAGTGCAGACGATTTATTTTATGGTTAAATGCTAGCAGAAAGGTGTTTTTTCTGAGTAAGAATTGAAAACTTTTCTTTCTACTGTTATGGCTGACTATTACAGTATTTGTACTACACTGAAAAACAGTATTTCACTGCTGGATCAAAGGCGTTCTTGTGAATAAACCATCTGTACGATTGGCCGCATAATATTGTGCACACTGGGCATTGACTTCAATCATCTGCTTCTGTAACTGCTAGGCTTATTTTGCTACTCTCAGACCGGTTATAGGAGTTTCTTTTGTTTCTTTCCTTTCTTTCTTTCTTTTGATCTTTCTTTTGTAAATATCATCTAAACAATATCCTCACCTGGTGTAAGATCTCCTACTCTATGCTTGTGAACTGTCTGCACTTACTTTTATTTCTTATTAATATTATGGTACGCCTTTCGACATAATTTTTCACCTTGCACTTTTTTCTCTCTAATGATATTAATATCTTGACTATTAATTTTCACAAACTGCTAGTGAGTTCAATTATTATTTATGAATAACAGAAATGTTTGTGGTGTTCATTGGGATTATAATTTTTCATTGCTGGAGATTTCTTAGCTAAAGAAAAAATTTTAATTTAACTAATTGGCTACTGTTGAAGTAAACTGTCAACTCATTCTTGGCAGTGCGAAGAAACACATTCAGCTTACACAGATTTCTAAGTGGCTGTACCAAGAACTAGTCTCTTCATATGTTGAAGTCAAAGAGTTTGAAATATAACACAAGAATACTAGTGTTTAAATTTCAAACTCTTTGATCGAATTATGTGAGAAAATCTCGCAGCATAGAGATGTAGTCATTAGTAGTGCCGGCATGTGCGAGGCAAATTCATACAACTGCCAAGAATGAGTTGACAAGCTATACTTGCATGCACTGTTTTGGAAAAAGCACTCAACTTTCGTGATTCAGAACCTTGTGAACCAAACTTCACTTTTTCCGCTTAAAAATGTAGGTAGTTCCATTTCTTTCCCACTGTATATTATTGGACTAAAGATTGACAAATAACTTGAGTGGAAGACAGATAAAACTGTCTTGACGCCGCATTCATTCTCATACAATTTGTAACTTCCTAGTGCTTTCTAAATTTTTAATTGAAAATAAATTATTAGGCTACTATCATTTGCTGTGCTATAATGCTCAGGGGTGAAACTATGATTTTTTCGTGGTGGAGTGGGGTATTTTATGTAAGAAAAATATCGGTATAACATCTAAAAAAAGGGTTTAACCCTATAAAACACAGCTTTTCTCAGTGTCGGGTGAGAATTTTTGTGGGTGGGGGGATCAATCCCAAATCCCCCCTTAGAATCTTTCCTGATAATGTTGCCTCAGTGGTAAGGAAATCGGATTTCCTTCAAAATCCGCTTGAATAACGTTTCATCACTCTGGTAATCAATAGGTTATTAAAAAAGTATAGTAGGAAAGTACCTAATTAAAGACTTACTATACTGTGTAAAGATAAACTAGTGTCTGATTTTTTAAACTTTGGATCCGGATTTTTTTTAGTTTTATAAGTTCCACAAACTTCAGTTACATTTAGTGGATTCTTATAGGTTTTCGAGGACGAACAACTAGAAGAAGCTCTTTTAATGTTGTAATGTTGTAAAGTTTGTAATGTTGTTCTTCAGGCTCTGACTGCATGAACTTTCCTAATAGAGTCTGAGATAATGATTAAGTTCGTGGAAGCCTTACCGTTAATCGGTTAATATAATTTTACCGGAAACTAAGGCGTCTGATTGGTATGTTCAAATTTTTGAACATCTAAGAATATAAATGGACCATCAGATGGCCTAACCTCCTAGCCAGAAAAACAAGCGTCTGTTTCAAGTTTGCAACAGGTTATTAATGATACGAAATGATTAATTGATTTTTGTTTTTAAATTAACATAAAGTTTTAAAATCGATGAGTAATTAATTAGTAGGATATTGTGGATACTTATTTAGTAGGCTGTGATGAAATTAGAACGGCGTGTATGAAATTTTGCAGTTTTCTTCAGGATTCTCTTTTTTGAGTGATTGTCCGACAAAATAACATTAAGAATCGATATTGGAATGTTCATCGCTTTGGGCATACGTTCAGAAAAATAAGTAATAATATTAATTTCTGAAGGTTTTCTTTGTTGCAAATGGTGAGAATAAGTTTAGAAAACTTCGACGTTCACTTTAGATGATGCTTTACTCATATTTAAAATATATTTTTTGGAACATGAAGTCAATTTTGTCCGTAACTGGTAGGTAATTTGTGTGTTTACCTCAACTCATTTTTAAAAATAATTGAACATAGGTGTACTTGAAAACGTTTTTACTGTTTTATCATCATAAGAACATGACATCGATTGAAAAGACAATTGGTCAATGTCTATCACTTTAGCTGAAGATGATAAAGGTTGTGATTACTATTTTAATGTTTTCACTGTATTAGAAGAGATTGTAGCTGACTCTCATGTTCTATATGGATATTATATTATGGTCTTTGAGTAAGAAAGGCAGTAGCGTAATTTCTACCAATTATCAGGCGCTACCTCTGATAAGGCTCTTACCGTCTGCTACTCATGCGGTCATGGGTTTGATTCCCGTTCACCCTGGCATGTTTTGTGTATACGTTCGCCTCATTATCCACGCTTAAGTCTCAGACTCATGTGGGCATCATCAGAAAAAAAAATATAGAATCCAACATGTTGGTTTCCCAATAGTAGTATGTTACTGTACTAGTGATACAATTCAAATCGTCTGTCTTCCTGGTTAACAATGATAACTAGGTGGTTAATTTTCACATGGTATGTACTGTATCAGTCTCGCGAGTTGATCCCTGGTTTTTCTGTGATGGAGGGGGCGGTGGTAGTAGGAAGTCAACTGCGCATGCTCTATAGATTTATTCCTAATCTGAAAACTACAGCTACAGACAAACAGGTTTTCTGCGCTTTAGCCAGCTTCAACTAGCCTAGTTATGTCTAGGGCTAATGTTATTGTAACACCCAGTAGCGGAGAGTTGCCGGAGAAGTGGAAGAATCGGATAGGGATCAACTTGTGAGACCAATACAGTAACTTGGGGATTAGGCTACAGATTCACTAATAAAAGTTTCGTTCTCATTGTGATGAAAAAAATGACGTAATAGCTTTTACAGGTTACTCACTGTGCATGCGCAGATGGTGTGGTAGCATGCAACAAATGCGACATCTTCATTACTATGGAGAATTCCTTTGAAATTATTTAATTCTATGTTACTTGAATACAGTATTTTTGTATCATAGCTTGATCATATTTGGGCTTGATGTGATTGTTCTTGAGTAGTATCTTGTAATAAATTGTACAATATGTTCATTTCCAGATCCTCTTGAACCAGTTAAAGGCAATAATAAAGTATCGACGATTTCAGAAGACAACACTTCATCATTTATCAATTCTCGAAGTATTGAATTTGCAAGAAAGAACAGCTCAGGAGATCTTTGTAAGTTCTGCTAAATTCCTCCTTTATTGTTGAAGTTCTATTCACACTAGACGGGCAGAGCAAGGCAGGGCAAGGACTCGGCAAGTCTCGGTTTTGATCGCTCTAATGAAAAATTAATATTTTGTGTTACTCTATGTGTGAGCTCCGTTCAATCACCAATCCTTGAATGAACCTTGCTGGCTCAATGGAAAGCAGAGCGATCAAAACCGGTCTCGGCCGCTTCCTCCACCCTTCCCCACTCTTGCTTGTGGAACATGCTGCTTACACAGTGAATTCCTTTCAGGGGCCAAGTTGTCAGTCTCCAGCACATTGACCGACTGCCTTGCCCGCCAAGTGCCCAGTGCCCAGGCAATGTGAACACTCAGGATCCGTCAAGGCACGATTAAGACATTGCCATGCCTTGCCTTGCCCGTAAAGTGTGAATCGGCCTTAAGCCCGAACCCACATGCGATCGGCTGGTTGCATTAGTTGTAAAAGCTCTTGTATCGCAGTAGCAAATACTGTACTTGCTACTGTACTAGTACTCGCTAAAATAATGGAAACAGTTGATATAAACATAGGTCTGAAAATGCTTTGTTACAGAGTTGAAGATGGCAGAAGTTAATTACTAGTCCTATCAAGTTACTCATTCAGAAACTTGTAGTGCCTTCATTTCACTTGTAATTTCGTCATGTTCTATGTAAAATAGACTAAATATCGAATAAAACAAGTTAGAAGTCTGTAAAGTACCATATACTATGCAACTAACCGATTACATGTGGGTTTGGGGCCTAATACTACTTGTGCCTGCAATATTCGCAAATTTTTGTTTATCATGTGCGTGCTTATAGAACTTTCAACCCCTAAAGCTTCTTGGTATGGAGCTGCAGGGCAATATGAAGTGGGACGGTCATTTAAATAGGCTGGAGGTCAAATTGTCTCTGGCTCTCTTTGCCCTCAGAACCATAGCTTAGGTGGTGAACATAAAGACTTTGCTAGCATTCTATCATGGTTACTTTGTATCACATGTTTGCTACAGTATCATTTTTTGGGGATCATGTGAAACCAGTATTCAGACAGTTTTCCGAAGATAGAAAAAGGTGATTATATTGATTGAGAAAGTTACTCAAGAGTTTCGTGTAGACCAATCTTTCTAAAACTAAAGCTTCTTACAGTTCCAGTGCTTTATTTTCTGCAAATTGCTTGTTTAGTTTTTTGAAACCAACAAAAATTCATGGAAGACAATATATCTCATGAATACAAGACATAAAAAAACGACCATTCAGTACCCTACACATAGACTCACATTTTAGAGAACGTGCTACATTATGTTGGGATAAAGGTTTTCAATCAACTGCCAAATGAATTAAAAAATATGACTAGCTATAATTGTTTTTTTAAGGCTTAAAAAGAAACCTGGACTAATGCCTGTCCTTATTCTGTAGGAGAATGTTTCAACTTGTTTCCTAGTTAAAATTATGTAAATAAGAAGACATGAAACTAAAATTAATTTTAAAACTCATTACAATCTCAAAGCTTGTAAATTAATTTTTCTGTGTAACCCTTTCAAATTTCAACTTTATTGAAAAAAAAAAGAAAAATTGGTATTGTTATTAGTTGTGGATTGCAGTGGGTATTTAAATGTAACTGGTTGTATGTAACTATCTTAGTTCAGTTTTACATAAGTATGAAGACGCAGTGCTCTTATTTAGTTGGAGCGTTTTACTCGATATGGATGTTGAATTTTGTAAAATATATTATTGCGAATCCGACAACACACTTCGGTTCCTTGGCTTTGTTGCACTTATCTTGGGCCAGGACAAGATATGTGCGATGAGTGATGGAATGATGTGACACTAAGAGAAATATTTGAAATGTTTTATGCTTTTAGTTATTGACAATTTACCTGTTGTGATCTAACAACTGATATGGATTAGGATTAAAAATATATTGACATGTCATACACTGTAAGAGCTGTGCCTATGAAAATTAACAGTTTCACATAATGAAATAAAATAATAATAATAATAATATCAATTCAATACCAGAGTTGTCTTAATGCTTAATGTAAAAATATGTAGCCTATTTTGTGCATATATCAATTGATACTTACTTACTTACTCCTTGGCGCTACAGCCCATTTAGGGCCTTGGCCTCCTTTAAAATGCCTCTCCATTCTTCTCTGTCACCAGCCTTTCGTCTCCATCCTCTGACACCCAGTTTCCTCAAATCCTGCTCCACCTCCTCCAGCCAGCGCTTTCGTGGACGGCCTCTTAGTCTCCTTCCGCCTGGATTCCCTCTGAAGACCTTCTTCACTGCTCTTGAGTCACTCATCCTTTCAACATGACCTAACCAGCTCAATCGCCTAAATTTTATTTCGTTCACAATTTCTGTTTTTTTGTAAAGGTCATGTAATTCCTGATTTGTCCGTATCCTCCAATCTCCATTGACACAGACGGGTCCATAAATTCTTAGGATTTTCCGCTCCCAAATATTCAAGAGGTCTTCATCTTTCTTTGTAAGAACCCAGGACTCTGCTCCATACAACACAACTGGCTTGATTATTGTTTCATAGATCTGAATTTTTATCTTCTTTGTTAGAGCCTTAGATCTAAGATATTGGCTTAGGGCAAAATAACACTTATTTCCTGCAGCTACCTTCGCTTTTATATCGACCTCGACGTTGTTATCATCAGTGATTACAGAGCCAAGGTATTTAAATTCTGATACCCTTTCAAAAACATAGTTCCCTATTTTTATTTCTCTGTCACCTGTTTGTCGAGTTCTGCTGCTGGCCATATATTTCGTTTTGCTTTCGTTTATTTTAAGTCCTATTTGTACGGATTGTTCGTTTAGCTGAGTGAATGCAGTCTCCAAAGCCTGTCTATTTCGTGCAATCAATACTACATCGTCAGCATACGCCATGCAATGGATCGTCCTGTTCATTATTGTTCCCCTTGGATTAATAGTGATCCCTCTTATTACCTTTTCTAGGCTTAAATTGAAAAGCATGGCTGACAGTACATCTCCTTGCCTAAGCCCTGTGTTTGCTGTGAAATCATTTGACAGCGTTCCTTGAACTTTCACTTTATACCTGGTGTTGTGTAGAGTCATTTTTGTGAGGCGTACGAGTTTCAGTGGAATTCCAAACTCTATCATGATTTCAAATAGGCTATTTCTTTGGACACTATCAAATGCTTGTTTGTAGTCAATGTATAGTTGATGAAGATCTACGTTGTATTCATAACATTTTTCCATGATGGTGCGTATTGTGAAAACATGATCTGTGCAGGACCTGTCTTTCCTGAAACCACATTGGTAGCCACCGAGTATCTCATCAATGTAAGGCTTTAATCTGTAAGCAATTATTTTCGCGAGGACCTTGTAGATTATGCACAACAGTGCAATGCCTCTGTAATTGGCACAATCGGTTCTACTACCTTTCTTGTGAATGGGATATATTATTGCTGTATGCCATTCTTCCGGCATTATTTCCTCCTCCCACACTTGCACAAGTAAATGAAGCAGCTGTTCATGTAGAGTTGAATTACTTGCTTTAAGCATTTCAGCCGTTATCAAATCTTCCCCTGGGGCTTTATTATTCTTGAGAGATCTGATAGCTTCCTCCAATTCGCACATCTTTGGATTTTCAATAAATTGGTCAGGCCCTATAAAATTGATAGGCTCTAACTCTCCTTCCACCATATTTTGGTTCAATAAGTCACAGAAGTACTCTTTCCAGCGGTCCATTATTTGCTTTTCCCCTCCTAAAAGATTCCCTTGCTTGTCTTGACAGAAAGATGTTCAAGGTTGGAATCCAGCCTTCCCTTCTCTTATCCTTAGATACATCTTTCTGACATCTCTTGCTGCAGCAAATTGCATAATTTCTTCGACTTTGCTTTTTTCAAACTGTCTTCTTTTTGCGACATAATTTGCTTGCATATCTCCTTTTCTCTTGAAAAGCTGCAATAGTTGCCCTTGTTCCTCGACTTATCGTTTTCATCCTGGCCACATTCCTTTCATCCAATGCTTTCAAACATTCATCATCCATCTATGCATTTCTCTCGTCCTTCTTTTTGTATCCGATTGTTTCTTGTGCAGATTCTGTAACAATTTGCTTAAGATTCTTCCACTGCTCTTCCACCGAAGCATTCTCTCTACCTTGTGCTCTTTCTATTTTTTCCACCAATTTTTGACTGTATCTTTCTTGTAGTTCTTCATCTTTCATCAGTTTCTCACTATCGAATTTCTTTTGCTTCACTCCTTGAATTTTCTTCATATTATTTATTCTTTGCCTGTACTTGATTTTGACCAGATAGTGGTCTGTATCACAGTCCGCACCCCGGTAACTTCGCACATCCAATATGTCAGAGCCATGCCTCTTATCAGTTAAAACGTGGTCAATCTGGTTTTGCGTTACACCATCCGGTGAGCTCCAAGTCATTTTATGTATGTCCTTGTGCTTGAAGTAAGTACTACTAACTGTCATATTTTTGTCACTGGCAAAGTCTATCACACGAAGTCCATTGGCATTACTCTCCTCATGCAAGCTGTGCACACCTATCACTGGCCTGAAACAAAATTCTCTGCCAATTTTAGCATTGAGGTCACCGAGAATTATTTTCGCATCATGATCAGGTACTTTTCTATATATTTCTTCTAAATTCTCATAGAATGCATCCTTATCGTTTTCACCAGTTTCATTGGTTGGTGCATGTACACAGATCAAACTTATATTGAAGAATTTCTCCCTTACTCTCAGCACACAAATTCTTTCATTCACAGCATTGAAATCCATTACTCTGTCCTTATATTTTCTGTCTACAAGAAATCCGGTCCCAAAGGTGTTTTGTGCATGACCACTGTAAAACAAGGTATGATTTGTCATGTCCATCATTCCATTTCCTTTCCATCTAATCTCCTGCAAAGCGGCAATTCCCACTCCATACTTTTCCATAACATTCCTTAGTATGGCAGTGTTTCCTGCTCTGTTCAAACTTCTTACATTCCAGGTGGCAAGAAATAGATCTCTGTCTCTTCTGACTTTCTTACGTTTTTCCGTCATCCTAATTCTGTCATTGGGTATCCGTTCATTTTTCCTTTTATTCCGGTCCGGTTCCGAGGCATTTCTAGGTTTCATAACAATTATGTTTTAACAGGGCATGGGGGTTAGCCATGCGCCCAACCCCCAACCTGGAGGACCAGGGTCATTTGTTTGGAGTCACCTTCTCCTAGGCACTTGCTTTCACCACAGCTTTCAGAGTGTAACCTACCCTGGATTTAATTCAGGTTAACTCCCTAGGCTCGTCCGCCCTCTCCGCCGTTGGGATTTCTCCTCATCCGCCTTCGAGGCCGTTGACCGGTTTTCACCCATGACCCTAGGCAGGGGCCCTCACAGGGTGCTACCATCCGGAGCCAGATGGACCCTGGTTTTTTACGAGGTGTATCTCCTCCCCCTCCACATTCCCCAACATCCAGGGTTGGGCCCGGGCTTGGGACCGGCATGCGGCATATATCAATTGATAGATCTTGAAAAATAGATGTAATAACTCAATTGTTTTAGATGATTTTGAATATTTATTGTGTATTATTTTAGCTAGTGTAAAGGCCTAGAACACATAAAGAAAGTTTATACTCAAATATATGTGGTTTCAATGTAATGTTACAAAAGTAAACAAAGCAGTTGTTTAAGCACTTGTTCTACATGCATCCAGTGCTTAATTTCTAAAATTGTAGGTGTGAGAACGCTCATTTATTCTTATAAACCACCCTCTCTATTTTCTAATGAGAGTTGAACATTCCCCTCACCCCCCGCCCCACCGCGTTAACATCTCGGTGCCTATTCTGAATTTTGTATAAACTTGTTTCGATTTTCACCAACCATTTTGCATGAAACTTACAATAACCAAAACCAATATACTTTTTTTAATGAATGGTAAAGTAAAAACATATAAAGTCATCTTTACAATTTTATTTATATACAGTACAGTAGTAATAATACATATCAATACGTAAACAGACTGATGTTTTTGAATATTTTCTGAAAAACAAGTAAGTCCAAGTGCTTATTGTCTATTTTTAATGTCAGCTTCAACTGTACTTTTTTCATATTTTACAAAAACATTTCGCCTGTCTTAAAAATTGCAGAACAATTTTTATACCTTCAAAATAAACACACTTCTTGAAAAAGAAAGGATAACAGGCAGAAAAATGAAAAGGTTTGATAGCCTAATTATTAATTAGATCACTGAATCCGAATCTGAAATCACAAGTTCTCTATCTCCATTTTTACATGATTTAGGTTTCGGTGGAGAGTATGAGTCATACATTCTATCACTGCAGATGGATTCTTTCAGCACACTAGCTGCCCTCAAAATCTTTCAGCTCTTCTGTTTGAGGACAGTCTGAACAAGTTCTCTTATCTAACATGGTTTCCCCATTTAAACTAATGTGCTCTGCAGAATTAGTGAAAAACTGCTGCAGAAAGTGAAGATAGTGTGAGCGCAGCCTTTAAGGCTGAATAAATAGCGAGATGATGCACCTTTGGAATCATATTGGCGCAAACTGTGCGTTCCCTTGCATTCCAGCACTCTTGGGAGGTAAGGGAACACCGTTCCCTAGCGTTCCCACTGAAATTAACCCCTGCATGCATCGTTCCATTCATGGTCAAATGTGGCTTGAAATCTGAATCTTCTCGTTCTCTCTTGTTAGATGTTTTTCTCACTCCTATTCTTTATATTTGCGTCCCTTGCACTCAATTAATTATTACCATTTCATGGTAATAACAGTGCTGAGGAAGGACAAGCAGCTCAAGTTCAGTTCACTACATCCCTGAAGGAGCCTAATGATGACTACATGCTGGCACCAGGAGGAAAAATGATCCAGACAAGTGAGAGGGACTTGTTCACCCTGCCAAAGGAGTATGCACTGACACACTGTGTCACCAGCAACTTGGCAGAATCTCGAGGCATTGCTACAGTCTTCAGGAAGAAGTTTGGTGGTCTCAAGGACCTGGAACAGCAAGGACCAGCAGAAGGAAATGTCCTTTATCTGCAGCGGCATGGTCAGCATCTTCTACCTGGTGACTTAGATGCAGCCTGAGGTGAAGGCATCATATGACACATTGCGGACCTGCTTGGGTCAGCTGAGGGACAGGATGCAGACATTAGGAGTGAGGAAACTTGGCATACCAAGGCTCAGAAGTGGTTATGATGGCTTGGACTGGGCAATTGTGAAGCCAATGCTGCAAGAAGTGTTCCAATCCACTGGTATCCGGATCACCATTTGCATCTACAACACTTGGAGGGTCAAGGAGGAGGCGTTCAGCAGTCAAGCAAGGCATCAGCCATCTAAGTGCCATTGTTCTGGGACAGAACAATTTCTTAAGGTGGGGGCTGTCTTACAAAAGTAAACAAAGCAGTTGTTTACGCACTTGTTCTATGTGCATCGTGCATCGTTCCTTTCATGGTCAAACGTGGCTTGAAATCTGAATCTTCTCATTCTCTCTTGTTAGATGTCTTTCTCACTCCTATTCTTTATATTTGCGTCCCTTTCACTCAATTGATCTTCTCGACAATTCTACATTCTTCCTGAACAATCGAGGTTGTATTCTACTATGTTCTATCTGCTATCTTCTATGTGTACTATGTTCTATTATGCTTATATTCTAGTATGTTCCGTGGCCTTCTCGAAGCGTCTGGTGGCCTCCAGTTCTTGGAATTATACAACTATGACAACTATATAAAGGAGCTCACATGAACCGGTGAGTTAGTTTTTACAAACCCATGTGACAGATTGTGTTACAGATCTCATGAGAGAGACAATCCAGTGTTGTTGGAGTAAACAGCGCTCGATTACAGTGTATAGTGCAGAGACAAGTGTTTACTATTTGTGCAGCTTACTAATAGTTTAAAGACATTGTGTCAAGTGATATTATTTGGGACTGTCAAATAACGAATTAGACTGTGTTTTGTAAGTGATTAGTTGCTCTTTTTATCATTTCTTTCAACATTATTGTACAGTTTATTGGACTCTTGTTTTTTTTTAATTATTGATCAGTCTGTAATTAATTATTCATTAATTCTTGTAATTAATTACTGAATATTAGTATTAGCTTGTCATTTGTTGATCTGTTTTTCTTTTTTAATTGAACTTACAATTAGTGTGTGTAAATAGACTGTGTAAATAAAGTGCAAGTGTGAAGTTTAGTGTTGCCAGCCTTATTTTAGCCATTAGAACCTGTAACAGTAATCTAGGGTGGGATTAGTTAAGAACTTATTTGAATTGTGTTTTAAACTTATTGTTTTTGTTTGAAATTTTTATTTTTTTCTGCAGGCGAAAGAAAAGACCCACTTTCTGCGCTATCAAAAAATGGAGGCTCAAAGCGAAATGCATTGCTCAAGTGGTGTCAGAATAAAACTCTAGGCTACAAAGGCATTGACATAACAAATTTCAGTAGTTCATGGAATGATGGCTTAGCGCTGTGTGCTATTCTACATTCCTATCTACCAGATAGAGTTCCTTATGACACTCTTTCTCCAAGCGAAAAAAGGAGGAACTTCACTATTGCATTTGCTGCCGCTGAATCTGTTGGAATTCCTACTGCATTGGTAAGAAATTAATTTCATAATCAATTCAATTAACTTTCAATCCATGACCAGCATGATACTGGATAGATTTCGTCATTTGTGTAAAAACCATAAAAAGTCTCTTTTTTGAATTTTATGACCACTTAGGATCACTTTAGTCCCTCTGGTTAGGTCGCCTTCTTTGGTTGTTCACTTTGCTTTTCTTTTTCTCCCAACACCTTTTCATTCTGTCAGATCTTGCCTTTCTTAATTCATCTGAAGAAACCTGTCCCCTTCGTTCAACTGTTTTTATTGATAAAATTTTCTTTTTGTCTAACTGTTTCCCTGTAAATCATTGTGCGATTTTTGACATCATTCATACTTGAATTTAGCTCTGCTATGTATTTCTTTATCTCCGCAAGCCAAGGGATTGTCGCTCTTTCTGTTTTTGCACTCGTGAATTTTTCTATGATTTTCCTTAATAATCGATTTTCTGGAGTTCTGAGGTTATGTGCAAAGTCACTTTTACTATATACATCAGTACTTATCGAGATAGCATGGATTAAAAAAAATCTTATTATTTCACATGCAAAGTTAGCCAATTTTTTTTTTTTTTTTTTTACCCCCAGTGGGTGGGGGTAGTAGAATTGCACCCACAGTATCCCTGCTTGTCGTAAGAGGCGACTAAAAGGGCAACTGTCCGTTGACCTCATTATCCTAGAAACCTATCCTTTATCCTGCTCTTCATCCCAGCCCCTCCCTCCACCCTTCCCTTTGCCTGCAGGACACCAGGCGACCTCCTGCAGTATGTAGCCTTGCCCGGGCATGCGGGGCTCTGTCCGGGTTGACTCCACTTCCCTAGCTGCTCGTGGGAACCACATGAATTTCCAAATACGAACCAGAACCAAACCTCAAGGTAACTCCAGAAGTTGCCTTGCCCTCAAACCTATCAGGTTCCACCCCATCAGGGCAGGTTCCTCGATTTGAATCAACAGTCAAGGACAATGCCCAGGGTCCTTCAGATCAATTTACATCACAGTAAAGCAGCCTCGGCTGCTTTCTGCCAGTTCTTCCTCAGAGAGGGATTTGACCTAGCAAAAGGCTGCTAGCAGACACAAGCTCCTACTTCACCAACTGGCTGGTGAGGCTGGGTAGAGGTCAGGTCAAGCAGTTGATTGCTCTGATAACTGGACATGGCCACTTCAGGAAACATCTCCACACAATTGGACTCAGAAATGAAAGTCAGATGTGTAGGCTTTGCAATCAGTCTGAAGAGACTGCCAAGCACATCATACTGGATTGCAAGAGACTCGGGGCAAGGAGAAGGGCTCTGTTTGGCTGCAAACAACCAGGTGATGAATGGGACGTTAGCATAGGGAAAAAACTCCTGGATCTTGTAAAGGGCACAGGTATTGGTTTGCCCAACTAACGTACTAGGGACACACAATAAGCTTCGGTTGACGTGTGAGGATCTTTGAATCTTTGAATCCGTCCCTTCATAACATAACATAACATAGCCAATTTTCATGAGGATTAGTTTATTATGTGTTTGTAGTTTCAGAAAACAAATTCGTTTTTATTTTCTCAACATGTTAATTTTAATAGCTTATATAATTCATTTTTGGCTACTGCCTACTGTTTCAGAATTTATTTTGTTTTGAAATGGTTTTAATTTTCTTTGTAATGGAAAAGGTGATATTGTGGAAGGTATCCATGATGAATAAATAATAAGACGAAATTGTCTGTCTACTTTGGATTTGCAACTATCTGGCAGTGTAGGCAACACCAAAATACAATATTATTGTGGCCAAAGCCGACATTTCGTACTGGCTGCCATAATAACTCTTCAGATGAGACATATTATATTTTCTGTTAACTGTTGATGAAATTTTATTGAATAATTGTTGGTAAACTTCTTTTTTTAAATTTTGTATTGCAATATTATTTATCGTCTTTGAAATTCCATAGAATGGGGTAATTCTGGAAGTTGAATTATTTCTATAATTTGGCTTGGTATGCAGACCTGCTGTAGCACGGTCGGTCTGTAACGTTTCTACTCGCTACTCGCTAGTACTAACCCAATGTCATAGACCCTTAATCGAGTTTATCATGAAAACGTTTTTGTGCCTCTCTTGTTTGGGAGTCAATAATTTAGTTTTATGATACTTACTGTATTTCCAAATTAATTGTTCAATTTTATTTTTATTTCAATTTCTGTTGCAGAGCATCTCTGACATGATTCTTCAAGAGCGGCCTGATTGGCAACAAGTGATGGCATACGTAACTGCAATCTATAGGCATTTTGAAACATAAACATGGTAATTACATCATGCATTTGTAACTTGTGTATCGACAACTATGATAAAATAAGGTGAAGCTTTTTGTACAAACGACCATGAGAAACTTCTGCATTTTGAATATCAAGCGAGGTTGATGGGAATTATTCTCCAAAAATTTTGCCACCATAGTATTTCAAGAATCATTTAACATACAGGCATACAAGAGTTTTTGTTGGCGTATTTCAGCCATTACAAACAGCACAAAACGTTTTAAGTGTTGATCCATTTGCTTCACAGTGCTACTGGTAGTATATGTAAACTATTCATTTTCAACAATTTTCTTCTGGTACACTACTCAGGCATTGCATCAAAATATCGTCATTGGCCGAAAAAAGATGAAAAAAATATTGATTTAAGAAAGTGTCTAAAGTTGAAGTTTGACTAAAATAAACTGAAATATTATTGAAATTCTAGAATTAACTAAAATCTCTGAAGAAGAACTCACCCTGGTTGAGTACAGAGCCCTATCCAAATTGTAAAGGTTTCTCTTGGTCACTGTATAAAGCAACCAAGCGCGATGAAAGCATCGGTGTTGTACTTACGTCTTCTTAAATAATGTTTCTTTGTTGATTTAAAGGTTAGGTTTGATAAGATTATATCAGTTGAATCATTCTTTTAGAATTTCGACTAGAATATTTTAAGCTTTATTCTTCCATGCGTTTCTGGTATATTGCAATATCCTTTTACTACATATAATTAATTGAAACTGTTCATTGACTGCAAAACCTCAAACTACAAGAGCCATTTAAAAAGGATAGTACTAAAAATAAATCGTTGCTTCCATTTATTACAGTTTAGAATATATATATAATGTATTACATTTTTAAACTCAGCTAAATTGATAAGAAATTCAACTAGATAAAATTAGTTTACTGCTTGGTTTATTAATTTGAAAAGATTTGTTGATATGAAGCTACAATTTTTCTGTGAAGTATAATCTTACGTTTCTTCAAATATGCTGTGCATATCAACTCCTGTGCAATAGTGATTTTCCTATTGATGCCTACATGTTAAATCTCAATTTTACTTCAATATAGTGATAGGTTCTCGTTTTGAAGCTAATTACTACAGTTTACTTGCGCGTGTATAAGTTTATTTGCTCCAGTATTTTAGGTTTGTCTCTTCTCTAGATTTCAGCTGAAGTTTACATGTTATCATATTCATTCACACTACGGTATCTTTATTCATCATTTGTATCATCATTATATCATTATATTCATCTTTTGCATAACTATTCAGTTGAATTTCGGAAAGTAGAGTCATAATCTGGGAAGTTTGATTCCTTTCTGTATTTCAACTTAAGTTCAAACATAATCATATTTTTTCATCCTGATTGAGTTGAATTTTGGAAAGTTCGAAAATATGAAATACTTACTTCTCAGGAGTACATTTCGTATTCTTGCGTCAACTCTGCAAGTTCAATATAGTATAGTTTGTGAAGTCTGTTTTCCTATTACTGACAGTTTAGTGTTTCACTTAGGATTAATACTGATGACCATTTGCATAGTATATTATGTGAAGGAAATTAGTACTTTTCCACATAAATCCATGCCAGTTCTATGAAGCTGTCTGCACAATATCAGTGAATAAGATGAAGATGAAGTAACCTTTATAAAATGAATCTGTTGTTTAGCATGTAGCTAAAGTCAATGGCATATAACGTCTGATGTGGAATAGTGACGAGTCCAATAGGGAAAGGCCACTGCCCAGCTCGCTTGACCCCCACGACATTTTCCATCAGATGCATAACATCGTAAAAAAAGCCCAACACATGCGTACACACCTACACGAACACGCGCGCTGTCTCATTGCATGAGGAAGAGTGATGGATGAATGAAGTGGTTGGGGAGTGGAGAGTTGGTAGCTAGGCTGGAGTCGAATAGTGGGGGCAACTGTCTACTGGTGGGGGAGAATCCATGTCAGAAGTTATATGCCATGGACTTTAGAAACCACTTCTTAGAGAGATAGGGCAAAACTATATTAGCATCAACGCTAATTCAATCTGACCACTCTTTGCCTCAGTATGTCTCTCTTCGCACCACTCTACAGCATCTTGCATTCAGAGCAAGCAGAGACTTAGATTGTTCAGGGTTCAGGGTCATCGTTAGTGTAGTTTCGCTTCAACTCTGTTTTGATAATCATTTCATAATTCCCATCAAACACACTTCATTCCATCTCATCATAAATGTCTTACAATCTAATATATTATTGGCGAATTCTTCATGGAAGACGATAAGCAGGATGAATCGAATCATTTTTTTCTTTCTGTTTGCCCAGACTTCTCACATTCGTTCTTAGAATTCCCGCCAATTAATATAATAATCTCATTTATTTTATATAGGTACTCTCATATTATTATAATTAATACTGATTACTATTTGCATAGTAGTACTGTAGTATTCATATAACTTGGCAGCGTGTAGCAGATGGGACAGCATACATCTGAACCCAACATACTGCTGCCAAGTTATATGAAAACTACAGTATTCCTAGTATATTGTTAATATGCTGTATTACTATGTGAAAGAAATGAGTATTTTTCTATGAATTCTCTGTTAGTATTAGTTAATAAGTTATTGTTTGCACAATATTAGTTGATAAGTTTCTTCTTGTTTTCCGTGACTTGCATATATTGTAAAATCTGTTTCCTAATACTGGCCTGATAGTGTTTCATTTAGAATTAATACTAATGAATATTTGCTTAGAATACTGCTGTATTACTATGTGATGGATATTGGTTTTTTTCTATTACATTCATTCTGTTATTATGTGGCTGTTTTTACAATACTAGTTAGTAAGCTACTTCTTTTCTATGACTTAATTAAATTGAGTAGACGGTTTTCTAATGTTAGCATCGTGGTGTTTGATTTAGAATTGATGCTGATTACCATTTACATAGTATACTATGTGATGGAAATTGGTATTTTTTCTATTAGATCCCTGTTAGTATTATGAGGCTGTCTGCTCAATACTAGTGTAAGATGAAGAATACGAGTAACCTCAACCGAATAAATCTGATTTCTAGCTTGTAGCCTTGGAAGTTGAGATACTTGAAAAAGTTATTTCCTTCTTAGCTTTCAGCTATAAATTCATAAATTGTCATCTAGCGCACTTCATTTAATTAAATCATAAATTTTTTTTCCTTCACCATTCTTAAATTCTCATCTAACACACTTCATTCCATTAAATCATAAATATATTCGCTATGAAAACTTAAAATCGTGTCTAAAACACCTCTCTAATATTAAAACTGACACTTTATTTCACTTTTAAATAATGTTTTACTCACATATATTGGAGATGCTTGAGGAATGCATTTCACTTCTGAAAAGAAGCTTCGTCAGCCTGTGAAATGCATTCCTCAAGCATGTCCAATATATGTGAGTAAAACATTATTTAAAAGTGAAATACAGTGTCAGTTTTAATATTAGATTGTTCATTAAGTATTTCGTCGTGGAAAACATCAGAGATTAAAACACCTCATTCTATCATAAGTAAACCTCATTCATCCTCATTGTTTGTAAAGAATCCTGGCGCTCTGTAGTCAATTGAATGTTGGAAGGATCTAGACGGTACATTTTTTACTAGAAAACGTTCGTTTTCAAGCATGTTGGAAGGATCTAGATGGTACATTTTTTACTAAAAAACGTTCGTATTCAAGCATGTTGGAAGGATCTAGACGGTACATTTTTTACTAGAAAACGTTCGTTTTCAAGCATGTTGGAAGGATCTAGATGGTACATTTTTTACTAAAAAACGTTCGTATTCAAGCATGTTGGAAGGATCTAGACGGTACATTTTTTACTATAAAACGTTCGTTTTCAAGCCGGATGCACTCTACGCTCTGCCCTAACCTCAGTTAGTAAGCTACTTCTTTTCTATGATCTAATTGTGCTGTGTAGTCAGTTTTCCAATACTAATACTGTGGTGTTAATTAATACTGATTACTATTTGCTTTGTAGTATCGCTATAGCCTCGAGGCGTAGCAGGTATCTGTTCAATCAGATAGAGATAAGCTGCGTTCTCGTAGGTCCTGTTTGTAACGGTGACCGATTAGATTGGCCAGCAAAAAAGACACTCTGCTGTAAAATCACTTCCCGGTCGTTCGGAACCCACCTAAAACTGTAGGTCTAACTCATCAATAACCATCATCCAACTCATTACCCACGCACAGGTCTCAGACCTATGTGGGCTTCATCCTCAGAAAAAAAAAGAAGAAATATGCTATATCACTATGTTATAGAAATTGGTACTGTTTTCTAAATCTGATCATATTATGGGGCTGCCCGCACAATAGTTGACCCAATTCAGGTAATGCGTTTACTATTCGGTTTTTATCTGTTTAGTAGCACATGTGTAGAATGTGTCGTGTTCACACGATACGGTTATTCATGCACCACTCGACCGGTGTGGTAATAAACCGAACCAAAACCGTATCATTTGAACTGGGCCTGAGGGTGTGAGCTTAATAAAATACGGAACATATGGTTTCGAGCTTGTAGCTAGAACAAAATTCATAATATTATCATCACTCTCAGTTGTTTCCTGAAAGTTGAAATACTTTTAGAAGTTATTTCCTTTTTAGATTTTACCTGAAGTCTGCATATAATCTGCATTATCAATACATCATCGTCAATCAATTCATAATTTTCTCACCATTATCCAGCTGAAGTCAACATAAATTTATTTATATCTTCATATGAAAGACAATAGATTTTCGAATTAAAATGATTTATTTGTTTCAGTTTCCTTGCCGACAGTCAATTGCTAAGGTGTATTTCTTATTACCTCAGGCAGTAATCTTTCATTTATGCTTCTCAGACCTAAATACGGGAGCAAATGAACGTTTGTTATATAAAGCGCAAAAATATTACTTAGGAAGAATTAGAACGTAATTTTGATTGAGGATCCAATCTAACATACAAGCTGTATCGTTATTATTGATTTTGTCATCTTAATTTGAAAAACATATGTATTAATGTGTATATTGAATGTATTTTGTTGCTTATAATCATTCATTAATTGAAAAACACATTTACTTAATGTGTATTAATGTATGTATACCTTGAATGTATCTATTCTGCTTGTAATTTGTTGTGTATTCCAGCTAGTGAAACGTTACTTTCTGGAATCAAATATTTTCATTATTGGTACCTTTATGTTTTTGGATGTAAAGAATGCACTACATACAGTAGTTATATAAATATCCATTTACAGTACACTATACTCAATGTCTAAACATTGGAGTTATGCATGATTTGCTTAAGAGTATAATGAATGCTGTCGTTAGCAAAGACACAATTTGCACATTTATTGGCGTCCACAATTTGTTTTTCATGTATATCTTACATTTAAAAAACATGAAAATTTCATAAACATTATGCATAACCGATGAGATACTTTCACATTTTGAGTAGGGTAGTATTTCTTGAGATTGTGTCCATTCTAAAAAAAATAACATTACATTCTTAATTGCTAATTTTTCTGTAGTACACTAGTAGCAGATCGTTACTACTTTATATCATTGAACATTGTCAGGTAGGAAGCAATCGATCAGAATAATAATACATTTTTCTAGAAATTCAATTTCCAATACCGTGGTTAGTTTACTTGCAATTATTGATTTTCACCAAAAGTTAACATTCAAATATTCTTATTTCGCTATTATTCAATAGCCACTTTCCAAATGACTCAATATTTTAAGCAGTGGGTGAAATTATAAAAGAATTTTCTACGTTATAAAAGCAGTAATAAAAATAATATTTAAAAAATGTATAGAAAATTATTTTTATTACTACAGCCTCCTTAATGAAATAAACTTTAAATAGTTGAAATTTGTCTTTATCCGCCCGTTCAACAGGTTAACTCTTTATCATCGACATGAAATTTGAGTACTGTTAATTAAAGATACTGTTCTGTTTTTACATTTCAATATGTTTGTGCACTTATTCTTATTTCATAAGCTAATTGATTTTTTTGGGTGCCTTGAAAACAGTGCCATCATTATACTTCCAATTACATTGAAACAATTTTTGTTGTTTCTATCAAAAAGTTATTTTTATGACCAATTAAGACCTAAATTTTCTGCACTCATAAGATTTCAATTAACAGACTGAATAACTTTCCAAGCAAAATATATATTTTGAACAGTATATTTTTATAAATAATTATATCTCTACAGATACTTATATAACATTCCTAATATAGGACAATGTTGAATTATGTGTATCTACTATATATACATGTGGTTTTATATGTATTCTTATATATATTATATATTTATATAATAGTATTACTTTTCAAATAAAATGTTGAATCCTTTAAGAGGCTATTGTGTATTGCTATATATTACTTAATGCATTCCAAATTCAGTACTGCACAAATAAGTGCTCATCTGGCAGCTATAATTTTTGTATAACATTATTTTACAACCATTCCATTTTAAAAAACTCGTTCAGTTTTATAAATGCAAACTACTATTCGGTAATTATATAGAAACGTTACTTGTTGAATTTCGTGGTGAATTTTTTTTTGTGACATCTACACACCCCAGGAAACAATAATCCGTTGGAATTTTTTGGGGGTCGCGATTATTTCACAAAAAAATTGAAATTTTCGAAAAAAACATTTTTCATCAAAATTAATATTTTTATTTGAAAAATTCATAATTTGCAAACGTGTGAGGAGTTCCAAATCTTAAAACAATGTAAACCAAGTGAATAAAACATTTGCAAAACACTACCTTCCACAAACGCAGTGCGCGCATAACCAAACCTAACCTAACCTAGCTAGATGTGACTGAACCACCTCATACCTTTATTATTTTGGTAATTATATAGAAACGTTAGTTGTTGAATTTTTTTAATATAACAATTCCTAACCTAACCTAGGCTAGATGTGACTGAACTACTTCACAAAAGACCTAACCGCGCGCTTAACCTTTGCTTTCATGAAGTCACTGTTACATGCATATATAAAAGAGCAACACTCACCAACCTTGTGGTCCATCCCTCTCAATGTGATTTGGTGTTCTTAAAAAAAGACCCCACTCTGGCTTACCCCGCAAATTCTTGCCGCCTTCTTGCCAAGCACCACCTTCTTCTGGCATCTAAACATGAGAGTGCCCCGATTCATGTAGAGATCATCTCCACAGTTCGGACAGTCATTTTTTTCTTTTATCACTTTGTGATGTATTAAAAAATTTAAAATGTCTCAATCATTCATTTTTATCGACTCCAGAAAAGTCACTTCACACACGCCATAAATTACCACACAACAATACCTTGAGCAAACACACAAAAACAGATTCATTCACCACGACACCCAGTACAAGAATGACTAGGTTTTTTCTTCTTCAAGTAACCGCATGCAACTAACTTAATTACCGGAAATCATTAAAAGCGAATTGATTTTTTTTTGTTTATTACGCTTTTACACAGAAACTACAAAACCAATTATTTAAAAAAATTGACTTATATTTTAAGAATATTGCAAAAGATATAGGATAGATTGTATTTAAAATAATAATTTTTTTAAAACATTGTTAGGAAAATCAATTCTATTCAAAAGGGAAACACAGCTGATACAAATCAATTAAAATTTTCCAATTCATTAGAACTGAGAGAATGCATGCCTCATAGCCGTGCCTCAAACAAGAATTCTTTATTAGTGAGTCAGCTGATTATCAAACTTGAAGAAAGTCACGATTTTTGACACTGCGGAATTTCACAAATGGAAATATTTTCTTGCGCCTAAGAAAAATAGTACCACTGGAAAACTTAAATTTTAATGTGAAATAATCGCGACCCCCAAAAAATTCCAACGGATTATTGTTTCCTGGGGTGTTTAGATGTCACAAAAAAAAATCACCACAAAATTCAACAAGTAACGTTTCTATATAAATACCTACTATTCTATTCAGGAATACGATTTTACTGTTTTTCTATCTTTTTTAAAGTTCCAGTTGAGTTTTTTCAGATTCTATTCTATCTTCAATTGCGTGAAGAATAGTCCTCATATAGGATTCAATTCTATTACTTTGCTTGCTTTTTACGATTAATTCATACAATCGTATCAGGTAGAACGTCCAGAAGATTATGTTTTCTGTGTATTCAGTACTCTGTATAACTTGAAAAAAATCAATTGTTCATTAGGCCTACATTGATACTTAGTAAAGACTGAGTTTTATATATTTAGAATGTATCATCAAAAACGTGTGTCAGATCTTTGTTTTCAACTTGTATATTCATGGTTGTTGAAAAACGTTATATTATATCGACTGAAAAAATATTTTGTAATTGTATTTTTTTGTTAAGTATTGAGTAAAGATTATGTTGTTCGATATTATTTTGTATTCATTTTACTCGTGGGCGTCGTCAGCTGTCAAATAAGGTGGGGGGGGGGGGGGGTACACCTCAGAGAGATCCAATACTTCGATACTTCCTAATCGATGTGCATCGATAGTGAGCATATCGACTAATCGATACTGTAGTAGTAGCTTCGAGAGCTAATTTGCATATTAAAATGTTAGCACACTGCAGTAGTCTGCGATATATCAAAATATGAAGGAATGCACGAGATTCTACGTAAAAAGTTATCATAGGAATGTCTGATGAACGCATGTCCGGGAATGCACCCTTATTGAGTAAAAAAGTGTCAAGTTATTAGAGGGCTTCCGGTTTGCAACTGAATATTTTCACATGTAAATAGATCTGAAAAATCGATTTCAACCTGTTTCAAGCAAATTAGTCCTTCAGATATCACCGAAAATCCCTAAAATTAATATTGTAAAGCTATCATTTTTATAGTTTTGGCGTTTGCACTTCTAATTCAGAGAAACTACTGTGCTTACGTACTAGCATTTATTTTTATTCGATTCCTCGGTTCATTTTCCAGCTTTGATAACGTTTACAGATCTTGAAACGCTCTACAAGTTTCAGAATAATTGATTTTCTTCGTTAATGCACAATGTCAAAAAACTGGAATATTGATATGAGTGCATAAAAGCAGCTTGAAATACATTCATTTTCTCATACAACGTCCATCAACCCATTTCAAATAATCCCCAATGCCATCAGGAAACAAATAAGTAACATGATTGAATAATAACACAGATATTGTCAATTTCTACTAGTTTTTAATATGCAAAACTAGGTTTCAATGCTCATGGCATCATCATCAGTTGCATGTTCTGATGATGATGCCATGAGCATTGAAACCTGATTTTGCGTAATGAAAACTAGTAGAAATTGACAAAATCTGTGTTATTATTCAATCATGAAACAGTTCTACAATATCTTTGAAAGCAGTGTTAAATTTAAATAAGTAACATTATCAATCGATCAATTTTGGTGCATGTATTCAGTACAAAGTTCATTCTTCTAAGTAGCACTCTTTTCAAGATATCACATGCGTTTGGGTCTATCAGAAAGAAATGGAATCTCTGTAACATATTATTTTGCTGGTTAATTTGTTCTAAGATTTGACAGCATTTCATATCCTTGAAACAAGGGTTTTCATACTAAAAATCGAGTAAATATATCGTGAAAATGATATCCTTGAATCAAAATATTTCTTGGATTGAACTGCGATTTTTCTTACGAAACGGTAGCTTATCCAAGAACTACGGTATCTTCTCTTGAAAATAAATACTTAATTCGTAAGGAATATGCCAGTAAAAATTGAAATATTTTGTGACTCAATTATATAAAAAATATATTATCAGTGGATACTGAAACTGAAGAAAATTTCTAGAATTCATACAATCCGCCTCTACATCAGCTATGAATGGAGAAAAAAGTAATGAAATTAATAAATTAAATCTGAAACGCGTGGGGTCCCCTGGATTTGGAGTACGAATAAAACAGATTTTATTATCAATGCCAGAAGATTTCCACAGAATATCGAAAGTCAACAAATGTAAGATAAAGAAGTGGAAAGTAACAGTACCATTGATTATTGCTTTGATTACATTGATTGACTGTTTAGTTACTGTGATGTTTTACATGACGAAATACTTGAACAATCTAATATCAAAACGGACACTGTATTTCTATTGAATATATGATTTTTACTCACTTTTACTGGAGATACTGGAGGGATGCGATTCACTTCTAAAGATAATCGTCATCAAAATTCATATATTAAATAGAAATACAGTGTCAGTTTTCATATTAGGTTGTTGAATTACATGAAAAAAACTTTCAATACAGATAATGTACAATAGAATGACAGAAATCATTGCATGGCAGGAAGTGATAGCCGTGAGCCGTAGCAGGTATCTGTTCAATCAGATAGAGATAAGCTGCGTTCTCCTGGGCACTCTTTGTAAGGGTGGCCAGCAAAAAAGGCACTGTTCTCTGCTGTAAAATCACTTCCCGTTGCTTCGGAACCCATCTAAAACTGTAGGTTCATCTCAGCAATCACCATCATCCAACTCATTACCCACGTACAGGTCTCAGACCTGTGGGTTTCACTTTCAAAAAAAAAAAAAGATCCTGTAAGGTACCAATAGGATGCATAATTATGACCATTTTGTCATCCTTTATCTATATTATATTCAACAATTCAACTACATTTTTTTATTTAGTCACTAAAAATATTACAAACTGAATGCCTTTATCAACCTTACAAATATGTAATATACAGGAAATACAAATTATATCGTTAGGGCGAGAAAGAAGATAGAGATTACTATTGAGATTTACTTGCCCCGTATATCATCTTGTTACAATATTCTTGAATTTAATTCAACGTTTAATTTTCATGCTACGACACACGTGTATTTTCATATTTTAATTTATCTTCAGGCATTAGTTCCAATAAATAATGTGTATAATAGTGTTAATGTATAATAATAGGGTTGATGTATATCACAGTTAGTGTTACCTATTCATTGTCACAGTGCCCCTGACCTAAGAGCGTTGGTAGTTGGTACGCCATTGAATAAATTGAAGAAACAAAATATAAGGCGAACAATTTTGTCAGCTCAATCCAATTAATGCAATGTACTCCATCAAATAAATCAGAATAGAAACTAGGTTTTGCGAAAAAAGCATGTCTACTTTCGAATAATCTCAAAATCACAAATAAACACTTGAATTTATCTCACAGTACTCGGTGAGTCTTGAAGACGTAGAAGTATTTAAAATAAACTAGTACAGCAAGTAATTTTTATAAGCTATTGTTTATATTCATTTCAAATTTACTTTAGTAAATTAAGTTTTTTATACCATAAGTGCTGGACAATGTAGTCCAGAGGAGTATTGGATAGTAGGCAATACGGTGTAATGTTAGACAGACCCAGAGTAGTATAAGAGTGGACAATATCATCAGAACTCTGTTAGCTCAGTGAGGAATGCAATCGCAACCTACCAACCTCCCTCCTCGTTTCCGTAGTCCGCTCTTTTGACCAAAGCATATTTTAGAGGTCTGAAGTCAACAACAGTTAGCTCAAGAGACTTCGCTGATTTTTTTGTGCTGATGACGCTCACATTAACCCCAGACTTGTGCGTGGATGATTATGATGTTATGGATGGTGGACCTGCAGTTTTAGTTGGACTCCAAACCAACAGGTAAGTGATAATATAGCACAAGTCCCGATAGAATTGATGGAATGCATATGCAATAACAACAAACTAAACTGAATAGATTGCTCTATAACTGTATATAAGTTCAAATACTATAGTTTATACCTTCTGCATAATCTTTTAACAAATTATCAAATTATTTAGCTGAACAAACTGCATTAAAAGCGAGTTCAATCTTATTACTCATTAAGAAATGGAATATGGATGCTCATAGAAGACAAACACAAGAAAAAAGAAGTTAGAACACATTAGTCTATTTCACATCATAAAATAAACAAAGTTAAGATATAACACTCGCCAAAACTGAACAAACGACAATAGAGCTGAAGAGTAATCCTGAACGAATCTTCAACTCGAACACTTGTAACTTCACATAGTGAGTTCCTGAAAATAGAAAATACACATGAGGCAAACAATAAAACTCATAAAAAAGATTTTTCAAACGACAATAAAATCATCGTATTGTTAAAATTTACACCACCCTCTAATCTAGAAATTATTTCAATATTCATTTCATAGATGTTCAATTTTGAAAATAATTCAGATAAAAGTGTTGCTAGGAGTTGTATCAACAAGATAATTAATTATTAATTTTATTAATAATTTCTTGTGATAGACAAGGGTGTTTGCATAGCAGAGCATCCAATGCTTGATGTCACCGTCACAAAATCGAACGTTTGTTATGGGATAGTGGTATTCACACTGTCAAAATCTGTCATATATCTTTCCACAGCATGTGCTTTATTTTGCAATGGTGATTCGCCGAAAAGTAGATGCTCCTCTGAGCAAGTATTCCAAGAAGCCACAGTTTCAAGTATAAATTGGGCGTACCTAAGTAATGAGAAATCTAGTCATTTTAATATCAGCATTTTCAATATTGATAACAGCAGGGGTGCAGAATATTCCAAAGCCCCAAAATTTCCCCAGAACATCTATTTTAAAGACCAAAATTTCCCCAAAAAAAGTGTCGTGAAACCCAATAATATAACTTGACTTTGTTTCTTCAAATTTCACTTATTACTCATAGCTTTCATTGAAATCAAATTAAAAATGTGGATTAATGGATTTAAATTACTTTTCACATTTTGAACTCACATGTTTTATTTCAATTGATGAACCAAATTCAGTAATCACTGCACTAGTAGCCTACTTAAGAATAAAATTATTCAGGCTTGTAGAGTGAGAAGCGTACTAAGAAAAAATAATTAAAATTAAAATTGTTGAAGTTTTTAATTTCTTGCTCTTCCACTCAAGAGCTCTTCATCTTCTGTTTCTGTGTCACAATACATTTCTATTCATCATCCATACATCCATCTACATAGAAAAAACACACATTCTTAAAGAAGTATATAAAATTATTCTAATATTATATATATTTCATATTTTTTTACAATTATGAACCAATTCATTAATGCAAGTAATGGATTTTTAATACCTTTAACAATCCATGAATGATATGGTAAATACTATGTGCTATGATTTGGATTGTTTTTTCTGAGACTCCATAGGCACAGAATGCTCATAGTTATTTATAGGTGTTTATTATTTTTCTTCATTGGTTTTAGTTTTCTCTTGTAAGAAGTTCCAAGTATTTTGAATTGTTCAAGTTTAATTTTATTGAAATTAAATCCATGTGTTTATTTTCATCAAAAATAATGAAACCCGGCCCGGTTTGTCGGCCGGGTCGCGCAGGCGCTCTCGACATTAGACAATGACTCATCAGTCATCACTTTCCTTCTAGGTACTACTAATTAGACGGGACTGTGTTGATGCGTAATATTCTATCGTTCACAAATAACAAATTATATCCATTATATACGTGTTATTTCAAGATTTCCTCGGACTTTAAGCACAAGTCTGAGTAATGTTCTATCAGATCTTAAAACTAATATGCTCAATTTTTTTATTTCCCCAAAATTTCCCCAGACCCTCGGCGACTTCCCCCGAACAATGTTCGGGCATTCGGACATATTCTGCATCCCTGGATAACAGCACAACAAAATCATCCAGTCCTTACTATTTGTTAGATACTATGTGATACATATATTATTTGTACATGCACTATATTTATAGTATCTTATTAAAATTATAAACCACGCAGTCATATGGCAAGCTTATAAGCTTATATGGCTGATATATTAGTAAGACAATAATTTATATATTAAGATACATGAGTCACGTAATACGTGATAGAGGCTGTCAACTCATTATTGGCAGTGCGCAGAAGCACACAATTCTGTTTGTCCCACTACGCACACAGAGTTCCAAGTAGCTATACTGGGAACTAGATATTCCCCAACGGCGAAGTATGTAAGAACATCTCACAGTGCTGAGAGTCAGATTCATGGGAAAATTCATACAACTGACAAAAATAAATTAACAAACTATTTTTACAGTAGAAGAAGCCTCGTAGTTCTACTGGACTTGTTTAAAAGTAGAGCCACTATTTCATGTACAGTGTACAGAGCGATCACTTCAAAAGTGCACCGTAATTGTATAACTTCGCGTTTGCCATGATTTTGTTTTTTACTTGGTGCCATCTTCTTGAATTTATTGGTAAAATCGGTCCTGCATACCTGCACTGTCTATAAGACTTCATGGCAACATAATGTTCTGTAATGAACATACTTTTACTGATAGACGCATACAAACACAAACCTGTTCAAAACACTAACCGCGCCCCTATAGATGTAACAAGCTACTGATTCAATTGCAGTTCAGTCTAACGGTCTCAACTAATGCATACTAACTGAGCAAAATTAAATTGCCATTATTAGAATATTACCTTATATGACACCCAGAATGACGTCCTTATACGACAAATTAAAAAAAAAAACATTCGCAAACAAAATAGCGGTGTTTTTTAAGCTGGTCGTCCTATACTTTATTCTGGTTTCAAGTTAATTAAATATAGTGAAATAAATACAACTTTCAAACTAGTGCGCCTCCCGGGCTGGAGAACTCGCTTACAAACAACTAATTTTGGTAGAGGGCGAAAGGGCAATTTATTTCTAGCTTATCCTAAAAGAAAGTGGTAACAAACACTGCCCTTTTGAAAGTACTGATTTAGATAAAATTCCCAAGAAAGTATCACAAGTCCAGAATCACAAATAAACAATAATAATTATACTATTTTTTTTATTTTTTTTTTTTATTTTGAGGATGAAGCCCACATAGGTCTGATACCTGTGCGTGGGTAATGAATTGGATGATGGTGATTGATGAGTTGGACCTACAGTTTTAGGTGGGTTCCGAACCACCGGGAAGTGATTTTACAGCAGAGATCAGTGTCTTTTTTGCTGGCCAATCTAATCGGTCACCGTTACAAACAGGACCTATGAGAACGCAGAGATTCAGGACCTATGAGAACAGATACCTACTACGGCTCGCGGCTATCACTTCCCTGTGATACTTGAAGTTCAGAACTATGTACTTGAATCTCAAAAAAATTTCACAGTTAATCCAGCCATCGTTTTTCTAATACACAGATCGTATAAAAAACAGCTGTTTATATACCTATATATCAGGGCAATGAAATCAGTATACCTATACAATAGACATATTTACCACACAAAAAACATCTTTTTATAAATCTATATATCTGGGAAATTAAATCAGTGTATCTATAGAATAGATATATTTATCTACGACCATGTCATAATGTATACATTACAGTTTCACAATTGATGCCAAAACAGCTGTCTTTTCGAAATGCTTTTTGAAACTCGTTGTATAAAGAGCTCATTATAGTACAGGTTCTACATTATAACACGGGTTCTGGACCAATCAGAAGCATTTTTGATGGAATCAATATCGTAATTCAATATTGTGAAACTATCAGCTGATTTGATCAAATTGCTAACTAAGCTGCTAACCTAACAATCTACTATAACTTTTTGTATTTGAGATGAGAAATTATAGGTATCTCTGACAGTCACAGGTAGAATGAAATTGTTTTAATTAAATGTATACTAGTGGTCGTAGATAAAATAGTGTATGCAACGATTTTATTTGGCCATTAAAGCACTCGTGAGATATTTATAACACTCGCATTCGCTCGTGTTATAACTTACATCTAACTCGTGCTTTAATAAGGGTCAAAATAAAATCGTTGCATAAACTACTATTATTAACACGATATATTTAAAAGACAGCTATTTATAAACCTATACATCAGAGCAATAAAATTAGTATATCTATATAGAACCTGTATTAAGGTACGTTATTTTGAGGTGCTGATCACATTTATCCACCGCTGATAGTAACTTGAAACCCTTTTGATATCTAATACAAATTCCATATGATAAAAACTCCTATTTCCTATATAGATATAGCAATGAAGGCCTGAGCTAAACCTATCCTTTTCTTCGACCTCAAGAAATGAAGGAGTAGACCAATTGAATTGACCAACGAACTCGATCTGTATAACGTTTGGAAGAACATGTGTTCAACATTAATTTGAAGTTGATTGGTCATGTGTTGAACATTAATTTGAAGTTGATTGGTCAAAGTATACGAGACATTGTCGAACATACACATACCCACAGATGGCCGCGAGCCTCGAGCCAAATAAAACCTAAGAACTCGTTCAAAATGTAGTCAGTTCTAATAGAAAATTCTGAAAATCTCGAGACAGTACAAGTATGCGCGCCAATTTAACAGAAACAATGCAATTTGTACTTACCATAATAGCATTGACTATGTCATTTTTATTATTTCGAAGAGCTTTGATGGCTTTGCCCCGACCAACATTGGCCTGAGACATGACCAAATCGACATCCTTGTCTTCAATGCCGGTTTCATCCACTTCCTCTTCATCGCTTTCCTCTTGTATTGGCGTAACCATCTAAAATTCACATTAGTCACAATGAATATTTGGATAAAAAGATCAGAGAACAAATCAAACATATCAATAAATAACTATCAGGTTACCCCATTCAATTGAATCTGGACTTCCAGAATGTGTGATAACCTATCTACAAATTTTATTTTATAGTTTCTTTTTGTTATCCCTCTGTATCTTCTTCTCCTCTGTCTACTTATTTTCTATTGTCAACATGTGTGATAACCTATCTACAAATTTTATTTTATAGTTTCTTTTTGTTATCCCTCTTTATCTTCTTCTCCTCTGTCTACTTATTTCCTATTGTCAACTGGTAATCAAAAGTAACAAGTTAAAGTAATGGTAATATTAACAGCATCTACTATTAACTTGTTGACTTCAAAGCCGTGAGCCGTAGAAGGTATCTGTTCAATCAGAAGAGATAAGCTGCGTTCTCCTAGGCACTCTTTGTAAGGGTGACCGATTAGATTGGCCAGCAAAAAGACACTGTTTTCTGCTGTAAAATCACTTCCCGGTGGTTCGGAACCCAACAAAAACTGTAGGTCCAACTCATCAATTACCATCATTCAACTCATTACCCACGCACAGGTCTCAGATCTATGTGGGCTTCATCCTCCAAGAAAAAAAAGCGCTTAATAATCTTCAATTGTATTAATAGTGGAATGGACCCATTCGATATATTACAAAAACAGCTGCCAATTATAGACGTTAATAGATTGATTGATTAACATTCATAATGTCCGACGAATTTTTCACTGTTGAGTGAAATTTAGAATAATCGTAAAGCAATTGAGCTGAAAATATCGAATAAAAGAAATAATATAAAGTTTCAAGTGGTTTTTTTGGGATGAAGCCCACATAGGTCTTAGACCTATGTGCGTGGGTAAAGATTTTGATGATGGTGATTGATGAGCTGGACCTACAGTTTCAGGTGGGTTCCAAACCACTGGGAAGTGATTTTACAGCAGAAAATAGTGTATTTTTTGCTGGCCAATCTAATCGGTCACCCTTACAAAGAGTGCCCAGGAGAACGCAGCTTATCTGATTGAACAAATACCTGCTACGGCTCACGGCAATAACTTCATGGTTTGATGCTACTGAGTACGTCATACGGTTGAGTGATAGAGAAGACTATAGTCAAAACTCCGTCAAACCAAGAACCGATTTACTTGTGCGAATCTTATGTGCTGAGATTTTTTTTCATAATTCAAGTATTAATTGATCAATTGTAATTCTCAATTATCTGGATAAGAACACATACCGTAGCACTACCACCAGCATCAGCTGCCGAGGATACTTCAGGTGCTTTGAACTTTTCAGCAGCAGCGACCTGTGCTTGTTGCCCAAGATCTTCGATCTGAAAAGTTAAAATGATTTAGTTCATTAGCAGCTTCAAGTTCAGTAAATCAATTTCATTAAATTTATTCAGTTTTGGACTGTTTTCTTCTCATCTGGCTCCAGGACTTGAAAGACGCCTAAAGCTGGTGTTTCCAACAACACGGATACACGACAAAAGACTCTGGTAGGAGCGCTTGTCTGTGATTAGATAAAACTCTGGCTGGTTTCGTTTCCTGTAGACTTGGGTTCGAATCAGCCATGGATGTTCCTCATCATTCAACTTATCACCCACGCACAAGTCTCCAGACTCATGTGGTCATCATTTACAATAAAACAAAAAACGCTACACCTCATATTTTCAAAATAGGTTAGTGTTTAAAGGATTCTTTATGCAGTTTTATCTTTTTAATGTAGAATTGTTCGATGTTTTGTACAGTTGATAGAATATTTTGAAATGTTTAAACCAAACTTTAACTTATATCGAAATCTCGAAATCACGCCGGGATATAAAGTATTTTAGTTGAATGAATAAATGAATATGAAGTATAGTTCTACTTCAAGCAAGTTTTTACTTTTGCTGGTGGTGCCTTTGTAATTTATGTCATGTGAACTTGATTATGTTTATGTTGATCTAGAAGCTTATGTATTTTTTCTTTTATTCTAATTCAAGCTTATGTATTTTTTCTTTTATTCTAATTCAAGTTTGCTTTGTATGTCTATTTTTCATGTTTGGCAATAAAAAAAATTCAACAGTGTAGCTTCTACCTGTCCGTTTGTTGGGAACCCTAGCTAACCTAACCTAACCTAACATTTAAAAATTAATATTGATTCAGTTAAGATTTGCTGTGATTCTTTTATGCGAATACACTGTACTTTTTTAATATAATTATTTATCTATTCTACTTCTTTTAGAGAATTATAAAGTTTAAATTAATAGCTACGAAAGTCTGAGAGTCAAAGAGCAAAAAATCCTACTTTTAGCTGAGATAGGAATGAACGAATAACGCAGAGCACATCATTAGTCAAGTGCATACTGGTTTATAGTCAGGAATAGCTGAATTTGAAATGATTTGCCACCAATGGCATTTTCGCCAGAAACAAGCAGTTTGAAATAATTATTCAGAGAGAGAGAGAGAGAGATTAGATTAGATTATATATCTTTGTTCATGTAAATTTACAAATTTGCATATGAATGGTTAAAAAAAATTTTCAACATCACAGATATATACAGTAGTGAACTCAGAAAATGCTATTTTCATAGTGCAAAGAATTATGTACAATGATCTCAATTGTATGATATTAATAACATTAACTACAGTAATGACTATCTAAGCGATGCAATTACATGAAATGGCGAAGTTTGGACAAAGATTCGTCCATTTTTGACACTTAACCAGTACAGTTTAAGATAGTTATTCTATTTGAATTAAGTTGCAGTTATTTTTGTTTCAGTATGGAAGGAGTTTATTATTAAAAAAGAAGCAGATATTAAAATGAAAATAGAGAATACAAATTATGAATTGTAAAAAAAATATTTATGATAAAGAAAATGGTGGATGATAAAAAGAGGAGATAATTTAAAATAGTTGATTTTCTACAAGCTTTCTTAGATGGATTGTGGCGAGTGATGAAAGAATTTTCAATAATCTATACAATACTAAATCTAATCTAATCTCTCTTGTGGGTTAAGAGAGATTACAATAGAGATTAGATTAGATTTCTTCATTAATGTAAGTTTACAAATTTCGCATATGCGTAATTAAAACAAAATTTTCAACATCACATAGATACTATAGTAGACTTAGATTATAATCTTTATAGTGCTAGAAATTATGCAGAATGATATTTGTATGGTATCAATGATAGAAGCTATGGAATCTAAGTGATGCAAGTACATGAAATGCCGAAGTTTGGACAAAGATTCGTCCATTCTTGACACTTAACCAGAGAGAGAGAGAGAGAGAGAGAGGGGGGGGGTATTTATTCGATAATTGTCACTAGGCTTGTCGCAAATGGTGACAGATACATATAAAAAATACAAATGCAAATAAAAACAGAATAAAAATTAAAAACTTTTCTTATACATTATATAATAATCATAAAATAGACTATTACCGATACAAAATTGAATTGGCCTTGAAAACCTAATGCTCCTCATTCCAAAAATTGAAAAGTCTGTATTTGAATGTTCTATAAAAATGTTCAAGTACAATATTCAATGGTAAGAGATTCCAGAATCTTAAGGCAGTAACAGTGAAGCACTGATTGAACATGACTGTACGTTGATTTGGAATCTGATGGAAGAATTCATGTTGCCTTGTGACTCTGGAATGAAAGTCTGCAAGAAGAGTAAACCTATCCTTCATGCATTGTGGACCTCTCCTCTTAACGTATATGCAGTACACAACAAGAAATACTTCCTTCTACCCTTCAAGTACAAACAACTATAGTAGGGCGTAATGTGTTCATCCATTCTTGATTAAAATATGAAACAAATCGAATAATTCAGAGAACTCTGTAATTTTAAATTTAATTCCTCTGTCAAGTCATTATACACTATGCTGGACATTTTTTTTTTTTTTGGAGGATGAAGCCCACATAGGTCTGAGACCTGTGCGTGGGTGATAAGTTGGATGATGGTGATGATGAGTTGGACCAACAGTTTTAGGTGGGTTCCGAACCACCGGGAAGTGATTTTACAGTAGAGACAGTGTCCTTTTTGCTGGCCAATCTAATCGGTCACCGTTACAAAAAGGACCTACGAGAACGCAGCTTATATCTACCTGATTGAACAGATACCTGCTACGGCTCAATACTCAATGATAGGAATGACCAAACATGAGAGAGAGGTACGAGTGAGAATAATAGCTGGCAAGTAGGTATATAACAATTTTCTAAAAACAGAATAGAATTTTTCCACTATTTCCTAACAATTTCAAATTGTCTAACAATACGACAAACAAAAAATTAGAGACATAGTTATTACTAATTTACATAAATTTTGTCAACAGTAATATTCAGCTAACCGTTTCTCATCCAACACTTTTTGGTTAAGTGGGTTCGTTCATAAGCCTCAACATCACCCACAGCACTTGTTTTGTGAAAGACACTTAACCAGTACAGTTTAAGATAGTTATTCTATTTGAATTTAGTTGCAGTTATTTTTGTTTCAGTATGGAAGGAGTTTATTATTAAAAAAGAAGCAGATATTAAAATGAAAATAGAGAATACAAATTATGAATTGTAAAAAAAATAATTATGATAAAGAAAATGGTGGATGATAAAAAGAGGAGATAATTTAAAATAGTTGATTTTCTACAAGCTTTCTTAGATGGATTGTGGCGAGTGATGAAAGAATTTTCAATAATCTATACAATACTAAATCTAATCTAATCTCTCTTGTGGGTTAAGAGAGATTACAATAGAGATTAGATTAGATTTCTTCATTAATGTAAGTTTACAAATTTCGCATATGCGTAATTAAAACAAAATTTTCAACATCACATAGATACTATAGTAGACTTAGATTATAATCTTTATAGTGCTAGAAATTATGCAGAATGATATTTGTATGGTATCAATGATAGAAGCTATGGAATCTAAGTGATGCAAGTACATGAAATGCCGAAGTTTGGACAAAGATTCGTCCATTCTTGACACTTAACCAGAGAGAGAGAGAGAGAGAGAGAGAGAGAGAGAGAGGGGGGGGGGTATTTATTCGATAATTGTCACTAGGCTTGTCGCAAATGGTGACAGATATACATATAAAAAATACAAATGCAAATAAAAACAGAATAAAAATTAAAAACTTTTCTTATACATTATATAATAATCATAAAATAGACTATTACCGATACAAAATTGAATTGGCCTTGAAAACCTAATGCTCCTCATTCCAAAAATTGAAAAGTCTGTATTTGAATGTTCTATAAAAATGTTAAAGTACAATATTCAATGGTAAGAGATTCCAGAATCTTAAGGCAGTAACAGTGAAGCACTGATTGAACATGACTGTACGTTGATTTGGAATCTGATGGAAGAATTCATGTTGCCTTGTGACTCTGGAATGAAAGTCTGCAAGAAGAGTAAACCTATCCTTCATGCATTGTGGACCTCTCCTCTTAACGTATATGCAGTACACAACAAGAAATACTTCCTTCTACCCTTCAAGTACAAACAACTATAGTAGGGCGTAATGTGTTCATCCATTCTTGATTAAAATATGAAACAAATCGAATAATTCAGAGAACTCTGTAATTTTAAATTTAATTCCTCTGTCAAGTCATTATACACTATGCTGGACATTTTTTTTTTTTTTGGAGGATGAAGCCCACATAGGTCTGAGACCTGTGCGTGGGTGATAAGTTGGATGATGGTGATGATGAGTTGGACCAACAGTTTTAGGTGGGTTCCGAACCACCGGGAAGTGATTTTACAGTAGAGACAGTGTCCTTTTTGCTGGCCAATCTAATCGGTCACCGTTACAAAAAGGACCTACGAGAACGCAGCTTATATCTACCTGATTGAACAGATACCTGCTACGGCTCAATACTCAATGATAGGAATGACCAAACATGAGAGAGAGGTACGAGTGAGAATAATAGCTGGCAAGTAGGTATATAACAATTTTCTAAAAACAGAATAGAATTTTTCCACTATTTCCTAACAATTTCAAATTGTCTAACAATACGACAAACAAAAAATTAGAGACATAGTTATTACTAATTTACATAAATTTTGTCAACAGTAATATTCAGCTAACCGTTTCTCATCCAACACTTTTTGGTTAAGTGGGTTCGTTCATAAGCCTCAACATCACCCACAGCACTTGTTTTGTGAAAGTCACTTATGTCTATTATCTATTTGGTTGAAGTAAAAATCACAGAGTTCACTTACCTTAGCCTCGCCGAAAACAATGTACGTATCAGATGCAGGATTTTTAAAAACATCCGGCTTGTTGATGACAAATAGAATGTTCTTTGATTTGCGAATCGTCACTCGGGAGACTCCTGGGATCTAGGAAAATTATAAACAAATCAGGTCTGAAAAATAGTTACACTGAAACAACATAAGCTTAATAAGCATTGATGAAAGCATTTGACACCTTGACTCCTGGGCACAGTTAAAGTTATACAGCTCTTCCTGTCCAATCCCAAAAATTATGATATTTACTTTAGGCCTGGAATTTTTTTCTTTGATAATATGATCAATTAGAACATATTTTGTCAAAAGAAAACAGATAGACTGATTATATATTGATAAATTGATGAAACTTTAATGTGTCCATATGGGGTACACAAGGCCATTGTGATGAAAATTCATATTTTTCTTGTTTGGTACACACAGGAGTCAAAGTGTTAATCTGTCAATTAGAGTGCCAGTACTGTCTCTGACTGGAAAAGTTTGATTTTGAAAATCAGTCTGTGTTGCTACGTCCCTAGCAACATCCTAACGCTGCAACAATTGAATCTAGTTCGATAGATCTATTTAAAGCAGCATTACTTTGGCTCTCCAACTCTTCAGGTCGGAATTTCAGCTGTTAATTTTCGCTCATCAACTGAAAAGTCTATCATTCAAAGGTCCAGATTAAGGATCTGATTTCTCGGGCACCAACAAAGATGAGTCGATATCCTGATTCTCCACTTCGTTACCAATATCACCAGAAATACTATATGGTGATGAAATCGGGGATGAGGAATGTGTTGAATTGATGTTTGTTTGTACCAGATAATTCAACAACGCTATCACACATCATGTTAGTCTTTGGGGAGGCCGCGCACTCCTTATCAAGGAATCTCCACGTAATAAGATTGCTAATAGTAGAGCAAAAAGTCCTTTCTATATCTATGTCCTCCATACATGATTCCAGGTCTGCCCTTTGAAGTTTTAAAACGAATAATATCTTCCATTTTTAGAAAGGATTAGTTCACAGTGCTGTGAGTGAAAGATAACAGATAACACAAACAACTAGAAACCGAACGATTATCACTACAGTAAGCCAGCATTCACTGATTCAAGATAAGCAGCTACAAACGCCGGCCGGCATCTACATAACCTCAACGAAATCTTTGAAAATGTTCAAATATTGACTGTTCTACTTACTATTTTTGTAATTTGGAGATAACCGATCGAAATAGCAGAATAAAGTGAATCATACCACCACATTCGAAAAATTATATGATGATGTTGAAGATCCATCTTGTTTCCACTAATATGTAATATAAACTTAAAAAAAACTACTTTTAAATGGAAATTAACTCACGTTATGGCGTGACGGCCGTTTCGCTCTGTTGTCTAGAGCATCGTCAGACGACCCACAGTCTGTGAGTCGTCTGACGATGCTCTAGACAACAGAGCATCTGTGGGTCGTCTAGACAACAGAGCGAAACGGCCGTCACGCCATAACGTGAGTTAATTTCCATTTAAAAGTAGTTTTTTTAAGTTTATAATTATATGATGGAAAAAACACACATACGACACACAATTTCACAGAGCGATGCGATACACGACCGAGCACGCAAAACTCAGAGCAATTTGTCAAATCCAATGTTTCTCATAATTCACATGATTACCCACGCACAAGTCTCCAAACTCACGCGGGCATCATCCGCAGTAAAAAAAATATTTCGATCACGTATACCAGTAATCCTCCCACAGTAAATATCCTCAAAATCCCAATGCACCCGGAACGCGTGACTTTTTTCTGGTGGCTCTCAGAAGAATTTTCAGTTTTCACAAAATTAAATATCTTTTTATAAAAAATCATTGGTGTTGTAATTTGATTACTGATACTGATACTATAAGCAATCTTTTCAAGATAAAGCATTCATGAAATTCGTATGCAGTTAGATACGTGATGAGTTTCCTGTTGCCTTCCATGAAATCTTCTATCATAACTATTTTTCCCGAAAAGATTGACCTTGAATAATTGTTTAAATGATAATTTAGAAGAGAACTATGTCAAAATAAATTATTTTTTATTAAAAGAACTTGAGTTGTACAAAAATCCTTTGGGAGAAGATCGACTGCCAAGGAGAATGGAAGAGATGGGAATGGAAGGAAGAAGACCTAGACGAAGATGGTGAGATGGAATTGTCGATGGAGTGTCGTGAGGAGGGGGATTCAGATGGCAGCAGGTCGAAGAGGAGAAATGGTGGGAAGATGGAGAGGCGTTGTTAACACCCAGACCCGGCACTACCTTGAACGGGACCAGGATATGTATGTAGTGTGATCTTTGTCATATTGCTTAATAAATATTTTATAAAGGGAAATACGTTAAGCAGAATATTAATAAGATATAATAAAGAGTGAATGATCAACATACCGGTTTGAGACCAAGCTTGGACATGATTTTTCTAGCTTTTTTTTCTCCACGGGATTGTTTAGCTTTGCTGACCATATCAATGGAAGGTCCTTCTCCACCGAGAGCACCGGCTGCACCTGAAATATCGGAAGACCCTTTTGGGCCCTCCTCCAGCTCAGGAATTGAGTCATCTGAGTCTGACTCAGTTGCTGAAGCATCTTTTTGAACTTCTGTCAATGAGGGGGATGGTTTATCAAGTTCTGTTGCTTCCGGCATTTTTACCTGTAGAGAAAACAGAATAGTAATGTTTCCACGACTTGAGCATCAGTATACCACACAAAAAGTGAGACAGGCTGTCAGAAAGAGCATGGCATGTTGGATCCGAAAAATCAACAAAAAATAATAAGAAATATATCTAGACTTGAGTCTGTCTGTAGCGGAACATCCAATTTCCGTATATAGCTGGTTTTTATATATATTTTTGTGCATCCAACGAGCCATGCTATTACTGACGGCCTGTAAGTTCACTAATGCCTATTTTTATTCTCCTATTTTTGTGTAAATAAAATCGAAAAAAATAGTATAAAGACTGCACATCCAGCATACCAATCTCTGTTCAACAGGTCAGTAGAATCTGAGGGAACCCGGCCACCGAGACGGGCTGCGTAGCACAGCACAGCTTCAAACCGACCGATGTCCGTTTTTGTAGCTGTTACAGCTTTTCCCACCACACTCACTGTACTAAGAATGCCGAGAAGCTCATCTAAGGGTTGCCGATCCTTTGAGACGTAGCTTAGAACAGCACAACGCAACACAGTACAGCTTTTTGCGGCCGGATGCCCTTTTGGGTTGTGCTGGGAGAGCTCTTCAAACCGAATTAATGGCCGGCCACCAAAAGTGGTGCTGTGCTGCGCTGTGCCGGTGGTCAGGCGTCTATTGAAACCATTCGTTAGATTTTAACAGCTGTCCTAGCACAGCACAACATAGCTTTCGATAGCCGGGCACTCTAAAGTTTTATGCTAGGGTTGTATTTGCTTGGCGCCGTTGCATTTAATGAACGAACAATATACTTGAAGGATTAACAAATTAGAAACGCTGAGAATCGGTAATATTAATACAACCAATTTCATGTTGTTTTCCTCTCGTTTTGCAGAATTTTGAGGTTATGGTTGTAGCGCTAAGCTAAGTTGAGCTATCAACATTACGACATCGTCGACAGAAGTTAACCTAATAAGGTTTTATCATTTTTACACTCGATGATACACGAATATTTCAATTTAATTTGAAGTCAACGCTAATTCATGAAACAATATTTCAACATAACCACAAAAATACTGCATGGCATGTGAACAGAGATCGCTGGTAAACACAACATCAAATGCACGATTCAAAGATCCTGATTATCATCAACTATAACACTATTAAATGATTATTACTTACGAGAATAGGAAGTGTCAGTAGTATAAAAAATTATAGAAAAGGAAGTGTCAGTAGTATATAAAATTATTATGTAAAGCTTGGAAATACAATAATATTGAAAAGAATGGGGAAAAGAAAAAGGAAATTGGATTTTGCATTCAACATGCCATCTAGATAAAATCTATGCCTATTTTTTATAAATATTGTCGTTTTTCAACAAGATCAAAACTCGAACAAAAATTTAAAACAAAATTTTTCTAGACAAAATTGAGCATCAAATTTTTGTGGTGGCTATTTCGCACTGGTGAGCCACAATCGAACACGAATGACGAATATTATTACAACTTCTTTGACCAGCGGTAGAATGAAGACTGGTTGGTGGTTCTAAAGCCTAGTGGGGTGGCTAGAGATTTTGATGTTGAAAAGGGTGGTGCGTAGAGAACAACTTGCGGGTAACCAAACAGAAAAAAAAATCAATTTGTAAGCATGGACAAAAAATCGATGTGAGCTTTCATTTTCGATATTAAAACAAAAAAGTCACTTTTCCACCTCCCTCACACACCAACAAAAAAATCTAGCTCTTCCTAGCATTAAGAATTTTTTATGAGGGGTCCCATATATAAATAATGTTTAACCCCCATGAACGGATTTCTTTAAATGTTTTCTAAAAAGTTAAGCTTGTATGGCACACATAAACCAAGGGGGTGCATGTTAGTGACGTGATAGCCGTGACTTTCTTTGTAGTGGTGAAGCTGATATTGTGGAAGATATCCATAATGAATAATAAAACGAAGTTGTCACACCACATTTATAAAAAAATAGTGAAATACTAGTTTCGGTTGTTACACCATTATCAATCTCAAACAAACAGTTTGCTTGCGATTGATAATGGTACAACAACCGAAACTAGTATCTCAATATTTTTAATAAATGTGGTTAGCAAACTGTTTGAGATTGATAATGGTATAACAACCGAAACTAGTATCTCAATATTTGTAATAAATGTGGTTGACAGTTTGTTTGAAATTGATAATGGTATAACAACCGAAACTAGTATCTCAATATTTTTAATAAATGTGGTTGTGACAACTTCGTCTTGTTATTCATTCATGATAGCCGTGAGCTGTCAAGGTTAGTAGAGAAAACTGGTGAGCCGTGTAGCAGGTATTTGTTGTCAGATAAAGATATTCTACGAACTCCTGGGCCCTCTTTTTAAGGGTGACCGATTGGATTGGCCAGCAAAAAAGAAACTGTTCTCTGCTGTAAAATCACTTCCCGGTGGTTCGGAACCCATCTAAAACTGTAGGTCCAACTCATCAATCACCATCATCCAACTCATTACCCACGCACAGGACTCAGACCTCTGTGGGCTTCATCATCCGGAAAAAAATCTTAAAACGTTTTTATAACATTCATGTGTTGGATGGGATTTAGCATTCACAATATATATTCATCGAATGTAGATCTCATTTTTCAGGAAAGGGGTTAAAAATGTTAAAATCGGATTATGCAAATACAGAATTGTTCAATTTCGATTAGATCAATGTTTTCGCCACGATGAGTTCACCGAAAACTCAAAACCTATCCATCGCAGTGAAAACATAGTTCTACATAAATTTCAGGAACAATACTGCATCCATTGATTTATAAGCCTTTTTTGAAAGGCTTACAGATCTCGAAAAAATAAACTGACCTTTCGAACAAGTATAATAGTAGTATATAACATGACTCAAACGGCGAGGAGCAACTGTCCATAAAGGTCTCGTCCTCACCAATAAACGTCATACGCTTATTAGTGTCTAAATAACATAATACGCGCAAATTATAGTGATGCGGCCCCTTTCTCACTAAATTAGGATCTTGAGACCGTATCTACTATTCATCACCAGCAGACAATCTTAAATAAATTATCTTATATCAAAACTGAAATTGTATTTCTATTTAAATTATGATTTTTACTCACTTATATTGGAGGGATGCATTTCACTTCTAACGAGAAGCTTCATCAGCCCTCACTCCATCATCAGAAGTGAAATGCATCCCCCCCCCACCAGTACAAGTTAGTAAAAATCATAATTTGATTAGAAATACAGTGTCAGTTTTGATATTAGAATGTTCATCAAGCATTTCGTCATGGAAAACATCACAGATTTTAATAGATTGACAAACAATTTTTTTCTGCTAAATATCAGTATAATCAACACAATAATACAACACATATTATTATTATAATTCTAGATAATCTGCTTTAGAAAAAATGCTAAGACTAAACTCCCCAAGACTTAATCTCAAAAAGAAAATATATAGGCTATACAGCAGTAATATAATTATATATTACTATACTGTATAGCATTTTACTACCATACTATTTCACTTTACTTCACAAAAAACTAATTTATATATACTGCACATTGCCCATATTTATGTTTTGTAGATGGCCTGCAATGTAATGAACATTTATTTTTTTCAATCTAACGTAAGTCTAAATTTACTAACACTCAATCGTTGAATGCAATCTTTAATTTTCAATTACGTGACAAGACCAGCTACATCTTTGTTAACGCCTGACACAAATGGGAAATGATAACTAAAGTGAGAATAAAGTCACCGGTTATTTATTTTACATAAAACTGCATTACAAAGTAGTTATTAAAGGTTAGGTAGCATTGTCAAACTTGCTGTCTTTATTCACAAAACCATTGTAAAATGAAGCTATTATGCAATGGGTGTCAGTTCATAAATTGGGCTATAGACCAATGAGAATCCAGCTTTTGTTCAAATCAGTGTTATAATAGTAGTTTATGCAACGATTTTATTTTGACCCTTATTAAGGCACGAGTTAGATGTACGTTATAACACGAGCGAATGCGAGTGTTATAAATATCTCACGAGTGCCTTAATGGCCAAATAAAATCGTTGCATACACTATTTTATCTACGACCACTAGTATACATTCAATTAAAACAATTTCATTTCACCTGTGACGGTCAGAGATACCTAACCTCTCATCTCAAATATGAGAAGTTATAGTAGATTGTTAGGTTGAAGTAGCTGGTGTAGCAGTTTGATGAAATCAGCTGATAGTTTCACAATATTGAATTACGATATTGATTCCATCAAAAATGCTTCTGATTGGTCCAGAAACCGTGTTACATTTCGAAAAGACAGCTGTTTTGGCATCAATTGTGAAACTGTAATGTATACATTATGACATGGTCGTAGATAAAGAGTATTATCAATAGTCACGTCAGCTGATCGGAATATTTCGAAATTAATTTCAGTTAACTGATCAACTAGATTCTCGGTTATGTTAATTTGACTTTCTTTGTAGTGGCGAAGGTGATATTGTGGAAGGTATCCATAATGAATAATAAGACGAAATTGTCACAACAACATTTATTAAAACTTAGAGAAACTAGTTTCGGTTGTTACACCATTATCAATCTCAATCAAACTCGTTGATTGAGAAAACAGTTTGATTGAGATTGATAATGGTGTAACAACCGAAACTAGTTTCTCTTTTTAATAAATGTGGTTGTGACAATTTCGTCTTATTATTCATTATGTTAATTTGGGTACGGTAGTTATCAAAGTGGTTTGTAAGTTAATGTAAATTATTCGTAGTCGCAGCTTGTGAAAAACTATATAATTAAAGTGCAACCTTTTTTGATAAGTTTTTCTCACATGCAAAATTGGTAACTCAGCGTTTCCTGCCGTCTCTGAGCCACTTGTGGCTTAAAGACAGTCATAATACAATTTTTCCATAAACTACTATTGCAGTACTAAATTAACACTTACGTATAAAACTAATTTACACTGCACATGACCCATACTTATACAGGGTGTTTCGGAACTCTCTACCAATACTTCTAGGCAGTGTTTCTGGACCACTAACAAAAGTAAATATCGTAATAAAAATTTTCTAAAATCCCCAGTTACTCATACAGCCGCCATTTTGTTTTTTTCACTCATTATTTTTTTATTCGAACACCTCTGAATGTATAATTTTGAAATTTTGCAAACAGCTTTATAACAATTAAAACAATCTTAAAAAGAATCAATCAAAATTTTCCGACATCAAAAAACAAAATGGCGGCCATTTGAAAACTTTGAACAGGATTAAATTAATAATGGCTGATGATATCGAAATTTGACATGAATATCGTTTTTTAGATATTTTTATTCCAAATCCAACAATACCTCATTTTCCAAGATTGGCCAAAAATTAACAGAGATATGCTACTTTTTAGGGTGTGCGGTGGTTGAGAACCGGTTGCAGTTTTTCGTTTCCAACCACTGCACACCATAAAAAGTAGCATATCTCTGTTAATTGTTGGCCAATCTTGGAAAATGAGGTTTCGTTGGATTTGGAATAAAAATATCTAAAAAACGATATTTCAGTCAAATTTTGATATCATCAGCCATTATTAATTTAATCCTGTTCAAAGATTTTAAATGGCCGCCATTTTGTTTTTTGATGTCGGAAAATTTAGATTGATTTTTTTTAAGATTGTTTTAATTGTTATAAAGCTGTTTGCAAAATTTCAAAATTATATATTCAGAGGTGTTCGAATAAAAAAAATAATGAGTGAAAAAAAAACAAAATGGCGGCTGTATGAGTAACTGGGGATTTTAGAAAATTTTTATTATGATATTTACTTTTGTTAGTGGTCCAGAAACACTGCCTAGAAGTATTGGTAGAGAGTTCCGAAACACCCTGTATATTTTTCAGATAGCCTACTATGTAATAACAATTGAATACATTAACTATCACTTAATCACGTTTATTTGCATAATTCTATCCTAAGTCTTGATTTACTATCACTCAATCGCGTATCACATTCACTTAGCATAAATTTCAAGTTGAAGGCATGGTTAAATCTAATTTTTGTTTATCACTTTATCTTAGAGCTAATACAATTTTTATGAACTGTAATTGAAAGTACTATTTTTATAAGTCGTAGAGAAAGCAGCTCTTGACCCCGTTGTTTCCACTGCATTATTTTTTAACACAATACAATTTGATAACTTCATTACAGGACTACTGCATTAAACAGCATAGTATCACATATTTTTGGCAACAATATATTGTTATAATAGTATTGGTATCACATATTTTTGTTATAATGGCAGGCTGTATTATAGCTGTGTATATTACAGCTATTTTATTCCCTCCCTTTTCATGAAGGAAATACAAAATTTCATCCACAATATTGAAAATTATAACTATATATTACAGCTATATTATTCCCTTCCTTCTCATGAAAGGAAAACAAAATACAAAATTTCATCCACAATATTGAAAATTATAGCTATATATTACAGCTATATTTCCCTTCCTTCTAATGAAGGGAAAAAAATTACAAAATTTCTTATGTGAATTTAACGACTTGTGTAAATTCACATAAAAAGTTAATATTAACAACGCAGTTCGTCATGGAGCAAGAAATCCAGGAATACAAAATTTCATTCACAATTGAAAATTATTCAACTATACTTACTTCATAAGTCAGTCATATACTTATAAATTAGAAAGAGAAAAGAAATTCATATCTTATTTACAATAGTTGAAAATTTCCCCACAGTACTCAACAAAAAAGTAATTTCATAATTCAGGAAAGAGGAACAAAATTCAATATATAGTTTACAATTGCAAAATATTTTACAGTTCTTTACTTAAAACTCATTTCATAATTCAGTCTTATCCTCTTATAATTGCTATGTGCAGTATAAAATACAGTAAAATCTGTCACATCCGGATTTTTTCAACTTTTGTGCAAGCAAAAGTCACGAATATTTGTTGCAAATGCTGCAAGTCAGTGTGTATAGTAAATGCAGTACTTTAATTTAATGGTAATAATATGTACCTAAAATGATATAAAAAACTTAAACATTATATATTTCGGGCTCTTACAGCTATTTTTAAATGGCCCAGTGACTTTTTTCCACATCCGGACCATTCAATCAGTCATTATGACTGACTTATAACATTAGTTTTCATGTAAAGTTCCAAAGTCTACATTGCCTGGGCTAAAAGACTTTTCAAACAAGCGCTAAAGAAATATCTTATAAAAACTTGATTGTATACAATGCAGGAGTAATTAGAATTAAATCCGCCAGATTTTACTACTCCTTCTACCTGGTCCATATCTTTAATAAGTGGGGGATACTTATTATGTAAGTATTTAAAAGTTTACTTTCACTTAATCGCTACTGTAATAGCAATTCATCTTTAGTAATTCAAATTGATACGGTATTGATGATACTGTAACGGTGGAGAAATAAAATCTAATCCATTTGATACTGATCTACTGATGAAGGGTATTTCATTGTTCACAACCGACACATCCTGTCGCAAGCCACCAAACATGATAAGCTCACCAATTCCGAGAACCAACGAGTACATAATCTTGTCTCCAGGACCACCTTCAACGATTTCCTTGATCGGCAACCATGACACAAAACAATCTGTCAAAACAGAGGATATATCTAGAACAAACATTGCCATTTCGGGAGCGCCATTGTATAGCATATCATTTATGTGAGCATGTTGTGCCCGTATGTCGTCTTCAGATTCCTCATCAGCCTGGTCCTGAACCAGGACTCCATTCTCCATGTGACAATGCAAAACTCCGTAGTTGCTGGAAGAACTGGAGTCTGAATCAGATTCCGAAGCATCGGAATCAGAACTCTGGGCAGGTCTGGAAAATAATTTTAAAACAAATTCTAAATGATAGGCGTAGTTTTGTTGTTACTCTTCTAAGAAGAGTCAATTCGAGAGAAACATATAAACTAATTGAAAAGAGGCTAGTGCTATATTTCTTCACCATGTTTAAATCTGATATTCTGTGACAACTGACCGAGGTGTAATCAAAACTCGACAGAAATAATAATGATTTAAATGGGAAGTGATAGCCGTGAGTCGTAGCAGGTGTCTGTTCAATCAGATAGAGATCAGCTGCTTTCTCCTGGTCACTCTTCCTAAGTGTGACCAATTAGATTGGCTAGCAAAAACGACACTGTTCTCTGCTGTAAAATCACTTCCCGGTGGTTCGGAACCCACCTAAAACTGTAGGTCCAACTCATTAACCACCACCATCATCAAATCCATTAACCACGCATAAGTCTAACACCAATGTGGGCTTCATCCGCAAAAAAAATGAATACAAAACCCTCTCAAGATAAATTTGCTGAAATGTATCCTTATTTCTCTTATAGTTCACTTGAAAAGCATATAAAGAATATGTTATTGGACTGGTGAGCAGTGTAATACAGTGAAAAATAAAACAAAATGAAATAAAATTTTACCTTCGTTCTGGTACAGATGACGAAAAGTTTGTTTTTGTTTGAAATTCCCTATTAACTGTATTCCGACTGAAGGCGACAACATAGTTACCAACCTAGAGAGGAAATACTTAGTACAATTACTTACAATTAAACAAAATGTTTCAGAAGCAATTTCAATTTCATTATTTGCAAATGCATTTCTCATACATGCATAACTGCCATATGAGTTCATTTCTCTCATCAAAATAATGAAAAACTTTATATAAGCATAGGTCCGGAAGCGCTCCATTACAAAAATAAAGATGGCGTAAGATGCTACATATCCGTACTGAACTGATCAAGGAAATATCAAGCGGAAAAAGCATAAGTTTTGCTTAAACTATTTATTATTTTCAACAGGCTAGAAGCTTTAAAAACACGTTCCTTCAAATTCAAATTAGATTAACTTGTTTACAAGTACAATAAATCAGAAATTTATCAAAATATTCCTTGTCATGAGAAACATTATAACGGAGAGGACCCGTTTAGTCATTTTTTGAAATCTATATCACAAACGTCAAAAAAATCAGAAATTCGTGACTCATAAATTCTTATTTAGAACAAACAGTGGAGGAACTATGAGTTTTTTTCAGAAAGGCGGTTGAGCATAATCAGACCTTCAAAATAAGACATAGACAGTAATTTTCAGATTATAAATAGGGGAGTTATATGGTTTCGAAATTAGCATTGCTCTTATGGAGATACAAATCCAACATGGCCGCGCTACAGACGACCCTTAATAAAACTTTTATAGATTTCAATTCTGAAAATGAAGTGTGGAATAGTCCAAAAGCCAAAAAGCACTCAAACTTCATGGAATCTGGTTTTATAAGTTTTAAAGACTGATAGCGTACTACTTTCCAACTTACTTTGGTATTGTTATTATTATCATTATTATTATTAGAGTAATATATAGATCAGACACTAAGCCTGGGGTTTCAAAGATCATTCTTGGTATTGGCGAAGGTCATATTGTAGTAGATATCCATAATGAATAAGACTGATTTTGTAACAAGCACTTCTATTATAAACACACAATATACTTCATATGCTGTTTCGAATGTTAACCTCAAACTTTTCATCTCAAATTGTTTAATTGAGATTGAAATTGACGTGACAGTCGAAACTGCAGTATTGGATGGACTGTGAAATAAGAGTCTAGATTGCTCTCTGAGAGCACTCTATTGGTGTCTCCATCTGATATATAAACGTCCAGAAGCTAATCACTGTCGACGAAACTGGAAGCGCTTCATGTGAAAAAAGTGAACTAGGTAGATTAGTTCACTTTAAATAAAGCATGATGCTGAAGTATCTAATATATTAATTTTTTTAATCTAATGTGAATTTTTCCCGAAGAAGATAATGATGGAGGAGGAGGAGGAGGACAAGGAGGAGGAGAAGCTGACCTTTGAACATGCTTTGTATGTTACTTTTGAGCATATTGAACTGAGTAGATGTATTATAATGCAGTAGCACGTACATTAGCTTTCAAGACTGGGATTAATCAATCTAATTTCAAAACTGACACTATTACAATTTAAATATAAATTTTATTCACTTATATTGGGGGATGCATTTCGCTTCTAAAGAGAAGCTTTATCAGCCTCCCATCAGGGGCTGTATTTTGTTGAGGATAGGATAAGCGGTCGTTATGTAATTGAAAATTGCATTAGATTTCAAGTGTGTTTGGTCATAGAGTAATTTTGTTCTGTTTATGGTGTTTAAATATTTCATATTGCTCCAGAGTATTTAGGAAATTCTACCCACTTTTAAAAAAGCCACAAATTAAATAGACAGGAATAATATGAAATATTCAAACACCATAAACAAGACAGAACAAACTTACTTACTCAATGACCAAACACAATTCAAATCTAATAAAATTATCAATTGCATAATGACCGCTCATCGTTACCTCAACCCAACACGACCCCCTGATGGCAGGCTGATGAAGCTTCTCTTTAGAAACAAAATGCATATAGGTGAGTAAAAATCATAATTTAAATAGAAATATAGTATCAGTTTTGATATTAGATCAAGTATTTCGTCATCGAAAACATCACAGCTGAGATGAATCATTTGAAATTTCGAGCTTACCCTGCAAGCTGGATGACACCACAAATGCGAGGGCGACCACTCTGGATTATTTACTGCAACTCTGTCCCAGTGCCAGGATTCTCCACTCATTTCGAGCATCCATACATCATCAAATACTTCATTATCACCTTCGCCATGCCCTCCTATCAAATAAGACAAAAAGCAATAAAAACTCAGAAATCTTTATTGAAAAAATTACAAAATCCATAAAACTTATTATTCAAAAATCATGTGTAACATGAAATATCTATAATATAGTCGGTCATAAAGTCGTGCATATGTAAATAGAGCCAATCAGCAGATGGGGTTCATCTTCAGAGATGTAGTGCCTCTGGTACTTTTATATAAATCAATTGTAAGGAGCCTATTGGAGTATGCTTGCGAAATTTGGAATCCATATTATCATGAACAGATTTACATACTAGAACGTTTGCAAAACAAATTCTTGAGATGCATTTATTATAAAAAGAACAATGTTTTCTGTCCCTTTGATTACCCTACCAATTCTCTGAGAAGTATGTTTAAAATTAGATCACTGAAAGTTAGACGAAATGTCAAATCACTTGTTTTCCTCTATAATTTATTGAATAATAGAATTGACTCATCGTATCTGCTTTCTAAAATTAATATATATATAAATACCATTGCTCGCCGTTCAGCTTTTTCTTTTCATATTTCTCGCTCCAGGACAGTAAGCCATTATAACTCCCCTCTGAATAGAGTTCAGAGAATTTTTAACAGTTGTTCTGAGCACTTTCAAATTCCGTAGGATTGCGTATGATTCAGTTGTGTAGCATGTGGTCATCATTTCGTGATTTTGTGCTTGCATTTAATTATTCCTTTTGTAAGTATTACACAGACATTTCATTCTTCTCATCCATCATATTATTTTAGTAGTTTAAATTTTTATAATTAAAATTTTGTTAATTTTATTATTTTTCATACTCTTGATCTATTATTGTATTCATTGTGTTATTTATTATTGTCATCATAATGACTGTACTTGCTTGTTTTCTTTATTATTGATTGAATTTTCTTTTGTTTTCATTTTCATTTATAATTATTTCAAATTGTATAGTGTTGAAATTATTGTATTGTGTGAAGGAGGCAAAATGGGGTTACACCTGTTGTCTCCATTAATAAAATTATTTATTTATTCTGCAAATAGTAGTTTAGTTTAATCAAGTAAGATGGCTTCCTATGTAGTACCGCCAACAAATCTAGACACCATTGCAGTCTGCAATACTGTTGAGTTTACTGTTTTGTTAACAAGTCGTTTCCTCAAGAGCAGAAAATCAATGATGAAATTCATGCATTCATTACTGAACAAGGCAGCCATTTTGAGCATTTATTGTAAAATTTTGTGCAATTTGTGCATAATGTAACAATAATAAATAATAACAATAATTAATATCTAGTTTACTTAATACTTCAAAATACTCGATTAACTTTTGATTTGCCACTTAATGATTGCCCTGTATAAACGTTTTCATGCTGTCCTCTGTCGAAGAAATCCTAGCGCTGGAGAACCATGGATTGATGAATGAGAGTAAGAAGAATGAGGAGAAAAGCTGAAGAAGGAAAATGAGGAAGAGAAAAAAGAAAGTTTATGGGACTGATGCAATTCTCCATAAGAGTTTAAAAAAGGATTGAAATTCCAATCGCTCTTTTGGAAGTTTTGTTGAATCCAGAATTGTTACATCCAATATCCAAAGCATCTGGAGAAATGCTTTTGAAGGAACTGACAATTTATCAAACTGAAAAATAGCTAGAACCTAATTTATCAATTTCAAACTCCTCAGTGACTAAATATTTTTGTGTAGAAGCGTTAATCGATTTCCATCAGATGTTCAATTCTGATTGTCAACATCTCTCCCATTGCGGAAGTCTTCAGTATAATTGATGGCACTTGCGGAATTCGAAATTAATAAATAGAGTTCCATCTAGAACGCTTGTATCTGACCTCAATGTATTTTCAATTATTTTATCAAGAAGAATGATCTTTGGAAATATAATTGATAGGTGTAGAGATGACATTACCTAATATCAGTAAGTGCTCCGCATCCAAAAACACCTGCGTCTGGCCGAACCTCCGTTTTGGTTTCGGCCCTTGCATGTACTTCTTTTCCCAGATATGAGTTTCCAAATTGAAAGACCATACATCTCCCGATCTGTAATGAGAAAGAAGAAATGTAAGTGATAAATAAGGTACGCTTCAGGCCCTTATATACAGAGCCACTGCAGTCGCGGTCGCGAGCCACACTTAAGGTTAAAATACACCAACCGGGTGATTAAAAAATCAGCTGATGGTTTTAAACATGTTAATGCCTTCATGTACTTTGATATTGTTGAGCTCGGTCAGCTGATGTAATTTAGCCTAAATTGTGTCTCGCGACCGTGACTGTACAATAAGGGCCTAAGCTTTATAAATAATATACGATGTAACATACACATAAATTATTTATGGATAGTTCAATATGTAACACTTTTGTGATTCAAGGTATTGAATCAGAGAAGATGGACGAGATTGATCTAACTAGAATGTTCTTCTTGCAAAGTACTCTACAATCAAGAACTCTACTACACTAATCACGCTTAACTAGTAAGAAAGGTAAATGCGCATGGCTTTTATTGGTGGTGAGACCCATACGGGGAGTTCCAAATTGCCGCTTGAATCATGTTATGGGGAACATACATGGTGGATCTACTATTTTAGGTTGGTTCCGAACCACCAGGCAAGTAATAATAATAAGTAATTCAGGTTTAATCAAGAATGGAGAAATTGAGATAATTTAAACCAATTTAAAGGGTTTGGTATTTGAAACAGTTACACTGCGATTGAAATATTTTATACCTCAGTGCCATCCTTACCAAAAAGATAATTATTTATTAAGCTATTACACTGAATTACATTCAATCAGAAATCAAACAATAATTTTTAAAATATCCATTTATAACAGTATCTTATCAATTCCACTCAAGATCAGGGTTAGTTGATGTGCTATCAGCTTAAACTCTAGTTTCATCTACAGCACGAGTTACCTTCATTTTCAGAACCTTGAAAACTGTGTTTGTCATGAAACAAAATAGTTTTCATTATACATTGTAGATTTCTATTCCACTCCTCTCACAAAAAAGTTGCTTCATAGACATATAAGCAAGGTGAATTTCTATTCCACTCCTCTCACAAAAAAAGTAGCATCATACACATAGAAGCAGGGTAAATTATAGAAATTTACTTCATATACCAACTACTTCACCACTACCATTATCCTGAATGCTCTAGAAGGAGGTGATCGTGAATTTTCAAACTAAATCAAATACGAGTATAATAACAAACTGACAAATAGATAGAACATTTTTTATTAATTTCGAATTCCTCGAAGTGTAACTGAAGACTATCGCAATGGCGGATATTGACACCAGCATTGAATAGCTGATGGAAATCTATGAACGCTAATGCACAAAAATATTTAGTCACCGCCGGGAATCGAACCATGGACTTCAAATTGCCGGTAGGGCGCTGCTATACAGAGGGGTCACTGTAGTCTAGTGGTTATGATGCCTGTATTAAATGCTGTTGTCAATATCCACCATTGCGGAAGTCTTCAGTATAATTAATAGCACTCAGAGGAATTCGAAATTGATAAATTATAGTTCCTTAAAAACCAACTTGTGTAACAGTTGACATATCAGCCCTGCTACATCGCATCTCTAGTGCAAGACTATAAAAAGTATTAAGTATAAACAAATCTTAACATAAAGTTCACAGCTACTTCTAAAGCTTCAAGGATAATCTCCTTAGAACTGTTTGATAGATTAAAATAATTCGAATAGAATTCTATATCAGAGTTTTTAATCAATTCTAATCAATAGAAGCAAGAATTATTTACGTTCTATGTTGGCCACACAGCCCACCGAAAACAATCATATTGTCTTGATGGATTGTAGCAGAGTGTCCAGCCAAGGAAGGAGGTGAGTTTGCGCTAATGGCCTCCCACTTATTGTTACGAATATCATAACGATGCAGCTCACTGAGAGTGTACCAGCCCTGTAATTACAAAAGATACTAAATAAGAAAACTGATTATTGTTCTGAATAAGAATGATATTATTTTATAATAGAAAATTGATAGAAAAGAAAGTACTGTAACAGAGTCACTAGTTAACATTAGTACTCAAAATCAAAAATCAAAATCAGAGTTACTACTTAACATTAGTAAGTTAGTTCAGTATTACTTCATCATAATAACAAATCTAAATTAATTAAATCAAGTGTAATTATTTCATTGAAAGATTTACAAGTGTATTGATAAGTAGAATATATCTCTCAACATTCTGTATTTTTAATAAAACGATTGTTTCTGATGTTATGATGTTGAAGATCCATCTTGTTTCCACTAATATGTATTATAAACTTAAAAAACACTTTTGAATGGAAATTGACTCACGTTATGGCGTGACGGCCGTTTCGCTCTGTTGTCTAGAGCATCATCAGACGACCCACAGTACACTCTTTTGTTTCTCTTTTAACGTTTTTACAATTAGCCGACACAAGACTCAATACGCCAAAACAGATAAAACAAAATTACAGTTGGACGGCTTTATGCATTATAAAGGACCCAAGCGCCAATTTGGGCTAAATGGCGTTAGTGCCGATATCTTGTAGAGAAAAACAGAGTCTGTGATGCTTTCCATTTTCTTCTCACGTTTCTTTTTATTCTTCTTTTGCCTTTCCTTTTCAATCTTTTTCTACTCATTATTTTTCTCGTGTCTTCTTCTTCTCCGTCGTTTTCTTCTTATTCTTCTTCATTTATTTCCTCATTCTTCTTTCACTCCTTCCCCTTTTTTTTTTTTTTTTTTTTTTTTTTTTTGAGGATGAAGCCCACATAGGTCTGAGACCTGTGCGTGGGTAATGAGTTGGATGATGGTGATTGATGAGTTGGACCTACAGTTTTAGGTGGGTTCCGAACCACCGGGAAGTATTTTACAGCAGAGAACAGTGTCTTTTTTGCTGGCCAATCTAATCGGTCACCGTTACGAACAGGACCTACGAGAACGCAGCTTATCTATCTGATTGAACAGATACCTGCCACGGCTCGCGGCTATCTCTTCCCCTTCAATCCGTTATTCTCCAGCGTTCGAGCATCATTGACAGACAGAGACACCAATATGTAGCTGTTTATCAGATAGGATGGAAGGGTTCATTTGAAAGAATAATTAATCAATTAATATTATATAGAAACTTACCGGACTGCGTGACCAGCCTCCAAATAATATAAGGCTGTCGTTGTAGTGCAGCATACTCGCACACGTTTTCTCTGACGGAGTAATATCGTCTTCAGTCCCCAATCTAGTCCATTCATGTGTCAATAGGTCAAACCTCCATAAATCGTTGCATGTGGCAGACATATTTCCAAGTCCACCACCGAAAATGTACATAAAGTTTTCTGTCGAAGTATAAAATATTGTGTAAATCGCAATAACAATTGAAAATTCGGGTAAAATTCAGACAAAATGAAGTTTAATTCATACTGTACACTAACTACGATCTAATATCTGTTCAATTACGATTCTGTACGATCAATTAGCTGTTCCACTTTTATATCTGTGTTCACATCATTCAGTATAAGGCCGGGTGTCCACGGACGACTATCGCAGAAGGACGTAGTTACCACAATTTTTGGAATTGTCGGTCCGGAAACGCAGCTCCGAGTCAGTACATTTGAAACAATGGCCGCAGTCGCGTCTATCGGTGTCCACGGACCACGCGTTTTGTCGTAGGTTTTTTATGAGGTGCGCTAGTGGTACCGACTCGCCGTGCATACCACTGTCCCCTAGCTTCTGTGGTAGTCGCAGCCTGTTTCGCTCGTCGTCTGGACGACTTTTTCTGCGTTCTGTCCCAGTGTTTGTGCGTGTATATTAATATTTTTTAATATGTATATTAATATTAATGTTTCCGATTTCTTGCTGGACATATCTAACTTTTATATTGTTTTCAATTGTTATTAGAGTAATATTAATTTTAAAATCTTTAAGATACACTGAAACAGTTGTTTTTGAATGTGTATGCAAGGTTCCTATAATTAACATTTACCACATCATATTATATTATTTCATAAACACACCAATGGGCAATCTCATATTAGTTGTTATTTTTATTAACTTTATAAGTGAATTCAACGACTTGCAGTCAAATTTTCATTAAGAATAAGTCGAAATTACTTACTCTGTAGGCCAGACGTTTTCTTTTCGAATCTTTGAGATCCATTTTCAGAGGCGTCCTCCTTGATCATCGATGTCAGTTTTTTTTGTTAAAAGAGGTGTGGTTTTTGCAGAATGTGATCAAAAAGTTTGTGTGATTTAAAATTTAGTTATTTGTTGAGGATGTTTTTTTTGTGTGTGGTGTGATTGTATATTTCAAATTGTTCTAAGGTGTTGAGTTCGTGTCCTTTAGATTTTAAATGTAGAATGTGTAGGTTGGTAGTGATGTCAGTTAAAGTGTGTCCAGTTTGAATTATATGGTCGGCGAAATTCGATTTAGCTTTTGATGTTAAGGCTCGAAAGTGTTCCTTGTAATGTTGTTTGAATGTGCGGCCTTGTTGTCCTATGTAGAATTTGTTGAGTTCAGTTCAGAGTTTGAGCAGTTCAGTTTGTAGATCCCTGTGAGATCGTATTAATTTGTTTGTGATGCCTCTGAAAATGGATCTCAAAGATTCGAAAAGAATCATATTATATTATTTCATAATATGGACGCCTCTGAAAATGGATCTCAAAGATTCGAAAAGAATCATATTATTATATTATTTCATAAACACACCGTACTCATAAATACACCTGAGGGTGATGCTTAATCTCTCCTCCGGTGGGATGGGCAATCTCATATTAGTTGTTTTTTTGGTTATGTCATCTTCAATCAAAATGAGCAATTCTTCAAATAAACGCTCCGACATACGATAGTACGAAAAAAACTTTTCTGGGTCTTCTTGCAGCTCACTGTGTAACCGGTAAAACTGGCCACTCAATACTCTATTACTTACAATGGGATGTACCCAAAACCGTCTGCGAACCTTTTTCCGTCTACGGATAATCCGACGTGTTATTATGTAACCGATTACAGCTAATACATCTTGCTCATCCATTGTAACTACAGGAGGCACACAGTATAGATAGGCGACTGCAGTACTAGTTACGTTGCCGGTCTACGAAAGACTGAGGAGTGGGTGCGGTGGCGGCAGTAGCACAGCAGCAGCCGCCACATACCACATCGTGGACACCAGTGAGTGCGATTTGTGGTACGCATTCTTCGAATTCCCGGTCAGTGGTACCCACTTACCACATGCGATAGTCGTCCGTGGACACCCGGCCTAAAAGTGAGCCATTATTTGGTATAAAAATTTTCTGTGATGATGAAGATCCATCTTGTTTCCACTAATATGTATTATAAACTTAAAAAACACTTTTGAATGGAAATTGACTCACGTTATGGCGTGACGGCCGTTTCGCTCTGTTGTCTAGAGCATCATCAGACGACGCACAGTACACTATAACCTTGATGCCTTGAATCAGTGTACTGTGGGTCGTCTGATGATGCTCTAGACAACAGAGCGAAACGGCCGTCACGCCATAACGTGAGTCAATTTCCATTCAAAAGTGTTTTTTCAAGTTTATAATAAAATTTTTCTGTTATTCGAGCAATGATAGCTAGACTACAATGCAGCTAACAAGAGTTAACTAGAAAGTTCAAATTCCGAGAACAGCTGAGCATGGAATGTAGTATATAAATTACTTAGATAATTCGTTATAAATTGAATCAGGTGAATAAATCATAATATTATATGGTTTGGAGAGTAAATTAGCGTTTAGAATTGTAAAATACATGCATTATTAACTAGTATTGGCCATTAATATAAGGCTTGTTTTAGATTATGTTGAGTTATAACAAGATGGCGCATGTGCCAATGATGGTACCACTTTATACATTTTATACTAGGTATGTGCTCCACTATTCAAGGTATATAGAATATATACAGCATGTAAATAGGTGTAATCGTATGCTTTCACATAGCAGCTTGGTATAAAAGTGGAACGAATCATATGATAGGACGTTTGTGCAACCGGGGGTAAAAGTATTACTGATACCAAAAGTATCAGTCATAGTAAGGGAAGAAAAATAATTGTTTTTAATGAGAATTACTGTAGTATTCATATAACTTGGCAGCATGTAGCAGATGGGACATGCTATATCTTAACCCAACATACTGCTGCCACGTTATATGAAAACTACAGTACCCGTTTTTGTAATCAGGACATATTAAATTTTAGCAATTTATCACAGTTCATATGATTAGTGTATCAGCTGTGCTTAATCTGAGAAACTAACGTGTGTCAAATTGAAATATTTCTGTTTATAGAAAAACCTTGCAAATAGTTTAGCTATAATAATTATTGTGAGTGCTGAATGAAGAGCTGTAATTGTGACTAGTTAATAAACGATAGTGCTATAGAGTGCATATAGTTCTATGGTACATAATAAATCATTGATAAAGGATAAAATACGGCCCATAACTTCTTCAATGTCCACTAATTAATCATCGACTAATAGAATTTGTTTTAACATAGCATAAAAGAGTAGGAACTTGAAAAGTTGTTTTTGATCCAACTCAATAAGAAGTAGAAAGAAATAAATCATTGTTTGATGCACATTGTCATCATAATGAAACCATCTATAATAATTTATCTACGATAATTTTCTCTGATAATTATTGGCCGAGTGAAGTGAGGTCTGTTTCAAGTTGACAATTTTGCATTTGTACGTTTGAATCGCATTTATGATTAAACGTGTGGACCAACTTTTGTTGGAATCAGGAATATACAAGTCACTTTAAGTCACATCACACGGTTTTTTGTTGAACTCTATCCAGCAGATATTAAGAAATTTGCACATTATATTATGGACGTTTCAGGAGGAATCTGCCATACTGTGTCAACACATTGAAGAAAAACAACCATATAAACATAAGCCCGGAACCGCTTCGTTACAGAAATAAAGGCGGCTAAAGTTGGCAGCTATCCCTATAATTTTGCTCCATGAAAACCCTCTGAAGCGTCCGTTCAGGTATTAATTTGATTAGCATGTAAAATGAACTGAAAATCGAATAAAACATGTTGAGTCTGTTACTAGCTTAGTTATTGAAATCATTTATGAATTACACAAGAATAGTTATAAAAACATTTTTCAAGTTTGAAGTAGACTAACTTGATTATTTCTCAATAAACCAATACTTTTCCACAATAAAACTTGTAGAGAATTCAATTTAAAAAATAAAATGTCGAATCACCCAACAGCTTTAAACGTACCCATAGTAAATAAAATCGGATTTTATTGGATAAACATACACATGAATTAAAGCTGACAGTAACCGTGCAAAATCAGCGGGTTTAACCCGTTTTTTGTACTTTGGGTTCGAATGAATGAATTTTATTTCCAAATAAATTACAACAAAACATTTTCTGTTACAGTGTGCTCAAATAGTTACTACACAGTAGCAATTCAAATAAAATTAAAGAATAAAACTAAACACAAATGTATAAAAAAAATATAGTGTCCTAAGGAAATTATCTTGCATGTGCCATGGCCTGTGCGCAAGCTAGAGTTGAAATTAAGCTATTAGGTGATTTGACATTTCATTTTCAAAATTGGATTCCCTACACGTTTTATTGTAAAAAAGTATTACTTTATTAAGAAATAATCAAGCTAATCTACTTCAAACCAGAAAAATCCATGTTTTTATACAACCTATCTATTTTTGCGTAATTAATAATTGCGCTGAGGCAGATTCCTCCGGAAACAGCTTGTATAATCAGTGCTCACCATAAACCTGTTAAGAAAATTAGAAGGCTAAATGCAGTTAAATGTAGTAATGCAGTTATATATCTACTAAATTTAAAGGAATCCTGAACGTCTATAAAATGTGATGATCGTTGTCTTAGTAGAAACTTTGAAAAACTTTATAGTTTTCAATGCTACAATTTTATTGTTTGACGTTTTTTCTTGACCGCGAGGACTACTGTCCACAGAATTAAAAGTCCAATGACGCCTACAACTGTATTTATTATGTAATATTTTCATTCAACACCTGCTTGGACAACTACAATGGTTGAGTTCATGGGAGCCTTACCGTTTACCGGTAAATGAAATTTTTCCAGAAACTAAGATGTCTGTTTTATCAACGTATAAATTCGAATAGACCAATCAGACGTCACCGGTAAAGCTCTCAAGAGCTCAACCATTGTTATTGTGTAGGAGAATACGAATACTTTGATAACATTATGCACTTTCGAACGATTTGAAAGTTGCGTTTTTGATCATATGGTTCAGCATTGAAAAATCGGCATAATACAAACCAGAAATGTAATTTCTTTGCTTGCGCAAAGGCAGGAACGATTTTTCAATTCGTTAACCTCTCAATTGATACGTAATCATTGCAACGCGAAATGGCAGTTGATATGGAACAGCCCTGTTGATAAGCAAGGGTTAATCGATAGTTTAAAAACGCTACTTTTAATGCGTTTTTTTTACAAAGTTCCAGCTGTATTGGTACTCACATATTATACTGAGACCAAACGGAGCAAGCGTAACCTAACCTTACTAGAACGTAAATTCCTAGATACCGAATTCTATAATGTATGGATTGAACCGTATGCACATTCCACATTAACGGAACGTCACGATCTAGCGAGGTTTGGTTAAGCTTGTTCCAATGCAGAGCGCTGTTGAATAGTGGCCTCCATAAGTAGCGATTTATTTCTAAGTATTTTGTGTTTCAAATAACCTATTAAATGTGTGAATTTCAGGTAGATAGGCTCAAAAACGCAGCTTTGAATGCGTTTTTTGCACACTTCCCGGTGTTTGCGATAACTTAGTTTTTATTATTTCTCATAAACATGAGAATTTCAAGAAAATCGGAGGTGACCCTCATTTGCTACAGAATTACCGACAGTTCAAATACGTACCGTCACAGCACGCGGAATGTCCGTACCTTTTTCGGACATTTCTTAGTTCTATGTCATGCCTGTCTGTTGTCCATTCTATGTCAAAACTGACCAACGATTTGACCAGGCGATTTGCAATTCGAGTGAAAACACCTGTGAACAATATTACTATAAGATTCCAAAATTCAGTAAAAAGTAAGAGATAAATGAGGGGGAAAATATCAAGAGTGCAACTATAATAAATTCACAAACAGAAGTATCCACTAAGTAAAATCCAGCACAAATACAATGGAATATTTCATTGTACAAGGCACACCAAAAGCTTAATTTTCCGCTTCGAAATATTTACGAATGCTTAGTGTTCTTGGGATATTCCATGCGGTAGATTTATGACGAACATCGAATAAAGCTGAGTTACAATATTATATTAACTTATAACCTTAAAATTGTAAAGTATCATAATTAAACTCACTTTCGGTGATGCTCTTCCAGCGATGGCTCACTTTGATGCATTGCTGCAAATCTTTAAGCGGAAGAAAATTGAGAATAAGTTCAAGAATTTCATTAGGTAAAGCATCAATCGTGCACTCGGACTTTCTATCAGTCATTTTTCTGTAATAAAAGTGTAAACTCACAAAACAAGTTTTTATCTCTAATAAGATCATTCACTCTTTAACCAAGCTCATGTATGCACCATCAGAAAAAAATTAATTAGAAACTAAGAAGCTATCATGAGATCAACCAAAAATTAACCGACACCGACTGGTTCTTGCTGAGTTTGATGGTTAGATTACAAGTTAGTCGCGTTCGCGGTTTAATGCTCATTGCTACAACCAGGCTGTCCAACATGAGCATGAAAATTTAAATATACAAAGATTGATCATTACATAGATAAATATTCATTACAGATAATAACAAGAATAATGATTGTTTATAATTATTCAAAATTAATCTGCAATACTATGTGAGATCGAATTGATAAGATGGAACTTTCGTCAGATGTATCGATATGTGTGAATGTGAGGACCATTGACTACTAGATGAGTAACTCCGGAATCCGTTGTGAAGTTATAGCGCTAGTATCGCCCGCTTTTAAATCAGGGAAATTTAACTAGCGGCAATGTAAACAACCTGTATTTATCAGTGCTAAAATAATGTTATTAGTTTTGTGTTGTGAAATGATTTTTTAACATGGTTGTTTCATGTAGTGATTATCGATGTACCAATCAGTGCAAGCCTGGTGGAAATATTTCTTTTCAAATAAGTAATTTTATCCCTGGATTTCTTGTTCCATGACGAACTACGTTGTTAATATTAACTTTTCATGTGAAATTTAATGACTTGCAGTCAAATTGACTGCAAGTTGTTAAATTTCACATGAAAAGTTAATAATTTTATCCTTTTATTGTCTACATGTAAGAGTTTTTTTGTTTTGTTACTTTTATTGTTTCTTTTTTATTTAAAATTATACTATACCATATTCATCATTTCAATCTTGTTATTATAAGCATTAATTAATCATTAATAGACCATACATAGAGCAATAGACCATATAGCTAGCATTAATAGACCATACAGTAATATTAATAAATAACTCTTTTAATCAAGCGATTTCATTAACTTGTTATGTGGATTTAACGACTTGAAGTCAAATTAAGATCGCATTAAATCCACATAGCAAGTTAATATTAACAACGCAGTTCGTCATGGAACAAGAAATCCAGGAATTCAAGTGATTTCACTTGATTTGCTTCATTAATGAACTGCAGTGGCAGTGGTGAGCATTCTTGGGGTTTTCAATATGAATTTATATATGAGCCTACTGTATTTTGAAGCATATGATACCTGAAAATATAATATAAATTTATTTCTTTGGTGTTGCAGTTGAATATTACTTTTTAATTTGAAATAAACATTAATGATTATGATGCAGCATTTGAATATTCTTCACTAGCGAATTTAACACTTGAATATTTGAGTGATGGTCATTTCGCATTGTTTTTATGCTACCTCAGACACTGTTGGAGGCCTACTGAATCAGGTTTATGATGTTTTAATAACCTGATTCAGTATGCCTGATCCACAAGATATCCTATTATTTTTATTTTATTCATAATGTGAGAAAGCTGGACTTGGATGCTTGCTTTATTGAAAATATCTTGTAATCACAAATTTTCTCACAGCACAAAAATCACATATTCAAATTCAGGGAATCACAGACCACAAATAACATTGCTCTAGAATTATTTTTTCTTCATCAGAGATTAAGAAAATTAGCTTATGAAATTTTGGTCGCCATCTTGGAAATATCTCATGAAGCGAGCGTTTTCTGAGGTTGAGCCAGAAACAGTCTTGAAAGTCAAATTATTACTACTTTATGTAAAACAAAACCATGGACTATTTAAAAAAAAAAGAATTATTGAAACCAATCAAGGGAGTTTTGAGAAATCTCTACACTAAAATTGATTTTTTCATAAGAACCTTTGTTAGTTTGGTTCTTTTGCCCGATTTGGCCTTTTCCCAAAGAAAAAAATGGCTCCACTATTCCATAGTCTTGAAGGTTAGAGTTACGCATCAGAAAAATTTTTAGTTGTTTTATAAATGGTGAGGACGCTTTGAAATCATGAGTTTTATGAATTATTAATTATTCAATCGTACAGAATAAAAATATTATAATAGGACAAAGGATATTAATAAATTAACATCTCATTAATACACTAATTTTTCTTATAAATTGACAGCCACTAATGTGTAATCGATTTGAGCATTATCTCTGATAAGATTCTGACTGTTACTCCTGCGGTCACGGGTTCAATGTCCGTTCAGCCTGACATGTGTTGTGTCACCAAATTACCCACTAAAAAGTCTCAGACTCATGTGGACATCATCAGCGAAATAATTCAAATATAATATTATATATTATACAACAATACAACATTATACATTGAATTTATAATGCTAAATTATCAACTAAACATACTAATAGTTCTTCTAATTAATTTCACCATTTCACAAAAATCGATAATTATAGCTACAATATAAATTCATAATAATCAAATCATACTTGGTTCTATTTAAATGATTTGCACTTTTCAAATCCCACAAGATTCTTAATAAATAAATAACAATAATATCAATCAAATTGATTTATTTAGAAAAAATGAATCGGCAGCTGAGGTATAAATAGGTTACAGTATATCTCTGATAAGATTCTTACTGAACGCTACTCCTGTGGTCAAGGGTTTGATTCCCGTTCAGCCAGGCATATTTTTTGTAGGCTATAATCATTCCCCTTATTTCCCACGCATAAATCTCATACACATGTGGGCATCAACAACAGCAAATAACAATACATAATATTATATATTATAATTATAGTATTAATATATATATAATATTATATTTATAAAATGTATATTATTTATTAAATATTCAATCATAATTATTATTACTAATGATTTAAATTCATTTTATTATATTACTTAAAATAATTTACTCCAACTTGATTATATTTTAATAATTTTCTCACTTCAATACATCAATGAAGCATTATTCCACATCGAAAATGTCAGTCTGGTAGAAAGTTGCTTGTTACAAAGGCTCAATATCAAATAATGTATCTGCTGTGGCGGCAAGTTGTTGGAAGTGACTCAGAGTTGCTCGCAAGTGGAACAGGTTTTTCAGTGGTGGGAACTGATTTTTCTATTTTCTCTATCATTGAAATTAGCAACAAAAAAATTACGATTAGTACCTCGGAAGGGGTGAGTGAGAAAAGAGGGAATATTGTAAGAAAGGTCAGAAAAATCTCAATTTCTGGCTCCCTCTCCGACCGCAACTCTTCAGCTGGGACTGCCCTTGATGAGAATTTTATATCATTTACTGAGAAAATACTTAGGCATAATATCAAAAAGTGATGCTACTAATTCAATTATAGGGACATTCATGGAAATGTATGCAGTCACATATCTTTGATTTTTCTGATGATGTTTATCACATCTTTGCTTGTATTATTGAACGAGCGAAGCGAGTTCTTCCTTTTGACTTGAGGCTCGAGGCGTTGTGTGTTTGTTTGTATGTTCCACGATAACTTTTGAACACTTTGACCAATCAACTTCAAATTTTAAACACATATTCTTGGAACCTTAATACAGATCAAGTTCGTTTGCCAATAACATTAACAGACTCCTTCATCCTTTTTGATGCGAAACAAAAGGATAGGCTCTCAGCCCTTCATTAATATATCTATATATTATTACTATATATAGAAAATAGTTGTTTTCACCATGTGGAATTCGCAATAGATTTCAAAATATATTTTGAGTTATCATCAGCTGTAGATGAATAAATACCATCAGGCTTTTTATAGAATCTCTATCAGCTCTGATATAACTTACTAATTTAATTGCCCTGATGTATGGATTTATAAACAGCTGTTTTATATGTGGTAAATATACCTACTCTATAGATATACTAATTCCATTGCCCTGATAAATAGGTCTTTTTTGTGGAAAATAAATCTGTGCATCAGATGAACTTGAACTTCAAGTGATAGATGTCTTGTGAATTTTACCTAATTCAGTATCTTCAAAACAGCCGTTTTTCGTTACCACCTTCCACCACGATAAGCTTCTCAAATGAGTTTCCCTTTCCAAAATTAGTTGTTTGCAAGCGAGTTCTCCAGCCCGTTGGGCTCACTAGTCTATTTTTTTTTTTTAACTGACCTTAACTATTAATATGCAACTTAACTTGTAAAGTTTATATCTCAGATATTGCTTCATTTATGTGGTGATGGTACTATGTGAATTTTATATTATTTATACTTAGCTAAGGTCAGTGGCGTAACTAGAGTCTACTTATGGGGGGTTTTACCCCCCCCCCCCCCGGTCAACCACTCTTACTCTCATCAAAAAAATCTCAGAATATAGATATAATATATATTATACAATAATCATGTAGGGTAAAGGAACCAGAAGCTGACGACCCCCGCCCAGCTGGCATATCTTCATATTTTTTCTTATTAAGGCCATAGTGGGTAGTTTTGAAATTCAAACCATTGAGAATTAAACTGGTATTTTGTGTATAAACTGGTACCATTGAATCATGTGCTAGGCATCATTTTTGACGGGGAAAAATACTTTGAGTATAAGCTGTCAGACAAGAATCCTTTATTTCTAGGTGGAATTCTTTAGGAAATATCGAAGTAAGAGTGTTTGAAAATCTCAAAGTTCTGTCAAAATAATCATTATTTAAAATTAACTAATGCTTAGAATGCTAGAGCTTGAATATATGTTGATTATACCCTGAGTTCACCTATTAGGGGATGATTTTCATATTTTATGTTAATTGGGGGGATGTCAACGTATTAAGTATATTTTCAACACATACACAAGTAGCTGACATGGTATGTCAGCCACTAGGGACCATGTCTGAATTTTTTTTTAAATTATTGTTGATATCTTATGTTTTATATGTATGATTACCATTTGATATATATGAAATCAAATTAGCTCATTCCTTACCTGATACGTATATCAGCTACTGGAGGTGACAAAAATAGGGGTGTCAGCTATTGGTATAGATGTCAAGTGATTTTAAAATCAAATCAAAATTAAATTTGTATCGAAATTTATTCCAGTTGCAATTAGTAATGAAAATGACTTGAATGAATTTTTTTCAAATTCAAATACTTTATTCACTTGAATAAAAATATTAAAAACATATAATACCGTACAATTAAATTTTTAAGTGTATTCCTCATTAGGCTATAGCCTGTGTGGAGGAATGGTTTGTCTCTCAACATTAGAAATTATACAGTAAATAAGAAAAGACAATAACAATCAATATATTATAAAATAGAACAAAAATACTGCTGCTATGAACTAATGACAGTTATATATACTATGCAAAAATATAGTTATGAAGAAAAAAGGGATAAAAAAGATATATTCTGAAAATGTTTGTATTAATCCAGACAATAGTTCCAAAGTTAATAGATAATATTCATGAATTTATTTAGTAAGGAGGTGTCAGCTACAGGTTCCTTTACATTAGCTTCAAATTAAATAAATGACCTTTCTAATTTTTACTTTTTCCAATTGTTTTTTAACATTTTTTTTTAATTTCTTCCAAGCAATGGGGGGGTTACGACCCCCAAAACCCCCCCCTCGTTACGCCTATGGAAGGTAGAGAAGACCTTCATGTTTTTCATGTATTTTACTCTTAACTTCGCCTAATAAAGATTTTTTTAATTTCATTCATATGTAACACCAGTTTTACACTGTAACACCAGCTTCCATCACAAATGATTATCAATTATCACCATATACAGGCTGAGATTGATTCGCTACTGCTCGAAGACTATTTCAAAATTTCATTGAAAAGATTCAACTGAACCACACCTTTTTTTTGTAGATTAGGTCTTGGAGACTCCAGTTAAGAAGTGTAAGACAAGTCAGAACAACAATTATACACTAGATACCATAATTACTATATATATTAGTTGAGGTGAGGCTTAATTTTGATATATAGAAGGAACTCTTGTACACTATAAAAAGCTTTATCAACTAAATATTTTTTTCAATTGTTTTTTAAATATTTCTATATTTTCAAGACTCTTTAAAAACTGCGGTAGCTTGTTGTAGAGTTTCCTACCAATATAACTAGGTTTTTTTTAATAATCTACTATTGTGATTCACCAAGTGATAATCTCCTCGGCTTCTTGTATTATAATCGTGTATGTCAAGATTTTGGTTAATATAATTAACCAACACCCAGAGGCGCACCCAGACATTTAGTTTGATGGGGAGGGGTTACCCCCGTCCTACCTGGTAAAATTGGGATTTTTCAGACCGCAAGATTGTGTTGTATTTCAGGGGTGCCCACAGGGGGGGCTATGACGCAGACTGCGTCATTGAAATTCTTGGGGGGGTTCCAAAAAACGTTTTGGGGGGGGCGTAAAGTTGATTGAAACCGTGTTTAACGTGACAACATTCAAAAATATACTACTAAGTCACCAGATAAAATGTCAATTAATGAAAATATATTTATAATTATTATTATACAATTGAATATGAATTAGCTAAAATAGTTATGTTTAGGATTTGTGCAGGAAGTTATTATTCAAACTTAGCAAGACGCTAAGCGAGTGCTCTGAAAGTGGTTTATACAACTTTACTCTCCTTAACAGTTACTAGTTAATCAGCAGAAAGAGCAATAAGTCGATTTAAAATTATCAAAAACAGACTCAGATCAGCTATGGGAGACTCATGGTTGTCCAATCTAATGGTTCTAGGTGCAGAAAAATATGTACTTGAGTCTATTTCTAACGAAGAAATAATTGAAAGGTTTTCTGTTTCCTCATCCCAAAGACAAAAACTTCTATGTGGGGTTTAGAGAGATAGATTTAACAAACTTAGAAGGTGCCTAGCTAACTTGTAGATGGTCACAGCCTACAAATTTAAAATGTTTGACTTCAAACTGTTGATGTTTTTCATGTATTTTACGATAACTCCTTACTAATAAGTAAGAACTGCTATAGCAAAACTTACTAAATACTAAAAATTCAGTAATTTTTCATAACTATGTCTTTATTTTGTTTTTGAAAGACACTTCTTTCGATTGTGTGTTGTAAATAACTACATACATGAAATGTGTGTCTTTTATGTACTTCATCCATACATAAATTCTCCCAAGATACTACACTAAGTAAATAACCTGTTGTTTAACTAATGTCCAATAAATGACTTAGTATTTTGAATTTTTGTGTTTTACAAATGAAGTTATTAACTCATTGTTTTCACTTCCTTTAAAGGAACAGCTTTGTAGAATTATTTAACCTAAATGTAATTGGTACACCGAACATAAACTTGAAGGTATTTCATTTTTATTGAACATTGTGTAGGCCTATTTGTAATAATATTTTATTGTTTAAAAACCATTTAGGTTCAAATTCTATTTGAACCTACAGCTATTTTGCAATTAAGTTTATTGAGCAGAAGTTCATATATTCATTTCATTGACATTTCTTTTTTACCTTTACAAAAAAATGTTACCTATGTAAAGAATCTCAAGAAATATACATACATTTTGTATATTATAGACTGGGTTTGAATTTTTTTCAATAGTTATAAAAATCTTCTTTTAGTTTTAGAAAGAATACGGGGGGCTTTTTTCGCATTTTTTTTTTGGGGGGGTGTGTCACATGAGGCTTAGGGGGGGTGGGCACCCCTGTGTATTTTATAGAATAACTCAATAATTACGGTAGATGATGTTTGTGTGATTTTTCAGCTCATTTCAAATCGAATGTATTCAATTTACCAGCTAAATGGGAGCTCTATAAGCTCAGGCTTATAGAAGCCTGAATTTTTCTTAATGAGTACTAATTTATTGATAAAGATAGCTCGCCACTCTTTCGCTATCTTTATTTCTGTAATGAAGCGTTTATGAAGGAATAAGCTTTTGCAATCTGGCAAATTCCTTGCGAGTTTTTCCTCTAACACCTGTATATACCTTTTTTAGCGGGAAGCCGCTAGCCGTGGCAGGTATCTGTTCAGTCAGATAAGATGAGCTGAGATGAAAATTCTTAGGCCCTCTTTGAAAGGGTCACCGATTGGATCGGTCACCAAAAAAGACTCTGTTCTCTGCTATAAAAACACTTCCCGGTGATACGGACCTCACCCAACTCATTACCCACGAACAGGTCACAGACCTATCTGGGGTTCGACCTCCGAAAAAAAAACATTACTTTATTACTGTAACATCAAATGTATTACAGATCTAGAAGGAAACAGAGGCTAAAGGCCCTGTATTACATTACTGTTCATGATTGTCAGATCGATATTAGTGAAACGAATAATTTTTAGTACCTGAACCCAGCCACCTAGTCGAATCGAATTCTGTCAGGCTACAAACTCTATTTCCACCCGAATATACTTCGAAATGTACTCGAAAAATAGGTCTTAATAGTGCATCGATATTGTTATAATCGCTATCCTATTTAAACAAGTGTGAAATCGAAATGTACGGTCTGGAGACTGGAGTACATATTACTTAGTCAATTCGCTTGAAAATTATCAACATTTTGATAAGAATTTCTGGACCTGAGGGGAAGACCATGTGGGATTGGAAAATACCAAATAAGAAATCAATAAATATAAATAGATTATTGCCAATGAACAAAAAAAAAAAAGCTTGAGCTGCAGATTCTTAGGTTGTAAGAGTCACCGATTGGATCGGTCACCAAAAAAGACTGTTCTATGCTATAAAATTACTTCCCGGAGATACAGACCACACCTAAAACTGTAGGTCCAACTCATCAATCTCATTACCATCCAACTCATTACCCACGCCCAGGTCTCAGACCTATGTGAGCTTCTAACTCTGGGAAAGATCTTGAACTTCTTTCTTATAACATTCATATGTTGGATGGAATTGAGTATTGAGCATTCACAATATAAATTTATCGAAAGAAGGAAATAACTCATTTTTCAGGAAAGGGGGTACAAATCGGATTTATTTTAGTGTTTAGTTACTAGTATTTTACCTGGCCCTGCCCGGAAATCCAGTTTGGAGTTTCACTTTTCTGGTAGATAAGTTATGGTAGCCGTCACAAAATTACGAAATTGGGAAGGGTGTATGAGTGAGATTGCAGTGTTGCTAGCCATAAAGTTCAGCTGTTTGAAAAGAGAAGTGCACAAACATGCACAAAAAGCTTTATCAACTATTTTTTTCAATTGTTTTCAATTGGGCTTCGAGGTGCACTAAATCGAGTTTAGAGGAACCTACTGTATGTGCCAGATTTAGGGTTCCAATTGGTTTTGGAACAATTTAAATCGTTGCCGTTTTTGTGAAATGCGTAAGACAAAACACACACAAACTCACACACACACACACACACACACACACGAACAAACACTCTCTCTCTCTCACACACACACACACCCCACTCTCTCTTATTATATAGATTTATTCATTAGTACGTTTTATCAACATTTGAGTATTCACTCAGTCGACAGGTGACTTGTCATTAAACTATTACTAAAACTTCAACATAATCATAGTAACTTATCAGTAGTCTATTTCTTTCAAATAACATATCTTATAATAATTGTAAGTATCTATAGTACAACATCCATGATAATATTAAATATACAAATATATTAAATTTTATTTTTTATTTAATGTTTGATTAAAATTCAGCAGTACAATTTTTTTACGAATAACAATTTCCTGACTGTTTTTTTTTGCATGAAATAACTGAGTCTAATTTCCGGTGAGCCGCCGGTGGTAAGAACTTATCGAAAAAAGAAATATCGAAATATGGTAAGAAATATCGAATTCCAGAGTAGAAACATCTTTTCGAAAGCTGAATGCAATCAGGTTTCTATTTTGTCTGTTGGAGGCTACTCATGATTGTCTGTGCAAAGCAGAAATTTTTCTATGTTTAGTTTAACAAAAAAACTTATAATTAATACATGTGTAATAAGCTCTTCCCAAAACTTGAAAAATATGGAATAAGAGGACTGCCTCTAGATCGAATCAAAAGCTATTTATCTAATAGATCTCAAATATGGGGGGATAGTTTTGAAAATTTAACATCATTTGGTTTACCGCAAGGAACAGTTCTGTCTCCAATCTTGTTCATTCTATTTGTTAATGATCTTCTAAAATTAAAACTACAAAACAGTAACTCATATCCTTCGCTGATGACACAGCAGTGATCTTTTCGGGGAACTGCTGGAGACAAACGCAAAATATTGCAGAAGTTGGCATATGTAAGATTAAAAATTGGTTGGACAAGAATACATGAAGTCTGAACATTGAAAAAACAAAATATGTCTGCTTTTCAGCAAATATCTATTCAGTCTAAATAAGGACGATATTGAGGTTTATTACAGGGTTATAGCCTGATTCTGGATTTGAATTCAAATAGTTCAACTTACTCATTTTGTTCCGTTGAATTTCAGGATTAATAATGATTATATTTGCTCTCACTTCCTTCTTACTTCTTGTGTTTCTGTTCACTCTTCGCCTTCATCATTCATTCATTCATTCCTTTTCTTCCATTCTCTTCATTCATTCTTCTTTTTTCATTTAGGCTGTCCATTATCATTCATTTCAGTACTCATTATATATATTTTTTACATTATCATTAATTACTAAAGAGATAAAGGAAAAATGTATATTATTCTTAGTCCTTGTTGAACCCTTGTATAAGGTAGACTTGTCGTCTTACCTTCATTGGGTGCGTATATTCCTCCTTACTACTGTATTTCTGTATTATGTATTGTATTGTATTGCAAAAAAGAAGGAATAAATTTGATTTGATTTGAATATAGCTGGTAAACCAAACTGTGAGTATGAATTAATAATACATTCCAACAGTAGGTGTATGATAGAGGAAATAACTGTAATTGCCTATCCATAAAAAGAGAAAATAACATAAAATATCTAGGAGTAGTGATTAATGAATGTCTCAAATGGGATGCACATATAAATTTTATTTATAAAAAGTTAAAATATGTCTCCTATAAATTTTACAGGATAATTAAAATTCTAGACATTATAGCCATTAGAATGGTGTACTTTGCATTTGTTGAATCTGTATTGAGATATGAAATAGTGGTGTAGGGTGGTGCATTTCATTCGCATATGAATAACATATTTGTGGTGCATAAATTGATAATTAAAACGATTTTACGAAAATCGAGATTGTATATAATAGTGTAGACTTGTTCAAAGAATTCAATGTGAAAACAGTGAGGCAATTGTATATAAAAGAACTATTCAAATATATAGGACAAAACAGTAGTAAGTTCATAAAAAATTACAGACCCTTCAACTTTAGAAATAGTACCACAAATAAATATAAAATTTATGTAACTGACTTGACTTGTATTAGAAGACAGTTGAATTACATCAGTGCTAAATTAATAAACATGTTTCCAGAGGAATATCTGGACCAAACTTTGAACTTCACTAAAAAAATATGAGCATTCAAAACTGAATAAAGAGTAATTTTCTCTTTGAAATTGAATTTTTGGAGAGGGAGGCACAGGTATAACATATTTTGATTCTGGATAAATAGTTGGAAATAATGAAGAACAGAAAAAAAATTATTGAAATAGTCTGAATAGTAACTGGCTTCAGCGGACAAGTTTAACTTATGCTGAAGTCAACCAAATTATATATTTTAAAATAGAAATATTGTATATGATAGATAAGTACTCTTAATAGCTTCTTTTTTTGCATTGTATAATAATTGTACTGACATTGTTTTCTTTGTGCCTTTACATTCTTTTGTGTTTTGGTTTTTTGAAATAAATTGAATTGAATTGAATGTAGATAGAAAGCATGTGAGAATCTTAAGGTTTTTAAAGTATGTTCGACATGAGTCCCTTGCTCTTATTCCACAAATAACTCTCAATATCCTCTTCTGAATAACAAAAATGTTATGACTATCTAATATCTATAGAATTTCCCCCAAAAATAACTTCATAGCTCAAATAAGGAGTAAACATGCGTTGTTGCCTAAACTATCAATGAAGTGTTTTTGTCAAGTAAGTGAGATCGAGTGAGAGTAACAAAATATGCTCTATTCAATTTATTTGTCAGGATTTGTGTATGCTCCCTCCAAGTGAGATTCTGATCTGAGTCCCATGAATTTGTTTGAAGTGTATATTGTTACTTTATGTTCAAATGTTGGGAGATGAGCCTTATTCACAGATGTTAAATTGCGGATGGAGGTGAATTGTATTAGGTGTGTTTTATTATAATTTAAGCATAGTCCATTTGCTCTAAACCAATCTGTTATTGCTGATAAGCTATTTTTCAATTCATTTGTAAGAATGATGTCATTTGAGTCTGATGATAAAGCAGTTGTATTGTATGTATACATGATTAGTTTTGCACCAGTTGTTGCTTTTTGGAAATCGTTTATAAGCTAATAAGCTTATAAACTAAAAAGAGTAGAGGTCCTAGGACAGATCCCTGAGGAAGTCCATTAGGGACCTGTGCAAATCAAGAACACTTCACATTGCTGCCTATTGTGGAGGTAAGACTTCACAGTTCATCGAAAGTAGGAGATGATCAATTTTTAAGGTAAGGGGGTAAAAATGTTATAAAACGGATTTATGACAATGCAGAACTGTTTTTCAATTTCGAGTAGAACAATGTTTTCACTGCAATGAAAACTCAGAAAAAATTAAATTTAAAGAGTGAGAAATAATAATATGAAAAATTATCGGACAAATAAATAGAAGGATGGATGGAGTTGGGAGCAAGGGCGGTCACAGGGGGGGGGGGGGGTCATGGGTATCATGACCCCACCAAAATCGGAAATTTACAGTGGGGAGGGGTAAGAAGGAAGAGGCAATCTCAAACTCCCGAGCTGAAACCGCTCCTGGTTGGGAGAGTAGCCTGAGTACTGAGTAGGTAGGAGTTGGGCATTAAAGATGTGTTTCTGGAAGGATGCGAGCAAAGCTTTTAGCACAACGGAATTAAACAGAAAAAAGTCGCGAATGACAGGTAGGCAACAGTAGACTACAAGCAGGTATAAATGGAGATAGCTGTTGGAAATTGAGCTCGATAAAGGCTTCAGCTAGGCATACAAGCTAATAGTTGTCAGCTGAGGAGACTGGAGAAGATGCGAGTTGGCGTCTATAAAATAGGACCGGTTATCAGTGGGGCGCAGTCGCATAACAAAGCACCGAGTGAGGATCGTTGTCGATGCTGCTTCCGGGGTCCGGGATGAGGATGAGGGTGAGGATCGACTTGTCAGGCCGTCACACAATATTAATCGCTGACAATTGCACGACACGGCAGACCACACAAGTAGAAGCGTCTATTTTCGGGGATGCTGGGCTGCTATTGGCCAGAGTAGGCCACGCCTCTCGTGCCCTGGCGGCCGCCTTCTTCGAAACCGGAGTGCCCTAGTACGCCAGTAGTAGTTGCAACGTATTGCTGTTAGGGTGCTGTGTGAGAGACCACGCCTATTGTCCGTCTGTGTGACAGCGTCACTGCCGCCACCGCATCCGTCAGGACGCTGCCGCCGCCATGTTGCATGAGCACACCAGGTGAACAGACGCTGAGCAACCAACGCAAACAACATTAGTGCTTGTGACCGCGTGCTGCCGCCTGTTTATGCTCAATCGGAACGTGTCTACTATGAGTGATTACCGTCGACATCGAGGATCGTCCAGCGGACAAACCTCGATCGGACTGTCAGGTGCAGGACTGTGAGTGACTTCTTGGTGGTTGGTTAGGTTGTCTTCGACATGCTGCGATCGGACACTGATTCACCGACACCAATCGTCTGCAGCACCGACCCTGACGATGACGACGACGATGTCCTCAGTGTCGGCTGCGAAAGTCCACCTCCAGCCTCCGCCTCAGCCTCAACCTCCGATCAGGACTCCTTGTCCAACCAAGCTGCCCAGCCAACTTCGAAAGCTGGCTCACCGAATGCTCTTAGCTTTAGCATAGACAATATTTTACGTCCCGAATTCGGCACCCACCCGGTTGATCTGACCAAACACAAGGCACCGACACCCAAATCAGCAGCACCGGCTACTCAGCCTTCTCCGGCACCCTCACCTCCCGAGATGCTCTGGCCGGCCTGGGTCTACTGCACGCGATACTCCGACAGACCTTCCTCTGGTAAGCACTTCATTATTTTTCGCAATCATTTTATTCGACTCATTTAGGCCATACATTGCAACCTGCTTTCAATTTTGATGTTCCTCATTCCATCGAGGCTAACATCATTTTATTAGCATTATTGCTTCCATATGAATCTGTAAATATAGTCTGTGATGTTTCTATAATACTTGATGTACAATCTAATACCAAAACTAATACTGTATTTCTATTTAAATTATGAGTTTTACTCGTTTTTCCTGGAGGGATGCATTTCGCTTCTAAAGAGAGACTAACGAAGCTTCGCTTTCGAAGTGAAATGCATCACTTCAGTTAGAGTGAAAATCATTATTTAAATAGAAATACAGTGTCAGTTTTGATAATAGATTGTGTCGGTTTTGATACAGGTACAATACTAGTAAAATCATTGTTTTTAATGCTCCATTCGAATGAAAAATAAACTGTAACTCAATAGGCCTGCAACTGAACTCATGAGTTTTGTTTACTTTTTAAATCTTGGAAAAATAACTTTTCGCTGGTCTAAATTCCAAAAACCCGGATAATCTGAACCGTAATTAACCGATCACTCTCTCAAATGAATGGGCTTTGAGGATGACAACATTGCACGTACTTCAAGGTCGAAAAGCACATCAATTTTCAATAAAATACAGTGAATGAATGATAAACACGAATAAAGTTATTATAGCTTGCATTAAACAGTTCAGTAACAGTATTTCATTCGTATTGAATCTGTAAATATAGCTAGAATACCAATAAAATTATTATTTTAAATACTGCGTTCCAATGAAGAATAATCCAATATGAAAATCTATAATGGGTTTCCCACCAATAAAAGCTATAAGATTATTTGCTCTTGTGGGCCACTACCTATTGCACTTGTATATGAGTCATCAGAAGCGGAAATTGGTGGAAGTTCTAACATTGAAAAGCAAATAATTAAAAAATGTTTTATACTTACTTTCTATTACTTTGATTGTAATAACTGGATGCGATTTTCCACAATACAGCTACAGTACTACGCACGACCACTTGTCCAGTGCTACGCGCAAAAATAAAAAATCTTTTCATTTCAACAAATTCTTCACGACCAGTACTGTCACTTTCATCAGCCTACGCTGATTTTACAATATTACTTATTTATTATCTGTGAGAGCGTGCTTTCGGCTTCATAACATTTTTGTCTTTTTTAATCAATGGTTAAAACATCATAGTTTATGGTTATAAACAATAAGAAATATTAGAACTCAAGTTCAATAAGTCTGCACATTTAAATCCCACCCTCCTCATTGGAAATAAGTTACATTTTTTGAGCTTTGTTTTTTAATACGGCAGAGGAATCGTTTAGTTGATTGATTTTAAATTATTGTTACCTGGGTTACACTGCCTAGTTATAATGTACTTTTATCTTGATCTCGTAGTAATGGAACAAACAAAATATATATATAGCAACTTATAATTAGAAGAACTAAATAAGTTAGTTTTTAATTTGGCAATTACTGATGGTAAAATTTTCTTAGCGCCGTCAGGAAATTGTCTTTACAACCTAAATTATAGTTCAATTCACTTAATTAGGTTTAGCCAATTGTTAACACAAACTGATTGTAGCTTTTCAATACGAAATTAAATTTTCTTTCCTTAATGGCCTTTTAAAAAATACTAGAGGCTAGCGGCCAATATAATTAGGAGTATTGGTTTTTATGAGTTGCTCTCTCTGTTCTGTGAATAAGTAGGCCTATATCATCGTTCGCTCGATTATTATTGTTTGGTATTTTATTTAATAAAACGAAAGCAAAAATTTTTCCCACCTTAAATCACAGTAATTTTCAATCCATCTAGTCTCTTCAAATAGATTCAGACATAAGTTCTAATTAATCCACTTTCAACCTGACACAATAGGCCTTTTCATATAAGGTTCGAAATGATTTTTTTATTAATCACGGACAACAAGAAACTTAGATTCTGAATAAACTTTGATATTGATATACGTAAATTATTCATGCATTTTCTCCGATCTATTGCTACTTGAACTTTGTGCAGGCTTAAAAATATCATACTGAACAATAATATTCCATACAGCTTGAAAGTTTCAACTTTTTTAAAGAGTTTCCCATAGAACCTCGGCGCTGTAAAAAGGGTTAACTTCTAAGGTTTTATAATTTATTTGTTATATCAGAGTAACATAGGCCTAATGTATTGTTAAGAAAATTCTCATTCAAACATTTTCCTCGTGTTATTTGATTCATTCGAAAATAGAGGGTAATTTACTATTGCAGAATCAGTTTATTAATCTTGAAGGCCTTTGTCTTCATCTTGAAAAATTTGACGATGATCAAAGATTTGAAATGATTGCCGATGAGAAGAAAGTTCTAAGCCGCAATAGTTTGACTTCATAATCTCGTTTCAATAGTTTCATTTTTGTAATTAAAAAACTTTTTTTGGATGAAAAGTGATGGAAAGTAGATTGTTGAATTTCTTGATCCATACCGATCTGCGTTGTTAATGTAAACCTTTTATGGTAAATTTAACGACTTTCAGTCAATTTTAATAGAGAATAAATGAACAACTTATTTACTGATGTAGGCTGAAACGTTTTCGAATAGTGATGATTCATTTTCAACAGCAACCTAGATCGTCAGTGCTCTCTTCATATTTTAGTCGGTTTACAAAACCACAATAATTCTGATAACCAAAATCGAAAATGAAGAGAACACTGACGATCCAAGGTTGTTGCTGAAAATGAATCATTGTGATTCTAAAACGTTTCAGCCTACATGAGTAAGTAAGTTATTTATTTATTCTCTATTAAAATTGACTGCAAGTCCTTAAATTTATCATAAAAAGGAAAGCAGATTTCGGACGTGAAGACTTGTCAAAACGTGTGCCCCAGAATAAGGAAAAATGCATTGCTCTAATGAGAATCATCACGATTAGGCTAGAACATGGAGAATAGAACCTTCAATTTCACGTTCAACTAATAACTTGTTAATCGTTATCGCTTTCTGTCGTCAAACAACAGTGTAGGCTACATAATGATTCATGGAGGCGAAAAACAATAAGTTAGATTAGATTTGCTGCTTTTATTAGTTGATGTCTTTAGTTATCATGAGTTACGTCGCCAGTGAGAGGGATTGGAGCAACGAACACATAAGACCATGACATTGGTCTTATGTGTTCGCTGGGTTGGAGTGACTTCTCACCTATGGACTTTTTGGTCCCAAATCTGAAAGTTTTCATCAGGAATTGATAGAACAACAAATGACATTACCAAAGTTTGCGAGTTTCGCATTTCAACAACCATCATTTCTTGCGAATTAGTTGAGACTTGAAAAACTGCACTTTCATCGGACTAAAACTGAAATATTTACAGAAATTGGCTATTGTGTAGTCATTTATACGTTACCAGTACTCAACAGTTTTTCCAGGACTGAGTCATCTTTCACTTCGAATATTTTGTCCCTAATTGCCGAAATCATTTTCGGAGCATAACTTATTATGCTCAGTTAAGTACGGGAAAATTGTCTTACTTTTATTCACTATACCTAACATTTTCGTGAATGCCAATGCATGCAGTAGGGGTGACATAGGTGTACGTGTAGGTATACGACAAAATTCCAAGTAAGTTACTAAATAGTAATATATTACAAAATTACAAAGCAGAACTAAAAAATTGCTGTATATCTTGTACAAGTACCACGGGAAACGAGTAGCCTACCTACAACTTATGGGTTCAATTACAACTGTATCAAGTTTAGTTATATAGCTTGTGTATCTGATGTTCAGTAATTTGGTAAGAGTGCACACATCCTTAAGGCCCGTTTCACACACATCGATTTCATCCGTATGGTAAAATCTCGAACGGTCCACATTCCAACAGTGGCGTGAAGAAATAAATGAGGCTCTTCACACATATCGATATTATGCCGAACGGTAATGACAACCGTCCGTTGCCGTGAAGCAGCCGTCCAATGTCCTGACCAGGACGGCCGCCGTTCGGTAGGCAATGGGTAGAGGTACAGAAAACTTGTGGGCATTTTCAAACATATCGAATTTGACCGTACGATAATTTGCATTGTTTATTCAATGCATTATCTTTTGCATTGCTTTTCCTCTTCAGAGACTTCTCTGTCTCTGTCTATATATAAAGTAATTTTATCTTTACCTTATCTTTATCTATAACCATAAAACAGTTTGGAGTTCAAAATTTGTTCACTTTTGTCCATTCCGTTCGAGATCAACCGAACGGCTAAAATCGTACGGCCGATATCGATGTGTGTGAAACGGCTCTAATTGAAGAAGTTGGACTGTAAGCTCTAGTCTCTAAATTACCCAACTTGGTTATAAGAATAATGTCTCATACTCTAACTTGGTTATAAGAATAAAAGTCTCATGCAATCTGCCGCCCTTTCGCTATGGGATGGAGGTGAAAACTAAGTAAAGGGAAAGAAGGTAGAGCCCTCAACAATATGAAGATAATATAGCCAATCATTTTTTATAAAAGAGGTTCCAGGTTCTAGAGACGGATTCAGATTCAGATAGCTTTATTCGAGTAAAAGTACAATTTGTATGACTACTGACTATTACCTTACAATGAATGACATCAGCACCTAAATTCATGGAAGATAGATAAAAAATAGATACAAGACGATACGTTACTATTACACTGTTTTGTAAGTTAGATTACTGACATTAACAAGAATATTTGCATAATAAATGAATTGTAATATCAAGGTAATGCATTTACACAAAAGGGCGGAGTTAGGGCAAAATAGCCCTATCTTACACTCAACCTATCAGTGAGCTCTACTAGAATTAGTTTATATAGAATAAAAGAATTCATTTTAGGAAGATATTTCACAGAATACAATAAAAGTGATTGAGTTAATAGTAAAAATTGATTATTATTATTATTATTATTGAACTTGATATGATTCAGAGAAAAAAACTAAGTAATTGGACGGAAAATAGAGGAGAAGAAAAATTAAATTCAACACTAAAACTAAACAAGCAACTGAAACAAGAATAATTAAGAAGTAATAATGCATAGATTTAACTAAAGCTTATTTACAATCAATTAAAACTTGATTAAGAGTTAATTAGAATTAAACACAATTATGGGTGTACTGAATTAACTAAGGAATTATAACTATAATTATGTTAAGGAAGAAAAAATACTTGTGCTTGTAAAAAGAAAATAATGGAAATTAGAAAAAAATAAAATAAGCTAGTTTTATAGGGTAACACTAAGGTCATGGGATCGCTCAAGGGCTAGGAAGATGCAGCCATACTTTCCATAAGATGTCTCTTCAATGATGATGTAAAGTCTGCTCGGCTCTTGTTTCCTGATTGAAATAGGTAGCTTATTCCATTCAAGACATGCACTGACGGTTGTGGGGAGGGGGGGAGCTCGGGGATACTCCCCGAAAGCTTTTTGAAAAAATAATCTCTAATGTTTTCAGTGACTCTAGACGTCTTTCACTCTTTTGTCAAAAATTTTCTATCAAGGCTTTAATTCTAGAATTTTTTGTCTTTGGGACTGTGGGGGATGTATCCCCCTGATCACCATAGTTACGCTAAAGCGTGAACTAGTTAACACACGCCATATGCTTTTGTGATATGTTCTTTCAAAAATATCTAATGTATTATGTTTATTTTTGTTTTTACAGTGTGTAACAGTGTGTAGTGTTTTTACACTACTTTATCTCTACAAATCTAGCCTAAAACCAAAGAAACGTTTAAGAAATAATGCATAAACAATTAAATGTAGGCTTATGATAGAATTTGAAACCATTCTGCTTTTGAGTGTTGAAATGATTTTCTTTCGACTTCAATATTCAGGTGTAGGTATTCTACTACATAGAACTACGGTTACAAGCACATTACACTTAGGGTGTACAAAGGTACAGTAGTACTTTCAATAATTCCAGTGCCGTCCTGTGGTCGGCAGTAGTACCTCTGTCAGTTACCTGTTTTACAACAAAAAATAGTAGCGTACTACTGATCACACGTAACTCTCTTTAATATTATTAACTTTCAAAATTTAAAACATTTTTTTTTTAATTTTTAATAGAAACCCTTATTTCAAAAACTGATGCCCCCTTTTTCTTGCCCCCTGAGCTGCAGCCCCCCCCCCTAAATCCACCACTGTGTAAACCAAAGAAAATTATGGTTGAGGAGAGCGCCCAATTTTCTACCTCTGTGGTTATGAAAACTTATGCTGTGGAGAACTATTCAAAATATTGTATATTTGTAATTATTATTTTTTTTAAATTGTATTTGTAACGTATCAAGGGGTTATTGGTAACGTATCAAATTTTCTACCTCTGTGGTTATGAAAACTTATGCTGTGGAGAACTATTCAAAATATTGTATATTTGTAATTATTATTTTTTTTTAAATTGTATTTGTAGCGTATCAAGGGCTATTTGTAACGTATCAAAGGGTTGAGATATCTCAATTCCTGGACATTAAGGAAAGTATCAGGGAGTTACAGGGAATTTGATGAATTCCCTGTAACTCCCTGATACTTTCCTAAATGCCCAGGAATTGAGATATCTCAACCCTTTGAGCCCTGAGCTCCAATTTTCATCTAGTTTTTGAATCATTGTCAGTGGGAGATGCGAACTCTCGTGCTAAAAATTTATTGTTCAAGTAGCCAAACTTTAAAGCAGACCTACTTAGAACTATTTTCACTCTGCTATTTTTGATCCTCCATCTTACCTGATTGATGGTACAGTATAGAACGGTATATAAAAATGTCGTTTAAAAAAAGGTGGGATTTTATAACAGTTATTTAAGATTTTATATAACTTTTTCATTCAAAAGGTGGGTCCAGGGTACTCCACAGGAAATGTCTTTGAAAATAATCCCTCTAAAACCACATCTTCAGTGATTTAAGGCGTCTTTTTTGTAAAAAATTATTGTCTCTCAGGGTTTGTTAAAATTCCAAAATTTCTTTTGTTTGTGGGTCTCTGGGGGGGGGGGGGGTTGTCTATCCCCCTGATTCCCCATAGTTACGCCACTGCTCACTACAGACTATAACCACACATATATACATATATTATAAAACCCCTATAAAAGTGAACCAGCCCAGCAGTTTTTCTACCAGGTTCTCTTAACTTAAATTAAAAATCTTCACTGTACTTAATATGATCATTTGTGATGGGAATGTCAACGCTTACCTTCCCTCATTCACATGCCGTGCACAGAATGTTTCAAATAGGCCGCACCCAGTGGCGTACCGAGGTTTCAAGCGCCCTGGAGCGGAAGTGTCTTACGATGCCCCCCCCCCCCCCCCCCCCAATGAAGGTTTTTTGCCAGGCCAGATTCTACTTTTATCAATTTCCAACCATCTTGTTTTGGATTTTTTTCATTTTTCTATCAATTTATTTGCAGTAATTTTTCTAGAATTTTGTCACTCCTATAAAAATTTTCTTTTATTTTGGAAGTAGGATTCAAAAGTGAAGTATTGTAATCCTGTTCTTGTTAATATAAAAACCATTGAACTTCTAGTGGATTTATTTTTTCAGAATAAATTCAAAGTCTTCATTCTATTACTTGAAATTGTTATACTTTTTGTCACCAAATATAAATTGTTTTGGCTTTGCTACTTTCGACAAGAAACTACTTTTGATTCGAGCGTTTTGCAATCTGTCTGTTAGTAACGCATTTACGGTTGAACTCATGAACCGATTTCTTTTAAATTTGACATGAAAGTTCCTTTTGGTAATGCGCAGCGATGTATATACGGTTTTTTAAAATTGTGTTGCATTTTCCCCTTTAGGCCTTCATTATAGTAATACATTTTTTGTAAGTAAAAGGCAATTTTCTCTCAAGAACGGTGCGCCCCTCAGAGCCTTGCGCCCTGGAGCGACTGCTCCACTCGCTCCATTATCGGTACGCCACTGGCCGCACCTGATTGGTTACGTTTCTTTAACGTGGTAGTCGTCATTTTAGTATTCTGTATTCGTACTTACAACTTCTTTCAATTGAACGCTGATCTGTTTGATCGGTTTCTAAATTGATCTAGTTTGAGTTTTAAGCAATAAAGATGCAGGTTGACGACAGTATTAGTACCATCAGTGAAGTCTGTACCCTATCGCCTTACCGGCGAGCCAATTAATTAGCTATAATTGTTAATTTTGTAAGTTTTCCACTTTCCAAAGATTGGCCATGAAGAATGCTGTTTAAATCTACTAGTGTAAGCTCTACTAAATTTACCGACAGCTATAAAACGATGTTATTTGCTTAATTGTCACTAACCCGTTGGTTCGGAACCCATTTAAAACTGTAGGTTTGTTTATCCACTCGTCATTATCCACTTCCAAGTCTTTCAACGCATGCGGACTCCGATCAGTGATGAAAAATATATTTAAATAGGCCTACCACATTAAATGCATTTGGTACATACGGCCAACCTAATGCAACGTTATCTTCTGCAAGCTTTGATCGATCTAAAAATGAAATGAAAAATAATTACAGCTCTAGTAATAGCCCTAGCTTTTTCAAAAAAGCGAATGACCTATATTCCTAGTATTTCTGTATTTCAATAAGAAAAAGACACATTAAGGCAAGCTATATTATGGGATATGTTGTCCATCCATGTGGGTTTCTGTAACCAATATTTATGTGACTTTTTAATAATATACTCTTGAGAATGTTGTTCCACTCTTACATTGAGAAAATATGTTGTGAAACTTCATCTGGATTATCAGTCCTGCGACACCTTGCCAGATTAAATGACAAAAAGCTCTATACAGGTTACCATGGGCTTTTACTGTCACATCTTAGTATGGTGTAATTCATCAAAGCAAAACCTTGATAGATCCAAAAGAAAGCTGTTAGGTGTACGGAAAGAGTAAATAGATTAGATTCATGTAGGCCGCTGTTCAAGAAACTTGGTCTCCCAACTGTACTTTGCTTGTAGGAAGCTACTTTATATGTTAAAAAGAGTGATATTAACCACAATTTTGGCGTACAGTACATGATTAGCCTATACAATACACCAAGCCGAGGAGATTATCACTTTTTGAGTCACAATAGTAGCTTATTCGAACAAAAACCAAGTTGTATTGGTAGGAAATTCTATAACAAGTTACCGCAGTTTTTAAAAGTCTTGAAAGTATAGAAATATTTAAAATTTAATTGAGAAAATATTCAGTTGATGAAGCTTTTTATAGTGTACAAGAATTCCTTTCAAATCAAAATTAAGCCTCATCTCAACTAATTGATATTGCAAATTAGGTAACTAGTGCACAAGATTGGTAATATTGTATATTACGTTGTTGTTAATCTGACATGTCTTATACTATTTTCTTAACCGGAGTTGGACAAAATTTATCCACGCTTTAAAAACTAAAATTTTATAAAGGGTTGCAAATAGTGGAGGGCTGCCCCAAATAGAGGTTGTGCTCCAAGAAACATGTTTTGAATACAATACCATTGTAAGGTGAATGAATAAAACAATGTTGTCTATTCCACATTAATGATTTTTATTATTTAAAAAACTAAACTCGAGTTTCAATGCTCATGGCATCATCATCAGTGGTTGAGCCTAAACTGAATTTGGAATAAACTGATTTTGGAGCCTATTCAAAATTCAGTTTAGGCTCAACCTCTGATGATGATGCCATGAGCATTGAAACTCGAGTTTGGTTTTTTAAATAATAAAAATCATTAATGTGGAATAGACAACATTTGTTTAATTCATTCACCTTAATACGGAGAAGTTCCACAACATTTCTGAATCAAGTGCGAATTTCACAATGCCATTGTGTGGAAAATATTAAATGCATTACTTTCATAAGATTCAGTATCATCTTATAAGCCGAAAAAGCAGCGCTCCATGTTCTCACGTTAGAAGGTTGTTGAAGACAATTTTATTTTAAGACATGCATTAAAAAAAAACATCTGTCAAACCTCTTGTAATTTGGTAATACGTGAACCTAATTAGACTACCAACCATTTAAAAGCACTCATGAATGATTATTATCAGGTCATTTTAAATTAGTTACATCAAAACATTAGACCACACTTAATATTCAAAACATAATGGATATAAATCAATGGTCAATTTGCATGCACTTGCCTTATCCCAATAAATAATTGATCTTGATATGGCTAATATTCTTGCAGTGAGGTGGCTATAAACTGAATGCTCCCGTACCGGATATTGGCAATTTAACCAACAACTTTCGACTAATTAGGCTATCGGTAGCTTAGGGCCCAGTATTTGAAACTAAGTAGCATACTTTGTAAGAGTAAGGGTTTCTATCCCATATTTTTACTTATGTGTTTCATATTTTAGAAGTGGTGTGACTGGGGAAGATTAGGGGAAACAATCCCGGCCAGAGACCCAGAAATTTTTTTTTTTGGAATTTTAACAAGCCCTGAGAGACAATAATTTTTTACAAAAAAGACGTCGTGAATCGCTGAAAATGTGGTTTTAGAGGGATTATTTTCAAAAACATTTCCGGGGGAGTACCCCAGACCCACCTTTTGAATGAAAACGTTATATAAAATCTTGCATTACTGTTAGAAAATCCCTCCTTTTTTTAAAAGGCATTTTTAGATACAGTTCTACACTGTACCACAATCAGGTAAGATGGGGGATCAAAAATAGCAGAGTGGAAATAGGCCTGATTTAAAGTTAGGCTACTTGAACAATAAATTTTTAGCACGAGAGTTCGGATCTCCCACTGACAATGATTCAAAAACTAGATGAAAATTGGAGCTCAGGGCTCAAAGGGTTGGGATATCTCTATTCCTGAACATTGAAGAAGGTGTAAGGGATTTACAGGGAATTCATCAAATTAATGTTTTTTTTTTTTTAGGATGAAGCCCACATAGGTCTGAGACCTGTGCGTGGGTAATGAGTTGGATGATGGTGATTGATGAGTTGGACCTACAGTTTTAGGTGGGTTCCGAACCACCAGGAAGTGATTTTACAGCAGAGAACAGTGTCTTTTTTGCTGGCCAATCTAATCGGTCACCGTTACGAACAGGACCTACGAGAACGCAGCTTATCTCTCTGATTGAACAGATACCTGCTACGGCTCGCGGTTATCACTTCCCTAATGTTCCCTAATTGTATGCTACAAATATACAACCAATAATTACAACTATAAAATATTTTGAATAGTTCTCCACAGAACAAAAGAAATTTTGGAATTTTAACAAGCCCTGAGAGACAATAATAGTTGACAAATAATCAAAAAACCTGACTTAAATTGCAGAAAATGTAGTTTTGGAGGGATTATTTTTAAAAAATTCCGCGGAGTACCTCGGATCCCCCTCTTGAATGAACAAGCTACATAAAGTCTTGAATTACTTTACTGTATAAACCGCATGCCTTTTCCGTAATTAAAATGTACAGTTTCGCAACATCTTCAAATGTTTCGTTTAATTTTTGTTTTGCTGCTGTCTTTTTTCGCATGTGTTGATTCAATTAAAAATTTATTTTTTAAACTTTCTGTTTGTTTATTATTGGCCTATTTTACACCATTCTCTTCAGAATTAAATTCACTACAAGTATTGTTTATAAATTTTCCGTGTTTATTACCCATTTAACGAAGTTAATGTGGATCAAATCTATACGAAGCATGTTTTTCGAGACAGAATTTTGCGTATTTTGTCTGATATCTCAACTATGGTTGATTCCAGAGGTCTGGGACGTGTTTTATTCAATTTTTCAGTTCATTTTACATAAAATCCAATAAATGTAACACCGAACTTAACGCCATAAAAAATCAGTTTGGCTTTATTTCCATCCTTCCCTGAAAATCAGGCGAAATCTTTCACTAGCCGTAGTTCCCAAACAAAGCATTTCCGGATATATGTTTATATGAACTTTTTTCATTATTTTTATGAGAGGAAACCACCTTAGAAGTTTGTCGGGTTACTCGTGGGACACCCTATATATATATATATATAGTCTACCTCCCTTCGCACTACATCATTGGTCATCCCCCCCCCAGACTGATCTCCTTGTTACGCACTGCTTTTAATTTTCAATTAGATCTGTTTGAAGTAGTAGGTTCATTCTAAAGAATAATGATGAGCAGGAAAGCCGTGCAATTAGCAACATCTTTCAGTTCGTCTCAAATTGGAATATGCGGTTCTGCTTGTGACTTTAGTTGTTATAAACCAGCCGACCTTCTCAGTTTTTTTTCATCGTCCCACTAACCTGTCTCAACAACTTACGTTAGCCCACAGCTTGTTCCTCTCAGCCCGCGTGCTACAATTCACAACTCAGTGCGTTATTATTAGCCTAACCTTTCCACGATGTTGATGATGTCGCTAAAGGAAATAAACTACAGAATTTCGCTTGTATTAAATTTGCAATGAATAATTCTGTGATGTGGGTTGTTTGTTTGAAATAGTTACAGAGGTTCTGCTTGAATTTGAGTGTGGAAATCTAGTGGAATTATGCATTAACACCTTCCTAATCCTAAAACGTAACATTGTTCAAGTTCCTGGGAGCTTTCCCGGTAACTGTTAAATAATGTTACCGGTGGCGTTTGACTGGTCTACTTAGATTCATAGACGTTAAAAAATTTGAATAGACCAATCAGACGCCACCGGTAACATTTACCAGTTATCGGTAAAGCTCCCAGGAACTCAACCATTGTAATACACGTGTAATAATAATAAATACCTGTACTTTGCAATAATAATAAAAATATTTCCTACTAGGTGGAATCATAGTATATATGTAGTTTGGTGTTTGTAGAATTTTTTACTGAAATAGTAATAGTAATACTGTAATTAAAGTGACTAAGTAACTCAAATACTGTAATATATTACATTACTAGCATGGTAAGTACTGTTTTGCCGTGTAAACATGGTAGTTCAAGAGGACTTACATGAAGAGCATACTAATCTAATCTGACACTTGTATGTTGTCACAATATCTAATTATCCCCTACTATTTTTTGGAATACTGTAACTATAATAATACCTCCATTATTCCCTATATCTACACATCACATAAATATTACCGTTCGAAGCTCTTCGATTTTATTAATTTCGAATTCCTCAAAGTGTTATTAATAATACTGAAGACTTAGACTAGATTAGTAGTCTATTCAGATGAATTCGAAATTAATAAATAATGTTCCATATATTTGTCACTTTAATAAATTGTGAGTTCCTTCTAAACCAACTTGTGATTTAAGAGTCGGTATGTCCAACTCTAAAATCAAAGTTGCTGTACAGAAGGGTCACTACAGTCTAGTGGTAAAGACGCCTGACCGGCAATTGGGAGGTCCGCGGTTCGATTCCCGGCGGTCAGTTTGATAAATTGTCAGTTCCTTCTTACATTTTCTTTATAGATTACGTCTTGGAGACTCTAGTTAAGGAGTATACGACACGTCAGATTAACAATAAATTATACTCTCTTATATACTCTAGTGACCATAATTACTATATCAATTAGTTGAGGTGAGGCTTAATTTTGATATGAACGATATCGATAACGATATAGTGTACTCTTGTACACTATAAAAAGCTTCATCAACTTAATATTTTTTCAATTGTTTTTTAAAAATTTCTATATTTTCAAGACTTTAAAAACTGCGGTAGCTTATTGTAGAGTTTCCTACCAATTTCCTACCAACATGAAGTAGAATGGAGTTTGGAATTATTACACGTGCAGTGTAATCAGATTTTTGTTTGGTTTTGTATTCAGTCTTGATTAAGGTCTTTGTTAGGTGCAAAATGATATTATTGGAATCAAGTCAATAGACTACAGAGATCATTCCAAGTCTTAGAAGTAGTGGAAAGCCAGTCTTTTTGCCGCGTTCTAGTACACGATAGTAATACTTTAGAGCTTCTACTTTGTCAGTGAGGCTATTTTGTGAGCTTAACACGACGATAAATCGTCGAGATGATTTGGAGGCAAATGCTGGCAGCCGCCAAAATGAAACACGAGACTGTTTCAAGTCTTTAATGTTAGTTTAAGAGTGTGACGTTTGAAAAACTGCAGGATTAACTAAGCCATCGGTCATCTGAGGCCGACAGTAAAGAGGGTCGGCGGGTTTTTTTCCTGAGGTGAGTAGGGCCTATAAAGTTCAGAAATAATCAGATCCTCGTTATGCTTAGCAGTAATATAAATTATTCGACAAAATCACAAGAGTTGGAATTGTCAAAGCAAAGGATTTTTGTATGGTGCTCGAATTGCTAATTGCCGGAATGGCTAGAGGTGATTAATGTGCTTTACAGCTGCTGATCAAAATAGGCCACTTCACACTTGATCAAACGCGACGCAGCGATCGAGTTCCAAGCAAGACAACATGCGTTACGCCAGTGTGTCATTTCTATCTGTGTGTGGTCCCTGGTCCTACTAGGTCTTATCGTATCCATTGAATTAATAAATTCTCTTTCTCGAGCATTCTGTCTTTCTCTCATCGTATCATTCTTGATCACCGGAAATATTCAGTCTCAAGTCAAGTCATCTTGCCATCGATCATCCTCATTAATCGCCGGCTATGCCTAATTGACATCACAACTGTTTGTTGACTGGTTGATGCTTTCTTTATCTGTGCCCTACAATTATTATAATTCTCAATTCGGATGTTCTTTTCAAGATCTAGAGCTGCGTTCAAACAGTCAGTGTTGCTACTACTGTCCTATCAGATAAAGTAAAGTACAGTAGAACTACAAATCATCCGAAACCCGATTATCCAAATCGCTGATTAACCGAATCGATTTGAAAAAAAATTAAATTATAAACCCGAAATAAAAATACCTGATTTTTGATAATTGATTACAACGAAGCCGATTGGGTATTATTATACATTAATCGACGTAGAATTTTAAATTATTCAATTTCGAATAGAACAATGTTTTCAACGTGGAAGACAGTTTTCGAGTTTTAGGCGAAAAATTGAAAAAATTCCAAATTTTGGTTTTTTTGGCCCCCCCAAATGTTATGCACAGCCAAGAAACTTTCGCAAACTCAGGTAGCTCTTTCTTAGGATACCTAGAATGGATTAAAAAATGTTCCAGCTTTGTACCAATTTTTGTCCAATTTATTTTGCCTGGGCTAGAACTATGAGATGTTCAGCGAATAAATATTGACTTCTATTTATATAAAATGCAACTGATATACAGCACTTGTAAGTAATTTAATGCTAAATAAGTTGTAAAAGTGTTACCTTTTCATCTAACTAATAAAAAATACAGTGTAGTGACAAAAATAAACTCTTTTTCTCTAATAGTTCTTTAACTCTAATATATAACTTGATAGATAAATCACAATAAATGCAAAAATGTTGAAATTAGGGCCATCCTTATAGCCATTTGACAGACACTGTAAAACTCCCCCTCTAATTTTATTCTAAACAACTCCTCAAAATGCGAAAGAACAATGTTATTGGTATTGATCAATCTTAATACAATAACAGCAAGTCCATGAACAAAGAGTAAAGTAAAAACCGTTCCTACTTTAAAAAAAACAAACAAAATTAGTGTCTGAGTGATGCAGACTACAGTTTGCTAAAGCTTCTTCCAAACAATGTACAAAGTTTACAGAACATTTTAATGAATAGAGTGGGTGCCGTGTGTGGTCTTGCTAGGGCACAATTCTTCAGCTGATTAACTTCTGTAGCTTCTCTTCCTTATTTTAGCTAGCCACAGCAGCGCCTTCCTTGACGTAGTTTACGTAACTACGGAGGGGAATCAGGGGGGAATTCCCCCCCCCACCACATAGGCGTATTGCTTATAACTCATTATAATTACTCATTACTTAATTACTCATTTTCAGCAATTCCATTCTAGATAATTTAGAAATAAGTGCCCATATAGGTGTGCAGTCCATTGTCCAATTTTTAAATCAGTTGAAATAAACTATAAATAGTAAAAAATGCCAATACCTTCAATTCAAAAACAAACATAATTTAAATGAAGATAGGGCTATAAACGTGTTTGTAAACGATAATCAATTAGACCAGGAAGAAAAAATTGCATTTCTAGGAGTTACGTTGGATAGACGATTGACCTGGACTCCATACATTGAGAAAATATGTAGTAAAATTTCATCTGGGGTATTTGTCCTGCGACAGCTCGCTAGATTGAATGACAAAAAGTTACTTTTTACAGCTTACCATGGGCTCTTACTGTCACATATTAGGTATGCTATCTTAGTATGGGGTAATTCATCAAAACAAAATCTTGATAGGGTGTTTAAGATCCAAAAGAATGCGGTTAGGTGTATAGAAAGAGTAAATAGATTAGATTCATGTAGGCCGTTGTTCAAGAGACTTGGTCTCCTAACTGTACCCTGCTTATATGTGTATGAAGCTACTTTATATGTAAAAACGAATGATAATAACCAAAATCTTGATGTACATGATTATAATACAAGAAGCCGAGGAGATTATCACTTGGTGAGTCACAATAGTAGCTTATTCAAACAAAAACCTAGTTATATTGGTAGGAAATTCTACAACAAGCTACCGCAGTTTTTGAAGAGTCTTGAAAATATAGAAATATTTAAAAAACAATTGAAGAAATATTTAGTTGATAAAGCTTTTTATAGTGTACAAGAGTTCCTTTCACATCAAAATTAAGCCTCACCTCAACTAATTGAAGTAATTATGGTATCTAGTGTATAATATTGTTGATCTGACTTGTCTTATACTCCTTAACTGGAGTCTCCAAGACGTAATCTACAAAAAAAAAAAAAAAAAAAAAAAAAAAAAAAAAAAAATTAAAAAAATTGTAAAAAGCAATTGAAAAAATAAATATTTGAAAGATTATTTATTCAATTTGAAGCTAAAGGAACCAGTAGTTGACACTTTAGTGAGAAAATTAATGAATATTATCTATTAACTTTGGAGCTATTGTATGGGTCAATAAAAAAGTTTACAATCTATTTATTCAAGTCTTTTAAAGGGCTAATTAAAATTGGGATCAATTTGGATACAAATTTGATCTGGAAAGTTTGATTTTAAAATCACTACACCCCTATTTTTGGTCAGCTGACATACCTTGACACCAGTAGCTGACATCCGTGTCAAGAAAACGAATGAGCTAATTTGACTTTATATATCAAATGGTAATCATACATATAACACATATACTGGATATTAGAAAAATGAAATTTAAAAAATGATAATATCAAATAATTAATAATATACTAATAATAAATAAATATAGTAGAGAAATTTGAAAATCAATAACAATAGCTTAGAGTCCTCATTGTAAGCAACTAATTTGTTTATTTTCTTCTATATAAAACAGACCTAACACATTAGCACAAGAAATAAAAAACAAATAATTAAAAAATGAAATTTCTCTTAAATTCATTTCAATAAATTTAATAAAATTTAAATTGTCAAAGCGAATTTAAAGTGTGTTAAATTCATTTCATGAATAAGGATCGGATCGAAAAACGATTGAAGTAAAGACTATAAAAACTGTTTACTATATTCAATTTCAAAATCCCTTCAAATATTTATCTCAGGAACACTGAAATTTTCCATGCTCAACAATTAAGAAGAAATATGATGTTTTTTACCCCGGGGGGGGGGGGGGGGGGGGTCAGCTTGTGGGTTCCTTTACCCTATATGAATATTGTATTCTACATTATATCTATATTCTGAGAAATTTTTTGAAGGGAGAAATAAGTAAGAGTGGTTGAGGGGGGGAAGTGAATCCTAATTTTCTATAACATCCTCTTTACCACCAGTTTTTCTAGTAAGATTTGAAACGTATTTATTTGAGTAAGAATATTGATGAAAAGGAGGTGGAGAATATTTGGAAATTTCTAGCTATATGTAAAAGATACAGTATATCAAATTGTTATCAATTACTTATCAACTTTAATTCGTGTTCAGCTCGAAATAAGAAGGCGATAGTAATTTATTCAGGTTGATGATATTTTATTGATGGTGATACTATATGTGAAGCAAGTTGTATGAATCCATTTGTGATTCCCAGACAGTATTGTATTACGAAAAATTATTATTCAATATAAAGAAGAAAATAATTTATTCCATTGAAGTGTCACTTTTAGAATAGAATAGAATAGAATGACTTTTTTATTTGTTGATGTGGCGAAGTTTGGACAGTACCACTCTACCACTTAACCATGTCGAGAACACAATAATACAAAAATAACAAAATATTTAGATAAGTTAAGTTTCAAACAAAAATTAATCTAATCAACCATATATAAAATGAAAGTCCAATATATCTTAGGGGATTATCTTTACAAAATTTTGCTCTGAATGTGAATGTTATTATCTTCAAATTAAGAATTTCCTTTCAAAACTGATTCTCACATGTTTGTCTTTCTCATGATACTTAGATGAAAAAAAGTTTTTTGCTTACTCTAAGGATGGTATTATTCCAATGATATTAATAATTATTATCTCTGATTTTCTGACATTTTTAGAGCAATCAGCATTTCTTTGTTTGAATCATGCAACAATATCATTTTTATATTCAGCACACCACAGATAAACGACCTTCTCTATCACATATTATAAATATGTGGCAAAAAAGAGAGGTGGTGAGGATTTCTCCAGGATTAATTTATCTTCAATAGCGTTTATCTCGAAAACCATTGGACTCTCCACAAATGCAGTATGCAACTGACTAATTTTAAAGTAAATTCAATACGTTTCCATTTTTATCTAGTATTTTAATTTCCTACTACAAAATTCAAATTATGATGTTAAAAAGTTTCAGTCAAAAAAATTTTCACATACCATGCATTATACTTATACATTATTATCATTCTATTTATTTAAAATACAAATGTTTGAGGGCAAACATTTGTATTTTCAATAAATAGAATGATAATAATGTGAAATTATAAGTAACTAGGAAATATCCCATTTTTACCCTCATGACACAATCATAAATATTACAACAACCACGTTAAATTTAAATATGTTTTTAGAAACGATCCAAGAGTTGCAACTAACAAATCACAACACTAATATAATGAGAAATAAATTAGAATGAATACTTATAGAAAACTTACTAAAATACATGTTTCAATTAAATTAATGTGAAAAAAATATTAAAAATAAATATCAATGAAGGAAAAATATATAAAATTACTACAACTGTATACACTAAAGAAGTACCTATAGATCATGAATTCTAAAAAGAATTACAGATAATAGCGCTCTTCAGTTGTACAAAAGTTTTTAAACGTAATGTGAAGCTAAAAACAAAAATAATAATCAATGAGGAATTGCCACCTCTATCAGTCTTCTAAATTCTGCTGCAGATCATGGTTACATCAACATACAGTACTTTTTACTGGAGGAACTGCAGAAATTGACTGCGTGTAGGAACCTATATAACTTTTGATTGGCTAGAGGTAAATTGACATACGTTGCATCAAATTGAAGGCAATTCGACATTCATTAACTCTTTTATTTACCTTTTAAAAAAAAAAAACAATCATGAAAGCCACTATAAGCAAATGTTTAACAAAAAAAGTGGGGTGAAGAAGATATTTTTGAAAATGCTCTCGAGTTTTATCGAGTTTTGATAAACCGGTTGAACATTCCATAAAAAATATGCAAAGGACTGAATTTAAAGTTAATTTAGTTAGCTTTCTTCTTATTTGAATTTTTTCTAATGTTAACCAATTTCAAGATACAACCGAGAATCCCAAAAAATTTACCTTCTACCCCACCCCACCCCCTCCTATTCTTACCTCTCAAGGTTCATTCTACTACTCTCAACAGATTCTAAAAGATGTCAACAGAAGAAAAGAATTGTCGCATTTTCATGCACTCTACCCTCCTTTTGAGCATTCACTGACTGGACTGATTTAAAAGATTATTTTATCTATTCCCGAGCTACATGCAGTGATAGAACATCATGGGCGTCTATCAATATGGGCAAGGGGGGCTCGAGCCCCCCCCCCCCCCCTAGAATCCAGTTTTTTGTTTTAAACACAAGTTTACACAAGAATTTAAACACAATTCAGTTTTAAACACAAAATGGCTCCCAGCCCCCTCCCCCCCTAGATTAAGTAAGATGGACGCCCATGTAGAACATTGTTCTTTATCATTATGAAAATTCAGTTTCAAAAATTTGTAAAATTATAATTTTCTAAATACGTAAATGGTTTGTTAGATATACAAATAAGTTAATCAAAATTAGACTTTAGACATAAATTGAATGTTTTGTGAAGAAATGTATGTTATACAGTGTTGATAGAGTTAGAAATAGTTGATAGAGGTCTCCCAAATGATAATAATAACTTTATACTTGAAGCAATAAGATGGTAGGAACTTAAGAGTGACTATATGTATACGTGATACGTATTAGATACTTATAAGTGATGGTGATGGGGTTAGGAACCCCAGCAGCTAGTGTATTTGAAAAAAGTAGTCAAATATCTACCACTTTTAACTGCCATTCCACTATTCCACTCCACAAACACCAAATTAACGCCTAAATATTTTTTTCCTACAACTGCTCGTAAAGTAGTTCTTTACGTACTGAAAACTAATTGTAAAATATCTCTTTATCTACGACCATGTCATAATGTATACATTACAGTTTCACAATTGATGCCAAAACAGCTGTCTTTTCGAAATTCTTTTTGAGACTCGTTGCATAAAGAGCTCATTATAGTACAGGTTCTACATTATAACGCGGTTTCTGGACCAATCAGAAGCATTTTTGATGGAATCAATATCGTAATTCAATATTGTGAAACTATCAGCTGATTTCATCAAACTGCTACACCAGCTACTTCAACCTAACAATCTACTATAACTTCTCGTATTTGAGATGAGAGGTTAGGTATCTCTGACAGTCACAGGTAAAATGAAATTGTTTTAATTAAATGTATACTAGTGGTCGCAGATAAAATAGTGTATGCAACGATTTTATTTGGCCATTAAAGCACTCGTGAAATATTTATAACACTCGCATTCGCTCGTGTTATAACTTACATCTAACTCGTGCCTTAATAAGGGTCAAAATAAAATCGTTGCATAAACTACTATTTCTGCTCCGCAAGCGGTAAAGTACTTTACGCTCGCCAGCTGTTTTCTTTATGCTTCTGTTTTGATTTTGATGCCTTCTCATTGGTGGATCACGGAATCCGTAAAATTCACATAACCTCAACAATGGCGAACGCTAACCAAATGAACGCTAACCGCGCATGGTCTGTTATGTTACAAACTACAAGCTTTTATTGTGTTGGAATCCAGAACTGCAGTTTTAGGAAATAGTTATTTATGTATTAAGAGCGCGAAGCGCGACTTTATCGCTCGAGCCAAAACATTTACTGCGCGACGCGTAGCGGAGCGCAGTAATTTTGCGAGAGCGATAAAGAAGCTTCACGCGCGAATTGCATACAATATTTTTCCTAAAACTGCAGTTCTGGATTCCAACACAATAAAAGCTTGTAGTTTGCAACATCACAGACCATGCGCGGATTTGGTTAGCGTTCGCCATTGTTGAGGTTATGTGAATTTTACGGATTCCGTGATCCACCAATGAGAAGGCATCAAAATCAAAACAGAAGTGTAAAGAAAACAGCTGGCGAGCGTAAAGTACTTTACCGCTTGCAGAGCAGTAAAGAGGTATTTTACAATTAGTTTTCAGTATGTAAAGAACTACTTTACGAGCAGTTGTAGGAAAAATATTGTATGCAATTCGCCCGTGAAGCTTCTTTATCCCTCTCGCAAAATTACTGCGCTCCGCTACGCGTCGCGCAGTAAATGTTTTGGCTCGAGCGATAAAGTCGCGCTTCACGCTCTTAATACATAAATAACTATTTCGTTACTCATCTTTACAAGTAGCTTTGATAATTTTTTATTGGATAAAAGCGAAATATTGTGAAAGTAGCCTAAGTGCCCATGTCAAAATGATAATTTTATGCAAATAATAGACTATAACGTGTTCTCAGGTTGAGAGCGTGTTGATGCATCCACTGTGTAATGTCGTGTTATATCTAATGATTAAGTATTTACTCAAAGTATCATGATTACATGTTGGAGAGTTGCCAAACAAATAAAAATGCACAAGGCCCTTATTTCAGCCTCGCATCCATGCATGTGATTTCAATAGGGTAAATAGCATAAGGATTTACACTGCAATAGGAGCACATTTTACCATATAAAAACACTTTATGCATTTCCAATTTACAATTTTCAATCACAAGATGGATGGTTCAGTTTTCTGGAATAAATATTCTTATTTCCAGACTAGCTAGTATACAATCAGTTGAGGCCCATTATTTGACCATTTTCTTTTAGTGTTTAAGGATTAAATAAAGCTCAACGCAATTATGGTGAGAAAGCCAGCAAGTTGGCTGATAGAAAAGATTATCTATTTGAAATTTAAAGAACTTTGCTTCATAATAATTATTTTTGAATGTGCACAGAATAAACTCCTTTTGAATGAAATCCAATCCAAAGCCAATCTAATTGTCATGTCGACTCAGTAATCATCGAAATCTCACTTCTTGTATCGAGACTAGAATTTAAAAAAAATTGTTCCACACTCTCATTTCATTTATAATATTATTAATATGATACTCTCCCCACTGTGCAAGGTTGAAGCCCTAAAAGGTTGACCAGTTTTCAAAATACAATTAAATCAGCATCTCCCAACTTCCTAGTCGAGACTAGAGAGGACCTAAGTTCTAACTTCCTACTCTGGCCTTAATAAAGGGAGTTGAATTTCTCATTAATTATTTTTCCATTCATTTTTATAGTCTGTTCAGCGAGCCTACCGAGTGGGGTAAACAAACATGTGCGTGCGTGCAAGCCAAGACTCAACGAACCCCGATTCACAGATAGCCTAGTTTTCGAAACGCATCGAACAGGCAACGGGCCTGCCCATTGAAAACGACTTAATAATCATTTACAAACAGCTACTTGGATAATACTTATTATTTATTGGAAATGGGTACATGAGGTTTAATGAATTATGTGAATAAGTTGGCTTTTTTCTTACCTTCAATGCTATCCAAACATTCAGCAATCACTGGTATCACTATTATTAGAATTGTTCATAAATGTGTCGATTGAATTATTTTTACCTATACATTTGAAATGAAAATACTGACTTGAACTGAATTTAAAATCTAATATGTTCTTGAAATAATGCAATAATAATGATTTATTTCACAAACTGGAATTGCGACAACAGCTGTTAAGAATGAACAGTAGGTGGCAATGAGTGTGAATAGGCCGACCGACCGATGCCAGTACAACACTCGGAATTCCTCACTCACACACATGCAAAGTTTGTTTGGGTCACTCCGTAGGCTCGTTGAACAGACTATAGGTGAATGCAAAATAAGCAAATCCATAATTGGGAATGGGAATTTTTCACGGATGACACTCCTTGAATTGTGGATGATTGCATTATAACCTATCTAATGTCGAAGCAAAATTAGTCTCGCCTGAAGAACGTTAACAGTTAAACGTAAAAGCGTTAACCTTAAACTTTAAAAGCGTTAACCTTAAACTTTAAAAACGCACCCCTGGTCGAAACCTATCTAATGAAAGTATCTTAATAATCAGCAGTTTAATAATATATATTAAATTACTGTTTAATAATATACAAAACAGTTTACTTGTATATTTTCAACTCAAAGTCTTGAAGAAAGCTCATTACTATCAACTAAGAACTGCTTTAATGCTTCAAGTGGACTTTCAAATCAATATTTTTCAACTGAAGAATAATCAAATTATAATCTCATTTTTCTTGAATTTTCCTAGTGAGACATAGACCTAACCTAAAATTTGAATTTTCCAGTTAAATATTTTTGAAGAAATAAGTTTTGGCGTTGTATCTTGAAATTTCCATTTTTTTCAATTTTAATTTTTCTTTGAACATTTACCGATATTTAGGGGAGCTTATTCATAATAGAATAGTGAAAGTTTAATCAGACACCATCTATTAATAAAACCCAGTGATGGCTTTTTTTAAGGTATGCTAATAAATTAATAAAATTAATGTAGTGCAACACCCATTCCATTGACAGCATAGCAGCGATACCCTATACCCTGTGAAGGGTCGACAGCAGCTTTCAATTCGTTAATTTGAAGATCAATTTTGACTTCTAATAATATGATGCATGATATCCTTCTCCGAATTCTTATAATAGTGAGAGAAAGAGTGCCTTTTATAACTGAAACGAATCGTAGCGGAAGCTTCCGACAGACGAGCCGCTGTCGAACAAGTTTTTTTGGGGCGAGAGGAAGAGGAGAGAGAGAGAGAGAGAGAGAGAGAGAGAGAGAGAGAGAGAGAGAGAGAGAGAGAGAGAGAGAGAGAGAGAGAGAGTGAGAGAGAGAGTGAGAGAGAGTGTGAGAGAGTGTGAGAGAGAGCCAATGAGAGAAAAGAGCAAAGCCCGAGTGTATGCTTGTGTGAGTTGATGGTTCAAAAAAACGTTCAATATTCAACAAGACCGATCCGATTTCACGAGATTTTACAAGCCTATGTGAACGACTAATTAGTAGAATAAGTTAATTTTCAACAGCTCAATATTGAATTACACATCTACATCGTGTGGAAGAGCTTGATACCTGTCTGTGTTTTGAGATGTAATAATTTTGTGCAAGTGAGTGGCTCTGGCTTGTCCTGTGTGCACGCGATTCTGAACTCAGTGGGCCAGACGCTAGACATTAGAAAAGGCCACGCTCTGGCTCAATCTCATGTTCAACATGCAAACCTTTAGCTGACGCTATAGTAGACAAACGAGCAAATAAAATAAGACATCTTAATTATATTGAACACCTAACTGTGCTACTACAGATTTTTTTCTAGTTCCTCAATTAACATCTTAATACTTGACTCAATAATCTTTCTACGATAACAGTAAACTTCGAAACTACCAAGACTTTTTTGTTGGGGGTTGCCGAATGTTGCATTAGCTTTTGAGGTTGAAGCTAAGAGCTCCTCCTGTTGGTCGAATTAGATTGTCCAGCAAAGAATACTCTGTTCTCTGCTCTAAATACACTTCCCGGTGATTCGGAACACACCTAAAAACCAGTGGCGTACAGTAGAAACAATTAGTCTGGGCGCGCGGCCGTTTGGTAGTCAGCCATGGCGAGGGGAGTGTTTATCGCTCATTTCTAAAAACATGTGGCCCGTGCGACGCTGCAGATGTCTTCAAGGTCAACTAGTCAACTTTTACAGGACAGCTAGTAGTGAAACCAGAGCCACGCGCCCAGACTAATTGTTTCTACTGTAGCCATGGGGGGATCAGGGATAGATCCCCCCCAGACACCGAGAAGCAACAGATTTTGTAACTAACAAGTCCTGAGAGACAATAATTTTTGATGAAAAAGTTTGAAACGCTGAATATGTGGTTTTAGAGGGATTAATTTCAAAAACATTTCCGGGGGAGTACCCCGGACCCCCTTTTGAAAAAACAAGCTACATATAGTCTTGAATTGCAGTTGGAAACCTCTCCTCGTTGAAAAGACAAGTACGCCACTATACTGTACCCCAATCAGGTGGGGTGGGGGATCAAAAATAGCAGAGTGAAAATAGTGTTTCAAGTAGGCCTGCTTTAAAGTTTGACTACTTGAACAATACATTTTTAGCACGGGAGTTCGCATCTCCCACTGACAATGATTCAAAAACTAGATGAAAATCACTATCTTTGACACACAATTTGGAATATAAACTTAAAAAACACTTTTAAATGGAAATTAACTCACGTTATGGCGTGACGGCCGTTTCGCTCTGTTGTCTAGAGCATCGTTAGACGACCCACAGTACACTGATTTAAGGCATGAGTTTGAATAGGTTATGTATGTTGGAATGGTGAAGGGGTGGGGGGATGAGTAGGCGGGAGGTTTGAAATTGGGATTATTTTTCTTTATTATTTACTTCTTCTCACATACTCTATTTGACAAAATAATCCCAATTTCAAACCTCCCGCCTACTCATCCCCCCACCCCTTCACCATTCCAACATACTTAACCCTCATACTCATGCCTTAAATTAGTGTACTGTGGGTCGTCTGACGATGCTCTAGACAACAGAGCGAAACGGCCGTCACGCCATAACGTGAGTTAATTTCCACTTAAAAGTGTTTTTTAAGTTTTCATTATTATTATATTAGTGGAAACAAGATGGATCTTCAACATCATAACACAATTTGGGTTAGAATAATGTTAGAATGGATGAAGTTGTGTCTTCGCTTAAAACTTGATTTTAGAGAGATTATTTCTCAAAAATTTCCCAGGGGGAAATAATATCGGACCCCCCCCCCCCCCCAACTTCACTTTTGAATAAACTATTTATTTTATTATTGAATTATTGCTAGAGAGACACTCCTATTATGGTGTGAGTACTATATAGGAAAGAATCAAACCCTGTTAAATGTTGTCAATTCCACTTCTTTATTATAACAGCACTGGACCGCGGTTTCGTGGCTTCACCAGTCACATTTTCAACAGTACTAATACATTGTTTATCAAATAATGTTAACTAATCTTCAAAAGTCGATAGTCACTCAAATCGATATTTATGGTATCGATTATAGCATCAAATGTCAATCAATATCAAATGTAAATAAAGGTATAATTAAAGTTACTGATCTTAAATTAAGCCTACATATAATGGGAATTGTTCTTAACTTGAATGAAAACATGAATTAAGAAATATATATCTAGTAATAGGTTAACCACTACATTGTCCTAATTAAACTTAAAATAAAATTCACTCTTTCCTGGGTAATGATATTTTAAACTAATGAAAGTAAACACATAGAAGATATTGAAAGGAAATAGTTGGTATTAATCTTAATTTGAGTAGTAAAGGATAATACAATGAGATAATGGATCTGTTATCAGTTCTAATTCATGAAACTACTACCTGAGTTATCTGAAACTGAACTAACTCAATTTAAATAAAGATATTCAAAATACTGAAGATAATCATAATAAAAGATACTGATTATAATTAATTTATCTTACATTAGAATAAAGGGGGTTGACTCTAACTATAATTAAGATACAAAATTTTAATTATAGTTAAAATTTATTAATTTAGTTAAAAGTTATTAATTAATAACTGATTAATTAATAACCTGAACCTCTCAGGCTGAACGCCAATGCCTAAAACTGTAGGCTCAACTCATCAATCACTATCATCCAACACATTACCCACGCACAGGTTTTAGGCCTATATGGGCTTCATCCCTTCATCCCCCGAAAAGAATTAACAGTAGAAGGCCTAAATAGTACATATAGATAAATACTGGATTGATAAATAATGACTTGATAGGTAATTAATAGATACTTAGGCTTCCAAGGGGCCCTTAGAGGCCTCAAACTGGGACAATGCGATGCCTTTGAAGCCGAGGTAGTTAAAGGAGTATGGTGTATAAATGTTTAAATTTGAAATATTCTAGATGCATAGTACTTGAATCTTTACTTTACACGACTGCAATGGCAATAAAAACGGGCCCTTGGCGCCAGAGGATTTCTAGGGTCTGTTAGGATTCTAGAGGTCGAAACTGGAGCAGCAATAAGGGGCCCTGGAGTTCCCCACGGGGGCAATTTGGACCCTTTATTTTATTTTTATTTCTCACTGACTTATATTTGCCAAATAATGTGGCCACTTGATGTTGAGGCCTGGGGAAACTTGCCCCGTTTACCCCATCCTTCGTGTAACTTCATCTACAGTACATTGGTTTTTTTTTTAGTTAAAACATTATTCACTCTTCACGTATGAAAACGTTTTACCTCCAGTAACCGATATTATCGTTTTTTATTGATGCCTCCCTTCTCGTTTTTGGCGCCTCTTTTACAGGCTCAAGGGGGCGGGTTGTAACCCGGAGAACCCCCTGCGTCTCTACACACATAACATTTATAGAATCGATACCAGATATTTGTTGGAAAATGTTTAATATCAAGAGGCTACGTTCACTACTATAGTAGGACGCATTATTAATTACAAGATTCATTACAGCACATCACTTTATATCAGTAAAAAAAAAAAAAAAAAACAGTCGTTAAAAAAAACGGCGAGGTGGAACTACCCGTAAGGGTCTCCCCACCACGAAAAGCCATACGAATTTACTTATTTTTACTTTATATTAGTGGTGTAACTAGAGGGTCAGTTGGTTGGGGGGGGGGGGTGACTTATGATGTTATGGGGGGGGGGGGGGGAGGGTGTCTAGCACTATATCCTGTGCAATCATAGGCGAGAAGAAATATACATTTTAAGCGATTTTTACACACGAGTTCATTCATTCCAGCATTATTTTAATCCACATTGTGTGTCAAAGTGATTTTTATCGAGTTTTTGCACCATTGTCAATGTATCCATACTCTTGTGCTATAAAATAATTTATGTAGACATACTTGAAAGCAGGCAGTCCTACATGAAATGTTGAAATTTTTGAAAAATAGTCCCTCTGCAATCATATTTCTAGTGATTATCACTTGAAATCCATTCTGTTTTCTCTGGTTGACTATTTTGCCAAAAATTGTCTCAAGATTTGTTTAAATTCCCAAATGTCTTTTGTATCTGTGCTCTGGGGGGAGGGGGGGTCTACCCCCTGAACCCCCCTTAGACGCCACTGCTTGAAATAGGACACGAAAATGTACAAACCTGTAGTTTGCAAGTGATATTGGCTGCGTTTTTTTAGGGGAAATATTTAGAGGAAAAGGAGTGGATGAAGTAGTATGAGAAGAGAGACGCTGATTGCGAGAAGAGGAGGGTATGAGTGAACAAGATCGTCTCGTACTAATAGTTCTGGTCTGGCCGTGTTCTGTGGGTGGGCAAGCTCCAAATGAAGACATCAACTTGTACTGTAATCGGCCACACACGTCTTTCGATAGGACTGGACAGTGAGGAGTGAGGAGGCAGTGGACAAGAGAGGCAGTGAGGTGTTGAGCAAGAGAGGAGAGACGAGAGGCCTACTCTCCAATCAAGCCTCTCTGTCAAAAAGTCTTGCCAAAAATCCATTAATCTGTTTATCAACATGAAAGCCCTTGACAGGCATTTCTCTACGCCTAAACTAACTGAAACCTGATAATAAAATCCAAGTGCTGGGGCCCGTTTCACAAAAGTCACAAGTTACATATTCACCGGTGAATTTCGGTGAACTTGTTACTATTCTGAGTTACAAGTGTTTCACGAACGAAATTCACCAGTCTTTTAGTCACAAGTGAAAATTCACCTATTCACTAGTAAAAAGTCACAAGTTCACTATAGTGAATATTCATGTTTTCACAAGTAACAAGTAAACACTTGTGAATATTAGCCAAAATTTTAACCTATTGTAATACATGGGTAACTTTTTTCACAAGTGCTTTTGTGGTTATGTTATTTGAAAAAATAGTTTTGTCGTCGATGTCATTACTGTTCTTTCGAGGTTATTTTTTTGTCATTGAAGTTTTATTAGTTTTGTTATTGATTTAGCCTACAATACCAAAGGTTCCGTATTTGAAAAGGAAATTCTGTGAGGATAATATTTATTAAGGAGAATGAATAAAACAAACAACATTTCTAAATCAAGTGTGAATTTTAATATTTATTAGTTTAGAAGCAGTAAACTTGAATTGTCTTTTAGCCTTCAAAAATTTAATTGAAGCCTACTCGAAAGTAATTGACACTGGCCTAAGATTATATGGTGGATCATGGACTATAAAAAATGTTTTATTTTTATTTATGTAAAGCATAAGTGTTTTATAAACAATTCTCTAACCGTTTAATTCTAAGAAAAGAGGTCTCTTGTTGAGTACAGTCTAGTTCTCCCTAATGCAGCTTGTACAATATTTTTCTGAATTACAAAAATCTTCCTGAAATGTGAATTCATAGGTCCATCCTAAGCCCTGATCCCATATTGCAAGACTGATTGAGTATAAGCGAAGTAGATCAGCCTGCAAATATTTGTATATTTTAAATATTCATATTTTTTTTAAATATAGTTTATGGAATTTGAAAATGAAATAAGCTATTTCAGCCTTTGACACAATCATGTTATTGTCAACTCTCTCTTTTTTTTGCTTAATGTATCAGAGAAGGCCCCAAACAATATTTCTCTATTTTCTAAAATTGCTTTTAGCACTTGTTTTGCCCTCACGTTTTTTTTTTAATAATACTGACCTAACCAAAATTCAGGAATAGACCTAACCTATATTAAGAATAGATTTCGATTACAAATCAGGGAGAGAAAGAAGAAGAAGATTACAACATTTTCTTGTAACAGATGTTCTAAAAAGTAACAAGTAAATGCTTGTACTAGTGAAATTGTTACTTTGTAACTTGTGACTTTTGAGAAACGCCTGTACTTGTGAAATTGTACTTACAAGTGCGATAGTAGGTGAACTTGTTACTTTGTAACTTGTGACTTTCGTGAAACAGGCCCCTGGTCTCCAAATCAACAGTTATGTCCCCAAATTACCTTCCGCATTTCATTCCTTGAGAATACCTCTTTGTTACCGAAGACATCTTCATTGTTCAAACATCCACCAACTAGAGAACAGTAAAATTACTAACGTAGCAATTAACTACACTGTACAGCAGTGGCGTAACTATAGGGTCAGTCTGGGGGGGGGGGGGTTTACCATGATGCTTTCTAAGGGGATGGTGTAGGCTCCAAGAATTATATCCCGTAATAGGAGGTGAAGGAGGGTTCTCTAACAATACAATAATTTTAGACAATACCTAAATCTATCTTCTAAAAGGGAGTTTCGAGGGTGCTCCCCTGAGAAGTTTTCGAAACAAAAAACCACATTTAAAGCGATTCTAGACATGAATCCATATTTTAAGCCACATTGTATGTCAAAGTGATTTTTGTCTAGTTTTTGCATCATTGTCAGTGCGAGATCCGAACTCACGTGCTTCAAATTTATTGTTCAAGTAGCCAAACTTTGAATCAGGCCTATTTGAAAATATTTTCACTATGGTATTTTTGATCCTCCACCCCACCTGATTGGGAGTATCATACTTAAAAATGTATTTTAAAGGGTTTTCTAGCAGTAATTCAAGACTTTATGTAGATTGTTCATTCAAAAGGGGTGCTCCCCCCGCAACGTTTTTGAAAAATAGTCCCTCTAAAACCATCTTTTTGGCGATTCCAGACTCATTTGTCAAAAATTGTCTCTCAAGACTTGTTATAACTCCAAAATTTATTTTGTTTCTTCGTCAGTGGGGGGAAACCCCCTTTAAACCCCCCCCCCCTGTTTAGTTACGTCACTGTTGTACAGGCTTTATTGACAGAGGCTTGGTTTCTTTAAATTCTGTTTCATCTTTGTCATATAAAACAATCATTTTTATTATACAAAATTATTAGTTTAAATCTTTGATTTTTATATCCCCACTTTTATTCATGAATTTTTACTCACCATTATTTTTACAACCATTATTTATTATTATATGTGTCATATAACAATTATTTTATTACACATAATTAGTGTCGTAGATTTTTGTAGTCTCACCTATATTTATGCATTTTACTTATCAGTATTTTATATCAATGTCATATATCACTTATTATGTTGTGCAAAATTATTAGTATCTTTGATTTTTGTATTCTAACCTGTATTTTTAATCCAATGTAGTTATTGATTCAGAATTTACAATTATCTAATTGCCGAATAAAATGCTTTATAATCTCGGTTACATATTTGTAAATTGGTGGGGAGGGGGAATCGCTTAAGAAATTAGCAATTTAATTATGCATTTATGCTTTTTAAGAGTAATTCTCTATGTTCAGAACTTGAAATCGGTTCAATGATCTTTTAGTTAATAAGAACATCTGAGAGAACATTTTCGAGTTCAAATTTATTTTTAGTTCTATTTGCAAAAAGATATACATTCATTAATAATAATAATTATAGTAATGATGATGATAATAAAAATACTTGATGATTTGGGGTACTTCTAGACACAAATTTATCCATTCTAATATTATTCTAACCTAAAATTAATTGCGCGTCAAAGATTTTCATTAAGTGTTTGCATCTTTGTCAGTGGGAGATTCAAACTTTCGTGCTAAAAAGTTATTGTTCAAGTAGCCAAACTTTAAAGCAGGCCTACTTAAAACTATTTTAACTCTGCTATTTTTGATCCCCCACCTAACCTGATTGGGATGCAGTATAGCACCGTACTTAAAAATGTATTTTAAAAGGAGGAGAGGTTTTCTTACAGTAATTCAAGACTTTATGTAGCTTGTTCATTCAAAAGAGGGGTCCAGGGTACTCCCCAGAAATTTTTCGAAAAAATCCCTTTGAAACCACATTTTCAGACGTCTTTTTTTTTAAATTATTGTCTCTTAGGGTCTGTTGAAATTTCAAAATTTCTTTTGTTTCTGGGAGTCTGGGGGGGGGGGTACCATCCCCTTGATCCTTCCCCCATAGTTACGCCACCGCATTCATTTGAATTATATGAAATAATAGAACTCTCACAGGATGCTTCGTTAGTGTTTGGAGTGTCTTTTTGTATTTTCACAGTCAGTAGCTACGACAACACTGTAATTACAGTGGTTTTAAGTAGTCACGATTCTTCAAGTTTTCATTTAAGATTTCAACAAGAGTATTTTAAAATTTCAGGAACATTATCATTCAACAAGGAATTATACAAAAATTGTATCACTAAGGAAAGACACATAAAATTCACTAAGGAAAAGACACATCGAATTTTTTTTCGGAGGATGAAGTCCTCATAGGTCTGAGGCCTGTGCGTGGGTAAAGAATTGGATGATGGTGATTGATGAGTTGGACCTACAGTTTTAGGTGGGCTCCGAACACCGGGAAGTGATTTTACAGCAGAGAACAGTCTTTTTTGCTGGCCAATCCAATCGGTCACTCTTACAAAGAACGCTCAGGAGTTTCGTAGCTTATCTCTCATTGAACAGATACCTGCTATGGCACTCGGCTATCACTTCCAATTCATATGACGTACGGATCAGAACATTGAATATCTAAAACAAACAAGAAAAAAACCAATTTGTAGTTGAAAGGAGATTAGAGAAGCTGTTATTAATAATATGGGCCGCCCCAGGCAATTTCAGACCTGACTTGTTCCTAATAGTCAGTCATTGGCCCTCTGTAATGATGTTGTACATGAATCAATGGCATACTAAAGCATTCAAGTGTTTTCTTGGCCTATCCTTATGCACTTGCAGCTTATATTAGCGGGAGTCGTTGGTATACACCCTGAATGATCTCATTATCAGGCCTACATGCATGTAAGATGTAATTGAGGTGATTCGTGATAGATTCTTTTCTTATCCCTTGTGAGCTGTGACGTTCTTTGATGTAATGGTGAACAATAATAGCCTTATTATTGTCGTAGAAGAGATGAAAAAGTCAAGTAGTTTAAAAGTTTATTGGACTAGGATTATCTTCCTCTTCTCCTCCTTTTTCTTCTTCTTCTTCTTCATCTCCTCCTCCTCCTCAGTCTCCTCCCTCTCCTCCTCCTACTCCTCCTCCTCCTCCGTCTTAGAATAGATTGGATTGGGTCAGATTAAATTGGATTGGTTCAGATTAGTTATAACATTGGCTATAATCAATAATTCCAGAAACTTGCGTGCAAACTTATAATTTGCACGGTTACATTGGATTTTTTTCGGAGAATGAAGCTCACATAGATCTGAGACCTGTGTGTGGGTAATGGTGATTGTTGGGTTGGACCTACAGTTTTAGGTGGGTTCCGAACCACCGGGAAGTTATTTTACGGCAGAGAACAGTCTTTTTGCTGGCTAATTCAATCGGTCACCGTTACAAAGATGGCCCAGGAGTTTCGTAGCTTATCTCTGATTGAACGGAGATTTATGATCATGTTTTTAGGCGTTCTATTTAGCATGAATCAAGTATTTTTCTGTTCTATGAATCCAATCCTTCTTCCAATAGCTGTGATGCTAATATCATTCTTATACAATTGTCATTCTTATACCAAACAATTATTCAAGTGTTTTAGTCTTTTAATGTTTACCACATAATAAACTATGCTAAGTATTTCAGTCACTAGATAATTAAAATTAAATTTATTTCGGTTACTTTTATTGCCCCATTTTGCTGTGTTGATAATTCGTTTTACTTTCATGGTGCTCTGTTCTGCACAATATCTATCAATGTTTTCAATAGGTCCCACTTGACATAGGCTAAGTACCTATTGCGAATGAACTAATCGTAACTTAACAAACAATTTAAGAATTATTCTTCCACTAGCTTTATTTTACTAGCCTACACTTGTGAAACGAATTGAGTTTGAATAATCTATTGGTTGTGAAATGATTTTTTGTAGATGCATGCGCAATACTCATCACTTATTATGTCCGATCAAAGCCTACATATTGTGAACACAATTACACCCAACTACAAGCTCACATATAAAAAAACCTATAATACTAATCAATCGATGTTAATCCTGGCTAATTAACGATGTTAATCATCAGTTTGACTTTTCTCGTCGAAACCAATTCAAATGAAATGTTATATAGGTTTCGTTGTTTGTGGTGTTTACCATTCATACTAATAAAGTTGTTTTTTTATACTGTGGGTTAAATGGAAGAGGGGGCTCTTATGCCTCAACTTCGCCCACAACACTTGTGTTACTTGTAAAGTGCACAAATAAAAGTCAGTTATCTGTCTATCTGTCTATCTAATGCTCATTCTAGTGAGTTTCGTAGTTTTCTGTTGGAACATTCCACCCACTATTTTCTAAATGGGTAATTACACGAGCCGTTTTCACTCCTGTTACTCATGTCTTATTTTAGTTATATAGCCTTGTTTTTATATTTGTCACATAGTATTAACGTTATTAGTGGTATGGCGACTGTCAAGAGGATGTATATCACTGATGCATGTTTGCAATATTTATATTATTCAAAACGTGTTCATTATCTATATAAAATCCAAAGCTGCGTTCTCGTAGGTCCTGTTTGAAACGGTGACCGATTAGATTGGCCAGCAAAAAAGACACTGTTCTCTGCTGAAAATCACTTCCCGGTGGTTCGGAACCCACCTAAAACTGTAGGTCCAACTCATAAATCACCATCATCCAACTCATTACCCACGCACAGGTCGCAGACCTATGTGGGCTTCAAACACCAGAAAAAAAAAGAAACCAGGAACAAAGTGAACGGAGCAGCGAAAGAGAATAATAATAATAATAATAATAATAATAATAATATTAATAATAATAATTTAATAATAATAATAATAATAATAATAATAATAAATATAATATTAATAATAATAATAATAATAATAATAATAATAACAAGAGTTTAATAATAAAAAATAATAACAAAAGGTAAATACCACCGTTTCTCTAAAACCACTAGGCCAAAGAAGTTGAAATTTGGTACACAAGTTCAGTTAAGACGTGCTAAGAACAGGTTTAGAGAACTTTCAAAAAATTCCCCCAAAATTGACGTTTCTTGCCGTTTTTAAGAACTATTCGATCAAAAAAGTTGAAATTTGGAATAAATGATCAATTTTGGACCTATGCGAGTACCAATGACTGTTTTTAACATTTAAACGCCTAAAATACGCCCGAATTCGACGTTTTCCTTGCATTTTTATGTATTCCTGGTTTTGTATAAATTTGTCCACCCAGGGGTTATCGGCTAGTAGTTCAATATTGTTTACATCTGTTCAATAATCATTTATTACTGAAACATTATTTTAATGTCATCGATGTTCTTAAATTCATGGATTTTCAACTGCACACTATGTCAGTGACATACGTAATTGTTGAGAACCACTAGAATGCTTTTCTGACAAATATATATAGCTTCCATCCAAACAATCTCACCGTGTATAATATGAAAGATGAACGCCTTCTGAGCCCAAAGCACAAAATGACAATGACAAAAAAAAGATTGTTTGAAAAGGGAATGAAAAGATAACGACCAGTTCGTCTAGCTCCCAAGCGGTAAGGGACAAGCGGTATATTATGATAACACCACCAATTCAGACCCAATAGCTCTTTACGAGCACTCACCAATTCTCCATCAATCGCTCACACTCTTCACTCTCTCACTCACATACACTCTCTCTTTCTAGTTTCCTAACATCTATACGCTCTCCTTTCCTTATTGATTCTCCAGTCTCATCAATCTCTTCAAGAATTTTGTCACTTCTTTGTGCGAGCACAATAATTCTTTCTCCATTCTCAGCTCTCTGTCTACCTCTGTTTCACTCCTACCTCTTTCTCATTACCTCTCTTTCTCTTCCCTACTCAACCTTCTCTATAACATTTTACCTTCTTCCACCTCTTTCACCACTAACTCACTCACACCCTCATCATTCTCCCACTCACTTTCTCTAACTTTCTCTCTCTCGTGAAGAGGGAAACGAAGAAGAAAAAGAAGAATAAAGCGAAGAAAATTATAAAAAGACAGATTGAAGTATATTTCAACGTTTGAAGAAAATACTAGATTCTTCAATCTTCATAATTTGTCTTCATTTGTAGAATGGTGAATTCATCTCATTTATGAATAAAATTATTATATAATATTAACTATCATTGTACAGTATATCAGAAATGGGCTATAACTCGAAAACATGTCATTTTGTTCCAACTAAAGCTTTTTCTATTTTCTTTCTTCCAATAACCCAGGAGTCTCCAAACTACGGCCCGCGACAGCTAAGGCTCATATGACCCGTGACAGACTCAGAAAATATTTTAAAATAAATCGTTTTTAGTGGAGTTTTCCATTGAAAATACTGAAAATGAAAAATTAGACACTAATAATTCAAAAGGCTGATGTTATTGAAGGGTTTGAAAAAATCATCTCTAACATCCCCTTACTGCTAATCCATATCAGGTTAGTTCTGATAAAATTAAGGTTAACATGGTTGTCAAAAAGAGTTTTGTGTAAGCAGGATTTTATGTGAAAATATTATACAATGTTGTTAAAATGTTAGCATTCTTGCCAAATTAAAAGTCCTCTGCATTACAATAAGGTTACTAGGTCATTCAAGGCTTAGAAATGGTGAAGTTTCTTTCATAAATGAAAGGAATATTAATAAATTGATCAAATATTGAAAATGAACCGTTAAAAATGTATTTTAGTTAGACATCTTTGAAAGGCAACGAATTGTAATCACTCGGTCGGCCATGTACGTATATACAGTATGTTTTCATAGAGTTACCAATACTGTACTTCGTGTGCATGCTGTACACACCAAAATAATGGAAAAAATCATATAAACAAAGGTATGGAAATGCTCCAATATTTTTCCAATATATTCATTCTGCATATACAGGATATCTCAGATAGATTTAGCTTCTTGGGCTTGTTATAATAATCAAGATAATGAGAGAAGTCCTTTTAAACATTGGTCCGGAAATGCCTCGTTACAGAATTGCAAATGGCCGAAGTTAACAGCAATGCCCATCAGTTTATTTGATATAAACTTGTAGTGTTTCATTTTACTTGTGAATTGGTCGGGTTTGATATGAAAATGCAGAGAAATCAAATAAAACCAGTTAAAAGTAATTTTCACAACATATGCAGGAACTATTTAAAAAAACATGTTTTTCAGGTTTGAAGTGAATTTACTTGTCAACCTGTAGTCTTTTTGACAAAACTTACAGAAAATTTAGTTATGAACTAGCTATTGTACCCGTCCTTCGTACGGATTATGTTTAGAAATAAGACTAAATATGTTTCGGCTTTTTTGATAGCAACGATCATGAAGTTGTTAGCAGCTCAGTAAACAACTTAGAACGTAAACAATTCAGTGACAGTTATCAGAGAGAATATTTGAGCTGATTCATATATCATGATAAATTACGTGATTTGTTCTTATGTGGTAATAAAACTTAGAAGCAATGTAACCAAAATCGCACAATACTTGATTTTAAACGTTTATTATTCTGTTAAAAAAAAGTTAATTTAGTTTTTTATAGCTAAAGACATTGTCAAAAATGTTTTCTATACGGATGAATAACTTTAATCCCGATCGATGCTCTCGTTTTTCAGAAGAAGGCCGCGTAAAATGCCTTCGGGGCCGTAACAGACAGACAGACAGACAGAAAATGAGATAAGACTTGTTTCGGCTTCTTTAATGTATAAATCGTAAAAATAACCAAAAATATATAATTCTGATAAATGTACAGACAAAACTAATTTTATTTATATAGATAAAACTGTTGAACAGCCCAATAGCAAAAACACGCACATATATATCATAAAAGCTGCTTTTATTGAATCAAAAGACACTAAATTTTCACAGTAAGCTCTACCTTGCTATTTTTATATGATTATGCATCAAAACCCGAATTTTATGAAGTTTAGCAAGAGTATGTTTGCTTAAGGATCCTTCTCGATGCCTGCTCTAGAAATTAAAATGATGGACGATTATAAAAAATGAGAGTGGTTCTGGCCCCCGGAACTTACTGGAGTTTTTATTTTGACCCCGAGGCTGGAAAGTTTGGAGACCCTTGAAACCTATAAATTACGATTATTAATTAAAATATTTAATACATTTTAAAATTGTCGAAATTAAGATTTTCAAACAAACATGAAGATCCGAGCTAATTGTAATAGCCTAATACCTCACGTCGTAATAAGTATGGAATAAGCTCATTGTGAGAAAAATAATTATAGCTTTAATAACAAAAAATAACAAAAAAGCTACTTATTACAATAGGCCTGTGTTATCGAATTATGTAGGTCCCAGCTGCCTAAAAAAACAGTTGTCAGTCACGTCAGAATCCCTGAGCTTTGTTCAGGTGCGACTTGATAACTGACAGGTTACACGATATTATTATTTTTATTATTATTACTGTATTATCATTATTTTTATTATTATTATTCATAAAATTATTATTATTATTACAATGAAATCACTTCCCGGTGGTTCGGAACCCACCTAAAACTGTAGGTCCAACTCATCAATCACCATCATCCAACTCATTACCCACGCACAGGTCTCAGACCCTTAGACCCCTGAGGGCTTCATCCTCAAAAAAAAAAAAAAAAAAAAAAAAAATAGATAGCTACGAGATTACAATATTTTCATGAATGAAACAATGTTACTAATTATTATTTAACACATTTCATTCAAGTCACCATAGTGACAAGTTGAATTATTTTCAAATTTTCAATTAAAATGAAAAAATAAAAACTCATTTTGCTGACTTTGTGAGGACTTTGCCCTCTTTCCTTCCCAATTATTATTTAACACATTTCATTCGTCACCATAATGTCAAGTTGAATTATTTTCAATTGAAAATAAAAACTTATTTTGCTGACTTTGTGAGATTGCCCTCTTTCCTTCCCATGCTGCAGTGAGGAGATCCCCTCTACTGGGCTTCTGGATCGCTAGATCTTACATTTTAGATTTCAAACATAGATTTGACTAGGAAATAGCTATTTGTGTAACTAGAGTGCAAAGCAGCGTTTTTCTGCATCGAGAGAAACAGTTTTTTTCACGAGCCAAAGGCGAGTGAAAGAAGTTTCTCGAGTGCAGAAACAATACTTTGCACTCGTATTACACATTAAATTTTTCCTACAGTAATGTATAAATTAATTTAAACAGAACAAAACAAGACATACATAACCTAACAATTCCTCACATAACCTATCTTCGAATCAAATCGATTTCAACAACAACAACTACAACAACTATTTCACAGCTGAAGCAGAGTAGCCAACTATTTTTTAATGCAGAATAGGGAACCTGCGTATTACATGCTCACTATTTTGTGTTGTTAGGTTGCAAATCTGGAGTGCGGAAAAGTACTTTCCCGCACTGGAATTTACTTTCCCGCGCTGGTGCAGGAATAGACTATTTTGCGTGCTACAGTTAGTGCAAAAATAGGCACTTTTTCGGGTTACTGTAGGAAAATACGGTTTGCGCTATTGGAAATACATCGCGGTTTCCCACCCACTTCACCATCACATTGACATCACTTGTATGTTTCAAAATTATTATGTAGTTAATTTCAGTGGTGGGGGGGGGGACCATTCTCCCCCAGATACCCTGAAATTATAGAAATTTTGTAATTTCAAGAAGCTCTGGAAGACAATATTTTGACAAAAGAATAAAAAAATTCTTGAACCGCTGAAAATGTGGTTTTAGAAAAATTATTATTTTCAATAACATATCTGTTATCATATAAAGACCCCCGTTTTGAATGAACAAGCTACATAAAGTCTTCATTACTCTTAGAAAACGCCTTCTCCATTTAAAAGACATTTCTAAGTACGGTACTATACTGTACCCCAATCAGGTGAGGCGGGGGATCAAAAATAGCAGTGAAAATAGTTTTCAGTAGGCCTGCTTCAAAGTTTAACTACTTGAAACATACATTTTTAGCACGAGTGTTCGGATGATTCCACTGACAGTGCAGCAAAAACTAGATGAAAATCACTTTTTTTAACACACAATTTGGCTTGTAATAATGTCAGAATAAATGAATTTGTCTAGAATCGCTTGATAGGATATTATTTTTCAAAAATTTCTCGAGGGTACCCCTGAACTCCCCTGAACTCGAGGGTACCCCCCTTTAAACTATACATTATAGAATAATTATTGTTAGAGAACTCGTTCTTCTTTTCTTATTATGTAGTCTACCCCCACCTAAAGAGCTATGACTCTAAATACAGCATTTCTAAGTATTATTGAATTGTGTAAGCCTGTTACCTGGTGGTTCGGAACTCACTTAAAATAGTAGGCTCACGATTTTCTCCATAACATGGCTTAAACGGCGAGGTAGAACTACCTGTGAGGGTCTCTCCACCAATAAAGGCCATACGCGTATTATTATTATTATTATTAAGTATCTTAGTGCCTGAAAATGTGGTCCTCTTTCTGAAAGGGACCATAATGAATTGAAAGACTTTATATATATTAGTATGACTATAATACAGAAATAGATTTTCCGAATGGTTTCAATTTTTACAGTACAAAATCAGCCAAGCTGGAATTTGAACGATGCCATTCACCCAGCTCCTTAATTGTATCTTTCAATTAGAAGATCTCCATTCTAAGAATTGAGATGGGAATTTTTAACTGAATTGTACAGTAGGCTGTAGGCTGTAGCATTTGCATTGGTATTCTACACACTTGCAATCAGTTTAATGACATCGAGTAGGTATATAGATTGTAACAGCTGTCTTAGCAGAGTGAGTAGAAGTGCTAATATGGGCGTATCAGTAAGGAGAGAGAAAACTTTAATTTCAATTCTCATGAATATGGACAAGAATGTAGTAAGATATATTAAATCCGGTCGGATTTGAAGTATATTTTCCAGTAATAAATATTTTGACGTAAGTCGGACTAAGATGCAGCTTAGGTCAATAATAATTCAGTACTGCGGTGGTACTGTCTCTTCGCGGTAGGTCCTGCCTATGATTCAAGCGATGATGTCTCTATTACTACTCTGGCACACCCCTGGAAAGACCGCACACGAAGTCCCCCCCCCCCCTCCATACCGCTTCATGACCCGTCTTCCTGCCTTTCCCCCCTACCCCCCTACCTTACCCTGGCCGGTCTGGTCTCCCAAGCTAATAAAAACACTTTTAATCCTTAAAGTCCTTCTAATTTATGGGGAGACGGACTGCCATCAAAATTACAACTGGAAACAGACCGATCATAAACACACATCACTGCACATTGCACGCTCACGCTACCCCGTCCTCCCCTCCCCACAAAGTCTTGCAACTTCTTCAAACTAATAAATCGACATTACCGTATTGTTTTCTAGCAGCACATGTGCTATGCTGCCACCACATCGGCTTCAATCCGCACAAATTCTATACATTCCAACCTCACCCAAAGATGACTCATCAAGATGGTCTGTCTAAAGACCGTCCCAACGGCGAGAGCTAGAGCAATAAGAATAATTGCATACCACAGAAACGTAGAGCTGTTCAACATTTTAGCAAGACATTCCTCTACATTCTATTTTATATTTTTTCAGCATTTCGTTAATTTGAGTAAAATTTCAAATTAATAGAATTAAACAAAAAATTGAAATGATTCGTAATATAATTAACATTATTAATTTACTAATTTGCCAAATCTAACTTTAATTTGGTATGAATATTGACAACAATCATTGCAAATGACAGTCTTCTGTATATCTGATATTAAGACAATTATAAAGCAAAAACTGAATTTTCACGAAAATAAAAGTTAATTTTCACATGTTTGAAAATGCTGTAACTAATTAACTGTACATTTTAGAGAAAACTCGCTAAAAATCTTTCTACAGTAGGGTATGAGCAACATTTCAGATAAAAGTGTTGGACTGTATTTTGGAAATGATATCCGCGAGCCGTGGCAGGCTGGGCTAGTGTCTAGTCAGATAAGATAAGCTACGAGCTCTTGGACCCTCTTTGTAAGAGTAACCGATTGGATTGGCCAGCAAAAAAGACTCTGTTTTCTGCAGTAAAATCACTTCCCGGTGGTTCGGAACCCATCTAAAACTGTAGGTCTTACTCATTAATCAACATCATCCAATGCATTACCCACGCACAGGTCTCAGACCAATGTGGGATTCATCCTCAAAAAAAAGTAACGCTCAGGTACATGCAAATTCTCTGTTCAGTTACATTATTTTAGCCTGAACCATGTTTCATGTTTACAATAAAACCTCATCCATTTTTCATTTGGTTAACTTATTATAATGCTCTCTATTCTCTATCTTGTTTGCACCTCCTATGACTCGATGTTATAAGCTTTATTAACGCTAAACTGGTAGATTGGAGTTACCCTAAAGAAGAGGGTGTCCCATGGTCCCCATAACATTGCTCAAACGGCGAGGAGGAACCATCTCTTCCCACTGCTACAAGAGGTTTTATTTACACACCACAGGAGTTTTGCTCTATTGTGTGGTTTTATGTGAACATTTGCAAAATAAATAAATTCAGGCCTGCAGCACAAAAAAGAGGTGGATCTAAATGCTAAAGCGGCCTTTAAACAATGACTATTAATTTCATTCCAATTCGTTTTTACAAACCCGATACTGTCTCAGCTGGGTTTTAGCACAATGAAGTAGCGCTGGGGTTCGAAAAACCGAATTTAAATAACATTGATACCATCAATTATTATCAGAAGCGTAACTAGGAGTTCAGTTTGGGAGGGGATGACTAGTGATGTAGTGTGGTTGTGCTAGTTGTGGGGGGGGGGGGTCTGATTTTAGGAAGTTTATAATAGCAAAGGGAAAGAAAGAAGAGAGCCCTTGATAAAAAATTTATGAGACATGTCTAATTTACTTTTTTTTTCAATTTTTGTCTTACTTTTTTTCAATTTATTTTGGATTTATTTACGAGTTGTTCATTATTCAAAAATATATAATACGAGCAGCACTGGGTAGACCTAGACTTACAAGTAGACTGATTTTTGATGAATTCCAAGTATAAACTGTAAGACAATTATTTATGAAGAAACTTATTGTATACATAGATTGCAATAGAGAACTATTCAAATTCAGACAAATTGATTACAATGTAAGACCGTTAAGAAATCTAGTTTTGATTCCAAATCTCAATAAACGCATTTGCAGACATCAAACTCTCTCTATATTTGCTGTAAACTTCTTAACGTGATACCCATAGAGCTGATACCATTCACGAATAAAACTAAAACTCTTGGAATAGATACTTGGGTGAAGGCAAATGTTTATTTTAAAATAGTCTCTGTATTCTTATAATGTTGGATTTTTTCGGTTGTTTATAAGTGTTATTGTTTTGATTTTCATCCGGCGCTTGGCTTTGCTGATGGAAATCTTGAAGTATATGTTTTTTTTCTTCTTATATGTAACTTACTGTACAAGCACATAGTTTAATATGGTGTATCTGATTGTGATGTACTGTTAGATTTTTTTTTGGTGTTTTTTAAGTAAAATAAATAAAGTACCTTGGGGTGGGGTAACCGGAGGGGTTTGAAAGTACTCCCCCGAGAAGGTATTGAAAAATAATTGCTCTAAAACATAAAACCACATTTTAAGCGAATCTAGATTATTCAGATAACATTATTCAGATAAGATTATTCATTTTAACAAGATTATTCAGATAATTCATCTAGTTTAATATATATAAAAATTATGTTGAAAATATATTTCATTTAGTTCTGCATCATTGTCATTAGGAGATTTTGACCTTCATTGTATAGGTAGAAAAATTTTCATTGGCATTTTTAGACTATTTTTTATTCCCCAAAGTTTTCCCCCGGAAAGTTTTTGTAAAATAACCTCTCTAAGCCCACATTTTAAGCGGTTCTACATACGAGTTCATCCTTTTTCAATATTTCAAACCACTTTTTATGCCAAGGAAATTTCATCTAAAGTATGAGTTCTTGTCAGTAGGTGGACCTTCATTGTTTATAAAAAAAAAAAATGGAACAGGCCTACTTCACACTGCCATTTTTGATCACTCACCTTTCTTTATTCGGGTACTGTACTTGAAAATTTATTTGAAAAGAGGTTTTAGGCTGCTCCCCCAGAAATTTTTCAAAAAAATAATCTCTCTAAAACCACATTTTTAGCAATTTTAGAAGACTCTTTCTTTGACTTTTTGTCAAAAATGGTATCTTAAGGCTTATTCAATTTCTATTTTTTTATCTTACATTTTAGATTTCAAGCATAGATTTGACTAGGAAAATACGGGTTTCTGCTTTTGGAAATTCATCACGGTTTCCCACTCACTTCACCATCACAATGACATGACATGTATGTTTCAAAATTATTATGTAGTTAATTTCAGTACAGACAGTGGTGGGGGGGGGGGGGACAATTCTCCCCCAGATAACCTGAAATTATAGAAATTTTGTAATTTCAAGAAGCTCTGGAAGACAATATTTTGACAAAAGAATAAAAAAATTCTTGAACCGCTGAAAATGTGGTTTTAGAAAAATTATTATTTTCAATAACATATCTGTGGGAGTACCCTGGACCCCCGATTTGAATGAACAAGCTACATAAAGTCTTCATTACTCTTAGAAAACGCCTTCTCCATTCAAAATACATTTTTAAGTACGGCACTATTCTGTACTTGAAAATTTATTTGAAAGGGGGTTTGAGGTGACTCCCTCAGAAATTTTTCAAAAAAGAAATCCCTCTAAAACCACATTTTTAGCAATTTTAGAAGACTCTTTCATTGACTTCTTGTCAAAAAATTTCTCTTAAGGCTTATTCAAGTTCTATTTTTTATCTATTGGCCTGGGGGGGGGGATCTATCCCCCTGTTCCCCCTCCCATAGTTACGCCACTACTGTCAATAATGTCACCGTTTAAGGGCGGGCCTCTCAAGGGTTTGCTCTAGTGCAAATGGGTTGCGAAAAGCTGAATATTCTTGTAAAGGAGTTAGTATCAAGAGCAAGGAAGTTCATCAATGAATTCATTTCTAAAAATAGCTCCTAACGGAATAGAGAACGGATGAGGGCTGAAATGCATTGTGAGAGGAAGCTATTAAAAAAACGAAGACTATTGAAAGGACCGGTCACTGACAGAAGCTTGCCTGATGCCTGACCTAGCCTATATTACTTTGGAACCTGTTTCGGGCTAGCTGCAAGGCATTTGATCACCGATTATTTTCCCCTTTTTGACGCAACCCATGGGGTATGACATATGACATATTCAATATGCAAATGATAAAAATTCAATGTTAGGGAGTGTTAGATGTTGGATTTGATACCCTATGACTTTAAAATACATTTCTACTAATTTTTACACATTTGCAGGAACTTTACTTCAAATTTTCTTTGTTACTCAAAATAATCTTTTGAACGTTGTTTGAGTTTCAAGTCAATAAATTATATTGTATAAGAATTTTGTTATTCCTTTGAGCCCTATAGGAAAACATCAGACAGAATAAGCTCCAAGGATCTCAAGAATAGAATCATTTTGAAAAAATAAATAGATGTGACAGAATTTAATGAGACGTCTGCTGTGACTAGACTAATGCTCGATTAGTACATTTCAATTGCCTCAGATAGTTGACACTGAATTGAATGTTGATTACATGTCGATTGGGGCACAGCAAATTCAACCCCATGCATGACTTCCACCATTTGATCTCAGGGTTGCGTCATTTTTTTAAACACCCGTTAACATTGTATGACGGGTTTGGGCGTTATGTTCCTCCCCAAAAATTATTTTCGGGATAAGAAAATCGAAAACCAATACTGCTGTAACAATTGAGCTCCACTCACTCAATACAGAAGAGCGTCATTAATTGGGACGTCAAAAATTCGGAGCGTCGCAAATCCGGAGTGCAGGTAGGAGGTGAGAGGTAGTTCCATAATAATATATGTAATAACAAAAGTTATTTGTAAATAAACTGTACTTCACTAGAATATTTTGGTTACTATATTTTTCAAACCCTCCAGTCTCTATTTTGCAATATATTTCGACCAATTAAACACCACTAATTTTGTTCTATCATAAAATAGGTCAATGCCAATCTTCAAACTTTTAAGGGTTGTTGTATTGGTTGATTGTCCTTTGCTTGACCTTGATCTTGATTGAGCTATCGACTTTCAATATTTTTCACATTTATTAATATTGTTGATTTGTTTCTGGTCGATAGGACACCTATTTTCTACTTGTTTATCATTACTGTTCCGTATTTGTTGGCTTTTTCTTGTTACTAATGGGCGTGTGTTTAGAATTAACCAATGACAGGCCTCCAACATGGAATGCTACCCATGAGAGGCTCCTAGTCTATGGTCCAATAGTACTCGTCTAAGAAGAGTATACTGTTTATTTTAGTTTTAGTTTGATAGATATTGAAAATGAAGTGATAGTCGAATGTATAGTATCTCGTGTGTTGATTATTTCAGTATTTATATTCATAACTAGCATTTTACCTGGGAAACCAGTTTGGAATTTTTCTTTCCTGGTGGATAACTTATAGTAGAGGTCAGAAAATTACGAAATTGGGAAGGGTGAGTGAAATACCATACAATATTAAATATAAAATATAAATTATAAATATAAAATATATATATATATAATATATATAAATATATAAAATATAAATTTTATAACCATACAGTTCATCTGTTTGAAAAGAGAAGTTCACAAAAACATGTTTTTGTTGCACTGATTACGTGAATTTTTAATATTTTTTATTAGTAAACTACCTATTAAGCAACTTTCCAGCTCTACCAACCTGCATAGTTTGGTGTTTAGTTCTTTGGAATAATGTATTACAGGAAAAGCTCAATAACCAAAAAATAACTCGCTTGACGCCGTGTAATCAGCAGATGTAGGCTATATACAGAGCTAATCTGTTGCTTTGACTTAAGAAATATGGGCTTATCATCTATATTGTCACCATAGTGACGTATCATGTCATCAGCTATTCTATGAGCTTCCTGCATGTGCATTTTGATACATTAATACTGCCCATAAGTGAAATTTGAACATGAAATTCTGAAAGGAAATTAAAAAATCGGGCTTCGAGGTGTACTGAATCGAGTTTAGAGGAAGCTATGTACCAAATTTAGTGCTACAAATCGTCGCTGTTTTTGTGAAATCCATAAGACAAAAGAAAAACCCACACACACTCTCTATTACCATGTATTATATAGATTATGCGATAGTCGAAAGTATAGTATCTCGTATGTTATTATTTCAGTAGTTATATTCATAATAGTGACTTAAAATGAAGATTTATTAAAAAAATTACAGAAATTTTTACAAATGAATTTCGCCTCATTGTAGCCTTAGTTTTGCCTCAGTTTGCCTTACTTTGTCAAAATCAGTTGTTTCATTCCAATTTGTATCTACATGAATTTATGAATAAACAAATTCATTTCATTTCATTCATTTATTTACACACAGTTTCCAAAACACAATAATACAACATATAGAAACAATACAAAATGGGAAAAAGTGGTTAGGTAACCTCTTTGAAACATCGTGTTGAGGCACCATCACGTTAAAAAAAGAAAGAAAAGCCTAGAGCCGAGCTAATAGTATAAAATTATCCTTGAATAAATATGTTTAAAAGTATACATAAAAAATATTAAAGAGTACTTAGAAATAAACTGTTCCTTTACAAACAAATCATAAACGACAATAAGGTAAGATCAAAACTATAAATAAGGGATTGGTGTTAATATATTTCTTTATGTCAATAACTGAAAAAAATATATAATTTGAACAAGAATATAAATTTATAATATTGCTAATAAATGTATTTTTAATGAATTCGAATTCATTATTTATTAAAAAATTAATGATATGTATGTATATATATATTTCTTCTTTTTTTTCAAAAATAAATATAAATACATTTCCATATAAATTTAAATTTAAGATTGAAAATAAAGTTTTTTTGGTAATGAGTTGGATGATGGTGATTGATGACCTACGGTTTGGATGATGTTGGACCTACAGTTTTAGGTGGGTTCCAAAACGCCGGGAAGTGATTTTACAGCAGAGAGCAGAGTATTTTTGGTGCATTTGACCACAGCGTATTCCACTTACTGCGTTCGTTTCTAATTTTAAATAAGCGTCTCTAAAACACAAAATCATCTATTCTAACATTATCTTATCACATTGTGTGACAAAGTGATTTTCTTCTAGTTTTTGCATCATTGTCAATGAGAGATCTGGACTCTTGTGCTAAAAATCTATTGTTGAAGTAGCCAAACTTCAAAGCATGCCTGCTTAGAACTATTTTCACCCTGTTACTTCTAATCCCCCACCTCTCCTAATTGGTATAATTGGCAAATACCCGTAAGGGTCTCCCCACCACGAAAAGCCATACGAATTTACTTTTACTTTACCTAATTGGAGTACAGTATGGTACCGTACTTAAAAATGTCTTTCATAAGGAGGAGGGGTTTTCTAACAGTAATTCAAGACTTCATGTAGCTTGTTCGTTTAAAAGAGGGGTCCGGGCTACTCCCCTGGATTTTTTTTGAAAATAATCCCTCTAAAACCACATTTAAGACGTCTTTTTTGACTCTTGTGTCAGAAATAAAAATTCAAATTTTTTTGTTTCTGGGTCTGTAGGGGGATCTATCCCCCTTTATTTAGATCTATCCCCCCCCCCCCATTGTTATGCCACTTAGATTATCAGTAGGTCAGCACAGTTGTCATGTGGTTTTGGTTTTCAGTCTACATCTATGGTTGTTATGTTAGTGGATGCATTGACAGATTTGCAGGTAGGAGGTAATTGGTAGGTTGTAGGGCCACCGCTTAGCACATCATTAAACAGCAGGATAGTGTTGGGACAGTTGGGTGTCCGTTTGGATAGGTAATCGAGAGAAAAGCAGATTACCAAACAGTGTTTGTTGACACCTGTTGAATAACGAAGGGGGGGGGGGATCGTATTATCACTAGTTGATAGTGGTTGAGAAGGCATCTGGTCACGTGGTCGACTGGATTGTCTGTGTGTACGATGCCCGAGGCCCGACTACAGCAGCTGATCGTGTGGGGTCCGTGATGAAGACATCACAGTTGTCATAAGGACCACCGTGAGAGGTACAGTCAGCATCTCGCTTGTTAGCTGTGTGACGACTGACGACGACAACGTATAGTCGCTTCCCACACAAACTGGACCCTGCTCGTTAATGTGACCCAACACAACCTGCAATATTATTGGCGGCACGCACAGGTGTCTGTGGCGCAACAAGGGGGGGATCAGGGGGATAGATCCCCCCAAGATACCCTAAAAAAAACTCGTGAATTTCTGTGCTTCAAGGTAAAATTTTCCGTGAAATACTGTATAAGATTTGGATTATAATTTGAAATTTTGTGAAAAGCAGTTTTGTGAAAACCTGTTGTATTCGCAAAAATTGTATGCTAGTTAAATAAATAAACAAAATAAATTTAGGAATTTCAACAAGCCCTTAGAGACTATAAACTTTGACATAAAAGACGTCTAAAACCGAACCCCCTTTCGATTCAGCTATACATTAATAGTCTCGAATTATTTAAAAAAAAAACACCTCCTTCTTCTCCTATGGTGAACTAAATAGTATTACATCATTGGTCACCCCCCCCCCCCCCCCAAACCCAGACGGGCCACTGACAGGTGTAGAGTGTAGTGTACCGTGCACCCATCAGACTGTCAGCCAGGTGACGAACATACGTGCTCATGTACACAGCCATTCCTACATCATCAATTTCTACCTCCCAGGTTCGATTATTATCGTGAAGTTCACTACAGTAGTGAAAAGTGCTTCGGTCCTAGATAACTATTTGATAAAACAGTTCAATCAGGAAGTTCATGAAGGAGGCATACTGCATCCGGGACTTTTCCCCGGGACCCCCGGCCAAGGGAGGCCTCAATTTGCAAGAATAGGTAGAAGAAAAAAGGCCCTTCTTGCAAAATAGGCTATACAATTGAAAAACTGGGCCTCCGAATGTAGGCTAGAGGCCTTCACGTCAGTGTCTTTTGTGCTCTTGAAATGCCCATGTAAATACATTACATTTCAAAAGACTCTTGAGTAGGTTATTTTTCGGCTTGAAATATTCTATCAAAATTCGATATTATAGACTATTATTTATTGTTTTCAGTGTTTCGTTTTGAGTAAACTTCCAAATTGGTTGCATTCAAGTGAAAATAGAATAGAATAGAATAATAATTAAAAGGAATAATTTCATTATTTTTCGAGTGGAGTATTTTGGTAAATCTAAATTATCGGTGTTAAAATTAACTTCAATGCTTTGAACACATTCAAAATTTGTGAAGAGACCAGTTTTGGACTTGAGTCTGTTGCACCTTCACATTCATTGTAATTTTGTCACAATAAATAAATACGGCCTAATAAATACGAACCCGGTGGTTCGGAACCCACCTAAAACTGTAGGTCCAACTCATCAATCACCATCATCCAACTCATTACCCACGCACAGGTCTCAGACTTATGTGGGCTTCATCCTTAAAAAAAAATTAATAAATAAATAATACAAATAAATGAATACAGTTTATTTATAAGGAGAGTAATTATTGCTAATTTCATAACAAACAATTTCTTTATTGAAGTTGTAAAGCTCCATAATGAAATTAAAAGGGAAGTGAAATTAATAGGGAAGTGATAGCCGCGAGCCGTAGCAGGTATCTGTTCAATCAGATAGAGATAAGCTGCGTTCTCGTTGGTCCTGTTTGTAACGGTGACCGATTAGATTGGCCAGCAAAAAAGACATGTTCTCTAAAAAGACACGTTGTAAAATCACTTCCCGGTAGTTCGGAACCCACCTAAAACTGTAGGTCCAACTCATCAATCACCATCATCCAACTCATTACCCACGCACAGGTCTCAGACCTATGTGGGCTTCATCCTCCGAAAAAAATTCGATGTGTCTTTTCCTTAGCGAATTCTCCCCCCTCCCACCGTTTACTACGCCCTCCTGAATCTGCTTTCTTTCTTAATTTAACGATCTTTTTTAGCTTATCTCTTCAACAACTAGGACGATAAAGTTGAAATTGGGGTATGGCCCAAGACGCGTGGTGAGAAGGGGTCGCAAAATATTTCTTAAAGATAAGCAAAAAGTTCAGTTGATTTCCGTTTTTCAAGAGCCTAGGAATTCAGTATCAAAGATCATTCTAGATACATTCTTTCAAATTTTTCACTAAAAAAGGGCAAGAATTGACAATTTTGAAAATTCTATACAAACTGTACTTTCTCATCACTGGGGTCAGTCGAGTTGAGGAGAGCCTGCTGACTCAATTTTTTAAATTTTCCTCTGACTGACTTTAAAAGGCGAAGCAAGCGAGCTAGTTACAGGATGATTGTCAAAAAACCGACAACTTTTCCAACAAACTTTTCCAAATTTTTTCACATTTTGTAGAATACCTCAATAATCACTATATTTAAAGACTTGTAACCATTTTCTTCTGGATTTGCCAGAAACATTAAACCCATTCAATTCAACACACAAATGGAAGCCCTAGAGATTCAAAATAACTAATATATTTGCAATAATCTGCTACCTTTACACCTTTTCTAGTTACTTCATGTCTATTTCCATCCAAGACACATCTCAAAAGTGTAGTAACTATATTTTTATGAACATTACTCTATTTGAACAGCTGTGAAATCAAGAAATGAGCCTGATATTGCACATTCAATTTGTTTGAGAAATATCAAAACATGATGAAGACCTCAGGTTCTTATGGTGGAGGGGGGATGGCCTCAAGCCCTCAAAGCCTCCCCCCCCCCCCTGGGTAGGGAAGTCTCTAGGTGTTTATGTAGACTAGAGGTGTAAGTCGTGGGACTAATATCGATCTTGATGGTGGCACCCACTAACTAGGCACAAACCCTCAAACCCCTAAACCCTGGCCACTGGTCGTATGCCCATGCTGTCATCTAACTCGATCACGCTAATACACTATTGCACAACCAATTAGGTTACGCTTCGAAGTCATGCTCTCTGTGTCTTGTACGATAGCACGTTATTCGCAGCGCTTTTTTTAGCCTTCACACACCAGTATTGATCTTACCATCAAGCGGAAACTTCTTAATTGCTCATGTCAGGGGCAGAAAATAAGCAGGGGCCAGGGAAGGGTTTTTGTTAGAGGCAGGGCTGAAACAATAATAATTTTTTGGGGCTATATTAGATAAGAAAATTTTTCGGGTGGATATTATCTAAAAACATGAAAGACACAAAATATGTTAGTGTCCGTTGAGAACTTCTGTGGTGGGGAAGGGGGGGGGGTGCCAGATGGAACCATCCCTTTTATCTTCCTTTTTTTATTTTTTATGGTATTTTAATGTTTTTGTTTTTGCATGTTTATGTGTATTATAATAAATAAATAATAATATTTATTTTGGTATGATATTATCTCAATTATTTTTAATAAACTAAAGAATTCCAACAATAATATAAAATCTATTTCAATTGACTAATACTAAGAATTAAAAAAAAAAAACAATAATTCTGAAAATTAAACCTAAAACAATATGATCCAATTCATTAGTGCGCTGTGTAGAAAGTACTTACAAATTGAATAATCACTGATAAATAGGCGATTACCTTGACTGACAATCGATGATCAATTACCTTGATTTGGAACGTGTTCGCTCTGAACTTAATAATAGGTTGTGTGTCTCACCTAATTTCTCTATTCTTTTTTCAAGTCAACCCGCTTATTGCTGGAATCTTATTTGTAGGCTACTACAGTACTTAACACAATCACTGTTAGAAAAATATGAAAACCCCTCGCTGAATAAAATCAGGCAAACACGATAAAATATTGTTAGTGGAGAAATTGAATTATTAACATCTCTATTAATAATATTTATTTCCCTCATAAGATTTTTAGGATTAAACAAATTGAATCCAGGCCTTTGCCTGTTAAACTCAAGTTAGTTGATTAAAAAATTCAAAAGCTAAAGGATAAATGAAACTGAATGTCTGAATATCAAGTGGTCGGGGGTAGCCTGTTGCTTATAATTTTGATGTAATTTTTCTTTTTTAATAAAATCTATCACTGTTATTACAATAACCTGCATGTTTCCCTGTTCATAGAAAACAGTTCAAGCCGATTTTTGGTTAAAATAAGCACACATTCGAATGGTGTCAACTCACTGTCTACTGTTTGCAAGAAGGAGTGCATATTGAGGGGTGGCTGTAACATATTTGTTGATTTTTGTACATGCATTATCCGATAATCATAAAATTCATAGAATGTCCTTGATAAATTATAGAGAAAAAACGGCCGAGAGCCATTTGAACATGTCTTCACATGATGAACCAAAGTTAAGTTACTATAACCAAAGTAATTAAAACCACACGGGAAGTGATAGCCGTGAGCCGTAGCAGGTATCTGTTCAATCAGATAGAGATAAGCTGCGTTCTCCTGTGCTGTCTTTGTAAGGTAGATCGATTCGATTTTTTTTATTTTTACTATTGCAATCTAGTCTGAGAAGGATAATGAGCAATTTTTCCTGATATTATACCGTTCGAATAATAAGTTTAGTAGTTCTCAAGAGGACTACTACTTCTAAATACTAATAAATAAATATATTAAACATAATAAAATAAATTATGTGTGCACTGTATAACACATTCACACTATTATCACTGCTCTGCTTTATCACAACACCACAACACTACACAATTCGAAGGGTTTAGTCCGCCTCAATCTGCGCAGCAGAAATGTTTTTCTTAAGCACCTGTATACCTTTTTTTGGGAAGTGATAGCCGCTAGCCGTGGCAGGTATCTGTTCAGTCAGATAAGATGAGCTGCAAATTCGTGGGCCCTCTTTGTAAGGGTCGCCGATTAGATTGGCCAGAAAAAAGACACTGTTCTATGCTGTAAAATCACTTCCCGGTGGTTCGCAACCCACCTAAAACTGTAGGTCCAACTCATCAATCACTATCATCCAACTTATAGGGGATGTGACCAACCTTTTCCACGCACAGGTCTCAGACCTATGTGGGTTTTATCCTCTAAAAAAAAGCCAGCATAAATAGGGGCCAACCATATGATTAAAAACTGTTGTTTTCTGTCAGCTGTTCCTTTGAGGGTAGATTTCTCCTTTTTGTGTCCTTTAGCTAGTTTTTACAGGAATGAGACTTGGCGCAATCATATTTTTGCACCAGAAAGCCTCTATATTCGTAATTTTATCAAAATCCTTAGAGCCGTTTCTGAGATCCGTCAGTCGTAAATACACACATACATACATAAATACAAACATTCATACAGAAATTTCTCATTACAATAGGATTCCTTGCAATATTGGAACACACTGGGTCCAGTAAAAATGTTCATTCATTCAAGCATGCAGTAGGTCTACTCACAACAAATGCTTTGGTAGAAATAGATTTCATGAAGATGATGAGGAGAAAACAAGAGTTTTTATTACATTATTTCGGATAATCATAATAATTATCATTAACTTTTCATGTGAAATTTAACGACTTGCAGTCAAATATTTGTTAAGAATAAGTATAATAACTCACCTAATCTGGCCGAGCGCTTTCGAATCTATGAGATCCATCTTCAGAGGCGTGGGTTCCTAGATCATCATGTCAGTTTTCACGCAGTTCGTCATGGAACAAGAAATCCAGGAATATAATTATCATCTCTATAATGTGGAAAGGCCTTAAAAGTGGATCTAAATTCAAATTACGATATTGTAACTTTATAACGGCCGTAATGGCAGATATAATTATCGTTATCACCAGTGTGATGTGAATGTTTTGTGCTTTTTCCAACGGTCTTATTAAGTTAAGGCCTCTTCAAATATAAGCGAATCACTTGGATCTCCATTAATATTCATCCCTGGTGGAGAGTTTGGGAGAGGTCACATATGCGAATTTCTCTCTGCTGAGTTTTTTTGAGAAATTATTTATCTCCTACCCCTTTTCCAGAGAAGGTCTATTAGTTGTGAGGGGGGGTATTCTTTTGGGGCGATGGACTGCCCTTGTTAATACAAAATAATATTTATATACATCTAGTCCTAGTCCTATATATATATATATATATATATATATATATATATGGAGGGCTAACGTAAGAGTTAAAATGCATTTATTTACTGTATCGTACACAAACACATACATGAACATGCAAAAACAAAGATATTAAAATGCAATTAAAAATAGAAAAAAAATATTTATAAACTTTTTTTAGAAAATGAGGAGTTGAAAACCACTTACAACTATGGTTGCCCGCGTACTAGGAAAGGTTTTTCATACAAGGGTAGGAGGAAGAAGGAGAAGAATTGGAAAGAAGGGTAGAAGGATCTACATGACTAAGGAGGGGTGAGCTAGAATCTAAAGGCAAATCATTAAGCAAGCACATAAGCAGAACAGGAAAAAGAAGAAAACTGTTCCAAGAAATCATTAATTACAGATCAGAAAAGTAGTTGCTCCTCCAATTGCTAATATATTTTTCCTACAGTGGACCCGAAAAAGTGCCTATTTTTGCACTAACTATATCATGCAAAATAGTCTATTCCTGCACCAGTGCGGGAAAGTACTTTTCCGCACTCCAAATTTGCAACCTAACAACACAAAATAGCGATCATGTAATACGCAGGTTCCCTATTCTGCATTCAAAAATAGGTTGGCTACTCTGCTTCAGCTGTGAAATAGTTGTTGTAGTTGTTGATGATGAAATCGATTTGATTCGAAGATAGGTTATGCGAGGAATTTTCAGGTTATGTATGTCCTGTTTTGTTCTGTTTAAATTACTTTATACATTACTGTAGGAAAAATTTAATGTGTTATACGAGAGCAAAGTATTGTTTCTGCACTCGAGAAACTTTTTTCACTCGCCTTTGGCTCGTGAAAAAAACTGTTTCTCTCGTTGCAGAAAAACGGTGCTTTGCACTCTAGTTACACAAATAGCTATTTCCTACAGTGAGCCGAAAAAGTGCCTATTTTTGCTCCTGAAAAAAATTGTTTCTCTCGGTGCAGAAAACCCCCATTTTGCACTCTAGTTACACAAATAGCTATTTTCATTCTCTTGTTCGTTTTACTATTGATAATGTATTGCTTGGGAATTTTGTTAATGATTTTAGTACTGGTATATATTAGCGGTCTCCTGATTGATTCAATATTGGTTTTATAGATCTGAAATTTATTTGAATTGGGTCTCAAATCATATTGGCTGATGACTATGTTATTTGCGCAAGAGAAAAGCAGTTTTGTTCTTAATTATGTATTTCACTACATTCATAACGAACAGTTGTTACCTGAAATTCAGTAAATATTATATTAATTAAAAAACAGTATATTATTTATATTAAATAGTAATTGGTACGTTATTTATTCATTTAATATTTATATTTATATTCATTACATAATTGATACTAATGGAAGGTATGAAGAGAGTGTGAGGATTGCAAGCGAATATGGGTAGGCCGATGTGATAAGTGAATACCGATGATGAGTATGGGATGGGGTTGAACGCGGCCGTATTAATGACCTAGTCGTATTCAGTCACTCGTTGTCTCGCTCAATCGCTATCTTCCTTATTCGAGTTCTCTCTCCCTCAGCTGTCTCTTTTTCCTCTGCTTTCTCTCAAGCCATTCGCTATTGCTGGCACTATCACTGTTCGCTCATACTCTTTCTCTGTCTACTATGTCGTGTAAAATATTCCTTTACACAACTTGGGTGGTCTCTCAGCAAGGTTGTTGCAGTTTTTTGCAACGAGAACTTTTCACATCAAACGCTTTATCCTTTTCCTCCGTCTCGATTCGCTGTTCTTATTCTTACACTTTCCAGACTTTCCTACCTTCTGTGTGCACCCCCCCCCCCCGCCGTCTCTTCAACTTCACCATCCGTCTCATAGCTGCTGGTGAGAGCTTTGCCTTGCTATGTGCCGTTGGAATGAAGTTTGATCGTGAAGATGAAATTCACCAATAAAGGATAGCATCCTCTTTACAGCACTGCATTTCAGTTATAGAAAATTAGTGGAACAAATCTCAGCTGATACGATTTTCATAGAGCTTCCGTTAAAAAAATATGCTCACTCACTTTTTACTCCTTTTGGCCAGTGGCGTGACTAAGGAGGGAGATCAGGGATATATATCCCCCCAGAGACCCCCCCAGAGACCTAAAGAAAAAAGAGCCCCGAAGGAGAGGGGGGGGGGAATGATAAAAAATAGCAGAGTGAAAATTGTTCAAGTTTGTCTACTCAAACAATGATTTTTTAGCATAAAAATCTAGATATCTCAAGGTTATGATGCCAAATTTAGATAAAAATCACTTTAACACACAATGTAGCTTAAAGTAATGTTAAAATGGATGATTTTCTATCTAGAATCATTTAAAAAGTTGGTTTTAAAAGCATTATTTTTCAAAAATTTCCCGGGGGAGCACCCCCTAACCCTCTCATTAAAAGAAAGAGCTGTAGATATTGCCTTAAATTATTGTATTATCAGTGAATCCTCCTTCAGCTCCTATCATTACAGGATATAGTGCTTGGAGCCACCCCCCCTCCACCAAACTGACCCACTAGTTACGCCACTGATCTGTAGAATTTTGTCATCATTGAATGAAGGAAAAAAGTAGTTATACAACTGAAAATAAGCTATAGAGAGTTCATAGAATCACAAATTAGTAATGTAATAATGTGCATTATATATTTTTTGTTCTTACCTTTGGCTATTTAATACGGAGCTATATTAAGAGGCTTTTTTGTAAAATCGGACTCAACATTTCAAAAGTTGCATGAACTCTCACTATAGGCCGACGACTCTGAAAACTGTTACATGTATACATGTTTATACTGTTTAAACTGGCTACATACTTTATACATAAATAATGATTGAAAATAAATTTTACTAGTGAATTCAAAACTTATCCGTCTGATTGTTATAATGCTTTTTTAGACTTGGCTGGGGAAGTAGGCTACTATTATTGTATAAATGCATACATTTAACTCTGAACTCTGGAGTCTACTTTTTAATGCTACTATTAACTAACTACTTCTCTATTACTTTAATTACTTTCCATGATCAAGCTATAAGCCTGACGAATAATTTATTATAAAAAAATAGAAAATAATATTCGTAAAAAATCAAGCATGGATAGTTTTTTCTTTGAGTTCCCAGCTCAATAGATCAATCATTATTTCTCATAAATTGTGTTGTTATATTACTGTCAAGAACAAAACAAAAGGTAATTGAAGAACAAAAGGTGCGACCATATTACAATAACACTATAATTGAAATTCATTAGTACCGCTCCCAGATCTAGGTCCATGCCCTATTTGTACATTCAAAGGCAGAAAAGCCTAGGCCTATCTAGATTGAAAATATGTTCTATTGTTGTCTGTAAACTATTAACTTAAATCGAACACAAGCTTCCTTTAATTGACTTATGCATTCTTGACTAAAATGATCACAGTTTCTTTGACAGAAATTTTATTGCCAACTGAAAAGCTAAACTTTTCGGTAGAAAATCTTATCATTTAAAAACTTATTTTGAAATGTGTTTGTAATCCGTGGACAAGACGATTTGAAAATTTGAATCCTATTAACCAGAAGGAATTAACATCAGTATCGAGATATTAATCTTGGGGTTAAATTCACCCCAAGATTATTTGGAACCAACGGTCGTTATCCTCCCCCATCCGAGCACGGTTAAGTGCTCGAATGGACGAATTTTTGTCCAAACTTCGCCTTTTCATGTAAATGAGAATTTCATTTCATTAGCTCTATTAGATCAATGTTGATATTTCCAACAAAATGTCAATAGTATCAACCAGGTATGTGATGTTAAAATATTGTATGTAAGCACAAAAATTGAAAATTTATGAATAAAGTAATCTAATCCTTTCAACATTGTTAGGCTGTGGACGCGTAATAGATGCGCTGCGTAAGCGTATCTAAGCCGCAGTACAATTGTTTAACGGAGTTTCTTATAAGCGGTTTTCCAGGCTGCGTATCAAGTGCGCGCGTATCTAATGCTGCGTTTTTCCCTGACTGCTTTCAGAGCAGTCGAATATGAGATACGCTGCGTAACAGAGATGTCGAGTGCATTGGAGTTGGAAGGAAATGTTGCCCAGAAGGCGAAATTCTCAAACAACGAAGAAGAATTGATTGAATTTGTCTCTTCCAGCAATGACATATTATGGAAGTTAAGCCATCCTGATTATAAGAACAATATGAAGAAGGATTTCCTTGTTAATTTCCCCTTAAGATGTTATTCATATTCATACTATTACAATTAATTGGCCCTCATTATGTGTCCCCATAAACAATAATCACCAATAATTCCCCATAATGTGTTGACATTTTATTCCCTTGTTATACGTCCCCTACAATTAATTTTCCCTCATAAAATGTGTTATTTGAATTATAATATGTTGCCTTGAGTAAGTTTTTTGTGTTTCTATAATTAAACGTTATTCAAGCACGACACCAGCACGCACAACCATGTGTATTCTACGCAGTCTAGGAAACCACTGAACGGCGGCTGCGTTTTAGATACGCAGCGTATCTTAACCGCAGCGCATCTATTACGCGTCTAGGAAACCACAGCCTTAGGTATTTAGTAGGTACTTACATAATTGATACTCTTTGACAAATATATACATTTTGTTATTGCATGTGTAGAAAAGTTTTGGACTTCAGTCTTATATTTGATTTGTTTTTCTGTTTTTATAGGAAGAAGTAAGTAGACAAACACCATCTCTGACTATATCACAAGGATTCCGCTTCATGAAATGTGAGAAAAGTTGAAATATTCCTTATTCTATTGTCCTATTCTATTGGTCAGTCAATTTCAAATGTGTTTTCATTTTCAGGATTAATGAAGCATAAATCTACAGTAATAGTCAAACATATTCAGAGTTTTCGAATCGATTTCTAATTTCAATCATGATTCAAAAGAAATATATGATTACAAAAGTCATAGATTAATCTACCTGAGTATTCTTTACATTTTTATATTTTCGAGAAATACTTTTGAAAAACCACTTCAACTGAACTAATTTCAATTATACGAATTCATTGATGAGGAACGTCTAAGCAGGTTGGCTATCAACAATATGAGGTAGGCCTATGGAAATGTGAACTCATAAATGTGGAGGAGCAAACTCTCCCAATTTAAAAAGAAATAATATTACAAGAATAGCTTAGAATTGTTCAGTTCAAGAACTAAAGCTCAATTCAAGAACTATCAAGCTACTGTTACTAAATTCTGAAATATTTTTGACAGCCTACTATTCTACTCTTAGAATAGTTATTGTAACTAGTTATTCTACTCTTGGTGGAATAACCAACTAGTTTTTCTATGGTGATAACTGTTTCGTGGATCTGTAGGGCTACGTTTTCGGCTGAAATATTTTAATGCGTGATAAAGTTCATGGGAATCTAAATAACTGTCTTGCCCCCCTCCACAAAGTAGTAACTCTTTTGAATTGATTGAAACAGTGCCATAAGAATACGTATTGAACTGATTGAGAAAATTTGATTTATTTCCATAAGGATTTAACAGTCTATTATGTTTTCAGTGTATCAAAAAAATAATACTTCATTGAAACTAAAAACATTGATCGCAAGCTCACAATATTTTTTAGTTATTCTGTTATTCAAGGTGGGCTAAATGAAAGAGAAGGCCTTGAGTCCTAATTCTGCCCTTAGGAAAGGCAATTAGCAAAGGTTTAAGATCCAAAAGAAAACGGTTAGGTATATAGAAAGAGTAAATAGAGTAGATTCATGTAGGCCGTTGTTGAAGAGACTTGGTCTCCTAACTGTACCCTGCTTATATGTGTATGAAGCTACTTTATATGTAAAAACGAATGATATTAACCAAAATCTTGACGTACACGATTATAATACAAGAAGCCGATTATAATACAAGAAGCCGAGGAGATTATCACTTGTTGAGTCACAATAGTAGGTCCGGGATGTTTGAAAATTTGGCATAAAATCGGGAATTTAAGGGTATCTTCAATTGAAATGAAACCAACTTTACAAATTTAATTGTTCACCTATTGCCTGTAATGATATTATATTTTAAATACAAATTTTAAATTTTAATGTGTATATTTACATCACACAAAGCAGTTGCATAACTACAGGGTCAGTCTAGGGGGGGGGGGGGGTGTTGCCGGGAGGGTTAGACTCTCGGTACAATAATGGATTATGAGTAGGGACAGTGTTGAACCTTTGTTCTTGCCTGTAGTCAGTCCACTAGAATTTTGAACTTTAGGTGAGGAAGTGAACTGGTCTCACATGGGTATTTGTCAAGGCAATTTAATTACATGGGATAGATTGGTGTAGTCTAAAAAACATTATTTTGTTGGTGATATATTAGAGAGAGCGCAGATAATAAATTGTTTTTATAAATTTTTATCTAGTTAATTTTCTGTTAACTTTATTTATTTTTTCTAATTGATTTTAAGTTATATTTTAATATAATTTTATAACTTTTTATTGTAATACAGTAAATTTCACAATAAGATGGTAATTCCCACACAGGATACCCTCAGGAGTACCTAATTTCAAAGTTTCGATTTATTGTAACCATGTATTGTATATGTACATAATATTTTGATACTTGTACTTTTGTATTGATTTTTTATACTTAACGTGAAATAAAGAATTATTATTATTACAATAGTAATAATTTGTAATTTGGAGTAGTAGACCTCTAACGATAAATTGAAGCAATATACATGGCTATTTATTTTAGAACGGGGGTTCAGGGAGCTCCCCGAGAAAATTTTTGAAAATTACCTCTCTAAAACTACATGTCAAGTGATTCTAGCCATTAATTATTCTAACTTAACACTACAACCCACGTTATGTGTCAAAGAAAATTTTGTCTAGTTCTTGCGTAACTGTCAATGGGATTTCCGGGACCTTACTTGATACTTTCACTTTTCTATATTTGATCCCTCACTGCTCCTGATTGGGGTAATGTACAGTACCGCAGGCTACTTGAAAATTTATTTCAAAATAATTGGGGGTACTGCTTGGAAACTTTTTTAAAATGAAACTCCTACAAAACCATATTTTTAGTGATTCCAGACATTTTCGACACTTGCCAAAAATTGTCTCACAATGGCCTGCTAAAATTCCAAATTTTCTTTCATCCCGAGGGGGGAATATCCCCCTGATTCCCATCCCCCCCCATAGTTATGCTACTGACACAAACTGTTAATGAAAACTGAAATTAACAGGAAAAATTACATACATTATTCGCAATTGAAAAACTATTCTGTAATCAGCCAAAAACTGCCAACAATTTTTTGAGGATCCAGGATCTAGGCTCTATAGCGATTATCTGAGTGAATGTAAAGTGATGCTAATAAAACAAGTCTGCTTTTTCGGATATAGTAGTCCTCAGCCATGTATTGATAAGCTGCAGAATCCAGAAAACCATTTCAGAATAGGCATCATTTTCAGACCAAGTACTGAAGTACAAAATATTTGCAATAGAAAATTAATTGTTGGTTAGGCATTGCTGTCTCATTCTCCTCACTTGTCAATTACTTAGAAAAATCTCCTCCATTTTCTTTTACTTTTAATTTTATTCTTATTCTATACCTTTTTTGTATTTTTTAATTTTCATCTCTCTTCTCCCAATTTTTATTGTCATCTCTTTTCCACTTCTTCACTGTTTTCTATGATTTCCATTCGTTCCTCTTTTCTTCTTTTTCTCCTTCTTCTCTCTCTTCTTCCCCTTCTTTTTCTTTTCCTCCTTCATCTCCGTTTGTGGAGGGGGGAAATTTACTCTTCCCCCCCCCCGTGGATCCGCCCCTGTCTGTGAGCCAGATGTTACGAACCAAAAACTCATCAACGTCTAGCTTGCAGCTTCACAAATTATTCATTATTAGCTTAGTACTTACCCGGACCCTCAAAGACTCAAAGTAGAACAATAAATGATAAAGTAGAAAAAAAATCAATCACACACTCTCATGCGAGAACCTGTTGGTGCGTCATTCAACTTATTTGTCCGGGCTAAATGGAGAGAAAATAATTGACCAAACGAAGAGAGGTCTCTGTTTCAAGTCGACCGTTTTGCATTTGTCTGTCTGTATTTCTGAATGTATTAACGTTACTCGATTGTCATGAAATTTTGTATAAATGTTCCTTATTCCTAGGCCGAGCGATGTATGACTTATAAGGTTTTTCAAAAAATTCCCCCATCTTTTTTAGGGGGCACCCCATCTTTTATAATATTATTAGAGTGCTCTATTTGAGTATGGATGGTTTCAAACTAAAATTGAAACGATTTGAGAGGGGGTTAAATCCGTGATAAAAATCCGATAAACCAACGGGAGGCGTTAGAGAGGGGGTTCAAAAATCTTCAATATTGAGATTTTTTCAAATTTATATATTTTTTGGTAGGACATTTTTAGCTTGGAATGGTGGTTACTGAATTTTTGTTTGTGGGTGGGGGTGTATTTAAAAAATTAATGCAATTGTGGTTAATTTTTCGATTGGAAGTGAAAAATAACTATAAGGAGATGGTTGACACTGAATTCTCTTACTCTTTAAATATTAATGGAGGGGGGGGGGAGAAAAAAAACTCAAATATAATATTGAGATAATTAGGAAATTCTTCTTCGCATCAAGTAGAGCATAAAAACTCTGGAGACTTCTATTCGAAAAATTTGTAATGATCCTCTTTGAAGCTAAAGACGGAAACACAAATTTAACTTGAAAATGAGGGGGTAAACAAATTTTTAAATTTTGTTTAATGGATAATTTTTGCTTTTTATGATTGGATTAGAGCTATTAAAAATGCAGACTAACCCTTTATTAGGTAGAAGGGGTGATTTCTAGGAGGCGTCAAATTGATTAAATATTAATTTTTGCGGCTTCTATTATCAATGATAAATTAAGCAATAAAAATTGACTCGAAAGTGGTCTCGAAATTTGTTCGAGAATATCATCCCCTTTTGAGTGAAAGTGTTGAGCGAGTGAGGTCTACTATTCACAGAACTACTAGTTATTGCAAGGAGAATATTGAATCCTACTGCTATGCTGCTCGGCTGAAAATTGGTTAATAATGATCATCCAGCTCAGTTCATAATATTGTATCAACCAGTTTGTGGTTTGGGCCAGCATGAGAACATTAGAGCCCTCTCGGGGGCTTTCCCCGAACTATTACCAGTCCAATTCCACACACGAATCCTCGAGCTATGAACAGTATCTAGGTAAGTCGCTCATTAGCTCCGCACTAAACACGTACAGGTACTGACTGCTAAATTGAATGTAATTTCTAAGATTTTACAATCTAAAATCCGGTTTTTGCACCGCGTTTCCTGTCGCGCGACATTAAACGCGGCGATTCAATTACTATTAGGCCTAAGTCAAATGTTTCGTTTTATGGATGTCGCGCGTTTCAGATGCGTTTTTTTCGTTGAACGTTTAAAGATCAAGCAGCAAGAGAATGAAACGCGCGAGTTAAATACTGCCACGGAAAGGCTCTTTGTCTATTGCATTGAAACTTTAGTGGGAAGTTATTTATTTATTTTTTTCAATTCAATTCAATTCAATTGTTTATTGCCACAACTTTACAACAAAATAATTTAATGGTTACAAAATTACAGAATTAAATAACAAATTTGAACCAATCCCATTCTATTACACTGTATAGAATAGTACAAATAACAAAAGAGAAAAAAATATTCTGAGAGAAAAACAAAAATACTTTTCGAAAGGAAATACACAAGTAAAATAGACACACTAATATTAGCGTGCTCAAAAAACAAGAGGAAGTAGAGAAGGCATAAACAGTCAAAAATAAGTTACCACCATTCAGCTCCCAGAGAAAAGAAATATTTTTCCTTAATCCAAGTTTCTATTGCTTTCATATCAATTCTTTGTTGAATATCAAAAGGAATTATATTTATGAATCTAGTGCTCATGTACATCAACTGTCTTCTTATCAAGCTCAACTTAGAATCGTGAACAACATATCCTAGCGAAGTGTCTGGTCTAAAGTTGTAAAAGGGTTTATCAATCCTACAGAATTTATCTCTATTTTTAAATATATGTCCGGTTTCATGCAAACGCGCGTTTTGTGTCACTCGAGCCCAACTAGGCACCAGTTCAAAGGAAAATGATCTAGGCTGTCTCAATACTATCTCAACCAAAATCAAAATTTGTTGAAATTTTGTATATTTGAATTTTTTAAATTGTAAATCGTATTCATCATATTACCTGAGTAAATATCTTTTTGAAATTTTCTTCTGTTAGCAAAATTGCGCTTTTTCTTGGTCTCTGAATTCTACCACTTTACACCATATCTGACCCACGTTTTCTGTCGCGCGACCGCATTGTTTTTGGTCGCGTTTAAAATGCGTGACCGAATTGTCACGCGTTCCCAACACGTTTAATAACGCACGACAGGAAACGCGATGCATAAAACCCGCCTAAAAACATCTTCGAACATAGAGTTCAATTCATCTCCAACATAAAATCTTCAAGAACATAGTTATATCTTTCCCCTGTTCCTCAAGGAATCCCGACCATAATAAAAAATTGTCTCTTTGGTGTTGTTTGTGATGATGGCTTGGTAAATCTATAATAGACTTAAAATATAAATGCATAGACAGATTTGACAACAAAAACACATTATTATTTATTATAAGAAAATGATATTTTGTAGCCCCAGTTTACACCAAGAAAGAGAGAGATTGATTGATTAATTGCCTTTATGAAGGGCGAAGTTAGGACTCCTGGTCCTCTCTTACACTCAATCCTTCAAATAAACATCATATACAATGCAGAGAGAGAGGGAAGAGAGAAGCATACTGGAACAGCCGTACAGTATATCGACCCTCAATAGATATATCAAATTCCTTACTATAAATTGAAGTTTTGTCATTCCCTTGAATGAGCCATTTACTTTGATGCTAATTTTTGCTCTAGGCTATACATCGACGGTTTAAAGTAAAGTAACCTCAAATATGTCATTTTCGCTATTGATTTAGCTCACTGCTCATAACCTCTTCATATCAGAGTTTTTTTTATAAATTACCTCAATATATCGGAGTTTTAGTTTATCAGTTCAGCGGAGAACAGCATCGTATTTTTCATGTTTGTAACCCCTAATTGTTATAAACCTCTTTATATCGAAGTCTGTCCCAAACAGCCTTGATACATGGAGCCTCGAAATATCGAAATTTTCAATATTTCAATGTTTTGTATCTCCCCTTCAGGCTTGACATATCGAGGTTCGACTATATTTTTTTCTATAACAATTATATAAAAGTTTTGTGGCAATATCAAGAATATTATCGTCCAAACACCAAAAATCATTCAAATTTGACAATTCTTATTATTTTGAAGATTTGATATCATGGAGGTTTCTAGAACAAACTTATAAAATCGGCTATGCATGTCAGCAGGAGTCGTTATTTGGACATCATCACGTTCGTATGTGATAATTCTTTGTTTGTTTGTGGCAGTATTCTCAGTGCTATTGTGATTGAATGCCATGACAGACATTGTCCTTCGTGAGTGATTAGTGTATTATTTAATGTATTAACCGTTCATTAGACGTTTCATTGAACAGTTTATTGGACACTTATTATCAAATTATTGATCGACCTATTGGCAGTTTTGTAGTGATTAATTTTGTTACATAAATATTCATTGATAGTTGATCGCTATTGAACTGTTTGTTTCTGTATTGGTTTTCTTGTGTGATAATTATTGGCTGTGAGAGTTAATTGTGTAAATAAAGTTTGAGTGTTTCTCTCAAGTGTTGCCAGCATTATTTTTAGTGGTAGAACCTGTAACAGTAGAGAGAATTTTACTAGAGAGAATTCTTTTGGGATAAGAATAATTCTAGGTATCCTCTAGCTCTAGATAGAGGAGGGACAAGTATTTTATGAGGATTAGGCTGTTGAGTGTTCATCATACTTCGATAATTATTCAGGAATGCTTGTTGGTTCCTTGTCGAAATACTTGTTTACTGAGATGCAGCAAGAACGTCTCAGAACAGCAGTTAATAACAAGTTATTGGAAAGCTTGATGGATGAAGTGCTAACTCATTAGCACTGACAAGTGTTCACTTGGTTCTCTTGGTTCGTGTAATCACTAATCACCAGCAAGAAGCTACGTTTGCCTACAAGTTACGGTTTACCGTCACATCTTAGCGTCTTAGCTCCATAGGGAAGTTGGGTGGGTGTCTTGAACCATTGCATCTTAATGATTGCGAAAGCACTAACATCCTTCGCTGCCACTTTTAACTACTACTCTCTGCAAAAGATCAATATCCATGCAATGTAAAAACAATGGAGTGGAGTGTTTATTACATACGTACATATTACATACCCAGCTATCATGAAAAAATTGTGAAAAAAGCAGGTGAGGGCAATAGCCCACCAATCTGTGCTTGATTGAATTTTTGTAATGAATTTATAAATTAATTTGAAGAAGTGTAACTTATTTGTTAGAGAATTTGAGCAACAAATTGCCGCTAATTTTACCCGTATCGAAATTAACGCTAGCTGAAGTCATCGGGAAGTGATAGCCGCGAGCCGTAATAGGTATCTGTTCAATTAGATTGATTGATTGATTGATTGATTGGCTGCCTTTATTTATTTCCTAGGAGGGCGAGGTTAGGGCGCAGCCGGCTCTCACACTTAACCCTCAATCTTGAGAGATAGAGATAAGCTGCGTTCTCCTGGGTACACTTTGTAACGGTGACCGATTAGATTGGCCAGCAAAAAAGACACTGTTCTCTGCTGTAAAATCACTTCACGGCGGAACCCACCTAATTCATCAATTCCAATTCATCAATCACCATCATCCAACTCATTACTCACGCACAGGTCTCAGACCTATGTGGGCTTCATCCTCAAAAAAAAAAAAATCTTTACTTCACCAACGGAATCCGAAATCCAACATGGACAGATGACAGTGGCGTAACTATCCGGAGAATAGAAGACAATGTTCTCTGCTGAAAATCACTTCCCGGTGGTTCGGAACCCACCTAAAACTGTAGGTCCAACTCATCAATCACCATCATCCAACTCATTACCCACGCACAGGTCTCAGACCCATGTGGGCTTCATCCTCAAAAAAAAAAAATAAAAAAAAAATAGATCCTCCCAGAGAGACGCAGAAACATAAGAAATTTAGGAATTCTTACAAGCCCTGAGAGACAATAATTTTAGACAGAAGTAAAAAAAGACCTCTTGAATCGCTGAAAATGTGGTGTAAGAGGGATTACTAGACATTCAAATTTAATTAAAAACCATTTAATTTTCTCAAGAATCAAGTCAGATCGTTTCCAACAAGAATGCACCTCTCAAGCTGAAAATGTGGTGTAAGAGGGATTATTTTCAAAAACAATTCCGGGGGAGCACCTCGGACCACCCTTTTGAATGAACAAGCTACATTAAGTTTTGAATTACTGTTACAAAACCCCTCCTTCTTTTAAAAGATATTTTTAAGTACGGCACTATACTGTACTATCAGTTGAGGTGGGGGATCAAAATTAGCAGAGTGAAAATAGTTTCAAGTAGGCCTGGTTTAAAGTTTGGCTACTTGAACAATACATTTGAGCACGGGTGTTCGGATCTCCACTGACAATGATGCAAAAACTGGATGATAATTTGGGTGGCCAATCCAATCGGTCACCCTTACAAAGAGGGTCCAGGATTTCGTAGCGCATCTCTGTCTGCTTGCACAGTTACCTGCTAAGACTCACGGCTTCCCTAATATTCAAGGATGGATTGAATCAAGGATTTTATTCAAGATTGGTATTATATTAAAAGGTGAAACTGATTGAAGCTATGGGCTAAACTCACACTATGGGCTACTGTTGCGTTTTAACCAAAACTCATCTATTCATGAATAAATAGAAACAAATATAGCAGGCCTATTGTACGTAACATTTCGTATTATCTGATCGCTGATATCTACCAAGTAATGGTCCCCAGATAAATGTTTATTCAACAAACCTGTTTGTTGAGGAGTTTCCCCAACTCCAGATAAATGTTTGGAGCCAAAAAGGAAAATAGTGTAGTCTCGTAGATATGAAATGTGTGATTGAAAATGATGTAGCATACAGGGTAAGATCGATTTGAGAATGTTGCAAAGTTCAAATTTTTAGGACTTTCAGTCAAATAAAAAAAACTTGGAATTCAAGACTGATGATAACTGTTGCCTTTGAGTTACGGTACATAGTCATTATTTTAATCAGTACCATTCAGTGGTACTGGATCAGAGGATCACTTGAATCTTGAATCTTTCAATCATTTATCAGCGGAAGAATATTATTTTACTAGAGGTTACGTCATTTCATGTTTCAGGTTGGGCATTATCATGTAAAGAATGAGACAGTTCTTCACACTGGAAATTTGAGATTGCTCAGCAAATGACAGTTTCCTCGCTACAGCTAACTCGATCCTAATAGTAGTTTATGCAACGATTTTATTTTGACCCTTATTAAGGCACGAGTTAGATTTAAGTTATAACACGAGCGAATGCGAGTGTTATAAATATCTCACGAGTGCTTTAATGGCCAAATAAAATCGTTGCATACACTATTTTATCTACGGCCACTAGTATACATTTAATAAAAACAATTTCATTTTACCTGTGACTGTCAGAGATACCTAACCTCTCATCTCAAATACGAGAAGTTATAGTAGATTGTTAGGTTAAAGCAGCTGGTGTAGCAGTTTGATCAAATCAGCTGATAGTCTCACAATATTGAATTACGATATTGATTCCATCAAAAATGCTTCTGATTGGTCGAGAACCCGTGTTATAATGTAGAACCTGTACTATAATGAGCTCATTATGCAACGGGTTTCAAAACGCATTTCGAAAAGACAGCTGTTTTGGTATCAATTGTGAAACTGTTATGTATACATTATGACATGGTCGTAGATAAACCATTTTTTCAAAATGAAGAATCGGATTACCATTATTGAAAAAACATTTTAGATACGTGAGCGTTAATTGACAAAATAAAGCATTTTTGAGCCGCGTTAAAAATGAGCTCCATTTTATTTGCCAGTTGTGAAAAATAAAAAATTTAACGAGCCGCATTTGATGGCTAGTTGCCCAAACTCTAATCAAAATTTGATCTCCGATCACCGGTCCAACTGATCTTAGAAAATTTCGTTGCTTAATCATCTGGGATCTCCAATCAATTTTGACTGGCCAGTTTTCGAGAATCAAACCATTGATCCCCGATCAAATGCTTTACTCTAGTGCCGCGTTCAGCAACCACTGAAAGAAACGCAAGTTTACATTCGAAATAAACAAATTTATTATTATTTTTTCAATAATGTTAACTTATAGCCCATTCATATAACTTACTACTGTACAATAAAATTATGATATAGTACGAAAAACATAGTTTTATAATTATATAATTATAGTTATAGTTAGTATGAGAGTATGATAGTATGAGATTATAGTTATAGTTATATATATATAACTTATAACATAGTTCCCTTATTTATTTTTACAGCTTACCATGGGCTCTTACTGTCACATATTAGATATGCTATCTTAGTATGGGGTAATTCATCAAAAAAATACCTTGATAGGGTGTTTAAGATCCAAAAGAAAGCGGTTAGGTGCATGGAAAGAGTAAATAGATTAGATTCATGTAGGCTGTTGTTCAAGAGACTTGGTCTCCTAACTGTACCCTGCTCATAGTGTATGAAGCTACTTTATATGTAAAAAATAGTGATATTAACTAAAATCTTGTCGTACATAATTATAATACAAGAAGCCGAGGAGATTCACTTGGTGAGTCACAATAGTAGCTTATTCAAACAAAAACCAAGTTATATTGCTAGGAAACTCTACAACAAGCTACCGCAGTTTTTAAAGAGTCTTGAAAATATAGAAATATTTAAAAAAAAATGAAAAAATATTTAGTTGTAAAGCTTTTTATAGTGTACAAGAATTCCTTTCATATCAAAATTAAGCCTCACCTTAACTAATTGATATAGTAATTATGGTATCCAGTGTATAAGATAGTATAATTGTTGATCTGACTTGTCTTATACTCCTTAACTGGAGTCTGCAAGACGTAATCTACAAAAAAACAAAAATTACAATGTCACCGAATTAAACTTCCGTCTAAATCTCTGGTCAAACTGGCCGGTCTGTCTGCAAATCTCAAATAAAATTATTGATATAATAATTATATTGTACAGTAGCATTCATCGATTCCCATCAGCTGTTCAATGCTGTTGTCAATATCCGCCATTGCGGAAGTCTTCAGTATAAAGTAATAGAATAGAATAGAATTTTATTCGTCATTCAATATTTACAAGAAATACATGGACTTCGTCAATTTACAATTTAAAGTGTCACAATAATTAAGAAATCACACTTGAAAACAGAATTAAAAATTACTTACATATAGTATGTATATTATATGATAAACACATAAATACATTTAAATTATTATCTATGCTGTGACATATATAATTATAAGAGAAAATTACTCCAGTCTATTGTGAAAAAATCGTTTACGGTGTACAAGCATTCCTTAATTAAAATTAGTTTTATTTTATTTTTGAATTGATTGAATGTGAGTATTTTTAACTGGTCTGGAGTGGAGTTGTACAACTTGATGGACATGAAGTACCAGTTTCTCTGAGAGATGGAATGGGTGTATTGTGGAATTACAAGTTTATTTCTATTTCTAGTATTCAAGCTGTGGAAATTGGCTGTATCATATTTATCTAGATTTCTTTGCACATAACAAAGGATGTTTAAAACATAAAGTGATGGCAAAGTAAGTAAACCCAGTTCAATGAAATGCTGTTTACAATGGGCATTGAAAGGCAAATTGCATATGATTCTAATTGCTTTCTTTTGCAGGATAAAAATTGATTTGGCCTTAACACAATTCGCCCAAAGCATTATTCCATATGATAGGAGACTTTGAATGTGAGCGTAGTAAATATTTATCAGTACAGGTCTATCAACTGTTATACAAAGTCTACGCAGCATATACAGTCCTTTAGCAAGCCTACCAGACAAAATATTTTAATAGCAATTAAAGGAATTAGAAATTAATAAAAATTCTGTTTATGTATATTTGTCAGTTTATTCAATTGTCAGTCACTTCAAACTAACTTGTGAGATACGAGCCGATATGGCCAAGTTGAAAATGAATGCTGCTGTACAGAAAGGTCTCCATGGTCTAGTGGTTAAGGGCGCTCAACCGGCAATTGAGAGGTCCATGGTTCGATTCCCGGTGGTGACTGATATTTTTGTACAGTAGCATTCATCGATTCCTATCAGCTGTTCAATGCTGTTGTCAATATCCGCCATTGCGGAAGTCTTCAGTATAAAGTAATAGCAATTAAAGGAATTCGAAATTAATAAAAATTCTGTTTATAATTATATTATTAAAACGGAGATCTAGCAGATTAATGGGGATCAGTCCTTTTATTGATTGGCATCCATAAATATTGTACACGGTACATGAATCTAGATCCTACACCAAATAAAAATTTATTAATGCAAATCATATTAATAAAGTCAAATTAATATAAAGACAAAGATAATCTGTTCACGAGATGTTATTTTGGAAAAGTACGAGTAAATCTAGTGAAGTTTTTCTCCTCCCAACTATCTTTTTCCCTCCTTGAAACTTCTTAGTAACATGTTCCAGTCGAGCTAGCTCTAGCTTCAGCTCTAGCTGGTTGCCGGTAGCTCTCATCCCGTGGATTTGCAGTCAACCATGTCCAGATCCACTCTGTCAAGTTCTGCTTGATAGAGTCAATTCATTTTCTTGTCAAATTGGCCGTTTGATGGGCCTACCTTGCTTTACTGTCGATTCAAGGCTCTCAAATTAAGTTGAGGACATTGTATGAATGTTGTACTTCCCAGTGCATGATACGCTAAAATAATCTTTTTGTATTAATCCAATTATGTTTTCAAATCTTCTAACAGAATAATTTATTTAAAATCAAATCATTAATATAATGAAAAAAAACGACTTTGTCGCAACCACAATTATTAAGCTAATATTAAGCTATTTTACTTGACATTTATTTACTATAGCCAAAATTCAAAACAAAATTAGAATACAAAGTAGCTACATAATATAACACTCCACATGGACTAAAAATAAAGCTGGCCACAATTTGCAGCTTTATCATTTTATTCAATGAAAATGAAAAATACCAGTTAGTGGTAAATTTATCAGGTTTCATGTAAATAAGCTGACAAAACGAATAAAACACGTTAATATTTGTGTTCGATGTAACATCGAATAAACATGTCTCATGTCTGTGCTACTAGCAATTGAAATATTTTTTGAATCACGCAAAAATATCTAAAAAATGGGGACTTTTAAGTTTGAAGTAGATTAACTTGATTATTTCTGAATACACCAATATTTTTCACAACCCAACTTGTAGAGAATTTAATTTTGAAGATAAAATATCCAATCATCCAATAGCCGAAATTGAACCCAAAGCTCACAAAATCGGATTTTAATAGTCGAAATACGCTGATTTTGTGCGGATGCTTTCAGCTTACATTTCTTGTCCATTTTGATCCAATAGACCCCGATTTTACGAAATTTGGATACATTTAAAGCTCTGACACATTGATTCGGCGGTTTTGGGCTAAAATCCTGTTGTCCTCTACAATGAGTTGCATTCTGCCTATACCAAAAAATAAATACCCAAAATAAAATTCATAGGAAAAATCTCAGAACCATTTGTGATACTGCTATTCAACATGGTATTGGACAAAATTATCAAAAAATGGGAGAAGAAAGTCAAAGGTATTCAATTAGGAAAAACACGTAATAACAGAACAATGATTAAACGCCTCGCGTTTGCAGATGACTTGGCAATACTCAGCAACAGTAGAAAGGAACAACAAGAAGCAACAGAACTCTCACATGAAATCTCCGCTAAAAAGGTCTGCAAGTATCATATGAGAAAACAAAGTACATGGGTAAGAGTAACAACAACACACAAACCATACATACGGAAAGATAAAATGAGTAGAACAATTCAAATACCTGGGAGAGTATTATACAGATAGGATGATCAAACAAAGCGTCCAACGTAAAACGAACAGAAAAATAACAGTAAGCTTTTAAATTAACATGGACACACTGTAATAATATCGCGACAAGCTAAACTCAGGCATTACAATACTGTTGTACTTCCAGAAGCATACCGTATGCAACTGAGACAACCACAACCGGAGCATCAGATATCACAGAAATTTAACGCAAAATCCTCAGAAAAATATTTGGAGCAGTACTAAAAGGCGGTATATGGATGAAGAGACCGACCAAAGACCTGTATGAACTCACAAATGGAACTCACTGTCAAAATGGCATTTTATGGATACATACATAGAATGTACCAAAGCAGGCTCACAAAGAACATTTTTGATATGGTAAAGAATTCAATAAAACAAACCAACTGATTCCAAGAAACAGAAGATGACTTGAAACAAGCCGGAGTCAAGGAGGGAATAAGTAAGTCAAGGGACATATTCAGAAGCAGGATTACTAACATGAAATTTGAAATTAAAGAGAAACAAAACTGGAAAAATATGGACAGAGCAAAGGAAACAGGAACATATCCGAAGAATGAAGAGGTTTTGGGAGGAGGAGAAGGGAAAATGAATGATCACGGCGAATTCGAGTTAAAACACTGTTCTAAGGGCAATAATGGAAAATAATAATAATAATAATAATAATAATAGTAGCAGAGAAGGAAATGCACATCTTCTGAGTGAGCTTTGCGTGATCAGTTCTCTGGTCTTTTTCGCATATAATAATAATAATTATTATTATTATTATTATTATTATTATTATTATAACCAACATATTGCCAAAATAACCAACAAAGAAATTCACAATAGAAAAAACTTCAGAATAAAACTTTATAAAGGGGAAGTTATACCAGAGACAAAACCTCCAAGAATTGGAACTATGTAGTAGAATTTCTTCAGGAGTTTTTGCACTTAAACAGATTGCTAGATTGAAAAATAATAAACTGACAATGGCGGTCTACCATGCCCTAATAATGTCTCATGTGCAGTATGCAATTTTAGTGTGGGGTGGTTCTAATGTGCATAATTTGGAGAGGATTTTTAGAATGCAAAAGAGAGCTGTAAGAACAATGAAAGGAGTTAAGCCGCGTGAGTCATGCAGGGGATATTTTAAAGATCTTAGCATTCTAACTGTGCCATCCCTTTACATCCTTGAAGCCGTAATGTACTCCAGGAGTAAAGAATTTGTAAGAAACTGTGACTTACATAAGTATAATACGCGACATAAAGGTAACTATGCTTCGCAGTACCACAGAACTGCTCTGTTTGAGAAAAAACCTACATACATGGGTCTTAAATTTATAAGTAAGCTGCCACCAGATATAAAAAATTGTGAAAACCTGGCCACTTTTAAGACAAAATTGAAGAGCTACTTGTTAAATGGGGCATTACAAGATACAGGAAATCATGGATGATGATATGAGGGTTTTATGATGATGATATGTAGGATGATAATGAGGATACGATAATATATGTGGGTTGTATGATGATTATGATATAGGTTTCCATTTTATATGTTTTTATTGAAATGTATGATTGTACAATATTGGACGAATCCTATATGCATTGTATGTGTCTCTAGGATGAATTAAAAAAAATGAAAAGCTGGTGGGCAAACAAGAACAAGTCCAAAAAATGAACCATCTTTACTCAGCGTCTTTCACCTTGGGAGTTTTACGTCTAATAATAATAAATACCCAAAAATAGAATGAGTCGCTGATTAATTTGTTTGTGTGTTTTGATGTTTTAGGTCCACGCACGCGACGCAGCAAGCGAAAAGAGAAAAAAGGCGAGGAAAAGAGACCGCGTACAGCTTTCAGTGGCGACCAGCTGTCTCGGCTGAAGAGCGAGTTCTCAGCCAACAGGTACCTGACTGAGAAGAGGCGGCAGGCGCTAGCCGGCGAGCTCAACCTCAACGAGGCGCAAATCAAGATCTGGTTCCAAAACAAGAGGGCCAAGATCAAGAAGGCCACTGGCTCCAAGAATCCGCTCGCTCTACAGCTGATGGCGCAGGGCCTCTACAATCACAGCACTGTTCCTTTATCCAAGGATGAGCAGCAGCAATCAGCTGACACTGATTCTGGTAAGATTGAAAACTTAAAATAGCTATTTGTGTAACTAGAGTGCAAAATCGGGGTTTTCTGCACCAAGAGAAAAAGTTTCTTGAGTGCAGAAACAATACTTTGCGCTCGAATTACACATTAAATTTTTCCTACAGTAATGTATAAAGTAATTAGAACAGGACATACATAACCTGACAATTCCTGACATAACTTATCTTCGAATCAAATCGATTTCAACAACAACAACAACTACAACAACTACTTTGCAGCTGAAGCAGAGTAGCCAACCTATTTTTGAATGCAGAATAGAGAACCTGCGTATTACATGCACACTATTTTGTGTTGTTAGGTTGCAAATCTGAGTGCGGAAAAGTACTTTTCCTACATCTGCTTGTAAAGTAGTTCTTTATGTACTGAAAACTAATCGTAAAATACCTCTTTACTTCTCTTTGCTTCTTTATCGCTCTCACAAAATTACTGCGCTCCGCTACGCGTCGCGCAGTAAATGTTTTGGCTCGAGCGATAAAGTCGCACTTCACGCTCTTAATACATAAATAACTATTCCCGCACTGGAATTTACTTTCCCGCACTGGTGCAGGAATAGACTATTTTGCGTGCTACAGTTAGTGAAAAATAGACACTTTTCGGGTCACTGTAGGAAATAGTTATTTATGTACGAATTATTAAGCTGTAGATAAAACTAAAAAGTATATATATATATATATGTATACTTTTTAGTTTTATCTACAGCTTGTTTTGGAGTGATGTAATCTAAATTCATATTATTTACACAGTTGTAAATTTCTCTTGTTCTTTTATGGCTATTTTTTCTTTTTCACATATATGTATATGTAAATTGTTTGTTTCTATTTTTGGCAATAAATAAATAAAAAATAAAAAAATATTAGACTTGAGAACGATTAGCACAAGTTGTAGACCATATTTTAAGACATTAAAGATTCTCCCACTTCCGAGCCTGTATATTCTTGAAGTCATCTGCTTTATTGAAAACAATAAGGATACATCCAAAACAGGTGAGATTTTTCACAAGCATGGAAGCAGGTACAGACAAGACTTACGAGATGACTTACATCGAACAACATTGTATGAGAGGGGATTAAAACGCGGAGGGATCCGTTTGTAAAATTCACTACCACCGTGTTTGAAGGCGATACATTTAGAATTAAAATGAAGGAAAAATTATTAAATATCTGTGCATACGCAAACGAGGAATTGCAGGCTCATTAAGACATGCAAAACAGATGACAGAGCTTTATTTTATTGACTTAAATGTCTTGACAAACCTATATAATTATACCCCTTTACAGAAGGTCAGTGGACGAAAATTAATAATAGTAATGTTACGGGTTTTGATGTCTAAAATAAGGCTGGCAACACTGAAGTTCACACTTGCACTTTATTTACACAAATTAATTGTAAGTTCAATTAATTAAATAAAAACAGATCATCAAATGACAAGCTAATACTTATTTTCAGTAATTATTTACAAGAATTGATGAATAAGTAATTACAGGCTGATCAATAATAAAAGAAACAAGAGTCCAATAAATTGTACAATAACGCAGAAAGAAATTATAAAAAGAGCAACTATCACTTACAAAAACACAGTCCAATTCATTATTTGACAGTCCCAAATAATATCACTTAACACAACGTCTTTAAACTATTAGTAAGCTGCATAAACAGTAAACTTTTGTCTCTGCACTTGACACTGTCTAAATACTGAATAAAGCACTGTTTACTCCACTGGCACTGGATTGTCTCTCTCCCGAGATCTGTAATACAATCTGTCACATGGGTTTGTAAAACTGTCACACAAGCTTTAGTAAGACTCAACTCAATGGTTCACGTGAGCTCCTTTATATACGAGATAGTTGTCATAATTCCAAGAACTGGAATCACCAGACGCTTCGAGAAGGCCACGGAACTTGATCTCGATTGTTCAGGAAAACTGTAGAGATCTCGAGAAATTTAATTGAATGAGAGAGTTGCAGACTTGAATAATAGGAGTGAGAAAGACATCTAACAAGAAAGAACAAAAAGAATCAAATCGCAGCTGTGTCTGTCCATGAAAACAATGGAATGATATAAATAGAACAAGTGCGTGATTAACTGCTTGTTTGCTTTCGTAACAATAATAATAATACAGTAATAATAATTGCAATCTACATACAGTAGGCTAATTCGCAGTTTTGCTTAGAGCAAATTATGATATAATAGCGCCAAATTGAAGTATTTATAGCATCAAATTAATAGCGAATTTAATTAAGAGTGAGTCGAGCTTCATCAAGCGTCGAAGAGCGCGATTTCAGACCAACCTAGAGCGGCAAAAATCAGCCAGATTTATTGAAAAATGTTCTAATCTTTACTTTGTTCAGATTTTAGCTCAATTATGTTCCTTATTGTTGTCAATTTAATATGTTATTCCAAAGAAGAAATGTTGTTCAATATAATAATAATAATATCAATACACGCATTTTTGGCATATCTTGGGAGGGGCACGATGTTATGAATGGATCTACAGTTTAGGTAGGTTCCGAACCACCAGTAAGTGATAATAAAGCAGATAACGTCAAATACGTCATGTTATTTTTCACTCTTCCAAACGCAGTCAAGAGCACTTGTGACTGAACCTCCCTAACACCGTGCTCGGAGAGCAAAAATGAATTACAAATTAAAACGTTGCTAAGGAAACACACCTTAACTAATTCTAATCATCAACGAGAGAAGTCTGCAGTTTAATTACTTTATTAGCATTCAAAGGGATTTCGAAAATAGTTAACTTTGATTGTATTTTGTAATTAACTTAGTTATTAATTTAGAAAAAAATTAATTCGATCATCCTATTATTACGCTGATCCCAGGTTTGATATTTTTGTATTATTTATTTAACTAACATACAATCAATGTGAACAGGTTATTGCCCAAAACTGCTTTTCACAAAATTTTAGGTTAGGCCTGTTTCACTAGAAATTTCATCTTGAAGTAGAATATATCAATAAATCACGAATCTTTTACAGAAAAATACATTTTTTTGGAATATTATTATGTTATGTAAGAATATTGATAATATTAAAATTATCATCGCTTCTTATTATCTATCCCCGCAAAAGCCCCAGGCTAATGTGGAAATCAACCATAAAAAGTTGGTTGATCTGATTAGTTTGACATGCCACATTTTTGGATGTTTTAAAAGTGTCATCTAAGTTTATAAACAAATTTGTGTTTCACCTTTACTTTCTTTTCTGTTATACTTTCTATTTCCTTCGTCAGCTGATTTAGAAAAAAAGTTACCGTTGCAAATAATTTGGTTGACCTGATGGTGTTGAATGAGATTTTTGAAAGGTGTCACTCGCACAAAGCACTTGCTAGAAACGCTTAGCAGGCCAATTTTTAGTGTTCAGTGTCGATTTCAGGCTCGTCCATCCCACTGAGAGCGTCTTGACCAGCATCCTGTCATCTTGTTGTAATGCTATCCCTGAGACTGTTCATCAGCTCCATTGTGCTGTGAAAACACCATTAATTTGTTTACAGTTTGCTTGTTGTATTTTTGACATTTGTTAACAACATTTACCACTCGACTGTCAGTTGTTGCAATATCCTATTGGGCAGATAGGTACGGTCACTCCACAAAAAGCAATCTATTGTCAATGGTTTGAAAGGACCGTTCATGTTGAAACGCCTCAATAGAAAGCGAAGCAGAGACGAAGACAGGCTGCTGTGTCACCTGGGTTAACTTTCTCACGGATGTTTTAATGTTCCTTAACTGTATTTTCATTAATTTTCCTACACGTTACAACAATTTTCAGTAACTATTTCAATGTAACAATAATCTTCATCATGAGATGATGATGATGATGCATTTGCAGTGGCGTAACTAAAGGATCAGTCTGGGGGGGGGGGGACCAATGATTTAATGGGGGTAGGCTCCAGGCACTAAAAAGTAGTACACCATAAGAGGAGAAGGAGGGCTTCTCTAACAATAATTCAAGACTATAATGTATAGTTTTTTTTCAAAAGGAGGTTGGGGTACTCTCCCGTAACATTTTTGAAAACTATCCCTTTAAAACCATATTTTGAGCGATTCTAGAAACAAATTCCTCCCTTCTAACCCAAATTGTGTGCCAAAGATAGTGAATTTTATCTAGTTTCGCATCATTGTCAGTGAGAGATCGGAAGTTTCGCGCTGAACATTTTTTAAATAGCCAAACTTTAAAACAGGCCTACTTAAAATTATTTTCACTCTGCTATTTTTGATCCCTCATCTCAAATAATTGGGGTACGGCATAGTACCGTTCTTGAAAATTTCTTTTTAAAAGGGGAAGGAGAGGTTTCCTAACTCCCCCGGAAATTTTTGAAAATACTCTAAAACCACATTTTCAGTGATTCAAGACGTTTTTGTTGACTCTTTTGTCAAACTTATTGTCTCTCAGGGTTTCTTAAAATTACTTTTGTTTCTGGTTCTCTGGGATGGATCCATCCCCCTGACCCCCTGAGGATTTGGTACATACTTCAGAAACGGGAGTTAGATTATTTACAAATGTGTTCAAAAACTTTCTCAATTTAAAAATACATTTGAAACCCTTTATTTTGAGATAGATAATATTTTTGATATTTATCATAAAGTTATTACAATATTGTATACGGCTTGTTGTATACGATCTCATTTTCAACGCATTTCGTTCATTTTTACCCTCCGAGAACTCTTGGAAGTTTTGAGCGCTCTTGATAACATATTATAATTTAATTGTTGAAATGATTTGAATTAATGATTTCGTTTTGTTTTATTTTTCAGAGAACACATCATATCTTTGAGTGCTCCCTCGATAAAAGACTGCCAAAGGCGACCGAGATAATGAGACTGAAAAACAATAAACTATTGTTTTAAACAATAAACTATAATCAATAGTTGTGAGAAATTTCTGATATTTTAGCACTTCGGTGCAGCAATTTTTGATCGAAAAGTTTTTTTTCAACGTGAACCTGAGAGCCTTTCGAATGGGTTGTGTCTTAGTATTTAATTATTATAAATATTTTTTATTTATGTAATGTGAGCGTTGTGACTGTATTAATTATAACCTTTTAATTCTAGTAGAAAATGAGTTTACATTTCGATGGCTCTGTGCACGAATGTAATGAATTATCGTAATACCTTAACAGTATGCAAGTCATGAGGTAAATTATAAAATGTATGATTCATAACAGCTTCACTTCATGCAAATTATTCAAAAAAGTTGTAAATAGATTTCTAAGTCATGATCTCCTATCACATCTGCCTATTATTAAAATGGTAAGAAAATATGCATATAGAAATAATTTCAAATAAAAAAAGTATATTCGTGGACTAGGTCACTAAGACTTGAAATATTATGAAACTGCTTAGATTTTAGCTATTCCAATTCAAGTGTATTTATTATTTGTAACAACTGATTCTTGCAGCGCCAGTTAATCAGTTATAATAAACAACGCGTGTACATTTTAAACACACTGCTATTGTTATGGAACAATGAAATATGGCGATCATAAATAACTCTCCACTACTGTACTTTAGAATCAATTAAAACGAATCTGCTGTTATTTGGCGTGATAATCGCGAAGACATCAGCCTATCACTCCCAAAGTATCTGTAGCTGCTTTTTCTCAAAGTGTGTAATAAATATAGAAATAATAACCTGTAAGTATTAACGGAATGTTGGGAATGTATTGAATTGCATTCTAAAATGGTTTATAAATGTATGAAAATTTTATTCGTCAAACCGGTGGTTAATCCAAAAATTCTTGAAACAAGAAATAGATACGAACTTGGTAGCTATAGAGCAAAATGAAATGTATTAATGCTCTATGAGTGGTTCCATGTAAGTAAGGTGCTTCAAAACTTTTGTTTCTTTGAGTTTTATCAAAGAGTACAAATTAAATAACTAGGAGTAGAGTCTGTCAACACATTCTTGGCAGAGCTCAGAAAAAACTTTTCCAATACACATAGACAGATTCTTGGTGAAACAGAATTCCGGGCGGCTATACTGGCAACTAGTCATTCTCCATAATATGACAAAGGATGTGAGCACATCTCAAGCTTTCTAGTAGCGTAGTGAAGAAATAACGGGTGTTTAAAAAATGACGCAAAAGTCATGCATGGGGTGACTTGACTGTTCCCCAATCGATATATTTAAGCAACATTTAATTCAATGTTAACTATCTAAGTCAATTGGATTGTACTAGTTGAGCATTTGTTTAGTCACCTCTTTTCATTAAACTGTGTCAGATCCATCAGATCTATTTTTTCAAGACGATTTTATTCTTGAGATTCTTGGAACTTATCCCGTCTGATGTTTTCCTACAGGACTTTTTGCATTACGAAGTTGATAACAAAATTCTTATACAACATAATTTATTTACTTGAAACTCGAACAACACTCAAAAGATTTTTTTCGAGTAGAGTAACAAAAACTGTTTGATGGAAAATTGCTACAAATGTGTTGAAATTGACACAAATCTATTTGGAAGTTACAGGACATCAAATCCAACATCTAATTTCCTATCATTAGTACAAGATAGAATTTTAATCATGTGTTTGTTGAATATGTGATACATTATACTCCACGGGTTGCATCATTTTCGAAACACCTTGTAGTAGTAAGTAGTAGTAAAAAGCCGACTTGCACAAGGCATATTCAAACAACTGCCAAGAATGAGTTGACAAGCTATTTTCCCGTAATACACACAGACTTCTTCATAATGAACATCTTAATAAAGTGAATGTATTACATTTTTCTATTTATATAGGCATTAATAAATAAATATTATATAAAATTAATATTAATGCTCTAAAATTATCAGTAGTTTTCTTCGATTCGAAACAGTCCTATATCTTCTATTAATATAGACTGTTTTTAACTTCCAATAATTGAGTTATTTTCGTAAATGTATGCTAGTAACCTTGAATAAATGATTTCACATGAAGTCTTCTTGGTGTTTTTCACCAAGGAGTCTGTTTTACATACATAATGCCTATTCAGTTTGAAAAGTTTTATTGTACTGCTCTTGTAAACTGTTGAATAACTACAGTATTGCATTATTATAAATAGTTGAATTCCAAAATGTTTATTTCATTTTTGATTGATTACACTAATGTGCTGAAATGGATATACAATAAACAATGTGCTAAAAGTCTCCATCAACTATTTGAAAAGAATAAATTCTGGATATAGTTAGTAGTCTATTATTGCTAGTTTACTTTTTTAATATTTTTGACTTGACTTAGGCCTATCTCTGTTGATTGATCGAGAATGAGAGCACAGAGATTGATAAAACGTAGGATAAAAGGCTACTTTCTTTGTAGTGGCGAAGGTGATATTGTGGAAGGTATCCATAATGAATAATAAGACGAAACTGTCACAACCACATTAATAACCGCATTTGTTATTAATGTGATTGTGACAATTTCGTCTTATTATTCGCAAAAGGCTACTAATAAAAAAACCCAATTATTATGAATGCAAGCCAATCTCATGTTCTCATATCAAATAATAAGGCCTATCAACTCCAACTTCGTTCTATCCGTATGCTTTAAACTTTCAACCAATATAAGTTTTACTGTATATATTATAGATAAAATGAGAATATGCTGATAATGATATGTGGTTTTTGTCTAGAGAGAGTCAGCTAGAATTTAAAAAAAAGAAGCTTTTACAGGAAAGGAAACTGTCCCATTCCTAGGCTACTTATTACTCATGACCCAATAATAATCGTAAAATGTTTCATTAATTAATAATGAGGGAAGCACTCATTTCTAGACACGAGGACTTCATAGATAGGGTAGTTGATAAAATGCTATTAGTCCATGCTTTATTCGAATAACTTGAAGTTTAATTACATAATTATTTGTTGTTCAACTATTGAGTACAGAATCGATCATTTCTTGTAAATATGAAGATCAAGTGATCATATAGAGCTATGTATGTACGAAATATTTTATGAATACGATTATAAATGTTTTGTATGTAATTGTAATATTTTAAGATTATATCTGTAAATAAATGTTTTGTCCATGAGGAAAATGTGTTTAATAATTCATAACTTCCCAACTTTCAAAGTTTAAAAACTCATGCCATCTTGTTACACCCACGCCCATTTCAATATTGGCTTTTTTCAACATTTCTCCAACATTGACTCACTTTAACAAGGCCTAATCAAACAGAACGCGTTCTTGGTGCGTGGCAAGACGTAATGCACCCAAAGAAAGAAGTTGTTTCACAAGACTGAATCAGCTTCTATCATTCAGTGACTGAATGCAGAAAATAAAATTATTATTATTATTAAGCTGACCATTATGGTTATTATTACATATTATTACAACCTCTTTGGTAAGATTATATATGTCTTGATGAGCGCCAATAAATACGCGTTTTGTTTGACCAGGCCTTTAATATCAATAGTTTTTCAAGGAATAGGTAAACGAAACGCTGGAAAAAGTCAAGGAAAATCAAGGGAAAGGTACAGGAAACGCTGAGAACAAGGGGCCTTTAATATCAATAGTTTTTCAAGGAATAGGTAAACGAAACGCTGGAAAAAGTCAAGGAAAATCAAGGGAAAGGTACAGGAAACGCTGAGAACAAGGGGCCTTTAATATCAATAGTTTTAACTTTTCATGTGAAATTTAACGACTTGCAGTCAAATATTTGTTAAGAATAAATATAACTCACTTAATCTGGCCGAGCGCTTTCGAATCTATGAGATCCATCTTCAGAGGCCTTCGCTCGGCCAGATTAAGTGAGTTATACTTATTCTTAACAAATATTTGACTGCAAGTCGTTAAATTTCACATGAAAAGTTAATATTAACAACGCAGTTCGTCATGGAACAAGAAATCCAGGGATCAATAGTTTTTCAAGGAATAGGTAAACGAAACGCTGGAAAAAGTCAAGGGAAAGGTACATCAGGAAACGCTGAGAACAAGGGGCCTTTAATATCAATAGTTTTTCAAGGAATAGGTAAACGAAACGCTGGAAAAAATCAAGGGAAAGGTACAGAAAACGCTGAGAACAAGAGGACGTGTTTAAAAGATCCACACAATTCAAATCATCTCGTTCCCAAGATTCAAATCTCCGTTTTTCGAAACTATCGAACTTATACAATAATTCTGAAACCGTTTTCAGGACTGGCCATGATTTTTGTTGTGTCAAAGTCAAATCTTGCCAGTTTATTCGTCTCACACTAAAAAATCGAAATACAAATTTTATAACGTAAGGTGTGAAAACCAGGAGCTCACCGATGGGGGGATGGGACGAACGGGAACGCCCCCTCTCCCCCAGGAGGCTATTAAGGACGTTTTATTAGGCAATATTAGGGATACAGATCTTGTTTTATATCAATCTAAATTTTTGTTTGATTAAATGCTTTTTAAATCAAACCAAATTTCAGGAGAAGTATTCAGCATACAACATCAATTTCACGTCAAAATTAAGCCTCACCTCAACTTATCTAGTGTTTAATATTGTTGATCTGACTTGTCTTATACTCCTTAACTGGAGTCTCCAAGACGTAATCTACAAAAAAAAAACATTTTATATAAAAATGGTAACTACGTGTACCATACTTCTGAGCGGTAGTTTTTTAATTTTAAATCTTACTTAAGGAGCTATCAGAAACTATACTAGCGGCTGGGCATTGTTTTGTGTGCATAAGGACATACCGGTTCATAGTAGAGAAGTTTTAAATGAACTTGCTAGCGTCAGACTTGTAGACTAGGCAATACGGTACGAGTAGGTCAATTCGTGCATTGAGCTAGGTGATTCTCTACTATCAGCTGCGGGCATTGTCTCATATCTGGCAACTCCGCAATTTTTCAGAGCCGCCTAATTTGGTGGTGTGAGCTATAGCGCTTATGACTTTGCCAAGGATGAGTTCCGGACTAACCCCTCTCTCTCTTTCACTCCCCCAATCCACTAAAGAAAAATCCGGGGTGAGCCACTGGTGAATAAAATAAAACTGAAATATACAGTGCAATGAAATAGAACATTTAATTTCTAATATCAAAACTTACACTGCATTCCTATTTAATTTATGGTTTTTACTCACCTATAATAGAGGGATGCATTTCACTTTTAATGAGTGCCATCTTTGCTGAGGCTGCCGAAGCTTTTCTTTAGAAGTGAAATGCATCCATCCTTCCAGTATAAAAATGAGTAATCATGATTTAAATAGAAATGCGGTGTCAGTTTTTATACTAGGTTGTTCATCAAGTATTTCCTCATGGAAAACGTCACAGAATTTAATTTCTTGTAATACTATGTTGTGTATGATTGAAAATAGTTGAATTAAAACTTAGTATTCTATGATCCATGACGATCTGCGAGTAGGATAGACTGACATGCAGAAACATTTTAAGTTATTAAGAAGTTGAATTTTTCCGATGAACTTTTCAAATCATTTGAAATAGAACGACTTCAGCACACAGACTTTAAAAATAACATGGATATTGCACAGACTCAGTAAAGGCCCAAAACTAAATGTTCTTGAACAATTTGAAATCTCACAAAATTGAGCAAGAGCACAACATCCTTAATGAACAGACCACTTTAAAGTCGCTCACACTTTTCAACCACCTTCTCAAGGTAATTCGTAATTCATCTGAAATTCCCGCCAACCACTGTTTGAATGACAGAGCTGACAAGAGACCTGCAAGATCATCCAGGCACTGATGATGGTCTCCAGCACGAAAGCGTAACTACATTCTATCTCTTATAACCTGGTGTGCATGTCAGTCAAAAAGTGAAAAAATGCCAACTGTTGAAATTTATTCAATGTCGTCATTGAAGCGTCCAACCCATAGAAGCTTAATATTATTGCGCATAATATAAAGTACACTAAATAATAGCTGATCTGCTGATGGTATCAGCTATATAGTATTTAGTTTCGTACTATTTAGTACATGATCACTCAGTATCAGTAGCCTTTGGGGGAATCTATCACCCTGATACCCTCTCCAGAGAACTAGAAACAAACGAAATTTTAACAAGCCCTGAGAGACAATAATGTTTGTCAAAATGAGTAAAAAAGACGTATAAAATTGGAAAGGAATATATAATGGAATGCGTAACGGTGATCAGGAGCAAGAATTAAAATTAATTGCAGCACTAAAATACTCGATCTAGGAAAACCTATGCACTTCAACAACATTGAATGAAGTTCTTCACAAAGAACTCTTACATATGTGCAAAATTCTTTAATAGCCTGTCATTGAGCATCAAAGACAAGGATGGAAAGGTTTTTAAGAATGAACTGAAAAAATTCCTGATAGAGATGAACCTCTATTGTATTGATGAGTTTTATGCTTCCCACAAAGACGGCATTTGAAAAACTAACTAACATACGTTGGACTATATTTGAGATATTTAGGCGGTATAGGCGAAGTTGTCTATTTTTGTCTAATATTTCCATTGTTTTGTTATAATAGGGCTAATTATGTTCAATAATGTATTAGATGAACTGTCTGGCACAATTCGAATTGACATCTAGACATCTAGACAATTCGTATTGACATCTAGACATCTAGAAAATTCGTATTGAAATCTAGACATTAGACAATTCGTATTGAAATCTAGACATTTAGACTCGCCATTGTTTTGTTACATACTATACTTTTCATGTTATTCAATAATAGTCATAAAAAATTGACCGAGAATTAAATGGTATTTGTATGTACTATTTCATCATAAGGTGACTGACTGGTAATGGATTAGTCCGATGGTATAACCCACACTTAACCAAAGTACTATAAAAGTACTGTTATTAGCATAGCATAGTTTGAATCTGCACATTAAATTATTGGCTATCAAGTATTGCTCCAGCGACCAATCGCGTTTGACCCTCACATTGATTATAGGAATTTGTTGGCCAACAGCCATAGTGTTGAACTGTGTGTCTCACTCTCACATTATGTTATCAATGCAATTATTCCGCTGCTAAAACGATAATCTATTACTTACTAGTAGTTCTGTGAACAGTAGACCTCACTCGCCCAACACACCTCGCTTGACAGGGGATAATATTTTTGAAAGTTCTTTCAACTGAATTTTCATTGCTTAATCTTCCATTGATTGTAGAAAATGTAAAAATTAATATTTAAAAAGTCCAAAATTTTTGACATGCCACAGAAATAACCTCTTATACATAATAAAGGGTTACTAAGCATTTTTAGAAGCTCTTAACATCAACTTCCAATCAAAATTTAAAAAAATAAAATAATAATAAAAAAAATCGAAAATTATCCATTAAATCAAAAAAGTTTAAAATTTGGCCACCCCCCTTCCAGAACCATTTGAAATATGATGATGTTATGAGAGTTCTTGTCTGTTTTTATAAGATTTTTATATTTCCCTATTATGGGTATATGCGATATGCATAAAATGGCAAAGTATTGGAAAGCAGTGGATGAAAAGTTATAAGCTCTTATCTATACACATAAATAGATACCTATTCAGTCTACGAAAATGAATGATAACATAAAACTAATGAGACATATTAATTTGAAATTACAATAAGGATACTGAATTCAACTATTGGACATTATTAGCCTGTGATAGGCTTATTGCTGACAAAAACAGTTATTATAGTCGAATAAAGGATTTAAACTGAACGTTTAAATTGAAAACAATGCTTCATAATACAAACAATCACTAATGGCCAATTGTCAAGAAACGTATTTTACAACCAGGGATTTAAACATCGTCAGCTATTTTAAAACTGGCATTGTGCGTAAAATTTTGCAAGGATAGACAGGTAGAAAAATAAATTTTTATTGATTATTAAAATATTTCTTGAAAATATTGGGACTAAACCATAAAGATGCTATAGTGTGTTTCTGTCTTTACTCATTCTTTTAATTTAAAATACAGAGCAGAGAAATAACTGTTGAAAGTCAATTTACTTTTACTACAGTGACCCGAAAAAGTGCCTATTTTTGCACTTACTGTAGCACGCAAAATAGTCTATTCCTGCACCATTGCGGGAAAGTAAATGCCAGTGCGGGAATAGCTATTTGTGTAACTAGAGTGCAAAGCACCGTTTTTCTGCATCCAGAGAAACAGTTTTTTTCACAAGCCGAAGGCGAGCTATTTAATAAATAGGCAACCTATTTTTAAATGCAGAATAGGGAACCTGCGTATTACATGCTCACTATTTTGTTTTGTTAGGTTGCAAATTTGGAGTGCGGAAAAGTTATTTTCCTACAACTGCTCGTAAAGTAGTTCTTTACGTACTGAAAACTAATTGTAAAATACCTCTTTACTGCTCAGCAAGCGGTAAAGTACTTTACACTCGCCAGCTGTTTTCTTTACGCTTCTGTTTTGATTTTGGTGCCTTCTCATTGGTGGATCACAGAATCCGTGAAATTGACAAAACCTCAACAATTGCGAATGCTAACCAAATCCGCGCACGGTCTCTGATGTTACAAACTACAAGCTTTTATTGTGTTGGAATCCAGAACTTCAGTTGTAGGAAAAATATTGTATGTAATTCGCGCGTGAAGCTTCTTTATTGCTCTCGCAAAATTACTGCACTCCGCTGTGCGTTGCGCAGTAAATGTTTTGGCTCGAGCAATAAAGTCGCGCTTCACGCTCTTAATACATAAATAACTATTCCCGCACTGTAATTTACTTTCCCGCACTGGTGCAGGAATAGACTATTTTGCATGCTACAGTTAGTGCAAAAATAGGCAATTTTTCGAGTCACTATAGGAAAAGTACTTTTCCGCACTCCAGATTTGCAACCTAACAACACAAAATAGTGAGCATGTAATACGCAGGTTCCCTATTCTGCAATCAAAAATAGGTTGGCTACTCTGCTTCGGCTACGAAATACAGTGAGCTGTAGTTGTTGTTGAAATCGATTTGATTCAAAAATAGGTTATGTGAGGAATCGCCAGGTTATGTATGTCCTGTTTTGTTATGTTTAAATTACTTTATACATTACTGTAGGAAAAATTTAATGTGTAATACGAGCGCAAAGCATTGTTCCTGCACTCGAAAAACTGTTTCTCTCGATGCAGAAAACCACCACTTTTTGCACTAGTTACACAAATAACTATTTCTACTTCCTAGATATTCTTGAAAACTGTGGAGAAATATGGTTCCGGAAAAAAGAACTCGTTCTTAGCGGGCTTCAATATGTAATGCAGCCAAAGAAATCATATTTTGTGATTTAATACACAATATTATCATGTTTTATAATTAATTCTACAACATCAGCTCCTCCAATTATAATATATCACTTCAACTGCTAATACCAGAATAATTATTATCATAAAATCTCATGAGAAGGCAAGGAATTCCATGATTTCATAAAGGCATGATAATTCATAACATTTTTATGGTATAAAATCCTTAATTCTTTAATAATGTTGTCCTACCACAGCCAATATGATAACATGTCAGTTACATTTTCATTTCGGCTATTTGGGCAGCCTAAAATTGAAAGAAGGCGAAAATTCTATGATCCACAGTGTCAAAAGCTTTTGAAAAATCAAACAGACTTAGTATGGTATATTTTCTATGATCCATGGCCAACCTAATATCCTCAGTGACAAACAGTAATGCTGTTTCAGCACAATAGAATTTTCAGAAACTGGACTGAAAATCATGAAGTTTGCTATTGTATTCAAGGAACGCTACAACTTGTGTATGAGCAAGCCTTTCCAGTACTTTGGATATAGCTGGCAGTATGCTTATAGGTCTAAAATCTTCAACATTACTGGGATGAAAGACTTTTTTCTTCAGGACGGACAAGGCCAAGCTTCCAATTTGCAGGGAAATCACTTCTCTGACGAGATGCATTGCAAATAAATGTGATGATGGGTAAGACAGCAAACAGGATTTTCTTGATAGATTTGATTGGCATACTGTCTGCTCCTGTTGCATTGCTATGAATATTTTCAATTGCTTTTAGGACATATTTTTCAGAAATTTGGTGAAAATGGAATTAAAAAGTTGATGGAATGAAGCATTCAAAATCTGGTTGATTAAACATTTTAAATGTTCTTGAATAATCGTCTCATTCCTTTGGGAAGATTGTGCAATGAAATGCTCATTGCTGTCATCGAGTGGTAGGTCAATGTTAGCAGGTTATCTCTGCTTCCTCTCTGATCCAAGCGGGTTATATTTATTCACGCCAACAATGGGGAGAAACCGAGGTACACCAAGCTGGAACGCTGCACCCACTCAGGTACCTTCTGATTCTATTTTGACCGCCCTGTCCGACGCAGTGGCGTAACGTTTTCCAATCGGGCCCCCCCGCAACCGATTTTCCGGGCCCCTCTCCTGAAAATCATATAAATATCCCCCTCACCCTTGCCACCCCTCCCTGAAAAACTTCCATAATTATTTTGTGGGCAGTTATAATTATGTAAGAAACTAAACACCTTTTTATCTATTAAATTTTAAAATTCAATCATGTTTCAAGGGGGGCTAGTCCAATGATTTTGGCTGTAGCCTATACGGGCTCCTGAATGGTGGAAATAGTTGAGAGTTGATTATTTTATAATTAATCTTGAAACCTAGAAACCTTGAAATTGATGTCTTCCATAGGATCCACATTCACATCCTCTTTATTAGCACCTTCGCTCCTTTTCCCAGAAAATGTGTTCTCTCATAATTCTCCTCATTTGCAGACACGGACGCAGGTTCAATTTTTAATAAAAAGGCATTTTATTTAAATTACCGCGAAATTACTAAGTCAGGAAAAAATAAAATAATTAAGAAATTTATTCTTAAGAGGCAGAAGAGAGAAAACGTAAACTACAAAAACAGAACTTGATCCTATTATAAGAAAAAAATTCAACTGTGTTGGGAGAACTGACACAATGAACCAAAACTATTATTTATCTACTTATACAATAATCACGTAATTTATCCGATATAACAAGGGTATAAATATTCCTTCTGAACATTGTTTAAAAATGTACTAGTCGATAAAAAATAAAAATAACTAAAACATGACCGTACAGCATCACAATACCACCACAAACGTAGCATGTTGAAAAATAGAATAGAAATGAAAAAAATGGCACTCCAAATAATAAAACTCGCGATCACGAACTCAATTTATATACATAAGGTTTACTCTACGCCATTTTACCGGACACGTGTAGGCCTTCATGCATCCAACTGGACGATTCAAAAGAAACTGAATTCAAAATACTGTATGAAGAAAAATATTGACTTTGATTTCTACACAACCCCCCACTTTCTATATGCTGATATACATGAGGAATTCGATGGGAAAATAATATTAATTTCCTGTAATATTTGCACTGTGGAGACATAGCCGTCATGATTTATAACACTCTAGATAAGTTTGTTTGAAGATTGTTTTGTCCTCGTTATGTCTCCATTCCTGAAGTCACAACATCCTGCTTCTGAATTCCTTCACATAAAGCTATCTGCGAATTGATAGAGTAACCAATAAACATTGACCTGACAATATTTAGCCAATTCATCCTTTCTTTCTTCCTTCAGTGTTTCAGTTTTATTTCTTTTGAAAAAATATATACATTTCAGTCTGGGCACAGGCCATTTCTTGAAAAAATATATTTTCATTCCGGGCCCCCTTATAGCCCGGGCCCCCCCGGGCCGCGAGGTCTGCGGGGGTGTACGTTACGCCACTGGTCCGACGAGTTTCTATTGAAAATGAAACAGCAGGTAGAGGAAGCGGTAAACGCAGCTGTGACAACGGCCCTGCAGTCGATGTTCGCCGAATTTGAAGCGCTCAAGGAAGAAAACAAGAGGCTAAACCGAAGAATTACTGAGCTCGAGGAAAGTTGTGAGTTAAAGGTCGATGACCTCGAGCAGTACGGAAGGCGGCACTGTCTTCGAATTTTTGGCATCCCCGAACGTAATAGAGAAGACACTGACCAGCTAGCAATGCAGCTCTTCAGAGAAAATCTCAACTTGAATATCAAATTGGAAGATATAAACCGCTCACATAGGCTCCTGCGCCTGGACAAGCACGACCGAAAGCTCGCCCAATTATTATTCGGTTCTATAGCTACAGAACCCGGCGAATGGTCTTCGACGCCAAGAGAATGCTCAAGGGGACCAACATCACTATCCGCGAAGACCTGATGACACACCGGCTGCGTATCCTGAACGCTGCAGCTGACCGCTTCGGCCACCACCAGGTTTGGAGCCAAGATGGGCGCATCAAGATCGCCACTTCCGAAGGAGGATCCAAGAGGGTGCACACCATTGAGAGGCTGGCCGACTTGTCCAAAATAAAGGTGAGCTCTTAAATATCAAAATAACCACTATTTGCTATGCAGATTACACTTTTAGTCATTTTCACAACTCATACCGGACTTTTCTACATATTCTTTTAATCTTTTTTAAAAAGGATTTTTAAAGAGGATTTTTAAAAAGTATGCTAGTTTCGACAAGCCAATAACTCAATTTCAATCAGTCAATTTATCAATTTTGAATACTCTAATAAATTCTAAATCACTCAACTGAGACAGCACTACTGCATGTCACTGAAGATATCAGGTTTGCTATGGATCAACGAAAATGTACTGTTCTGAGTCTATTTGATTTCTCTAAAGCATTTGACACTGTTGATCATAAGGTTTTACTCAATAAATTAGCTCTGCTTGGCTTCAGTCATGAAGCCCTAATTTGGTTCCAATCTCATCTCATAGGTAGAAAACAATGTGTCACTGATGGTAATAACAGATCTCAATGGAAAAATGTAATACATGGTGTCCCACAAGGTCCCCTATCCTTGGTCCCTTTCTTTTCACCCTGTATGCTAATGACCTTTCCTCTGTTATGAAAGTCTCCAGTTTCCATACTTACGCAGACGACCTACAAATTTACTCCAGCTGTCCAAAATCAAAAATCAATGAAACTGTTGATAAGATGAATGAGGATATTGATCATATTATTAAATGGACTAGGGAAAATGGTCTTAAACTCAATCCTGTAAAACTGCTGTCTATAATCATTGGTTATTCACTCCCGATAAATAGTATTGACTTGAACCTAACTCACAAAATCACTGTTGATGGCAATGTAATACCATACTGTAGTTCAGTTAAAAACTTGGGTATAACCATGAACTCGACGCTTGACTGGTCAGAGCAAGTAGAACATGTAAGAAGGTTTTTTCAGCAATGCATCCCTTAAAGAAAATGCAAGATATTCTTCCCAGAAGTGCCCGATTGTTACTGGTCAAATCTCTCATCTTTCCACATTTCCTGTACTGTAATTCTGTAATGAATGACATGACAGTCATTCTGAATGATAGACTGCAGCGCAGTTAGAACTAGTCTTCGGTACGTCTACTCTCTTCAATGGCATGAATGAATTACGCAATCCCACATTGCAAGTTCAACTCTCAAACTCCCGGATCAGAGACTATTCAGAATAAACAAACTTGTCAAAGAAATCCTCAAATATGGCAAACCGAATTACTTTAAAAACGATTTCAAATTTGTTTCTGAAGGCAGACAGAATAATGTTTCTCATACTAGAACCGGGGATAATACGCTTAGGATACCGAACCACCATACTACAATCTATACCAAATCATTTGTTGTAAGTGCTTGTCGGGCTTGGAACGCACTTCCTAATTCCATAAGGTGCATTGAGAGTCGAGAGGGCTTCACCTCATCATTAAAGAGGTATCTTTTGGAGAGAATGACTGCATCTCTTCAACCATAGAGCACAAGCATGACAACCTTCATCTTTCATTTTGTAAATAATATCCCATCTGTATTGTTCAGAAAATATTTAAAAAAAACACAATTTTAATTATGTTCAATCACTTCTTTATTTTTTCAATTTGTTTATAAATTTTATTCTATTACTACTAATTATATAGTCTCGCAGTTCGAAGTTATCAAGGTTAAGTTTGAATGGACGAATTTTTGTCCAGACTTCGCCCTTATTACGTAAATGCTTCACATGAAATCTCATTGTTAATATCCAAAATCTTTCTCATATACAATCAATTGTGTTGTTAATAATATGCTCTTCAATCAGCCTTAATTATATTTTGTAAATTTACTTAAATAAAGTAATTTTATCTTCATCTTTTATCTTCCCTATTCCAAATTGTTTCAGTCCATTCCAAAGCAGTGATGAGTTTTGCCTGTTTAGTTGTCAGCCATGAAAGTTTTCAATTTCGGATTTTTGAGTTTCTTAATTCTTGAATCACTTTATTTCTTACGAGTTTGAGTTTACGGATTTTTGAGTTTCCTAATTCTTGTTTCACTTTATTTCTACATTTCTAGGCATTTGTAAATGTTCCAGCTGACAATGTCACCGCTACTTTTGGCTTTTCTGTGTCTCTTTGTCTCATAAGCTGAACTATTTTTCATCAGTCAACCATTTTCTGGTTGCTTTCTATTCATTCCCTTAGTTACAATTGGAGCGTGCTTATCATATAGGTCCAAGATAATTTTTTCAAAAGTTATCACCATTTCATCCACTGAAGACAATGTTTCAATGTGACTCAAGGGTGCTTTAGCTACATCAGTCAAAAAAACCATTTCGTCAATGTGCTTGAAGTCTCTGAATGTTATGAATTTCTGAGAGAGTGAGATAGAAAGAGACAGAGATGGAGACTCATAGAGAGAGAGAGATAGATAGAGAGAGGGGGGAGTAAGAGAGAGATTGATAGCGAGAGGGTCAGGATGTGGAAAAAGCGGCTGCAAGACAAGAAAGGTTGAAAGGAGAACGGCTTGATTTTGCGCAAGAAATCGGCGGAAATCAACGGAGAGCTGTGAGCTGAGAGAGAAAACAGCAAATACAACGTTGGACAGCTCACGCCAGGTGAGGTGGTTGGTGTACGCAGGATGCTGAAGAGCCCCCAACAAACGTGAGATACATATATGCGACACAAACAACTTGGCCAAGTACGAGTTAGACCACCCAGGCAGCTAAAGCCACTCCAGGCCAATACCAGTGCCAGCGTTAGTACTGGTATCAGGATACAACAACTATAGACAGTAGCAGTAACCTGTCGACAGCTCAACACTGTCAACACAATAATCTTGCCCTTGCCCACTGATCCACCACCAGGCACCAGCTATCATCCACATTTCGACACTAATAACAAAACCATCTCGTTTGCCCTGCTTAGAACCACTAATCCCCTCTACCAACCCCTCCGTCGCTGTCATCAACAGCATCATCGTCATCTTCTTCATCATCATCTTCTTCCTTTTCTTCTTCTTCATTTCTCTCTTCTTTTCTCAAGAATTTTGAATAATATTGATTTATCAAGCCTCCCCTCAATACAAGTACATGATTTACCTGTTGTGCAGTTTACCAAAAATCTAGGTTTGTGGATTGACTCAAACTTATTGTGGGTGAAACAAGTTACACAATGTAGTAACAGAATATTTTCAGGTTTGAATCAACTGAGAAAAATGACTTTTTTTCTCTCCAACTAGGAGAGAAATTCTAATTCTCCTCCAACTAGGATCTAAGCACGTCTAGTAGAGGCATTATTGTTTCCCTTCCTTGATTACCTATCAGCGATTCTTGACACAAATTCATCCATTCTAACATTATTCCAACACAAATTGTGTGGAAAAAATAGTGTGTAAAAGATTTTTATCTATCAAGATTGTCAAAGATTGTCAAGATTGTCATCTAGTTTTTGCACCATTTTCAGAGGGAGATACGAACCCTCGTGCTAAAAATGTATTGTTCTAGTAGCCGAACTTTAAAGCTGGCCTACTTAAAACTATTTTCACTCTGCTATTTTTGATTTCTCACCTCACCTTATGGTGAGGTTCAGTATAGTACCGTACTTAAACATGTATTTTAAAAGGAGAAAGAGGGGTTTCAAAAGTAATTCAAAGTAAAAGAGTAATTCAAGACTTTATGTAGCTTGTTCATTCAAAAGGGCGGTCCGGGGTACTCCCCGGAAATCTTGTTTGAAAATAATTCCTCTTAAACCACATTTTAAGCTATCCAAGACGTATTTTTTTACTTTTGTACAAAATTATTGTCTTTCAGGGCTTGTTACAATTCCAAAATGTCTTTTGTTTCTGGGTCTATCGTGACGGTGGGGGGGGGGGGGTCTATCCACCTGACACCCCCATAGTTACGCCATTGAAAGTCAGGCGAACAAATATTAATTTATTGATAATATTGATTTATAATATTGATTAATGCAGAGTCAAGTTTGGTTATCAAGAAACAGTTCATTAAATTTGTAATCAATCTCAAATCCTATTAAATCAATATCCAGTGTAGGCTAAAACATTTTATAAATACGATTGAAAGTAAATCATTTATTTAAATCTTTGTCGCATAGGTTTAAATAAATTAAACATTTATATCTACCTATTGTTATGTTAATATTCCTGTAAGATTTATGATGATATTTCATTATAACTGATTCTATTTATATTCATGGAATGTGAAAATTGTTGTACTGTAACAACAAAGTTACTGCTGAAGTAATTTATCACACATTACTTGTAATTTCAATATTAGTTCTCTGCTTTGTTAACTGTTTTGCCTATTCATACATATACCCCGCTGTCATGCTGTATTTATAATATTCTATCAATTGTTATGTACTGCACTAGTAATCTGCATAAGCAATTGTTAATTCCAACTAACTACTATTACATTCCATTCCAAAAGCTTGCAAATAACAAGTTCAAGGGTGGTGGGAGGGGGGGTGAAGCACATGGGGGAGAAGTGGGGACTTTTCAACAAGCTACCGCAGTTTTTAAAGAGTCTTGAAAATTTATTTGTAGAATTTTGGTTGATGTTGTGGAACTCCATAATAAAAGAATAAAACACTGTTAAATGTTGTCAATTCCTACGTTAGGAATTACATTATTAACATTATTACTACGTAATAAAGAAGTGGAATTGACAACATTTAACAGTGTTTTAGTCTTGAAAATATAGAAATGTTTAAAAAACAATTGAAAAAATATTTAGTTGATAAAGCTTTTTATAGAGTACAAGAGTTCCTTTCACATCAAAATTAAGCCTCGCCTCAACTGATTGATGTAGTAATTATGGTATCTAGTGTATAATTGATGATCTGACTTGTCTTATACTCCTTAACTGGAGTCTTCAAGACGTAATCTACAAAAAAAAAACACAGGCTTACAATAACATTCTCTCCAATAACTGCCTATCAAGAGTTCAATAATAATCTATTGCATCTTTCATAATATACCTGATGTTACAGTATTGATGATGGACTAATACAAACTTGTAAAATGTTTTACAGCAAATGAATTTCTTAATTCTTGACTAGACTAGTAGTTCTGTGAACAATAGACCTCACTCCGCCCCACTCGTCTCACTCAAAAGCGGATGATATTTCCGAAAAAAGTTCAAGAGCACTTTCGTCTCAATTTTCATTGCTTAATCTTTCATTGATGTTAGAAACTGCAGAAAACAATATTTAGAAAGTCCAACATTTTTGACGCCTCCCAAAAATCACCCCTATACCTTATATAAAGGGTTACTATGCATTTTTAGCAACTCGTAATATTAGCAATATATTAACCTCCAATCATAAAAGCAAAAATTATTTTTTTTTTAAATTTAATGGTGACCCGCCAACATTTTGTAGTGAAATTATGTTTCCGTCTTGAGCTTTAAAGAGGATCTTTACAAATTTTTCGAATGGAAGTCTCCAGAGCTCTTATGCTCTAGCTGAGAAGAATTTTCCAATTATCTCAATATTTGAGTTTTTTAATTTTCTACCCCCCCCCACCCCCCCACATTATTCAAACAAAAACCTAGCTTATTCAAAGCTTACCCAAGCTTATTCAAACAAAAACCTAGTTATATTGGTAGGAAATTCTACAACAAGCTACCGCAGTTTTTGAAGAGTCTTGAAAATATAGAAATATTTAAAAAACAATTGAAGAAATATTTAGTTGATAAAGCTTTTTATAGTGTACAAGAGTTCCTTTCACATCAAAATTAAGCCTCACCTCAACTAATTGAAGTAATTATGTTATCTAGTGTATAATATTGTTGATCTGACTTGTCTTATACTCCTTAACTGGAGTCTCCAAGACGTAATCTACAAGAAAAAAAATTAATATTTGAAGACTAGTTGAGTGTCAACCTTCTTCTTTTGAGTTCTCTTACACTTCCAAGCCAGGTCACTCGATATTAGTTTTACCAATGAATAGTATCTGTATTCATTGGTATCACCTAAAATAGTAGGTCCACCATGTTCCTCGTAACATGGCACAAACGGCGAGGTGGAACTACCCATAAGGGTATCCCCACCATTAAAAGCCATACGCTTATTATTATTATTCATTGGTATTACTACAGGTAGCTGATGGAAAATGTGAAGCTTATAGATGGATTACAATGCCATGACAAGTAATTAAAACACAATAAAGCGATACCTAGTAGTTATCTAGTTAACAATGACATTGGAAATAATTAGGTGTGTTTCCAGTCGAAATTCTAGTCTAAAAATGCGGCAACTAACTCAGTAGACCGACAAAAGCATAGCAAAGGATTTCGAGAATAGGATGAATGCAGTGAAAAGATGCAAGACCACCCATCCTGTGAAACGAGCCACCCAAATTGACAAACAAACATGGGTATCTCTTTAATTGGCCTGATAATTAATTAATGGCTATTCCGATAGGCGCCAAAAACCAGTAGCTACTGGAGCCTGTGTTAGGTTAATTTGGGATAGAGTTGTTATCTAAGATCGAAACGTCGTTGGTCCTGGCAACCCTCCTTCCACCCCCTTAAAAAAAACACATTTGGAAACTCACTGTCGTCAGTTATAACATTTTCAAATCCCGATAACTGGTCCACTAATGATGATGTCGTCAAGTTGATCGTTGACTTTTTTATTCACCACTATTATGAAGTTTCTCAACACTGAGCTCCACAGCAGCAAGATTATATTATTCGAAAGAATTTCCATTTAACCATTTATAGGCTGGTACAATGTCATTATTAATTGCTATATTAATGTTGGCGGATATCTAATATACAGTAGAGCCTTGGGCTGATTTTGGATCTGATATAAAAAATGTGTATCAGACCTACAAGCTACTACAGATTAGTATAGTAAGTTACTACAAATCATTATCTGTTTTTAAGACAGCCTAAATTAATTTGAGTATATATATATATATATATATATATATATATATATATATATATATATATACATGCACAACTCAGTCGAACTCTGTACGGAATAGATTGAAAATTCAATTTAAATTTTGAATATTTATAAAAACCAAAACATTTTAATCTTGGAGTTGTTCTAACGGGTGTTTACAAAATGACACAACCCTGAGATCAAATGGTGAAAGTCATTCATGGGGTGAATTTTCTGTGCCCCAATCGATATTTAAGCAACATTTAATTCAATGTCAACTACCTGTAACAATTCGATTGTAACTTACTATAATCGATTATTCATTTATAACCTATTTACATTCCCTTCCTGTGTAGCTGAAAGATATAGAAAGTTTTGTGCGTTTCAAGAGGGATCTGAGAAAATGGCTGATTAATGAGAGTTTTTATGAAGTACATGAATACCTTTCGAGAAGGAATACTTAAATTTAATTTAATTTTATGTATGAAATTCCTTCATGTATAACTGTTAATTTATTCTTGTGATAACTTGTATTCTTTTATAAATGAATTGTATGATTATTGTTTAAACTGTACTAGCTACAATGTAATAAAGATGAATGTGAATGGATGAATACATATCACATTGCAGTGGAATGAAGAGGAAGCAACAGGCTTCACAGCCCAAAACTGCTTCCTCTTCTCATTTTCAATACAGAAATGTCCAAATAATGGTTATATATCTAGAAGTCACAGTTCCACTATTCATTTTCACTAGAGAAAAAGTATTATCCATTTTTTTTAAATTGTACATGAAAGCCAATAAAAGCAAATTACTTAACAAACAATACGAAAAGATTACAGAATTTTGAATTATTTAGTCTAAAAATTTCGAGATGAAAATTAAAGTATTAGTCAAGTCACAGCAGGAGTTTCATTAAATTGAGTCAGATCTATTTTTTCAGGATGATTCTATTCATGAGATCCTTGGAATTATCATGTCTAATGATTACGTAATTTCAATTTTTCAAGATTTTTTGAAGGAAAATTACTACAATTGAGTTAAAATTAGTACAAATCTAGGCTTCGGGATCTGTGGTGGGTCCACAATGTTCACACGTGTTTTCTACCTGTAGTAGACAGGGCAACAGGTTGTTGGGCTGTGGAAAAGTACAGCTATTGTTCTTAGATCTATGAATGACTTTGTTGGTGACTAGTATGAGAACTGGACCCAAAGGTGATTTGCCATTGATTTTATTCTTTTGATTTTATTCTTTATTTTATTGTCTTCAAATTCACTTTCAGCTATTTCACAACTCTTAGGGGACAATGCTTGTTCCTAATAGGGCCCTTACACTAGTAAAAATATTGTCAATAATAGTTAGTATTGACAATAATATTGCGACAAAAATATAATACTGATGTATTGATGACTTGTATTGAAGAATATCTAGATTTCTAAAAATCCACCATCAATACTGTCTGTTATTGACAATATTATTGACGAGTTGTGTGAACATCAATATTATTGTCAGTAAATCTGGCCAACATGTTGTAATAGGTTATTATTAAAATAGTAACAAGCCTTTTCTTTATTTTTCACACTTAATTATTTGTTAATTTTTGATCAACTAATTAATTCAACGGTTAACAAAAACTTGGGTTTTTGAAAAATAACAGGTTAACAAATCATACACGATGACAAATACTGACGAATTTTATGGACAGTATTATTGATAAGTGTAAGGGCCGTTTGCAAAAAAGTATCACAAACCAGTATTGTCAATATCTGTCCTTCAATATTATTGACAGTATTTTTACTAGTGTAAGGGCCCTATAAGAGATAGGTAATACGATATTTAAAAAAAAGAAGTAAATAATTACTTTTGGCAAAGTGATTATCACAAACTTATGCTATCAATTGATAGGATCTCATTTTCAATTTTGATACATTTCAGCTCTACAGTATGAGTAAGACACAGTAAAAGTAAGACTACTTCACTATGGGAAGTGATAGCCGCGAGCCGTAGCAGGTATCTGTTCAATCAGATAGATAAGCTGCGTTCTCGTAGGACCTGTTTGTAACGGTGACCGATTAGATTGGCCAGCAAAAAATAACACTGTTCTCTGCTGTAAAATCACTTCCCGGTGGTTCGGAACCCACCTAAAACTGTAGGTCCAACTCATCAATCACCATCATCCAACTCATTACCCACGCACAGGTCTAAGACGTATGTGGGCTTCATCCTCAAAAAAAAAACTTCGTCCAGTGAGATGATATATGACTGAGAATCATGTTGGTGAGAAGTTTGAGAAGTTTAACTAGCTATAAAAACTCAAGGTTTGATTCGAGATAAGAATTTTGTAATGTAATGAAAGTTTGTAGCAGTTTAATACCGCCCATATGAATTCAGTACCATTTAAATTCAGAATAGTAGATAAAACTTCTCTTTTTTATAAACTATTTTATGTACACTATTTTTCTTCTCCTACCTATCCATTCCATAGAACCTGAAAGGCCATTGAAATACTTACAAGTTACATTGATTACACTATAGATAAATAGATTTCGTCTTACGACTCCACAAAATATCTACTCCAAAATGTGCGCTCTATAGTCAACAACAAGAAGGAAGGCTCATAATCAACAAATTTGTCAAACTTTTCAACTATTATAGAACAATAGAAGAAGGATGAAGAAAGGAATATTTATACTTTTACAAACAATAGGACAACCCTTTTCGATCCCATCAACCTGTTGATTTGTCTACCTTCAGGTCGAAAAAAATGTGGACCCATCACAGATCCCGAAGCCCAAACCTATTTTAAAGCTACAAGGGTATCAAATGAAACATCTAGCTTCCTAACATTAGTAAAAGATTGAATTTTAATCATGTGTATGTTGAATTAATCTTATATTATACCCCGTGGGCTGCGTACCTTTTGAAACACTCTGTAGCATGGTAAAAACCATACAATTATCAAATATGAAGCAAATTAGCAGTTCATTTCATCTTGCAGCTACGTTTTTTCTAATGCCGTCTAAGGAAAAATAGCCCATCATCACATCTATTTTTTATCTTTCCTACTGCAGCTTCAAACGCCTCAATGTACACTATTATCAATTGCGCTATTGTTCTAAATAGTTCAACCGTGAATTTCGTCTTCATTTAATTATTCTTTTTCCTTGAACCTTGCTGTAGTTTCGGCCACTGAAGCATTTGCGAATAGTATATCCACCATCACATGTTTATTTAAAAGGCCATGAAAGAGTTTCCAGAGAGATTCCAACAGAGTAATCGGAAAATACTCCACATTATGATACCGTAGGCTTATTCTGAAGGAAAAGAAGAAGAAAAAAAGGAGGAAAAGAAGAAGAAGAAGAGGAGAATTAAAAAACTTTTTCATGATTGCGTATTTTTTCACAGAAAGGTTTGAAGAGATTTTATAATTTCAAATTCATTTTAACACTTTTAAAGAAAATTATGCAAATTTCACATTTCTGTATTCATGAAAATACCAGTCCATTTTAATCTCACTTCGCCAATATCATGCCAAATGGAAGTGCTAGTCGTGAGCCGTAGCGAGTATCTGCTCAATCAGATAGAGATAAGTTACGAACTCATGTGCCCTTTTTGTAAGGGTGACCGATTAGAATGGTCAGCAAAAAAACTGTTTTCTGTTGTAAAATCACTTACCGGTGGTTTTGAAATTGAAATTGAAATTTATTGCCAAAAAATTAACTTTTTGTTGTAAATTTAACGACTTGCAGCCAGTTTTAGATTGTGAATATATAATTAAAAAAAATATATATTTTTATGTGAATATATAAAAAATGTACTCACAAGTGGCCGAACGTTTTCGAGTTGTTGAAACCCATCTTCAAGGCGATGGATGGGTTTCAACTCGAAAACGTTCGGCCACGTGTGAGTACATTTTTATATATTCATAATCTAAAACTGACTGCAAGTCGTTAAATTTGCAACAAAAAGTTAATATTAACAATGTTAATAACTCGTTATGGAACAAGAAAGCCAAAAAATTCTCACAACAATCTTTAAAAAATATACAGTTACAATGTAGAGTAACATTACAATATAGAGTAAATATTACTATGTAGAGTACAAAACTCCTACATACAATAAATTGTATAAAAAAAGAAAAATTCTGACACTGCCAACATAAAATTAATTTGGGCTCGGCCCAAAAGGTTTGGAACCCACCTAAAACTGTAGGTCCAACTCATCAATCACCCAATTCATTACCCACGCACAGGTCTCAGACCTATGTGCGCTTTATCCTCAAAAAAATCGAATGCCGTATTCTGTATTGAATTAATATGCAGTAGACCGTAGATAGATAGATAGATAGATAGATAGATAGATAGATAGATAGATAGATAGATTAGTTGCGTAGAGCCACAAGTTTGAGTAGAGCTCAGGTGGCGTGCAACATGTCATTTGAATAAAATAGAAGCATTACAACATTCTTCTATAGTATAAGGACATACGTCTACTAGTGTTTTGGTCATGAAGGATACAAATAACTTATGACTACCACAGAACTTGATATGTTCAGGAAGACAATTGAAAGACTTTAGTCCTGAATAATACGGCCCCTTTTCTAGTAGCGTCAGCCTGTGCACTGGGTTTTGGAGTCGGCGTAGCCGAGTTGGCTTATCGCTGGTCTGATAAGCCAAAGGTCCTGGGTTCGATCCCAGTTGAGTACAATATATTTTTCTCGAGCCACTCCCGTGTTTCGGAGGACACGTTAAGCCGTCGGTCCCGGTTGCATATAAAAAAAAGCAGTCGTTAAAAGAAAACGGCGAGGTGGAACTACCCGTAAGGGTCTCCCCACCAGGAAAAGCCATACGAATTTACTTTACTGGGTTTTGGAAAACGTTTGATTTTTTGTCTGTAGTTCGATAAGAGTGAGTGGTAATACGGAAACTTGGACTCTGCCGCGGTAAAACAGGGAAATAAAAAAATAACATGGCCAAGGTGTGAAAAAGACAGTTAGAAACCACTTATGGCGAAGTCACACTGCGCAGTGTCTAAGATAATCTCAAATATGTTTCTATTCATAAAATTGTAATCTATGTTCTATTTAGATGCTTTATCTATTCTTGGTCTTATGCAAATTATTATTTAAATTATTGTTTGGTCCATACTTGCTTACTATAAATAGTGTCAGCTTCCCTAGTTTGCATAGATTTATTTCATTTCATTCTTTTTCCTCTCAAATGTTATTATTTCCTCTTTCTGTTCCGTTTCCTCAATCCCATCTCAGCTTTCATTGATTATTATTTTTTTCTGTTATTACTATCCCTCTGATATCAAATAATGTCCAACGCCAAATATCCTCTAAATATGACTGTCACTCGGTATCGCATATCTTCCTCTTATTCTAATATTTATTTATTTATTTAACCTAAACAATCAATTTTTATTCATTTAACATACAATCAATGTAAATACAACAGGCTATTACTTTTTCACAAAATTTCAACGTAGAATCAATCACATGCTTCAATAAGCGACCCATACCTGCGCTCAGGTTTCACCTTTGCAGTCATTATTTCCACACCACATGATCTTCTTATATAGTACACAATAATATGTGGAATTAAGAATGGTTTTATCTATTATCTTTTGTTAGTTGTCTAAGAAACTTCTACTTTATTTTATTCTATTGTAATTATACAATGAAGATAGCTCATTACTTATTTTGTATTTGTTAATTTGGAAAATAAAATTTGATTGATTTGAATCTGTTACTGTGAGCTTGTATTACTCCTTTTCAAATATTGTGTAAGTAATGTAATTTTTATTGCTTCTATGTACTACAAAAACAATTGTATTGTTACGGGTTCTAATAGCTAAAATAAGGCTGGCAACACTAAAGTTCACACTTGCACTTTATTTTCACAAATTAGTCTATTTACACAAATTAATTGTAAGTTCAATTAATTAAATAAAAACAGATCATCAAATGACAAGCTAATACTATTTTCAGTAATTATTTACAAGAATTAATGAATAAGTAATTACAGGCTGATCAATAATAAAAAGTGGGTTAAGTGCTGGTTTGGTAGCCCAAAGGTCCCGGGTTCGATCCCAGTTCTGACCAAAAGTTTTTACCTCGGGCCACTCCCGTGTTTCGTAGGACACGTTAAGCTGTCGGTCCCGGCTGCCTAAAAAACAGTCGTTAAGTCACGTCAGAGGCCCTGAACTTATTCAGGTGCGACATGATAACTCTGACACCAGACCTGAGCCAGCCAGGTCACACGATATTATTATTATTATTATTAATAATAAAAGAAACAAGAGTCCAATAAACTGTACAATAATGCAGAAAGAAATTATAAAAAGAGCAACTAATCACTTACAAAAACACAGTCCAATTCATTATTTGACAGTCCCAAATAATATCACTTAACACAACGTCTTTAAACTATTAGTAAGCTGCATAAACAGTAAACACTTGTCTCTGAACTTGACACTGTCTAAAGACTAAATAAAGCACTGTTTACTCCACTGGCACTGGATTGTCTCTCTCACGAGATCTGTAATACAATCTGTCACGCAGGTTTGTAAACTAAACTCACTGGTTCACGTGCACTTTTTTATATAGCTGTTGTAGTTGTACAATTCCAAGAATTGGAGGTCACTAGACGCTTCGAGAATCTTCAAGAATGCTTGGAATATAGACCTCGATTGTTCAGGAAGAATGTAGAAATCTCGAGAAATTTAATTGAGTGAGAGAGTTGCAGACTTGAAGAATAAGAGTGGCAAAGACATGTGAAGACCAAGAGAGAGTGAAGATCGGATGTCAGTCACGTACGACCATGAATGGAATGATCTACGCAGAACAACTGCGTGAATAACTGCTTGTTTGCTTTTGTAACAGTATTCATTTTATTTTCTTGTAATATTTTTGAGGAATAAACGATTTGATTAGATTGGTGATTAAAAAAGCACTGTAATTAGTTATCTGTTGTTCACGTTAACGAAACATATATTTCCCTAGATTGTGCACCAGTAGTTCGGTTAATCCAAAACTTGGTAAATCGGGGCTCGGATAACCGGGGCTATACTGTACCCACAGTACCCTTATAAATTCAAACGAACTAGCCCATTTGCTATTCTAGAGTGGTAGGTAAGCATTAATTTTTCAATTATGTTCTTTCTCCATTTCTCTTTCCTCTTTTAAATTGATCCGAGCTTGAAACGTTAGTTAAAAAGTGTAAGCACATTATTTATTAAATTGGATGGGGGAGTGGATTACCGGGCTGGCTCTTATAGGGTACAGTCGTGCTCCCCTCACGGCACGGTTGTTTAGTATTAATGGAGAGAGCCTCCCTTTGCCTTTTTCCTTTTTGCGTGCTGTATAGGGGTGGAGGGGTCCTGTTTAGTTAGTAGTGGTGGGTGACAAAACACTTTAAACATCTCGACAATTCTGTCACCCCTTTCTAGGGCTGATATTACCATTGCGCTACCACTAAACATGCCTTTACCAACCCCCAGCATTGGGACGATATGAATTTAGACTAATTGAAAAACGCCTTCTAGCCACCACTCTCTCTCTCTCCCTAGCTCTCTCTCTTTTGTCGAGATCCATCTGACCCCACCGACCACCCCATCTCTCGGCGGCTAATTGTAATTTCAAGTGACAAGCGATTACTGCTCCCAGAAAGAATTTCATTAAAAAAGTAAATACGATCCGTAGTCAATTTAATTGGACGTCGGGGCTCCGTTAGTCGTGCAAATGTGTGTAGATAGCACTCGTGTTAAACTTGTGAAACGCCTCTGGCCACCTCCGACATGATAATGAGACAATATTGCTTAGCACAGCTTACTTCTCGCCTTTCCATCACTCGAATCCACTCATATTCAAAGTAGTACACTTTGTTGCTTGTTTTCAGCTCCAAGAACATTGAGATTTCAGAGGGATCCCAGTTGGAAAAGAAGATAGATAAATAGTTAGATAGATGATAGATGAAGTACTTTATTACAAAAACTACTTTATAAAAATATAATAATAATATCGTGTGACCTGGCTGGCTCAGGTCTGGTGTCAGAGTTATCAGGTCGCACCTGAATAAGTTCAGGGCCTCTGACGTGACTTAACGACTGTTTTTAGTCAGCCGGGACCGACAGCTTAACGTGTCCTCCGAAACACGGGAGTGGCCCGAGGTAAAAACTTTTGGTCAGAACTGGGATCGAACCCGGGACCTTTGGGCTAGCAAACCAGCACTTAACCCACTCGGCTACGGCCACTCCTACTTTATAAAAAAAAGAAGTATAGTGAAGAAAACATACTACTTTTAGTATGAAAACATTTTAGTACGAAAACATACTACAAACAACTACTTTTTGATGGTTCTCAAAAATCTATAACTAAAAAGTAAATTCGTATGGCTTTTCGTGGTGGGGAGACCCTTACGGGTAGTTCCACCTCGCCGCTTTTTTAAAGACTACTTTTTTTTTATATGCAACCGGGACCGACGGCTTAACGAGTCCTCCGAAACACGGGAGTGGCTCGAGAAAAATATCTTGTACTCAACTGGGATCGAACCCAGGACCTTTGGCTTATCAACTATAAATAGTAAAAAATGCCAATACCTTCAATTCAAAAACAAACATAATTTAAATGAAGATAGGGCTATAAACGTGTTTGTAAACGATAATCAATTAGACCAGGAAGAAAAAATTGCATTTCTAGGAGTTACGTTGGATAGACGATTGACCTGGACTCCATACATTGAGAAAATATGTAGTAAAATTTCATCTGGGGTATTTGTCCTGCGACAGCTTGCTAGATTGAATGACAAAAAGTTACTTTTTACAGCTTACCATGGGCTCTTACTGTCACATATTAGGTATGCTATCTTAGTATGGGGTAATTCATCAAAACAAAATCTTGATAGGGTGTTTAAGATCCAAAAGAAAGCGGTTAGGTGTATAGAAAGAGTAAATAGATTAGATTCATGTAGGCCGTTGTTCAAGAGACTTGGTCTCCTAACTGTACCCTGCTTATATGTGTATGAAGCTACTTTATATGTAAAAACGAATGATATTAACCAAAATCTTGATGTACATGATTATAATACAAGACGCCAAGGAGATTATCACTTGGTGAGTCACAATAGTAGCTTATTCAAACAAAAACCTAGTTATATTGGTAGGAAATTCTACAACAAGCTACCGCAGTTTTTGAAGAGTCTTGAAAATATAGAAATATTTAAAAAACAATTGAAGAAATATTTAGTTGATAAAGCTTTTTATAGTGTACAAGAGTTCCTTTCACATCAAAATTAAGCCTCACCTCAACTAATTGGAAGTAATTATGGTATCTAGTGTATAATATTGTTGATCTGACTTGTCTTATACTCCTTAACTGGAGTCTCCAAGACGTAATCTACAAAAAAAAAAATCAGACCAGCGATAAGCCTACTCGGCTACGCCGACTCCAAATCTATAACTAAATTATATATTCTATCACATAAAACATGAAAATTCATGATTCATAGCAAGTGGATTCATTAATATTTATATGCAAATCTCACGGGCTTGTCAGGTTATATTCGAAAGAGCATGTGATGTGTAATTGGTTCTACTGTATTTTTAAGTGTTTGACGTGTCACATGCTGCGCTAGCCAAACTCGATAGCTGCGGCTTAACGTGACTATTTTAAAACTAAACTATACTATATTTCCTGCAGTTACTTCAATGAATCGCTAAAAAGAATTTTTTAATTTATAATCTTATAATTTATTCATTCATTAAGACTAAATTACAATGAATGTGAAGATAAAACAGGCTTCAAGTCCAAACTGGCGTTAGTCAAATTTTGACAACTGAATGCAACATTTTAAGTCGCAAGGACATTTAGTTTCACAGGAAAATTTCACTTGAATGAAATTGTTTCATTTTTAATTGAAGTCTATGAATTTAAAAGTTCTCTCAACACAAAACACTTAAAACAGTTCAATGAGTGCTGATAATATCAAATACTGTTTAAACCTTTTGTGCCAAAAAGATACAAGTTAATTGATTCTATCTTCTTGATAAGGATGAAAGGATTATGAAGGATAAAAGGATAAGACGAGAAGGATGGTAGCAAACAAAAAATTTTTCTTTTACAATTCTATGCAAAAGAAGTTTGTTGTTCAGATCTTTTAAATGAGAAGCTAATCCCCAAAATATATCTTCTTCGTATTGGTGTTGGTGATATAAATAATAAATAGTAGGCTACATTTTAAAGATTTTCTATTGTCACAATCATATGTTTTATAAAAATACGAGGCACTATTGTTTCGGCAGTCTCGACATTCTCAATCTCCATATAACTAAAGCAGAAGTAGGCCTACGTTACAGTTTCATATAATGGACTAATGGTATATGAAACGCTTAGTTACATATCACTAATCAAACATGGACTACTATAAAACTATTCACATCGAACTATACTATTGACTACCGAATAGAATATTAGCTAAACTAAAAAATAAATAAAAATAGCTCCATTTATGCTACATGGGCGAATACTATTGAATTAAGTCTCTGATAGGATGACCGATGCTACGTTGCAGCTCTGCAGCTCTACGATCGGCTAAGGGCTGAGACTTGACAACAGGTGGAGCAAATAACTGTCAAATACAAAGTAACAATTATATGCAGGTTGTAAACAGATAACCAATTTATTACAATATATTTTTAATAAATGGAAGAGGGTTGAAGGATTGCGAATCAACCATGGTTAAGTAGCAGAAGACGAATATGTAGATAAACAATAATAATAAACACCAGTGGCGTAACTAGTGGGTCAGTCGGGGGGGGGGGGGGGGAATCAAGGTTGTAATAGGGTGGGGGGTGTGGCTAAGCTCCAGGCACTGCACCATAAGTGGAGAAGGAGAAGATAAGGTTCTCTCTAACAATAATTCAAGACTACAATTTATAGTGAAGTGATAGCCACGAGCCGTAGCTGGTATCTGTTCAATCAGAGAGATAAGCTGCGTTCTCGTAGGTCCCGTTCGTAACGGTGACCGATTAGATTGGCCAGCAAAAAAGACACTGTTCTCTGCTGTAAAATCACTTCCCGGTGGTTCGGAACCCACCTAAAACTGTAGGTCCAACTCATCAATCACCATCATCCAACTCATTACCCACGCACAGGTCTCAGACCTATGTGGGCTTCATCCTCAAAAAAAAAAAAAAAAAAAAAAAAAAAAATAGTTCAAAAGACTTCAATTGCTGAAAATATAGTTTTAGAGGGATTATTTTCTAAAAACAATTCGGGGGGGTTAAGCAATTATCCCCATTTGAATGAACAAGCTATATAAAGTCTTGAACTACTGTTAGAAAACCCATCCTTGAAGACATTTTTAGTACGGGACTATACTGTACCCTAATTAGGTGAGATGGGGTACTCCCCGGGAAATTTTTGAAAAATAATCCCTCTAAAAACACATTTTAAGCGATTCTAGATACAAATTCATTCATTCTCACATTAATTCACTCAAATAGTGTGTCAAAGAAAGTGATTTTCACCTAGTTTTTGCATCATTTTCTGGGCGAGATCCGACCTCTCGTGCTTCAAATTTATTGTCCAATTAGCCAAATGAGACGCCAAATCAGGCCTACTTATAATTATTTTCACTCTGCTATTTTTGATCCCCCACCTCTCCTAATTGGGGTACACTATAGTCCCGTACTGAAAAATGTCTTTTGAATGTCTTTAAGGATGGGCTTTCTAACAGTAGTTCAAGACTTTATTTAGCTTGTTCGGGGATAATTGCTTAACCCCCCAGAATTTTTTTTGAAAATAACCCCTCAAAATCTACATTTTCAGCAATTCATGTCTTTCTTGTCAAAAATTATTGTCTCTCGGGGGTTGTTAAAATTCCAAAATTTCTTTTGTTTCTGAGTCACGGATGGGAGGGGGAGGGGATCTATCCCCCTGATCCCCCCCATAGCTACGCCACTGGGGAAACTTTTTGACTGTAAAATTCATTGAGAAGATTCACTTCAAGGACATTGCAGTTTCGTATTTCATTTAATGGGATGGCGCGTAGTTTGAGGATGCGGGAATATTGTGGAGCGGTAATTTGAATTGGCTGTGAGTATGAAGAGAGCACCTGGGAGCATAATGGGCAGTGGTGCTTCACGGTTTCTTATCGCGATCTACACACTGAAGCGTATCTTTGCCAAAGCCAACCCCTGACCAGTTATTTTTACAAAACTCTTTGAAGCGCAAGTTTCTCCTCTCGTGCTAGTGAAGCTGAAAAAAGGGACATCAAATTGGATTCCTCCCCTTTTGATGGAGGGTGACAAAGTGAATTAAATAGAATTTCAACCCCTGGTGAAACCGATAAGCAAGAAAGAAAACGAAGAGGGCCAACAGCCCTTGAGCCAACCCCTTAAGATTAGTCTCACAAGCGATTTGACGATTTGCCCAGACTCAACACTGTTTTGTTTGGTTTCGCGATCTGCGTGACGCTTACGTTATCCTCTCACTTCAACAGTCGAAATTTTCATTAGGCACTGAATTCTTTCGAAAAGTCTCCTCGCGATTGATGATCACTTCAAAACTAAAAAAAACCTGCATACCACCCACCGCCAACTCACACTTTCAATGTGTCAGCTTGCAATGCATATCACCAGCACCCCGTGCACCCCACATCTCATTCAAATTGCTAAATTCCGCTCTTGTTTCCCTCGAATGAACTCAAATCTTGCAATTCAATTGTCGTCAAATTCAACGCAATTGTCTGTGAAAGTCTACATTATTACATCCACACAATCAACAGAAAAATATTCAGAATTGATAAAAAAAAACATTCTATACAAGTTACTGCTAGTAATCACGTTTCTAGCTGAATGGTTTCGATTTTTAGAAGAAATCGTGAGAAATCTCATGGAATTGCACTCCTTTCATAGACTGTAATGTTTTATTTTGTCAATCAGGTGAGTTAATTAATTATGTCAAGTTGTTATAGCATGATACAAGACGGATCTGGTGAATAAAACATATGTTCGATTTGTAAATATTTGAAATGTAGAGTATATTAATGAAATTTGTAAACAGTTTGAGTTTGAATATTGATGACTTCGAGTCCTAGTGCACTAGAACATTTTAAAATGAAGAGAGTCACAAACAATAATTAAAATAATAATTTTCTCTATATTAGATGAGGGTCGTACCTAGGGAAAAATTTCGGGGAGATGGGGCGGAGGTTTGAATGACAGGGGGACTTGGGGGTATGAAGAACACCCCAGGATGGCTATTTATTTGCAATGACATATTTATTATATATACCCACTATGGCCTTAATAATAAGAAAAATATGAAGATTTGTCAGCTTCGGTTGGGGGGGGGGGGGGGGTGTCCACTTCTGGTTCCTTTACCCTCCATGCATATTGTATAATATTTAAATTATATCTATATTTTGAAGGGAGTAATATGTAAGAGTGGGTTGACCGGGGGGAGGGGGTAAAAACGCCCCATAAGTCAACTCTAGTTATATGCCACTGTCTGCGATAGAGCAGGCATGTCAGGCAAGTTGAACATCCAATCTATCACACAGAATGGCTATCCATCCGCCAGGGAGGATGGGGTTCTACAGGGATCAGGCCCCAGTGAATACAGTTCCCTGTGGGTTTACACCTATGCGGCCACTAATCACCTGCTTCATAAATCCCACAGCAATTGTCCACTCATCAGAGTTTCGTCTATTGCCGTGAAGACACTCATTCCTGAGGTCCTGGTGTCGGTAACATTCTTCAAGCACATGCTTGACAATATCTTGACTATATCATGCTAAGACAATATCTTCACTTTGGCAAAGGTTGCAGTGAAAATCTTGTTCAACTCCAACCTTATTCAGGTAGACAACGATCTTGCCGTGGCCAGTGAGCATTTGTGTAATGTAATGGTCTGGTGCAAACCAGGTCCATTTATTTCTTCGCCACAATTTCTCTCATGCAAATATTCAAAATTGGCTATATAATTTCTTATTACTCACAGATGATATTATATTTCATGATATTAGTATTTTCTTCTTCCTCACAGCTCACAATTGATATTACATTACACGCCAAGCATTTTCCTTGGGAAAATTTTTGATCTATTATGAAATAAAGAGCATAAAATTAGCAACATATTCGTGATCAATATCAAATATACTGTAAGTTGGAACACGGTTTCGACGCTCCAAAGTAGCTTTGTATGAAACCTGTTTGAAAATGACTTTTTTATTTTCTGCAGAAATGGTTTTTACACCTGGTTACTGATGTGGGTAATAGCGAGTCGATACAATAATCATAATCATAGCTGTAACGCCCACGTCGAGACATTTGAACTTTGAGCTTCAATGTTCCAACACTAAGGACGAACACGCCCCTGTTAGAAAGTTTAAAAATTGGCATCACTGGGATCAGGCGAGATAAGTGATCGTTATGACGTGTCTATCAATTCGAATTCAACTGTCTAGAGACATGGTCAAACGCTGATGGTATCACAAGCTTTCAATTATGTTTAAATCCACATATTGTGTCTTAAAATCTTTGCAAGCTCGTATCTATCAATGGTATTCCAATGGGACTTGCTTTAGCCAATATCGTTTAGCCTCATGCATCAGTTGTCTGAATCATGGGATAACGAAAAGCTGTTACTCGGAGGGGGGGGGGGGGCACGCAGCTAGTGTAGTATTGTAGTATATATATATAGTGTGTGTGTTTTTTTTCATATGCATTTCACAAAATCGGCAACGATTTGGAACACTAAATTTGGCACGAAGCTTTCTCTAAACCCGATTCAGTGCAACTCCAACCCCGCCCGATTTTTGATTTTCCTTTCAGGCGTTTCAAAATTAGTGTTGTTGCTATTGTCCCATAACAATAAATCATATGGTAGTCATAATTATTATTGTCTTTCGTAGCTCAAATTTCACGTATTACTGTTTTAAAATGTGTTTATATATAGGGAACTCGTAGAACAGCTGATACATGATACATCACTATGATGCAAAAAAGCTTAAAGTCGCAAGTCAAAGCATCACACATGTTCTGTATCATTATTGTAGCTCCCAGGGCCGTACCCAGATTTGGCGGGCCCCGGTAAAGATATTAGGCCGGGCCCCCTCATGTACATTAGGCCGGTACCTCCCCACCCCCATCCCCTTTACCGCACCGCTGCGAACCCCTTTCCACCGCGACGATATCCCAAAGACACATTTTATTATTTTGTTAATTGTAGTAATATCCACTACGTTTTGCTGAAATAAATAGGAAAACTAGTCTTAATTGGACCATTTAAGCTTTGTTTTCAATTGATTTCTTGAATTCTACAAATGTATAGATGGTTTACTAATTTTGCAATTCAAATTATAGAACATAATATATTTTATTTCTTCAGAAGGAGAAACAATTTTCATTTAAACAGAAACTTCATAGTTGTCAATTGTATTGTACATACGTGAATTCTTGTACAAACATATTGTAATTGCTAACTAAGATATGACTACTATCGTACTATCTTACTGTTACTGTAGTACAAAATATTCTCCAAAGAATATTTACTAGAAATCCTTTCAAAAAATTTAGAGCCTCCAAAAGCATAGCCTGTCTGAAGTTACCTCCCCTTCAACATTTACATTACTCTTATATAGATGAGTACCAGAAAGTTACAATCTAAATTTCTAGAAATAAAAGCAAAACAATTGATAGTATATAAAAGTAGTAAAATTAATTAAGTTGTAATTACTATTTGTGACTTATTCAACTTGAATCAAGAACAATCCAACATTTAATACATTTTTACATCCGTGCAGCGTACAATCATAAAAAGTCAATGTCATCATGATTTAACATCCAAAATTCTAATTTCTTAAAAAAAAAATAACTTAAGCTTCTACAATACGGTATGTTTTGGAAATTTGGGAGCCTACATAATATTTGTGGGCTTACTAGCTTTTTATTATTAGTTACAAATTCTTTCTAATTGTAATGAAAGTTATTAACAATTTAGCCTTACAATTTAACAATAAGATATCAGATTTAGTAACTCCGTCCGTTACGGTGACGGTCTCTTCAAGTAGATGTCTGGCTAGGTAAAATTGTCCGAAAAAACCAGTCTGGGTACGGCCCTGGTACCTCCTAATTCCTTTTTTGGAATTGTATTAGCATTGGCGATGAAATCCATTTATCACATGTTTAATTTAAACATCCCGTTGCAAAACATAGGATGTTTACTCTAAACTCAATTCCCTTGCCCGATTTTTCATTTCTATTCACCCTTTTCAAAATTAATGTTGAATTTCAGCATTTTTGAAAAATGGGTTGGATGCAGGAAACTCATAAAGCAGCTGATACATGATGCTGATATAGATGAAACGCTGATAGGCTAAGTCACAAGCCAGAGCAACAGATTAGTTCTGTATCAATATTGCAGCGTCGAAAAACAGCTTATTTGTGCACTTCTCTTTACAAGCAGATAAACGATATGGCTAGAAACACTGCAATTTCACTCACCCTTCCCAATTTTGTAATTTTGTGACGATCACCAAAAGTTATCTACCCGAAAAGTGAAATTCCACCCTGGGGTCCCGGCAGGACTGGGTAAAATGCTAGTCAATTCAATTCAGTTTATTTTATTTCCACAATAAATACAATAAAAACAAAACATAAAACAATCAAGGAAATATATTTCCCCGCTTAGACTAGTCCAATTAGACTAGTTATTGATATGACAAGTTATTAATTTCGATATTCCTTTTGTTGGGAATTTTTTTACACCTATCATTATTATTATTATTTATCAAAATATCAAAAAACTATCTAATAATTTTTCTAACTCCAACATTTTCACTTTCTCGGGCCACCTCCACTCTTTATTCTAGCCAATAGGAAAATTCTTGAAAGATACTCAACTGTTATTGGCTGATTGTTGATAACTAATAACTCTATCACTATCTCTATCACTATCTCTATCCCTTGAATATTATTCACGATTACGAATGGACAAAGTTCACGAAGGAACTAGTTCTACGAAGGAATATTTCTAGCAGTATCAAAGTAAGCAAATATTAATAGCAAGCTTGTGATTTCGGAATCCCAAGCATAAATGAGGACTTCCTTAACTAAAGACATCACTAAATGCTAACAGAAGGAGGTGTTATTATAATAATTCAATTCAATTCATTTCGATTCAATTTAATCTCATTTTTCAACAATTTTACAAAATTAAATATTTTTCTAATTTTCAATAAACTTGAGAGATAATAATACAATATACAAAAAAGTAAAAACATTCATCTCAGTTAATGAGATAAAGCTAGCATAAATATAAGCTTGTGCGCTAGCAGTGAGTCATATATTTTATTCACTTGTTTGTACAGGATAAAAATTTAAATCTTCTGATGACCTTGAAAAAAAAAGAATACTTTTCTTTCAAAACCTGTGAAGGCTGATTTTGAGACCAAAACGACAAAGGAAAATAAGATTTAAGATATCTCCTCCTCCTCCTCCTCCTCCTCCTCCTTCTCCTCCTCCTCCTCCTCCTCCTCATCCTCCCCCTCCTCCTCCTCCTCCTCCTCCTCCTCCTCCTCCTCCTCATTTCTCCCTCTCATTCTTCTTCTTTCATGACTGTCATAAAAAAGGCTGGAAAGAATACAGTATCGGCGGCGTAAGTTCAAAAAGAATGGGTCAAACTTTTTATGAGAAGTTATTAAGAAAATAATTAAGTCCATTCTCACCGATAGTGGTTGGGAAGAAAGGTAGACATTTATTGTTATTAGTCTGTGTAGCTATATGGATGATAGAAGATAATCAAAGCTAGCTTTCAATCAATCTAGTTGAAATTTATTGTAGCTTAATTGTCGTATTTGTCGAAATCATTTACAAATTAGTGACATTTATTGAAGCATGCGTGTGCTTCACGAGGCAAGTAGGAATGATAAGAGACTGCAACGTGTAATGTACGTATAGCTCATTATTTTATTGCATCTTGATTTTACAGCCGACTTATAATAACATTTCGCTGGGCGTAAAACCATAAACCTGATCATAAATCTGAGAAAAATCATGGAACTCATTAGGTAATAGCTAAGAAGCGTTGATATTCCGGTTAAAAGAAGAAAGAGATAGAGAGAAGTTGGCGAACGATTGCCAAGAGGAAGCAGTCAACTACACGAAAGAAGCATGATAGCTGTTCTTACCTCTTACGCTTTTCGTTCATTGTGTTCGTATTTTTACCCATCTTTCCAACCCATCAGTGGCGTAACTATGGTGGGTGGGATCAGGGGGATAGATCCCCCTCCAGAGACCTAGAAACAAAATAAATTTTGGAATTTAGAGACAATAATTTTTGACAAAAGAGTAAAAAACTTGGATTCCTTATTCCATAACGATCTGCGTTGTTAATATTAACTTTTTACTGTTAATTCAACGACTTTCAGTCAATTTTAAAATTAAAAAATCGACTGAAAGTCGTCGAATTTACAATATTACAATAAAAAGTTAATAAATAACACGTCTTGAATTGCTGAAAATGTGATTTGGAGGGATTATTTTCAAAAACATTTCCAGGGGAGTACCCCCGAGCCTCCTTTTGAATAAACTAGAAATTGCGGTCTCGAATTATCGTTAGAGAACCATCTCCTTCTCTTCTTATGGTGTAATACATTATATGTATAAAAATATACCTTTCACCTTTTATTTTACTATATACCTTATATATATATATATATACCTGGAGCCTACCCCTCTCCCAAAAACATCATTGGTCATCCCACTCCCAGACTGACCCTCTATTTACGCCACTGTAACTCACCCATTCACTCACCTTTCCTATAAGAAGCCCAGACCTCACTCTGATGGACTTCTTCTTGTGGGGATACATTAAGGACATTGTTTATGGTGAAAAGGTTCGTGACGTACTGTATTGCATTTCCGAGAAAGGATTACTGCTGCTATGGCAACTCCAGAAATGCTCCACTGTACGTGGTGCGAAATAGACTATCGACTCGATGCAAGTAATGGAGCACATATCGAAACTTATTAAGGTATGTAAAAGAACTTCCAGCCTTCACCTTTGTTTTAAGACCATAAGCAATTCTATATATTCATTCTAGTCGACGTAGTGATTTTTAAAATACGGGTAGGCCTATTCTTTTTCGATGACTGTATAATTGTTGATCTGACTTGTCTTATACTCAAAAACCGAGTCTTCAAAATGTAATCTTCAGAAAAATAAACCACTGTTCTATGATCTTTGAGAACATTTAACCAGGGGTGCCCACCCCCCCTAAGCCTCATGACGCACCCCCCCCTAAATTTAGCACCAACCCCCCCCATAAATTATCCCCCCCCCCCCAAAAATGCGAAAAAAGCTTTAAAAAAGAAGATTTTTATAACTATTGAAAAAATTCAAACCCAGTCGATAATATACAAAATGTATGTATATTTCTTGAGATTCTTTACATAGGTAACATTTCTTTGTAAAGGTAAAAAAGAATTATCAATGAAATGAATATATGAACTTCTGCTCAATAAACTTAATTGCAAAATAGCTAAATAAGAATTTGAACCTAAATGGTTTTTAAACAGTAAAATATTATTAAAAATACACAATGTTCAATAAAAATGAAATACCTAAAAGTTTATGTTCGGTGTACCAATTACATTAAGGTTAAATAATTCTACAAAGTTGTTCCTTTAAAGGAAGTGAAAACAATGAGTTAATAACTTCATTTGTAAAACACAAAAATTCAAAATACTAAGTCATTTATTGGACAGTAGTTAAACAACAGGTTATTTACTTAGTGTAGTATCTTGGGAGAATTTATGTAAGGATGAAGTACATAAAAGGCACACATTTCATGTATAGTTATTTACAACACACAATCGAAAGAAGTGTCTTTCAAAAACAGAATAAAGACATAGTTATGAAAAATTACTGCATTTTTACTATTTAGTAAGTTTTTCAAAAGCAGTTCTTACTTATTAGTAAGTAGTAGTTATCGTAAAATACATGAAAAACATCAACAGTTTGAAGTCAAACATTTTAAATGTGTAGGCTGTGACCATCTACAAGTTAGCTAGGCACCTTCTAAGTTTGTTAAATCTATCTCTCTAAACCCCACATAGAAGTTTTTGTCTTTAATTGACATTATATCTGGTGACTTCTTAGTATATTTTTGAATGTTGTCACGTTAAACACGGTTTCAATCAACTTTACGACCCCCCCAAAACGTTTTTTGGAACCCCCCCCCAAGAATTTCAATGACGCAGTCTGCGTCATAGCCCCCCTGTGGGCACCCCTGATTTAACAGTTACAATATCAGTAAAATATCAGGTTTATTGACATTCAATCAAGTTAATCCACATGAAACTATAAAAAACGTGTTTTTCTATAGCTGCTTTTGCAAATTTTGTAAAATTAATAATAATTACGGCAGTTTCAGACTTATGACAGGTTTAAGGCCTATTCTATTTGAGGCCTAACATGTTTTACTTGATCTTCAGCTCTGTTTACATGAAGCTATTCGATTTACATTCTAAATGTGGTTTTTTGATTGAGTAAATTGATAGCAATAGTTGTCAGCTTCAGTCACACGTACGTTGTTTCTTGTCAACCAATAAGAGCACTCTGTTAAAAGGGTGACAACCAATCATATTGCAGCATCCTGGGTCTACTCTCCAAGCCAGGGGTCTTGAAAATTACGGCCCGCAAGTCATATCCGGCCCGCAATAGCTTAGCCTCAAACAGCCCGCGACGAAATCAAAAAATATTTTGAAACCAGAATATTTTCAGCAGGTTTTCCTCGCTGAAATTCTGATAATGTGGAAAAGCTAATACTAGTGAGCCCAACGGGCTGGAGAACTCGCTTGTAAACAACTAATTTTGGAAAGGGAAACTCATTTGGGAAGCTTAAAGTAGGGGAAGGTGGTAACGAAAAACGGTTGTTTTAAAGATACTGATTTAGATAAAATTTACAAGACATCTATCACTTGAAGTTCAAGTTCATTGTTGCTCTAATACACAGATTTATTTCCCACAAAAAAGACCTACCGTACTCATATACCTATATATCAGGGCGATAGATTAGATTTATTTACCACATAAAAAACAGCTGTTTATATATATCCACATATCAGGGAAATGAAATTAATATTATTAATATATATTATATCAGCTGGTATAGATTCTATAAAAAGCCTGATCGCATTTATTCACCTACAGCTGATGATAACTCAAAATATATTTTGAAATCTATTGCGAATTCCATAAAATATGGTGAAACCAACTATTTTCTATATATAGTAAAATATAGATATATTAATGAGGGGCTGAGAACATATCCATTTGTTTCGCCTCAAAAAGAATGAAGGAGTGGGTAAATTTCATTGGGAAACGAACTTGATCTGTATTAAGGCTCCAAGAATGTGTGTTTAAAATTTGAAGTTGATAGCGTTCGAAAGTTATCGTCTAACATACAAACACACTAACATACAGAAAGAGCCTCGAGTCACAAGTCAAAACTAAGTACTCGATACTCTCGTTCAATTATTTATTAGAGTTTGAGCAAATCCTTACCGTTTCAATTTACACATATCCGGTTAGTTCGACAAATTTAAGGTTAACGTGATTGTCAAAAAGAGTTCAGAGCAACAGAGACAGAGGTTGAAAGGATTGCATGGATTGCAGTAAATAACGGTTCCAAAATGATGCAGTTACTCTCATTGATGAATAAATTAATAAATGGAGTATTAGAAAACAGCCATTGAAAAAATATTTTTGTAAGACATCTTTGGAATATATTTGCTACTTCTAGGGCTGCAATTGCTCGATCGGCCATATTAGTATGCAGAGTGTTTCGCATAGTATGGGCATGTTTTACACACCAAAATGATGAAAATAGGTACTGTAGTTCAAAAAATAGGTTTGGAAATGCTTTGTTATGGTTTCAATACAGTCATGCACTCTACATATACAGCGTGGTTTGAATTGTGTTGAGTAACCAATACTTCGTGGGCTTGTTATAATCGCACAAATAATGAAAAAGTCCATTTGAACATTGGTCCGGAAATGCTTTGTTAAAGTATAAAAATGTGCAGAAGTTAGCAGCCATTCTCATCAATTTACTCATTCAGAAGTTTGTACTAACCTAATTTTACTTGTTAATTGATTGGGTTTCATGTTAAATATGCTAAAAAATCTAATAACACAAGTTTGATGTCCGTAACTACGGTAGTTTTTGAGATGCAGAAATTATTTTTTTTAAACACGTTTCCAGCTTGAAGTGGATTAATATGTTCATTAATATTATCATCCTGCAGGGTTTTCTAAGAAAATTTGCAGATAATTTAAATCGGAGTAAAAATTGTTGAATAATCCAATATAAAAACCCACATATCATATTTTAAAACAAAAACATATTTCAAAGCTGGTGTTGATGAATCAAAACACACTGATTTTGTACTTGCTATTTTTATGTGATTTTATCAATTTAAAATCAGAAATTGATGAAGTTTTTGTGTGTTTTTGGCTATTAGGCGGCGTTCACACCGGCACGATATGCGACATGCGATATATCTTAGTGAAAATATCGTTGAGATATATCGCAAGGAAGGTTCACACTGCAGGCGATAAATCGACGCCACCTCTGCGATAAGAATGTGAAGGGGGACAATGAGTCATCATTTATTTCTAAATTCAGAACAATTCAAAACAACGAGACTACTTTAGTCACAATGAGCTCAAGTGAGGAGGATGTTGTAGTGGCTCATTGGTTCCTCAGGCGTAGGATGAGGAAAAAAAGGAAGTACTGGTTCATGCCAGATGCACTGACGAGATTTGACTAAATTAATAAAATGAAATACAGCCTTGTCTTCTCTTCCCGACATGTTGACTACTCGAAGTCAATATGCAACTAATCGTAAAAACCAATAGCATGAAGGAGAGAGGAGAAAGAATATTGGAGTACTATATTGTAGGCTCAGTATGACGCAATGTCTGTTTACTTAACAAATTCCTTCCTAGTATCGTATGTAACTAATCGCAAAGAACGATAGCATGCAGCACTTGGTGCGATTCATCGCTTACGATATATTGCACAATCGCCTCGGTGTGAACCATTTTTATCGCCTCCCTCTACATTTCAAGTATCTGTCCATGCGTGTCGCGTCTCACGTATCGTTTAAGATAAATCGCATGTCGCATATCGTGCCGGTGTGAACGCCGCCTTAAAGTTTTCAAAATTTTCCCTCCAGAATAAAAGTTTCTCAGAAAAACTACAGGTAATCCACTTCAAACTTGAAAAACGTGTTTTCTGGGCCATTTTTGGCATATTTTGTTGAATATTTAAAAACATTACTGTACCACTAACCTCCGCCATCTTTAACTATTTAACGAAGCATTTCCGTACCAATGTTAATATGGACTTTTTTATTATTGCTGGTGATTTTAACAAGTATTGAAGGCACTACATGAAATACGTACGTAGAATTTTTATAATATTTGAATCATAGCGGAAGTGATAGCCGAGTGCCGTAGCAGGTATTATGTTTAATCAGAGATAAGCTACGAAACTCCTGGGCGCTCTTTGTAAGGGTGACCGATTGGATTGGCCAATAAAAAAGACTCTGTTCTCTGCTGTAAAATCACTTCACGGTGGTTCGGAACCCACCTAAAACTGTAGGTCCAACTCATTAATCATCATCATCCAATTCATTACCCACGCACAGGTCTCAGACTTATGTTGGCTTCATCCTCCGGAAAAAAATATCCTTACGTCGATACGTAATTCAACTAAATTTGATTAGCAGTGTGAATTTGCTCAGGGATCGTACACAACTCTAGAAAAAGAAATAAATATATAGATGATAATAGAAAACTGAGAATGTTTCTGACCTCGAAGCTTACTGGAGTAGTTGTTTTAGCCCGGAGGCTGAAAAATTTGGAAAGTTTGGCTGAAAAGTTATGCCTTGCTCCAAGCCATAAGGCGTTTCTTGTCATCCAACGAATAGGAGCTCTCGCTATTTTTTCATTTCTTCCAAGTGCAATATTATCTCATCTGAGTTTTCACTGAGTGCTTAAAATAAGTTGGACTCCCACTTACAACGGAAAATCGACAAGGAGAAGCTCAAAGTTTCCGCTTTTGTACTATGACGATGGGGGAGACCTAATTGTCAAATGTCTATTGCAGCAAAAGTTTTGCTTATCAATTGTTCATTCTTATGAGACGTTTCAGCAAAACTACGCAAACGTTATGGCTAATTCTAACCTGTGTACTATGTCACACCTTACTCTCTATAGGATCTTGCCTTGAGAGCAAGTAGAGGCATAGAGTGGTCAGGTAAGAATTAACGTTATCGTTAGAGTCAGCGTAGTTTTGCTCAAACTCTTCATTTAAGATTTGGAATGTATGTGTAAAGGTTTACAGTGTATTTTTCAGTATCTAACCTTCAAAGTGAACCACTAAATTAGACTTGATTAGCAGTTAAAAATAGCAATTTGCGTAACTAGAGCGAAAAGTAGGGTTTTTCTGCACCGAGAGAAACAGTTTTTTGGTGAGTGAAAAAAGTTTCTCGAGTGCAGAAACAATACTTTGCGCTCGAATTACACACCTATCTTCAAATCAAATCGATTTCGACAACTACAGCTGACTGTTTTTGTAGCTGAAGCAGAATAGCCAACCTATTTTTGAATGCAGAATAGGGAACCTGCGTATTACATGCTAACTATTTTGTGTTGTTAGGTTGCAAATCTGGAGTGCGGAAATAGTTATTTATGTATTAAGAGCGTGAGCGCGACTTTATCGCTCGAGCCAAAACATTTACTGCGCGATGCATAGTGGAGCGCAGTAATTTTGTGAGAGCGATAAAGAAGCTTCATGAGCAAATTACATACAATATTTTTCCTACAACTGCAGTTCTGGATTCCAACACAATAAAAACTTGTAGTTTGTAACATCACAGACCGTGTGCAGATTTGGTTAGTGTGCGCCATTGTTGATGTTATGAGAACTTCACGGATTCCATGATCCACCAATGAGAAGACATCAAAATCAAAACAGAAGCGTAAAGAAAACAGCTGGCGAGCCTAAAGTACTTTACCGCTTGTGTAGCAGTAAAAAGGTATTTTACAATTAGTTTTCAGTACGTAAAGAACTAATTTACGAGCAGTTGTAGGAAAATATATTTTTTGTCATACTTGTAAATTATAGACTGCTTAGTGCTTACCAGTCAAGGAATCAATGTGGTAAACATCTGTTTACAAAAATAAAAAACAGCTGATGTCATTTGATGATTATTACCGCACACTGTGTGGTGAAGATCATCAAATGATTATTACCGCACGCTTATGGGTAGCTACTGACTACTATTTCACTGAAAAACCATTTGACCGAAAGCTATAGATCAGCTCTGTTATTGCCCATTTCACCTAGAGTTGCTATGATTTGGTGTGTTGAGGTTATGTTCATATAACAATGATTTATAACTTATCTGCTAATTTAGACTTGTATGACGAAAAATAACGTACATAACACGTCTGGTAAGCTGTTTACGTACTCTTATGATAATATTCTGCACTCGACTTCGTCTCGTGCATAAACTATCATACTCGTACGGTAAACAGCATTTTACCACACTTGTTATGTAATACACTATTCCAATGTTGCTATTGTATTCCGGTAGCCCACAAGCGTGATGATTATCACTGTGGTTGACTAGATGTTTCACTAGACTGAGTAAACTAGCCTCAACCCAGTATTGCTAGCGATTAAAGCGAGTGTACTAGCGAGTATTACTAGCTACCTAGAGATAGGTAGTAAGACCTCAACTTGGAGAGACTGGGCTTAATATATGAAAAAAAATTCATTCAAAGCTTGAAGAATGGAAAAATAAAATGGAGAGCATAAAAGAAGAACTCTTGATTTAAAGTACTACGTTGTATTTATTACAATCTCAATAGCTTGTTCGATCCTAATAACTGTTAATATTAATTTGCAAAATTTATTCTTCAGCAACATATTTAAAGCTTATAAATTAGCTTATTCTATCATGGCTGGTTTCTCAATTTTACATGAATCACGAATGTTGCTAAAGAGTTTGCTACTTGAATACATCGTAATAAGAATAACGCTTCATCTGTATGAACGTAATCACTCTTCGAGTAATTTATATACAATTATTGAATTCAAGGAAAGTTTGGTCTTACAATAATTACATTTCCCATACATTGTTGTAGCCTTTTCCTCCGGCTTGTCATACTATTTTAACTCATACAATATAAATAAATATAAAATATTCAAAACTTCATAAACTAACATTTTTATTATAATAAAGTAGGAATACTACCACAGAAATAGAAAAAGAAGTGAGATCTTTCAACTCATTTGAGTAGATTTTTTCAAGGACAAGGATCGAAAAGATTTAAATACAAGGAAGCTAAATGATTTTACAGTAGTAATTCTATAGATAAACTATAATGATAGGCAGTCATAACTGTAACTTATTAATACTGTAAATATACATATAAATATATATATATTTATTACACACAGTAAAGAAGATATTTGAACACTGATCTGTAGAAAAACAAAGTAGTTCACTCTCCAAAAATATGAGTTTTTCATTCATGTATTGCACATATTCACGCAGTATTCGTGCATTCTAGCTTTGTTAAGCTCTAATAATTTTAACTATTAATTAGAAGAAAACCTTAAAGATTATAAACATCAGTTCAACTTCGAAAAATAAAATGATAAAGCTCAAAGCAAAAATTTGTTCAGAATAAAAGTTGTTTTTGAGGAATGATAAACATAATTTCTATCTCTATTTCTTTACAAAAATGGAGAAGATTTAAAGTTTTTAAGTGAAATAAAAATGATGATATTGTTCTAAAATGAGAATGGATTACAGCTTACATATCTATTAATTTTTTACACTATAAATTCTTATACAAAAATTTCAACAGTTTGGAAGACTTCAAGATTATTAAAATATTATGTTGGTGTCATGACATGAGTTGATGCAAACTGCAGCCAAAATATCCGAACAGGCATTCAATATCTAATATTAAAAAACAACCAACATTTTTCCTTGAATTTGACTAGTTCGTTTCTTACATATCTAGAAAATTTAACTAGCCTATTTACAAACCTACTTACTTCTAAATCTAGAAATATACTAGCTAGAAAGATGGCGGCGGTTTATAACTCTATTGGACTAAATCTACATTTATGTACATGATATCGTTATCGCAAATTATTATTTTAGTACAAGTACAATTTTAAACTCATTTGTTCGCTTTGAGGAAATGTTTGGGACTTTCGGCTTCGATTTAAACGATTCTCCAGCTGAATAGTTCAGACGAAGTTGTCACAACCACATTTACTAAAAATAGTGAGATACTAGTTTCGGTTTTTATACCATTATCAATCTCAAAGTAAAACTAAAGTATAGAGTAGCTTAATATATACTAAACACGAAATTATACTATTGGCTAAGGGATAGGCTGACCTTTCGTGTTTAGTATAATATATTAAGCTACTCTGTACTTTAGTTTTACTTTGAGATTGATAATGGTATACTAACCGAAACTAGTATCTCACTATTTTTAATAAATGTGGTTGTGACAACTTCGTCTTATTATTCATTATGGATATTTTCCACAATATCAATTTCACCACTACAAAGAAAGTGAATAGTTCAGCTTGGAACCTTATTATTTAACTGCCAATTACAATATTCATTGTATATATGCGAGATTTTTACTTTCGTTCCACAATACTGTGGAAGTATTTCGACAAGGTTTTAAGAAGCTTTGATTTTTCATCCAAATTCAGATAAGTATACAGTTACCATGCATTCTAGACTTTGAACTACATAATTGTTCAAAAACTTTATTTAACGAAATTGATAAATTCATCGATCATCAAGAAGAAATAAAGGATTCAACAAATTTCACACTGTCAGTGAAGTGCTGTACTGCAATTATTTCGAATACATGATGCTTGAACATGAATTTTTCTCACAAAACGTAAAGAACTAGGTAAATAATAATAATAATATCATAATATCGTGTGACCTGGCTGGCTCAGGTCTGGTGTCAGAGTTATCAGGTCGCACCTGAATAAGTTCAGGGCCTCTGACGTGACTTAACGACTGTTTTTTAGGCAGCCGGGACCGACAGCTTAACGTGTCCTCCGAAACACGGGAGTGGCCCGAGGTAAAAACTTTTGGTCAGAACTGGGATCGAACCCGGGACCTTTGGGCTAGCAAACCAGCACTTAACCCACTCGGCTACGGCCACTCCTAAGAACTAGGTTAAAACATATAAAACACACAAATGTTTATGAATGAATGTTTCTCACTTCATGTTAAGAGAAAACAATGTTATTCAGTACCGGAAAATATTTCAAATGAAATCAAAAAGAAAATTTTCAGATTTTACAACCAACTTTAATTTGAGGTTGAAGTTCACATTACCATTTAATTAAGTCGAAAGAGAAACTCCATAATTAGCCTCTACTTCATTAACTCTACTCCAGTGCTAAATCGTGGCGTGTTAGCAATATGAAGCCAGAATGCATGATCTCCGTATTATATCCTAGTTTATTCTCTTCCATATCCTAGCTCCTTGGAATTTATTTATAGAATTATTTTTAGTTACAGCTGACAGGAAGAAAGGCAAGAAGACATAGCATAGAAATAGACAAGATAACAGGACAAAAAGTTCCTCTCTATTGATTCCAATTTTAGAAGCTAGGAGAGTGAAGGATATAATTATGGGATATTAGTAAGAAAGATCATCTAAAACTATTGCTTGAAGTAATCAACTTCTTGCTTCAACACTTTCTTGACAAATTAATCTATTTCTGATGTTGAAGATCCATCTTGTTTCCACTAATATAATAAAAACTTAAAAACACTTTTAAGTGGAAATTATGACTGACGTTATGGCGGACGGCTGTGTATGACGGATCAGTGTACTGTAGGTCGTCTGACGATGCTCTTCCCCACAGAGTGAAACAATATGGCCGTCACACCATAACATAAAAGTACTTTTAAGTTTTTATTATAATCTATTTCTCTTCATGTTTTTACACTTCATGGTTTTACAATTTAATCCAGAAATAGAAGAAGACAACGTATGGTCGTAAGTCAAACTGTGACCACTTTTGCGTCTTGAAATTGTTTATATAGTGAAAAATTAAAAATTAATGATCATTGGATGAAAATCATTGCCACTGTACCTATTTAACATCTCTTGGACTTATTATGGCGAGTATATTTGAGCTAACTCTTGTCTGGAATAGGTGTTGTTGTCCTCAGTGGCGGTCCCAGGGGGGGGGGGATGGGAGGTATATATACACCCCCCCCCCGAAATATCAAGAAGGATCCCCCCTAAAAAAGAATTCATTCATAATTATGTATGTATAGTTTTTGCGAGAAATAAATTTAATCTGTTTCATTGTTACTTGTTAGCTAGAAGAATAAACAGATAAACACCCAACCAATGTGTAAAAAGAAGCCACGCCGTTTACTTTTGAAGTAATCACAATAGTTTTTGTATTATTCTTAATTTTTTATTTGTGATATTCTTTCTTGTAAACTTAATAAATGTACATTACATTGTTGTGTAACAATTTGAGTATTTTTTGGATATTCCTTCGTAACTTACATGTTAAAAATAGGGCCTAACCATAAAAAAAAATTCGCAGTGAAAACCTGATTTATTTTTGATTTCATTATATGTCTATTTAACTGAACTTTGTCATCATGCTCATTATCTCATTAATCAATCACATTGACTTTTAATCAATTTTCTTTGTGTAGCCAAAGGAAAAACACATACTATGGTTGGGTCCTATTTCACCCAGGTACAATAAACTTTAAATGAAAAACTATTTTATTAGCTAACATAAATTCTATTAGGTTGAGCATATTTTAGTGCTCAAACACGTATAAAAATACGTTTTTAGGCTTTAAATTCCACATTTTTTTCCGGGGGTACCGCCCGGAAGTCATCTCCCTCCGAAATGAAATCCTGGGACCGCCACTGGTTGTCCTTGTCGTAATTTGATTCTTGTCCGCATCAACAACACTGACTCAATTTCGGCGAATTCTTGTGACGATCAAGAATAATAATAATATGCGTATGGTTTTATTGGTGGGGTAACCGTTACGGGTAGTTTCACCTCGCCAATTGAGCCATATTAGAGGGGACCTACTATTTTAGGTGGGTTCTTAGTGATAATAAAGCTTATATCATCAAGTCATTGAAGCATGGTCACCCATCCAAGCCAGCCTTGAGCGTTCGTGACTGAACATCACGAGTCGATCAAGAATAATTTACTTCATCCACTAATTGTCCCAATTTACTTGTCTGTAACGATTTTCTCTCCAACCCTATTTAGTTCCATCATTGTCCCCACTTATTAAATTGCACCACTTCTACTGTAAAAAATTAGTTTTGCAGTAGTGCAAATTTTACATTTGAAGATGTGTTACCTTTATTTTCAGTAAAGGTTTTCACTATACGTTTGCACTTTTCGTTTTACGTTTTCAGTAGTGTGATTTTTTGCCACTCCACAGGGAAATCATGTAAAAAACGAGATAAGTTTTCAGTTTTAAGATTTTTAAGAACAACACTGTTGAGTTCACTGTTGAGAAGGTACCGATGGCACAGATGTGACCGACGAAGATGTCTCATCCATCTCATCATCACTCATTGGCACAGTGCTATGATTGTAAAGTCCTTGTGCCATCAGCTGTAAAGCAAGCGGATTCTTGACACCAGCAGCCTTCTTGATCTTGGCTCTTTTGTTTTGGAACCATATTTTGATTTGCGCCTCGTTGAGATTGAGCTCGCGGGCCAGCTCACGACGTCTCACTTCGGAAAGGTACCTGTTCTCGGTGAACTCGCTCTTTAGTCGCGATAGTTGATCGCCGCTAAACGCTGTTCTCGGCCGTTTTTCTTCGCTTCTTTTCTCTTTCCTCTTTATCCGTCGAGATCTCGGACCTGTAACAGACAACAAAAATTTGTTCATAAATAATTGCCCAGAATCAATAATTATTTACTTTGTTACATGTCTTGTAATTTATTGAATAAAAACACATTCACAACCAATAGAGGCTTACAATTTAACGCCAAAACAATCCTCATTGACCTCAAAGACTGGTAAATACAATTTAAGAAATATAGATAAAAAATAAAATCCACCATATATGGCTAACGTAATGAAGGAGGACCGGTTCTAAAATGCAAGAGAATACACTTATAAAGAAAATAAAGGAATAAGAAAGAGAGTGAATGTGAGTGGGAGTGGGAGAGAGAGGATGGAGAGAAAGAGAGTGATAGAATACACTCACATTATAATAAAATAATTCAAGATATATGAAAATATAAAATATATGGCAATAAAAACGAAAACTTTACTTAATATTTAAAAAGAGTGACATTAACCAAAATCTTGACATACACGATTGTAATACAAAAAACCGATGATATTACCACTTGATGAGTCAACAAGCTACCGCAGTTTTCAAAGTGTTCAAAATATAGAAATATTTTAAAAACAATTGAAATTTTTTTCGTTGATTGTAGTGTACCTTTCACATAAAAATTAACCCTACCTCAACTAATTGATATTGTAATTAACTAGTGTATAATATTGGTAATTTTGTATAAATAATTATTGATCTGGCTTGTCTCCTCAATCGGAGTCTCCAAGACGTAATGTAAAATAAAAAAATAGATAATAACTCATGTCACCGAGTCGCTCAAGATCAGTTGATATTGTTGGCGCATGATGCAAGTACAGTATTTGACGTTGCGGGTGGGAAAAGTTACATTTTCAGCTTTATGAGACTCATGAACAGGACTGTGAGAAATTGTTTGGTTCTGGTTGTGAGAGACAACAGAATAGGGTGAGGTTGCATTAGTGATTGTGAAGAGGTTAGTTAGCGTTTCTGGGGTTGTGCGCAAGTAGCCAACATGCACACTAGAATTTATGAGCCTCAGCGCCAACCCATCAAACATAAAGTCAGGGATTTCCCCTCTCTCTACACTGTTTGCAAGTCTCCAGGATAATTATTCATGATAGTAGGGACGCGATGTATGGTAGGGACAAGCACAAGCAGCTTCACTTTTGTCGAGAGAAGCTTGACTTGTTGCTCTTTGCGCATTCTCTGTGTTGTAATCTTGTTGGGTTGGGGAGAAAGCACAACGAACTGACAATGCCATCTGCCAAGCATTCACTCTGTACGAAACTTTGTAGAGTTGCTAACAAATCTAATGACACAAACATGATAGTATGCATTGCTAGGGATTGCATTTCACGAGAGCATCTCTGATTTGACACAAGCTAAAGGGTAAGACACTGTCACCCACATGAGTATGAGACTTGTGCGTGGGTAATGAATTAAATGATTACTCTATAAGTAGGCCAGACTCAACGGGAATCAAACCAGTTTATCGATGTAGTAGTTTATGCTTAAAAAACAGAATTATCCATGATTTTTAATGTATTCTAGCGTACTTTCCTGCTCTCGAATAACATTAATTCCCGTGTAATGGTGAATTTGTACTTCTTTCAATGCTATATTCCAGCAGTCCCCGGTTGCACAAAAGTCCTATCATAATGATAGTTCATTATCTGTTTCACTTTTATACCAAGCTTTTATTATACCTTGCTACTTTTATACCATCACACCATTCAGTATAAAAGTGTTCAGTTATTCGAAAAATGATAGCTAGGTTACAATGCAGCCAACAGAGCCAACTAGAAATTTCAAATTCCAAGATCAGCTGAGTTCGAAATATAGTATATAAATTAGTTAAATAATTCGGTATGAATTGAATAATGTGAATAAATCATATTATTATATGGTTTTTAGAGTAAATTAGCTTCTTCAATTATAAAATACATCCATCAGTGACTAGTATTGGCCATTAAAATAATGCTTGTTTTAGGTTATGTTCAGTTATAACAAGATGGCGCATGTGAGTGAATAATAGAACTACCTCTATTCATTTTATACTAGGTTGCCAAATACAGTATTGTTTTGAAAATAAAGCATTTTTATTGTTTAACCTAGAATATTTTCAACCTAGTAGAGTACATTAGCCTTCAGTAGCAGCTTTTTGAATAGATTGAAAACGTTTTTTGAAGAAAAAAAATTGTTTTAAACAATTGAAAAACAATGTTTTTTTTAAACAAATTTAAAACAATTAATTTCGCTTCCTCAATTTGTTTGATAAATTAGGTGAACAAGAACACAAGGGCGGATTAAAGGGGGGGGGGGCGGAGGGGGCGACCGCCCCCCCCCCCCCGAGGGCTTGCACATTTTAAAAAATTAAAAAGGGTAACACTTGTGACATGTACACGGTTAAGTTTTAATTTTCCCGCCACAGACGGAATGCCTCCAACTTGTCTTACCACTCCGCCTCCGCCGGCCGGGAATTAACAAATGTTGTAATACTTATTTTGCCTTATTTTCTATATTACCTTTACTTTATCTTTAACTGTTGACATAATTTTAATTCAATGACGAATTAACAAATGACAGAGAATGAAGGAAATCTTATATCAAGTGAAATTAGTTTGAATAAGATTAATCTTTTATAGAATAGGTAGGGGCATATAAATCTCTGTTTGTTTTTGACCTAATACATATTTATTGTAGTACTGGTATTATGGAACATGAAAGAATGCTAAGATTTATTTAAATATATATATAGGTCTAAAAATCATCACGATCACGAATAAATTGCTTAGACTCTGTTCATTTCTCTGTAAATTTTGATAAAAATTAAGCTAGCAAAGCAATTTTTGTTCAAGACATATTGTATTGTATAAAAAAATTTGTATTCCTAATTCCACATGAATATACAGACATAAACTACTCTAGCTAGGGGAAATTTGATTGTTCTTAAACACGAAAAAATTATATTTCTACTACATTTTAAGTGCTAGAATGGTGTAAAATGCGGTTAAAGGCTACTAAATTTCCAAAAATTTTATTCCATACCCCCCCCCCACGACCAACGGGTATGTCGCCCCCTCCCATAAAAATTCATTAATCCGCCACTGCAAGAACAGGCGGCCCAAATAGAAGGACCTAAAGGATTTATTTTTCTGTTGTTTAGCCTAAACAACGTTGAATTCCGAGGAGACGGGTTATAATTTTAGTGATAATATTTGTATAGTGTCCTGAGCGTTTTTCTCTTCTCCAACTTCATAATTTTCATGGTTCCTTTGTTTTATATACTACACTACAGAACTAGTAACTGTTAAGTGCTTATAACTAGCTGAAATAATAACTGTTTATTTATTTACAGATTTTTGCCTAAAGCTGTAATTAAATGATGGTTACCAGCGGACAAGCAGATGCTTCTGCTGGAAATAAAGCATGCTATTACATATTTCGTTTCATACATTTCTAGTGAACAAATAATATTGTAGATTTGTATTTTTTTTAGTATGATTTGATACCATAAGTTGGAGTGTTCATGTAAATTTGTATAAGTATGGAATAAAATTGAAATTGAAATAGCTAGGCTACTTTGGTAGCTACTTCCTGAATGAATTGGAAACGTGTTGGAATCAATTAATTCTGCTTGCCCAATTTGTTTGTTGGATGAAATGAGTGAATAAGAAGGATTTTTTTTTGTGTAGTTTATCCTAGAAAATGTTGACTTCCGAGATGATGGTTTTAACTTTAGTGGTATACATCTATTTTTTGCGCTTTGTGAAGGGCGTCGTCAAAGACATGTTGGCTGACAAGGCGTTGTGTTAAGGAGTGGGGGGGGGGGGGGGGATTAGGCGATGACAGAGTCAGGCTCAGAAAGGTCAGGTGTGAAAGATGAGATGCTGAGATGGCTGAATGGTGAGGTGACACACCAAGCCGTTGCTCGGCTCTGATCTCGACAAACGCAGCAGATGCTTTTACCAAGCTGACGAGTGATGCTTTTACCCAACAAAAGCGAACGAATCTGCTCGAGCATGCTCGAAAGCGTCTGCCACCACATACAATAAGCCAGCTCGACCCCACACCTCACCTAACAACTTCTACTAACCAAATGAATCACGCTAACTGAAATATTTGGCGGCAACCCGCTGACTTTGTGAATCGATATCGACCACCCAGACAAACAGATAAACTCTCTTCTTCGCATTAAAATAATTGATATGAAAGCGCACTTTTCACCCAAACCGCTCGCTGCGATATCACAATATTCACAGATGGAAACCGCTTACATTGTATGATTGGAAACCCTCTACAGCTGCCTTTTGTATCTTGAACATGACTTTTACAAGACAGAATGACTACCCAGTATTAATAGCGTTGACCCTCCTAAATATAACGCTGACAGTTCAATTTGAATATCAATTTTCCAATTGCACAGAGTGATCATTAAATCGCGCACATCAGAAGTTAATCGAATGGTAAAAAAGTAAACCAAATATATTCACAAACTGTATTAGTACAATATACACAAATTACTTGAATTTACACAACAATTGCACAAAATAGCTGTCCCGCTTAGTACTAAAAGCATGAATTTCTTGCTTGATTTTCTGCTGTTGAGAAAACGACTTGTTAACAAAGCAGTAAACTCAACAATGCTACTGACTTCATGTAGCCAGTATCCTTTGCAATGGTGTCTAGATTTGTTGTCGGTATTAGATGGGATGCTATCTTGCAGAAGATATCGTACGTAATTCAACGAAACTATTAGCATAAGCGTTTATTTACATGTGCGCGACCTGATGATCACTGTATATGACGGATTCAGTCGAAATGGTAGGGTTATATTTTTACTAGTATGGTTTAAGCAGTTCAGTCACAATATTGTTAGTATTGGCTCCATTCTGTACAGAAACATTTACGAAGACATGCAGAAAAGTTGGGCGCTTATTTTAATTGTAAACATAATGGAATAAGTTAAGATGAACTGGATCTGGAAATGCTTCGTTATAGAATTTAAGATGGAGGAAGGTAACAAACATCTCCACCAATTTACTCGTTCAGAAAGTTGTAGGGTCTTTATTTATTTATTGGTTAGGCCCACTTTTTTGATTTTACGGTTGTAGTTTCGTATCTTCCCCACAAATCGAATGAGAATTACTGAACCAAAATAATGAATAATAAGACAAAATTGTCACAACCACATTTATTAAAAAAAATATTGAGAAACTAGTTTCGGTTGTTATACCATTATCAATCTCAATCAAACTAAAACTAAAGTGCAGAGAAGCTTAATATATACGGAACGCTTCTCTGTACTTTAGTTTTAGTTTGATTGAAATTGATAATGGTATAACAACCAAAATTAGTTTCTCAATATTTTTTAAAAATAAATGTGGTTGTGAAAATTTCGTCTTATTATTTTTAAAACACATTGAAAGAGGGAATATGTTTTGCATAGTTCTGTAGTACTGTAGTTTAGTTCAAGGCGCTTAATAGACTAATTGGAGAACACTTAAAATGCAGGAGTAAGTTATGTGACATGAACTACGGCACTTCCCTTACTTAAATCCTCTATAATGTTTAGCAATTGTTATATTATTCATTACTTCTTTCAAAATATAATTTGTCACTTTAAATCATTTGATTGAACAATTTTATTTGCTTGTTTTTTAAATCTTGGATAACAATGAAAAGTGACAATCTGTGTGTACAATAATTTGTTGATAATGGGAAGAACATTTCAACGGTATGAATTGTATGGGAAGCTGGAAAGGAGTACTAAATTACTGGGATTTATAATCGCAGCTACCAGATTGTAGAAGGAACTGTTTGAAACTGAAAAAGAAGCACCGAATTAATGAGTTCTCTGTTAGACTGAGATAATTGGATCATTAATTTCGCTCTATCTGTTTCTGTATCTGTTATCAATCAGAGCTAGCCGACAAAGTATGGGTTTGCCGCTATGACTTAATAATGTACAGCACAGCACAGCCTACGTACAAGCTGAGCAGCTGGATGAAACAAGAGGTTTCAATGAATCAAGCTGAAAGTTGTAGGGGATGTTGAACGTACCGGTTCCAGTAAGCCAATGTGAGCGAGTTTTTGGGTAGCCTAGCTAGTGGCGACGTCTGGTGTTGAAAAGTACAACTACCAGAACAAAATTGCCCTGTTCAGTAGCGTCAAAGCAACTTCTCTTTCATATCTCTTTCTCACTCTCAATAACCTCTCTCACTTCCTGGCTCTTTCAGTTCTTTTCACGGATGATAATAATAATTGGTCAAGTCGTATTAGACTGCTTCAATTGAGAAGCGATTTAATCCCCAGCTCGCTATTTTTCAATTACTGCACGAAACATTTATGAAAGGAAAATGCAATTTTGTTGACAATTGAGTGTTATTAGATGCTCAAAAATGCAGAAATTCTGTGCGTTCAGTAATTATTACCTCATAAAGCCGAGTTTTCCAAGCTTCGCACTTTTGCGTAGCGCACTGCGCAACAGTATTGCCAGACGCAAGCTTAATAGTTTTGAGAATTCTGCTCGAAATTATCGTACACAACAATTAAACGTACGGTAATTTTTGTGCCAAATCCCCACAATTCTTTAGCTTGCGTCAGGCAATACTGGTGCGCAGTGCGCTACGCAAAAAGTGCGGAGCTAGGAAAACCCGACTTGAGAAAGATTTCGAACAGTTCAACGGTATGCATTTTATGAGAAACTGGAAGGGAGTGACTTGGCACTGGCTTGTTAATAGATTTTATGAGTGAACTATAATTATAAACCAAATGAAGCTTAAAATTTAGAATTAATGAACATTTCGGAGAGTGGAAAAATCAAAAAAGGGATTAAAGTTTTGCCAAACATCTGATTATTAACAACCACATGATCAGGGTTGAGGAAATGTAATAAAAAAGGTAGGCTGTTGAACATTTTAGGTGCTTTGGAAACGACTAGGGTGATAAATAACGATTCTAATGCTGGTTTAAGTGATCAAACCAATTCAACACAAAAACTTTGAAATGGGTCAGAGTCAATCGTTCAACTTTAACTACATAACAGGAATATAACAGGAATATTTTCGACGTAAACACTATGTTATATGCGTCCTCGTATTTGTAAAGTATAACAGGAATAACAGGCATAACAGTATAACAGGAATATTTTCGACGTAAACACTATGTTATATGCGTCCTCGTATTTGTAAAGTTAGTACAAATGAAATAATACATTTTTCAAGATCAAAAATGGTTGGCTGTAGGCTGTAGAATATGGAAAACACGAATTCAAAAGAATTATTGTTCTTATTAGAGTAATAAGAATACAGGGAAGTGATAGCCGAGTGCCGTAGCAGGTATCAGTTCAATCAGAGATAAGCTATGGATTAGCCATAAAAAAGACTCTGCTCTCTGCTGTAAAATCACTTCCCGGCGATTTGGAACCCACCTAAAACTGTAGGTCCAACATCATCCAAACTGTAGGCCATCATTCAACATCATCCAATTCATTACCCACGCACAGGCCTCAGACCTATGTGGGCTTCATCCTCCGGAAAAATGAAGAAAAAATAGTGAATTTTAGATAGTTACAGTTTCAGATAGTCTATGCTAAATAGTCTATAGTTTATGCTAAAATAGATTATTATTGACCGACAAGAGGTCTCGGTTTTAAGTCGATAAAGCTTTTTATAGTGTAAAAGAGTTCCTTTCAAATCAAATTTAAGCCTCACCTGGATTAATTAATGAAGTAATTATGGTAACTAGTGTATAAGATAGTATAAATTGTTAATCTGAATTGGCTTATACTCCATAACTGGAGTCTCCAAGGCGTAATCTCCAGAAAAAAATCGACCGTTTTGCCTGTCTGCGTTTGTGTCTGTCTGTAACGCATTTACGGCTAAACGTGTGGACCAAATTCAATGAAACTTTGCATGGATCTTCCTTCAAGAAATGCCCAGCGATGCATGTGATACGAGAAAAAATAGTTAAAATTTGCGGAAGGTCTGTGTTTTTGGTGCACACCTTTTTTAGGTTGCAATTTTAACAACAGCCCATGGTGGAGTTCTTTTAAGTTTTTAAATGTAACCATCCCCTCTTCAGAAATTGCAGGGTTTCTTGCGTTATTACTGATGAGGTTGGCAGTGTCACAGAATTTGTTTTCTCCCTCCCAATAAACCTAAATCAAGCAAAAGGCATTTTCGGTGCGAACTCTGTCGTCAACGTGGGCCTAACTGAAACCAGACTAAAGGCAAGGCTATAGGTCCAGGCTTCAAAGCAGTAGGACATTAATTAAACAGGGAATTAATTAACGTAACGCCTTGAATGGTTGAAAGGGTAGTGGATATGGGTTTGTTGGTGAGGGAGGGGGTGTTTGAAGGACCGGCATTTATTTTTAGGGGTGAGTACGATGCTGCAATGAGCCACAGTGACCCTTGTCAAGTGTCACTGAGGAATTTCTGGCGTGGCGACTGCATGCTTTATTCAAACAATCAGCCCCTTCTATAATTACGACTTGTCAGGGTTGTCAACATCTGATATCGCCTTATTACACGGCCACCTAATAACATAATCGGTCCAATTTCATGCTCAAGTAATTGCTAATAATAGTTATTGCCAATTGTATCATTTTTTCCAAAAACAATTATTCTCGTTTTCATTGTATAAACTCCAATATTTTATGAAGACACAATGCTGGCATAGAATCTTTTGAAATTGGAGATTTTAATTTAAATTTAGTACATTGTACATTTAGTCTTATTAAGTAGCTTCAGATTTATTGGAAATAAATTATTTTTTATTTATTCTTTTAAGGTGTACAAATATATGAGAGCTGTAGCTTGTGTAAGCCTATGTAAGCTTTTCAGTAGGCTCAACCAGCTAGTACTTTAATGTCATTAGAAAATAATGCGGTGGTCTTACAGAAATAAATACACTACTTATTTGTTAGATTGAATACATTTTTTTTTATTGAAATCAAAACTAGATTGAAAAGAGGTCTAGATTATTCCTGGATTTCTTGTTCCATGACGAACTGCGTTGTTAATATTAACTTTTCAAGTGAATTCAACGACTTGCAGTTAAATTTTTATTAAGAATAAATACTATTTTACTTACTCTGTAGGCCGAACGTTTTCGAGTTGTTTGGCCTTGAAGATGGGCTTCAACAACTCGAAAACGTTCTTTTGACTGCAAGTCGTTTAATTCACTTTAAAAGTAGTCTAGATTATTTTACTAGAGCGCTCGATAGCAATAAGTGTCTCAGTTAGAATGCGTTTAGTATTAAAACTATGATACCGGTAACGCAACCTGATCTTTATTTCTGTAATGAAGCGTTTCCGGAAGAATAAGTTTTTGCAATCTGGCTGATTCCTTGCGAAATTTTTCGCAAATACTGGTATACCTTTTTTGGAAAGTGATAGCCGCGAGCCGGTCAGGTCAGGCAGGATCTGTTCGGTCAGATAAGTTGCAAATTCCTGGGCCCTCTTTGTAAGGGTGACCAACCACCAAAAGTAGTGGATCGGCTCACTTCTGCTATCAATTCTCGGTGATACGGACCTCACCTGAAACTGTAGTTTCAACTCATCAAACACCATCATCCAACTCATGATCCAAGCATAGGTCTCAGACCTATCTGGGCTTCATCCTCCGAAAAAAAACATTACATTGTTACTGTAACGTCAAATGCATTACACGTCCAGGAGGTTCTTGCGGCTAAAGATCCAGTGGCGTAGCCAGGATTGAACTTCGCGGGGGGGGGGGGGGGGGATGGAATCACCACAGTTGATAGGGGGTCTGGGAACCCCCACCCCAGAAATTCTTTGATATTTATCATTTTTATAATGATATCTTGAGCATTTTAAAGTGATTTTTACTCTGATATTTCAATTAAAGCAATTGTTGATTTAAATGAAATATATCTCCGATCCTGAAGAATCAGTGACAGATAGCACTGCATTGTATACTTTTAAAAAAAGTGAAAAACTCTTGTGCTAAATAAAACTAAGGTTTATTTTTGTATTAACTGTCTTAATTTAATCTGTAAGTTATTAGTTTTGTGAAAGATAACTACAACATTTCCGGGGGGGGGGGGGGGGGATTGTATCACGATATCCCCCTCTGGCTACGTCCCTGTAGAGATCCTGAATTACATTACATGATTGTCTGCTCGATATGAGTGAAACGAATCATTTTTATTATCTGAACCCAGCCGCCTACTCGATTCGAATTCTACCAGACTACAAAAGCCTTAATAGTGAAACGATATTATTATAAATGCTATCCTATTCAAGCAAGTGTGAAATGTACGGTCTGGAGTCCAAATTACATAGTCAATTTGCTTGAAAATTATTAAAAATGTTTAAAGTCCTCGGGTTTGAGGGAGGTTCTGAGCCCCCTAAGCACCCCTGGGGTGCACAGGTATGGAGTACACTACACTGGTAGTAACAGATAATTTGGGCAAAAGTACGTTTCAACGATAACGCTACAGCTAACCTGAACACTTAATGCAAAATGCTATAGAGCAAGATGAGAATGGAGTGATCAGGTTAGAGTTGGCATTAATGGTATCGTAGTTTTGCTCAGACTCTCCAACAATACTGATTTTCACTAGCAATTTCCCGTAAAGAGGTTACTCACGTGGTTACACCTAGGTGTTTTTCTCCATCCACTTTTAATTTTTTCTATTCTTTATACTTCTATTAAATAAAATAATATAGCAACTCTGGACTGCGCACAGGCTTTAGCCCAATCTCCTTTCTTTCAACTCAAGTACCGTACATATCAAATTCCTTCTTTTGCTCTAATTATCACTTTTTCTTCTATAGTCCAGTAAAATTAAACATTACAGTATGCGTCAAATCCGGTAGTTCTAATTTTTTTTTCAAACTTGTTCATGATGTTGGCGTAATCAATAATCCAAGTTTTTGACTTTCGATAGGGTCAAAATTCATTCAGAACGACAGAATTGCAAAAAAATTGCGAAGTTCGAAAAAAATGATAAACTTTGAAAGCCTTAACGGGGACAGTTAAGATCGGGGACAAAGCCCTAAACGGGGACAGTTCTAGTATCATATTGTAGCAAATTTAGTCTACAAATTTCTCATTCGAAAGCCAAGTGTTTTACATGACGAAATACTTGATGAACAATCTAATATAAAAAATGACACTGTTTCTATTTAGATTATGATTTTTACTCACTTTTACTGAAGGGGTTACATTTCGCTTATAAAGAGAAGCTTTGTCAGCCTGATGAAGGAGTCTGACGGAGCTTCTATTTAGAAGTAAAATGCATTCCTCCAGTATAAGGGCGTAAAAATCATAATTTAAATAGAAACAGTGTCATTTTCTATATTAGATTGTTCATAAAGTATTTCGTCATGGAAAACACTTGGCTTTCGAATGAGTAATTTAGTTCTTATTCAAACCCAAAATTAACAAACTCATACGTTAGTTATTGAATCAAAAATTCATCAATTTGAAGATAAAATTAATTTATTGGGTCAAAAGCAGAAAGATCTTTCGAATTTTCTTTATTTTGAGTAATTAATGGTACAGTGACTTCATATAGACAGTGTTGTCATTGGACGCCTCTCTTCTGATTGGGTAATTCGATCAGGTGTTACAAATTCGCCATTCGGTGTCCAAATGAAGTGTTGACTACAGTGACTGAGATCTATACTGAGATCTCCCTTATACTGGAGGAATGCATTTTACTTCTAAATAGAAGCTCCGTCAGACTCCTTCATCAGGCTGACGAAGCTTCTCTTTACAAGCGAAATGCATCCCTCCAGTATAAGTGAGTAAAAATCATAATTTAAATAGAAATAAAGTGTCAGTTTTGATATTAGATTACTCAAGAAAGGCTGGGGAGCACTAGAGACAATTTTGCGGCAGTCTGATCAGACAGTATACATTGCGACTTGGAAGAGCGCCCTTATTACAGCAGAAAGGCGTCGCAATATGCGAAGATGGCGGAAAGGGGCTAATACAAGTGGCGAGACGCGAGACAAGAGTGCTCTATACATTTGCGGTCTGCTAAAAGCGGAGTACATACCCTCGATAGGGCGTCTCACCAGCGCACAATAAGCCCAGTAAGTAATTCTGACTAATTTGCTGGAGCTGTTCATAGACTTCTTGATCCACACCCTTGGGGGTTGTGGCAGTTTTAGCAGTAGCAGTTCACACACGCCGAGCTGCTCTGTTCATTGAAGATTCATCTATTCATTGATTCATCCACATCCATTGAGCTACTGGCTCGCCAGAATAATTCCATCGGTTACTGAATGTTGTGATTTCTATGAGCTTAGGGCTGGGCGTCACCACTTCCGTTGGTCAAGTCAATTTGGTGTCGAATAAACTCCCATGCTCCCTGGAAAATATTTCAGTGAACATACTTTGCACATAAACTAGAGACCCAGAAACTAAATATTTTTTGGGGGATTTAATTTTTTTCTTTGTGACCTGAGACAATAATTTTTGACAAAAGTCAAAAAGACGTTTTGAATCGAAGATGTGATTTTAGAGGGACACAACATTTCCGGTGGAGTACCGTGGACCTCCCCCTTTTGAATGAACAAGATTCATAAAGTCTTGAATTACTGTTTGAAAACCCACATTTTCAAGTACGGTACTATACTATATCCCAATCAGGTGAGGTGGAGATCAAAAATAGCAGAGTAAAATAGCCTTAAGTAGGCCTGCTTTAAAGTTAACAATTTATTTTTGGCATGTTCAGATCTCCTACTGACAATGATGAAACAATTAGATGAAAACCACCATCTTTGACATACAAATTGGGTTATAATAATGTTAGAATAGATGAATTTGTGTCTAGTATCGCCTAAAATGTGAATTTGGAGGGATTATTTCTCAAATCCTCTAGTTACGCCACTGGTAAGAATCAAATTCTTTACTGTAATTATGTGAATATCTGCAAATCGCACTTATGAGAAACTCAAAAGCTGAGCGCTTAAAAAAAATTTGTATTAGGTGAACTTTGCAGTCAAAAAAAGAATAACTATAAGGAAATATAATTAAATGATCCCTTTTCGAAGAGGATAAAAAGGATTCATCAGTGATGGTCATTGCTATAGGCCACTGTAATAGAGTTACAACTATGATATAGGCTATTTAGTGTTGAATTATGCTACAATGGGCTAGTAGTAGCAGCTGTTGCCTACTATGCTTAAGGCCAAACTATGAGGGTTGAACACAGCCTGTTAAAAAATAATGATAATCTATGGACGTAATTTTATAATCAAGAGATTGAATAAGTGCTACACCCAAGCTAGAGCAATTCCCTTTACGAGAGTTTTGAAAACGTGGATGAGGACACATATACTCCAGACCTAGAGATTCCCTTATTATGTTATAGACAGAGCTTTATTATTTTTTAATTATTAGTGGACCACATTAATTGTCTTTTGCTCCATGATATATACGATGTGAGAATTATACATAATAATGAGAACCAACTCAGCTATAAACTAGGTTAACTTGTAAAACCCCAAAAACATAATTCATCGTGATCGTATATTTTTTAATAATTTCATTTTTTAGAATTTATATTCATGTCATGAATCTAGCTACTATACTGTTGGCATTAATTTATCAAAATAATTGTTTCGTCAGAAAAAGTTATGTGGGGTATCCAGTCTATAGTCTAACTTCAAGTAACATTGACTTTTTGAAAATCAATATTGATCATAGTTGAATAGTAGATCTCGACCTACCATTAGAATGTCACATATCAAAGGGTAATTAGGGTAATTCATCAAAACAAAACCTTAATAGGGTGTTAAAAAAAGAAAGCGGTTAGGTGTATGGAAATAGTAAATAGATTAGATTCATGTAGGCCGTTGTTAAAGAGCCTTGGTCTCCTATGTGTAAACTACATTCTTCACAAAATTTTAACATTTTCCGAATTGCACCGTAGCTTAGAACAAAATACTATTAACTTACTATTTAACTTAAAAAAATTCGTTTTGATTCATTTTCAGTTGAAGAATATTAATTTGGATTTTAACTAGACACGAATCAATAAAACAGTTCAAGGAGAGTTTTGTTTAAGACGTTTTAGCTGAAAATATAAAAGTTAATTATTTAGTAGGCCTACAATAGTAGTTCTAGTACACTCACAAGAACTGTAATGGTTACAACATGTAGGCCGTTGTTCAAAAGAGACTTCGTCTCCTAACTGTACCCTGCTTATATGTGTATGAAGCTACTTTATATGTAAAAAAGAGTGATATTAGCCAAAATCTTGACGTACATGATTATAATACAAGAAGCCGAGGAGATTATCACTTGGTGAGTCACAATAGTAGCTTATTCAAACAAAAACCTAGTTATACTGGTAGGAAACTCTACAACAAGCTAACGCTGTTTTTAAAGTCTCGAAAATATAGAAATATTTAAAAAACAATTGAAAAAATATTTAGTTGATAAAGCTTTTTATAGTGTACAATAGTACCTTTCTTATAAAGATTAAACCTCACCTGTATTTACGCTGTATTAAACGCAGTTTTTAAAGTCTCGAAAATATAGAAATATTTAAAAAACAATTGAAAAAATATTTAGTTGATAAAGCTTTTTATAGTGTACAATAATACCTTTCTTATAAAAATTAAACCTCACCTCAACTAATTGATATAGTAATTATGGTAACTAGTGTATAAGATTGTATAAATTGTTGATCTGACTTGACTTATACTCCTTAACTGGAGTCTCCAAGACGTAATCTACAAAAAAAAAATTGCATCAAAATCAGCAGCACGTTGATAATCCACACCGTAACCTTCATTGCAGTTTTGAGAATTTTGAAGTTTTTGAACTTAGAGATAAATAAACTTTTAATTTGTATTAAGCTACTTATTCTCTGACAAACGCTAGATTTTCTAGAGTTGTGTACTCAGTGAAGCACTCAATGAGTTATTAATTAAGCTATGCTTACTTTCAGCTTAATATTATGCTGTGGGGCGGGGAAAGGTTAGGCTCTTAGCAATATATCCTGCAATCATATGAGAAGGGAAAGAGGGTTCTCTAACAGTACAGTAATTTAAAACAATATCTATAGCTCTTTTAAATGTTGGGTTTTGGGTTGCTCCCCAGGGAAAGTTTTGAAAAATAATCACTCTAACACCACATTTTAAGCTATTCTAGTCATGAATTCATTCATTTCAACATTATTTCACCTCACATTGTGTGTTAAAGTGATATGCATCTAGTTTTGCATCATTGTCAATGAGAGATCCAGACTTTTGTACTAAAATTTATTGTTGAAGTAGACAAACTTAATAAAGCATGCCTACTTGAAACTATTTTCACTCTGCTATTCTTAAACCTCCTCCCCACCACAGAGTGGGCTAATGTTCAGTACCATACGTCCATACTTGAAAATTCCATTTCAGGGGTACTCCAGATTTATTTTGAAGAATAGTCCCACTAAAACCGTATTTTTAGCAATTCCAGACGCCTTCTATGACTCTTTTGTAAAAATTGTCTCTCAAGATTTGTTTAAATTCCAAAATTTCTTTTTTCTTTGGGTCTCTGAGGGGGAGAGGATCTATCCCTCTGATCCCCTGATCCCCCCCTTAGTAGCGCCACTGATGGTTACTCATTCAAGTTGAACCGCAAGTTAAAGTGCAATTTAAACCGTTACAGTAGATTTCGTTGCTTTTATTTCAAGTGTTTAGTAATTGTGGAGGAAATAATATCAAATCGAATTTCTTCGTTCAAATTAGAATCCTTGAATTGAGAAGATTCTAGATTTTTCAAATGAAAATGTAAACATAGCCTTCAAATATTTGGATAATTGTTAAATCTCTAAATAGAAAGCTGAATTGGGTTAAAAGGTCTTTGATTCTTCACATCCAGTTGTATTTAACTTTTTTAAATAAATCTGTTGATTTCTAGAAGGGTTTATTAGTGAATAAAGGTGATAATATTTTATAATATTTATCATTGATATTTTAAGGGTAATAATATTTCGTCATGGAAAACATCACAAATAATAGTTTTGTTTCATTTTTTATTTTGAAGGGTAATAATATTTTGTTTTTGTTTTAATTGTGTTTGTAATTTGAAGAATCTGAATAAATTTGATTTGATTTTGATTTTTGAAATGTGGCCTTATAGGCCACTATTATTGCTTGAATAAGCAATAATAGTAAGACCAGTAGGTCTATGTGAAACTCTTCTATGCAAGATTCAGCGTGTGTTGTAAAGGAAAATGGTATGATTAGTCAATAGGCTTCTTTTAATACATTTGAGTAGACTATTGTCAATGGATATTTTGTCATGACATAAATTTATTATGATTTCAATGGAATTGGCAATTAACTGCAACAATATTGGCCATATTGAGTAGAATCGAACGTGTGACCAGTGGCGTAGCTTTGGGGAAGGGATCAGACAGATAGATCACCCCAGAGACTCAGAAATAAAATAAATTTTTAAATTTTAACAAGCCCTGAGAGGCAATATTTTTTTTTTAAGAAACAAAATAAATTCGTATTGTATCACTAAAAAGTGAAATTATATATATATGGTTACAGAGTGGCTTTGGAGGGATTATTTAAAAAAAAAATACTATCGGGGGGGGAGGAGGATTCAGGGGGGTATGTCCCCCCCAAACACCCAGAAGCAAAATAAATTTTAGTACTACAACAAGCCCTGAGACACATTAATTTTCTAACAAAAGAGTAAAAAAAAGTGTTGGATCGCTGAAAAGGTGGGTTTAGAGGGAATATTTCCAAAAAATCATTTCCGGGGGAGTGCCCCGTACCCCCCTCCTTTTGAATGAACCAGCTTCATAAAGTCTTTAGTTACAGTCAGCAAAAGGATTCAAAAGGATTGGAAACCCCTCCTCCTCCTTTTAAGTATTTTCAACACATTTTCAAGTACTGTACTATACTGTTCAACAGGTGAGGTGGGGAACAAAAATAGCTTGGTGAAAATAGTTTTAATTAGGCCTGCTTTAAAGTTTGGATACTTGAACAATTCATTTTTAGCATGAGAGTTTGAATCTCTTACTGACAATGATGCAAAAACTAGATGAAAATTTGACACAAAATTTGGGTTAGAATAATGTTAGAATGGTTACATTTGTTTCTAAAATGTTAGAATAATGTTAGAATGGTTACATTTGTTTCTAAAATGTGGTTTTAAAGAAATTTTTTTTTTAATTCTCTCCCCCCCCCCCCCCAAAAAAAAACATCATTGGTTAATTCCCCCAAACTGAACACCTAGTTACGCCAATTTGTGTTATTGATACATTCTTGGCCTATTGAAATGTATAGCTATAAGGTTAGGTAAAAACACAATCAGTTTTTTCGAATGTCACGGTTTTCTAATCGCTCCACCACTACAAGTTACCAATCTAAACTAAATTCCTATACCATGACTGGAAAATCACTATAATCTTCATCCAAGGGAACACGCAGTTATGCAGTCGTATCATTCCTCTTCATCTAAAGTTGGTAATATTGTAATAATTGATTCAATCAGAAAGAAGGACTCTTTTTGTAGATTACGTCTTGGAGATTCCAGACTTGGAGTATAAGACAAGTCAGATTAACATTAGTCATTTACACTAGATACCATAATTAATTACTGTATCAATTAGTTGAGGTGAGGCTTAATTCTGATGTGAAAGGAACTCTTGTACACTATAAAAAGCTTTATCAACTAAATATTTTTTCAATTATTTTTTAAATATTTCTATATTTTCAAGACTCTTTAAAAACTGCGGAAGCTTATTGTAGAATTTCCTACCAATATAACTAGGTTTTTGTTTGAATAAGCTACTATTGTGACTCACCAAGTGATAATCTCCTCGGCTTCTTGTATTATAATCATGTACGTCAAGATCTTGGTTAATATCATTCGTTTTTACATATAAAGTAGCTTCATACACATATAAGCAGGGTACAGTTAGGAGACCAAGTCTCTTGAACAACGGCCTATATGAATCCAATCTATTTACTCTTTCTATACACCTAACTGCTTTCTTTTGGATCTTAAACACCCTATCAAGATTTTGTTTTGATGAATTACCCCATACTAAGATAGCATACCTAATATGTGACAGTAATAGCCCATGGTAAGCTGTAAAAAGTAACTTTTTGTCATTCAATCTAGCGAGCTGTCGCAGGACAAATACCCCAGATGAAATTTTACAACATATTTTCTCAATGTATGGTGCCCAGGTCAATCATCTATCCAACAAAACTCCTAGAAATGCAATGTTTTCTTCCTGGTCTAGTTGATTATCATTTACAAACACGTTTATAGCCCTATCTTCATTTGAATTATGTTTGTTTTTTAATTGAAGGTATTGACATTTTTTACTATTTATTGTTAATTTCAACTGATTTAAGAATTGGACAATGGACTGCATATCTATATGGGCACTTATTTCCAAATTATCTAGAATGGAATTGCTGAAAATGAGTGATGTATCATCTGCAAATAAGAGGGCTCTACCACTAATTAATTCTTTAAGTAAATGGTTGACATATAACAAGAAATGCAATGGACCTAGTATTGACCCCTGACTACAGTAACCACCTCTGAGACAATTTATGTACACATTTTTTCAACATAAAACTTCTGTTTTGACACCTTCTGTCATAAAAGTTTTCATTTGAAGTAGCCCTAGTTATTTCACCTACTAGAAAAACCTGGTCAGAGAATAAATTATATTCGAAATAGGACTACTTCAAAGTCTAGATGTAGATTTAAGTCTACAATTTCAATAACATAATCTTTGATAATTTGACCTATTTCGCAAGCTTCCTACCGTTACCAATGGTCACTTATGTCCTTGGAGCGTGGTTAGTATTAAAAGTGAAAATTCAATAAATTGTGAAATGTCAACTGTAAATTTTATTAACAGGTAAGAAACGGGAATTCTAAAAAACAAGTCAGAACAGAAAGCAGGCTTAGGGCGAAATGGGAAGGAAAAAACAAAATGGTGGACAGCCAGATGACTAAATTTTATTGTGAAGTTTGTTTAGTAAAATTGTACATTCGGCATGCATTTCTATTTATGATGTTGATAGTAATTACAATTCTTTTTATCATTCTGATAATAATTCAAATGATTGGACTCCTTTTTATTTAATTGAACATTTGAAGTACTATGCGTGGTTAATATCTTCATGGCATTAGGTAGTATTAGAATATGACGAAAGTTTAACTGTTTCTGGTTGGTTTTATGTTATACTGTGTAAGTGTAATGGTGCATTATCTATCCGATTTCATTTTGCTTTGTCTTTAAACAGTTAGGATTGGTATTTGAATTTTGCAACATGAAAGCATGGAAGCATCCTGAAACGACTAGCCTAGGCCTAAAGCTTCCGCAATATCTCGGTTTTTAATATTGATAATCTAGCCTTATAAAAAAATTCCAGCATACTTAGGCTATATAACACAAGTTTAAAACTAACAATCATTTTTCGATAGAATCGGGGCCAAATATTATTTATTATTAAATATTATTTAATATTATTTGTCGGCAATTTTGTAAATTATGATAATTCTTTAATCCGACTATTTTTATCTTGTAACATACTTATTGCTGGTGCCAAAGTGTTGATTGGGAATATTTTAGTTTTCTGAAGAAAACAAAATTGTTGATGACAGAAACACTGTCGACAAATTAACATTTTTTATAGGTTACGAAATAATACCTAGCCTAACGCTTATTGTATATAAACAATGTATATTTTTTACTTGTCTTAGCATGTACCATGAATAAATAAAAATAATGAATGGAAAACGCTTCCACTGAACTGAACGCGAAAAGCTATTCAAAAACGTTATCTATAAGATGCTATTTTTTTTGTATTTGAAAAGCTATTTTTTTCATAACGTTCCCCATAATTATGCCAACCTTGAATACCTTGAATATTTTGGCAGTGACTTTGATTTGATTAGAGCATGTGATTGAATCAGATCATCATGGGACATAGTTTCAGTTGATTACAAATAGTAGAAATTTCTAAGGCAAACAAATATCACACATTGTAAGAGTAGAGAGGTACCTATTGCTAAATTTTCAGTAAAATTTTTACGTCTGTTTAGCTTGGAAACTATCAAATTAGAACCTAGTACCTATGAACTAGTGCTAAATTTACAATTACAGTAAAGCCCCTATTATCCGCGAGCGGATGTTCCGCGGTGCGGAT